>OZ014461.1:7752275-9072547 GCA_963966035.1 Acleris laterana
TGAAAAAAAATAATAGTAGTATGAAACCCATTGGAAAAGGAGGGAAATATTATAAAAATAAAAGGAAAAATAATTTACGGGCGATCTGAGGTCGGGAAGGGGATGGGGGTGAGTTTTTAAGGGTAAAAAACGGTTTTTCTCGATTTCCGGCAAAACTAAAAATCCTATCGAAAAAAGTTAAATCGCAAAGTTGTAGGTAATAAAAAGATCTAAAACTTTTGTATCTACACTTTTTTCACATAACCTCAAAATTTATGTGAAAAATCCAAAAAACCAAGTTTTTGGTTTTTTATTTTTATCTTTTACAAATTTTTTTTTTTTTTAACGAAATTTGGTGAAAACTTACCTTTTTATGTCCCAAATACGCTGTAATTTATTTGATTAAAAATATTTATTTTTTCACCTTATTTTGAATTAATATCGAAAAAACACCCTAATTTTCAATCGAAAATTCACCCGTCAAAATATCAGCTTTTTTCAAAAAGTTGGTATGGTTTCTGTTCGTTGAAATCTCTACTTTCCGATGGTGAAAAAAAAAAATATGTTACTACAGTAAATCTTCACAGAAAATGCAAAAAATAAAAAAAAACTTGAATTCGTTTTTTTTTTTAATTATTAGAAATAATTTTGAGCTATTTATTAAAATTTACACTTTAATTACTCGAAAAACGTTAGATTACATGTGACATTGATAACAAAAAAAATGCAAATAAAAATATACTACTATAATTAACAAACAAATAAGTTAAAAAAAATAATATTTAATAAGACATCTACAATATTTGGAGAAAGTTGTCGAATCTTCTTTAAATTATATGCGTAGATGCCTATTTATAACTATTTTAAGATAAATTATATATACCTGAGTAGATATACCTGAGTGAACTACGAAAAATTGTAGCCCATCAAAAGGTATTTCGTGGAGAAGTGGGGAAGGGGCTAGGTGGGTCTGGGTCTTACTAAATACATACCTACTATTATATACTATATATTTCGTAGCAGCTGTTACAACCGTTAGCCTAACCAGTATTCGATATATTTTTAATAACAAACTTTTGGCTGATTTCCATATATATTTTATACATATTTAATAGATTTATAATAATAATATATTTTTTATACATTTTGACATTTATTTCTTTAATATTTTTTTTTTCATGGGAGTTTATTCACGATAAAATAGTGAAGGCATTATTAATTCGATTTTGTCTTTTCAGATTATCAGTATGGATGATTGCATTTTCTGAGAAGATTTACTGTAGTAACATATTTTTTTTTTTTCACCATCGGAAAGTAGAGATTTCAACGAACAGAAACCATACCAACTTTTTGAAAAAAGCTGATATTTTGACGGGTGAATTTTCGATGGAAAATTAGGGTGATTTTTCGATATTAATTCAAAATAAGGTGAAAAAATAAATATTTTTAATCAAATAAATTACAGCGTATTTGGGACATAAAAAGGTAAGTTTTCACCAAATTTCGTTAAAAAAAAAAAATTTTTGTAAGAAATAAAAATAAAAAACCAAATACTTGGTTTTTTGGATTTTTCACATAAATTTTGAGGTTATGTGAAAAAAGTGTAAATACAAAAGTTTTAGATCTTTTTATTACCTACAACTTTGCGATTTGACTTTTTTCGATAGGACTTTTAGTTTTGCCGGAAATCGAGAAAAACCGTTTTTTACCCTTAAAAACTCACCCCCATCCCCTTCCCGACCTCAGATCGCCCGTAAATTATTTTTCCTTTTATTTTTATAATATTCCCCTCCTTTTCTAATGGGTTTCATCCTACTATTATTTTTTTTGGTTTTAAAAATTATCGACCCTGGTCTATAGCTGCGAGTGTTGATTTTGAATCTCGCGGAAGCGAAGGGTTCTATAAGTGAATCACGAGCGCAGCGAGTGATTCTTGATTAGAATTCTGAGCGAGGCGAAAGATTTAAAGACACGAGATGCAAGTGACTTTGGTCTTGTGTTGCACATAAAACGTATCATCTCAGCAGCGTAAGATCGTTTCTGGGTGAATTGCAAAAATAATGTACATAGTTAAGAACTTAATTGAGACAACGTTAACTTTCTTCCATTGTTTTTCCTTTGTGTAACGAAATTTATCCATAAATGATTAAATGACTAATCTTCGTTATACAAAGGCAAAAATTAAGGATTGTTAGGGATTTTCTAATTGAGCCCTTAACTATGTACAATATTTTTGCAATTCACCCTGCTTATTTATTTATCATATTAATTCACTTGATAAGCGCCATCTATTGTAAATTTAATCCGTTTTCGCCCACTTAAGGTTTTTCCTTGTCCGTGTGTGAAAACGAATGGAATGTGCGGTATTGTGTAGGCGTATGAGAGTATTTGCTCTTCAGTACCCTTACCATGAGTTACAATTAACGTACTCGCTAGCGAGTCGAAGCTCTGTCCCTCGCAGACCTCGCAAGTGTTCTTATAGAGGGCTAGGGACAGAAAATCGACTCGCTAGCGAGCACGTTAATTGTAACTCATGGTAAGGGTACTGTACGCCTACGTTAAAGGGATCGGCAGTGCAAACAGTTGAGTATCTCTGTGGTCGCTAAATCCGTCGGTTTTGACATACGAGTATCAAACTGTAGCGCTATTCTCCACCACAGTAAAGTCATTTTGAAAACACGAAAAACCGATACTAAAAAATTTTCAAGTGCGAATTGATTCGATTCAAAATCGGAATCGGAATCGGAATCTAATAATAAATCCGATTCCGACTCGCACTTGATCAGTTTTTTCCTTGATATTTTTTCTATTGTTTTTCTTCTGTGTGCGTTGAGTAACTGTTTTCAATTGTTTAACAATTAGGTAAATTAAAAAAAACATGTACCTACTTAAGTACTACTAGGTACCGTAAAATGTTCCTACTTTGCTCCCCCATGGGTAACTATGCTCCATAGTGACTATTTCGTTTGTTACCTTATAAGTCAAGGTTGATGACAAATTTGCTGAAGAGAATCAATGTATACATCCAGCTACGAAGTAAATGAAAGTAATAGAATTATTTACAATAGAGATTACCTCAATATAACTATGGAGCATTTAGCCAGGGGGGAGCAAAGTAAGTACATTTTGCGGTATCTAACTAATGTTAATACCTACAGAAAAATCATCTCACATTTCCTGGTTATTTTGTTTGCCAGTGTATTTGTCTGAAATTTATTGTGAAAAGGAAACTGCTATTTCTTATTATTATATCATTCGCAACATTGAAAACAGTTCAAGGTAAATTCTGGTACAAAATATCGTGGCTTTGAATTTGCACCTCGTAAGAGAAGCACAGTAAACATTTTTTTCTCAAATATACTCGGTAAGGACGACTTTTCATTTGAAAAAAGAAGACGGTAAGAGCCTCATTTTCTTCCTAGGAGTTCAATAAATGTATGAAAACCGATTCCTGTGCGCTTCGATATTTTATTCAAAAATGCTCTCAATGCGCGAACCTACTATCGAGTAAGTAACGTTAACTAATCTTTATGGAGAAAATGTGTAAGGAAATTGGTAAAAACTCCAAATTTGTCAGGATCTTAGCAAGTGGGAAAAAGTGGTCTCTGCCTCTGGGAAACAGGCGTGATTTAATGTATGTATGATGTTGACTTTCGTACTGTCATCGAGTAGTAAAAGTACAGTACACTAAAAATAATGTATGAAGACGTGAGTAAGGAGTTCGTGCTACAAGTTTGCTAGATTAGGAGCGAAATCTTCTCTAAATTATTATCTTCAATTTATCGTATGAATTAAGCTGTCATTTTCATAGCATAGCAAAACATATTTGGCGTGTTAGTGACGCGTTATTTGACGTAAGGAGCTGAAAATTAAAGGTAACATTAGAGTACTGTTTGTATAAAATGTCTACTGCGGCAGTTCCGAAAGGTCGCGGATTCGGCTCCCAGCCCCAAACGGCTACAAGGGATTTACGAACAATAAAACTACTGAGATAAACCGCTAAGAGAAAGATTTATTTTTTCCAATTGTTAAGCTTTTAGACGTTTGTGCGATTTAGGGTCGTTAGATTTGTGGGACAGTCGCAGATTAAAATATATTGTGGACTTTCGCAATGCCGGTGCTACGATATGGTTCTACAAATAGTATGATTTTAGGTAGTGGAATAGAGCCCCAAACTATGTTTTAACAATTTCGATTTAACAAGAGAAAAATATATATTATTTTAGAAACCTGACAGTTTATTTTTTAACATTTTGAAGGGCAAAATTGAGGGAAAGAGAGGAATGAGGAAAACCTGGGCTTGGTTACTTTAGCCAAATAAGACAGAAAGCCGTGTCGTATCAGATGAAAAAGCTGGCAGATTACGGAAAAAAGTGGCAATACTCCACCGATAAGAGCCTAGTTCTTAAGTCAAATGATGAACAATACAAAATATCTAAGAAATGACATTGATAGTCATTGAGATGGTTTTTGTGAACAAGTCATACAGCTCTATTGTTAACAATACCCTTTAATTTTCCTGATTAACATACAAACATCAATTGACAGCCTTATAAGTAGCTGTACGTTAGTGCTTTGTCACTTCAACGTCGTGTTTGAACTGCTGCACTAATCTGTCAAAGGTGTTACAGCGACAAGGTACAAAACCAATTGTTCGGTAAAGTTTCATTGTTAACTATACAATTTTATGAGCAATCGTGGGACGTCAGTTTGAGTGGCGGCCACGCCTTTGTATCTGAAAACACGATACCTATTGAAATAGTATACTTAGATGTTTTTCAGCACACCATGTTATTTGAAACCATACGAGTATTTCATAAGATTCTTCTCGATCGTTTTCTTATAACTGAGTAAATATTGTACTTATTAATTACTTTTGTATCCTTTTTAGGGTTCCGCAGTCCAACTAGGAACACTTATAGTTTCGCCATGTCCGTCCGTCTGTCCGTCCGTCCACAGTCTAGCTCAGAGACTCTTAGTACTAGAAACCAGAAATTTGGCATGAATTTACATATTCGGGACGCCAACAAAGCGGTAAAATAAAATGTTGATAAATTTTTTTAGTGTACCTCCTCTACGCGTAGCGTGGGGATGTTTTTTTTTCCTCGTCTATCCCAGTGTGGGGTGTCGTTGGATAGGTTTTTCAAAAATATTGCGGCTTTGTGAAAACAATTTTACGACTAAAGGATACGTTAATATTAAGTTTTAAAGCGCTAACTTTTGTTAGAGTCAAGTGCGCCCCCCTAGAATAGAATCGAATAGAATAAAATAGTCTTTATTTCATCATCCCCTCTACAGCCAAAACTATAAATACTATAAAGCTGAAAAATATGTTCAATAAAAGCACATAACGTCGGCTTAGTGCAAGAAGTCACTAATGGCATAAAATCACTAAGTACAGGTGCGAGCACGGGCGGACTCGCCGCGACTTACTCTTTCTAACGCACGGATCCATTTTTTTTTACATTGAATAATTCCGATGTTACAGCCATGACATTAAGTCATTAACTTAACTTTTTGCCTTATTGATTTGATGTAAATTGGTTTTAGACCATTACTAACTTTAAACAAAACAAATTTGTTATTTTTTATCTTTTTATTTTGTTTAAATATTCACTTTTGTTACTTATCGACTTTAAAAAATAAAACAATATGAATAAAGCTATGAAAGTATTTGAGCTAGAATTCATTATATGCATATAGTTACTTTTAGCAAACCGTAAAACGAAAATAAAAGTTATTATCATGCTTTAATGATTTTTAACAAAATGAGCATTGGATGCACATTACCACTTTTACTTTAGTATAAAATAACTAAAGCACTTTATAAAGTTTAAAAAAACTAGGAGACAGCATTAATGGCAATCAGAATGATTTTTTAAAGTAATTAATGATATTTATCGATTTTTGTTATGTCCAAAGACATGTAATTCACGTGATTAAATTATGTTTAGTGACTTTTGGCAAATAACTTGTATGAATTTGAACACCTTTAGTGAAATATTCTTGCACAACAGTTCATATTTCAACTCATTTATACCTACGAGTACGTCTTGCTCTCGCGGTAACGGGGGTTCGGCCACCGCGATCGAAGTCATACCGTTGCGGCTGCGACCGGGGATGGACGTTACGCGAGAAGTTAGTGATTTCTTATAAAATGAAGCGAAATGGTATTAAATTTAAGGCAGGACGAGGATCTTTGATGTTAGAAAAGATTCTAAATAAGGAGAATGAAGATCACAGCGTAACTACCTTTGTCATTTATTTATAATAAGATACGTGCAAATTACTTTATGCTGTTAAGTTGTAGGTAAGTAAGTATTTCATTTGCGAAATACTAATGCTAATAAAATCAGGGTATGTAAAAAGTTTTTTAAAAGTACCCTCTGTATTTCAAACGGCCCAAACAATGCATTTTCCAAGGTTGGCAGTTCTGGTCTTTTTGAAGGAGAAGACCAACGTGGTAAGCATGTTGCTCACAATAAAACCAAACAAGACGATATAGATTTTATAAAACAACACATCGAATCATTCCCTACAATGGAATCGCACTATTGCCGAAAAACATCGTCAAAACTCTATTTAGATGGCACGCTATCTATTTCAAGAATGTACGAACTTTATACAGAGGAATGCAAAAAAGCGTCTCGGACTTCTGTTACTTTAAACGTGTACAGAAATGTATATGGAACTGAATATAATTTGGATTTTCACAAACCAAAAAAATACTAATGTCTAACATGTCATAAGTATAACAGTATCAAAAATACAAACGGACCCGATCTTGAATCTTGGAAACAAAAATATGACTTACACATTTCACTAAAAGAACAAAGTCGAGAAGCCAAAGAATTGGACAAAATTCGTGCTAATGAATATGAAAGCTTTAATTCAATAACCTTAGATTTACAAAAGGTACTTCATATCCCAAATGGAACTGTTTCTATTCTTTATTACCTACGCAAATTGAATGTGTACAATGCTACCATTTATGAAGCTCGCACTCCCAACGACGGCTTTTGTTACCTACCTCTGGTCTGAGCTGGATGGCAAAAAAGGAAGCGATGAGGTGGGTACGGCTTTGTATCTATGGATAAAACGTCTGCCATCTACTGTAAAACAGATTTCCATATTCACTGACACCTGTGGAGGCCAAAATCGTAATCAACTCCTTTTAAGCCTGCAGTTGTATTTAGTTCAGACAACTCATCTCGAGGTAATAGAACATAAATATTTAGAGTCTGGTCATACACATATGGAGGTAGATAGCAAGCACAGTGCGATTGAGAACCAATTGCGTTTAATGCCAGTGTACTCAATGATAGACTTCTGTAATGTTATTCGATTAGCAAGATCAAACAGAAAAAATAAGAAAAATTAAACCCTGAAAAAACCGTACGAACCGATAGTTATGAATCACACAGATATTTTGAACCTAAACGACTTGAGAGATAACTTGATGCAGAATCGATCGATTGATGTCAATGGAGAAAAACTGCGATGGCTTAAAGTGAAATCTTTTCGACTAGAGAAAAAAAGGCCGAATGTTGTTTTATACAGATACGATTTCAAATCTGAGTATAAAGAATTTCACGTATTAAAAAGTAATACATCCCAATCTATGGCCCCAATAAAACAACTGCGAAAACGTAAGCTTGAAAAACCCATACAGGGTTTCAATTATAACACTTACATTTCGAGAAAAGCTTACAACCAAAAACTGCCAATCACTTAAAAAAAGGACTTACTAAAAATGTGAAATGAAAAAATTATACCCGCGGAACTTCACCACTGGTACCAGAACTTGCCAGCCAAAGAAAGTCGTGATTATGTACCTGAAGAAATGTCTTCAAACTCAGAAGACGAAGAGTAAAAAAGATGGATGACTAGGTTTTTTAACTCTTTTTCGTACTTACAGTATTAGGTCAAAATCAAAGGCTGATCTTTTTATTTTAATACTTTTAGAAGTTTTTATGTTTTATAACAGTAAGTAAGTAGTGCTTGCTGTGAGTGTCTGGGATTATAATATAATATTAAGTTCCTCTATAAAAAAAAAACCTTTTTTAGTTATTTTAGTTTGGAGTTACAAATAACGCCATTTTGAGAATTTTATGTTATTGTTGTGGTTTTGTTGAGTTTATATCTGTGAAGTAGAGTTTTTAAAACTGTTTATGCGTTGTTAATTAGTAAATAATGTTCATAAAGTTTCTAAGGTAATAATTATGACTGATGAAACCAAATTTCTCGTTAAAACCTGTGTTTCTCGATTGAATTGTGATTAAAATAAAAAATAACTAATTGTAAGTTCCCTTTAAGCGAGAAAGACAAAAAGTCACTAACTACATATTTAGGCTTTTAAAAACGTTATTTGGAATTATTGTACAAAGTTTTTAATTGGTTTTGATACTAAATATACTTAGCTAACCACTTGTGTTTAATTTTTAAATCTAGACCCGAACCTACAACAATAATGTTCATTTGACTAAGTCAAAACTTTGGGCCCGTTTTTCTCTGACTTGACTTTTTGTGGGTTAATGACTTCTTGCACTAAGCCGACGAATAATAAAATGTCTTATTTATGAAGATGAGATGAAATGATTTTCGAAGGGTCTCGAATCGCATAATCATTGTTTGCCCTTGTTTGGTCGAAAATCGAATAGTCGAAAACAGTTTTTACATTTATACTAATTAAAAATTAACCTAATAATCTACACAAAGGCAGTTTATCAAACTCTCATCAGCCTAAAAGGATGTTAGGTGAATTTTTAGTCCAAACAATACATTGGGCCAAATAATTTTATGCATTTCAAAGGGGTATTTTCGAACAAACCCTTTATGTATTTTAGTCTTGCAAACGGTCTCTTCTTTACTTGGTTAAGAGAAATGCACCCTAAAAAAACCCCTTAAAAACCCTTTATAATATTGGCGTTAGCATATGTTAATATCGCAGCTGCTTTAGCTAGCGTCTTTAGCGGCTAAAACTTTGCCTGTAAACTTGGTTACTCATGTGGATACGTTGGCAGAGTATGTGAAGGAAATAAAGGGGTAATTCTCACCCAAGACAAGCATAACACTTCCGTAAATAGTTTTTAAAAACTATCAAAGTGTTAGTCCTTGTAGTTGCCGGGTTATTTGTTGTCGTAAGAGGCGACTAAGGGAATAAAGGCAGGTAGGCGATGGGCTTGCAACCTGTCACTAATACGCTGGATAACATTTAGAGAGCACAATTGGGATTGTTCATATTTTTACAATTACTCCAATTCGAAAACCATTTCGAGGAATAGAGTTTTAAAGCCGTTCTGCATTATCAAGTTTTTGAAATATTTATCTATTTCGGATATTTCGACAAAAGTATAGTTAACCTTTGTTTGACTTTCGTTTTCTGCTTGAAGCCCTCCTAGGTGTATCTTACGGGTTAGGCGAAAACAGCTTGAAATAGTACGTTTTAATACACCTATTACAATCACTATTTTCATTGGATATCATTTAATTGTTGAAATTTATTAGAAAATGCCATTCCAAAAATTTCCTATACTTACGAATCAGAAAGTAAAAACCGTGAGTTATTTTTTTGGTCAATCCCAATTGTGCAAAATTTGGTGACAGAATTATCAACAAGTTTTTAGAGTTGTAGGTAATTCTGTAGCTCTGCCTACCCCACTCTGGGATTACAGGCGTGGTATATACGTATGTAAAAACTGACAAAATGTTTAGAATATCGCATAATAAATAGCGCTCGACGCGACCGCCCGACAGACATTCGATAAAGATAACATTTACAATGCATCTTGTTTAGTCACTGGGGGCTGGGGCTCTAGCCAAAATGCAAACGCTACAACTGTTTTTTTTTATCACTCAAAATGTATGGGATGGCCTTGACCACGTGGTTGAGCCAACAGACATTTGATAACGATAACATTTACAATGCATCTTGTTTAGTCACTGGGGGCCTGGGGCTCTAGGCAAAATGCAAACGCTACAATTGTTTTTTTATATCACTCAAAATGTATGGGATGGCCTTGACCACATGGTTGAGTGCTACGCACGATGATGAAACGAAATGAAATTCATGCAAAATCGTTAAGTCGATTTAGGGAAACATGAAGTTTGGCGATTGTATAAGGAGATCTGCAGTTTATTTGCAAATATATATACAGGGTGGGGCCTGTAACTAAAGCAAAAAATTTAAACGTAGATTCTACTCCTCAAACTAGATAACTTTTGTTTAGCAACTTTTTAAAATCATAAAGTTTTTAGATTGTTATTTTTTCAAACAAAGTAAATAGTATTTTCAATGTAGGTACTTAAAACTCAGTCTAATTGACATCGCCTGTCAGTCTAGTCACTCTACAGACATAATCAATTTCATAGTACATTGTGTGTTCGAATTAACTTTAAAATGTAATAAGATTCAAACCGCAAGTTTTTTTTCAAAGTCGTCAAATAAACTTTGCGTAGTTTGAGGAGAAGAATGTACATTTTTAATTTTTGATCTAGTTACAGGCCCCACCGTGTATATCGGTATTTAATGGAGTACCTAAGTTTAATTAATACGTCATATACATTCGGACAAGCTGCGAGAACTTTTACAAAAGCTGTAATCGATAAGAACACCATCGTCGACGCGTGTTTTTTACCATGCTCAACCAAGCCAAAACAGAAATACTAAAAGCAACATCAACTAATTGCAATAATTTAGCACATTGTATGGCAGGACTATGTATGTTAGGACTAGTAATCGTAAGTGGCATCGCTGCTAATTTGAAAACTTTAGACATTTTCTATCAAACAAGTTTGCATCTCCTAGTTGTAATTAGAATGCAGTTAGTTAAACCAGTTGGTTCTGTTGGCGTGTCCCCGAACCGAGAGTTTAGAAGATGCTTCGGAGGAGACGAACTGTACACATTGGCTTCGTTAACTGCATAATGGCTGCCCCTTTTTACCCGATTGCCGAAGGAGGAGGGTGATGTGTTTATCAGCCTATAAACCGATTTATTTATTATGTATGTATGTATGTTCTTTTGTGGCGCTCTAGAAAATAAACGCGTGAACCGATTTTTATGATTTTCATGTCAATCGATTTATCCTAATCTTGTGAGTGTCATTAAATATATTGTAGTAATCAAAATTCAACATGGAGGCAAAATGTCGCCATTTTGTAAAATAGAAAAAATCGACGAACTATGTCAAATAAGGTGTCATTGAATAGGTATTTATAAATCATCTTCAGGTTTCTTTATATCATAATAAGTATCGTCATATTATTATCTTTTTGCTACTTTTGATGCATACTTGTATTTGTCCAACCTCATACATTGCCCTTACTCATTTACCGCAGGGTTAGCTGGAAGAGATCCCGAAGCAACCAAAATAAAAATACAACACTTAGGACACTTTAGAAATGAGAACAAAATTAAATTATGATGTTTCTCGGCGTACAGCTACTTTTTTATTGATATATTTAGCCCGGCAGCCTGAGCATGTCATGCTCTAAGGTCTTTGCTTACAGCGGCTTCGTTGATCGGGTCGCCACCTTCCCATGCACATGGTTGAGAGAGGCGATGGCTGAGATACGCGTCCTACTCGTGAACGGGTGCTGTCTGTGGGGTCCGGTCTGTTCACGCTTGCAAGGACCTGTTTTCCAGTTAGTTATATTAATTATCGTTCCTGACGTAGATACCTCGTTATCTTGTTCTCCTAGTCGAGCTTACATTTGTAATGATTTTATTTGTGTTAGGTTTAAAATAATTATTTATTACTTTATTGCCTTGTAATGTTACTTTTAAGTATTATTGTATTTTATAATTTGAAAAAATGACTTTCTGCTGGAGTTTCTTGCGGCGCTTCTCCTCCGCAATGATGGTCTTGTCCGAAGCGCTAGTAGATTCACTCTATATTACCAACGTGTAAAAGAGCCCTCATGAGGGCAATTTACTGAATAAATAAATAAAATTTGTTTTTTTTTGAGTTATTCTTATATTATTCTAAAAAAAATCAACCGGCTATCTATTACGGTTCAAAAGATACAGCTCTTTAAAGTTAGGACGGACGGACAGCGTAGATTTTAATAGGGACTAACGGTCCCTATTAAAATGTACGCCTCTCTTCGGGTCTAAAAAACAAACTAAAACTACAACGAACTAAATAAACCACCTTAGCAACAAGCAGTATTTCACAAACACAGCTGCCATCTTTGCTCCCGTTGAAAATTAATCCAAAATTTCGAGACAAAAGTCCGCGTCACGTTTCTTTCAGAAGCTGCGAAATAACTTTTTAATTGCGAGGGGCACGGAAGTTTCCGCCAAGTCATGAGTGATTACCGCCGTATAGACAATCCCATTTTCGAGGGCGTTAGAAAACACGCCTTATTCACAAAACCTTGTCATAATCTTGTTTGTAATTTTGGCCTTAAAAGCAAAGTTTTTATTACAAAGTTCTCAGTGCTGCATTTTGTTTTACTCATCTGTGATTTATTATTTATACCTTAAAAGCTTTAGTTTGAAAACATTTGCATTTGCCTGTTTATAAAATCAAACAATAATACTTCTAAATAATACACGAAGACCACTATGAAAATAAATGGCGTCACAAATAGATGATAATTTATGTACAGACGACCTTCTGCACATTTTGGTACCTTGTCGCTTTAACGCATATGACAGATTAGTCAAACCCTACGTAAAACAACAAAGCACCAAAGTGCAGATACTTGTACAGCCGATGGTATCATATCGCAATGATAACAATATTTTCGTCTCTCATTATGAAATACCTGAGATCAAGTGGCAAGTCTTAGTATTTATGATGTAGGTACCTACTAAGCTCGCTCATTGCATTCAGTCCCCAAAGATCCAGGGATTTTTTGTTCCAAGCTGTTTTTATATTATAAATAGAGTTAGGTTTTGGTGGCACATCGTGGTTCGAAAATCCATGGAGTCGCGGCTTCCTATTTATTACAGTACATACCACTTTGATTTTGACCTTCAGTATTTTAATATTTCATTTATTTATTCATGAAACAGCTAAACGTATTAAAATAAACTTTGGTATGGAGCATATCTCTGCTATGAAAATGTTACAAACAAGCATATCGCTCAATTAATACAAAACGGACACATTCTAAAATAATTTGCTCTTCCATTAAAAACCGTATTCCAACCGCATCTAATTTTAAAATGCAAAACTGACTCATTTCGGATTGTGTCCTCAATGTAGGTATGGAATAACAGAAATAAAAATGTATTTAATATATACTGAAGGTCAGAATCAAAGTGTCATGTATTATAATAATTAGGAATTAGCGACTCCATGTATTCTAGAACCACGGTGTGCCACCAAAAGTCCTAACCTTAATCATAAACCACTGCTCTCTTTTTCCACGTAGTTAATATCTCCTGTCCTGTAAATATTCCGACCTATCTCCGTAGTCAACATCTCTCCACCACCTTCTTTTAGGTCTTCCACAGTATATGGCTTTTTAGCCTTTCATTTACAATTCATTATTTGTGAAATGCACAGTAAATGTACGCCTGAGCGTACCTTGCCTTTTTTTTATTTATTTATTAAACCAACAACAAAAATTACAAATAAAACAATAGCCCTGTATTAGGACAGCTTTTTACCCAACTACAGCGAAGCAAAGGAAAGGTAAGAATTTTGACACCCTTTATAAATAAATAAATAAATATCAGGGGACAATGTCACACCAATTGACCTAGTCCCAAACTAAGCTCTAGGCTTGTACTATGGGTACTAGACAACGATATAAATACTTATATAGAGAAATATATACTTAAATACATAGAAAACATCCATGACTCAGGAACAAATATTTGCGCTCATCGCACAAATATCTGCCCTTACCGGGATTTGAACCCAGGACCGCTAGCTTCGTAGGCAGGGTCACTACCCACTAGGCTATCGCGTCGTCAAATGATTTTGATTGTATGTAACGATTTTGATAAATGAAGTGTCTATTAATTTACCTTTATTTTGCAATGGCTAAAGGCTACTCTATTTTATTATTTCATAACTACTTTGTTTTATTATTTCATACCTACGTTTTAGTCGGTCTTTAAATCTCCGTCAATAGAACTTGCAAAAAATGTAAAACAAAACCAAAAGAACCCATTCTCCATGATTACTCGATAATAACGACTTTTAAAGATCAAAATTAGGTCTTTGCAATTATTTATACACTAGATGATTATTTTCATATTATTAGGTTTTACATGAAATAACTATAAAAACGTTATTAAACGTTATTTTTAATAAAAACACTTAGTGAATATTTGAGGTTATGACTGTGTCGAACAGTACTAATTTGTTTACATCGTTCACAAGTTACATTGACGGCGACTTTAGTTATTTAAACACATTCACTTTATGCTGTGCTGACGGTTTTATTCCAGCAAAAATAAAATCATCAACAAAGAAAATTTTAATTTTAAACCTTGCCATTGTTATTTGGAAATGTGAAGTAAAAGTATTTGTTGTGTTTCACTTATTCACTATCTGATATTGTATTACACAATGCCTGTACTCGTATAAAATTCCATACTGTTACGTAATATTCAGTAATGACATCGGAATCTGAATCAGGTTCACGCGAAATTTGTCCACGATAACTAGGACTCAAGTTTTGGAGGTAACTATAGACATGAGTCAAACATTCAACTTCGGATCCCTCGCTAAAGGTATACTTAGCCCTACTTACAAACTAAGGGCCATTTCTCACAGTACGCTCGAATTCTCAAAATGATAAAAATCAGTTACAACGCGAACGTCTTTTACCTATACGTAGTTGTAAATAAAACAGCAATGATGTTATAAACTTAAACCGAAACCTCAAATGTATGTGAAATAGATTATTATTAAGATAAATATATTATGCATAAAAAATAATTAAGACTCCGTAACCAAAACTCGTACCTACCTCCTCACAATACAATGACATAATACTTCGCTTCGTATACACCGTGGGAACGAGTAACCCGACAAATTTTAAACATCGATTCTAGAGCCAATTTGTAGTATACAGTGTGTTACCAGCACCCTGGCGTTTTTTAAAGTAGGTTAAAATAACGTATATCTGTAACGTGACTATGACATTAATTCAATTAATAAATAGTTTTTCAGACTTTGTTAACTTTCTAACAAAATTTAAATTGCCAGCAATGTAAAGCACAGCGATTTGACAAGTGTAAATGACAGTCGACGGATACTTTGATTATTATGATCTGCCCCAGTACCACGACATGCCTTGTACCAAGCAACAGCAATACTGATAACGATGAACACGCAGCACATGCACTACATTAAAAATGGACAGTATCTAAGAAAATTAATTGTGAAGTTATTTTAATATTTTTTTAATTGATAGTACTTGCAAACAATTGCTAAAGTAACATATTATCGGCAGTTTGAATAAATGCCCGCATGCCGGTAACACACTGTATAATGTGATATAACATGTATTCCAATAACGCATAATTTCCAAGATATTTATTATTAAAAAAATATTCCATAGTTAATTTAATTTGAACTTTGTCACCTTACCTAAAGCATTTATTTACTAAGAAATTGATTAAATTAATTTACGTTGTACGTTGATGACATTGCTATTTACAAGATGAATCTTTCTTAGAAAATATTGCTTTACGTTAAGGTGACAGAGTTTAAATTCAATTAATTATGTCTTTTTTTCTTAAATAATTAAAAACTGAAATTATGCGTTATTGGGCTACATGTTATATCACATTATATACTACAAATTGGCTCTAGAATCGATGGTTAAAATTTGTCGGGTTACTCGTTCCCACGGTGTATAGTGTGGCTAGGCTAGTTAGCATTGTTCCAATCAATGACTATAGAGACCTGAACGATCATACAGCTAATCAAAAGTAACTTTCTCGTGATGACGTGAGGAAATACACCTTGCAAGTGGCAATCACCTTATCAAGCAGTAAGTTTTTTAAGATGGGATCATGTTGTCAATTTCGAGCCGATCAGCTGCCTTCCTTTAATTGAGCCATTCACTTATCAGACACTCGGTATTTTTTAAATAAAAGTAAGTGTACTATTTTGCACAGTTCGTGAACATGCCTTATGATAAAACTTAGCCCTAGTTCGGAGTAATCTTCGAAAAATACGTCACGCGTATAATGGAACTTCGCAAAGATAGTTGGTCGCTTTGACGTACTTTGCAGAAGTTTGTGGGAAGAAGACAGGCATTTTGTGCATGTTTTCTCTTACATCTTTAAATGGAAGTACTTAAGTTTTAAAAATAAAATAGAACATTAGATTTTGTTCAATTTTGGTTTATTGATCACCATTGTTGGGTACTTAGGGGTAGGTTATTAGGCATGATGATGGATGACTGGAAATAATAACATCAAACTTGGACACCTTCAACGAACGTGTTACTGCTGGAATATATCTAGCACAATTTCAGGTCCAATGTTTACAAAGGTTGGGTTGTACAAATGTAAACCTGTCATTGTCTGCCGGATCGCCTGGTATTTCCCCCGGGCGCTGAATTTGTCCCGCTCCGATAAATCTTCCTTTTCCTTTTAAAGAGCTTGTTTGGGTTTGTACCCACGTTTAATTTGAGCTACGTTATGTTAATGTTAAGTCCTAAGGGGTTTACTTTGTAACTAATGAGATATTTTTCTAGTGGCTATTGAAATACGGGTAAATCCTTATACAGGGCAATGGGGTTGTAAACTTGACTATACTCGCACCGTTTTAAACGGCTCGATTTGACAGCTGTCAACGTAGTACAAAATATAACCTCAAATAAATATTTTGTGCTGTGTCGACACCTATACTCGTTTGCCTAGGCAGATCATGCTGAGCCGAGATGCTCTCTCAAAGTGCAAATGGGGACGCCCCTTGCGTTAAACGCGACATGGTTGCATTTAACATCGATTGCATCTACCTGCAAACCACGATGAATGGAGAAACACAAACGTTTGAGAACGTGATACTAAAGCTTAAAATATTCTTCAATATCCTCAATATGTGGAAATAATAATTGACGTTGGATTGACTGACGTTGACGACGGATTGACTGATATGGGTAATTTGGTTTGATTTGTTAGCACAGAGTTCGTTTCGGATCCGATAAAAATGAACTTTTGAACGTGCAATGGAAAAATATGATTGACGAATGAAATACTATATCAGAAGGTTTTTTGTAAGAAGGTTCCAGAGTCTTCGATTTTTTTCTAGGGATGTAAGTATTTATATTTCGGTGTATACCTAAGTATGTTTATCGCTGACGCTGACCCATTGGACAAGCTTAGAGCTTAGCTTGGAACTAATTATTAAAAAGTAAAATTATCCAATGATATTTATTTATTCGATTTTTACAATTTGAAACATCGTCTCTCATTTTTTAATACAGAACTCCAAACTTTTGCAGGTCGATATGATTACTTAAAAGTGCCCATGAGATTATCACAAAGCAATTTGTATATTTTCAGTGTGACCTAAATGAAAACTGCATTACCAGCAGCTCTACTTATTCATTGGTTAATTGTTGAATATTTTTCTTGAGACCGTAACTAGTTATAAACCTTATTAGCTGTTATATAAAGTGTTATTTGGCTTGTTGTGGCAAGGTGGGTGGATGCAACATTGCACCTCTATTTGTTTTCCAGGCACGTTTCGGCCATCTTGTTGGAGACAAATCCCAGGACGCCCTCTGTGGGATCAACATGAAACATTTGAGGCGTGTGGCCATGATGTAATAAAACTAGGGGGAAATGGCGGAATATGTGTCATTATGTCGCACAGCTACATGAAGATAGTCAACTCTAAAAAAAGAGTTTTTTTTAGTTTTATAGAAGTCGTAGTAAAATTGATTTAAAATACAACTTGTATTTGCTCCAAAATGCAAGCGCCACAAATTCGTAATCATTGAACTAATAGGGTATTTGACAAGAGTGAAATTAAATTGATTTTTCATTAACAACAGATAAACATTATAAAAATACTAGGAAAACATCAATCTTTTATTTATGTTTGCGATTTTAAGATTTTTAAATTCATAAAATCCAACAATAAGGACCTTGTTTGATTGTGACGTCATAAGATAGTAATCCCTATAAATTCCATAGTAACGGAGCGTTTTTGATGTTTTATAAAAAGAAGCTGGTTTGACTTTTGTAGATCACATTTCGGTAACCATGGCAACATTAAATAATAGTCCCGCAAGTAATTTATACCACATTAACTTAACAAGGCGAGTTTAATTAAAAAATGGGCCTCCATGTTTCGATTCCTTTGAGAGCGTTCGTTTACGGTAACTTTTTGATAAAGTATAACATCAAAGTACAGAAAAATCCGCATAAAATAGGTGCGCAATCCACCTTTAAATATTTTACATAATTTGATTTAACTAATTAGGTACTAAAAATTTCTTATTAGTTTTTTGGTCTGGTAGAGAATGCCGTTAGGCATGTGGTCCGCCATTTGTACGCCATTTGTGTAAAAAAACAGAAAAAAAAGCATTATTAAGCATTAAGGTTTGGCATAAAAACAAATAAAATTGTATAATTGAATTAGGCATACGATCAAAAAACATAACACTCATTTATCACAACAATAATTATTTTCTTATTAAACATTATAAGTCATTATTTTCTTACTAGGTTAGGTTAGGTTAGAATTGTGACCACCTTCGTAGTAATCAAAGACGTTAGAAATGGTTTTGAGTTACTACTTTCTTTAGTACAGTCGGCCAAGAAAGTGGTCTATCAGTTTTGACAAAAGATTCTGTGATATCTAATTATCGCTAAGGTTGACTAAGTCACTGTCATAATGTTATTGCAAGGGAAAGTCGAACTTGTTGAATCATGACGTGCAAATGAACTTCAACCGTAGGGTGGTGGACCACATTTTTCCGACTGTACCTATCACGTCTGAATTTACTTACTTTAATATTTTCTGAGGTCATCAAACCCAAATTAGGGTTCGAAAGTTTTGGGTTAAACCGCAGAAATCGAAGGACCAAAGATACATTTTAAGTGGTTTTTGATATTGCTCATTGTTTCTGTGCTTTAGAGGGCAAATAGCTATAGCTGTTTTAAACCATGATATTGTAGACTACTTAAAATATTACTTTTAGTGTTGTACTAATTTGGCTATTCATTATAAATTCATTATGTGATATGTCTCAATCGCTTAAAAGTTAACGGGACGAGATCCCTTAAAAGGATAAGTTCGCCTTTGTACATCCCTGTTATATTTTTGTCTATTTTATAACTGTTATCTCGTTTGTTTGTACAATAAAGTGTTTACATACATATTCTAATTAAGATAAATTATTTTACAATGAAATTATCTTCTTAAATTGACATTGTGTTTTTACACTGTACACCTTACAATATGACTAAATAGAGCTCTAGTTATAAGCCATATAGCTGTAGTTGGTTTTGACAGCCGTCTACCAAACTCTATCCAGGTGCGGAACGAAAAGCAGCTCCATAGGATTTTCTGAAAGTCGACCCCCAACGGGAAGAAATAGGGGGAGTAGTGGGAAACTTACCATCACGGGCATCCTCTAGTGCTCTCATATACCTACATGTTCGATTTGTTCGCACATAGGGCTCCCGATAGCTTGCAATGCCTTTGTTATCCGGTATGCAGTGACCACTCTATAACCTTACCGTACTAACGTTCTTCAGTTTTCCAATATCTCTGTATTTATTTATTTAATCGTATGGCGATCTGTAGAATAGGCGAATACATTATAGATTATTATTCATTATATTATAAGTCAACATTCAGCGTTCTCAGCCAATTAGCTGCGTCTTGAGTAAGGTTGTAGATGTCTTCTATGGGTCCCGGATATGAATGTATTGGGCATCGCTGCATTATAAGTATGGTCCATGGTTTGGGCCTCTTCGCCACAACCACATAGGTCTGAATCACGCCAACCCCATTTGTGCCGAAAGAAGTTACAGCGACCATGTCCTGACCTAAGCCTGTTTAACTTACACCAGAGCTTTCGAGGTAGATTGAAGCCCTTAGGTGTGGCTGTTGGGTCTGCGACTTGGGCAAAGATTATTATTACCTCTGCATTGTAATGGGCTACTTAGGGTACCGTAGTCAAACTACGAAGCCTTATTATAGATTCGCCATGTTTGTTCGTCCGTCCGTCCGTCCGTCCGCAGCCTAGCTCAGAAACTCTTAGTATTAGAAAGCTGTAATTTTTCATAAATATACATATTAGTCACGCCAACAAAGGTAAAAAAAATACACGTAACGTGGGAATGTATTTTTTTTCGTCTACCCCATAGTGCGGTATGTCGTAGGATAGGTCTTTAAAAAATATTGCGGGTTTGTAAAAAAAAAACAATGAAGAGATCCGTTTATGAAATATTAAGCTGTAAAGGTGGAAACCCATTACACCATATCATGCTATGACCGTGCTATGAACGTATTATTCCTTAGTATTAAAATGTTAGTCGGTGACAGAACGGTCTAGTGGGCATAGTCTCATACTTTTCAATACAAAGCATATTTTTTTGTCTGACACGTTCATAGCACGGTCAAAGCATGATATGGTGTAATGGGTTTCCACCTTAAAGCGCAATTTTTTGTTAAAAACTACAAATGCTAAACATCTGAAAAATATCTTAAATGAAAGCGCATATAACAAATTTAAAAGGTAAACTATCATGACTAAGGAGACTTAAATAGTTCCTGAGATACAAGCGACTAAAGTGTTTATACCTACTAAAAATCATCTAAGATCCACATAACTTTAAATAGAAAATTAGTTCATACACGTGGTTTTTCGAGATATTTTTTTGTAATTGTCCTAACGGCTTCGGAACCCTTCACTGAGCATGGTCCAACATGCTCTTGCCCGGTTTTTATTGTATGCCACGGCTTTAAGAAAGTCCTTTTAAAATCCAACGTGATGAAAAACATAATAAAACAAAACGGATACAGTATAATCCGCGATAAAAAACGGCGCTGGGTTGAGTTAAATTTTAACTGTGCGAAACTCCTCGTACGGATAAAGTTCTGAGTCGGGGATTTCGCCACTGAATTGTTAGTAGCATTTGTGTTGTTTGCCGTATCGCTGCATACATTAAAGTTTTATATAACAGTTAGTACTTATTCAAGGTAGAAAATGGTTGCAAGAATGTCGTCTTTCTCAGCTTGGTAAAACGTTGTTTTGAATGTTTAAAAAAAGCTGAAGTTAACAGTACAAACAGGACAGGGTTTCTATCAAATCAAATCCAATCAAATCATTTATTTGTTTGTCCAGCATAGGTTTGTACATATAGATCTTTAATACAGTTATAGGTAGTTATGTCCCCTTATGCGGTACTTCTCGGCATACAAACATGCTGTGCAGCGCGTTTAAACTAAAATTACGGATACAATATTCACTAACATTCAGTTCTATTACACATAATATTATATTGCGATTTATCTCCCGTCTAAAAAAATCTTGGATGGAGTAGAGATGTTTCTTAAATATTGTTGTATTTTCGCATTATCTTATGCATTCTTTGTACTGTCTTTACAATTTTTTTTTTTAAATTAATGGATTGAGCTATGGTTGTCTAGTACAACTATGTAAATACTTTTATAGAGAAATAAGTAATTAAATTCATAGATAACATCTAAGACTGAGTAAGAAATACTTGTGCTCATTACATAAATACTTGCTCATACAGGGAATAGAACCTAGAACCGATAGATTCGATGGCAGGGTCACTAACAACTAGGCTATCGCGTCATCAAAACATAATTGATGACACGGTTAGTCTTGTTGGTAGCGTTTGATTGTAGATTAGACCAAATTTTTGAACTAGTCTTGGATGTTTTTAAATAGATTTAAGTAAAAAGAAAATTAAGAAGATAAAAATAATGTTCTAATGAACAATACGTAACTATGAAATACAAAAAAACAAGGATAATGGCGCTCCCTACTTTCAGACTTGGTAACTTTTAAACTGCCCAATCAATTTTCACCAAACCTAGCAGAACACTACCCTGATTAAGTAATTTAACAAACTTTATGTTAAAATAATAGCATCCGAATCGGTTCATCTGTTTATAAGCTACGATGCCACAGACACACCCTGTAGGGGCCACGCGTTATGAGTAGACCCCGCAGCTGACATCGCTTTTTTTTAGAGATTTAATGTTTATAGTTAGAGTCACTGACAATTACTCTAAGACAATAAGTATTGTCTAATATCTAAGTCGATATTTTTGTAATTATTGTGGAAAAACTATAAAAAACGGTTTTAACTAACGAACACCTGCGACTTTTATATATCCTTTTTTCATTTGTTTTATCATATTTTTGTCTTTGACTAAGTGTCAGTGAAATTTTTAGTAGTAAGCGGCATATAAGCCTGAATATAATACTATTGAATTTTGGCCAGTCGATAAAAAACACAATCCCTACAAAAAAGCGACATTACGAACCTAGTATGGTTGCGTTTATCGTGTGGCAAAATGTAGTTAAAGCATCCGTCACTATCGTACTTATAAGCGTGTCAGAAAGTGACGGATGTTCACTTTGTCACACGATAAACGCAGTTACATTAAGCCCCCAGTGCGACAAGAAAACAGGGTGTATGTAATGTTGTACATAAACAGTTACAAGACATGTTTGCATCAATATAAATAATGTACATGAGCAAACTTTTCCCATATGGGATCTCTTCCAGTTAACCTTGGAGTAGAATAAGCAAGGACAATGCCGAAGGATAGACTAATTAACAAAATTTCAGAAGAAATTTTCAGAAGAAATTTTTGAAGAAAATAGAATATCTTTTTTAATAAGAAACATACAAAGATATAATATAATATACCAATATTTACTACCGCACGCATAGACGTAAACAGTAGTTAAAACCTACAACAAACAGGGTGTATGATTATCTTCACATGTACAGTCAACCAATTTGATTCCTAGGCCACTATGGACTTTGTCAACGTGACGTTGTAAACCAAATCATAGGGAGTCTCTTACGTTTTGGTTGACAACGTCACTTTAACATAGTCCAAAGTGGCCTAGAAATCAAATTGGTTGACTGTACACACGCTAAGTTTATAATTATTACCCCTATTTTTGCGTCGGGGTTACAAACAATGTCCACTAGGTCATTGGGATTGCTAATTTCCATTTTCCCGTAGAAAAGGCTTAATGTGCCGTCGTTATGCTACATCAAAAGGTCTGTATTCATAAGCGATGGTGATAAAAATTCATACCGTGACAGGAAGGGTGCGCTCAGAATTAATAACATTATGTAGGAGTATGCTTTCCGACTCGTGCCTTTGCGCGTGAATTTTTACGGAAAACACGGCTTTATTAGCTTTGTGTGTTATGAAGTAAAAGTTACAGAAAGTAAAAAGGACACCCTGTTGTTCATTAGACCTGATTGCAAATACATTATGATTAAAATAGGTATTAGGTGTTACTTTAATTCTATGATGTATAATGCTATATGCTGCAATAAAAAATATCATTTCTTTGATTTTAACAAATTTATAAAGCGCCTTACCCTAACCACAGGAAAAATTCATTTGCCAAGGAAATATATTTTGACTTTGGTTGACCTATTAGCTTTTAATATAGAACCAAATATATACAGTAGCATCAAGTCCCAGCAAGCCAATATTAGCAATAATGCCTTAAATCATGATTTAAACTAAACTATAGGACAGCGGAAACACCCTTGAGTATAAATTTAATTCATCAAAATATTCAAGGTTTTTCCAGCAAAGAACTAGAAATAGGGTTGTTCTTAGATAATGAAAATGTACAAATTATGTGCATTACTGAACATTGGCTTAGACCAGACCAATTGATATTAGATTTCATAAATTTTAAATTAGTTAGTTATTTTGCCAGAAAAAGTGCCATTCATGGTGGCTCTCTTATAATTGTTAAAAGTACCCTTAAATCCAAAGAAAGAAAGGATATTATAAAGCTATCGATAGAAAGGATTGTAGAAATTTCTTGCGCAGAACTAGAAAGTTATATAATAATATGTGTTTACAGACCACCACTATCTGATTTTTGCACATTTGAATCTACCATGGAACATGTGTTAAAATTAGCAAGTAATAGCCAGAAGCATGTTATAGTTTGTGGAGATTTTAATGTTAACTTACTTGAAACGTCAAATAATACCACTCGGTTACTAAGTTTATTTAAATCTTTTAATTTAGCTAATCTGTTCTTTGAACCCACACGGATAGGTGTTAGTAGTGCAACCTGCTTAGATAACATTTTTTGTAATTGCGAATGTTTGGATAAAGAAATATTTAATTGTTTTAATTCTGACCATAGTGGTCAGAAGGCATCTTTCTTAAATGATTTTTATCAAAAACCTCAGACGATAACATACCGACCTATAACTAGCAATCGTTTGGAATTATTCAAAAATAAAGTTCAGGCTAATCTTTCAGTGTTACCTTTCTTAAACAATGACTCTAATAGTATTTATAAAGACTTGTTTAGCGTAATTCTACACCAATTTAATAATAATTTTAAAATGAAAACTATTTCTAGGTCGAAAACCAAGTTTAGTGAATGGGCTACTGTAGGCATTCATAAGAGTAGAAATAGGCTTTATGACCTATATAAAGAGAGGGAGGACAATAAGAACGCCGACTTCCTAATTTATGTTAAGAATTATTCGAGGACCTTTAAGCAAGTTTGTTTAACTGCTAAGGCAAATTTTCTTAGTCTTAAACTCAAATCAGCTGACAATAAAGTAAAAACTGTATGGAATATTATAAATAGAGAAACAGGAAAATCAAAAACACGTGACAATCAAGTCACCATAAACGCAGGTGACAAACAAATCACGTCAAATAAAGACGTTGCCTTAGCATTCGAAGATTATTTTTCAAACATACTCGTAGCCTCTAATACAACGAAATGTCTTAAATCATCCGCGGTTGAAGCTCAATCATTACTTTGCACTAATGTCAGTAAATGTAATATAAACTTTGAATTCAGCCCTGTAAATTCAGGTTCAATAGTCAAGGTATTTAAATCGCTTAGTTTAAAAAAGACTGAGGATTTGTGGGGCACATCAGTTAGAGTACTATTTCATATCATAGATGTAATTGCACCCCATTTATCATTAATTTACAATAATTGTTTATCAGAGGGGATCTTTCCAGATCTCATGAAATATAGTAAAGTCATACCTCTTTTTAAATCGGGCGAGATGAGTGATTTAACGAACTTCCGTCCCATTTCCATACTACCCGTTTTAAGTAAAGTCTTTGAGAAACTAATGCTGAATGATATGTTAGGTCACTTTAATAGAAATAAAATACTTAACAGTAACCAGTTTGGGTTTACCCGAGGTCGATCAACAATTGATGCGGCTTCTGTGCTCATTAAATATATATATAACAGTTGGGAGAAATCTTGTGATGCAGTAGGAATATTTTGTGATCTTTCTAAAGCTTTCGATTGCGTGGATCATTCGACCCTAATTTTAAAATTAAAACATTATGGATTGTCCAATAAAGCTTCAAGTCTCATGTCTTCTTATCTAAGTGATAGAACTCAAACAGTTGTTGTAAACAAAACGCAATCTGTTGGAGCTACAGTGAAATTAGGTGTGCCGCAAGGCTCAATTTTAGGCCCTTTTTTATTTCTGGTTTATATAAATGACTTACCACCAACAGTAGATAAACTTTGTGAGATTGTACTTTTTGCTGATGATACTTCATTAATTTTCAAAGTAGATAGAAAGTCCATTGACTACAGTAGGATAAACGCTACACTAGTTAAAGTACTTAATTGGTTTACTAGTAACAATTTACTACTAAATGCTAAAAAAACTAAATGTGTTAGGTTCGCTTTGCCTAATGTTAAACCGGTAGATTCTAGTATTTTTCTAAATGACGAGTGTCTGCAAATGGTAGATAAGGCAGTTTTTCTAGGCATAACCATAGATAAAAATTTGCAATGGAGTCCCCATATAGCGGTACTGGCAGGTAAACTAAGTTCGGCAGCTTACGCGGTTAGGAAAATTAGACAACTAACTAATGTTGAGACAGCTCGCATAGTTTATTATAGTTATTTCCATAGTGTGATGTCGTACGGTATTCTGGTTTGGGGTAAGGCAGCTGAAATACAAAGTATATTTGTCTTACAAAAAAGGGCTATTCGTTCTATTTATAACTTAAATTCCCGTGACTCCTTAAGAGAACTTTTTAAAGAAATTCACATCTTAACTGTAGCGTCTCAATTTATTTATGAGAATATTATTTATGTTATTAAAAATTTAAATTCTTTCACCAAAAATTCCGATGTACATAATCTAAATACAAGAAATAAAAATAAAATTGCTATCCGAAAATTCCGCGTCCGTAAAGTATATAAATCATTTGTTGGTCAATGCATTCATTTCTATAACAAATTACCTGACGAAGCTTTAACATTACCCTTTCCAGCACTTAAAAATTACTTAAAAAAGTCGTTAATATCTAAAGCGTACTATAGGGTCGAGGACTATCTAACAGATAAAAATGCTTGGCCTAAACCCGAAACTTAGTCATTCATAATTTGTAAAATTGCAAAGTTTTTTGTCTAGGGGACACCGTTGATGTGGGAAAGCATATCAAACTTTTATTTGGTTGTCCTGTGTTTTTTTTTTCCTCTCCTCTCTTCCCCCCCCCCCCCCCCCCTTGTCTCTCTCGTAATATTTTTGACATGTTTTCCTGCTGAACTACGCATGCTATTTGCTATTTGATATTATATTTAATTTAATATTTATTGCTTTATATAATGCTAGATTAAGTACTACCATTGTAACATGTTTAAAAAATGACTGACTGCTGAGTTTCTTGCGGCGTTTCTTCTCGGCAGTGGTCTCCTCTTGGGAAGCGCTGGTAGATTCATGACGTGTAAAAGTGCCCGTGCGGCCTACTTACTGAATAAATATCTTTTATCTTTTTTATCTTTTAAGTTAAAGTTGGGAGTAGGCATGAAATTTATAGAGTAACCATGTTTATAGATAAACTAGCGAACCGCCCTCGCTTCGCTTCGGTTTATGTATGTTTTATTATACATCAAAACCTTCCCCTTGAATTTACTCTATATTTTGGTGAAAACTGCAATTAAATTCGTTGCGTAGTTTAAAGTATTTAAGCATACATATAGAGGGAAGCGAAAAGCGATTTTATTTGATTTTTCGTTGGAGAGACCAAAGCGTCAAGTTTTCGCATTGAAGGAAAATCAAAACGTTCTGCAGGAACATTTGCACTTCAATATTTTCATGCCAATGTATTTTATCACGGCTTTGCATAACATTTTTCCCTGCAAATTCTGTTAAAACTGAATTGTGATCTGCCCTAAATTGACTAAAACCAGCGTCAGTGCTACCAAAATATTTTTACGGACTGGCGGATGAATGATCATTTTTATTAGTAAGTATTTTTTTCATAACAAGAGAATGTGCACGCATATGACAGCACGCTTGTGAGTATTCATTGCTCTTAATGGTGGAACCATGCATATTTTATTTTAAAATAAACGTAGCATTTGTATGCGGAAACGAAAGTGTATTTATTGTAGCTTCTTGACTGAATTGAACCAATATAAAACAAAATGGGCAATTTCTCACGTAAAAAGCAATGTCGGATTCGCTTTGAATCGCTGTATTTTTAATGAGGAGTCACGTCGGCGTCCTGTCAAGCACAAAATTATCAAAGAAAGCTTCTGTTTCAAGGAAAGCTTTGCATTGGGGCTGTACCAAAGATCTTGGAGGTGGTCTAGGTAAAAAACTTCTGAATAATAATAATTATGATGTTCCATCACTTTACTTAATTACGTGGCTTCGACGATGTACGCTTTCCAAAGGTCCAAAACTTCCAAGACATTCAAATAATAATTATTATTTTTATTATCCGGAGATGGCGGAGATATTCTCTCTAGGCTTGTACTATGGGTTCTAAAAATCTATTGAAATACACATAAAATATTAAGTTTATAAGGGTAAAATCAAAATAAATGTCCAGTTTAAGGGAGTTTTGTCACCGTAACGCAACTGTTGGTTAACGTCAAACATACGTCATTTTGTAATGAAATTGTAAGTTAGACATCATTTAAGTGACATTTAAATAGCGTCTTTATGTACATTTATTTTGATTTTTACCCATAAGAGGTGTCTAATAATCGGAGCTAAAATATTTATTAAAGACTACGTAAGTTTTAAAGAATACGTACAGAAAATATTTAGTGTAAGCATCTCGGTTCCGATGCACAGCTTTCAAAATCTACTACTTTTACGAAAGGCATGACTTACAACACTGTTACCTGCATCTTAGTTGCATCTACGTTAGTTGGAACTAATGTTTCATTAAGACAGTCACTTCTAATTCACCAAGGTAGAAACGGACCGCACGCAACTTTAAGGCAAGATTAAGCGAGAAATTTACGTGTACTGAGCTGCTGGCAAAATAATACAGAGTGGAAAAAAATAAACTGCATAAAATCCTTAAGTTATGTTTCTTACCACCCTGTATAGTGACTTCAACCACGCGGATTTATAAAACTTTTACAACCCATCATCATAGCGAGATAAAATATAACAGCGGGCCTATTTATAGTCGTGTTTATCGATGTGAATAAATGTGGGTAAAACATCTGTCACTTTCTGACCAGTATGTAAATGCGAGAGTGACGGATGCTTTATTCACCGTGATATAGGCGATCATAATATGGGCTCGGTTGTTACTTTATTTACTGTGTTTATAGCAGGGATTGAAAACCGGTTTATTTTCCGTAGTGGTTAAAGCCACACTATTAGAGCCTAACCCATAATAAAGTTTACGCTCACAGGGAGCGAAATGCATTTACCGGTTAGAGAGCGCTCCTTCCGTGTGAGCCGAGACAAGGGTGAATGACGGAAGCGCTCTCTAACCGGTTATAACCGGTAAATGCATTTCGCTCCCTGTGAGCGTAACCAATTCGTTGGAACGTAACCCAAATAATTAACCGGTTTAACCGAAATAAATACCGGTTTATTTGTAACCGGTTACAATCCCTGGTTTATAGTTCTGGCGTAATGAAATGACAAAAAAGAAGAGTACAAAACACACAATAGAAATGTACTTAGTACTGCCGTACCTAAATATTCAGTAAATCTAAACACGTGGGCCGATTTTGATGATTCACTTATGAGTGTCACTAAATATATGACAGTATTAACAGTGTGGTTGCCGGGTTAGAATAGAGCCATGTCCATGTCTTCCCGTGGATGCCGTAAGAGACGACTAAAGGAATAAAGGCTGTGTAGTACTGTTAGGCGATGGGCTTGCAACCTATCACTAATACACTGGTAAACATGTTAGCGTGATTGTGCAAAATGTATTTACAGAGTGGTCAACAGGTTTTTGGAGTGGTTGTTAATTCTGTAGCTCTGCCTACCCCACTCTGGGAATAAACGCGTGAGCTTATGTATTCAAAGTTTTAATACAGCAGCAAAAAGACATCATAGTAAAAAAGATAAAAACGAACTATGGCACGTAGGGTATCATTGAATAGGTATTTAAAAATCATCTTTAGGTTTCTTTCATCATTTTTCATTTAGGATTTATAACGATTTAAAGTTGGCTAGCAACAGTTGGGTTTATAAAGCTTGTTTTTTGTTAGACTCGTCAAACTTGCGTATTCTTACCGTAAATGCTTAGGTACTTATTAGCAACTAACTTCTGCCCGCGACTTCGTCCGCGTAGATTTCGATTATCACTATTCAATCGGGAACTCTTAAAATTTACGGGGGTAAAAACTATCTGTCTTATTTCAGGACTTAAGCTATACGTTTGCGAAGTTTCATCCCGATCCGTTTAGTCGTTCAAGCGTGATTGAAATTTTCTCCTTTACTAGCTTGCGGAGTTTTGTTAAAAACACTGTGACACGAGAATTTTATATAGTAGATAATATTATAATATTAATATTATTATCTACTATATAAAATTCTCGTGTCACAGTGTTTTTAACAAAACTCCGCAAGCTAGTAAAGGAGAAAATTTCAACTGCCAAGTGATTTAATTATACAGCGTGTTTTTAAATGGAACTATTCATGCAGTGTTTATGTATTTAAACAATTTTCTTAGTTATTTTAAAGCAAAAGCCCCTGATTATCCTTATACACCATTTTGCTTTAAAATTATGGCAGTTAAACTTCGTCTATAATGCTAACCGCGTGCCAATTCCACGTAGAGTTGAAATAAAACCCGCAACAAACCTCTGGGGTAATGCTATGGTTTTATTCCGCACTAAAATCTGATGTAAACTTTACTGCTATTGGTTTCTCTACTACGGTATAGATTATTTCGATACAAGATACACCACAATAGTAATCTTGAATCTCGTGTTGCAGTGCCCTTGCAGGGCGTCACATGCATACCTCTCTGTAGTTCCATCTAATGTAAACGAAATGTGACACGCAATAAATGATTTTGAATTTGAATTTTTGATTTTCAATTGATTTAATATTAAATTAAAGCGAAAAAAGTATGGCTAGAATGGAAGTTTTATTTAAAGAGACGCATAAATAAACATCAAAGTAAAAAATTATGCCCCTTTGTCAAAAATAAACCATAATAAAATTGGAACATCCTTTACATTTACAAAGTTCTGTCGAAAGTATGTGTTTTTTTTTTATTAATCGGTATTTACCTTTCGATAACGGCAAACAACCGTTTCATTTCATAGCAAAAGAAAGTTAACGTGGTCTCCATTAAATCCTTTCCTAGTTATGATACTACTGATATACTGCTTCCTAACAGGAGTGTTATTCTGTCAAAAAGAACGGACGGTCGGACGAACGAGTGAAATCGCAGCGACGAGTGTAAGTAGTCCCGTCAGAGCGAACAAAACACATTTTAGTGCGTGCATTCTCAATTTGGCAGCATGGCTTCTGTCGATAAGATCGAACGTATAAGGCAGCATAATTAAGACCACTGCCGAGACAAAGAACCATTAACCGGAAAGCCTAAGGGCCTGTTGTTTGGTCAGTAGTTGAACTAACTAATCGTTAAAAACCGTAACTAATGGTTAATTCTCAAGGAAATGCGTAAAATTTTCGATTCCTTTTTCGAATTTTTAACAATTATTAGAGTTAGTATAGTTTAAACTTTTTGAACTGAGCTCTTCCACTTACCTATAAACACAATGGTCATTGTATCTATACAATCTTAACCTGGCGGTCGAAAACTTGCCATTATTCTATTAGTGTTTTTTGTAGTCTATTGTCTAAAGAAATAGAGTCGATAATCCATGCTAACCTTCGATAGCGGTTATTATCTGCTTTAATTGCGAGCTTGTTGTCCTAATTTGTGATTAACTACTCAATGGCTTTGTATTCTTAGGTGGATAAGCTCAGTTGAAAAAGTTTAAACTGTAAGTTAAGCGTTAAATATTATATTATTTCAAGAAAATGCTAGTTGTAGTCTTTATACTTTAAACTATAGATCTCATGAGGAGGTATCTTACTCCCGTGCTCAAAGACATTTTCAACCGACTTCAAAAAAGGAGGAATAGAGACAATTACTCGTTCTTTTTTGAAACTTATTCAAAATCGTCACCAAGGATCGACTTAATAATCATTGACTGATGGAGTGCGGCGTGTGACAGAAATTCTTTGACCAAAGTAAACCGACCACTAATCTTCCAAATGATTCCATGAGCTATCTTCGCCGATTGCTCTGTGCAGCGTGTTAGGATATTTTTATATCTTGTTTGCGGCAGTAAATTATTATCAGTACCTTTATCTGAACATTTACATAATATTGTTATATAAGCGCTTCGTAATATCTCGCCATTGAAATGTTTTATTTGCTCTAGCAGCACCGTTTAATCTTCACTCAGAGACATTTTCGAGTATTAGGAGATGTATGTGGACGACTATTGACGTCTTTAGGGTGTTATTTGGGTAAGGACTACGAGTAAGTAAAATTAACTTTTAAGGAAGTGTTTATTTGGAACGAGGCGCTGGCCTAGTGGGTAGTGACCTTGCCTACGAAGCTCGTGGTCCTGGGTTCGAATCCCGGTAAGGGCAGATATTTGTGTGATGAGCGCGAATATTTGGTTCCTGAGCAATGGATGTTTTCTGTGTATTTAAGTATATATTTCTCTATATAAGTATTTATACCGTTGTTAAGTACACATAGTACAAGCCTAGAGCTTAGTTTGGGACTAGGTCAATAGGTGTGAGATTGTCCCCTTATATTTATATTTATTTTATAACGTGGTCGAAATACTGCTTATCAAATTTTACGTACTAACAAGGTACAAAAATAAAAATGCACTTCCTAAACTTAACTACTTGCCGGTTATACAGTCTGTCATTTTGCTAGAATGTCAAATCCAAGGATTTATTAAGTACTAATATCAAAGATGGAAACACCAACCCAGAGGCTGTGAGAACTACTGTAGCATTTCTGGGAAGAATTTATTCCCGCGTTATAATTTGTAATGTAAGATTCCTATTTACGTGTAGTTATTTAAATTATAATGGCTCTGTGACTTGCATTCCTTACTACGTGCTGGTCGACGGAGTACATTGGTTTTTGAACCGATGGCAGTTGCAGCTGAAATCCTTGAGGGCCCACGTACCAGAAGCCACAAGATGAACCGAATATATAATAATATCAGGGGACTATGTCACACCAATTGACCTAGTCCCAAACTAAGCTCTAGGCTTGTTCTATGGGTACTAGACAACGATATAAATACTTACATAGAGAAATATATACCTACTTAAATACATAGAAAACACCCATGACACATGACACCCACACAAATATCTGCCCTTACCGGGATTTGAACCCAGGACCTCTAGCTTCGTAGGCAGGGTCACTACCAACTAGGCGATCGCGTCGTCAATACAGAACCAATATAAATATGATAAGGGTAGTAGGAAACACCTTAATACAAGTTGTACATAGTGTATGGGGATCTTTGGTATGGGATGTCTAGTAGTAGAGACGTTTCGGCTGGCCTTCTGATGATGATGATGAAATCACGACATTTTGAGAACATTTCAGGTCTTAAACATTTCTTGTAAACATCACTCCCAATAAAAAGGCTCCAAAACGTGACAAAATACGCCATTTCTATAAATAATGTTTAACTTTTAAGCTTAAACTGTTTCACCCAGTTTAAACATTGAATAACACCTTAACTCCCCAGACCGAAGTGTCTGTCCGTCTGTCACAGTCTTAAAGCGATCGCCTTTAAATTGGGAATAGTTCTCGAAGTTTCCAAAGTTAGCCGAGCAAGAACTATGCTGGAGCAGGAACGAACTTGCTCTGAACAAAAACAATATAATTACACGTTCTTTTGTTTTGACATTTAAATTCAATTATTGACTACAGGGTTTCTAGTTGTATGCGTAGCACTAAAAAGTTATCCAAAAATTTGAAAAATAACGGTTTTATATAAACATAAAAATAACTAAATTTCAGGTTTGTTACATACTTATTATGTTTGTGAGAAAGAAGAGATGTGCCATATGAACGTGTCGGTAATGCTACGGTTTTCCCTTTGTTTTCCAGTGTAGGTAGTTGGTCTACGACTGACTATGAATCAAATACAAAAAAAAAAGTATGATTCTATAGAATACGAGCCTAATAAGACGTTAAATATACTATACGTCTAATATGTAGGTTGAATCACTAAAGAACTTGCTTTTGTTACTATTAGCTTTGCATTAATTTTATGTTAACTAAGAGAAAATCTCTCGTTTGCCTTTAATTTTTTTAAGTGTCCAAAATCATTACAATAATTATGTTTTACCAAACGATAAACTAACCTTTAATATTCAATCAACGCTGATCAAGGATTAAAACCACCAGTTTCCCGCGAGTCCATCATTCCCTTTCAAAGATAGTCAACCATCCACCCAAATACTATTAAATTTGTGCCATATTTTAAACTGTCACAAAGGTTGGGTTCAATTTTGCGTTAAAATTATGTAAATATTAGGGACAGGGAGCAGGGAGCACTCAGGTGCTACGTTTTTGTTTGTGCCCAAAGTAATTTACATGGGTCTGTTAGGGAAATAATTTACACGTACCTATCGAGGATTTTTACTCAAAACATACAAGACTGAGTGAAGGGAGGGATAATCCTTACCTTTATTCGCAGTGTTGTGTAAAAGGCCTTCAATCATTGGAGGCGGCCCTATACCCTAGAAGTAATATATTCTAAGTAATGCATTCTTAGGCCCGTATTAATAAACTCATCTTGGCTGTGAGGCCCGTCACAAGATACGTCAAAGTAAACGTCAAACCATAGAACACTGTCATTTTTGACGCATCTCGAGACGAGCATTAGAGTTGAGATTAGTTTATTAATACGAGCCTTAGATCGTTTGGTACTTATATCATAAACAGTGGGGATGTAACACAGTCGAAACGTCGAGGTAAACGTTTATTTTCGTACACGATTAAGTCCAAAGAACAAATTAAGGTACAAAATTACCATTAAAATTACAAAAAATCTGGTCATTACTTAAATGGTTAACTTTTCACATAAAACTATCTGACTATTAAACTTTCCTTTTCTTTGTCGCATGAAATAATCTGACAAAGTAGTAAAAAAAATCTCTATCTCTTAAGAAAATAACGAAGTAAGCCATCAAAATTGGTATACAAAAGGAATCAAATCCGAAAGATGTTCATAGTAACACGTTCCAATTACCAGTCGATCAGATAATCTATTCGGCGCCAACCATTCCAAGTGGGAAGACTTCGGAGCCATTTCGTTTGTGAAATGGGCAGAAGCGTATTGAACGAGGTAAACGCTGAGGTAAACAAAATGGCGGATTTATTTATCTTTGGAATTTACTTTTGATCGATTACCTTGACAACGTTAGGTAGGTATAAAGGTTAACTTTGATTTATATATAATCGATTTCTCTTTTAAATTCGAGTTTTCTAATCGATGCAATTTGACAAGTTTAAACGTGATGATAAGTTAAGTGCAGATGAGATCTTGCCCTAACCTTTCGACTTTTAATCTCATTTCCAAATTTCATCCAAATCCATCTAGCCTTTGCAGCGTGAAGGAGTAACAAACACACAAACTTTGGCAAAGTAATATTTTAGTTCGTTAAGATAATAAAACCTCAGTCAGTTATTTCGCTTAAAGAGAAGTTAAAAAAGTTGTGTTTGGATGAGTAGTGTTTACAGGTTTAATTCTTTAAGGCAAACTAGTCAGTAATGTTTCATTTCGATGTTATGTATTTATTTCTATGTAAGTGTATATTGTGTGTTTGTATAAGTGTGTATTTATGTTTATTTATTTGTATAGTTTATGGATATTTAGCTGTACAAATATTAGTTTATTTACGTTTGTTCACATACTTGTAATCTTGCCTATCCTCGTACAGTTTAAACAGTCATGATAAAGTTAACTGGAACAGATCCCTCAAAGGCATAAGTTTGCCATGTACATGTTAATCTTAAGTTTGTGTACGTAGTACCTTTTTGCATTGTAATAAGGTCCAAAAATGGATAAGCCTCTCTGCAATCGACTGTACGTTTCCTCCAAAATATTATACAGTATTTGGTAATTGAGATAAATACATAATTATTGACTCAAGGCAATAGAAAATTGCTTCTCGTGTTTGTAGAAATTACATTGTATTTGACGACGCGCTGGCCTTGTTAGTACCCTGTCTACGAAGCTTGCGGTCCTGGGTTCAAATCACGGTAAGGGCATATTTGTGTGATGAGCATGAATATTTGTTCCTGAGTCATGGATATTTTCTTCGCATTTCAGTTTATATTTCTCTATGTAAGTAAGTATTTATAGCGTTGTATAGTAACCATAGTACAAGCTTGGGGCTTAGTTTGGGACTAAGTCAATTGGTGTGACACTGTCCCACTGAATTATATATTACAATTACTTAGAAACTTATTTTTCTCTGTTTCTTCGGTTTTTCATTGGCTCTTTGCGCTAATAAAAGTTCAACAAGTTTGTTTTGTAAAAGTCCAGATCGCTACCGTCATTTGACTTGCTAACTCTGCCGCCAGCAGCTTCATCCGTACTAAAATCCGTATCCGTATTTAAATGTGAAAGCCTAGTATCTCAATTTTACAGGATACTCCTGCTTTTTTTTATTGAAAGGTACACTTACAGTAAGTACAGAAAGCATTTCATATCATAGTGACAGGTCAGGGTATTATGTCTAGTGTACAAGCCAATTACAATTACACAGCATTTCCAGATAACTTAGTAGACTAGTAATAAAAAGTAGGTTACACTAAACATCAGTACGCAACAAACAGTGGGCCTTGTATGGCTGCGTCTATATCGCGTGTCAAATGTATATAAAGTATCCGTCACTCTCGTACTTACTTACGTGTCAGAAGGTGACGGATGCCTTGTTCAAACTTTGTCACGCGATAAACGCAGTCATATTAGGGTTTGCCTTCAGTCTTAGGGCTAAAACATTTATGTATCACACGAGGTCGTATACTGTCTCAGAATTCAGTAAACAGTCTCGGGATGGCTTAAGAAGTCGCTTACAACCTTTGGCATTTAGGCGCCGGCGCACAAGGTAGCCTACTGCATCTAGGTGTTACATGATCAGACCTAGGAATATTCGGGGCAAAATTAAATGACAGGTAGGGATTGCATATATCGATAAACTCAATTATCGATGCTTTTCCCATATACTAGTGATCGCTCCAAGTTTTGTTTGTAAAAATATTTTTTTATTGAAAGTAGGTATGCAATGAAAGAAAATAGCAAAATAATTCTGGATATTCTTTATTTTAAAAGGATTTTTTAACCTTTGCTCATCATCATAATATATTTTTTCCTTATTGTGTATTTCAGAATGACTGTCCTATTAACTATTGTTAAAATAAACGACTACAATTTGTTAGGAGTAAAAATAATATGACGATGATGAGTGAAGGTTATAAATCGTTTTAAAATAAAGAATGACCGGAATTATGTTGCTATTTTTTTAAATTTGCATACTTTAAAAAATTAACTATTTTTACAATCAAAACTTGGTGCGATCACTAGTATATGGGAAACGCATCGATAGTTAAGTTTATCGATATACACAATCCCTAGCTGTCATTTAGTTTTGCCCGTAGATATATTCCTAGGTCTGTACATGATACGTTCACAATCAAACAGCCGGGACAGAATCGAGGTGAAGTCGCGAAGGCGTCGAGGTAAAGGCGAGGTGGTGGCGCGTACGTCTTCGATCAGCGAACTGGAGAAGAGCATAGCTGCCCGCGCCTCGACTCTTTAGAATGACGTCACCTCGACGCTGCCATTCTGCGACGCCGCTGCCTCGTCTTCGCAGTAAGTGAGCCTCTAACGAGTACCTACGGAACTGCCAAAGAATATATATACTTCAGGCACTCGTCCCACCGCCGACGATGAGCGGGAAGCGAGTACAGCCAGCGATCAACTAGTAATATTTTTGTCTCATTTATTGACACGGGATCTATAATTTTTGTTCCGACGAACTAGTGGAAAGAGTTCTCGCCGGCAGTGTGAACAGCCAGCGATGAACGATTAGTATAAGTGTCTCTTTTACTAACACAGGATCCTTATCTTTTGTTCGTTTCTTGGGCAAGAAAATCGCTGATAGCTAAACGCTTATTCGCTCTTGGTGAGACAAGTGCCTCAAGGGGTTTTCCATCTGATGAAAAAAAAAAGAACTGTTCGCATCTTTAGCTTTCAGGTTTATGTTAGAGAGTAGAAACGAATAAATAAATGAAGTTTTATTGCCTTACATAGATACACGCAAAAGAAAAATAAAAAATACAATTATACAAAGACTTAACAGCAAACAAAGGTTTAAATAAAACAACAATTTATTTAAATGCTAGTGTTTACTAATCATTTCAATTTATTTGTACTCTACAATATTTCATATGACTAAAAGATGTGTATAATAATTTATTTTAAAACTTAAATGGCGCACTACGAGTATGTATAAAATGCTTTTGAATCAGCCATGTTGAACTCAAAATGTACAATATATTATATAGCGCCATCATATGGCAAATGATGTTAAATACTCCGATAACTTTTGAGAAACTATCTTACATTTGTTAATAAGCGTGTAATCGTTTTGAAGTGTAGACAAACCATACTCCTGAAAATAAATCCAACATTAGCAATGATCTAAAGGAAAACACAAAACTAAGATAATCATAAGTTTAATCGAATGACGGCCAACCACCTGCTAAGTGCGAGCGCCGACCACGAAGAATTTAGTACATTGACCTTCACTGCAGAGTGCCGTATTACTAAAGGGAAAAACGTTACACTCCATGTTGCCTGCGCATATGTTGTAGTGCAGGCAAGACGGCAATATACGTTGTCTGCATGTATTGTGAACAAGTGACAGAGACATGTAACTGAGAATCAATGTACGAAATTCTTTGTAATTGGCACCCCCGCATATACAACAATAGCGGAGGACATAACTTTCTCAAATAATTTGATCTGCATTAAAAAAACGAGCAACACTTTCTTGGCAATATGTGTCGTCAACGTCGATGGGCGTCTTGCTCTAACATACGAATAAAAATTAAGACGGCTATAGTTCTTATTAATTAACTGATCTTGACTAATAATAATTATTATGTCCGTCTCTAGATGTGTCAATAATAACAGTTTTGTATGAGTTGACGTTTGTTTTGACATTATCTTGAGTGAGACGTTTATTTCAACCATTTTTTTTATAAAATCAGAGGATTTGAGAGGATAAACAAGGTACATAAAGCTAACGTAAACAATATTCGACAATTGTCAAAATGTACGTAATGTTATGGTCGTAACCTTGTGGAAGTTTACGTAAATCCTTTTATTTTGTCGATAGCCATAACGTATTTCTCTCTTACTCGCACTCCCATATGCTCCTATGTCAAACCAACTTTATACTGTACTAGCTGTTCCCGTGTCCACTTCATTGGGCAAATCATTTTTTTTGAGTTAATAATTTTCCTGCTAATTCCCGTTCCCGTGGGAATATCGGGAATTCCTTTCTTAGTGCACCTCTACGGTACCTAAGCTACGTCCCTTCCAAATTTCAAGTTTAGCCGTTTAGGCTGTGCGTTGATATGTCAGTCAGTCAGTCAGTTTCTCCTTTTATATATTTAGATTAGCGACCCGCCCTAGCTTTGCTTTGGTTTATGTGAGTATGATATATAGCCTACAGCCTTCCTCGATAAATGGGCTATCTATCACTGAACGAATTTTTCAAATCGGACCAGTAGTTCCTGAGATTAGCGCGTTCAAGCAAACAAACCAACTCTTCAGCTTTATAATATAAGTATAGATTGCTGTTACACTGTACATACACACGATTTTTTTCAGTTAATAGATCAACTAATTAATAGTTATGTTTAATATATGGTTGTGTTACGTATAAAAGACGGCTAAGGGAATAAAGGCATATAGTATTGTTAGGCGATGGGCTTGCAACCTGTCACTAATACACTGGTAAACATCTTAGCCTAAGTGTGCAAAATGTGGTTACAGAATTATCAACAAGTTTTTATAGTTGTTGGTAATTCTGTAGCTCTGCCTACCCCACTCTGGGAATATAGGCGTGAGATTATGTATGTATGTATGTGTTACGTATTAATTCGGCTTAAGTTTTACATGACAAAGAAAGGCCCTAAAGGACAATATATTACCTGTTTATTTTTTAAGGGTCTTACATGTCTTCATAAGACTTTGCCAGTATAGTGTAGTAGCTGTAAGCGCCTTTTACAATCTGAGGAGTAAAGTTAATATTTTCAACTAAGTTTAAATAGTTGCTTATAAGTATTATAACCACAGCTCAGACAGGTCATAGAACAAGATTAATAGAGTCGTATTATTATTTAATTATATTTTTAACTACATTTATAATGGTAACACAGAAAAAACCATATGTTTGCGAAGGTATTTTCATTATCATTCTTTTTTTAATATTATCTTTCTTGAACTGTTTAATACGAATGTCACATGCAATATTTCACGAAAAATTTCATCATAAGAGAGCTCGGGTTAGTTCTTAATCCACTTATTAAGTAAATAATACAACTTTTTTCAGTTGTCACAAAACTGTTTCAAGAATGCCGCTTTGACAAAATTATGACAGATATGTGACTAAAAAAAGATAAATTACGATAAAGTCCTCTTTGAATTATCATAATCTTAGGTATTGCGACTTTATTGAATCTTGTCCTATTTTCATATCTGTTATAACTTAGCCTTAATATTGTGATAAAATCTGCAAATAAAACATACGCTAGTAAACGTGGCCATCGATAAGTTAGCGAATGGGCCCGCAGTGAACACTATGATCTTCTGGAATTTAGCCATCAAAAGCACAACGTCCTTTCGATGAGCCATATCACGGTACCAGATGCTTTCATAGGGTCCAAGGTAAAGGTCTTGACTCTACAAAATAAAAATAAATAAAACATTTTTCAGACAAGCTTTAAATGTACATAGGTATGTAATGTTTTCCAGAGGGGTAGGCAGTAGGCAGAGACCACTTCTGTCCACTTGCTTCGATCCTGAAAAAATTATTTCGCTTCTTCCACATTCATACATCGAGTCATGCACGCACGTCGGTGCACGTCGGCATGCACTGGCCATTTTTAGTATTGTTGTTTTGCATTAGGGTTTTTTACTTCATTCATTTTAAATTTGACACTTGTATGCTTTCCCCGTTTTTTGATGCAATAGAAAAAAATCAGTTTATTATTTCACTTTAATATACATAATAATAAGCAGAAAAAAGAATCAACCCGCTTTCTATTGCTGTTCAAAGGATAGAGTTTTAAGATTTAAAGTTGCGATGGACGGACGGACGAACAACAAAGGCATATTAATAGGGTCTCGTTGGGTACCCTTCGGGTACGGAACCCTAAACACCAAATTTTGTAAACGCGACTGCTTTTGAAACACTTTCTGTTTTCTTTGTTAAGGTAAACTGGTTGGAACACAATGGCATATGATCTTTGTATGTAGCTCCAACTTACCACGTGGTAAACTTCGTTGCTATGCCAACAATAGAGAAATAGCTGCATTAGTCCATAAATAAAGTATTCTGCTATAAGAATTCTTGTCATTAAGTCTTTTTCGAGCTGAAAAACGACGAGGAAAATCAGATTCAGTAAAAAATCTCAAAATGATTTTGAATTAATTATTTTGCGTATTAAAATCAATATATGACGAACAAATAAATTTAATATTAATTTTACTGATCGTTAAAAACCTCAATAAACGTATAATGCATGTAGATTAAGCGATTTGATAGAAGGTAAAAACAATAATGATAACTGACTATATAGGTTCTTACCAACATTTGGTAACCAGTGACACATAGCATGATAGAAGAAACAATGACGTACATCAGCATTATTGGGGATAAACAGGAGTCGAAGAGTTTGGCGTATCTAAGAAAAAAAAGTTCATAGTTATAATATAAACAAACCTCACAAACAAAAATCATGAATATCAGATTAATATGTTGGATGAAAAATTAGTACAAATTAATGGAATAACCGCCAATTCCAATTATTCACCAAAAAAGACAGCCAAATAAAAGAAAGATTTTGTTATTTTGAGTAATCTAGAGTATTGGGAATGGCTAAAGTATAATTTCTTTAATTGTTACCAAAAATAATAGGTACTAATAGGTAACATGCATCCATAAATAATAAACCACTTCAAGTACTCACTTTAACATAGCGTTATGCCTGTCGTGACAAGCTTTTATTCTTTTTTTAACTTCTTCATCATTTATCGGGGAATCTTCACTACCAAATATTTTAGAGCTATCAACCCTCAACTGCTCGATTTCACCTTTGAAAAATACCATTATTGCAACGGCATTGGAATCAAAACCAGCAAGCCAGAGTCCAGCCACTACGGCAGCATACGATTGAAAGAGGCTGGCCCCCAGGTACCCGTACAATGTCCTCTTGTCAAATGGCACCCAAGAATTGAACACCTAGACATACAAATAGACATACAGATTTTAAAATGAAGTAATTGACCTGTAGATGTTTCGTAAACCTCCGCCTGCTGTTTTGTTTGTCCGAAAATTATTATTCTGAACCCAGTAACTACAGAATTGAGGTTAAGTTCGCTTTATAACACAATCCAGGAAAACTAAACGGGAAAAAAAATCAGACACACACGAACCAACGGACAAAAGTCTTTCGAACTAAAGATTCTTTCGAAATTTTAACCAAGAACGATCAATTGGTATTCAGTTTCAGTTTTAGTGGTCGTATGACCTTGTGCAGGGTCCGTCCAGATTTCTACCACCGACTTTTAACCTGCTGCTAAACAGCAAAGTTATAAGTTTCAGTTTGGGGATAAGAAAACCGGTCAAGTTACTAGCATATAGGCATTCCATCTTATCCCTCAGGGTTGCCAACGCTTTGCAGTCTTGAGATTGTCTTCGTAACATTGCAAAAGTCTAGACCTCAGAGTCCATTTTGCCTTTCATATCATCAATAAAAAAACAATACTTGCTTTTGATCTTAACAAGAATAGCGAAGTGGCGTGGTGGTGGAAAATGCACTCAAAAATAATACAAACAGTAGAAATAGAAGTTAAAAATGTCAAAGCAACATGCTTTTAGCCTGTTCTGCCGTCCAACGAACGAAGGTGGCTAATTATAATGTATTTAGTAGTCGAACCATTTTATACTCTATGGGTAACCACATTAAATTGAAAATGCTAATACTATTACAATGCCGTTAGCCGCCTTCTTTGGTAGGAAGGCAGTGTTTTATTTCTATTTTCGTTACCTCGAGGTATTCTTCATTCCCGTTCCGAGTATTTTCTCTGTAAGTTGCGGACAGAATATACTTCGCAATTGGTGTCAGGATTAGAGAAACAACAGTAACAAATATTACAGAATAGTATAAACGCGTAATACCATGGCAATATTTGGTTGTTCTATTTAAAATATCAATGTTCTTTTTATCGGTGATTTTTCTGTTTTCTATATCAGCTTTGGTACAGTAGCTCAAAATCTCTTTCCAGTATTTCTGCCACACAAGAAATGTTACCACTTTTGGTACGCCTACTGCAGCCATCATAGAACTCTTCAAGTTGTTCAAAAGTTGCGCCAAGTCTGATCTTACGTACCAAATATCAATAAATTCGGTAATTCCAAATAATATTTCTGAAAAATGCACAAAGAAACAAATGGCTCGCAATAAATTGCTATTGGGAAGTAATAAACCAGATATTCTTAGTCCTTTTATTGAAGGACCCAAAAGCGGAGCATTTGGATCTTTAAATTTTTTCCATAATTTGTCAAACATTTTGGTTTAGTCAGCAGACATGGCAAGTCAAAAGTTAAAGATTATTTGTGAGTAAATTTTATTATTCCTAACTTTTATATTTTCACCATCCTTTGTTATGCCATATGAGGGATGGGAAACCAGGTGTTAATAAAATCATTAGCGAAAACACACACTGCACGTTTTGATAATGTCGTCTATATATTATAAAAATATTTAACCCGCGCCCTCTCATTACTTTGATTACCTCATATGTTAAAAACAAGCCTTTTAGGTTGAAGAGCATGCCAATAAAATAAACATACATACGTGCATACACTCGAAAAATATAACCCTTCTTCTGACGCAGTTGGGCAAAAAAGGGGAGTGTGGTGACTAGGTACAGGGTGATGGGTGAGAAACTTTAGAGGTGTTTTTGTTAATCAATGTTAAAGTTGCCATCTTCGACTTGATAAAAGTTTAATCAAACTTTATAGCGCTAGCGCGTAAAAAAACGGTCCGTAGACTGGTTAATTACTTTTATAAACTTTAACATTTGTTGTAAAATTTAATAGAGATAGGTTTAGTACCAATTTTACCAAACGATGTTAAATGTTAATAAATGTTAATCGACTGTTAGTTCATACATTTTGACAGCGGTTAACGCTCTAATCGTCTGTTAAGTGGTTAACATCGTTTGGTGAAATTGGAACTCAGTTACATATTTTTTAAGTAAATTATAATGTCACTTGCTTTTTAACTACAGTGAAGTGTAGCAATAAAAATGATATAAAGACAAAAACAGGATGTAAAATATCTAAATTTCATTAAGTTGCGAATATTTTGATAACTGTGGAATGGTCTGTCGCCCGATTTCCGGACCGTTACGACCTTCAAACCTTCAAGAAAAGAGCGTACTCTCATTTGAAAGGCCGGCAACGCACCTGTGACTCCTCTGGTGCTGCAGGTGTCTATGGGTGACGGTAATCGCTTTCCATCAGGCGATACGTCTGCTCGTTTGCCTTCCTATACCATAAAAAAAAAAAAAAAAAAAAACCGTTAAACTTTTACTGGAACCATGCGAGGTTTTTTTTTCATCTTTTTGATCCTTGCACGGATGTGCTTTTGGCCCGATGCGAAGTTTAGATACAGCAAGTCAGTATATACAGGTAGATCTTATTCAATTACACTGAAGTTTTTTGTTTGCACTGTATGTTTTTAGGTTTATGAAACGGTAAATTTTACACTTTTTTTGCATAGAAACCACGCCGGAAGAATAAAATTTACAAACCATTAAGTTCGTTAAACCGTTATCTAATTCCCATCACTATCTAATAATTAAATTTTCAGCCATGGACACAGAACATATAATTAAGCCACCACATTAAAAGTTCCATAATTTCTTTAAAATGAATAGGAATACTAATAAGAGTAAACCATAACATGTACGATTTAATGTCGTAATTCCAACAACCGTCTTTTTACTAATGACTTTTAGTTTAATTAGGGATATGACTACAACTAATTACGGTGCAAAATAAACCGTCTTTAAATCGTAAGCGCAATTTACTTAATAATCATGATAATTGCTAGGATTGGTTTTAAAGGATAGTAAGAAAGTAAAAAATACACGTGCAATAATTATATTTTTTAATTTGAGAGATGCAAATTTTGCGGTAACAATTCTCAACTCTAAGACACTAACTCGAGTTAGTAAACATCAGATTCATTTAGGATAACAGGTCATTATTATTTCGAGTTAGAGTCTTAACCCAGGGTTAAATTTTCTGTGCAAGTGGCCCTTAGTGTCTTAAACCAGTGTTAAATTTTTGGTGCAGTGGCCTTTTACAATATAATATTGTGTTAAAAGTGAAAGTAATTATTTTTTAGTAATTTGAGACTGGTTCAGCAATGTGTAATAGCTGTAGGCTCCCTTTAGGATCTGAAATAAAAACCAGAATTTAAAATCAATTTTAAATACCCACTCTCTCAGTTAAAACAAGGTTTTAACTATCACTAATTCCGTTCTTTTGGGCCACTTGCACCAAAAACTTAACACTGGGTTAAGACACTAACTTGAGTTAAAATTACAGTTTTTATATGAATCTTACGTTTAATAACTCGAGTTAATGTCTTAACCCAGTGTAATTTTTTTGGTGCAAGTGGCACTAAGGTTAACTGCGGCGTGCTAGCACATGACTATGAAGAGGGCTTTTTGACTTCACTTTACAGTACAACGATTAAAATTCTGCTCTTATCTTGTTTCTTCTCTTTTTAGGGTTCCGTACAAAAAATGGAAAAGAGAACTCTTATAGGATGACTCCTGCGTCGGTCTGTCACAGCCAATGAGGATTGTTCATATTTTTACAATTACTCTAATTCGAAAACCATTTCGAGGAATAGGGTTTTAAAGCCGTTCTGCACTATTAAGTTTTTGAAATATTTCTTTATTTTGGATATTTCGGCAAAAGTATATTTAACCTTTGTTTGACTTTCATTTTCGGCTTGAAGCCCTCCTAATAATATATATTACGGGTTGTAATAGCTTGAAATAGAATGTTTTAATACACTATTACAATCACTTTTTTTCATTAGATATCATTTAATTGTTGTAATTTATTAGAAAATGCCGTCCCAAATTTAAAATAATCATGTCATCCATAAAATGTCTGCTAAATAAATAAAGATATTTAAACAAAACTATTGGGTCAAATACAAAATTAATAAAATTAGTGTCTTAAAATTTTCTATTCTTTCGAATTAGAAAGTAAAAACCGTGAGTTATTTTTTTTGGGCAATCCCAAATTTAAAAAAAAAGGTGAAATTTGGTAGGATGGTGTAATCCTATGACTAAAACACAGGCCGCTAATAGAATGACTAGGTCGTTAAATTACTGATTCGCCAAATGACCACATCGCTTGTAGCCTACATCTCAAAATATCTGAGTCGCAAAAGGACTACTTTCTTTGTGTTAGTAGCTAGGTTATGGTAGGTTAGGTTACATCAAATCCCCGAAGGGAAAATTATCTAGAAAGAGGAAAAGGAGTGGTGGCATAGTCATCAGCCCACGGTGCCCCCGTTAACAGCGTTTGTGGGTTAACACCGGAGAGGTTTTAGATGGTAGGCTTCAACCTCAGCTGAGATGGTTGAGAGTCCGTCATACCCCCCCCAAAAAAGGCTACCCTAAGCCGGGGGGGACGATGCGTAAATACATTTCCTCTCCGTCAAAAAATAAAGTTAGGTCTAGAAAGAGGAAAAATAAATTTTATTCATGAAAGATAATGAAAATGATCTCCGAAACTACTGAGCCTAAAATTTTGAATAAAATTATAGTTCATTGCTTGTAGAGAACAGGAAAAGTTTTAAGAATACTATCAAAAAAAAACTTATCTACGGTATCCTCTCCACGCGAGTTCTTCGGTCTTGTAATTGTGTGTTTTTGTCAATTAAATATTATCAGTTTGAGTTTCACTAAATGAATGCGACATTCAATTTAATAAGCGTTTGTGTAACTAAGAAACTATGTACTTTTTTTTTTACCAAACTATTAGGGTTAAATTTATACCAAAGACATGTCAAAAGACCCGTAGATAAATTCGTAGATTCGCCTTTTTTGTCATACAGGATTTATATTCTTTGAGAAATAAACTCTCATTAAATTCCGATTTTCTATTATATTCCATTCCTTCCATTCATTCCATTCTTACCCCCTTACTAATAATCGTTGAGTAACGGTGGTATAGCTATACAATGTTTTGTCCTTATCTGTCATTGTGACATTTGAATTTGACAGATAAGGACAAAACATTGTATAGCTATACCACCGTTACTCAACGTTTATTAGTAAGGGGGTAAGCGAGCGCTTCGGGTCTCACCGCGTCTCCCGAATATTGCCGAAGAACGGCGGAAGTTGTTAGTTGCTACAACTCTATTACTTAATCAAAAACACGTACACTTATGAACGTGGGAATGGTTAGGTTAGCAAACGGCCCGGCGGAGAAAACAATCTCCTTTCTGAACTGTCCAATTAAGAGGGCCATGTCCTTGCGAAGAACCTTCCTCGACCACCAGCTGCTCTCATAAGGACCTTGAAGAAGATCTCGGCTCTGTGAATAAAAATACCACTTCAATATTTTCATACGTAACTACTCTTTATTGTACAAAAATATCACAAATAAGTTTCTGTCAAAAAAAAACAATTTTGAGGCAAGATTTTATTGCTGACTGTACTTTTTTTAGCACAGGCGTCATCTACTTGTCAAGACAATTCTAACAAGCCCAACACGACGTGTTTATCATGTGTAATTTAGGAGTTCCTATGGCCACCCTGAGTTTCCCTCATCAGACCAGCTCGATGGTACTATAATATTGTATTATTGTCAGAACTGAAGCCGTATGCAAATTTTCAGCTTCATCGGAAACCGGGAAGTGGGTCAAATTTAACTTGCAAGATTTGACCTTTACATACATACATACATTGCAAGTTATATAAAAGCTTTTAAAAATACAAGTACAAAGCGAACTTTATCCTCGTAAAGCGCACGCCAAATTTCGTGAGTTCGAAAAATAATCTTGTGTTAGTCGAAAGTCAAAAGTCACTTCGGCAAGTGTCCTAAATTTAGAACGTTGGGCCTTACTTTTTTTCATATTCCTACTAAACGGTAAAATTAATTTAAAGCTCGTTGGTATTTAGCCAAATAATGATTTGTTAAAAGCTATTTCGTAACCTGATAATGTCATTAACAGAAGTGTTGATAAATAAAGTTCAATAGAAAGGTAATTTTATCAAGAAAGCTGGGCATTGCTATTGTACGATGAATAATCAAACAATTAAGACTTATCTCGGATTTCATAAAGCAATCAACAGACCGTTCAATCTTGATTGAATGTTAATCAATAAATTATTGTACCTTTTGTTAAAGCTTCGATCCCTTTTCGTTTTATAATAAAGGGATAAATTATCATCTATACTTATATTATAAATATTATTATATAATCTCAAGAAATACTGGTCCGATTTGAAAAATTATTTCAATGTTAGATAGCCAATTTATCGAGGAAGGCTATAGGCTATTATATCATACTAATATAAACCGAAGCAAAGCGAGGGCGGGTCGCTAGTAATAGAATATGAAGCGTACGTATCAGATGAATTAGGCTAAGATTTGATATAAGTAATTAATTGGTTTAGAAATGGAGCATTTTGAGGCTTATTTTAGTATACGGTAAAACGGCAAAACATACATATATACTCACGCCTTTATTCCCAGAGTGGGGTAGGCAGAGCTACAGAATTTCCAACTATAAAAACTTTTGATAATTCTGTAACCACATTTTGCACACTTAGGCGAAGATGTTTACCAGTGTATTAGTGACAGGTTGCAAGCCCATCGCCTAACAGTACTACACGCCTTTATTACCTTAGTCGGCTTTTACGACATCCACGGAAAGATACAGAGTGGCAAAACATACAAGCTTCAAATTTGGTATGGTAAGAACAAAATACTAAAATGTGGTCAAACGTGATTTGAGCTTGCGCTGATTCAATTCAAATATTAAAATAAGAATATCATAAAATGTGTGCGCCGATATAGAACCCTCAGAGCGTGAGTCCAACTCACACTTGACCGGTTTTTTAATATTACATTATCATAGTTGATAACCAGTGATCGGAATAGCTACTGCAATTTCGGGTGAATGACCTCAAACATTATAAATAATATGGATAAGACCCGGGATTCCGGGATTCGTATTTTTATAAATAATAAGATAATTATAAAAAAAGGTTTCTTGTTTGCAAGAATGTCAAAATTAAAGTGTCTACATAATTTCGTCAATACCAACTTTGTACTAGCAGTATAATAATTGTCAAAATTATAAATAAATAACTTTTTTGAGCTTAATGTGGGGCTAGGTCAATTTGTGTTATGTCCCCTGATTTTAAACCAAACACAAACTTTAAAACTTTTCAAAGTGAAAATCCGGGATTGCAAGATATATCCATACTAAGCTTACGCACCGAAATCCCGTGAAATTGCATTACCTATTCCGACCACTGTTGATAACGCAAGGCCCGATGTTGCCCCTAGGTTTTGTTTAATATTTCCCCTGTGTTTTGAAAGTTTAGACCATATTTGACGTGATTAACAAGCAAGATCTGTTAGACGATTTAATTAAAAAAACCAACATTACCCACACGTACACGAAAGCAAGGCTAAAGTGTTTAACCAACAGGGGTGTTATTCTCTCAAAAACAACGGACGGTCGGACGAACGAGTGAAATCGTAGCGGCGAGTTTAAGTAGTCCCGTCAGAGCAAACAAAACACATTTTACCGCGTGCATTTTCAATTAAGCAGACACTACTTAAACTCGCCACTTGGAGATTCAGTCGTTCGTCCATCCGACCGTCGTTGTTGAGAGAATCACAACCCAGTACTCACAATGTACATGACGTCGTTGCTATGCCAACAGTACAAAAACAACTGCGACACTCCAAAAACAAGGTATTCCACTTGTAGAATCAGCTTCATCATGTTTCTTTCTGACTGCAAAATAATAACAAAAGTGAAAAAATCTTATATTTATTACTGACTTACACTGATAAATAAATAATTAAAAAGACTAATCAAATGAGCCTAAACTCGACAGATCTATGAACTATTGAGGAGTTCCTATGGCCACCTTCCGTCTCCATCATCATGAAAGCTTGATGCTACCTTACTGTATTTTCATCGGAATCGCATAAGCAAGCAACATTTTAATTCAATCTAGTCTAAACTCTATTAAGTTATTCAGTTAGTTTGAAGTTAATATGGTTTTTTTTTTTTTTTTTTTTGCCCCGCGGCGACTTCAACAGCTACTACCGCCGGGCTATGGCGTTTCCACGAATTAGTGATTTCGCCAGTGTCAAGTGTATATAAGTATAAATCAATATAGCAATAAAATACAATCCAATCTTCTCTGGGAAGATTGGGGGCAACGTTGTTCGGTAGTTTGTAGGACAGAGGTCAAGATAGTTTTAACCTATGTACCACTTCGAGTCCACTTGTAACGAGAAGAAAGATGCCAGATACGCGAAATAAGTCCAAGTTTTCAATCACTGTGCAACACAATGGCATAAAAAGTACAAATCACTATCAGAAAAGAACTTTGAACACCTAAATACACAAAAAAATAAAACTAAAACAAATTACACATCCGCCATCTTTTAACGTAGCAAATGGCCTTTTCAGTTAATATGCTTGCTTGCTGTGTTTGCATTCCCATAGACTAGTCTTTTGTTTTCTGTTTCCTTAGTGTTGCCAACCTTAACAGGGTGTAATTTTTTTGGACGTTCGAGATAATCTCGAACAAATGATTTAAATTCTGGTCCTTGATGTTTTTCAATTGACGTTATTTTGTGTTAAATGTGTCACTTTCCGTCTCTTCAATAAGCGGTTCCAACGGAAGACCAGTGCTGGCTTTACGACTAGCGAATACTGAGTTGGGACCGTTTCGCAACTGTTTGTGTCTTATTTTTTGTATCTATGTACCTAATGTTGTTTTGTATTGTTGCGTATTTAAATGTCTCTTTATCTTTATCTTTAACTAATATAACAGTGTTAAATAAAACTATAAAAAAACAGGAACCCGCTTTCAGAAAGCAAAAAAATACTTCTTTTAAAATGGTAGGTAATAGGTCAACCCAACTGTAGTCTGCTTTTGGTTAAAAATATTGTAGGACGTCGACTAATAAGAAGTTTAGTTTACGCTGAGAGAAAAGGACAGAGCTATATAACTGCTATAGCTCTGTCCTTTACGCTCGCCGTAAAATGAACTGCATAGCTATGTCATAATAACCCCCCAGGACCAGCACCAGCTTAGAACAATCATCCAAATCGGTTCACCCAGTCGAAAGTTCTGAGGTAACAAACATAATAAGTTGCTGTCAAAAATTTCATTTTTGGGACAAGCTGTTATTGCTTTTATTGACTGTACTTTTTTTTGCACAGTCGTTATCTACTTATCAAGACGAGTTTAACACGCCGACGACGACACACGACGGGTTTATCATGTGAAATTTAGGAGTTCCTATGGCCACTCTGAGTCTCCATCATTAGACCAGCTCGATGATATTATATTATTGTATTGTTATCAAAACTAAAGGCGTATGTAAATTTTCAGCTTCATCGGATACCACGAAGTGGGTCATATTTATCTTGCAAGATTTGACCCTTACATACATACAACATACATTGCAAGTTAAATAAAAGCTTTAAATAATAAGTTTCTGTCCAAAAATTCATTTTTGGGACAAGCTTTTATTGCCGTCTGTACTTTTTTCTGCACTGCCGCCATCTATTTGTCAAGATGATTCTAACAAGCTCTAACACGAAGGGTTTATCATTTGTAATTTAGGAGTTCCTATGGCCACTCTGAGTCTCCATCGTCAGACCAGCTCGATGATACTTTATTATTGCAGCTTCATCGGAGACCGGGAAGTGGGTCATATTTATCTTGCAAGATTTGACCCTTACATACATACATACCTATATACTCGTAGATTGCAAGCTTTTAAAAAAGGTCGAATTGAGAACCTCCTCTTTTTTTTTAAGTCAGTTAAAAATACAGGAACACGGCACGGGAAGGTTCAATGCATGAAACAATGCAACACGCGTCACTGCACGGTAAAAAATGGCAGCTATGCAATATCACGCTTTCTGAATTTTATTAAACCGTGAAAACAATATTCAAACTACCGCAGAATTTGTTATTTGCAAAAGCGAGAACTACCGATACAGGTATTCATATACTTGAAAGGAAGCCTTAACCTTGTGTGGATCCATATTCAAATAAAGAAAATAATAAGATACTTTTATCAGATAAAAATCCCGCAAAGGAAGCGGTAAGCGGATCTTAGTTTCCATTATAATAAGAAAAATATTCAAGTGACATTGGAATTCAAAGAATAAAAACATCGTTTGCGTTTCCGTGAATTCAGTTCGTAAGATACCTAAGCTACTAGTGTGTATCTAAATGCAATGGTATTAAGGTTATTTTTACAACGATAGTTATAAGAAGAAGTTAGTTGATAGTTATAGTTAGAAGATGTAGTGACTAAGGTTGAAAAGGGCATGCTTTGATGGTTTGGTCATTTGGAAAGGATGGATGAAAGAAGACTGACAAAAGAGATATACAGATCGGAGTGGAAGGGTCGGAAGGGGCCGCCCTAGGCGTACTTTTTCGAATCAAATCAGAGAAATACTGGAAAAGGGCCGGATCTTAGTACCTGAAACTGACGTGCGTGCATGACTCGATGTATGAATGTTGAAGAAGCGAAAGAAATTTGTCAAGATCGTAGCAAGTGGAAAGAAATGGTCTCTGCCTACCCTTCTGGGAAACAGGCGTGATTTATGTGTATGTATGTATATGGTTATAAATATCCTCATTATACACCTTTACAATCTGTGATTATATAATCAAAAGCAATGAAAACGGGTCACTTTCTATGGAAATTCTATACAAAGTGACCCGCTTTCATTGCTCGTGACTATGGATAGTGGATACTATAGGTATAATGGAAAATCATTTTGCAATTCAGCAGAGCACCTGTTATTACCGTGTAATTGACGAGATTTGTGTTTGACGTTACGATGAAAGGGTTAAGTATTAGTAATTAACTAATCAGTCTTCCATTAGTAGTCAAACTACAACTAATAGCAGTATAATTATAGGTAGTTTATGAATTTTATCAACAAAGCGAAACAAATACCAGTAAGGGCAGATTTTAGGTCCTTACCTATGAAATTGGCGTTTTATATGGAGAATTTTATGAAAACGGTGGTTTTCATACATTTAATTTTGCGGATTTTTTAGTAACGTTAAATGCAAACCAAACAAAATTCTGTCAGGAATATTAGACACTTCTTAGCTATGTTATACATATCTTAATTACTTAAAAATAGTTAGCTTCACAAAACTTTCCGTAATTGAAACACTTGAACTCGCAGCACATGAAAAGAGTCGAGTTCGCACTTTAATAATAAACATTAATTAAGAAAATGAACCGTATTATTTATATCTTAAACCTTGGTAACATAGTGTATTAATAAAATTTAAAAATAATTTGGAAGTTAAAATAGTAATGAATAAATTCCGTACGAAATAAAACTCGTAAGAAAAACGCCAATTTCATAGGTATATTTATATACAATTTCTCTATAATAAGTATTTATGTGATCAGCGCGAAGATTAGTTAGGTCCAGTTAGGTAACATAATTTATAATACTTAAAAAAAACGATTAAATTATAACAACCGTTTTCGACCAATCCTTAGGAAAAACCAATGCTACTCGATATGGACCCATCTCAAGATTGCCATCCTAAGACTGCAAATGCATTGCCAACCTTTAGGACTAAGATGCATCTGTAGCAGTAAAAAGCATTAGTTAATGCGGTAAAGTACTAACCGTGATCTGGTAAGCGGTGACACAGAGCATGACGGAGCACACGAACATGTAGAAAAGCATGATGGGAGACAGACAGGAGTCGAAAAGCTGGGAGTACCTGGAACAGACATGCTTTATAAACCTACAAGAGGATGACCGTGGCAAACCAGCACACAGGCAGCTGATGGTGTGGGATCTGAGGCCATAGCCTTCTATTCGATTCGTTTTTAAACCAGTCGCGTCACTGGTAGATCACGTGACTCTTCGTATCACGTCATCTACCAGTGTCGCGATTGGTTGAAAAACCAAACGAATAGAAACGCTAGTTAGCATAACGCTAGGCCCCTGATGCGATGGAATCTGAGATCCATAGTTATTTGAAATTTTTTACTTCGTAGAATGTAATTTGTTTCCCCCCATTTAAAATTTGTAAAATCATCTGATTGTTTAACTACAGCGTAATTCGTAAATGTATAATAATGATACAATAATGTACTACAATTTATAACTGTAGTTCTTTCTGTACTTTGTTTATTAGGTAGTCAGAAGTGGGATAAGTAATTAAGGCATTATCTGTCGCGCGTTCAAAAGGGAAGTCTGTTTTTGAGATAAAAAAGTCTCCGTCGATGTTATTCTGTTTAATTCAGGTACGGTTTTCAATAAAAACATTCTAAGTTAAATAAAATCAACTCTCGGCACTCAGACTAAAGCCAGGCAGCAAAAAATAAGCTTTGAAAACTCAAGTTACGAAGAGATTACTTCAATTACCATAATGTGTGTAAAAAATGGAACGAACTGGGATAAATTAGTAAACATTAAAAGAAAGTCCCTTTGTAAAAAATAGCTAGTTAATGCACGTGTAAATATGAGGCTGCTTTAGACAGAAATATACATTCAAACGGTAATAGAGAGACGGAAATGCAGAGAGGATGCCTTTGTGCAACAATGGGATACAGATAATATTGCAAGCTAACAGAAATGCTTGTCAATTTTGTTCCTTTATAGTAATATTAGATTACTAATATTGATATCGTTAATGGTATCGGTATCGGTACCTGTAGTGTAACCGAAGCGTAAAAACTGATCTATAACGAGCGTAACTATTATTTTATAACCATTATAGCATTGGTATTACCATGGTAACGGTCATTCCAGATATCAGTCTTGGCGCCTAGTGAACACATGACATCTTAATTTAGAATGTTCTCACAGTGTATTAAATTAGAATTGTTGAACTTTAATCATCATTGCTCAAGATGAACCGATGTATGGGGATTTGATTGAATTTGGTTAATACGGACTGCAAGTGATAGCTCATGAAGTGCCCTCGGGGAGATATCGACCAGTGAACATTGTTTGATGATACAACAATAATGATCTTGCTGATAATGACTACGCTCTATAGTCCGCTCAATGGCCTCCAACTAGGGAATGTAAATAACCGGTTATGACCGGTTTAAACCTATTGTTTTCATACAAAAACGTATAATAACTGGTTAAATTGCATTCCCTACCTCCAACCTATTATTTTATCGAATTTTTGTTTTGCGGCCTACTTATTGAAGTGTCTTTTATCTTCTTTTCTTTCTTAACACCTCTCAATGAACGTATAATTACGAAGAATTTTTGTTTTTACGAAAAATTCGAGTTATTTATATTTAATAAGTAAATATAATAAGTTAATAATGTTTAAAATATCCTAACAAACATGGTTTCAGCAGGAATAACGTTCGATGAAATTAAATTCGATGAAAATGTAGTCGATAAAGTGAAATTCGGTAAAATGGTGGGTAAAAAAAAAGTATGTAGCTTTTAGCTACAGTACAAAAATCCTTAAAGGCTTGTTTTTATTAGAGCGTGTGGGTTGAGCGAGGAAGGGACTAGGGAGTGTCTACTACTATGCCTCTTTATATTGACTCTAAAGTAAGGGTGACAGAAGTTGAATCAATGAATGGGATTGTAATTTTACCTTGTTTGAGGGGATAGACGATAGACGAGCAGTTAAATGGAGACCGAAGCGGTTTACGATTACCCCACCGACAAGAGCTTGGCTTTGAAACAAAGACAGAGAAGATAGAGATAAAGTCATATCAATGAAGTATTTTTATAGGATTTTATTCAATAATGCAAAAAACGATTTAAAAAATGAGATCACCTAAGAATAATATAACAGTTATGATATTATTTCTACGAGTATCAACCAAAGCCGATAGTAACAACAGCAAGTTTCTTAGTGATTTAACTTACATCTTAGTTGATGATTACTTATCTAACGTCTTGTTATTGTTGTTAGAGTCGCTTCACTACATACATAGTATAAAATAAAGTCGCTTGTATGTCTATCTGTCCCTGTGTATGCTTAGATCTTTACAAGTACGCGACGGATTTTGTTGCGGTTTTTTTTAATAGAGTGATTCAAGAGGAAGGTTTTTATGTATAATTATGTTGTAAATATGTACGGGTGTTACAGAAAACTCACATAAACCGAAGCGAAGCAAGGGCGGGTCGCTAGTATACAACAATCATAATTTTGTTAGAAGCAACGAAGATTCAAATTACTTCTGTAATAACTTTGTCTATAATATTTGAAGTTATGTAACTCTTGGCATCTGATAAAATCCGGGAAAATCGCGTTCAAGAGATGACAATACAACAGTGCATCTAACTTTATATCTCTCTGAAAGTCGTAAACAACGGGAAATTTATCGCTCAAGCATCGCCCAAAGAGAGTAAGTTAAATTGCCTTTTGCTGTTAATTTCGAATTTCGCACGTATGCCGAAGTTACCTACAGGTTTTTCCAAGATGGTCGGAGTAATACGTAAATGTGTTATTATTGTATTTTGATAGGGTGTTTAAAAGTAAACAAGTCAGTATGCAGTCACATGAAATATGGGATCGTTTTAAAAATATACGGCTGTTTTTGAACGTGATTATTTTATAAAGTATTTGGTTTGATTTAAGAATATGCAGGCATTTCTTTTCCTAAAACTAAGCTTTTGCCTGAATAAAAAATCAGAATAAAACTTTTAAGTGCGATATCATTTAAGCTGAAAATTACCTGAATATAACAAACTAAGAGTAAAATAAGGGGGTCCACACCCCATGGCCAAATACCACTGATATTTGCAAATAACTCGTTGAATAGCAAATGCGGAAAATAAAACGAAGTCTGTATGTACTCGTATGTATGTATGTAAACAGTTTATTTTCTCAAAGAAAAGAAAAACAGTATGAAGATTTAAAGAAATAATTTAGGGTCACGGAGTTTAATTGATGAACCACTATAGATAGAACCTTGTCGCATAAAACCAACCATTAATTCCTATGTAATTTCCATCTCGTCACTTGACGCTGTCATTATGATAAAGTTCTATGGTGGATCAACATTAAAAGTACTTGATGATACTATACGGACTATAATTAAATAGTAGTAATAATAATAATAATACGAACTAGTCTATTTGGTTAAAACGGGAATAAAAGTAATTACTCTCCCATAATGTTATAAATTTCTATAACACGACCCAAAATTGATCACCTGTTTTAGAGTTAGGAGATAACAAAGCGCAAACTTTTGGGAGCACACAATTCGAAAGCTCGCTGTAACGCTTGAAGCTTTTTTGCTTGTTTCACGGACGAGCTTTACCGAACTTTTCCTATTGGAATCACTGTTTGTATTTTGAATATTCCCTCGGCGGCACATAGTTTAGTTTCAAACAGTATATTTTATGAATATCACTGTAAGATGGTGTATCATCAAAAACAATAACTAAATACAAAAAAACAGATACTCGTACGCATAACATACCAACTACTACAACAGTGGCCTAAAAACGCAAAAAAATAATAAAATTGTTTTTAAAAGAAAAAAGGAACCTTAATTAGAGGAAATTTGTTTGAAAAATATTGTCACTTTCCTTCAGCGGCTGCGGAAGATTTTTAAAAAAGATATTTAGAGGACCTCAAAATACACAATAGATACATATAATTTATGGCGTTTAATAATATCGGAGCCGAGATTTAACATTTAACTGTTCAGTTTTTGGTACTAAAAGTACGCCTAGGTAAGAATATTAACACAACAAAACATGTTTTGCATCACATAACAAAACATGCATGCATTGCACGTTCATTTTGAATTATTATATCATAATTTATTATTTACCACTTTTACGAAAGGCGGCTCACCTTAAAATTGTATGACTTTTACAAATGACAACACTTTTACCCAAACCCCTTTATTGTTTATCCATCTAAATCATTTAACAATAAAGGCTTTTTAAAATAATCAGCCAAATAGTTTAATGTCTTAATTATTTTTAAAAAAGCTTGTTTTTACTATTTAAACTATAATATAAACTAACGAAACATTAGAACCAACCACAATTTAAAATATCTATAACGTTGTTCTTAAATTTATTTTTTACATAGGTATATAGATGGGAAACTGGCCTGCAGAATAGAATAGAATAATTTGTTCGGTTATTAAATAACACAAAAATACATAAATTTAAGAAAACAAATAAACAAAGGTACCTAACCTATTTAACTAACTAAAATAAAATAGCCGAAACAGTGTACCAGCACAGCGTGGTGCTGTGGCACGGAGCCACAGCGCTGATTTTCAGCTGGACCCGTATGAGATAGATGGCAAAAAGAACAAAAGAAAAAAACCATAATAAAAAAAAAACCATATAAGTTGGTTTTTATGACATAGAGAAGACAAACGAGCACACAGGCCACCTGATGGTAAGTGGAAACTGTGAACCATAGACATTCGCATTCACAAGACTCCATTGCAATCCTAAGACTGCAAATGCGTTGCCAACCCTGAGGACTAAGATGGAATGCCTCTATGCTAGTCATTTCACCGGCTGTCTTATCCCCAAACCGGAACACAACAATGCAAACACTGCTGTTTGGGCAATACTGAAAATAACGCAGATATTTTAAAAAATGAAACCTCAAGATCTCTCTCGATTACCTGACCAATTCAACGTGTCTCCTGTGGCAATCTTTCAATCTCGCCTTAGCTTCCGCGTCCGAGACCAGATCCTTCCCCCTGCCGAAAATAGCGGCAGAATCCCTCTTGAGCAACTCCAACTCTCCCCTAAAGAATACCATGATCACTATAGCATTGGTATCAAAAGAGGTGATCCAACCACCGCCATAGATGGCCGCATAGCTTTGAATAGCACAGGCTGCCAAATAACCGATGACATGGCTCTTATCAAACGGTACCCAAGAACTGACCACTTGAAGGTACGCTTCTCCGCCAGTTCTAACATTTGTTCTATAGGATGAAGAGAAAACGTATTTGATTATAGGCTGAACCATGACGATAGCTACGGTTGTATACATAAGAGACCAGTATAAGTAAGTTATCTTCCTGCAATACTTGGTGAATTTGCTTATGATGGCCTTGTTGGTATCGTCTTCGGTTTCACGCTGCTTAATATCTGATCGAGTCACGTATTCAATAATGCTTTGCCATTTGTTTTGGAATGACAAAAACGTCGTCACTTTAATCACGCTTACTGTTGCCAACATTGTTATTTTCAAGTTTTCCAAAAGCATATCAATGTCTGATTTTATAAACCAAATATCGACGTATTCGGTTGCTGTGAATACTATGATTGTGATGTGGAGAAGTACGTATATATACTTCAATGCAATGTTTTTTGGGAGGAGTAAACCCCAGAATTCTAAAGCTTTTACGTTTGGTCCTAGCAGCGGACGATCGGGATTTTCCAACTTTTGTAATATGGCCTTCAGCATGTTGCCAAAGAAGTGTTTCCTTTGTTAAAGAAAGTAATCAAATAGAAGGGAATGGAGCTGAGTGCGGGCCTTTATATGCCGTTTCAGCGGAGTTAGTGATGGAAAATTAGATTATATCGATGAAAGTAATCCAATATTGCTGTATTGGTTTGCTATGAAGCCAGCTGGATGCATTGTATGTCAAAATAATATTTGTGTTAGGTTGAGGCTTTCAACTTGGCTAAGATTTAGGTTTAATATTTTAACAGACGTTGTTGTGCCAAAAAATATAATACTCTAGCATTAGTCTTTATTACAGTAAAATTTTGTGTGTATGGAGCCCTCAGTCTTAAAATTAAATGAGGATGCAATCAATGGATGCAATAGTACTAAAATTAAAAATAAATTAGAAACATTGGTAAATACATACATATTGATACTTTTTTTTTATTAGTAAATTTTGCGTTGATATTTGTGTCTATTTTTTGACTAAGGAAACGCTCATTTATTATTGATAAAAGATTTGAAATGATCACTAGAATATTTTAAACCAAAAGCGTTTAATAATCGCATTACGTGATTTGTATTTGTTTAAAAACCACCAGATCGGAAATAAAATCATTTAATATTTTGATTTCGTTTTTGTAGAATTCGATGAGCAATTCATCACTTTACTTTAGACTGTCACTATGATCTTTGTCTTTTCTACGTTACGATATATTTAAATTCCCTTTTTTTGCAACATATAATTTAAATAACGATGAAAAAGAAAATAGTAATATTTCAAGTTTTCTAACGCAAACATCACTATAATCGTAATTAAAAACTTGGCATAGCCATTATTCAATCAAGTTTGAAAAGCGACGTCAAAACTTGAGGCTGAATAGTTAAAATGATTATTACATGCTTTTAGCATTTGTCAGTTTAGAAATGATAATTGGAAGAATATTTTATAAGGTTTGTTAGAAATACTGATCAATTTATTTTCTGTTTTAAAACGATAATAAATTAGTCATGTGAAAACTGGTAACTGCTGTTTTAAAAGGCGAACGTATCCCTTTAAGGGAATCATTGGGTAAATAGTTTTCTGCTTAGTAACATTAAAAGCAAAAATTTGATTAAATTAAATGGGTGGCCACTAGAACGTTATATATTATAATTTTCGCTAGCTCTTATGTCATGACAAATAAACTTGTAAGTCCTAATTAATTACTAAACCTAAATTTATGAACCCTCATATTTATTTACACTCAACATGAAATACTCTAATATTACTAAAACTAATAATGATTATTCCTAATTATTAATAGACCTCATAGTCATGAGTTCTAATGACTGTTTGAACTAATCATTGTTTGAACGAAATATAAATAAAAAGCAAATACTCAATTAGGTCAATTTAACCCACTTAGGTTAGGTTAGGTTAGAGTTGTGACAAGGCACGAAGCGCCTCATCTACACGGAACAGAGGGCCTAGACAAGATGCACTAACCTAACTGGCGTTTATGTCACTGGCACATCACGTGGTTACAGAATTATCAAAAGTTTTTATAGTTGTTGGAAATTCTGTAGCTCTGCCTACCCCACTCTGGGAATAAAGGCGTGAGTTTATGTATGTATGTATGTACATCACGTGACTTTTCGTATCACGTCATCTACCAGTGACGCCATTGGTTTTAAAAATGAAATGAAGTCTGGGCCCTCAGGAGTTCTGTCTACCTTAATTACGGTCGTTTAGGTCCCCATGAACTTCAAATAGAAAAAATAATTTATGAAATTAGTTGTATGGTTATTCGAATGGGGTTAATATTATTGTTACATGTACCTATACCTACATACACGCAGACAGTTGAGTACCCATTAACTTAACTGGAGGGAAAATATCTTGTAAAAGTGATAACGCTTATCAATTTATTACGTTTAAATTTCAGTAAGTAAGAAAAGGTTTTTGAAGAAAACTACTCAATGAGAAATACAATGGTACGGAACCCGCGGTGCTGGAGTCCAACTCGAACGGTTTTTTTTAAAGTTCGCTTTAGACCAAGTAATAATTGACCTTTATTTCATGTTTTACAGCTACCTAAAATAAATTTTACGCTAACGCCGCTAAGGGCAATTAGAACCTTTTAATCAATTAAAAACTTTTAGGTTTTTATATTCCTATCAATTACATTACATAAGTATTTAATTAATGTACCGTAAAATTACACAACTATGGTCTTGACTTACAACAATAGTCTAATTTTATTTATCACATAATTCTAAAAATATGATAGTTTTAGCTATCGCTAGAGTTTTGAGCCATCGATTTTAGGCCAAACAGTATATATACCAATGAATAATAGCAGTAAGGTATCATATTTTAGAATAATGTAATGAGGAATATTGGACTATTGTTGCAGACTAGGACCATAGTTGTGTGGTTTTACGGTAGGTACCTATTATTGAACCACGCAAGTTTTTGAAGTATCATTAACCGGAATTCAATTTCTAAAAAAAAACTATGAGATAAACAACTAACTGATATAAACCACCTGGAGCTGCAATATATAAACGAAACCTTATCCAGATTAAAATAAATACCGAGTGCTTTATATTTAATCCAAACACGTGACACGCCGCACTTCGCATACGAAATGCGATTTTTTACCGCTGCTGCGACCACGTGTTGTCTCATTACCATATGTCGCAACCAAACCTGTCTATAAAGTGCAAAAAAAGAAATATAGTGACTTTATGAAAGGGGTGACTGTAAAATGCCTTTTTTCAAACATGCAATGAAATGTTGGCGTTATGTTAGTTATTTTCGGCTTCAAAGTATCACGCTTCGGGCGGAACAACTTTACTGGAGAGAACTGTAAAGGAATTTCATACAAAATTGAAGGCCTAGGCCGGGAAGTATTTTTTTAATTATAGTGTACAAACATGGCAGCTGTGTGTTTTTTTTAAAGTTATAATGTCAAAAACAAGGACTGCATAAACGTTTGGGAGACATCCGCACTGTGTCGTGTGCGCCCGCCGCCCGCACGCCGGTGCGCCGCACCGCCTGCGATCTAAGTTGCCCTATGCCTGATACTGATATGCCTCCTAATACCCTCTGCGCTCCTGGTACTTTATTTTAAAATGCAACAAAAAATTTCAATTTGGATGGTCAGTTCGGATTTATAACGTCTTAATGTTGGGTAGTAACAGTTGGGTTTTAAAGCTTTTTTGGATAAATATTTGTGGGATAAGCGCGAGTAGGTACAGTCAGCATCATAAATATGTATCTGTTTATTAAAGCAGATATTATTACTTTTTAATATGTCTGTTTTTCGGATGTATGTACTATTTTTTCCTGTTATATTGTAAATTTGTCTATCCTCTTGCATTGTTCTTGCTTTTTGTAATCGAAAGTTAACTAGAAGAGATCTCATATGTGAGAGATTCACTTACGTACATTATCTTTACTGATGCAAAAATGTTATGTACTTAATAGTTTAAGTAATGGTTTGAGGGTTTATTAATTTATTAATTAATTTATTTAAGTAACAGACAGACGGACAGTGGAGTCTTAGTAAACGGGTCCTATTTTTACCCTTTGGATACGGAGCCCTAAAAACTCTTCAATTATGAGCTTCCTACGAGCTTGCGGTTCAAGTAATAATTCTTAAGTGCCTAGAGACAAAGTTTCTAGAATAATCACGGTACAGTTTTAGCAATCATTACCTTTATTTTTACTAATAACTAGCTACCCACCCTCGCTTCGCTTCGGTTTATGTGAGTATGATATATAGCCTTCCTCAATAAATGGGCTATCTAACACTGAAATAATTATTCAATTCGGATCAAAAGTTTCTGAGATTAGCGCGTTCACGCAAACAAACAAACAAACAAATAACCAAACCAACTCTGCAGCCTTATAATATTATAGCATAGATATAACGTAATCCCACTCTTATCCTGAATCATGCCTATGAATTCATTAAATCAGTTAGCCGTTTAAAAATACAGCGTGTTTCTAAATTTAGCAACGACACGTGTTACATGAAATTTGTTAGAAAACGAGAACTGGAGTCAAAGTTGAGTTAGTTTTTAAGTTTTCTAATTTATGTTTTACCTGAGGTACGCAAGTTTTGTGACAGTTTGCTTTTATTTCCTGGCTGCCCCGCTTGGTTTAAAAGTAGAGTGCTGGCAAAGAGAATTCTTTATGAAGCACGTGAAAACTATTTTTCTGTTGGATTCTATACGAGCCAATCCATCCAAAAGTTAAGCCGTGTTTTGATTGAATATTTTTGTGAGGTGTACTTTTTGCAAATCATTATCAAATATTCAAATCCAACGTAACAAGTTTTTTTTTGTAAAGAGACGCTTTAAATGCTTGCATATTTAGCCAACAGGATGAAGTTTTTTTTAGTATTTTTGCACAGTTCTTTTTAGGTAATTTTTTTATAATGTCGATAATGTGTTGTTTACTCGTTGCACAACCGTTCACTCATCTCAATCTCTCAAGGGTTAGCTGGAAGAGATCCCTTAAAGGGATAAGTTTGCCTTTGTACATATTTTTATATTAATTGTATTGTTATAATATGGTTTTTCTTTCGTACAATAAAGTGTTTACGTACATACACATACATAATCCTCCATTCTCATGATTGGTTGTTTAGGGGTTTACAAAGTAAATAAAAAAATATACCTACTTTAATCTTTAGACCCTAATAAGGATCTTTAGTCCCGATGTGCAGCGACTAAAGTGACATTTTAAAAGCATGAGAAGATCGAGAAGTGAAAATATAATAATGTAGTCTTAAAACTGATGTGAAATATAATGGTCAGAAGCATGTATTTTACGTTTGTGGTAATATAAAATGTTGTTTTTTTTCTATAATACTCTGTATTGCTACCATCACTAAATTACACGAAACAAGAGAATCAATCTTAAAAGGATTGGAAACGATAAAGAGTAAGACAAAGAAGAAAACAAAGATTTACGTCAGGTCATAGTAGCAACGTTTTTATACGTATTAAGTGCGAAACTTCGGTCGCTATACCCTAATTCTCGCTTGAAAACATCCCATTAACTAAACGCGCCTTAACAACAATTTGTAAATGTACACCTTAATATATGAATGGGTCACTGAATTTCAAAATTTTCGAGAAACTTTCTTGCTAAATACAAAAAACGGTCCACACTAAGAACACCCCTATCAGACCTACCTACAGTACGGTTTGGCTTGCTTGTGTTGGTGTAAGAGACGTTGCTCTTTTGGGATAAGTTTTGGACGGATGCCAGACTCTAAAATCTGAAACTAAGCCGTGAAATTTAAGGTTGGGTTACACAGAGTAGAAATCACATAGATATTATTATTGTTACGTTTACAGATGAGTAAGTATGGATAAATATTACATATGTTGGCGTCAGTGTGCACACTAGTATAGCAATAAGATTAGCAGAAGTTGACTGCTATCTTATCTTATCTTACAGATGAGCCCTTCCGCATCTTTCGTGCAATTGCCCTGTTACACACTCAGCTAATCGAACGTGCAGGTTTCCTAACTATGTTTTTCCTTCACCGTAATAGCATCGGATAATGCAAAAGTTAGAAAAACTCATTGGAACATGGTGACCGAGGGTTCAAACTCGGCACCTTACGATCACGAGTCGACCCCCTAAGCCACAAGGCCACCGACGCTCTCAAAACTTCTTCTGCTATTTTTCCAGATTTAACTTTAGAGTAACGTCAGTAGACACCTGCAATTTTTATTGAAAGGTTAGTCCTCACTTTCAACACGTGCCATGATGTTTGTGCGTCAAAAGGTATTTTAAAGTTTATCTAGGTCCCACAATAAACCATACATTATACATACAAAATTGTAAATTAGATAAGTTAGTATTGAGAAGTACTCATCCAACTTTCTTAAAAGGATTGTGAAACTAAAAATGTCCATACAAAGTGCGATAACGTTTCTCCCCACTTAAACGTATTGCGATATTATTATACAACTATGTCTGATTGTTTCTCTTTCGAAGCAAATATTTTCTTAGAATGCAACCAATTAAAACAAAAAACGTTATCGCCCGGAGTAAAAATTATATAGGTTTTAAATATCTACGCGATTTCAGTGTCTTTTTACAAGCCTTGTAAGTAATTATCTCTCCTCTTTCCTTTAGAACTCTGTCATATTTATTTGGCATCAAATTTAATAATTTGAATAAATTGAAACCAATGTGGGACAATGTTAGCTGACAGGGACCAATAATGTACTGCACCCTATAAATTAATGACCCTTATTTAAAAATGTAATGTTTATTAATTTATCCAAAAAATCGTATTCGTACATAGTGCAACTATAGTTATGAAATACTTCTTTGCTCCATAAAACGATTTATTATGTGTGTAGTATTATTAGTGTAGGAACCAGTAATAAACAAGGAATAATAATGGACACTTGATTCTTATGGTATTTATTTATTTTGAGACAATGACTTTCGAAATGTATGATTTTTGAATTAATACGAGTAGCTAAGTGTCTATTACTGGTGCCTTCACCCTATGTATGTAAATATTTTACATTTCTGCAATCAGAGTCAGTTAATGACAATTAAGTCGTTCCTTAGAATGTGTTAATTGTTTTGAAAATATCTTTGAGTACGGCGGTAAATTAGCGAGGGTAAACTGACCTAATGAACTTAAACATAAGGTAATAAAGACAAAAATTCAACAAATACTAGGTGCCAGTAACTGGTATTTTAGAGGCCAGATACTAGAGGATTTACCATTACACGAGTAAAGTATTTATTAAAATAATAAATCACAAAAGTTACTAGTATTCCCCGTTCAAATGTCTACTTATTATCTTTACAGAAAAACAAAATGGAAGGCAAGTCTTAGCTAATGTTTCTTCTAACGTTTCTCCAGCTGTCTTTACGCTACGGTGCTGCGTAGGCTAAGCCGAGTAAAAAAAACAAACGTGTTTGCAAAACGTTATCAAAATACCACAAGTGAAAACAATGTGGTATTTACCGAACTAAGTTCTTTGAAAGCCGAAAGAAGTCGCAAAGATGTTATTAGTTTTATTTTACTTGACGTGTTTTTGGGTTATATTTTGCAAGTCAATTTTGAACAAGTTCCTGTTATCTTTAATGTATCATGTAATAATAATGCTATGTTTTAGGGCCAATCTAATAATTAGGGTTAGGAATTTTGGTGGCATATCGTGGTTCTAGAATCTATGGAGTCGCCATTTCCTAATTATTATAAACAAAAAACCTTGACCTTCAGAATTGTGACATTACTATTTCAAAATTTCATTTAATTTTATTTGTATATTGAATTGAATTTTGGTTAGGAGGATATCTACGCTGACAAAGCGTTACAAACAAACAAATATAGGTAGCTATTGATGAACCGAACCAATTTAGTTTATTTTAAAATATGACAATACTGAAGGCCAAAATCAAAGTGGTATGTGTATAATAATTAGAGGCATTCCATCGTAACCTCAGGGTTAGCAACGCATTTGCAGTCTTAGGATTGCATTGCAGTCTTGTGATTGCGAATGTCTATGGGTCACAGTTTCCACTTACCATCAGGTGGTCTGTGTGCTTGTTTGTCTAATCGATGCCATAAAAAAAAAAAAAAAAAATTAGGAAATAGTGACTCCATGTATTCTAGAACCACGATATGCCACCAAAACTCCTAACCCTACTAATAATGTTGTATGGAGGTGGCAACGGGACCTCCGCGTTAATGTTGGACTTGACGTCGTCCCACCGAATTAAAAGATTGCTTCCTTTTTCGTCGTTTTCCGGTTTCGTCGTAATCTCTTGACATATTCTTGATTCCTCGTATTCTTGTTTCGTTACTGTCCGTTTTTTACCTTTAATAATTACATAATAGTAAAGTTAGTCAGTCATTAATACGGTTTAACCAATAGGCTGTGTCAACTTATGTAAGATTTTAACGTAACAATAATATTCTTTTACTAAGTATATTATTAGGGTCTCTATTGACTGCCATAATTATTTTCAGTCATAATGTGTTTCAAGTCATAATTTTCGTAAGTCATAATGCATTTTTCTCAGGACACGGTTATTTTTTCAAGATTTTTATAAAACTAACCTAACTTAACCTCACTAATCTACACGATAAAAGTTTATTAAAAATTGTAAAAAAAAAGTGTAACTTGCTAGTGCCACGGTGTCCAAACAAGAATTTGTCAAAAATGGAGCGCGACGAAACAAAAATATGTCAAAACAAAATACAGCGAGTTAGGAATACGATGAAATAGGAAGCAAGCAATTAAAAATTAAAAATAAACAGGCTCCTGAGAAAAGGAACAATGGATGGAAAAACAAGATTGTCAAAATAGAAAAAAGAAAACTAGTATTCATTTACTGTTAATAAATGTGAATACGAGCACACAGGCCAGCTGATCGTAAGATGGATCTGAATTTGAATTATCAAGACTGTAATCCTAAGACTCTAAAAGTGTTGCCAACCCTGATGAAGGTGGAATGCCTCTATGTGAGTAATTTCACCGGTCTTATTAAACTAAGTACAGTTCAGGTTTACTCACTGATTCAATGATATTAATTTCATTCTCAAGTTCATTAACTTAGCCTTATTCCAAGATCCCTCTTGTACAAGTTTGCATATTTGATCCTTAAAGTAACCAATTAAAACTTAGAATTTGTAAAAACAGTTAAGCCGATACTTAAGTGAAAACCGACTCTTCGAGCCTTGAAAGCAAATCTATTAATTCAAAGCCGGCTTCGACACAAAATCTGAAATATCTCTTTGATAGTGACCATTAAGCTTTTAATGGCATATCCAGTTTCATTTACATTTTCAGTTATGAATCCGATTGTAATATTACCTTTTAATTATATCTAGGAGCATTATAAAAGCAAAAATTATTCGTCTTTATTCCTTTGACGGCAATTTTTTGGATTAATTATTTAAACAGTAATGAGCGTTGCTCTTCCCTTTCTCCGTGTGGTTGCCGGATTAGAATAGTGCCACTCCAAGTCTTTCCGTGGATGTCGTAAAAGCCGACTAAGGTAATAAAGGCGTGTAGTAGTGCTAGGCGATGGGTTTGCAACCTGTCACTAGTAAAGTGTGCAAAATGTGGTGACAGAATTATCAAAAGTTTTTATAGTTGTTGGAAATTCTGTAGCTCTGCCTACCCCACTCTGGGAATAAAGGCGTGAGTTTATGTATGTATGTATGAACGTTGCTTTATTTAGTTTTTTTATTATTAATATTCTGGACTGACCAGTCATGGACCTATCTCACTTGATGGTGAATAATGACAAAGTCTAGGGTAAAGCTCCCTTACTTGAAGACTCCTAAATTATACAGGGTGAAATCTAAATCGCGAATCAAATGATCACCTCTGTGTTCTACCCACGAATATGAACAACTTTCACTATGGGACCAACTCTGAAATCACGAAAAAAAATTCAGCTGCTTCATACATTTTGGTCGAGTACGTATTGACCTTTTCTATGAAATAGCTGTTTTTTTTTTCGTGATTTCAGAGTTGGTCCCATAGTGAAAGTGGTTCATATTTGTGGGTGGAACACAGAGGTGATCATTTGATTCACGACTTAGATTTCACCCTGTATCTCTCGGAAATAAAGACAATGAAAGCGAATTGCACTCTTAAGCCGTTTGTAATAATAACTATTACATTTATGATAAAAATCCTCCAATATAATGGCGTTTTTTTCAGAATGATATCTCTTAAATGGACCAACCGAATAACCATCGTTAGAAAACCTGCTTTCAAATAAAAAAATCGCATCCAAATCGGTTCACCCGCTTAAAATCTATGTTGCCACTGTAAAACATACACACATAGCGGTCAAACTTGTAACACTCTTCTTTTCACGACGGGGGTTAATAAGAATCAACGAAACTCTTTGTGTTTGTGGCATTTTGATAGCATTTTGTTTGGACGTCGTTAGAAAAATAGATAAAATGGGTTTGCATTTGATCCTACTCAAGACCAAGGTGTCAAGATGAGGTGAGGTCAAAGACGATTATGGTTTTTGCCGTGTATAATACCAGAACTGGTTAAACGCCTGAAGATACTGACTCTGTCAAGGTGTTCCATTCTGATGTTGGAGGTATTGGTAGAACCCCACAGTGCGTCTAGAGTTCCAAGGTTAGACGAAGATGCTGGAATCAAGTCATACTGATCTTCGCACTCTCCAAAGTATCTATCTCCTGTAGAATATGCACAAGCATGCAAGCTAACTCCCATGGTATTTGGCTGTCGAATTTCACCAACACAACACACGATTGGCGTAACAGCTGTCAAAATGTATGAACTAACAATCGATTAACATTTGACATTGTTTGGTGAATTGACGAGAAAAATATACTCGTACAGAGCAAAAGTGAGTACTATTTCGAATCAAATCGTATAAATAATAAAAGAATCAGCTTCGCTTGGCCGGCAACCCCCTACTTCCCGGCCTCTGTAGTAATGTAATATTAAATTGCTTTAAAAAAACCTTTTCACAACAAAAGCGTTGTATGAGACACCGATCTAAACCCCTGAGCCTGCTCCAAACTTAGCGGAGATTAATTTTAAGAGAACTCGGATCTGCTTGTTTTTCTTTACTTCGTCTAATCTCCTTTTATTTCTCCGTGTGACGGCGAGATTACGGGATCAACTTGGGCCACTTCACAACTGTTACAGCTCACGCTAAGCTTTTTTAAGGGCTTGTTAAGATCAAACAAAAGGTTATAATATCGTTAATATAAAATACATGCCAAAAGACATCTACACTCCTTTCAAAGCGGGCTCTTAATTGACAAATGGATTCTAAGAAACTTTTTTTTTGTAGGTACGTAACGAAAGCAGACGTGTCGCCTGAAGGTAAGTGTGTACATTGACCAATAGACCCCCGCAACACCCGAAGAATCGCGTGTCCACAGCCAGCCTTTGTGAAAAGAGTAGGGTTGTTGCTTGAAGGCCTCGAAGTTTTATAAGAGCAAACACAAGCATGCGAATACCTGATGGGAAGAAATCACCACCGTCCATAAACACCAGCAACTCAATAACAGTTGTCAGTCCGTTGACGGCCAATTAGGGAAATAACAGCTTTATTCTTGAAGACACTCATGTCATAACTGGTTGGAAATACCGCTGAAGGGATTTCCTTCCACAGTTTCACTTTACGAGGCAAAAAGTCCCAAGTCAAACTCTGAGATCTGCTGGCCACGTCGACAGATAGGGACAGTGACAAAGTTTTTATGCTATTAATCATCGATTTCACCTTTTGATTGAAGCGAAAGTACCCCTTATAGAGTTCTATAACTATAACTATTTAACACTCGCTATGCCCGCCCATGCTTGCTTGGCTTCGGTGTATATGAGTTTTCCTGTAACACATGCACATAAATCAGGTAGGATCCTTTATACATTTCAACGTTCATTTTTGTTCTAAATGATAGCGAAAACCGCATGAAAATCCTTTGCGTAGTTAAAAAGACTTAAGTGTCCAAGCGAACAGTGACAAAGTTTTTATGCTATTAACCATCGATTTTACCTTTTGAGTCAAGGGCCTATACACTAGGGTGTGTCACCTTAGTATGGGACAAAAAAACTTAGTTTTTTTGTTCATCTCATAGAAATCAAAAGATGTATTGAGATCTAAAATAACAAAATAAAGTACAAAAAATAGGTATTTTTAGACATCTTTGGCTTACTCAATTGAGGTAAAGTTTTTGGATCTCCATACTAAGACCTTAAAATTAATATTTGAGTTCCTAATATAACACACTCTTATAACACCAATAAATCGGGTTTGTATCCAACAAATAACTTTTTAACTTGGGAAATTACATTAATAGCACAAAATAATCAAACAAGCATTCTTATCATTAAACGTTTTAACTGCGTGCGTTAGGAGACATGTGAATTGATTGATTACATCAAAACATGACAACTTTTTATGTTTTTCTTAAACAAGACAATCATTAAATATATTTTGTGTATTAATTATACAGTAAATAAAAAAAAACAGACTTAGCAAACCTCGTATTATGCCAATTTTACCAAACTTCAAGGTCAAAGAGCGAGCCAAGAGTACCAATAAATCTTAAATCTGGAAATGCAAATCTTAATTACACTTCAAAGAGCATATTTTTTATGGTATTACGTTTCGAATTTCACAGTTTGAAAAAAATGACACACCCTACTATACACACCAATCATCAAGTTCTTCCACTTGACGGCATTCATGGCAGAGCTACTGGCCTATCACCTAACACACTCGCAATCGCAATGGACTTCAAAGTGTAACAATTGTTTTCATTTTGAAAGCAGACTAATGACTGTCAAAATGAAAACGATTGCGATTGCGAGTGCTTTAGGCAATACGGATTTCACAATTTTCACATATAAGTCTGTTTGCCACGCGGGGTACACTAAGGCTTCCGAGAACTGCATGGTGAAGGATATCCAACTATCAAGATGGTGGGGATGGAATGATAGTTTTGTATGAGTTGCATGAGTTGTACGGTGCATCAGTTAGATTCACCGACTGGTGTTAAGCCGAATAATTCCTGGGAACACTCCCTATATCAAAGTAGTACATTCCTTTTTATGCAATTCAATACACACCCTTAACCTCGAAGACTATGTCATCACAACTAAAACTATAACAGAACTATGTGGAACGTTATATATCGAATTGGTATTCGACAAACTTCAGAACTACTTAAATTAGTTAGGTGGGTAGAAACAATTTGGACCTATCTATGCGGTTTGGGAAACTTGGATGTTTGATTGAAATGTTTTGAGGGAGTTACTGACCTTACCCTGAATTTCTAATAGGTAAGCGACGTAGTGAACTCAAGCGCAGTAGGTTATCGTTATAATATGCACGGTTTTTTTGACAGCTTCGCGATTTAAGCGTCAATTCACAATCCTATTATAGTTGTTTACGTGATGGTTGCGTAATGCCAATTACGCAGAGTCGCGTACAATACTTTATCTATACCCATATTGCAAATCCTCTATGACGCGTTCAGGAACTTAGTAAAGACTTCGTCGGTAGTAGATCGTCTTTGGCAGTAGCTGCCGAATTCTGAACTTCTGGTGGGGTTTCTGTAATGTGGCTTTGATCTTCGTCGTCATTGCTTGTGTCACAAATTTTTCTCAACCTCAACCGATTTTTTTTTGCTGCCCCGTTGCATAAATTGCACAATCTAATTAAATACTTGTTTAATTCCTTAAAGTTACCAAATATGAACGAGAATAGACGCATTTACAATTTTTTTAAAGAATTTTTTTTTATTAGCATTTGCGTTCCGTTTCATCACGATGCGAGATTGAAATGAATTTCTTTTATCATAACTACAGATAAAATACAGTACTATTTGATGTAAAGCTAGTTCTAATCTGACAGTTTCTAAGTTTACGATCTAAATTTTTATCTTGAACGTAATAAACGGTCTTCTTTCTTACACATTAACACTAATTCTTCTTAGTTCAGTTATTATTCAAGACACTCAAATAATAAATAACTGCTGTTAATCAAAAGATCTAGAATTCTCCAATCCCGGCAAGACCCCCACTTGTTATCATATGGTGCACCCACACTTGCAGTTATAAATGTTATATAAAGTTATAAAACACGATACCGTCCACTAACACTTCATAACATTTTGTTACAACTTGATGTTTTAAACGCTCCCACATTGGTAAAAAAGTATAATACCTTGTTAGCGTGTTGTAAATTGTTATATAACATTAAAAAAGTTATAAAACGTTATATAAAATGAAAACAATAAATGAATTTTGTTATAATTTGTGATAAAATGTTTTAAAACAAATGTTTGTTCATCTCTGTTCAAAGTAGGGAATGCAATTTAACCGGTGATTGGCCGTTTTTGCATGAAAGTAACCGATTAAAACCGGTTATTTGCGTTGGTTCACAGAGGTCCTCTCAAAACAGTTCCACTGTTCCTTGCCCATTTCGTAAGGTAACCATTTCCCCAGCCTGCCAATCGTCCTTAATTTGGTTACGCCAATCACGGCATTCCAAACAACACGATTCAAATATAATTACGACGGTATTATGTTGTCACAGCCAGCTTTGAAGTATTCTGAGTATTGTTATTTATTATACTCGTATTGTACTGCTCCAGCATTCGGAATAAGTAATTTTGGCTAGTCAAATAATCGTGTAATTAGTTTTCAAACGCCATTTTCTTTTTTAGTCGCAGATAAAGAAACTTTTTTACAGGAGATATTAAAAACAAAAGGTGTGCTGCTTGCTTTTTTCCTACTTAAATATTGAAGATAATTTAAGTGAAATTTGCTAATGTATAGTACTAGGTAGACAGGTAAAAAGCCGATTCTAATATATTACACAACCGTAAAATTTCTAAATATTGATAATATTGATTGTAAAATATCAATGCTAGACTTTTTTTGCTGCATTTCAAGGCAACAGCTTTGTTTTACTGCTGTTAACATTATCAATATACAGAAAATTAAATTGTCAAAATTGGTCTATTTGAAACAACATAATAAATTTAGCCAAGTTATTCATGCTTGCAAGCTTGTCCCGTTCTATGTCAAAAAAAAACTTCTTAAAGAATTAACCATCTGTCTAACCTAACGATTTAGTCTAGTATTCGAAATAGTTTGAGACATTTTATGCGTAGTAAATAAAAAAATTATTTGTTTGTATTATCTTTTATAGACAGAAATGGCAGACTAATTTGTCCCCTCTAATATTGGTATTTACTTCGAGTAAATGTTTCCATTTATGATTATAAAATGTCATACCCATTAAGCAACATAAGTTAAATTTATTGTTATCAAAGTATTAACGCCATTATTTACTTTTAAATTGCGGTCATTAAGGTTAATAGCCAAGTAACCGACCAATTATACATGTATTAATAAAATAATTAAATGCAATAAATGGGCAATTTATCTTCATAATAAAATGCACTGTTGCCATTAATAGACTTGTTAAAATTTCAATCAACCGGGTAACTGTTCAGTATTTTGCGGTTTAATTATACAGTTTTAAATAAACAGTTTAATCTTTACTTAAATTATGCGAGATTCCGGAAATTATTTGGAAAATGCAAATACCTATGTATTTTACACCTGGATAGAGAATACCGATAACCGGTTTTAACCGGTTAAATTGCATTCCCTACACCTGGATGAATGAGCTACCGTTTTTTTTTATTATTTAGTATACCTAGTTTCATCCAATTTTTTTAAATATTTTTTGTTCATGTTGCTAACAAAATCAAGTATCGCCCCTCGTAAAAAAAACAAGTATTTTTTTGACAAAAATAATAAATTTAAAAATCCATGAACGCGATCTTGCAATGGCTGGTTTTAAACTTGATAATTTAATTGGCACAATCAGTTTGCATGAAACTCTAAGAACCACTGTTTGTTGGTAGCACAAGTTTTAATGAAAACAACAATGAAATTGGGTAGGTACTCGTTTTAGCTCAAAGCAAAAACAGTCAGACATACACACAAGAGATACAGCTCAAACAAAATATCACGTCTTTCTGATATTTTTTTTATTTTATTTATCAAGATCCTAACTCCTAACAGGTTTCCCTGTTATTTTTTTTAATTACACTTTTACCTAAATCCAAAGATCTAGAGAAGATCTTGGCAGGTCCGGTTATTGCAAAAAACCGTCTGCTATCTGGGGGGTTATTATGATATACCTATGCAGTTCAGTTTACGGTGAGAGAAAAGGACAGAGCTATGTAACTGCTATAGCTCTGTCCTTTACGCCGTAAAATGAACTGCATAGCCATGTCATAATAATCCCCTGACATCCATAAGGCTCGTTATAGGGAAACTAGACGAATTGAGTCATAATACACATACACACATCACGTAAGCTTCTCTTGTGTTATTTTATTAAACTTTGGCTCCATTCCACTTGCTAAAACTATATTACTTTCACATTATGGTTTTGTATTTAAGTCGACCGCCATTACTGACACGTAAATAAGAGCTATCGTAATGTTAAAATAACGATCTTTGAGCGCTTTAAGTCAGTGCCGTACAGCTCATTAAAATTAGAATTGATAAAATATATCGTTCAGTAAATACAAAACGGACACATTGCAAAATAATTCGCTCTTCCATTAAAAATCGTATTCCAACGGCTTCTAATTTTAAAATGCAACACTGACTCATTTTGGATTGTGTCCGTTTTGTATTCAATCAATTGACCTAATTCTAAACTAACAATAAGCTCTTACCTAGGCGAATTAGTACTCGATAAAAATCATCATCATCATTTTCCGTGCAAAGATGTCCAAACTGCTGCTAGACATTCAATATCCTTTCCGATTTGCCTCAAAGACTGGTCATACTCAACTTGAAAGAAAGAAAGAAAAAAAGAAAAAAAATCATTTTTCGTGACATACATAACAAAGAACTGATTAATACGCACAAGAAGAAAGTGGCCACGAAATGGTCCCAACTCAGCGTAATGGTGGTATTAAAGTCAGAGCTTGTCTTCCGTTGCATCGGTTTCCCGCAACCTTAGCCACATCGGTTCATTTTGTCGGAGGTCTACCCATACTGCGTCTTCCATTATGTTTATGCCACTCTAGTCGAAACTTCGATCCGATTGGCCATCTGTACTGAGATTGATAGCACGTCTTTTATAACTTAATAGAAACCGACGTGCGTGTATGACTCGATGTATGAATGTGGAAGAAGCGAAAGTGTTTTGTCAGGATCGTAGCAAGTGGAAAGGAGTGGTCTCTGCCTACCCCTCTGGGAAACAGGCGTGATTAATGTATGTATGTATATGTCATAGAAAAAATAAATATCTAAAAGACCTTTCCTTTATCACAAAGCATAAGCCGGCATCGTGGGTTAAGCGGGTACGGTCTAACATCCTTTGCCAAAACTCACCCCACATTCAAGCTCAAACGTTCTTCTAAACAATGGCACCAACTTCACTCCTCGTCAATTTCATATCCGGTGGATCCCATATTAACCGGTTCGATGCTTGTCGATATCCGGATTATCCGTATTTGGGGGATGACACTAACAAGGGTAGCGTTTTCTGCCCTGTCGCCGACGATCCTAGGGGTTAATTTTTAATGGCCTCTTATATCTTTGGGAGACTGCAAAGGGTCGTTTATATTGATTCACGTAGAAATAATTAATGGGATTCCTGAAGTCATTAACGTTTAATCCGGATTCCATATAAGGAACAATTATGATATGATCATAGGAGGAAAGATCATGATAACACACTTTGTTTCTTTTTTGACCCAGATAATGCTACCTATCTTAACCACGTTAAGAAAAACGTTAAAGTTTAACCAAGAACAAAAAAAAACGGTCAAGTGCGAGTCAGACTCGCGCACCGAGGGTTTTTAGTTATGAACTTTATTTCGCTAAATATTTGTATACCAACTATTTATTTTACGTCGTCAAATGTACATGACAATAAAATCTACACTAATATTAAGTATAAAGAGGAAAGATTACATTTTTTGTATTTTGTAACAAATAAACTGAAAACAAACAAAACTTGTGTTTTTTTTTGCTGTTTTAACCTAACCGTAGAATTAATGTATGCATGTGTTACCTAATAACAAACAATGGATTATGACCGAAATAAATGCTTTTGATTTGATTTTAACGGATGCTTACATAATTTCAAACGTAAATATTTTCAAACATGGAACATCGTGATACACCTTTGTTAACATAACATAATAACATTGTCCAGGATTCTATGCTATAGGTGTCCTAATTTTAGTACAGTACCCTTACCATGAGTTACAATTACCGTACTCGCTAGCGAGTCGAATGCTCTGTCTGTCAAACCCTCCTTCCCCACGGCACTACTGAGCCGCACTACAAGATAAAAAAAGATAAAAGACATTTAATCAGTCAGTAGGCCGTACGGGAACTTTTACACGTCAAGAATCTACCAGCGTTTCCCAAGAGGAGACACTGCTGAGAAGAAACGCCGCAAGAAACTCAGCAGTCAGTCATTTTTTAAACATATTACAATGGTATTACTTAATCTAGCATTATATAAAGCAATAAATATTAAATGATTCATATGCCAATCATAATAATATGTCTACTGACCAATGTTTTTTTTTTTTTTTTTTTATGGCATAGAGAAGACAAACGAGCACACAGGCCACCTGATGGTAAGTAGAAACTGTGACCCATAGACATTTGCATTCACAAGACTGCAATGCAATCCTAAGACAGCAAATGCGTTGCCAACCCTGAGGACTAAGATGGAATGCCTCTATGCTAGTGATTTCACCGGCTGTCTTATCCCCAAACCAATATATTTTATTTCTAATCCAAATTTACTTGTCTACATGGTTTGGCCCTTCGGGCCTGCTGAACAACTAATAACCTAAACCTACTCATTGTACGACGGGGAGTGCTCCGAGGGGCTGTTCGGATTAATTCCTGCTGCATCCTTCCGCCTTCGTCCTACGCTACAGAATCAACTACTAACTACAACTACAAACCATTTAGATGGTTGGCAGTCCACAACTGTGCGTTTCACCCGGAATTTCCTGCCTCGCACAACTGAACTGTAGAATGGTCTGTCGCCTGCTGTATTTCCGGAGCGTTACGACCTTCAAGCCTTCAAGAAAAGAGCGTACTCTCATTTGAAAGGCCGGCGACGCACCTGTGACTCCTCTGGTGCAACAGGTGTCTATGGGTGACGGTAATCGCTTACCATCAGGCGATCCGACTGCTCGTTATGATATGATACTAGTTTTTTTTAGTAGTGCCGTGGGGCACAGAGCGACAGAGTATTTGACTCGCTAGCGAGTATGGTAATTGTAACTCATGGTAAGGGTGACTCTGTTTATGCACCTCCGGCTTGCACTGTCTCAGGAATCTTGTAGTGGCAGTGCAGTTTGGACAACGACTTTACATAATCCCCGTAAGGTAAACCTTGTCTCGTAGGGAGCTGGTTGTATTTCGAGAAAATTAATCTGGCGGTACAGACTTGTTAGGAGGATTGTATATTGTCCTTAGTAATAATATTATTCTTACGTTTTTGTGTTTGTGTGTGTTGCCTTCACGGTACAACGACTCAATCGATCATAGACTATAATACTTTACTATACTATACTAATGGTATCCTGGGGCTAGTCCTAATGGTATCCTGAGGGCATTTGCGGACAGGTTTGATTGTCAGTATCTGAATCATTGTCATAGGATTATTGTACTGACAGTCAAGCCGTACTAAGTGCTGTCCGTACTTTTATTTTTATTTTTATTTTATTATACCCTATTTATAATTAGGTTATAATATTTGTTAACTTTAGGCTAAGAAATTATTACTAACTTAACTATGTATGATCCCAGTCGGTCAAAATAAATGTTTTGAATTTGAATTTGAATAATATTTCTAAAGCCTTGTTAATGTATACATTTTATAATGCTGACTTTACCGAACGAACACTCGCATGCAAACACGCACGCACGCACGCACACACATACACACACACACACACACACACACACACTCATATCTATGTTTATTATACTTAGCGGTCAAACTTATAAAACTCCTCTTTTTGGGTTAAAAACAACATTATTAAACATTAACAAAATGCTCTCAAACGTTGAGATTTCATTTTCTGTAACTTGCACATTGCTAGTTGAAATGTATCACTGAAAAAGAGATAAACTATTTTTAGAAGTCATGAGCAGACCAACTCGGATGGGCTTGTTTTAAAAATTCATCCGAATTTAAAACTAGCCCGCAAACATTTCGTTTGCTTTCCGTTGTTTTTGAATGTTTCTGGCTATTTTAGAGAGACGCCATTAGAATCAGTTTTGTATCAAGCTCTTCAAGTCTTTTCAATTGAATAGGTCCTAAAAAAATCTAACTCATCATTAAAATTAAAAAAAAAAAAAACGAACTTAAAGTGCTTTGAAGTTTTGCGTGGCGTAACGCCATGGCACACTTACCCCCTTACTTATAAACGTGGAATAAGCTTGGAATAGTTTATGCCATGCTTTGTCACTTTCTGTCAGATGCAAATGTCACAGTTACAGATAAGGACAAAGCATGTCATAAACTATACCAAGCTTATTCCACGTTTAAAGGTAGGGGGGGTAAGTCTTTATACCACGTTGTGACGTCACGACCCTCCACTTTTATTTTTCTGCGTGGACGGAGTCGCGCGTATCGCTATACACTATACTCGTAAAAGTATTAGTTCTTAAACTGGCAAAATGGGGTCAATCAACTACTATTTAATCTAGTATTGTTTTAAAGTTTGTAGGGCATTCAGTTTGCGTATTTTATAATTCAGATAAATAGTGAATTATGATAACCCAGTACTCTATCGCGGGGAACGAGCAAGTGGATCGGCTGGCGAGAGAGGCGGCCGATACGAGTCATTCATTTCATTGTGTGCCTGGGTTTACTGAGATGCTTTTTAAGGTCAGGGATATATGTTATAAAACGTGGTCGGAATATTTTGACCAGCGGTCATTAAGTAAAGGAATTTGGTACAAAACCATCCAGCCGACACTTCCTCGGTTCCCGTGGTTCATTTTAGGTAATCTTACCAGACAAGATCTAGTTATTGCGCTCCGACTCCGCTCCGGCCACATTCCTCTGAACAGTTTTGCTTACATGATGCGTAAAGTAGACTCGCCCAACTGTAGTCAGTGCGGTATCGTTGAAGACGTGTTCCATGTTACAATGGAGTGTGGCCGTGGCGAAGTACAGCGACGTCAATTACAATTAACAAATTATGATGTGGGTAGGGTAAACAGCATCTTGGCAACACCAACTTCCCAAGAGGCTGATTTACTGTACAATTTAGTTAAGGCTATTATTAGAATAAGATAAAAATAATGTTGTTAGTTCTTAGAGAGCCACGATGAGGGTGGCATTCATGTAAAACCCTCTATAAATAAATAAAGATTAAAAAAAAAAAAAAACCCAGTACTCGGTATTTATTGAAAATTTTAATGTTCTTTTTTTAAAAGCAAGGTGCATGTATGTATGTACGAGTAGGTATGTATGTAAACACTTAATTGTACAAAAGAAAATAAATTACAGAGGCGAACTTATCCCTTTATCTCTGGACGACGCGCTGGCCTAGTGGGTAGTGACCCTGCCTACGAAGCTAGCGGTCCTGGGTTTGAATCCCGGTAAGGGCAGATATTTGTGTGATGAGTGCGAATATTTGTTCCTGAGTCATGGATGTTTTCTAATGTATTTAAGTATATATTTCTCTATATAAGTATTTATATCGTTGTCTAGTACCCATAGTACAAGCCTAGAGCTTAGTTTGGGACTAGGTCAATTGGTGTGAGATTTTCCCCTAATATTTATTTCATTTTATTTATTTATCTTTTCCAGCTAACCCTTGAGACATTGATAAAAGTGAAACGTTGTTCCTCTAATAGGGTAGTGTACACACTGTACATAATGTCTCGCTTTGTAAAAAAAGTGATTTGTCTCCCTGAGTAAAAAGTATTATTAACAAAAACTGATAACTTCAGTTCAAATTCAGCGTCGTAAAAATACCTAGGTAATTCCTAACGTGCAAAATACGGTTGATTCATTCAAAACACAAGTGGCCACTTAAATCAGTTGTCGAGGCAGAAACGCGTGTGACAACCAGCAGTGTTGAATCAAAAAGTCCCATCTGCATTTTAAATCCAACCTAAATCTCAGCCTGTCAGACTATACATAAGGTTGTTTGTTAAACACGGGGACTGACACACATGCGTCCTTTTATCAAAGAAGCAGACACCTACGTTGCAATACGTGACGGGAAAGTCTACTTACTGAAAAGCGGTGTGGGAGCGACCCCGTTTAGAAAATTAAATTTGGCCGTAAAAATACGAAAAGTCAATGGACCGTGTTTTTATGCCAGAAAAGCCTTTTAGGGAAGTAAGCTAGGTAAGTTGGCATGGTTCTTAACTTAGTTTTAGGAAAAAATATTTGACCGTTTAAGGGCCTCTTGCACAGAAAATTTTACACTGGGTTAACATTAACATGAGTTAAGATGACAGTTTTTGTATGAATCTGACGTTTACTAATTCGAGTTAGTGTCTTAACCAAGTTTTAACCCAATGTTCATTCGTTGGTGCAAGTGATAAGAGATATTAGCTCGGGTTATTTACATTCCTTTACTTTTTTTAAACTTAGTTCGATCTTGTTAGATTTTTAAATGTTGTAGATATTATGAATGCAGTTGGAAAAAAAAAAAAAACAAGATCAAGGACTGTGGGGGAGGCGTATGACAAGCAGTAGACGAAAGCAGGCTGATGATGACGATATACGATTATTAGTATTATGAAAAACTGGGTCTGTATATTTTCCTTTACAAGACACGAAAAAAAAACAGTAAGATACAAACCTTACCAAACGCTAAGATCTTTTAAAACACGCTACAGTTTCCGGCAATAGATAGAGCGATTCAAGAAAAGAAAACTCACTGAAACCAAAGTGAAGCGTACCCACGCTCCAGTAATAAATACAACGAATTCAAAAATCGCGGAAATGGCATTGATTCTCTCAACAACAACGGTCAAACGGACGAACGAGTGAATTTCAAAGCGCCGAGTTTAAGTAGTCCCGTCAGAGCAAACAAAACACATTTTAGCGTGTGCATTTTCAATTTAGCAGTATGGTTAGGATCGAACGTATATGGCTGCTTAATTGAAAATGCACGCGCTAAAATGTGTTTTGTTTGCTCTGACGGGACTACTTAAACTCGCTGCTGCGATTTCGCTCGTCTGTCCGGCCGTCCGTTGTTTTTAAGAGAATAACGCCCCAGACTTGATTTTGGGGATGAAAGACGTCACCTTCCGGAGATAAATTTGTATGGTTCTTTTGACAACTATGCGATGCGAGCTTCACTTCACAATCCTCTTGTTACATCGCCTTAGTTCGTAGGAAAATAAGAATTTGTGTAGCCTAAATTAAATACAGTACAGTTCCAAGAATTCGTAATAAGACGGTCTTAATTGGATTCCTTTAGCAATGAATAATCTAATCGTATACAGAAAATCGTTAAGGAATATCTCCTCATGTCGCTAATTAGTGACAAGTTCTCGCTTTGATAACTTTTCTTGCGAAGTGATTTTGAGCATCAGAAAGCATTTATTATTAATAATTAACAAGATTGATTTGAAGAAACATTTCCGTTTTAATGTTACGAAGCATTTTATTTAAAACTTTGCTGATAAATTTTAATAGAAAAATCATAACTGGATGTTTTATTCATATCCTGTACGATTTTTCTATTTCACAATTTTCCGGGTAAAGATTTTTGGTCAAGTAAATTTTTGTCGTGTATAGTCAAGTCATTGTTTGTTTTTACGAGTAGCACTGCGAAAATCCTGTAGCCATCTGGCAATTTTTTCATCATACCAGGGGGGTTATTATGACATAGCTAAGCAGTTCATTTTAAGGTGAGCGTAAAGGACAGAGCTATAGCAGTTACACAGCTCTGCCTTTTTCTCTCACCGTAAACTGAACGGCATAGCTATTTCATAATAACCCCCCAGTTCTGTTACATCATAGGGTTTACATGTACTAAGTGAGTTTCAACCTGTACCAATAGCGAGATCTACATTTATTCTACTTTGATTTTGCTAATCTTGCTTCGTTATAGTAACCATTATTGTTACCGTTACAATAGCTCCTACTGTCAAGTGAATAAGAGCTGTCATAATATCAACGATATAATTACGATATTGAAGCAAGATGTGCTAATACATGTGGAGGTTCTGAACAAAATCAAAATTCTACAAATGTATTTTTTCTTATAATTTTTAAATCGGTACATACTTATATCATGAGGTGATAATGTGTTTTAAACGGCCGAACCAATTTTCATTAAATCTAGCTAAGAACTATTCCGATTAAGTAAACTATATATTTTTTTAAAACCGCAACCAAATCGGTTCATCCTTGGTTCCAACGGAATACTATAATGCCAGAATTACGCTGGACAACCCATTTCGTGACTATATTTTTCTTGAGCGTAATTAACTGTTTTCTTTCTTTCTTTCTTTCTTTCCATGCTATTGGGAGCTACCATGCCTCAGACAGACACACACAAATACACACGTTAAATTTGTACAACACTTAAACTTATTCAATAGGATTGCACCAAACCATCCAAACATCACGAGCTTGAAAAACGCAGTTTTAACTTTAACATCTGCGTTGCTCGTAACTAGCGGGTTTCCTTCTAATATAAATCACTGTCGTGCCATAAATATATATTTAATATCAGTTCCTAGATATCTGAAGCATGCAATACAGTCTGCTTGGTACGGCGGTCACGTACTGAGAACCGAGTCTGTGGGTGCCAAATGCAGAGTTACCATCGAAACTACCACTACTATTTTAATCCTATTCTATTGAGATATCTTACGACCACTTTGAGAAAATAGTTATGTCTGTGTATAGGTAAATTAGATAAGTCATTTAGGACTGACTTTTCAATACCATAAAACTAAAACTTGATGTAACTTTTTCTGCATTGTTATTTAATAAAAGAATACCGTAAAACTACACCAAACCATATTCCAATTTTACTTTTCATATTATTCTAAAAATATGATAGATTTAGCTATAGCTAGCGGACAATTTTAGGCCAAACAGTACATATACCCAGCAATAATAGCAGTAAGGTATCATATTTTAGAATAATGTTATGAGCAAACCTTGAAGTCGCGGTGGCACGAATAAAATTTTGCTAGGGACTTCCACGCGATATTATTTCATCGATAAATCTGACTTATTGTAGTCTTATATGTTGATAAGGTCATAACATAGGTACGTTCGTTGTTGTGTTTTGATGTTATGTGATAAGGCCGAATTTCCATACACCGTAAGACCGTAACTTATAAATTATAAATAATAGATCTCGTTCTCCCATCTATTTGGAAACAATGCGTAACAATTTGTATGATATTTGAAGTACTAAACACAAGATAAAATACTTTGTTACTTATTACTAATATAAGGTTCATAATTGATTAAATGAAAATAATGTAATGATACTTCTAGGTTTTAGTTTACTTTGCATGGAAATTGATGAAATAAAATTTTTGTTGTAAAGGTTCATTTTTATTTGAACTTTAAAATTCCTAAAAATGTCCTAAAAACTCCTATATAGGTAACATTGACGGGTAGTCATCATCACATTTTAGTTAATTTTCAATTATTCTGTAGGTAAACTTTACAGCTAATATGAAGTGTCACTTCCAAATAAGCATTCAGTTATCGATAAATTTTATATCGTAAGGAAGTCCCTAGTTAATTGACGATATTGCCACCGCGACTTCGAGGTTTGGTTATGAGGAATATTGGACTATTGTGGTAGGCTAGGACCATAGTTGAGTAGTTTTACGGTAGTACAAAAGACGGAATTAATGCCTTAAGGCATTCTCTACCAGTCAAAAATCTGGTCAAATAGAAACAAGACAAAGGTTGGTGCTTACTTTAAGAAATCAGTTAAACATAAATTATAGTTCTATAATTCTATAATATAGAATATGGGTACACCTAAGTACTATTAAAATACAATAACACACCACCAGCACCAGCCTCCTATACCACCCAAACATCTATACAGGTGAAAATTCAGTATACATTGCAAAGTCAACACGCTAATGCATCACTGGGTTTCATATAAGCTCCGCCGTGTATAGGTACACTGAAATTTCATCTGTCACCTTTCATTGTTACGGTGCCGGTGGTCAAATAGGGGGCATTGACCTTTGATCCATGCCGGACGAGTGCCATACGCAATGATGATGGTGATTAAAGTAGAGGTATTTTTTTTGGTTAATAATCATACACCGGATTGACTGACGGGAGCTAAAATGTACCACTGCTAGTGATTCATTAAATGTCGACAACGTTTATCGACATCGATTAAAAGCAATATTTTATCTTCAATATCCTCAGTAATGGCCAAGTTTGATTACCTTTTAATTATCTGCAAACCTCTTTTATTTATACTTATCGCAACTATAAACAACCGGTCTGACATTGACTCTGGACTCTAGTCACTTGTCAACAACCATTGAATAAACATTGAATAACAAATTCATTCCGTAGAACAGTATTATTATTAATTAATTTATTTATTTATTTAGTTATTTATTTATCATTTAGCATTCCGACTAATTGGAAACCAATTTTGTTATTTGAGTAGGTTAAAAATGCCTCAAAAGAAAAAAACTTGCTTATCTTCATGGTATCTGATCATTCAGATACAGAAGATAAAGGGACGACTTACTTTTTCTAGAAATGTAAGATTCACACAAAAAAGTTGTCGATAAACTTAGTCGATATTTAATGAATCACTAGCATTGGTAAATTTTTGCCCCCGTCAAACCGGTGTATGTAAATAATATACATATTTCCGATGAAAAAAAACTTTGTAGTAGGGGTAACAGAATCCATATGATCCTGAAAACTCGCGAACATTCATCACACTTCGCCGCGACGTTTAAGCAATTCTAAGGACTAAGTATTTACTTTGAAAACGAATTTAAAGCGACGGGCGGGTTGTGCAGGCCATTGGAGACCAGACAGAGTTGGTATACCAGAGCTTCATATCGTGAAAGATGTTTGAAATGTTGCTTCGGAGTTGCAGTTTATGTATGTTTACTTTAGTAACAAAAAGTAGTACTATATCACTAAGTACATAGTAAAAAACAAAGTCGCTTCCCCCGAACTGTCTGTCCCTATGTATGCTTAGATCTTTAAAACTACGCAATAGATTGATGTGGTTTTTTTTATTAGATAGAGAAAGGTTGAGGTTAAGGTTTCAAGAGGAAGGTTGTTATGTGTAATAAATTCTGTTTTATGTACGGGTGTTAAAGAAAACTCACATAAACCGAAGCAAAGCGGGGGCGGGTCGCTAATTATGTTTATACACCGTAGGTACCTGATAAAGATGGTAAGCATATGCCTATGTTCAGTTGTGGACTACTACGGGCTGAAATGATGATCATGAAAGATTTAAACTATTTGTTTATTGTAAGTCAATCTTAACGACTTTATTAATACACATGACAAGTTTCAAGAATAAACAAAAAGTAAGCTTAAGGCCTAGACGGAGATGGCGGATCACTTGGACGCATTCCTGAGCAACTGGCGGGAAGGAGCACCAAATAGGGGCTCATGAAGATCAAGGAGAGAAGCCTTTGCTCAGTGGGACACAAAAACGGGCTTGGACGAAAAAAGCTTTGACAGCCGATTTTAATTTTTTGATATTGTCGTCGATATAATATTATAAAATTTAACGTGCAGAAGATTGTTTTTTAAGATTTTTTTAGGTACCTAATGAGACTTGCGTTATCAAGACAAATTTCTGTGCCTCCTGTGACAAGTGATACAACTCGAAAAACACGATTTTTCAGGAGAGCGAAAACAAGTTTAAAAAAAATACTGCTTCTAAACGAATAGATTTTTTCAAAAATTGCTACCGATTTTTATAACATATAATATCACTTTATTAACTGGTTTGACAAAAATAATGATACTAGTTATAGATTTTGAGATATTCAAAGAAACGTCCATAATGTATCATTTTACATTTCAGATTGATTTATTTAACCCGTGTAAGATGATACAACTCGAATTGTATTATTGAACACAAAAAAGTTTAATCAATTGGCTCTGGTGATGACTGATACAACTTTTTTTTGAAACCTTCATTTTTCTCTTATTTCTTGAGTTAGAGGCCTAACCTGTATACACAAGTTGTAGGGAATTGAATTAGTAATATTTCTTAAAACAAACGGACAAAATATAAGGATTTTTAGTGAGTTGCATCATTTATCACAAAATAAAAACGTTATTTAAACCGTGACTAATGTTACATATCGAGTTATTCTTGGGTCTGATTACGAATAAACTTGTGTCAAATAATACAAGTAAGTAATTGATTAAAACAAATAATAGCAATCATGATATCTTTGTACTAAACATGATGACATTAAATCACTGGGTAAACAAATTAACTTACACTCTTTAATTTCAAAGCAACATTACGATGTTGCAACCATACAGTAGGTAAATTAAACTGTGCATATTGTCATTCAAAACAAAAACTGTATAGAGCTACACAACAAATCAAATAATAATTCTCAATAATCACCTACAAAACATAAAAATAATGATAACTAAACCTCAGCTAGGTAAGAAATAAAGTAATTTAAATTAAGCTCGCCGTCAGTCGAAGTAGGAAGTACGAGTAGGTAGTTAAGTGACATAGCGCATGGTCCATCTGAATGACATACTGAATTTGATACAATAATTTAAGTCACCACAGAACAGTAGCAACTACTAACCTGCCACTTCACAAAATAAAACACGTTGGTTGGTAAATACCTGTTTCTCTCCAACGAGAGATTTTTACCGTTTTTATCTTGTCATAATATTTTACACAAATAACTAGTAAGCGACACACATGTAGATCATAATATATCGCAACCGTAAAAGGATATTAACATTTATTAAATTACCTACAATAGAAATCATACCTACGCGTCGGTTCCTGGCAACACATGACGTAGAGACACTATGGCCATTAGTTATGTAGAAAGACACCAGACAATTTTTTTCGGAAAATGAGTTAGCTATGCCATCGTAAACTAGATTGTTTAACCTACGTTATGTTGAAAGGGACTTATTTAACCACGCCAATTCATTAAATTATACCATTATGTATAAAACCGCCAATAACGATATGTGGGTTCTATAATGTCGAAAGCCGCCAAAGTACTTGATTTTGTCTATTTTGTCGGTTAAAAGATGATATTTTTAATCTGCAAAACACAGCCAATCTTCTATTAGTCGATTAGTCGGAATACAAACAAAATGTACTTATCAAGTCAGCACATTCATGTAAGTAAACTACTTACAACGACTAGGCAGATAGACGCTTTGAGCAATTTTTGTTTTTCGTTCTACCTCATGTTTGGTAGTTTTTGCAGTGATGTTTTTATAACCTTTGATAAAATAAAAATAATTGAAATAAGTGTTTTACTTATTACAATCAGCATTGAGCTCTTTCTATATAAATACTACAATCTTGTATTTATAATGAGCATGAGACAACTAGGAGTAATATAGCATATAGCTCTCTTTATAAAGATACAAGAATGCAATATTGTAATCAGTTAAGTCGGTTAAAGAAATGGTCGCTTTTATTAAAATTACGATCGGAAGCAGGATAGAAAATATTAGTTCTATATAAAACGTCCAACTACATTGTTTTTTTTTTAAAACCTATGAATACTCCAAAAAACAAGAATGCGATTTTGTAATCAGCATAAGTCAGCTAAAAAAATCGTCGCTTTCATTGAATTACGATCGAAAGCAGGATATCAAATATTAGTTCTATAGCCTACGAATAGGTACTCCAAAAACTAAAAGAATGCAATATTGTAATCAGCATAAATCAGCATAATATTGGTCGCTTTCATTGAATTACGATCGACAGCAATATAGCAAATATTAGTTGCATAGAAAACGTCCTACTACATTGTTTTTTTAAAAACCTACTAATGTAACATGTGCTTAATAAAGGACATCATACTGTGTTCTATAAATTTGGGATATTTATGTTTAAGAAAACATACTAGAAAGTATTAAATTATTATTTTTACCTAACAACGGCTATATCTCGAAACCGGATATTTATTATTGGTGTCTTTTTGCATAACTATTAAAAATAAACTATTTTATTCTTAACCTTTACAACACTCTGTCACAACAAAGTAATATTAGTAGACCTTACGATTTACATATTACACTTTTTTATGACACAGATATATATTTAAGGTATATTTCTCTATTTAAGTATTTAATATATCGTTTTCTAGTATCCAAAGTATAAGCCTAGAGCTTAGTTTGGGACTAGCTCAGTTGGTGTGAGATTGTCCCCGTATGCTTATATTTTTATTATTTTATAGTAATTGTATCACTGTGCACCAAACTTTATAGGTTCTAAATGGTGGTAATATTCTCACAATTTTGATACAACTGACTTATACATTTGCAAAGATTAGGAAATATTTGAAGACTTTTGATATAACTCGAGTTGTATCAATTAACACATACCAATTGAAGCAAATATAGGGTTAATTTTTGATCTAACTCAAGTTGTATCTTTCAAAATACGCAAAACTCTGGTGATAAATGATATAACTCGAGTTATATCAAAAGACACATACATTTTTAAAGGCATACAAACCGTGATTAATAATACATTTTTAGATATATCATGAGGCACGAAAAAAAATATATAGTTATGGTTTTGTGAAGTGTTCTAACTAGAGAAATATCATTAAACACGGAAAATGGGTAAAAAAAGGGTCAATTGTATCATTTTACACGAAAGTATCTTGGAAACTAGAAGGCCTAGGAACACGGGAGTTGGAGCAAACGATGCGTTATTTTTTTTTTAAGTTGTTTCATGAATGAACACGTTAACTGCTACAACTCAAGTTGTATCACTTGTCACAGGAGGCACAGATTTAATGACGTCTCATTTTTATCAAAATCGGTTGACCCGTTGAGTAGTTACTAGGGGACATAGGAACGTACATACATACATAATACATACATACATACAGGTCAAACATGTACATATATTTGCGGGTGGTAGGACCTTGTGCAGGGTCCGTCCAGATTGCTACCAACAACTTATCCATTAACCTACCGCCAAACAGCAGTGTTCACGTTGTTGTGTTCCGGTTTGGGGATAAGACAGCCCGGTGAAATGACTAGCATAGAGGCATTCCATCTTAGTCCTCAGGGTTGGCAATGCATTTGCTGTCTTGTGAATGTGAATATCAGGTGGCTTTTTTTCTTCTATATAACATTTAAAAAAAAACCTCTTTCTGGGCGTTGCCGCAGTCGGGTAAAAAGCCGAGTGACGCTTTAGTGTTTATACATATAGTACTAGCGACCGCCCTCGCTTAGCTTCGATTTATGTGAGTATGATAGCATATAGCCTTCCTCAATAAATGAACTATCTAACACTGAAAGATTTTTTCAAATCGGAGAGTAGTTCCTGAGATTAGCGCCTTCAAGCAAACAAACAAACTTATCAGCTTTATAATATTAGTATAGATTTACCAGCAATGCGAGTAATAATACAAACTTTGTATAACAATTAAATCATGTTGTACGAGTTATTCTTTTTTTTTTAACTTAGATATCATATTACAAAACCTACCTAAACTAGATGTAGATCTCAAATTGAGCATCGGCCATTTTTTTTGTTACAGGCATAGTGATAGAAATAAAACTGCCCGTTTCAAATTAGTATTCAAAACCGAACGTGGGCTAGCCAAATTCGGTTTGGTTTAGTTATTTTTGGGACAGTTTTCGCGACGCGCTTTGGTGAATAAATTACTTAAGTAATTTAACATTTAAATGTTATACTTTTCTTTCCGTGCTAATTGTGTTTGATCTGTGGTGTTTAAATTAGAACGTTAGTACTTTGTTATATTGACTGAGTATCGTTTACTTGTTTATCTATACTAATATAATAAAGCTGAAGAGTTTGTTTGTTTGTTTGCTTGCTTGCTTGAACGCGCTCAAGAACTACTGGTCAGATTTGAAAAAAAAACAGTCTTAAATTTATCGAGGTGTATAATAATATAATACTCACATAATCCGAAGCGAAGCGAGGGTGGGTCGCTAGTGTGTAATATAAAGGTGGAATGTGTATTTTAGATTTTTATTAAAAGAACCCAGTAAGTTGACACTAAATACTTGGTTTTTGAATTAGTCTTGACGACATGTTAGCCTAGTTGGTAGTGACCCTGCTAGGAAGTTAGCGGGCCCGGGTTCAAATCCTGGCAAGGGTATTTGTGTAATGAGTGCTAGTATTTGTTCCTGAGTCTTGGATGTTTTCTGTATATTCAAGTATTTCTTTTTCTTAAACAATTATGTATGTATATGTATGTAAACTCTTTGTTGCATAAATATATAAATATTACATTATTATTAAAGTAATGTACAAAGGCGAACTTATCCCTAAATGGAATCTCTTCCAACCTTGAAGTAAATGAGTAAGGACAATGCATGGGGTTGGAGAAATACAAGTTTACACCAAAATGTTTATCAATGCCTAGGTACCCATACAAATCTAGACTTTAGTTTGGGACTAGATTAATTTATGTGGGGTAGTCCCCTGTTATTTACTTCATTTGAATAATTTTAACATTTTAATATCATTGAAAAACTTGCATTTTTAATATCGCATCGTTATTATTTCAGAGATAACAATCAAATATATTTTTTTACAAAATATTTTTCATAACTTCTGTATAAAGGTTTACTTGAGCAATTTAAATATCTTTAAGCAATAAAGTACGTAAAAATGACTCAATTTCCGTTTAAAACTTAAAATTAACTTGGCCCTCTAACATAAAGGGGCTGAAAATGTTCCAAACTCCCTTGCAGCACAATGCTGGAGTTTGGAGGCGAAATTAAAAAGTTTCAAGTTCTGTATAGAGCCGGGTTCATTCTGTTTATTGTAGCAGTTAGGGCTTTATTCCCCGGTTAAGGGGCTGTCTGGCGATTATTCAAATAATCATTTAGACGTACGAAGCAACTACGAAAAACTCTAGTGCTTTGAGGCCCTTGTCAAGATGCATTACGCTAACTAGGGGTCCATATTGGCTCATATAAAATTGGTCTTTCGATTTCGTATACAAATAACGCTTTGTGACTATACTCATCATTACTCCGAAAATTTTTACTTATACTTTTTTATTCACACTTTTTTAAGTCATAATTATCGCAACTCATAATGCATTTTTTTTAAACTCTTACATTTTTTAGATTTTTATATTATCTAACCTAACCAAAGCTAATTTTATCTTCACGTAAGAAATTTAAGAAATTCTGAAATTGTACGATTACATGAATATTGGCGTTATATTTAAGTTCAGATGATTACAAGTTCCGATCATTAGTATTAAAAAAAATATGAAGAGTATGAAGAGAGTTATAAAATTAATAATATAATTTGCAATTTTACGCTTATTAGCTTACGCTTACTAGCGTTTTTGGGTCATTATTTGGGCGTTTGTTCCGAATCACTTTCCAGAGGGGCTTTTGCTTAACGCACTCGCAATCGCAATTGTTTTCATTTTGAAAATCGAAGGCTTGTGCATACAACATGAAAACAATTGTTCCACTTTGAAGTCCACTGCGATTGTGAGTGCGTTAGGCAATAGCCGCTCTGGTAACGTTTTTGTAGAAGTGGCTGTTTGTTTCGACTTCGTTTCTGGTTAGGTATTTAAGTTTACCGAACATCTACTAAATGTCCAAAAACGACATCAAAATATACGCCCAATTCTTTAAAAACATTTCCACAAAAATGAGGCGATTGAAACGCTCGAATAATGACCCTTTTATTCGTTTCATTTTGAAATCTATCGCATCATTTGTAGATGACGTGATACGAACGAATAAAAACGCTAGTTAGCGAAGTGCATCGTGGCAAGGGCTTCTGGGGTGTGATTCTGTAAATAAGCAAAGGTGAACGAATGCACGAGTGATACCAAGCGGCGAGATTAAGTAGTCCCGTCAGTGCGAACAAAATACATTGTAGCGCGTGCATTTTCAATTAAGCAGCCTTAGACGTTCGACCCATCGTGCTGCTAAATTGAAAATGCACGCGCTACAATGTGTTTTGTTCGCACTGACGGGACTACTTAATCTCGCCGCTTGGTATCACTCGTGCATTCGTTCACCTTTGCTTATTTACAGAATCACACCCCTGATCAAAAGGTATAATACTCAACGATTCTCGAAAACTGTCAAAATATATAGAATTGACAAAAGAACTCTATGCGACCGTACGGCAGCTTAAGTCCACCCTATTTATTAATGATTCGGTAAACCCATATTGCTTTTGACATGCTCGTTCTATTTTTAACTCAGCCACCATAACCTGTCTACTAAATCGCCTTTGTACATACCTTTTGTGTTTCTATTTTCTAGTTCGTTATTTTCTGTTTGTGCAATAAAGACGTTAACATACCTACATATATCGATGGGTCCTACGAATAAGGGCCTAAGTGTAAAATCTTAATTTTACAGGACGGGCCTTTAAAGTCCGTAAAGGTCGTAACTCAGAGATGTTTCATCCATTTGTGCTGAAACTTGGCATATCTGTTTTAAGTCCCATGAGGTTCAATCGTATCACACATTTTTTTATTTAAATATATTTTATAAAAAAACTAGGTCACTTAAGCCTTTGTACGTGTATTTATCACAATTTATTTATATAAAAAAAACCAGTACAAAGGCCAATGTGTCACTTTGAGACATATACGTGTATGACTTCAAAACCTTAAATAATACATTTGTGCTGAAACTTGGCATATCTGTTTTAAGTCCCATGAGGTTCAATCGTATCACACATTTTTTTATTTAAATATATTTTATAAAAAAACTAGGTCACTTAAGCCTTTGTACGTGTATTTATCACAATTTATTTATATACAAAAAACCAGTACAAAGGCCAATGTGTCACTTTGAGACATATACGTGTATGACTTCAAAACCTTAAATAATACAATGTCCGTTATAAAACTAACCTGAAACAACTTAACTTAACACAAAAAGACGAAAAATTACTTACACATAATAAAACGATGATAATTTACGTTAAATAAACCAGTTTGGTCTATATACGTTAATTAATTTCAAAACTTGCAACGTTGTAGTACGTTTAACCCCGAACTACCTACGTTAGGTTGTATTATAATAACACTAAAAAGTTGTAAAATTCAGGTGAAAATGACTTAAGGATGAACGATAATTCGGACAAATGTTGCGTTAGGACAAATAACGATTAGGTATAATAAAACAGTAATTAATCAAAAGAGAAAATATTACTTAAAGTGGTTGAACATGCAGATTTTTTGGTTAGATGCATGGCTTGGAACAACACTAAATAAAAAAATAAAATAAAAAACAACTTTCCGCCTGACACGAAAGTACCACTTTTTGAGCAACTGTATTAAAAATTAACTTCTTCATTTACATTATCAAACGTAGTCAAAATTTGTTCTGGTTTGAACCCCACACCTAGACGGAAACTTTAAGTTAAGAGTAGGTACTTCACGTGTATGAGTACCCGAAGATCATCATGAGGCACTGCGGGACATGGGCATTCCTCAAGGATCTCCACGATGGCCGGTTTTGTGCTACTCGCATACATCGGCTACCGGAAATCTTCTCCAGATCGTCGGTCCATCTCGTGGAATGCTGCCAACACTTCGCTCAATTGACCCGATGATACACCACCGGTGTTATTACATTTTGGTAGTAGGTAAAGACCACTGACCGGAAAAAAATGGACGTAACCACGTCATGAGTAGGGTCAGGACTTTTGGTGGCATATCGTGATTCTAGAATCTATGGGGTCGCTATTGCCTAATTATTATAAACATACCACCTTGAGTTTGACCTTCAGTATTGTCATAACAATATTTTTAAATTTCATTTAATTTCATTAATTAATTAATTTGTTAAGGACTTGAATTGAATTTTGGTAAGGAGTATTATCTCCGTTGTTAAAGCGTTACAAACAAATATAAGTAGGTATTAATAAATCAAACCAATTTAGTTTATTTTAGAATATCACAATACTGAAGGCCAAAATCAAAGTGGCATGTTTATAATAATTAGGAAATAGCGACTCCATGGATTCTAGAACCACGATATGCCACCAAAAGTCCTAACCCTAGTCATGAGTGAAGCTTGCAAAATGACTGTAACGACGTAAAGTGTCACTCGTGCCGACCTTGCATACTTCACACCTTTTTTGTGCAACGTGACGTCCGTATTTTGTTTAGGTTCGTGGTCATCATCATTGCATAATGTTAAAGACTTATTATTTGCAGGCGATAAAACATCAAAGGAGTTTTCTGGGGAGTTGTCAATACATATGGCTTTGACTTTTCTATGTAAAACAGTAGGTAACCTTCTTCAAGGTCTAACAATGGTCATCACATCATCGAAACAAACGTTAATAAGAGTTTTCCAATGTCTTAGTGGCAGTGAAAAACAAGGCAGAAGATTTAAAAAAAATGCATTACCTATATCTACGCATAGCTAACAATAACGTAAAAGTGAAAAGAAACGTAGAAAGTACCTAAAACCCCACTGCTAACTACTGTGACGCACCCTTACATACCTATTCATCCATGACACTCGCACCGTCTTGCAGAATCATACGACATCACTTTTATCAAAATCGGTCAAATTTTTTAGGAACTAAAGTGGAACGTCCGATTTTGATCGCGTATAATACATACCTACATGCATACAAACTTACATATTATAAACATACATACATCCATAAATAGAATAATAAAGTTTGTTGCCCCTCATTGATGTGAAAAAAAAAGGCCAAATTGTGCAATCTCACGATACGCCACGAAGCACGAACTCGAGTAGCGTACAAGTGTCTATGTGGCAGATAGACCCATAGACTAAAAAGAACGGCGAGTTTTTCTCGGCGTAAAAGTATCAAACTTTCTTTAGGCCCTTTTACGTTTAAATTGACTAAACATTGACCTTTCTACTGCAGAAATATCTCGGTTAATTTGTAAGATATCGGTGTTTTTTTTTAATGATGTTATTAAGGGTGGTCTTGTGGTGCTTTTAACACAAAAAACTCAAAATTGACAAAATGCGACTTTGGCCCTTATTCGTAGGACCCATCGATATACTAAATAAGAGCTATATAGCGTTGGCAATATTTTATCTCATATTAAAACGAATATGGTTTTACCAAACTATTCTATTACACAAAGCACGTGTATTTAGCAGTTTTGTAAACAAACGGCCATAATTATCTGTCAAATAACAAGAAAAACACCCCTTAAAGCTGTTGGAAATGGGCAAAACGCTCAAATTTATTTTGAAATACGTCTCAACAAAATATAATAGCGACGAGAGCACCCCTTAAGGCGCCTTATTGTTGGAGAGGAGACGTAATTTGCATCTTTAGTCCGAAGTTAGAGGTCAAACACTGCCGCCTTATACAGCACGTTTGTTTGGTAATTTATAGGGTGTGAAATTTTACGTGCAAAAATACATTTGGAATTTTATTGTGGGATCGGTTTATGAGAAATGATAAGAAATGGTTTTAGTTTTCAACCCTTATCCTAATCAGCGCGAATATTTGTTTCGGAGTCATGGATGTTTTCTATGTATTTAAGTATACATTTCTCTATGCAAGTATGGATATCGTAGTCTAGTAGCTATAGTACAAGACAAGAGCTTAGTGTGAGACTAGATCAAATTAGTGTGACATTGTCCCCAGATATTTATTATTTAATTATGCACTACCTTCCCTTATCAATATTTTTGGAACGTCTAAAACGTCGTAAAATGTGAATGTGTATGTGTTAGTTTATTAATCCTTCACGCTGCAACGGGTGCAAGGTTTGGATACAATTTAAGGAGATACCTAGCTTATACCCTGCATTAGCACATAAACTACTTTTCATTCTGGTAATCGAAATCTACGCTGACGAATTGGCGGGCAGAAGCTAGTTAAAGATAAAAGGGGTTTTGGTAAAAGTGTTGTCATTTGTAAAAGTAATACATTTTCAAGGTGAGCGGCCATTAGTAAAAGTGGTAAATTATGATAGAATAATTCAAAATAAACATAATTTGTTCTGTAATGTAATACTATTTACTGCATCGGAGCCGAGATACTTAATATTCTTAGCTAGGCGTACTTTTAGTACCAAACACTGAACAGTTAAATCTTAAATATCTCGGCTCCGATATTATTAAACGCCATAAATTTTACATATCTATCTGTGTTTCGAAGGCCTCTAAATAACTACATAAAAATCAGCCGTAGCCGCTGAAAAAAACATTATAATATTGTTCAAACAAATTTACCCAATGCCCTTTGTACTTGGTTATTTTGTTCGTAGAAAATAATACCTTAAAGCTTTTGGTTAGACTTTGACGTGTATTTAACTATGTTTGCTTAAACACGATTGATAATTATTAACTTGTACTATACGTACTAGACAACTAAGTATTTGCCCTTACTGGAAACCGAACAACCACTAGTATATAATAGGCAGGGTCACCACTAATTAAGCTAAAACGTCGTCAATACAGAAGCACAATATGTTTATTAAAAATAAAATTAAAAACAACGCACAATGCTACAAGAAGGACAACTATTTCAAGTGGAGTGGCGCTAGAACAAAACTTTTGAAGAAACTTTGCCCACATTTTTCCACAAAGACCTTTTATATTTAATCCTACTCTAGTGCGGGAAAGAAAGTTGTAATGTTCAGTCACACCTCTGAACTAAATAAGTTTCTGTCAAAAAAAACATTTTTTGGACAAGCTTTTGTTGTCGACTTTACTTTTTTTTGCACAGTCGTCATCTACTTATCAAGACAATTCTAACAAGCCCTAACACTACGGGTTTATCATGTGTAATTTAGGAGTTCCTATGGCCATTCAGTCTCCATCATCAGACCAGCTCAGTCTTGTCGTCAGAACTAAAGGCGTATGCAAATATTCAACTTCATAGAAAACCGGCAAGTGGTTCAAACTTTAATTTGCAAGATTTGACCATTACATACATACATACATTGCAAGGTAAATAAAAGCTTTTAAATTGCTTTTGGCAGCTTCTAACTACTTACTATGATTTTATGTGACGACGCACTGGCCTAGTTGGTAGTGACCCTGCCTACAAAGCTAGCGGTCCTGGGTTCAAATCCTGGTAAGAACAGATATTTGTGTGATGAGTGCGAATATTTGTTCCTGAGTAATGGATGTTTTCTATGTATTTTAATATATATTTCTCTATATAAGTATGGATATCGTTGTCTAATTAGCCATAGTACAAGGCAAGAGCTTAGTTTGACACTAGGTCAAATTAGTGTGACATTGTCCCCAGATATTTATTATTTATTTATGCAGTACCTTACCTTATCAATATTTTTGGAACGTCTCTTCTCTTCAGGTTGTCTGGAAGAGATCGCTGAAGCGATAAGACCGTCTAATATTTACCATCTTATTAATACTGTAAAATGTGAATGTTATGTGTTAGTTTATTACTCTTTCACGCTGCAATGGCTGGACGGATTTGAATGAAATTTGGAATGGAAATAGCTTATACACTAACACAGGTTATTTTCATCCCGGAAAATTCAAACGTTTCCTAGGGTATAACGATAATTGATATCTACGAGGGTGAAGTCGTGGGTAAAAGCTAGTGAATAATACATACTGAGTGTTACAGAAAATTCACATTAACCAAAGAGAAGCAGAGGGCGGGTCACTATATTACATAAAATCCGGATCACTTCTTTTACCCGAATTTCATTTGCCATAATTGTGTCACTGACCATGATGTTAATTTGCCATAAAGGCATTTTTTTCTGAAACTGTAAACCTTTCAGGTAATTTTTACATGCCAACGTATAACCAATCGGTTAGGTTAGGTTTGTTTTATAACAATTCTGAATAGTTCACGATTTAAAAAAAATGCCTTTATGGCGAATGAAAATTATGGCAAGTGATAGAATTATGGCAAATGACTTTCGGGCAAACGACAGAGAACCCATAAAATCTTTACTATTTATTTCTACTCTCTGTTATAAAGAATTTAGTAATGCGAGATGTTTTAAGGTTATTTTTTGTAAAAGGTCAGACTTGATTAAAGTAAAGCACCTAATAGACTGTGTGATGAACGCACACTCGGCTATTCTATGTATACTCGATGTAATAAGATGTTGAACGTCGGTCTTGCGGCTAATGAATAGAGATACTACGGACACCATTAATACTTTAGAAGTTGGGAAAGTCTTGTAGGAAAATCTTAAATTATATCTATCTAAGATAAAAACTCCCGATATAATGGCAACTCCCTTTTTCAGAGCTGATATCTCTATAATGGCTCAACCAAGTTTAATGAAACCTAGCCAAGAACTACTGCAAGAAAGTTTATTTTTAAATAAAAAAAATTGCCTACAAATTGGTATAGCCGTTTAAGAGCTACGATGCCACAGACAGACTCAAACACTCACAAAAGGAAATAACTTTAATAATTTTAATTAGGATCACTTTAAAAATAGTGTATTTTTTTTTCATAATATTTTTAGAGTGGTTTTATTGGTTGGCTTCAAATTTTGTATATTAATTCGATACCTAAAAATGAACCGTTTTTCAAATTTTACTTTTGCAATCTGAATTATGTTATTTACTAAATTGTATTAACAATAGAAACAATTTTTATTTTGGAAAATAAATAGTATAAATGAAATCCTATTTGATCAAAACATTACATAATTTAGCCAACACCTAACCCACAGCGAACATGGATTCAAATTATAAAAGCAAAAGCGTAAAACAAAATAAAGATTTAAAATTCTAGACCGCTAGACATTAAGTCATGCTTAAAATTAAAATGCCAGACAGTGACTTGCCATTTATCTGACTGATGTGATCTGTCAAAAGCGTCCCAACTTTTCCTAATTCATGGCCACCATCAAACTCCTATTAGCTGACACTTAACTCTGAGTGTACTTAACTGTGACATATAACACTCTGCTAATGAAGCCGCCATCTTATCTTATCTATTACTTTTTCTTTTGATGCTCCGTGAAGGTTTAATGAAATCTGTGGTTCCCCTTGTGCTCGAAGAATAGGCAGATTAATTATACGGATCATTTGGGGAGAGCTTCTGGTACCTACTAAATATTGTGTTATACTTAATTATAAACACAATGGATACAAGATTGCGCTGATCTGGTCTAATTACAAAATATAATGGTGGTTTTTGAAACTTTTATAATAAAATTAAACGTTAAAAGAGTAAGATTGACGCAATTTTAATGAAAATTGAAGTGTACATATGCTTTTACCCTAATGTGGGTAGGTGTGAGCTGGTAATAAGTAATTTGACGACGCGGTTTTAGTCTAGTTGGTAATTACCCTTTCAACGAAGCTAGAGGTCTCAGGTTCGCTTCTCGGTGTGGGCAAATATTTGAGAAATTAACCCGAAAATTTGCTGTATTTGTATTTTTAAATAGTCATAAAGACATAACCAACTTTGCATTTTTCAATTTAAGATTACGCCGAACGTCCAGTGGCGCCCTCATTATTATTAGTGTGTTTTTTAATAAACTAAAGTACTTGTCTTCAAATCGAAGGTTGGTTTTTTCGTTGTATAATGAAGAATATAATAACATTTTACTTTCGTGTAGTAAATTTAACGGAAAAAGGTGACCAATTTTTTCGTCATGTTTGTTATCTTTAGTTCACATGTTTTTAAGTTATACAGGGTTCGGAGTTTTCGTAGCACGGGAGAGCTGTGGAGTCGACATTAACATTTAAAATCAACACTTACTCATACTCTTACTTATTTGTATAATTAATTCCAAAATGCTTTTATATTCGCCCTGAGCCCCTGAGTAAAGATGCTAAGCTAAGTAATGAAAGATAATAATTATAAACGGAATATTTTCATGTACTAACTAATCTCATGATGTTACAAATACTTAAAGTAAAAGTTATCATTCCTATTTATTACTAAATTAAAATTTGCAAAATAATAATCGAACAAGTATGAATATGAGTAAGAGTTGATTTTAATGGATATATCGACTCCACAGCACTCTTTCGTCTTACCGTGCAATAAAAACTCCGAAACCTGGCTATGTCATAAGTAGCCTCTAAATTGTGTACTTATTTATTTGTACAATAATAAACCATCATTCGATTATAAGGCAATACTTTAGTGTACCCGTGTGGTTGCTGGGTTAGAATAGTGCTACTCCATATCTATAAGGCAATACTTTAGTGTACCCGTGTGGTTGCTGGGTTAGAATAGTGCTACTCCATATCTTCCTGTGGATGTCGTAAGAGACGGCTAAGGGAATAAAGGCGTATAATAGTACTGTTAGGCGATGGGCTTGCAACTTGTCACTAATTATACACTGGTAAATCTTAGCCTAAGTGTGCAAAATGTGGTTACAGAATTATCAACAAGTTTTTAGAGTTGTTGGTAATTCTGTAGCTCTGCCTACCCCACTCTGGGAATAAAGGCGTGAGTTTATGTATGTATGTATGTACTTTAGTGTATTAGAAAACACAATAATAGGAACGAGGACGCCACTGGACGGTCAGCGTCTTAAAAAATCAGTTTGTACTTTGAAGTGTTTACTAGACCCCGGATTCTTGTCGCGATGACGTCACAATAGGGTAATTTGGGGAGAAAATGAAACGGTGGCACAAAATGATTCATAAAGAATAAGATAAGCTAAACTATATATTCATTTCACCAAATATTCATTCATTCATAGTTTTGAAATGGTCAAGCCCATTTTTTTGTGTACTTACTAGGTTTCGAGACACTTTTGCATCGCAAAATTGAGTTTATGAGACTTACTTACTAGGTTTCGCTCAGCCGACCTCTGGTCCTTCTTAATAAAATAACATTAATACTTAATCTTTAGTAGTATCTATTTATAATTCGGCGTTTGTACCCGACAGAGATAATGTTTCAACAAACAGCCGGCTAGACATTTTTCGGTCGAGCCACATAAAACCCGGCTCTAATGATACGACTAATTGGGTATCTGGTGACATTAATCAGGACATTTTCTAGGGATTAGATGTCACTGTTGTCGAGTAGTGGCACAGTTTGGGATCAGACAATCTCCATGTTGTTTTTTTAATGTCATAGTAAATGTGTGCGTCCACTAGAAATATATAGGACGGACATGACGAAACTATTAATAGTTCCGTTTTATTACTATTTATTTGGCTACGGAACCCTAAAAACGTCGCTAAGGAACGACCTAATCGTCATTAACTGACTGAGTGCGAAAACTTCAAGATAATAATGTCTTAAGAAGCTTGATACGCATGTGCTCATTAGCGCGTAAGTATGCTATAATACAACACATGTTGCTAAGTAACATGTATGAACGGAAACGCGTCGTTAATGAGTAAAGTCATTACCTCTCAATGATAAGCAGTCAATGGGCTCTTTGAACATGCTACTTTTGCCTACGAATCTGATAATCCTGGGTTCTATTCTCAATATGAGCATTTTTTTGTGTGATGAGCATTCTTTTTTTTTGTTATTGATTGTTGGGTTCTTGTAATTATGTTAACAGTTGTTCTCCATATCCTACATTACAGAAGCGTACAATATTCTCGAGTATTGGATGTTTTCTCTCTATTTAAGTTGGTATTATTCGTTTATCGTTGTGAAAAAGTCACAGTACAGTGAAGATCACTAATATGTATACAAAACAAAGTCTTACAAATATGTACACAGACCTTATTACTACGGCAATAAGGTCTACGTGTACATATTTTATCAATTTTGTGCGAATATTTATTTTTAACCTTGACTTGACTTGCTTAAAGCTTAGTTTGGGGCTAGGTTGATTTCCGTGAGATTGTCCGTTGGTATTTATTGTTTTTTTTTTCTTTTTTCAGGTGCGGGTTAAAGATAGAAATTGTATAGCTATTTCGAAAACAATTAAAATTAATAAAAATAACGTTAGCATTTTATTTTTATTATAATACTCATTAAGAAAAGAGAAACAATATTATCAACTAGTCTATACGGCTTTATAAGGCCTTCTGCATGTGACTGAAGTGACTGAACTACATTTCTGCTGTACAAATATTCAATAAAAAGGTAAATTGTGTCAGTGCAAGCGACAAACTACTAACACCGTACAACATAATGAAAATTGCTTTGTAAGAAATTTGGTCGGTAGAAAAATCAAAGAAACTAAACCAAGAGTCTCCAGACCTGTCCCGTTTTAGTTCCGTTTTAAACTTGTTAAAAATGTCATGTTTGCAACAAGAATAATTCGTTTTTAAGTTACTCGTGCCTATGATTAGAATGCTCAGCTATGCGCCTCGCATTCTAAACCCGGCACTCGAATTGAAGAGGTTTTATTATGTAACAGTTGCATAATAAATAACAATTGTATTAGGTATTGTCTTTTTTGCTTATTTCGCTTGTATAATACGCCTTTAAAAAGTAAAATAGAGTACCAATAAAATCTACGTTTTTATTTTATTTAAGTTTAAAATGTCTATACTAACTTTCACAATATTAACGTTCCTGGTTCGCATTGCAAAGTTACAAATATACTAATAACATTATATCTGAAATAAAGCATTTACTGAATAACACAAAATTAAATGCTAATTAATTTTAATGTCACCCCTGCAGCGTGCTGTCAACTATTATGGTATTTTTTTAAAAGGGGCCTTGTTGTGTTAACAGACAATAAACGTTGTAAACAACACAATATATCTTATCTTACATATATAAACTCACGTCTTCGTTTCCAAAGTGGGGTTGGCAGATCTACAGAATTACCTACAACTAGCAATGTAAGTTGCAGAATATTCTCAGAAGTTAAGAAATCTTCTCAAGAAATTACCGAGAATATTATCGGAAACATTTCAGAGCATTGAGAATGTTCTCTTACCATACAAAGTTTAAGAATATTCTTGGAAATTTCCGAGTATGTCTCATAAGAAACTTTCACATTTTGAGAAGTTACTTTTCGTTACAATGCTACCTACAACTCTAATAACTTATTAATAATTTATTCTGTAACCACATTTTGCACAATAAGGCTAAGATGTTTTCCGTTGAACAGGCTTTAAAATTTTCAGATGTGTCAGTAAAATAAAACTTCACCTAAACTCCTGTCTAAACTGTCTCACAAGTAAACACCAAAACTTAAACTATTCCTAGTACGAAACTATGTCGCAAAGCATGAACGGAGCTCCGAAAACTAGGACGCAATTAAGGCTCAAATTCCTTTGACGTAATATTTTACGATGGCGTAAAACGCCTTGTCATTTTCACGCGTTGCTGCGTATGCTACTGTCGGGGAGAAAAGTGGAAATGTTTGAAGCAAACCGTATTTAAACCGACTTTAAAAACAGAAGGGTCTACGGTACGTCAATTTTTTTTTAATTTTTTTATTGTTATAATCAGATTTTGTAATTATATTTTTATTTTGTAACAAGCAACAACCAAGAGTAATTGTTTAGGCCTTTTTGTTTTGTTGGTATTATTTTAATTTAAAATTGCTGGAAAGCCCAATTTATATCGGTCAAGTACAGTGCCAAGGGTATTGGAGTGGAAAAATAAGAAGCGATTCTATTTGGATCCGCTGGCAAGGCAACTTGACTCGCTTCTGTCTGATCAGTTTACACTACTGGAATGTCCACTATCATCTCTATTTACTGTCCACTGTCCTTGACCAATTTATATCGGGCTGTAAGCTACTCGTATATAGTATAACAACTAAATAAATCCTTTTAAAAATAAAGTTTTTTTTTTACGTGTATCAAGTTATAAATTTTCACGCGTTATATTTATAATGAACTTATGCATGTATTTCAATGAATAACACTTACTTCAGTACAACAATATTTGAAATTTTGACACAAACCAACCTTGATCGTATCTTATCTTATCTTACAGATGGGCCCTTTCGGATACACTTCAACCCTTTAGGATCTTTTGAGACACTACCCTATTACATATCAACTGTTCGAATGCGCAGGTTTCCGCACGACGTTTTTCCTTCACCGTAAGAGCATCGGGCAATGCACTTAAGTTAGAAAAACTGATTAGTACATGGTGACCGCGGGGTTTGAACTCGGTACCTTACGATCACAAGTTTTTTTTTTTTTTTTATGGCATAGAGAAGGCAAACGAACACACAGGCCACCTGATGGTAAGTGGAAACTGTGACCCATAGACATTCGCATTCACAAGACTGCAGAGCAATCCTAAGACTGCAAATGCGTTGCCAACCCTGAGGACCAAGATAGAATGCCTCTATGCTAGTCATTTCACCGGCTGTCTTACCCCCAAACCGGAACACAACAATGCGAACACTGCTGTTTGGCGGTAGGTTAATGGATAAGACGGTGGTAGCGATCCGGACGGACCCTGCACAAGGTAATACCACCCGCAAGTCGACTCCCTAAGCCACTAGGCCACCCACGCTATAACAACACAACACAACAAACCTTGATACTAGTGTAGTGAAACTATGGGCTTACCTTACATTACATTATATAGAAAAAACAAAAGAATATTAAAAACCACTTGCCTTCCCAACAGTACGCCTTCAAATGTGTCCCAGAATATGACGGATGCTTAACGAGATTTGAGCTTTTAAAGCACAATAATGGCAAAATCAAGCAGTTAAGCTGTTTTCAGGGTTCCTTCGCACAAATCCCATTAGCGTAGTAATAAGATGAAAGGAGGAAAATCAGTCCTAAAGGATTGGAATGGAATAAAGCGACTGGTGATATCTGAGGGTAAATCTATACTAATATTATAAAGCTGAAGAGTTTGTATGTTTGTTTGAACGCGCTAATCTCAGGAACTAACTACTGGTCCGATTTGAAACATTATTTCAGTGTTAGATAGCCCATTTTTCGACGAAGGCTATAAGGTTATATATCATACTCACATAAACCGAAGCGAAGCAAAGGCGGGTTGCTAGTAACGTCATATAATTAAAAAGATTGTAAACTGTTTTTTACCGGTCAGTTTGTGACGTGTTGCTTTATTAATTTTTTTCCTAGCATATGAACACGCAATAGTAATATAGCCATGCAATTTTTTTACGATGAAGATGTAAAAATGATTAAATTTGTGATGTGACTTGACTAAAACCTAAATATATAAAAGAGGATATTAAAAAGACGGCAGGGCCGACCTGGACTAGAACCGCCGCATCCAGATCTACATGGAAATCCATGAAAGAGGCATATGTCCAGCAGTGGACAGATATATGCTGAAGAAGAAGAAGAAGAAACTGTTTTTTACATTGTATAGCTGCGTAAAATTCTGCGGTATACAACATTGGCAGCTAAATTGACGTTCCTCTTGTAAAGTTGTGTAAAAAAAAACGGGCGAGAGCATGTCTGACCATGCTCAGTGTAGGGTTCCGAAGTCATACACAAAAAACTATCTCAAAAATCAACAAATTTAATCACAATTTTAATGTTTTCGTCTGTCAATTTTTTTTCATACACATTTGGTCCGGGCGGTCGTTTTTTACCCTCAAAATCAATTCCAATTTCCACGTTTTTTTATATGTTTTATGAAAATCTAGGTTTGTACATTTCACTTTTTAATTGTTTCTTTACAAGACATATTATTTTTAGAAAGAAAAACGTGCATACCTAGTTTTTGTAATCACAATCAATACTCAATTTATTGCATTCCTCATTGTACAGATTTTATAATAATTATTTTAAAATTAACATTAAAGAATAAAATAATTACTAGGTACAAGAACAACATGACGAGGTAAAATTTAATCTGATAATATTAGAGACCAAAATTGGTAAAACTAACACTTCCCCACCAGAAATCTCCCACCATTTTGATAATATGGTTTCGACATATTATTTTACTAGAGGACTATTTATTACTATTTACATACTTACTATTTTTTCCGTTGGAGGTTGGCTTTCGGAAAACCCTTTCTTGCATTGAACCCCTAGACCTCAAAAGGAACCTACGTGCCTTTATAATCTCCAGACCTAGCGGTTTAGGCTGTGTGTTGATATGACAGTTAGTACTCGGTAAGTTTCCTCTTTTATATATTTAGGTTTTAGTTAAGTCACATCACAAATTTTATCATTTTTACATCTTCATCGTAAAAAAATTGCATGGCTATATTACTATTGCGTGTTCATATGCTAGGAAAAAAATAAATAAAGCAACACGTCACAAACTGACCGAACACCAATAAAAAATGACGAAAAAATTCAATATGTATAAAAAAAGGCCGCTCGATTCGTATCTACGCTCGTACCACGTTCGTAGCAGCTTTTCGGCTACGACTTTATCGACGTGCTACAACAAACACGTAGCAATATTCGTCAGCAAAAGCGCTACGACACCGAACGGCTCGTGCTATATTGACCGTTCACTTCAAAACGAACCTTACAGTTTTTGGTGGTTTCGCCATTTTTCTCGTTTCTGCCATACGAAACACATGGCATCACTATTCAAAATAGCGTAAACGCCCGATGGCATAAGATAGTATTTTTAAAACATTATAAATGATCTGAATGTAGATATTTAGAGACTGGTGAATTTGACGAGTTTTATTTTGATATCACTGTTATTCCGGAATTCAATCTTAAATCCTATGGACTGAGTTCGCATAAAAAGCGATTCATTCAAAAGTTTGAAGCCTATATTCAAACCAAAATTGAAACAGAATTGGATTTTACTGGCATGTAAATTGGATCTTTTTTTAACCTATTTCCTATAGTGTTGAATAACATTCTACGTAAATAATCGTTTAATTCCTGTTATGTTACCAAGTTTCTCTCACGTTTTGTTAACGTAAACGAAGTTCTCATAAAAAAATTACACGTTCATAAAATATGTAGTATTGGAAAATAATTACTAATGGAAAAACAGTTTTTCTGCATTTTTCTATAAGGACCTATATTTTTTGAAGATAATTTAGCAGTGGTAGTACAAAAAAAATGCTCAAATAATGATATTTTACCAAGTAAAATCGCAGTCCTCTTTCTGTGTAACATTTCCCTTTAAAACAATTCCATAACATATTTATAATACAAATTCATTGAACTGAGAAAATTTTGCAATGTAGTACAAGAAATACGAGCGAACTCACGTTATAGTCCAGGAGCTCACGTTCAAAATGTATGTAGTAAATTTATTTTATTTCTCAAACATATAAAATATTTAAAAATAGTGGCTAAGGGCCCATGTTTTTTATCGGTAGTTAACTGACATAAAGGTAAATTCAAAAATTGAATTTATGTGACACATTTGGTTCAGATGTCGTTAAAACCACGCAAGTAACATAATTAATGACGAGCAAAATGCACCTTTTTTCTAAGAAGTTAAAGTTTATTTTGCTCTATAGTTTTGTTTATCACTGACGATTTAATAAATGGTTAACCATGTCGTCCACCCAAGATTACAGGATAGCACTAGACCGGGAAGATAAAGAGACCGTCAGTGCTTACGTATTGCCCGAACCACAACCTTTGTTTGACCTTCTGAGTTGGCCATTTTGGCCGTCATTAAATCTATACTGCACGTATTTTGCCTCCTCATTCCTGCTCCTCTAGAGACAGTGTAGGAGATAAACTGTAAACGTGACATAATACATAATGGGTTTGCGTTTCACCTCAGTTTCACCTGATGTTAAATGTCGATGAGGTCGACCTTGAAAACACCAAGGCTATACGATTCCAGGAATACAGACGCAGGGAGAACGTTCCACTCATTTTTCAACATTCCACGCAGTTAGAGAATGCAAATAACCGATTACAACCGGTTTCAACCGGTTATTTTCATACAAAAAATGCATTCCTTATTGGCAGTGCGAATAAGAAACGACGTAGGAAACCGCTGCGTGTGAGCCTTTGGGTATTCTACTCCGTGTTTAAACCTCCGGGGAGTTACTTAAAAAAAATATAACATGTCAAAATCAATATGGTTTTACACGGTGCAATAGTAGCCCAGTATAAAGTAAAAAAAATGGTTGTATATAACGTCATAAAAAACAACAAGCCGAACGCTTAGGCCGATCGTGCAAATCGCTTGTTCCGCGCTCTCGCTTGCACGCGCGGCTCAGGCGGAAAGTGTCAATGAGACGGAACGTGACACTTTTTTTGAGTGCGGCCAGCATTCATTGATTTATAAAACGTTGTCGCGTCAAAAATTTAGTTGCTAGCTCTTCGACTGTAGCGTGTGAAGTCAAACAAATAACTCGCTTAACCTACTTCGCCGAATATCCATCAAACGAATTGCCGCGCATCAGTTGTGTGAATTTTACTTGCGTAGGAGTCAATGTGGATTGTTCCTCGCTGTAATAGAAACCTATTTGTTACGGAACCTGCAGGGTTCGGGCAAAGGGAGATCTATGTTATGCCTTTTAAAGATTTAAGGTATCTTATAAATGGTGATTGCATAGTTTGTCTTTTTATCCGAAAGACAAGGGAGTCATGTTTTTCACTTTCTCAACGGATATATCCGCACCGGTTCCCCTATGGAATCCCTAATCGTCATTTGTCCTAATGCATTGTTTGTCTGAATTTTCGTTTATCCTAAAACCGTTTCCGCTTAGATTTCTAGTTTCTTTCTAATCTAAATCTTTCTAGTTTGGTTTTAATACAACTTTAATCTAACCAAATCGCAGATATAGTTGGAAAACTTAAAAAGTTGTCTAACTCAGCTGAAAGTCAGTTTCGGGCAAATGAAAATTCGGACATACCATGTGTTAGGGCAAACGTTGTTAGGGATTCTGAGGGATACCCATCCGTACCACTAGTTCAACGCCAATGACGGATATATCCGTTGTGGTTGCCAGCGCAAAATATACCTTAGTATCTATGAAGCAACTGTCATTGATGTGTCTTTGGTATTTGACATCGTATTAGAAAAAAATAGAATGAATGGTTTTTTATAAATATTAATGAATGGTCTGTAGCATTATATTATTATTATTCCAGATATCTATTTAATTTTCGGTAAATTAGGTTTTTACAATAAATATTCAAATATAAAAGTAAATTAATAATTAAAGTAAAGTAAAATATTATTGTTATTATTATTTTATAGCTTTAACGTCTAAAGTTAACACTAGTATTAGGTAAATCTGTTGTTAAAAATAAAACCATAATTATATTGTAAAAACTCACTTAATTTGTTTTAGTAAATTATCGTATACTAGTTTGTTATTCTAAATCAGTTCCATTAAACATTGAGGATCCATTTATATAGAGAGAATAACCTTACTACATAAACAGGTGTGAGAGGTGCGTAAGACGGTATACCGCTTAAGACATGTAACACGCTCTATAATAAAACTGTATACATTTTAATATGTATAAATTGTGCACGAAATTCAAATATTGTCATATCCATGTTATAGAATAGAATCATTTTATGTATAAATAATTAATATTTAAACGTTAACATAATATAGATCGATAGTTTTTCGTTTTCAAATAGGTGCACCCTGTAGTTAAGCTGTAGATCTAAGACAAGTAAGCAGAGGGGCAGGAAACAACTCTGTTTTATACTTGGTATGTAGAGATGACAAAATGTAAAGTTTTTATGAATAGCACATTACCTTGATCCAAATACCATGCCGACCCTGAATATCTCAATTAGACTAATTTGCGTGCTAATTTTTAATTACTCCTAAATTAGCCAGTCCATGTCATTTGTTGCGGTGACATTAAATGGGAAGCACGTAATTTTTTAAAGTGTACCTAATTTATGTTCCATTTTAAGTTATTTAATGGTGCAAGGGAAAAATTAAGTCAGACAACAGTTTTATAAAAGCTATCTATCTACTGAGATCCGAGTGCCATTCAAAATGGATTCTAGCAGTCCTAACGTGAACAGAACGATGGGCAACCTATACAGGCAGGTACGTTGAAATGAAAATACCGGTCAAGTACGAGTCAAACTCGGGCACTGAGGGTTTCAAATAATGCCACCCGACACACAGTTGCCCAGTTTTCATTACTTATTTATTTTGTAGGCTTAGCACTGTAACCACATTAAGGCCCTGTTGTTTGATCAGTAGTTAAACTAACTAATTGTTAAAATTTGAAAAAGGAATCGATAATTTGAAGTAATCTCAAGGAAATGTGTCAAATTATCGATTCCTTTTTCAAATTTTAACAATTAGTTAGTTTAACTACTGATCAAACAACAGGGCCTAAGACTACGCCGAGCGTACGCCGGATGTACAGTGGCGCCCTCATTACTTTTACTGTGTTTTCTAATAAACTAAAGTATTTTCTTGAAATTGGACGGTAAGTTTTTGTACTACAAACGAAAACACAACTAATTAGGTGTATCACATAGTTTAATAACAATTCACCTTCGAGTTATCAACTTAACGGAAAATAGTGGCCGCCTTTTTCTGTTAAGCTGACTACTCAAAGGGTAATTGTTATTGAAGTTTGTTACGTATTTCATAAATTGTGTTTTTACTTGCACTACAAAAAGCTGTCGTCTGATTTCAAGATAATTCTTTAGTTAATTAGAAAACATAATAATAGTTGTGAGGGCGCTAGACGCTCGGCGTTTGCTCGGCGCAGTCTTAAGTTGAACGCTTGTATGTATTTGTTACCGATTGACAATTGGACCAAAAATGATAATAGATTTGAGAATTTGTTATAAATTTGCGGTTTATAAGTGCAGGGCCATATTGTATTTGACATGTTATGGTATTGATTTGACGCCAGCCACCCTTACAGTGAAGTAAATAAGAGCTATCAAAACGTTGGCAATACGATAACAGATCATGGGTCCTGGAATACCGGCCCAGTGCTACCATTTCTTCAATAAATATCGACCATCTTTGTTTTTAATTGACATACGAGTGACAAATATACTGTCAGTTGCAAGTGCAAGCGTGATAGCGATAGCCAGCCGAAGGCTTGAAGCTGGGCATGCATAATTGTTTTACCTTTTTTTTTTTCAGGCTAACGTCATCTTTATTATTTTGTGCCTGTCATTCTGCAGCAAAACCACGGAGTATCAATCAGAATGTACGTACAGATTGCATATTTACACGAAATTAATTATCTACTTTGGTATGTATGTATGTATGTATGTAAATTATTTATTACACATATATAAAAAAAAAAACTAAAAAAGAAACAGAAACACAAAAGTTATGTGTGTGTTAGTTGTGTTATTTATGATTGACGATCTCAATGTAATTTCGTATTTTTTGACATGCCATGCAATTTATATTGTAATGTTACATTTATGAATAAACATGCTAAACTATGTACAGTCAGGGTAAAAAAAGGTTCGTCACTTATCGACTCTATTTCAACGCTATTAAGGTCCAAAAGTGCCGAACCTTTTTTTACCCTGACTATACAAAGGCGAACTTATCAGCCAGTCACTCAGTCAGTTTCTTATTATATTTATTTAGATATTTCAACAAATTGAGATTGCGAGTTTTACAATCTCTTTTGAAAACTACGTCCTTTAAGGAGCAAACAAACCGTTGCTCAAAAAAACGGTGATGGTACGGAATCACAGTGGCGTGCCGTAAACGTCACGGCAGCGGTGTAGACAGTATGCGGTAAAACATTAACCCCCTTACTTATGAACATAAAATAAGCTTGGAATAGTTTATGCCATGCTTCGTCACTTTCTGTCAGATGCAAATGTCACAATTACAGATAAGGACAAAGCATGGCATTGACTATACCAAGCTTAAGGGGGTAAGACTTAATTTTTCTTGCAGTTACAGACTACTCTTCGTTGGTGGCTGTGCCTGGACTGCTGATGTTAATAGTCCTCGCCGAGTACAAGGGACGAAGACTGTTACTGATCTCGCTGTTCCTTCTCTTCATCATATCGTTATTCGTCCGCATTTTTCTTCCGGTGGTTCAAGCAGCTACGATGTTTCTGACTCCAGTTGTAGTGATGTGTGAATACACCAGCCCAAAGCTCAGGATGCCTCTCCTTATAATTAACTTCGCTGTTCTAAGGATCAGCTCTTGGTTAACGATAAACGTCCATTGGATGAGAGAATGTGATTTATTTAATTTTGGATTGGCAATTGGGTGTGTTTTCTCGATAATGACTTGGCCGGAGTCACCATACTGGTTGGCGTCGAAAAGAAGATTTGAGGAGAGCAAGCAAGAGTTTCTCTCTGTGAGAGGCGAAGGTTCTCGGTCCAGAGATGAGCTCGAAGCGTTGCTAGAAGAAACACCACGACAAGGATCTTTTAAGATGGTCTACGCACCATTGCTGGTGGCATTCCCTGTTCTCTTTACATCAAGTTATCTTTCGTATTTGGAGGAGACACTAAGTATTGACCAAGACAAAATTATAGCGTACGCAATGATTGTTAACGTGATCTGCGCTTTCGTAACTGCTTTAATTTCTCTGAAACTGTCCAGGAGGATTTATTTCTTATCATCTGCCGCCATTTTATTTACGCTTTTAATGCTTGGATGGATTTTACATTATTTCGATGACGATTTCATTCAAGTGAAAATAGTTTTGATTCTTATGTCATACGTAGTGACTACTTGTGGGCCAATTGGAGTTTTTGTTCCTATATTAATTGAAATAATTCCACAAAAATATGTATCTATAATGTCGGTTTTTTTCGGTTGTGCTTACTGTTTTATCCATGTTTTTCTAGAATTATTTGCTGGTATGTTTGATGAAGTTCCCATTTTAAGTTTATCTGTTATCCTCACTTTTGCTTCGGCTTACTTTTTCTTGCCCGAAGCGAAGGACAAAACTTTGCTTGAAATAGAGCACTTGTATTTGCCGAAAGCAAATAAGAATCAAAGTATGATAAAAACTGAGCTGTAACCACAAGAGTCGAGCATACGCGCTGGCCTAGTTGGTAGTGACCCTGCCTAAGAAGCTAGCGGTCCTGGGTTCAAATCCCGGTAAGGGCAGATATTAGTGTGATGAGCGCGAATATTTGTTCCTGAGTCATGGATGTTTTCTATACAGGGTGTTTGGCAGTCGGGTGTAGGGGTTTTAAGGGATGATAGTAAGGGTCATTCTGAACATTTTTGACCACATTTACTATTATGCTAAGTTTCACGGTTTCCGAGATATTGATCATTTTAATAGGATTTTTTGTAATTTTTCCTTATGTCCGTGATACGAAAAACCCCTTAATTCAAGTATTAATTAAAAAAAAAACAGTGTTTTCTTGCATGACTTGAATCACTATGAAATAATAAAGTTTTAAAGCTACATGCCATTTTTTTTTCTTTACAACTTTTGAGTAAACGCGCAAGAGTTCCTTTCTCCATACTAAGAGAACCCCGCGTTTGTTTTTCACCAAGTATGGAAAAACCAATTTTGTGAGGTTACTCAAAAAGTTGTAAGGAAAAACAAATGGCATGTAGCTTTAAAACTTCCTTATTTCATAGTCATTCAAGTCATGCAAGAAAACACCGTTTTTTTTTTAAATTAATACTTGAATTAAGGGGTTTTTCGTATCACGGACATGAGGAAAAATTACAAAAATCCTATTAAAATGATCAATATCTCGGAAACCGTGAAACTTAGCAGAATAGTAAATGTGGTCAAAAATGTTCAGAATGACCCTTACTATCATCCCTTAAAACCCCTACACCCGACTGCCAAACACCCTGTATATTTAAGTATATATTTATCTACATAAGTATTTATATCGTTGTCTAGTACCCATAATACAAGCCTTGAGCTTAGTTTGGGTCAATTGGTGTGACATTGTCCCCTGATATTTATTTATTTATTTATTTTATATATTTTTAACTAACCTCTTTCTTCTTATAAGCTGTCAATAAACGCACTACAAACCTATATTATTTGAAATAAGCTTTGTCACTCTCTCTCTCTCTCAGCAACAAATGTCATAATATCAAATAAGGACAAAGTATATTTTAAGCTATTGTGCGTCTGTAAATAAGGGGGTAATACTGTAGTAAAGTAATATTTAATAAATGTACTTTCATCATAACCTTTGTTTTTGTTTCTTATTTCATTATGTCGTTGTGCCTATATTACCTTTATTTAGAAAATAAAACCATAGGTACTTAAAATTTAACTAAATGATGTAATATAAAAAAACAATATCAAACCAAACAAAATACACGTAAAGAGGGAGGGAAGTACAGACCAACAAAGTAGGTGCGATAACCAGACCGCTTTATTTACGTAGCGAAGTTTTTGAAAGTGAAGAAATTAAAGAAAACCTCGTGAGACCCAACGTCCTAAATTAAGGACATTAATTTGTCAAAGTGACTTTTGACTTTAGTTGACTGACACAAGATTATTTTTCGAACTAACGAAATTTGACATGGGCCCCACGACGACAAACTATGAATAAAAATACAGTCCAAAGTTCTGTTACGAAGATATGATTTTTTTGCCAGTTACCTACGTCAGTAGAAGGTGATAAGTGAAAACAATTTAGTAGGTGATGTGGTCTAACTTCTATTAATTTAAAAAACAAATTAAATTCCCGCTGTCGTCTGTCTGTCCCTAGTATGTATGCTTAGATCTTTAAAACTACGTAGCGTTTTTTTTAATATACCTACTTAGAGTGATTTGAGAGGAAGGTTTTTATGTCTAATAAAATCGGTTTTCTCTACGGTAGTTGCAGGAAACTCACATAAACCGAAGAGAAGCGAGGGTAATTCGCTAGTATTACATTTTAAAAAAAAGCATTTTGTCATATCACTAACAGCTGTCTGTCACCAATTTGCTACGGAGATAACAGGGTGTGGTGAAAATTAACTAAAGTCATTCAACCACAACCTAACCTTACTTATAAATAGGTTACTTTTTTTGTTGTTGCCAGAAATGTATTTTTTTGTTTTAATTTAACAGTCGAATAAATTATTTTATTCTTATCTATTTATAAGACTGCCAACCTTCGTCTAAGCTGTCAACATAAATAATCAACTCAGAACAACAAATTACAAATTCGCCTTTAATTATCATTATTAAGATTAAGAGAATCGTTAGAACCAATTAAAGGAGTTTAGGCAGCGAAGTCGATTGCAGTAGACTTACAAACTTCCACACCGTAAGTTTAGCTGAAATTGGGATAGAATGACAGTACGCCATTTCAATTTTTTCATCACACTTGTCTTGCACATAAACAGTAGGTATCTAAACATACATTAATTTTTCCGTGATGCCCTATATAAAACCCAAGGTTTTTTTTTTAATTTATAGCACAGCATAATACAGGTCATGCAAGTTCAAGCAATGGTTACACGCAGTTGAAAAATCGTTATGAAATGTTATCTAAACAGGAATTTCATTGCAATCTCAATACTCAACACTCAATACATTTATTGCATTCCACATTTTACAGATGTTGTTGGCAGTGGGCAGAGAAACAGTAGCGGAGAAAACAGTTACTTAAATAAATACTCAACTAATGTTATTAATAATCGATTTTAATCGTTTTTTGTACCAACACGTCGATTTATTTAATTTTTTTTACACTCCGTCATGGCTGTACACCTACGTAAGTATTTTCCCTTAACGTTTCTGAACGAATCATTTGTATAATCTGTGGTCTGGGCAAAAAGCCCGCCATCCGCTTTAAAAAAAGTTCACGTAGGTATTTCGCATTAATAGTTGTGCTGACTTGTGTATTAAAGCTATAATTCATAATAATTTACTCGCGAATGTGATGAAAACTATTGCCATTACTGTTTAGTTAATAAGGGCTATCAAAATCTCGATACGATGACATGTCAAGCCATAAGGTTCGAGAGTTATCAAAATGTATCGCGTCGATAAAGCATCCGTCACTCTCGTACTTATTTACGTGTTAGAGGGTGACGGATGCCTTATTCCCAGGGTTTCTATTCAACACGGTTAATCATATTGCTTTTGACGTGTTAAGGTATTGTTTTTAACTCGGGCGCCATTATTGACAATTAAATTAGAGCTATCGTAACTTTGACAATACGACAGCATACCGCGTGATAAATTTTGGATAAGGCATCCATCACCCTCTGACACGTGTACTTGCACACGTGTCAAAAAGTGACGGATGCTTAATCCACATTAGACACGCGATATAGACGCATCTTTACTAGGCCCGCAGAGGTAATATGATTTTACTGTGTAGAATAAAGGCTCGTTTAGACTGTTTTGTAACGATAACACGCCTTGTTGTTTATCAGTCAACATTCCATATTAATTTTTCAATTGTTATTTGCTGTGGTGTTAATTAATGAGTAATTTCATATTAAATCTACAGTGTGTAAATGGTATACGGGCGTTTATTAAAACTGGACATAGATTAAGACTCTACTAATCATTAACAGAAATAATTATTTTGATTACGCTAACGTATACACCGTTATTAATTTTTGAACATACTATCGACCCGCAATGTACATCGAAGTCCATCTGTCAGGTAAGTACGTAATGTTTAACTAATTGCATTTTTCGTTATACATTGCGTGTTAAATTATTTTGTATGGTTTTTTTTTTTAATTTAATTTTAACAAAAGCTGCCTAAATGTGCTCAGTAGGGGTTATACTAACCACAGTTAAAAGGAACGCCCGTATACCATTTACACACTATATACTAATATTATATAGATGAAGAGTTTGTTAGTTTGATTGTTTGCTTGAACGCGCTAATCTCAGGAACTACTGGTACGATTTGAAAAATTCTTTCAGTGTTAGATAGCCCAGTTATTGAGGAAAGCTATAGGCTTATATATTATACTCACATAAACCGAAGCGAAGTGAGGGCGGGTCGCTAGTAGGTATACCTATATTGATACATACGTTTTTACTCAACTAACCCAATTTCAAAGTAGCTACTCGCATTTGTACTTAATGAAAAAAAAACTGACCTTCACAATGTTATATAAAAAACCTGTGAATATTTCACGAGTCAACCTGTTTTTCTTTATATTAATTGATTTCATTCTGTTTTTAGCATTTGTTGTTACAGCGGCAACAGAAATACATCTGTGAAAAAAACAGCGTTTCATGAGATGCAGCCTGGTGACAGGCAAACAGACAGATAGAAAGACGGACGGACGGACAGTGGAGTCTTAGTAATAGGGTCCCGTCTTTACCGTTTGAGTACGGACCCCTAAAAACCGCCTGCTGTAGTTTTACCAACAGCGTCAACCGTTAATTTCATTTGGACCTTTCGCCAGTAACTCTAATTAACATAATTAGGAGTCCTTATAAATTAATAACAAAATTAACTGAAACAATTACATGAAAAGACATTTCATCGAATTGATATTGTGAAATAAATTATTTAAACCACAATAAGCAATCAGAAACAATAAATCAGGTTAAGGTGTACGTTAATACGAATGTACAATCGACATCTTAAATTGTTAAGATACTGTAGAACCGTGTCACAGAAAGCCAATCATTAATTTCGGCGTAATTTCATTGTTAGGACATGATTCTGTCATTATGACGAGGTTCCTTGGTTGTTCAACAATTTAAAGTATGTCTACCTACAGGATTTGTTTTGAGTTTGTTTCTTGACGTTAGCACACAATACAATATGAAATAGATCTTAAGTATTGAATGAAACTTATACCTTTTTTTCCAATTTTCCGAAATCGCTTACATAATTATTTTGTTTTACACCTCCTATACGCTTTTTTAATGATCCTTTAACTTTTGCCAGCGTACATTCCCGCGTAGAAGTCGTTCATCGATTTTCCATCGGGATTGGTTCGATTTTTCGTCCGTCCGTCCGTCTCCTGGCGTTAACTTGTTAAAACGTAACAAACAAATACAATCTATTGCTCCCGACTCCGTCCACGTAGAAATTTATCGATCCTCGTTGAAAAAAATACCCCAGTAGTCTTTTTTTGGGATTCAAACTATCTTTATTCTAAATTTCATTGAAATCAGTTTTGCAGTTTAGGCGTGAAAACTTTCATATTTAAATACTAGATTCTGCCCGCGACTTTGTCTGCGTAGATTTTAGTTCGGAATCCATACTAATATTATAAATGCGAAATTGTCTGTCTTTCTGTCTGTTACCTCTTCACGCTTAAACCGCTGAACCAATTTTGGTGAAATTTGGTGCAAAGATAGTTTGAATCTTGGGAAAGGGTATAAGATAGTTTTTTTCTCGAAATTCATCCCGTAAGGGGGTAAAATAGAGGGTGAAAATTTGTATGGAGCTAAGATATAAACGAGTTCCACGCGAACGGAACAGAACCTGTGTGGGCAGAACCTAGTTTTTTATATTATCCAGGCAGAAAAGTAGCCTATGTATTAATTTCATGGTATAACCTACCTTCATTTTAAGTTTCATCCAAATCCGTCCAGCCGTTGCAGCGTGAAAGGCTAACAAACAGGCACACGAACTTTTAGGTATTTACAAACCTAAAAGTTCGTGTGTTATTAGAAGGATATTTTAGTAGAATTATTACTAGTATGGATTATTTTCAGCATTGTCTTTCTAACTAAACTAGCTGATGCCCACGACTCTATCCACGCAAAAATAAATAAATATAGCATATTCATCAGCTGGAATAATGTAGAATTCTAATGGTGAAAGAATTTTTTAAATCGGTCCTGTAGTTTCGGAGCTTCAAACAATCAAATCTTTCTTCCTTATAATAGTGTAGATAAAGCCTCACTAATATGTAGATCGCTAACACATTCAATATTTGTAAGATGTGAACATTACTCCGGAAATCGAATAATGGGACACGAAACGTTATGCATTAAACATTATGCGAAATAAGTTACCGGAATGCGGAACTGTCAATAAGGTTGTTCAATCTAATTTAATATTCGAACGTGATATCAGTTAGGCAAATGCTTGAAATAATGACAATTAAGTATGCGTTGTATTTCAAATAAATAAATGAATACACATCAGGGGACAATGTTACACAAATTGACCTACTCCCAAACTAAGCTCTAGGCTAAACTACATACTTAATACAATAGAATACAAAGCATTACAGATAAATAGCACAAAAAAACAACACCGGTAAACAAAAGGCTGTGTTATCGCTGATTGGAAAACGTCAGTAGGCACAAAGTGACAAATTAAAATATTTTACGTAACACCTGGCCATAATGTGAGTTTTATCGCACGCTGCGCGCACGGTAAAACTCGCATTGTGGCCAGGTGAAGACGTAAAATTGTGTACTCATCACGGGCAGTAAAAAAGAAAGCCCTCCATCGCATATTTACAACCCTCGCCTACGGCTCGGGTCTCAAATACCTGCGTTTTCGGGCTTTCTTTCTTTTACAGCCCTTGTTAAGTAATGTACTATTACGCGGTGAATACTAAAAAACTGGAAACAGAAACAAATAGACGCGCGATACATACTTATTATACAGAGAAATAAATACTTAAACAAATAAAAAAACATCCAAGAATCAAGAAAACAAAAACACTACAAATATTTGACCATCGAATTACTAGCTTCGTATGCACACTTTTGAACCTTGTCACATTAACGCCGTTGACAGATTAGTAGTTACCCTAAAGCATCTCTACTTACTATGAATACTTAAGATGTTCTGAAATGTGAACATCAACGGAAATCAAGTAATGGGTGATTCTTCGGGGCCCTGATTTTTGACGTCCGAGGGCTTAGTCCAATGAACTCTTAGTTTAGAAGGTTGTTTTTTTTTTTCAGAGGTGACTGATATTCATGTTTAACTGGGACACCGGTCGATTTTCGTGTAACTGATTCTAAACATAGATAAAAAAAATAAAAAAACCCATTATTCTTATTACTCTGTCGTGTCCGTCCTCCATTTTCTTGAAATCATATGATAATAACTTAAATTTAGTCAACTTTATCAATATCTTGAGTGACCACATAAAAAGAAGATTAGTTGTTAAATTAAAAAAAAACAACAAATATTTTTTACATGCAATATTATTCTTATAACTGAGGATTTAACATTTGTCCGCCGTAAAATTCTTATTACTCTGGAGCGGGCTTCAATCAGCTGTATCATAAAGACATTTAAAAACCTAGCGAAAACTCCCACGTGGGCCGGTTTTTAGTCGCGTTCCGAACGTGCCAGGTGGTGGACGTGTCGGCTGATGCTCATCGCTCCGGAGTTACGAAGGCAAATATATCATTACTCTGTCCTTGGTTTACGTAATATTCTTATCACTCTGTTAGTTTTTTTAATAAGTGTGTAATATTTAAAAAAAAATACTTGTGCTTGTTTAACTGCTTTACGTGCTATCTTACCGTAGCATTAACGGTAGCCTTCCAATATGTTTGTATTATGAACCATCAGCTTGTTTTCATATTTTTCTTACTCTTCTGTCCCTTATTGCTTCGGAGTTATGGACAGCGGAATAAGAAAATCGTCAGTTTTCATAGTTTTTTTTCACTTTCGATGTTGTGATTTATTAATTAGAGACTCATGCAGCCGTTTTAACCTGCTTCAAAAACTTATGTTATCAATCCGACACTTATTTAGGTAAGCAATTAATTCACATATCGTCGGTGATACTGCAATACCGCGTAACGAACAATTTAGATAAAATGCAAAATACACCTTATCATGTAAGTCAGTAAGGTACATTTTACAACTTATTGAATTTGTTAGCTGCGCTGTTTTGCAGTATCACCGACGATATGTTAATCTATTAGGGCTCCCAAACAACTAAACAAAAAAATATAGCTGATGTTTGTATGTTTGTTTGTAAATTTGTATGTACCTATGTGTTTTTTCAAGCATTTCCCCGAAACTATCAGTTGGACTGTGACCATTATTTTTTATTAGCTTAAATTTACTTCAACATTGGGAACAGTGTTGAACAGTGCAAGTTTCATCAAAAACCGCTCAGTACAATTTCAAGAAATTTCAATTTCGTATTTTTTATGTATAAAAGTATATTTTTTAAAATAAAACTATAACACTGCTTAAGCACGCCTAAAATTAGTTTTCTATGATGCTTATTAATACAAATAATAAATTATTGTATACCTAGGTACTTCAATAATAATTGCACATGTTTTATTTTTATGTAATTTAAATACCGAGAAAATCACATAATTTTTAATATTTTAAACCTATTCTTACTTCTCTGTCGTCAATTTCTTATTCCTCTGGGCACAAAAGTTAAAAAGTTAATTATTTTCTTTAAGAATTCATAAAAATGAGTGTCAAAACCATATTCATGTTTCTAAATAAATCTACTTTCGTGGGAGAATATATTTATTACTTAAATATGCAAAAAAAAATACGACAGAGGAATAAGACAAAAATCACGACCTCGAAGAATCACCCTAATGCAAGACGAGACGTTATGCATAATACATTACGTCGACGAAACTGCAAAACCGCGTAAGTATCATTTAAAATAAGGAGCAAAATGCACCTTTTCAATTAGTTTGTAAGGTTTATTTTGCTCAGTCATAAATTTGTTAGTTACGCGGTTTTGCAGTTTCACCGACGATTACGCGAGTCAAGTTACCTGAATACGGAACTGTCTATAAGATTTATCAATTTTTGTTCAGTAAGTAGGCCGCACGGGCACATTTACACGTCAAAAATGTACCAGCGATTAAATGCATAATTAAATTGCTATACGTTGGTTAGGCTAGGTTTAGTTTATAAGCGATATCCAAAAATAAAGTCTATCGTTTGCATTCGGCTGAAAATTTTGAATTTTAATCAATTCTAAATTTCATAATTTCTAATTGATTAAACGTCTTTGGAATTATGTAGTGTACCCGATGTCCTTCAAATCCTATAAGCTATAACGCCTATAACTTAAGCAAAACAAGCCATAACTAAAAAGTACTATATTGGCATTATATTTTAAAAACGTATAAGTAACGGAATGGAGGTACGGTTTAAACCCAATTTTGCTGCCCACACAAACCTCAACAAGCTTTGGGGAGGGAAGATTGCCGATTGAAAGATGTCCGGCTTTTACTTTTTTGATTTATTCCAATTACTGATTTACTCTACTCACTTGACATTGGTGAAATCACTGCGGAATAATTCCACAGCGGGACCGCCATTAATAAAAAAAAGAAGAATAACAAACCCAACCACAAATACATTACAAATTAAATATACCTACTAAACTATATAAGGTGCTAACAAATTAGCCACGGAAATTCTTACAGCTGATAGTACTCGGTTCTTTTATTTTTTTGAAGAAAACTAGGAAACAAATTTGGTACGTTAAAACACCCTGTTAATAAGATAATTAAATGAGACCTCTTTAGACATTCTAGAACCTCATTAAACTATCATTCAGATGCTAGTATTTAATAACCTACAGTTTTGCCGCCGAATCAAAATGACATTTACGAAAAACAACTTTTGACAAAGAGTGTTAAACATCTTGACAGGTACATAATAGGGGTGATTATTTAAAAGATTAATTATAATTTATATTTTTTGTTCAATAAATTAAAACAATGAAATTATATACAAAGGTACCTTAATTACAGTCAAAAGTTAATTGTTTTAATGTAATGTATTATCTCTTAAAATATCCGTGACTAATTTGTTAGCACCTTATATACTACGTTCACTATTTTTTCTAGTTTTAATTTTAAAAGCAATTTAAACGTTCCCGGTTGTTCCAGATTCAATTAAATCACCAAACTAACCCAAATCATTTTTCACCAAATTCAATCCGCAAAGTACCTTCATCACTCGAGACCAGCTCTCAAATAACCGTAATCTAATTTGATAACCAAACCAAAATAATCGGAATCGTAACTTCGTAAATATTCCTTATCGGCGCAGGACGCGCATGCGTGAGTTTGGTTGCCGGGTGGTGGGGGGCATACAGCCTCCACCGACGGCTTGCAACGCGCGCGTCGCGGAGTGACCAAGGGATGAAGTGAAATCGAGTGAAGTGAGTGTAGTGAAATGAGTGTTTCAGAATAATTATTTGGTGAGTGAAAAATTTTTTTTTTGTGTATTTTTGGATTTCATTTTTGAAGTTTGACAGAGTTAAGTTTTTTATTTTGAATGACAAACGTGTTTTATGTGTTGATAGGTTTGTTGTTAAGTAAATTAATTATAAGAACGATTTAAATATTTTTTTATGTATTTATGAACTTATAAACTTAGCCTAGTTGATTATTTATGTTAGTATATTTAACAGCGTTAAAAACGGCATACGTCTTGTAATAAAAGAAAGGTACTTACTTAAAAATGGAGTGAAAAAATTGCCTTATTGTGCTAAAAAAACTTTTTCTGATACTTTAATACTTTTGCTGTGTATTTTTTTTTTTAATACATAATTATAAAAAGGGTAAGGAACTTATTTTTCTTGCCGCAAAATTGAATTTATCCCTCGTGGGTTAAATTTAAATTGCACGTTAAAGCTTAGTTTACGTGTAGCATGCTTCCGTTTTCGACCTCCAATGAGATTAACATAAAGTCTTAATAGATTTTATGAATTGTTTGGTATCGTTAGGTTGGTATTTAGGAAGTGTCATAGACTATAAATTGTGATAGGTAATGAAGTACTGCCTATATTAACTTATGGAGTTAAGGGTTTTGCTCGTTTTAGTTTCACGTTGAATTTTTTTTTTTTAAATTAGGTACTTAATCTTCATAATCTTCAGTCCTCACTGATGCTGCAATGGTAACATCAGTTTTCACTATGCAGTCTGGTTATCGAAACCTTTTACAAGACCGGTGACCGTGTTATAAAGTGCCAATGCAGGCGCGTTCCAGGCAAATTCCAGGAAAATTCCAGGCTTAGCTATTACATAATATTCCTGTCACTTTCTTTGGAGCATGGCAGTTTGTGACATGTCGTAATGCGGTCTCTGTTTAACTATTTAAATTAGAATAAAATGATAACTTAATAATATTTGTTTTTGCCCCGTGTGGTTGCCGGGTTAGAATAGTGCCACTCCATATCTTCCCGTGGATGTCGTAAGAGACGGCTAAGGGAATAAAGGCGTATAGTATTGTTAGGCGATGGGCTTGCAACCTGTCACTAATACACTGGTAAACATCTTAGCCTAAGTGTGCAAAATGTGGTTACAGAAATTATCAACAAGTTTTTAGGAGGCCATTTGCAACGTTAAAAGATGGCGGATGTGTAATTTGTTTTAGTTTTATTTTTTTGTGTATTTAGGTGTTCAAAGTTCTTTTCTGATAGTGATTTGTACTTTTTATGCCATTGTGTTGCACAGTGATTGAAAACTTGGACTTATTTCGCGTATCTGGCATCTTTCTTCTCGTTACAAGTGGACTCGAAGTGGTACATAGGTTAAAACTATCTTGACCTCTGTCCTACAAACTACCGAACAACGTCGCCCCCAATCTTCCCAGAGAAGATTGGATTGTACTTTATTGCTATATTGATTTATACTTATATACACTTGACACTGGCGAAATCACTAATTCGTGGAAACGCCATAGCCCGGCGGTAGTAGCTGTTGAAGTCGCCGCGGGGCAAAAAAAAAAAAAAAAAAACAAGTTTTTAGAGTTGTTGGTAATTCTGTAGCTCTGCCTACCCCACTCTGGGAATAAAGGCGTGAGTTTATGTATGTGTGTGTATGTATGTATTTTTTGTAATAATTTGGCTGACCCATCTTTAACTAGGTATATAGTTCCAGTGTAATTTTCGTACTCCGGTTTCGTTTTGTGAATTTGAAATAAGAACTGCTTTATTATTAGCAAGAATTCGTTTCCACTTCCTTTTTTCTACCTTTGGGATCCAATTTCTAAAAAATCTTGGTTCTCAAGGTTGGTAACGCATTTAAGATCGATTCAAACGTCTATGGGTCTCATGTCCAACTTATCATCAGGTGGGCTGCATACTCGTGTGCCTTGTTCGCCATTAGTGCATCTAAGGAATATTTCTTCCAAAATTTTATGTTCCCTAGATTTTACAGCTTAGGTTGTGCGTTGTCCCTCAGTTTCACGACTGCGTGAAAGAGTTTTATATGAAAGATTAATAATAATCCTTATTTATACATATATGTATAAGGTGCTAACAAATTAGTCACAGACATTTTTACAGCTGATAGTACTCGGTTCTCGGAGTACATTTAAGTATGAAACATCATAGGTTTTCTTATGTTTTTTTTGGAGAAAACTAGGAAACAGATTTGTTACGTTAAAACACCCGGTTAATAAGATAATTAAATGAGACCTCTTTAGACATTCTAGAATCTCTTTAAACTATCATTCAAGTGGCCTCTTAAAATTGATAAATAAAATACTTGATATTTACGAAAAACTACTTTTGACAAACAGTGTTAAACATCTTGACAGGTAAATAATAGGGGTGATTATTTTAAAGATTAATTATAATTTACATTTTTGTTCGGTAAATTAAAACAATAAAATGATATACAAAGGTTCCTTAATTACAGTTAAAAGTTAATTGATTTTAATGTAATGTATTATCTCTTTAAATATCCGTGACTAATTAATGTTAGCACCTTATAGAACTATCCTCATTTAATGTACTGCAAATGGTGCGGGTTTTTTTAATTAGTTTTTAAATACACAGAAGCACGGCAACTACTGAAAATAAAATGAAGACCTCACAGAGCTGTTAATGCTGCTATTTAAAAAGACGGCAACGTTCTTTTGACGCAAATTAGTTTGACTTGTGTCATTTTCTTCTTGGTTTCTAAGGAAATGGAATGAACATTAATATAGGGTAACTCAATGATACTTACTTTTAAATATAATACATACAAATAGTATTAACTCATCCTAATATGCAAAATAATTGGTTGGCATGCGTATGGGAAGTGGGTTCACGGAATACTTAGAGTAACGGACAAGGACCAATGATGGACACTTGGTTCTTATTTTACAGAAGATAAGGGATAAATTTTGTTTACCTACTTATAGAATTCCTAGTATTTCGCGCGCCTAGAATTCATTCTCCGTTGTTTTTTATTACATTTTTATCCCGCTCTGAGGCGATAAACAATTTGCTATTCCGATTGAGTCCCTCAGTACATAGAACAAGCGAAAGATATGATCTGCATGAAGGAGCCGAATGGAAGAGAAAATAATTTGAAAAATGCGTATGTTTTAGTAGATCGTCGAGTCAACATAACCCATATTCCGCTACTTTCTCATTTTTCTGTACGCAGTTAGTAGTCTAGAATTTGTATTGTTTCCGATTTGACTTTAAAATACCGTAACACGGTTCTATTTTACTCTTAGGGCCTATTTCACAATCGACAAGTAAATTTATCTGTCACATAAAGTTGTCTCTCTCCTTGTCTATTTTCAAGTGTACGACAAAGAAAGGGCTAAACTTATCCGTCAAATATCCATTACTTGTCGATTGTGAAACAGGCGGTTAGAATGGTAACAGTGATCCAACAGGAAAAAAAGTTTAGTTCCTTATCTAGACCACACCTAGCTTTACGTTTGTTTTGTATATTGAACACCCATACATACATAAACCCGCCTTCATTCCCAGAGTGGGGTAGGAAAAGCTACAGAATTACAAAAAAGTCTAAAAACTTGTTGATAGTATTGTAACTACATTTTGCACAATCAGGCTAAGATATTAGTGACAGTTGCAAACCCATCGCCTAACAATACTGCAAGTCTTTATTCTCTTTCCATCGATTTTACCAAACTGGAATAAGACTTACTCCGGGATTAGCCTATACAAATTCGGCGTTTAATCTAGGTATAAACCTTATTCTCCTTTGCTCGAATCCACCCTTAGTCACTTACTTCTAGTTACTTACTTAGTATAGTTAGTTTGTTGAACACTACCTATAGAATAATAATTAAGTAATGTTTGAGTACGTCATTTGAGCAACTTCAGGCCTTACAAAACGTAAATTACTTGCTATTAGTTAGTAGTTAGTTCTTGTAGTACCAAAGTGAAAAGCGGTTGAATTTTCCGTTTAGTTGTAACCTTTCTCACCATTATGACTGCTAACGCTGCTGCTAAGTAGCAGTGTTTATACTGTGGTGTTCTGGTTTAAATGGTAAGACAGCAAAATACAGAAACATTGTAAGTATAAATGCTTCAAAACCCTTAATTTAAATACCTTTCCGTGTCCTCATTCAACGTATAGGTAGTAAAAGGTTCTTTATACTTCTTTATTATGCTCTCATTTTTTTACTGCGCGGTACGGTTGTCCACGGAGTAATAAAATATGCTCCAAATTTCGTTTCGGCAAGAATTTATTTCGTCAGGTAATACGATGTGACTGGAAACCATTAACTGTCAAAAATAGGTCACGAACTAAGTAACTCTGTTTTGTACTGCGATCATAAACAAAGTCTTCTTTGAGTAAGTAGTTTATGTGACTAGTGCATAATGAGAGGTATTAATACACGGGTGAGTTTCATAATAAGATCACACGAGGATTTTAATTCCTAATTATGTGTACATAACTCTACCTACATGCATATCTGTATGCATATCATAAGTTTCCTACAATATGTGAGAAACCCGTATCAGTAGTTGCCCCATATCTTAATGTTTACATTAAAGTATCGGTCACTTTAATGTGTTCACATTAAAATGCAACCACATCGATAACCGATACTTTAATGACATGCAATACTTTCATGTTAACATAAAAATACAACCACAGACACAGGTTTCTGAATATATTATAGGGAAGTTCCGATATGCTTTTAGATAAAGGTATTTTTTTAACTATCCACGTAAAACGAGGTGGTGGGGGCGGATAAGTTTAACGTATCCGTGTAATCTGTCATAGCTCCCATACGAATAACCTGATTGGGGCGCGAGTTTTTTCAATAGAAAGCTTATTAAATTAGAGTGGTTTATAGTTAGGTTTGATAAAAATTGGTTAAATTTGATTGCGTTCTTTCAGAGAGCCTGCACGGGTTTAAGCTCAATTAATTCATACTTTTATACATTGCTAGGGTAAGTAAGTTATTAGGGTTAAGGTATTGTCATAAGTTATATGGTTCTAACGGAAGACCAGGGCGTACTTTAGTGCCAGCATTACGCTGAGTTGGGACCATTTTGGCTACTTTCTTGTACTTTGTAATGTATGTCACGACTAAATGAAATTCTTTCTTTCTTTCTATACGTAATAGACTGTCCGACTGTTGAGTTTCTTGTGGCGCTTCCTCTTAGAAGAGTGGTATCGTCTTGGAAAGCGATGGTTGTTTTTCTTTGACGAGTAAAAATGCCCGAGCGGCCTCCTACTGAAAACACATCTTTTATTTTACCTTACTAACATTGAAAATGAGAAAGTTTCGATGTTTGAATGTTTGTCACTCAATCACGCTTCAACCACTGAACGGATCGGGATGAAACTTGGCATACATATAGGTTAGGTCCTGGAATAGAACATATGATACTTTTAATCCCGGAAAAATTAATAGTTCCTGAGGAAATAGCGATCAACGGCTTCTACGCGGAGTTCGCGAGCAACAGCTAGTATACAAATATTTGGCAGTAGTAGTATAGAATGTCAAAGATATTTTTACGTAGGTATAAGCATTTCGCTTATCTCTATTTGCTATTTCTAGTATTTAACAACTTTTTGACTCTTATGACTATCCCTATAAGGAAAAAGCTAAATCTTATTACATTATTTATTTCAAATTGTAGTAGTATTTATATAAAAAAGAATAAAACGCTACAAAAAAAAACAAAAAAATTGGCTATGATGTTTACCAGCGTAATATGACTTAACTAAATCTTATTACATTCCTATAATTTCTCAAGCGAAATAAACAGATAGCCTTCTTGAAGGCACATCCCTTCTATTTTGTGGTCCATCGGTTTTCCCAGAATTTGTCTCATCCATCATATGGCGAGTGGTGACCGATCGGTGGGCTAACTCGCCTTTAGGCATGTTAAAAGGGATGGATTACTCAGTCATTTTCATAAATATACGTGTTCCGTAACACTACACAACTATAGTCCTGGCCTACAACAATATTCCAATTTTACTTATCACATTATTCTAAAAATATGATAGCTTTAGCTATAGCTAGAGTTTAGAGCAATTGATATAAGGCCAAACAGTATATATAATCTAGCAATAATAGCAGTAAGGTATCATATTTTAGAATAATGTGATGAGGAAAATTGGACTTTTGTTGCAAGTTAGGACCATATTTATTTAGCTTTACGTATACACATATATTTTATATTGTATTGGTATATTTTTACTTACTATAATATTATACTTATACGACGCGCTGGCCTAGTGAGTAGTGACCCTGCCTACGAAGCTAGTGGTCCTGGGTTCGAATCCCGGTAAGGGCAGATATTTGTGTGCTGAGCTCGAATATTTGTTCCTGAGTCATGGATGTTTTCTATGTATTTAAGTATGTATTTCTCTATATAAGTATTTATATCGTTGTCTAGTACCCATATAGTACAAGCCAAGTTTGGGACTAGGTCAATTGGTGTGAGATTGTCCCCTTGTATTATTATTATTATTATTATAATTATTACTTATGTCGTGACGAAGGTAAATGAGGACACTGGCCTCTGATGTTAAGTAAGACCTGTGACAGGCATTTGCATTTTCAAGACATCTTGAGACTGCTATTCTAAGACTGCAAATACGTTGCCAACCCTGTGGAAGAACGCCTTTGCTAGTAATTTTACCTGTGGGGGATCCTACCAGGTGATTTTACTGGACACCGCGCTTTCACTCGCCGTTGGCCGGCCGACATTAACCTGTCAGTTCATCATATTGGAAAACAGACTACTTTTATACCAGTTCACCGGCTGACATTTTTTACCCACATTTTCCACGAGATAAACGTTATCTTATCCAATTCAGCAATGCGAACATGGCTGCTTGCTTATAGTTAAAATGCAAAACGTAATAAAAAACAATATTAACGTGTATGACAGATACGGTCACGAGCGTTAATATGGGACCCATTTTGAGAAAAATATGCTTGAAGTCATCAATGTCATTGGAGATGCCATGTCATTTGTAACTTTTAGGAAACTCAACCTTATTGTTGTGGAATGTCAGATTGACTTTGGACCTGAGATAAGTACCAAATTAAATCTCGTGACTGTACCCCAATGAAGAGACCCTGTGTAATTGTGTCGTGACAATTGTTAACCTATTTACGGAAGTATAAAGCTCTTGGGTTGTCTATGTAGGTAGGTATCTAAATAAAGCCGGTACGCAAAGCCAAAAAGAAACTCTATTTGAAAATGAAATTGAAGAAAACAGAAGAATTTTGTTAGATACTTGATATTATTGGATTCATTTTGTGTTGGTAAATTATGAAGGAAAAGCTATATTTTGTTTTGGGAATTTATTTCGCTTCTTATTACCTCAATTCTTATTTTATCTTATTGTATACTATTTGTTCCCGTGCCCCATTCGATGGGCAATAACATTTTGTTTTTGGGTTAATAATATATAGCCTACCTCACAAATAACGTGGCTTTCTATTGGTAAACAAATTATCAAAATCGGTTGAATATATCCAGAGATTACCCCTGACAACGTCACAAAGTTGACCTCTTTATAATATTAGTATACATTGTTAAAATCGCCGTTGACATCACGTTACAGGGACTATTCTGCTCGTCAAAACCATTTATTGCTTTTGACTTGTTATCGTATTATCAACGTTACGACAGCTTTTAGCTACTTGACAGTGTATGTATGTAAGCTCTTTATTGCACAAAAATATAAATATTACAACATTGTTATTAAAGTAATGTATAAAGGCGAACTTATCCCTACATGGGATCTCTTCCAGCTAACCCTGAAGTAAATGAGTAAGGATAATGTTGGACGAATACAAGTTTGCACCGAAAGTAGCAAAAAGACAAGATGATACTTATTATAAATAAATAAATATTAAACAAATATACTTATAAAAACTTAAATGTATAATATAATACACACATACATAATATATATACTAGTTTCTGCCCGCGACTCTGTCCGCGTGGAACTCGTTTATATCGTAGCTCCATACAAATTTTCACCCTCTATTTCACCCCCGTAGGGGATGAATTTCAGAAAAAAAACTATCCTAAGTCCTTTTTCAGGATTCAAACTATCGTTGCACCAAATTTCACCTAAATAGGTTCAGCGGTTTAAGCGTGAAGAGGTAACAGACAGACAGACAGACACACTTTCGCATTTATAATATTACTATGGATATACATTATATATAACACAGTAATGGCGGCTGAGTTGAGTAGAGCCGGTGAAAGCTATTAACTAATTGATTGAAATCAAAAACCACAAACACCGTACCGATTGAAAGGTTGAATTATTATTCAAGCGAAGCCACTTCACCCATTAGCGGAAACCGTGAAATTATTAATTTCTGAAATAATTGAACCGTGCATCATTGCGCCTAATTGTTAGGCTTCTACACACAGTCGATTGAAATACTGCCTTTTTTGTAAACTAAATGTCATGAGTATTCATGACTTTTTTACACAGAATGATGAAAGGTGTAAGGCAACAAAGATTTGCTACTATCTCTTTCTAGCAAAACAGAATTTAATATACAGGGTGTCCCAGAAACCAACGTCAACCCGCCTAGGGCTGATAGAGCAGCTCATAAGCTATCGATTTAACCCCCATGTATGTTCAGCAATTGTTATTAGTTTCCGAGATATTAATCATTTTCATCGGATTTTTTGTAATTTTTCCTTATGTCCGTGATACGAGAAACCCCTAAATACATGTATTTATACACTTTTTTTTCAGTGTTTTCTTGCATGATTAGAATCACTGTGAAATAAGGAAGTTTTTAAAGCTACATGCCATTTTTTTTTTCATTACAACTTTTTGAGTAAACACAAAGTTTATTTTTCCATACTTGGTGAAAAACAAACGCGGGGTTCCCTTAGTATGGAGAAAGTAACTCTGTGCGATTACTCAAAAAGTTGTAATGAAAAAAAAAATGGCATGTAGCTTTAAAAACTTCCTTATTTCACAGTGATTTTAATCATGCAAGAAAACACTGAAAAAAAAGTGTATAAATACATGAATTTAGGGGTTTCTCGTATCACGGACATAAGGAAAAATGACAAAAAATCCGATGAAAATGATTAATATCTCGGAAACTTATAACAATTGCTGAACATACATGGGGGTGATTCAGATGCCCCTTGAGGTGCTCTACCTCTGGACTTCCGCTTGACACTACTTCCTGGGACACCCTGTATAGTTTACATGGCCGACCTGATACATAACGTCAAAATGCATTAACAGTTAAAAATGCTTGTAAAATCCGTATTTCTATGGCAATTTTAATTGGTCTCTTTTACGGTTTCTAGTTTCATATTGTATTGAGAAATGCTATTTAAAAAACTATTAGCTATTAAAATCAATACTGTGTACTTAATTGCTTCGGATTGTCCATTGAGAAGACAAAAAGGGTGATTTTATTTTTATTTATTTATTGTAATATATTAACAAACTTAGTTTTACAACAACGTCCCGCAAAACTGTTTTCACAGTTTGACTGGCATCCGAGTCTGTCTTAGTATACAAGTTACAGTTATTAAACATTATATAATGTAAATTTAAATAATATTAAGATAATGCTTAAATAAAGCTCTGTTAAATCTATTTTTGTAAGGCTCTAGTCTCAAAGCGGGCAGGTATGCTGTTGAGGGTGTAAGGCAAGCGCTTCTCAATAAGCCTGTCTCCATAGTAGTTGCTCACTCTGGGTCCAGCATATTTACCAGCGGCTACTGACCTGGTGCCATGTTCCTGGCTCAATAAGTTGATCTCTTCATTGCCATGTTGATTGATGATGTGTGGTCGGCCATTTTTTGAATAATTTTTTTTTGACTAAAATAAGTTTACTCTTACGTCAGACTGTAACATTAGGTATTGTCAATGTCATTATAGTTGACAAAAGGTCTATTCAACTGGGTAAAACCATATTTTCTTTGGTGTGTTATCGAATTATCAACGTTACGAAAGCTCGTATTTACTTGACAGTCCGTCAAAAGCAATATTGTTTAGACATGACGCTTTGCTAGATCGTTAGCGTTATCGAAAATGTATGCGTTGCTGGATGGTTGTGACAAATACTTTAGTCAATATAATCATTGAGAATTTTCGAAAATCGTTTACCTACGTTTATCGCATCTTGTATGTAGTCTGTACTTTTAGGTATTAAAAAAAATGAAAACATGCCAAACCACGTGACATTGTTAAACCGCCAATCAAAACTGTTTTATCGAACTTTGACGTAGGACGACTTTGACGTCAGCCAATAGAAGCAAGGATAGACTATAGGGCTATAGGGCTATAACAATTGACACATACATACATAAACACACCTTCAATCCCGGAGAGGTGTACACACACACATTTATAACTATTAATTAAAAAAGTAACCTATATCTTCAAACAAAAAACGGTAAAAAAACGTTCCTTTCACTTATAACCCAAGTTCTTTGATCTAAGCGTAAAATGTACACATGCCAATCTACCGTCCGCGGGCAGCCTACCCCGGCCGTTACATGAAATCGGATTACACAAATGACCGGGACACGTGTGGATGAGTCCCCGGGAGCGTCATTCCATGTGAGCAAACAGGAGATTAATTGAAACATAACATTTTTACAGGGTACGCTTAGTCAAGGTTTGCTTTGAAGTTGTCCGTGATGAAAAAATTTATGGAGAGCTGCCAATTAAAATCCCGTGTTGTTTTGTTTCGACTTTTAATTCAAAGTCCGGATCGCTACCACCGTCTTATCCATTAACCTACCGCCAAACAGCAGTGTTAGCATTGTTGTGTTCCGGTTTGGGGATAAGGCAGCCGGTGAAATGACTAGCATAGAGGCATTCCATCTTAGTCCTCAGGGTTGGCAACGCATTTGCAGTCTTAGGATTGCTCTGCAGTCTTGTGAATGCGAATGTCTATGGGTCCCAGTTTCCACTTACCAGCAGGTGGCCTGTGTGCTCGTTTGTCATCTCTATGCCATAAAAAAAAAGAAAAAAAAAGGAAAATAAATTTAATAAGAGAACGTTTTTTCTCCGTTCAAAACTCTGTCTGTATAGAAATATATTCTCTATTTAAAATTATTTTAGTTAAGGCGGATTCGACCAAACGAGAATAAGGTGTTATACCTAGATTAAACGCCGAATTTGTATAGACTAATCTCGGAGTAAGTCTAATTTCAGTTTGGTAAAAATCCCAGCTTAGGTTCTTTGACATCATAGTCATCTGTATTATTAGGGAAAAAAAAGTGCGTTAACAATACACAACGCACTAGAGGGCTCTATTCATCTCCGTAAATCCATATTGTTTTTGACATGTTATGGTATCATCGTATTGACTAAGATTGAAAACGGCATGCTTCGATGGTTCGGTCATTTGGAAAAGATGGATAAAAGAAGATTGACGAAAGAGATATACAGATCGAAAGTGAGTGGACGGGTCGGGAGGGGCCGCCCTTGGCGTACTTTTTCGAGTCAATTCGGAGAAATACTGGAAAAGGGCCGAATCTTAAGTACCCGAAACCGACGTGCGTGCATGACTCGATGTATGAATGTGGAAGAAGCGAAAGAAATTTGTCAAGAGCGTAGCAAATGGAAAGACGTGGTCTCTGCCTACCCCTCTGGGAAACAGGCGTGATTTAATGTATGTATGTATCGTATCATCCACGTTATGATAGCTCTTATTTACTTGACGGTAATGGCGGCTGGCTTAAAAACAATACGATTCCTCGTCAAAGGCAATATGGATTTAGTCAGTATAAAAGAGCCACAGCGTAATTGAACCGATTAAAATGATAATGAAAGTTCCAATGTTTCTAAGTAACTAAAAAAGGAAAGAGGCGCAATAAGGATGGTAATTACATTAAAATTTCAAACGAACAGGATTTCCAGTACAATGATTACCTTGATTAGGACGAGATTGTTCTTGGTTCAGTGGACGGCATTGTTGTAGTAAATTGACTTAGTAGGCTGTGATTTAAGGGCGGAATGAGTAACATTGTTGCTCAAAAGTACAAGGCTGTTACTAATCTTGCAAAGCTGTTTGCCCAATATAAAATTTATATTTAGTTTAACTTAAATGTTCTTAATCCAATTATCCTACTATTATAAATGCAAAAGTTTGTTTGTTTGTTTGTTACTCTTTCGCGCTGCAATGGCTAGATTAAATGATGGTTACTTTTGATCCCGGAAAATTTAATAGTTCCCGAGGGAATAACGATAATCGAAATCAACTCGGACGAAGATAGTAGATGTAATAAATGTAATATGTGTTACTTTACTCCATGAAATACAATTATTATTTAGTTTACATAAAACATAAATTGTTAAATATAATTGGAATAATTTTAAAATTTTATGCCTAATTTAAATTCCAATTGGTTTGTATTTGAGATCAGTATCAAACAACAAAACAACGGTTAGTAATTCGCACCATCGGTAGAATAAGAGCACAATGTACCATAATGACAACAAGGGCAATTGTGCCCTTGTCGGTGCGAATTGATATAGTAGATACACTTTCATAATTAAATTGAATATTGATTAATCAACGAATTCCATTGTACATGTTCGTCTAACAATCTTAACAGAAAAGACTTCATCAACACCATCAACCAACTTAAACATGTTTCTTCATTTCTTTCGTTCTATAAGGGCTCATAATGTCTTTTTTCTACCTCTTTTAGTTTAAAAGGCTGCTGAAGATATTTTGCCTTAAAAGCAAACATAAGCTACTTGAAGTAAATATAAGAAGATTTACAACAGGAGTGCATTTTTCGAATTTTGTACCCTTTAGGTACCAAGCGAGACCCTATTATTACGGTCCTTCCTTAAAATAGCTGTTAGATAGGTAGTTATTTCATGCAAATATATGACGTAACAACAGATTTCTATAACAAGAAACATTCGCCTATGTACTTTGTCTATAGTCATGCAAAAATGTTTTGTAAATTGTTTATGTGCAATATAGATTTTACATGCATACATACGTTTATATTTGTTCTTCCGTATAAACAGTTATAGACACATGCTTATAAAATTTGGTTAAGTTTAAATCAGGCTGTACGAAACCCGAGATTGACTTGCACTTTACCGGTTTTTATAGACGAAGGGATCTCAAAAAGCAGTCGCATTTAAACTGTTTACCTTCATTTACGGTCTCGAAATGTACCCCCAGCCGTATTATGTGTACGTGAGGCGAATGAAAACATTTCCGATTTTTACCGGTAAATTTATCGTCCCGTTTTTACCGGTATTCCGGTCGGGTGAACCGTTAATTATCTATTTTTAGCACCCGTGTTTATAAAATTGAAAATATCTTTAATGGAGAAAGATGGCGCGATGAGAAACACCGAGAATTTCTGCATTATATGAAGCAGTTTTATCTGATTTTGTAAATCCGATAGGGTTTTTAGTTTTCACTATCTTGAATTTTGTCGTATATGCAACAGATAGTCTTGTGTCACTTAATATTATGTCGTTATCACTTTAAGTGACAAACGCCGTATCACTAGTTAAAAATGTATAAATAAATAAATAAATATCAAGGGACAATGTCACACCAATTGACCTAGTCCCAAACTAAGCTCTACGCTTGTACTATAGGTACTAGACAACGATATAAATACTTATATAAACATTATACTTAAATCTTATGATAAGCCAACCGCTTTAAATATTGTGAACGCGGCAAAATTTTAAAAGCTTTCTTTAGCTATTCTTCTATAAATGTTGTCACTCATGGGGTCACTCAGTAAAAATGTTGAGCATACTTAGAACCTTGTCATTGTGACTGCCACTGTTATTGTTATACTTATCATTTGAGGTTCAGTTCGAAGTTTATAATGACAGTGCACTAAAGTGTTTAACATTTTCGTTGGGCTACTGTACCTACATTAATTCAATAGTAATGTTCAATCAGTAAACGTGAATGTATGTATGTATGTATGTATGTATGTATGTAAACACTTTATTGTACAAAAGAAAAACCATAACAATACAATTAATATAAAAATATGTACAAAGGTGAACTCATCCCTTTAAGGGATCTCTTCCAGCTAACCCTTGAGAAATTGAGAAGAGTGAAAGGTTGTGTTCGTCTTTCATTGTTTTTCGAGCACCTGATGAAAAATTTCGTGATCACTCACAGTCACTCTTTTTTGCTCTTATGCGTGTTACTACTTTTTTTTCAGTGTTACATAAAATTCAACACAACACGTTTCAGCGTTTGTGTGAGTGTAAAAAATTCGTTGCTTTTATTAAAGCCGTAAACTCGCACGAGAAGAGAGCTTCGTGAAACGGAACGAGATTTACAGCGTGCTTCGTTTACGTAGCTTGGGCTAAGAATAAATAAGATTAACGACGTATTTATGAAGATAAGGCAGTTTATAATAGTATTTCGGATAGCTTGATACAAAATGCGTTTTGTGCCAAGTGTCGTTGCTTAGAAGCTTTGAGGAACACGGTAGGCATTCGCACTATTTCCCCCTGTCAAAGTACAGTCAGCATCATAAATATGTATACATTAACAATGTTTCAGAAATATACAGGGTGACACCTAAGACGTAATACAACATTTTATTTTCTAGATCTACTCATCAGTACGATCAACTTTTACTATGGGACTAATATCGAAATCGGTAGAAAAAAATTTAATCTCCCATACTAAAAGCAATCAGCTGGTTTCACAATTTATATGGAGACGTCGATTTTGTGTTTACGTTTTCGAAAATGGTCCCATATTAATAGTTGATTGTAATCATGAGTAGATTCGGGAAATGACATTTTGTATTACGTCTTAAGTGTCACCTAGTATATACAACTATATTCCCTTGCAGTAGAGTCGTGTTTCCATATTTTTGAAAGTTTAACTGTATCCATATTATTAGACGTGACTGTACAAGCTCAAGCGGGCATGCCAACTAGTCAACTAGACAGAGTCCAGTCACGCGAGTGAACGTTACCTACACTTAAAATGCCGAAATGCTCTGTTTTGTACTGTAAAAAGAGTTCTGGGACATCAAACTTACAAAAAGATGGTGTTACATTTCACATTTAAGTAAATCTTTATCCTATAATTGCGGTTCAATTGCATTAAGACACCTAATTTGCACATTTTATTGTAATATAATTGTCGGATTTGTTTACCAACATCGAGTCCGCTCGTCCGTACAAAATTCGGATCTGTTGAGCAACAAAGCGGTTCGCAAAAAAATTGCTCGAGTTGCGCAAGTTTTGTTAAAGCAATTTTCCATTTTTTATTTATTAGTGTCATCATTACAGTTTTATTTTTGTATGTATATGTGCAGAGCTCTGCTCTGCTGCATTTGTGTGCAAATTTCTCCCCGTAAGAACTGACAGAACTATTTGACTGTAATATTCATAGCCAAGGCGACTCCCTTCCGCTAGGAAGGCCGTGTTGCTCGAAGGTTAAATACCCGCTAGGAGAATTGACACAATACGTAACCAATATTAAGAGACGATCACACCGTTGCTCAAAATACGCTGACGCACCATATGCAGAGTGACGTGACTTATGCGTCAGGTTTTTTAGGCATACCGTGCACACTCGTACTCAAAATACGCAGACGTACCGCAAACGCGGTGACGAGACTTATGCGTCACGTTTTTAGAACTGGTGTGGTCGATCCTTTATGTTAGACATTTGTTCTTATTCGTCTTTTATCTATACAAAGTGTAAGACACTTACCTAAATCAACTACAACTACTTATTACTACAGGATGGGTTACTAAAATCACCCACTTTAACCTTACTTTATCATTAAATAACTGCCACATGCTTATTTAGTGACGTTTTGTCTTATTCTATTGGTGACAGCAGCAATTTTAATCAAGCATTTGATTGAATTGACGTCTCTGAGTCTTGCAGTAAGGGCCTGTTGTTTTGTTAATTAAACTAATTGTTAAAATTCGAAAAGGGTATCGAAAATTTTACACAATATTTCCTTGAGATTTAACCACTAGTTACGATTTTGAACGATTAGTTTAACTACTGATCAAACAACAGGCCTTAAAATTGCAAGTTAATACAAATCTTGTAAAAAATACACCTTTTAGTTTACTCCCTCTGTCTGGCTTACATTTGTCCCTCAAATAACCAATACCTAAGGCAATGGTATTTCTGTAACAGTCTTAATGGATCCTTGAGCTATTATAGGATCTACGTCAAAGTGACGCAATCGGTCGAATCATATAACGTCTCTTAGGATTTGATTAATTACACCACTTATGTAAAGTTCCATGGTGGTCTAATAACTGTTTCGACGAGCATTCTCATATCGGAGAGTGTCGACTAAATACCACAACAGACTCTTGCTTGATGGTTGGATCAAGGGTCAGATACAGATAGGAGTACTTAACAACATGGCACTTATTGTGAGGAGGTTCCTCTTTCTGGGGGGTTATTATGACATGGCTATGCCGTTCATTTTACGGTGAGCGTAAAGGCCGGACTTATACCCGTTACATAACTCTGTCCTTTTCTCTCAGCGTAAAATGAATGGCACAGGTACGTCATAATAACCCCACTGTAGCGATATCTAGCGTAGCGTATCGAAACTATAATGTGGTCGTCTTTTTTTTTTCTATATCTCTCGTAATATTTTTGACATGTTTTCCTGCTGAAAGTATTATATTTGATATTATAGAGGTATTTAATTTAATATTTATAGCTTTATGAAATGCTAGACTACGTACTAACATTTGATTAGGGAGTATGGAAAAAAACACTTTCTTACGGCGTTTCTTCTCAGCAGGTCTCCATTTGGAAAGTGCTGGTGGATTCTTGACGTCTAAACCTGCTTGTGTGGCCTACTTACTGAATAAATGGCTATTATCTTGATCTTTTTCTCTGTATAATATTAGTGTGGAATGTAAAAACCTTATGTACCGTAGTTAAATAAATATATTGAATACCTATAAATATACGGATTCTAAAGAGAAAAGCGACGAACTCAAAAGCTAGTTGTAAGATAACTCTAATACCCGGCATGATGCCAAAGTACAATTATAAAAAAACTCTTAAACGCTAAACAAAGCTTGTAAGATGAACTTCTTACAAGTTTTATCCCGGCCTATTCAAAAAGTTTTCACAATTACTTGTTTCCGAAGTTCACTACTAACAATAAAAAAGGAAGATAATAACAAGCTCGCCTTTTTAATAACGGAGTGTCGTTCGCGAAGAAAAAAAAGTATTTGCCGCTAAAGTAACCTACTTTGAAAAATGAGTGCTTAAATTTTTTTTGATCACACTTGCTCGTAAATAGTGTCCTAACATGCTAGAAAAATCGACCGTAAATCCAAAATAATACCCGCGGGCCTTTTTTTTACCATTACGTTACTTAAGTGCGTAATAGCTTTTTTTTTAAATATTATACGTGGACTCAAACTATCACAATACGTCAGGACCCCAATTATTCTTGTGCCATTCGATATGAAGTTTCATTCGAGATGAAATGTCAGTTGAATACTATTTCCTAACAATCTCGCATAATAAACTATTGATCTCATATGTCACTAGAATCGGACTCCGAACACGTTTGACATTATCTGTGGTAAGCCACAGACAATGATGTAGTCTGCCGCTAATAAGTTAAAAATATGATCTTTTGTCTGATTTTATTTCATTTCCTCGCAATTGTGATGAAAAACATTGTATGTTACACGGGTGGTAAAGGAAATACAAAGCTCGAGTCATTAAAGCCCTCAGCCTACGGCTTCGGGCTTCTAACAGACTCTCGTTTGTAATTCTTTCTTTACCACCCTTAATACACAATGTACTATTCAGTTGTAGTTTGTCAGAACCAATATTGCACACTTTTACCTGACGGCACCAATACTGGACACTTAACTCTTAATTCAAAGATCAGAAGGTTATAAATTGTCTCAGAATAAATAAATAAACCTTATCTTCTATACCATAAGAATCAAGTGTCCATGTTCATTACTGGTACCATTACACTACCTTCTTTGTCGACTATTATTTTTTATAAGATGCTTATTGAGATGCAAGCGCTGTTAACGTTAGTTTTCTATTGACTCGAAATGTATGGAGTTGACATAAGCGGTCGACGCGATCTGTCATCAGAGGGCCCAGACAACATGCATTACGCTAACTATCGTTTCTATTCGTTTAGTTTTTAAACCAATCGCGTCACTGGCACATCACGTGACTGTTCGTATCACGTCATCTACCAGTGACGCGATTGGTTTAAACACAAAACGAAGAGTAAACGCTAGCTAGCGTAGTGCATCTTGTCTGGGCCCTCAGCTTACGACAGTCCTATTTTATGTTGATTTTCGAAAATCGATAACTTAACGTTTTGCACCTTGATTAAGCTCCCACGGCCTCTTTTATATTGCCTTTGACGTGTTACGATATTACTTTTTACTCAGCCATTTACTGTCAAGTGAATAAGATCTAACAGATCGTTAATAATATGGAAACAATATTGCAATATGATTTACAACGTAGAATCTCAGCCCTGGGTGATATTCTGCAACAATACAGTTAGTCGTCATAATATTAAACGAAGAAGTTAAGTCCTTCTAGAGTATTTGACTGAGGTCCTAGTGCAAAAGGCTATAAGTCGACTTAACTAGTAATAAAAAACCGGGCAAGAGCATGTCAGACCATGCTCAGTGTAGGGTTCCGAAGCCGTAACGACAAACACAAAAAACCGGGCAAGAGCATGTCGGACCATGCTCCGTGTAGGGTTCCGAAGCCGTAACGACAAACACAAAAAACTATCTCAAAAATCAACATGTATATGAACCAATTTTCTATTTAAAGTTCTAGGCGCTGTCTTAGATGATTTTTAGTAGGTATAAACACTTTAGTCGCCTGTATCTCAGGAACTAATCATGTCTACTTAGCCGTGATAGTTTTCCTTTAAAATTCGTTATATGCGCTCTCGTTGAAGATATTTTTCAGATTTTTAGTACCTATTTGTAGTTTTGGCTGTAGGGGGGGGGGGGGACACTTATAAACGGATCCCTTAATCGAATTTTTTTTTCATAAACCCGCAATATTTTTGAAAGACCTATCCAACGACACCCCACACTATGGGGTAGGCAAGAAAAAAAAAAGCATCCCCACGTTACGTGTAGGGGAGGTGCATAAAAAAAAATATTTTTCAAAATTTTATTTTGCTACTTTGTTGGCGTGACTAATATGTATATTCATGCCAAATTACAGCTTTCTAGTACTATGAGTCTCTGAGCTAGACTGCGGACGGACGGACGGACATGGCGAAACTATAAGGGTTCCTAGTTTGACTACGGAACCCTAAAAAGGATGTATACATAAACCGAGTATAATAGTAGACTTAAACCCTTTTTCATTTAATCTTCAGAACTACACCCTTTTTTATTACGTCCATGGTTAACATTTTAATATTTGTGTTTTTGAATTTAGTGGTGCCGCTTTATTTGTTCAGGCGAGATAACCAAATAATGTATTTTAATACAAAAACGATTTGATGAAAATCAGAATCGTTTAGAGCATTTCATTTTGGATTATTAAACGCAAGTTTACTCCCTTGGGCCGAAATAATTTGATATTATATTACGTAACCACGTAAATAAAAATCTTTTTTTATTTTTTTGTAAATGTTTCTGTAAGCCACAGGGAATTGCCAAATGAAGCTTGATTGCAATAGTAGTAATAGGTACTTAGAGGTAATTTAAGGTATAAAATATTAAAAACGCCTAGAAGAAATATATTTTTTTTTGTCCCGTGTGGTTGCCGGGTTAGAATAGTGCCACTCCATATCTTCCCGTGGATGTCGTAAGAGACGGCTAAGGGAATAAAGGCGTATAGTATTGTTAGGCGATGGGCTTGCAACCTGTCACTAATACACTGGTAAACATCTTAGCCTAAGTGTGCAAAATGTGGTTACAGAATTATCAACAAGTTTTTAGAGTTGTTGGTAATTCTGTAGCTCTGCCTACCCCACTCTGGGAATAAAGGCGTGAGTTTATGTATGTGTATGTCTGTAGTAAATTTACTGTTAGAACTTCGACCGTTAGGAAAACCATTCATATAGATATAACTAGAGGCCCTTACCAAGATTCATTACCAACCTACGCTAACTAGCGTTTCTATTCGTCACTGGTAGATCACGTGACTTTTCGTATCACGTCGTGGAACAGACGCCCACCAAATAATTATACAACATAAAGCAATAAATGAATAATTAATTTTAAATGGAATTCATCTTCTCTGCAGGCGAAAATGACTTAACTCTCACGATACATACATACATACCGTGACGCCTTCATCCCAGAGGGGTAGGCAGAGCTGCAGAGTTATAAACCACTCAAACATAACCACATTTTGCACAAACAGGCTAAGATGTTTACCATGTGTATGTGTAACTCTCATAATCTTGAAGAAAATGTAACCAAGGGTAAGTGTATACTCAGAACTTTGATAGAAAACAATATAAAATGTGTGGCTTCCATACGAACATGATTTTTTATCAACGATAGCTTAAAGTACTGTTAACCAAACAATTACCCGAGATAAGAATAGTGAATTTTTTTTTTAATTTTCTCGAGCAGCAATGTAATGCAAAGTTCTATTGGACACTTCTAAGAAGCAGACTTAGTTTCATTTAAATTTTAATGTTTACATTATTTAAAGGTCGTATTTGTTCACTTGATATATTCGTATGGAAGGAACACACTATTATTATATCAGTCGAAATCATATCTTCCTGCTTTCTATTTTATCTAATTTCATTACCATTCACATCAATATCTCTAATAAACCCTGCAAGTGGGTACAATTTTAGCGCAAATCTCAACTTAATGTGCGAAGTATTATCGATTAAATGAGACGTTTCAATAAAATGTCATTCTAAAAAAAACCGCCTCAATAGTTTACATTTTGCAATGACATCATTATCTAGTCATCATGATTAAATACGCCAATGTAATTAGCATATAAATGTATACAATTGACATTTAAAACTTTCACAAAAAAACTAAACGAAAAAAGCAAAAAACCAAACGAATTTTTCGAGCAACCAAACAAAAAAAAAACAATAGAGCAAGGCAATAGTCAGTTTGCGGCAGTTTATTCAAATGTTAATCTACTCTCCCAAAAAGACATCGAAATTCGACGCTGCCACGCCAATCCATTTTATGAAATGATAATCAGCAAAAAAACTGGACTTTACTGCTCACTGACGTATAGGAGGTTATCCCCATAACCCATAAGGGTTAAAATGCCAGGCTCTGCATCCATCACGATTGTTTGGGAACAATTCGAATGATTTATAGCACGTACTCGGGAATTTTCCCCCTTATTGACGTATAGCCCGGCGAGAACACAGTTTTGTAACAGTTAGACGAATGGAATTGATTTTTCATGTTTCTAACTTGGCAATATTTTGATGTTACAAAATAACATTGATTACTTGTAGGGAGTAGGTCCCATAAATTAAAATGTGGCGCACAAAGAGCACAGGAGGGGGAAGAGGAGGAGGATTCAAAAATAAAAACATAATGTGTAGGTGAAAAATTTAAGTATATAGCCTTCCTCGATAAATGGGCTTTTATGGTTCATTATAGTTTGTGGATTTCTTATGCCTTTTAAATATCTCTCGAAAGAAATTGCAACAAGAAATGCTTAGACTGTTTTCATTACAAATCTCTATATCACATTTTCAACTATTCAAAAGTTATCTTAAAGTGATCGCTCTTTTAATCTTCTTTATGTGGTGTTCTAAATTGTATCGATAGAATATGTAAGTATATCGATAGTCGATAAACGAGAAATCCCTATGACAGCTCAAAAATGCTACGAGAAATCCGGGATCTAGATCTGGACTGATTATCCCGTATTACTCGTACCTAAATACAATGTTCGACAACTTAAGTCAACTGTTGAAATTTCACGCAACGCATATTAAAATTACCATTCAACATTAATTGACTCACGAGGGAATAATAAAATATAATTATAACACTGTTTATTTAATTAAATACCCACGAGATTGTATTAATTAACAGTTTATTTACCCCCTACTCCCCGTGGCACCACGCCCTCGAATACCCTAAGCTGCTTACATATTGATATCAATCTGTGTGCTATGACAAAGGCCTTGTAAGGTTTATGCATATGTATATCGGGAGAGTCGGCGTCGATTTGATGGCATACTAATAAAAGGAAACTTTTCCATTATATTATTATTTATTATTAGACTAGTGGATGACATGGTAGTGGACAAATACGGTAGGTTAAAGTACAGTCTGGAAATTTAATTCAGTACAGTAGGTTAATGTACAGTCGCGGAACGAAAAGGTTGACCAGTTTTCAAATGAACTCATTTACGCGTTGCAAGCACATGTTACCTTTTTAAACTGTGTAACAGACGAGAGAAATAATGTTAAACCAATAGTGGCTGTTGTTTATACGTGACCATAGCAACCCTTCTGTAACGACCAATAAAGACTAAGTTCAGTTAACCAATAGTGGCTGTTGTTTATAGGTGACCATAGCAACACTTTTGTAACGACCAATAAAGACTTGAGTTCAGTTTGAACCAATAGTGGCTGTTGTTTATACGTGACCATGGTAACCACGTATCTGGGCCATGTAGCGAAATGACATTCATTATGACGAAATGTGTCATACTCAGTCGATAAGCAGATACTGATAACTTATACTGAGCAAGCAAAAACAGATCAAGGTGGTCAACAACCTTTTCATTCCGCGACTGTACCTATTCCGGTGTAGTGAGGATGGCAACTGGTTAGGGCTTCCAATCCCGCAGCGTATCTTCAATCTCGGTATCTGCGGGTCTGAACATATTTCATCCCGCGGGATCCCGCATAGAAAGTGATACTATTGATATTATAAAGTTAATGACAAAATTAAAAATCAAACAGTTTATGTCAAAATGTTCATTTTTGAGACAAGCTTTTGTTACCGACTGTACTTTTTTTTGCACAGTCATCTACTCGTCAACTCAGTTCTAACAAGCCCTAACACGACGGGTTTATCATGTGTAGTTTAGGAGTTCCTATGGCCACCCTGAGTCTCAATCATCAGACCAGCTCGGTCATCAGAATTAAAGACGTACCTATTCAAATTTTCAGCTTCATCGAAAACTGGGAGGTGAGTCAAATTTAACTGGCGAGATTTGATCCTTACATTACATACATTTGGAAGTTAAGTAAAAGCTTGTAGTACAAAATTCGTACTTACAATAGACGAAAACCAAAAAAAATGTAAACAGAATGCTGAAGATACTTTTTAAAACTTTAATTAGTTTGGTGAACACTCAGTTGTTTTTTTTTTGCGAAGAAAACATAACATGTTTAATGACATGAGTCGTCTGGCAAACTATTGTATCCCGCAAATCGCGCTCCCATCCCAGTATACCAGGGATCCCAGTATACCGGGATTAGAAGCCCTAAAACCGGTAAATGACCAGCGTGGCATGAGGCATATTAGTTTTTAAGGTCAGTAATGCATTTGCAGTCTAAGGATTGCAGATTTAAGAAGGAAGTCTTGAGATTGCAATGTCTGTGCTCATCGGGTGGCCTGTGTGATTGTTTGCTTCTCCATGACTAAAAGTTATAAATAAATATCATGAAAATCGGGTATTGTACAAGACATTGGTAAAACATACTTGAATATAAAGAAAATTTCCAAGGTTCATCAAAAAATATTCGTGCTCATCACACAAATATTCGTCCTTCGAAATTGAACCTGCGACCGTTAGGTCACTACTAACTAGTCTAACTGTGTCGTCATAAAACTCGCCGTCAGTTACTTGGTTGATTTAATAACTAAACATTAAAGTCCTTTCCAGTTACTCATTAAGCGTTCATTATATTTACTTTGTCTCCTTTCTTTTATAACAAGTAAGCAAATTCACGCCACGTTTTATTATTTTTCAGAGCTGTATTATGAACTCTTAAAGCTAAAAGTAACAAGCGGGTAACAGGACACTTTTTACACGAGCACAAAGGCAAGCTGATGGTAAAGTGGGACCTGTGACTCATAGACTTTTACATTCTCAAGATTCCAATCTTAAGAGTCTTAAGTTAAGACTGACTGTTGCCACGTCGAAGACTAAGATGAAATACCTCTATGCCAGTAGTATCACCAGTTCTTTTATCCCTATACCAGAACACAATAATGCTACCACGTTGCTTGGCGGTAGTATAAAGGATAATTTATCTTTGCTACCTTCTCAATGAAATGAATATAAAAGTACATAAAAATGCCACCTTTATATTCAATTTTGTACTTTATCGCGTTTTTTAATCACTCTCATATAGCAGAACACAATTAATATATGACCATACATGTCCTATGATAGTTTTGACTTCAGACGAGCAGGTATAATTGTGATCATTTGCTTACTTAAGGTGTACCTTCAGATTCATATAGTATAAGTAGTGGTTGAGTATCTTTATAAGTCCAACGTCTATAAGGTCCAAGCAACTCAACCTTGAAATTTAATTCCGTGTCTCAATACTAACTAAAACTAGCTATAATAACCAAGTGCCACAGAAAAACAGTCAAGGCACTAATTATAAAAAACAGACACCAAGAATTCCAGGCAAACTTTTTAACGACGGAGAACAAAACACGTCATTATCACTCGGAAGCTGTCGAATCTACGTTATTTGCGAGTACCTCTGGGACAGGTTAGGAAACTTTGGAATTGCATTAGGAGTTGAGAACTGGAAGGCTTGTTACTTCTTTTGGAGATGTTTCTGATCTCGTTTGTATAAAGTCAACACTTTGACATGTTGCGAAGATGGAAAACCGAAAATGAATTTTGCTGAAAATGGAAATAACAAAGTAAATATATTTATATTTAAAAAGAAATGCAACGCATGTTAAAGACATGTTAAAGACAGGACAGAAGAAAAAGAAAACAATAAAATGAGTTGTGTTAAATAAGAATAAAAAACGACGTTACATGACGAAATGACATAAATAAATTTGATGCGTGCCAAAATCAGAATGTGCTTTGTTTTACAGCAAATATTATCTCTAAAACCAAACAGAGAAAAGTAAAAGATGTATTTGCTGCCATTAAAAAATAGTTATTTGTTCAACAAGAGAGCAAAGTTGGTTTTTGCTGCGAGTGATGATTTTGAATCCCGAGTAAGCGAAGGATTCTATTATTGAATCACGAGCGTAGCGAGTGATTCTAGGTTAGAATCCTGAGCGTAGCGAGGGATTCAAAGATACGAGACGTAAAAAACTTTGGTCTCGTGTGAGACATACAACTTTTCACCTCAGCAGCGAGAACAACACAGCGTGAAGCTGGTAGGGCCAACGCAGGTCTTCCGTTGTGACCATTTGGTGAATACACGACTAAATAACGACACGATCGCATATGCATCAATCACAAGCATTTTTGCAAAATACTAATAAAATAAAAAGTGGAAAAAATAAACATGAAACAGATAAAACCTGTCACTCAACTTGATAATGCCGTAGTGCAAACACAACTTTATACAGCTTTATGTAGTCTGTGGCTTTAAAAAAAACCTAACTAGGCCTTGTCTATGGCTATTGGCTATGGCGGACAAATTAACAAAAATTACATCGTCATTTACATTACATTACTTTTTTTTTTTAAGTACAATAATCCCGCTATTTTTGAAATGCGTTCTGAAACTGCCCCCGCGGTTTATGTCACGAAATTAAAGATTGTTAAAACGATAACAAAATTATGTAGATACATAACTTCTTATTTTTCATTAATTTTGTCTTCAAAACATTAAATAAAAAAAATGATTGTACCTACTGTATAAAATAGTTATAATAAACACATTTCAAAGTTTAACAGATAGTTTTATTTGCAATTTTACGGTTATGTGTGCATCCGAACGTGCGTTTCTTTTTGGGCCTACTATGTGTGGAATTTGAAAATCGAACTTCGAATCAAGTTGTTTCTATCTCTCGCTTTTTTCCTATCGAAGTGAAAGTGACAGAACAAAGTGAAGTTCAATTTTTTCGAATGTTGTGAGTAGCCCCAGCACTGCTCACGGCATTTAAAAAAAATAATTAAAAAGCTACTTTGCCTCTCGCTCGCAGCAAAATTGAATTTTGCTCACTGTTTTTAAGCAGCAAAACCTGCTTGTTTGAGCTGCTGAGGTGAAAAGACTTTTTTCATGTTAACTGCTACACTTTTACCTCATAGTACGTAAGAGGACAAAATATTATAAATTGTAGTACATATTTTGATTAAAACAATCAGAAATAACAGAATATCATTCCTGTTGCTAAAAATTATACAAAAGCAAATTTAAATCCCTGTATTTCTATTTGATATCGGAGCCTACGTAAAGCATTCCCAAATCAAACGCGCTGAAGTAAAAATCCTTGTACCAAGCATTTCACACAGCAAAATTTTACGAAATACTCCAGGATTTAAGGCATATGTTTGATGGCCAGGCATCATACTTACTGGTGTAACGATTACGACCTCTTTACTATTTCCTCCCCGTTTACGATGGTAGTTTACAACCGTTTGAAGAATACTTTCCAATACGTTGCCATGTAAATACATCGTAAGTTTGCTTTAGTACAGACAAATTTTATGACAGCTTTGAACAAATGATCCTGCTATTTGGCCAAAGTATTTTTGGTCAAAGTATCATTACCCAAATTTTCATTTCCCAAAAAGCATTTTGTAATATTTTGGTTTTATATTCGGTAAATCGAAACCGCTTGCTACGTATGTTAGGTTAGGTTACACTTGTGACTAAGTATATAAAAAACAAATCAACTACGACGGGAAACAACTTTTCGGGAAATGAAAATTTGAGAAATGATACATTTGACCAAAAATAATTTGACCAAAGTGAGTAGACCCATATACTGTGACTATAAAATCCTGTGCATGGCAGGAACTTGCGCAAGGTTCGTCTAGATCACCACTAGCATCTTATCCGTTAGCCTTGCAATACATAGTGTTCGCATTGTGTGTTCCACTGTGAAGATAATATCACTACATAGTATAAAACAAAGTCGCTTCCCGCTGTCTGTCTGTCTGTCCCTATGTATGCTTAGATCTTTACAACTACGCAACAAATTTTGTTGCGTAGGTAGTTGTAAAGATCTTAGTACTTATTATTTTTTACTTTTCAGAAGTTTTTTTGTTCTGAGAAAATGTTCATCAAAGTTGCTGAAATCGTGTGAGGTGTGAAGAGTGTTATAAATTTTCTGCTTAAATCAGATTACTCAATGTAAAAATATCAATGGAACAATATAACAAGGTTTCACACACATACTTCAAGCCTTATTTAATAAATATTATATAACGATACAACAAACTTTGATAAATAAATACATAGAACACATGCAAGACCCTGAAACAGATTATCTCATCATACAAATATTTGGCCACAATATCGAGCCCGAAACCACTACCTCCGGGAGGAAGGGTCACTACCAACTAACAACACGTTGCAATATACAATCTAGTTTAGTTTAGTTTATTTATTCATTAATTTAATATTATAATATAAATTGCATTAAATGTCAAAAAAATAAGATATTACATTGAGATAAATTACCAACTAATAACGCGTTCCAATATACAATCAATATTATACATACATACATACACATACATAAACTCACACCTTTATTCCCAGAGTGGGGTAGGCAGAGCTACAGAATTACCAACAACTCTAAAAACTTGTTGATAATAAAATTCTGTAACCACATTTTGCACACAATACAATACAATACACTACACACACACACACACACACACTATACACTCACTATACACTATACACTTGGTATAAAATTCCACATTATAATCTTTTCTTATTTTCTATCTCAAAACGACAAGATTGGGTTCATAACTTAAGAGACGGTCGAAACCTAATAATAAAAAACTGGATATTTTTGAACTTTTGCATCACAAAACTGAAGAACACACATACATTATGTACATACCTACCTCGTTGTTAATCGGTCGGATTGACTGGGTTGCACCAGCAGTGGTCACGGTGTCATCTTCAGCGTGGGTCGGCGTTTGATAAAATCAGCTATTCTCTTGATTTATAAAAGTCATTGAGGACGAAATAAAAAATGAAGAAAAACATTTATTCTTAACAATAAACACACAGAAAAAGAAATAATGCTATCTAAAAATAAAAATAAACAGACTACAAACAGTGCTGAAACCAACACTGGTCTTCCGTTTAGACCGCTAAGTGAAGACACGGAAGGTGACACAGACATTAGGTACCTACGCTACATTAAGACAAACAGAAAAACCAAAGATGAATAATAAGCCCTCGTGGCAAACAGTGATACTAACTACATTACAAATGTAAATATAACATTACCTATACCACGCGGTACGTACCTACAATCTGTGGACCCTGCTGTGGCTGCAAACAGGGCTCGTACGCTCAGCTCGTGTCGTTGGGGCAACAACAATCTACATTAACAGTACCAATCAAATTGCTCGGCAACAACAATTATTACGATTTTTATTTAAGAGCCTCTGATGTGCCACTGGTGGGCAAAGGACTCCCTCTCTTTTTTCCACGTAGCCCTATCTCGGGCAATCTCCCACCAGCCCCGATTGAAGGCTTCACGGTCATGCTTGCCAACGTCGCCTTGGTCTTCGGCGATGCCAAATTATATCCCGTGGGACATATTTAGTACACACTTTAGCCCACAATTCAATAAGCGAGGTGCCTGCTTGGCCTACATCAGTTATTTTAGTTTTGGAGCGTAGTATTGTATTTCTGATGCAATCCGTTAATTTGACTCCCAAAATTCTATGCTCCATAACTCTCTACACAGTCTCAAACCTTGAGGATAAACTTCTGAATATTTGTCAAAGACGTATTTGACGATCGGAAGAATGCACACATACAACTATGAATGAACTATACATATAACTATTAAAGATCAAAAGACCCGATATCTTTGTGAGCCTTACTTTCAGAATTGATATTATCTTCGTTTAAGCATTCATTAAAAATTGCGTTCAAATAGATACACACTTTAATCTTATAATATAATACTTAAATTTCTACGCCTGTGTTAAAAATACTCAGACAATTTCTGTAAGGGAACGTTGTTAAACGTATAACGACCAGGATGACATAGGTCATCGGAAATAGTTGGCGATCAATATAGCCGTCTGGACAATTCGGAGTTTCGGACATTTCTATCAAATTACAGCACTTTCTTTATGATTGTTTTTGTTTTAGTACCATCTGTGTATCGTCGTTTATATTTCAAGATTGCTGTGCTTTAGCAGTCATGTTGAACATTAAGACGTCATACATAAGGCCTTTTATACAACATGACCGCTATAAACGATTTGATTTTGATGGTAATATTTTTAACGTTGTATCAATTTCAAGCACAGACAAAATGAGGGCAGACGCAGATGTTAAGTTGTTAGATATTTTTTTATTGTATTCGTTTATATACTTAACTGCTATGCTGATAAAATAACTAATTATACTAAAAAAATCAATGCCCTCTAACGTTATTTAACTACCTAACATAAATGTATGTCTTACTGGTTCACACATAGTTTAGAGTTATAGTCTAGACCTTAAAACTCTGTCTTTTAGCATTATGTTTTTTTTTATGGCATAGAGAAGACAAACGAGCACACAGGCCACCTGATGATAAGTAGAAACTGTGACCCATAGACATTCGCATTCACAAGACTGCTGTTTGGCGGTAGGTTAATGGATAAGATGGTGGTAGCGATCCGGACGGACCCTGCACAAGATCCTACCACCCGCAAAACAAAGTAACAAAGACTGTAACTTGTTTTGTGAACCTTAAATACTTTACTCACTTAACCTTTTAAATATAAAGGTAACATGATAAATGATCAAATACATACAACTACAAGAGAAAATATACATATAAATAATAGAAATGAAAGTTTTACAAAGAATGCCTCTCAATCTCAGAGTTTTTACACCAGTAAAAACACATTTAATTGTTGGCAATGAAACACAAAAGGAAAGCCACACAAAATGCTAATAAAACAAAATGTGTAAAGAAAACCAACCAATAAAAATCCTTGAACGCTTACGCACAAGGAAGCCTTTGACAACCGAATACGCAATCAGCATTCGTTAGAATGGAACGGCTCAAGCGGTTGTGGGTCGAAGGAAATTTGGCGAAATAATCATTCGGAGGCATTCACGAAAAACTAATCTATTAGACGTTACTATTGACCCATTCATTGGTTATACTTGCGGCTAGTAAGAGAAGACGGGAGGTTCTAATATAAGAAGTATTTATAGAAATCGAAGGCATGGTTTAAGACTGCGCCGAGCGTACGCCGGATGTACAGTGGCGCCCTCATTACTTTTATTGGGTTTTCTAATAAACTTAAGTATTTTCTTGAAATTCGTCGGTAGGTTTTTGTACTACAAATGAAAACACAAATTATAGGGTATATCACATAGTTTAATATCAATTCACCTTTGAGTTATCAACTTAAGAAAAACTTAGAAAAAAGAGGCCACCTTTTCCCGTTAAGGTGACTACTCAAAGGGTAATTGTTATTAAAGTTTATTACGTATCCCATAAATTGTGTTTTTACTTGCGCTACAAAAATGTATCGTCTGATTGCAAGGAAATTCTTTAGTTGATTAGAAAACACAATAATAGTAAAGAGGGCGCCATTGGACGCTCGACGTTTTGCTCGGTGCAGTCTTAAGCAGTTTCAGAGGTTAACATAACATAAATAAAGTAGCTCAGTTTAGGTAGCGAGAAAGGGACTGAACTGTATAACTACAAGCAAGCTCTGCCCTTTTCTCTCAACCTAAATTGAACTGCTTTAGTTTGTCATGGTTAAAGGGCGGCTGACGGATGCATATGGCGACGAAAGCATAAGATTCAGGAGTTTTTTTTGCCTATGAAAATGTACGTAGTTTTTTTTTTAAATTAATGGCTTTCACTCCTGTTAAGGTGTATTTCGCCAATATCAAGTTATTTATAGACACTTCCATTGACTTATTAGAGCAATAAGTCCGTGGATATCATACGCGAAGACAATTGTTCGGTAAAAGAGAATTTTCTCCAATGGACTAAACAGAAGCACAAGCTAGCTCCACGCGCTTCTGTCAAGTAGTTTTTGTTATAAATCAGTAGTTATGTCCATATGACGGATGACGTTCAAAACATTATTTTGACATAATTTGCATCGGTCAGTCGCCCATTAGTCATGGTAACCTCCCAGTTCATCTTCAAACCAAATATTGCGCTGCATGTGTGCGTGCCTTTGACCGTACGCGCTGTGTGCCACAAGCAAACTCAATAGGACGAACTAAGCCGGTTTAGTCGAGGCCGCGAATCGACGCAAAAATGTCATCACGTAATTGTTACGTATATTATGGACAACCCTGCGCCCGATGGGTAATAGGAAACTCCTAAAACTCCTAAAGTCCGGAGATGGTGTACTTTTCTGTTTATACTATATCCAAGGGTGCAAGTGCACAATTTTGTTAGTAAACTGTTTAATTTTATCCGAGTTTAAAAATGCATTTTTTTTCAAAAATCTTTAAGCTAGGTTATTTTTAAGAGGTCTGAGAAGTAAAACGGTTAAAGAAAAAACTGCATTTCTATTTTTTTTTAACTTAAACCTATGGAAGAAAAATTTGGAATAAAAATAGCTAAGGTATAATAAGGCACTTGCAGTTAATATGTTTTACTTTTCATGTTAGTTTGTCAGTATGTTTATTTCAGATTTTGCAAATCAATTTTGACCAGTTCAGCCATCATAGCAATCTAAGTCTACATGCTGGTCCAGTCGTAGAGGTGCAACTCATCGAATACGGGCTCGTTAGAATGGTTCAGTCATGTCAACAGCAATTAGGGTATTACCGAGTAGACTAGATCCCCAGAACAACCAGAAATTCTCTAAATATTTCCCTTCCCCAATACGAATCGATATGGTCAGAGACAAAGAATGAAGTCCATTTACAAATAATATTGAAAGTAAATAATGAATGATTAGAGAAATTGTCTTCTGACAAACTCCTAACTAGTAATAATTTATTTGTTTTCGTCCAACATCGGAGGGCAATAATGCGTAAATATCACGTATTCCGGTCAAAGTTTTCGTTACTAATACATTTCATCGATAAATTCCATCCAAAATGAAGCTAAGGACTAACATAATAAGGGATAACAAATAGCATATTGCTCCCCAAAAAAGGGAGAGAGATATAAATCTGTAAGTAAAAATGGCCTCCACGGTCTCCCTTGTTATTAAGAATTGGACGGTATTATGCATAGACAATCTAATAGTAACATTATTTTGTTTGTAAATATTAATGACATAAAAAGCTTTTGCTACGCTAAAGGTATTGACAGGATAGCAAATTACTCAACGGATTTTAATGCAGTTTGGAGCAATAGATAAAATGGTTCAAGAGGAAAGTTTGTATGTATAAATGATTCTGGTTTCTGTAGGTACCATAAAAAGAAATCGTGTGTTTGTATATATATACAGAATGAATACATTTAAAAAACTACGAATGACATAAACTTAACATTTGTACGGGTACAAATGCAGCTAAACATTTTCAGTATCGTTGTTCGTATTAAGGTGCACTTCCATTATGGGATTTTCACCCACATGCTTCTAACAATACATTGACATTGTGATGATATTTACCGTATAAAGTCGGAAGCTATAGCAGCGGGCAATTTAGAATTACCTAGAAAGAAGGTTATTGAGACAAAATGCGCGTATAGCGGTTTTAAAAATAAACTACACTATTTTGACTACTTTTTAACTAGTTTACTTTTACGTTAATTTTGTACATTGGTTTAGTTTAGTGCGCGAGTATTTTTTGTTTGTTTGTGTTGAATGTTTTCTATGTATTTAAATATTTATGTCTCTATATAAGTATGTTTATTGTTGCCTACGCATAGTAAAGTCCAGTTCATAAATACGTGTACACTTTAGTACCTTGTCACTTTTATCGCTTTGACAATTTATATTACGGCAGGTTAACCATGACATTAAATAGACAAAGTACTAAAGTGTGCACATACTTATGAACTCGACAGCACAAGTCTAGAGCTTAGTTTGCGACTATGTCAATTATTATGTGGTGTGACATTTTCCTGCGATATTTAATTACTTATTAATTTAGTTTAATATGTCATATTATTGTTACATAAAATGTTCGTTGGGTTTCTTTTGCTTATTGCTTTCAAGTCACAAACAGTGACTGGTTCCAGAATTAAATTCCCATTATCTGAGCCCGGATTTATCGCGGCAAAACAAAAGACTGTCGCAATCTAGCTAGTGTAAGAAATATTTTTTTATCGATATATCGATGACTGTAAAGTAGAAAAAAAAAATAACCACGAAATAAAATAAAAAGTTAGTAAAACCATTTACGTATCGTTTTATAAAATGATATAGAAACAGATGCAATTTACACACAGCAGCACTTGACATTTTATTTGGTTTGTGATAGTAATAGGAGTACTTACTCATTTTGTCTATTGTCGCTTAATTCAAAGTTTTACCTCTTAGTTACCCGATGAGTTATTTTATTACTTGATATGTTAAAGTAGGAGTTAAGATCTAGGTGGAATAACACAATGTACACAATAAACAGTTATAAGTTATGATTTATTTTTAAATTTTGTTCTTGTGTTTTGGCTCTCCTGAAAAAATTACTTTTGGCTGTTACATTAATTGATCCTACAAGTGACGACATGTAAAACAGTCGCGAATGATTATAAAATAATGTAAAAACAGCGGCATGAGTTTTTGTATACAATAATAATCGATATCGATACATAAAGTGATTCTAGCACTAACTAGATTGCGACAGTCTTTTGTTTTGCCGCGTCAAATCCGAGCTCTGCCCATTATAGTCGCGTCTCAATTGATACTAAAGCCCCTATGACAACCTTTGACGGCTTCGTTGTAAGCATAAGACATCAAAATGAACGCAAAAAAGTTTTAATGTAAGTACCCTTATTGCATAGGCACCATGTATGAAACGTATGCAGCATGGCATAGCTACCACACAGACAGAAAGAAAACCTCATAAAACGAGATTAAGAAATAATATAGCATGTGTTACGAACTTTTTCGAAGTTGTACATCATAATCGTAACCGAATAATATTTTTTGTTATACATCAAAAAGTTTGTGAATTGGCTCCGTCTCGCATGAAGGCTCCAGAAGTCACTAACTGTTGCCAGTTCTTATTGTGTCGTGGCCGGAGATCAATAGGAAATCCTCAGCCTCTGACTACTACACGACTATTAAAGTGTTACTATATGACTATTACACGGCTACAATACAACTACTACACAACCAATTTGGCAAAATTAAAGGAGTTGTTGTTGTAATGTTTGTATCTAGGTTAATGAACATTTTTCAACTATGTTTAATGACATTGTATTTTAAAAGTAGGTCTTAATCAACATAATAAGAAGATATCTCAGAAGAAATTTACCATCAGACGGGCATGTTTTTAAATACACATATTATTAAATATTAACTCCGCCATTTTGGATATTCTTAACAACACCATGCTTGACCAAACCGAGCCATTCATTGAGACTCCTGAATGGAGACGCATAAAAGTTACTTTCGAAGTACCAATGTTACCAACCGCCTTTACGGTGTTTATGTTACCAATTTATATCGCTTTTAGTTTTTTTATCTAGGCATATTTGGTACCTACCTGTTTTATGTATAACAGAGCGAAAATTGGCTTCCATAATACACGTGAGTGAGTTTGTATCTTAATACAGCCACACATACTACTCTTATACAACCAAACACCGACGCTTATACGACTTTATGTTAGTACCTATATTGACTGCGCGGATTTAGGACAAGGTCAATTCCTGATGAATGGAGTCGCAGATAGGAAAAGGTCAGCCATAACGCGATATTGAATTTTCGTGATATTCTAGGCATTCATATAAATGCCTACATGTGGGCTATTTGTCTTTAGTCTAGATAACAGGGCATCGACGACGCTTCAAGAATAGTCAGTAGTGACCTTGTCATGAACCTTTGTGTGATACGCACGAGTATTTGCTGCTGAGTCTTGGATGTTTTCTATGTATGTTTATGGTTGCCTAGTACCTATAGTACAAGGGTAGTGATTTTGTAAATAACGCCGGTCGTGCGGACTGTCGAGTGATATCCAAGCGGCGAGATTAAGTAGTCCCGTCAGTGCGAACAGAACACATTGTAGCGCGTGCATTTTCAATTTAGCAGCACGATGGGTCGAACGTATAAGGCTGCTTAATTGAAAATGCACGCGCTACAATGTGTTTTGTTCGCACTGACGGGACTACTTAATCTCGCCGCTTGGATATCACTCGACAGTCCGCACGACCGGCATTGTTTACAGAATCACTACCCAGCATAGATCTTAGTTTGGGAGTAAATTTGTGTGAGAATGCAGTCCCCTAATCATTTGCTTATGTATGAGTTGGTAAGTATGCGTCTAGACTATGTCGTTAACGTGTTATTTTTACATAAAATCTGATTTTGCGCAAAGATAATGTTCTGGATAGTCTAATAATGCTATGTGTAGTTCTGCTAGAAGAATAAAACATTTCTATAACGTGTATTGTCGCGGAATGAAGAAGAAGTCAAAGTCAACCATTTAATACCGCGACTGTACTAAAATTACAACGGCTTTTCCGTATTTTTTCCCATAATCAAAACTACACAAAGTGTCAAACCCAAGATTGATTAAACACAAAATATCCTGAAATCCTCAAATCTATTACATTTTTTCTCGCCTCAAAAGTATTTTCCTTGAGGTAAAAGTATTCACTGTCCTCTGCCGAATTCTCAATTACGACGTCCTACTTTCAATGAAATCGATTTAGTGGAGTTAGGCGGTTTAACATATCCTTTGATTCCAATTTCGGAGGGACGTAATTATCAGTCTAATCTGATATGCAGTGTGTTACCAGCCAGCACCCTGACTTTTATTTTTGAAGTAGGTAAAAATTACGTATATCTGTAACGTAACTATGACATTAATTTAATTAATAAACAAATTTTCAGGCAACTATCTAACAAACTTTTAATTGCCAGCAATGTAAAGCACAACAATTTGACAAGTGTAAATGACAGTTGACGGATACTTTGATTATTATGAGTTGCCTCCGTACCACGACATGCATTGTACTAAGCAACAGCGACACTGATAACGATGAACACGCCGCACATGCACTACATTAAAAATGGTCAGTATCTAAGACAGTTAATTGTGAAGTTATTTTATTTACTTTTAATTTTTATCGGCAGTTTTAATAAATGCCCGCATGCCGGTAACACACTGTAGATGTGGTCTTCTAGCATGCCGTTAGCATACGTAAGTGAAAGAGAGGGCATCCAGTAAGCAAGTGTAAAAGCTATATATAAATAAAATGTTACGTTCAAAAACCTACATAAATAGATCTGATACGGATATATTATTATATACATACATAAACTTACATAAGCTACATATACAGGGTGGAAAACAATATGAGCCCTGGAGGGCTACTGCCTTAAAACCCTAAGTTAGATAATTTTACCTAAACGAAACATTATTTTATTTTCAACAAGAAACAAAACTGCAGTCAAAGTTTTTCTAAAATTTTCTTGTCTCTACCGAGACTCGAACCAGCTAAGAATAAAAAAAAACACTCGCTATGATTAATGTTAAATTTCACGCTTTTTTTATTTCTAAGATTAAGTGTTTCTTAGAGAAATTTAATCCCGAAAAATAATCCTATCGATTAGAAGAATAAAATAGCGAGTTTTAATTTTTTACATTTTTAGCTGGTTCGATTCCCGGTTTAAACAAGCAAATTTTAGAAAATCTTTGAGTGCAATTTTGTTTCTTTTTCAAATAAAAATGATTTCCTAAAGTAAAATGATCTAGGATTTAAGGTAGGTAGTTCCCCTCCACGGCACATATTTTTTTTCCACCCTGAATATAAAAACATTAAGTGTAGAGGACAGGTGGATACAATATTACAGAGATCAAGCTAGAACTTCTTCAATTTGCCTTTAAGGATTCAACCGATTGTGATTGCCTAAGGCCGGTAACCGATTCCACAACCTGACAATGCGCTGAAAAGGATTTGGATTTGTGAGACGGGAAAGCGAGGATAAGATTGGCCTTTAAGAGCAACAGTAGTTCATCTTTAATAAAGGTATATTGCGCGGCTTGTGGCCACCACAAAGGAACTCAACAAGACGCACCAAGCCGGTTAAGTGTACGGTTAAGTACAGGGCGGTCGCCCCGTCGCCGCGTGTTGGTTGCCTGCGTATTAAGTATCAAGCGTACTTTAGCGTTCAATGGGCAATAGATAATAGTAGTAGTATTGAATTTGGTATATTATATAATAATACTAGATTCTGCCCGCGACTCCATCCGCGTGGAACTCGTTTATATCGTAGCTCCATACCACTCCCTATTTCACCTCCTGGTGATGATTTTTGGAAAGTTTTGATTCCAAAAATCATCACTAGGAGGTTTTTATGCCCTTTTCCGAGACTCAAACTATCTCTATACCAAATTTCATATAAATTGGTTCAGCGGTTTAAGCGTAAAGAGGTTACAGACAGACAGACACACTTTAGCATTTATAAATATTAGTAAGTATGGATCTTCAAGAGGTCACTAAAATGTATATCTACTTCTGAGTTAGACTGTGTTCTAGCCAGCGTGGAGATTTAAAATTTTCATTTTTTTTTCCATTATTACACTATCAATATTTTTAATATTTTGGCAACCCTAACGGCTACGATTTAAACCATCTATGCTGGCAACTTTCCTCCCATCATTCGTATATTTACCGCTGCGCTGTCTTAAGTACTCAGTCTATAGACTGATCCTACCGCTTCCAGATGGCGGGATATTGGAAATTAAAAGCAGAAGCGGTTCAGATTGTAGGAAATATTTTTCCTTTTTCATTGTTACTTATTTACCGCAAGAAAATCTAACTGAAAATGTGACCAAAGTATTTTTTGCAAAATTTCCAATGTTTACAATTTCAATTCAAGAAATGAAATAACATATAATACAAATAAATTAAATTGTTAAAGGAACCAATACCACTGTGCGTGATAATGGCTAGATGGTCTCTCTCGGTGGATGATGTGATGATTTCTACCCTCCGAAATAAGAAGGACGCATGTCCAATTTCATAGTCAAAGTAAATTTAACCCCCAATCTTAAGAAATAAGGTTACTAATACATACGAGGTTCTATATACTACATAATATACCCCCTTTTTTCTAAGGAGGGCAGATTTGACCTTTTGACCTTCCCCAAGAACCGTTTAGCGGCGCGTTCGAAGCGTCTCGTTTAGAGGCGTATAAACACCAATACAAACTGCGTCCGCACGCGGCCCTTTGACTTAAAGCATAACCTTTTTGCAATTGACAGACCAATAGACAATATAAAGCACTAGACATTATTAATCTATGGTTGTAAGTTCGGCAGCAGACAAGGCCGTTAATATTGAGACGGTACATAATGACAAAATAAATTAAAACACGTTAATTTTCAATTAACAAGCGTTTCATCACCATCTTACGTGCCTTTATCGCAATCGCTAAAGTACGAACCCCGTTTAGCATACAACGGTGCTTTTAAAAGGTTCGCTTGCGATGGAAACACTTTAAAGTCACCGATGTACACTAAACCGAGTCCGTACCGGGCCCACTCCACTCACAGTCAAAACCTTTGGAATCAGTGCAGTAATTTTTCTTCTAAACATCTGTATCAGTCGTCATCTAAGTATTCACTCTCGTGTTTTTCATATCCCTTTTCACTAGTGGCCGACCGAAACATGTTATTTTGCCGAAACCGAAACCGAAACCGAAGGTTCGGTTTCATTGTAGTTTCGGCCGAAACCGAAACCGAAACCGAACCTTTTATAAAAAAAAAAAGTCCTTAAAAAGTCGAAAAAATGTTAGTAAACCCGTTTTTTTCTAAAATTAATATCTCGCCGACCGACAGGTTTCTACTTTCAAAGATTTATCACAATGAAATTTCAGCACAGTTACAGAGGTTCTGTTTGAAAATTTAACTACCTACTATATTGCCAGCCCTGCCGAGCGCGCCCGACGTTAGCCGAGCGCGACCCGAAGGTACGATGTTGTGTATGTTTCGGCGCGGCCGAAAGGTTCGGCCGTTTTTGGCCGAAACCGAAACTCGGGCCGAAACTTGATTTTTTGGCCGAAACTGGCCGAAACCGAAACCGAAACCGAAATTTCGGTCGGACACTACTTTTCACCCATCCCGTATCTCCTTTTTGGTTTTGATGTATTTCCACCTTTTATAATGAGCAAAAAGGAAATCGAGTTTCCTTAACGTGTAGGTACCAGAAAAAGTCGCGTCATCTAATATCTATTACGGTCACATCTTTAGATACATCTCACGATTGTCTTCTTAGGCTTTGTCATTATCAGTCGTCCGAGAGCAGCATTTATCTCAACTAATTTCCGACTTGGCTCAGAAATCTCGTCCCTAATGTTGAGCTACGGCTGCTATATGTCACGGTATATTGGACAGGGACCAAGTTACGTTGGTTCCTGTTTTGATATGCCTCATGGTAAATTCTGTGCCTCCTGTGACAAGTGATACAACTCGAAAAACACGATTTTTCAGGAGAGCGAAAACAAGTTTAAAAAAATTACTGCTTCTAAACGAAAAGATTTTTTTGAACATTGCTACCGATTTTGATAACATATAATATCACTTTATTAACTGGTTTGACAAAAATAATGATACAAGTTATAGATTTTGAGATATTCAAAGAAACGTCCATAATGTATCATTTTACATTTCAGATTGATTTATTTAACCCGTGTAAGATGATACAACTCGAATTGTATTATTTAACACAAAAAAGTGTAATCAAGGAGCTCTGGTGATGACTGATACAACTTTTTTTTGAAACCTACATTTTTCTCTTATTTCTTGAGTTAGAGGCTTAACCTGTATACACAAGTTGTAGGGAATTGAATTAGTAATATTTCTTAAAACAAACGAACATAATATAAGGAATTTTAGTGAGTTGCATCATTTATCACAAAATTAAAACGTAATTTAAACCGTGACTAATGTTACATATCGAGTTATTCTTGGGTCTGATTACGAATAAACTTGTGTCAAATAATACAAGTAAGTAATTGATTTAAACAAATAATAAATAATAACAATAATAATCATGATATCTTTGTACTAAACATGATGACATTAAATCACTGAGTAAACAAATTAACTTACATTCTTTAATTTCAAAGCAACATTACGATGTTGCAACCATACAGGTAGGTAAATTAAACTGTGCATATTGTCATTCAAAATAAAAACTATATAGACCTACACAACAAATCAAATTAATAATAATTCGCAATAATCACCTACAAAACATGAAAATAATGATAACTAAACCTCAGCTAGATTAGAAATAAAGTAATTTAAATTAAGCTCGCCGTCAGTCGAAGTAGGAAGTACGAGTAGGGAGTTAAGTGACATAACGCATGGTCCACCTGAATTTCATACTGAGTTTGATACAATAATTTAAGTCACCACAGAACAGTAGCATTTACTAACCTGCCACTTCACAAAATAAAACACGTTGGTTGGTAAATACCTATTTCTCTCCGTCGAGAGATTTTTACCGTTTTTATCTTCTGTCATAATATTTTACACAAATAACTAGTTAGCGGCACACATGTAGATCATAATAATTATATCGCAACCATTAAAGGATATTAACATTAAGTTACCTACAATAGAAATCATACTTACGCGTCGGTTCATGGCGACACAGCGAGCGTGCGCTCCCACCCTCGATGACGTAGAGACACTATGACCATAGTTATGTAGAAACAGAGACCAGACTATTTTTTCCGGAAAATGAGTTAGCTATGCCATCGTTAATTAGAATTTTTAACCTTAGTTATGTTGAAAGTGACTTATTTTACCACGTCAATTCATTGAATTTATACCATTATGTATAAAACCGCCAATTACGATATGTGGGTTCTATAATGTCGAAAGCCGCCAAAGTACTTGATTTAGTCTATTTTCTCCGTTAAAAGATGATATTTTTAATCTGCAGAACACAGCCAATCTACTATTAGTCGATTAGTCGGAATACAAACAAATGTACTTATCAAGTGAGCACATTTACGTAAGTAATCTACTTACAACGACTAGGCAGATAGTCGCATTGAGCAATTTTTGTTTTTCGTTTTACCTCATGTTTGGTAGTATTCGCAGTGATGTTTTTATAACCATTGATAAAATAAAAAGAATTTAAATTAGTGTTTTACTTATTACAATCAGCATATAGCTCTTTCTAAATAAATACTACCATCTTGTATTTATAATGAGCATGAGACAACTAGAGTAATAGCATTATGGCTCTCTTTATAAAAATACTAGAATGCAATATTGTAATCAGTTAAGTCGGTTAAAGAAATGGTCGCTTTCATTAAAATTACGATCGAAAGTAGGATAGCAAATATTAGTTCTAAATAAAACGTCCATCAACATTGTTTTTTAAAAAAACCTATGAATACTCCAAAAAACAAGAATGCGATTTTGTAATCAGCATAAGTCAGCTAAAAAAATAGTCGCTTTCATTGAATTACGATCGAAAGCAGAATATCAAATATTAGTTCTATAGCCTACGAATAGGTACTCCAAAAACCAAAAGAATGCAATATTGTAATCAGCATAAATCAGCATAAAAATGGTCGCTTTCATTGAATTACGATCGACAGCAATATAGCAAATATTAGTTGCATAGAAAACGTCCTACTACATTGTTTTTTTTAAAAACCTACGAATACTCCAGTTAATTTGTATAAAATGTGCTTAATAAAGTACATCATACTATGTTCTATCAATTTGGGTTATTTATGTTTAAGAAAACATACTTGAAAGTAATAAATTATTATTTTTACCTAACAACGGCTATATCTCGAAACCGGATATTTATTATTGGTCTCTTTTTGCATAACTATTAAAGATAAACTATTTTATTCTTAACCTTTACAACACTCTGTCACAACAAAGTAATATATGAAGACCTTACGATTTACATATTACACTTTTTTATGACACGGTTCTATGGTAAGTATCAATAAATTTGTTTAGATATATATTTAAGATATATTTCTCTATTTAAGTATTAATATATCGTTGTCTAGTACCCAAAGTATAAGCCTAGAGCTTAGTTTGGGACTAGGTCAGTTGGTGTGAGATTGTCCCCGTATGCTTATTTTATTATTTTATAGTAATTGTATCACTGTGCACCAAACTTTATAGGTTCTAAATGGTCGTAATATTCTCACATTTTTGATACAACTGACTTATACATTTGCAAAGATTAGGAAATATTTGAAGACATTTGATATAACTCGAGTTGTATCAATTAACACATACCAAGTGAAGCAAATATAGGTTTAATTTTTGATCTAACTCAAGTTGTATCTTTCAAAATACGCAAAACTCTGGTGTCAAATGATATAACTCGAGTTATATCAAAAGACACAGACATTTTTAAAGGCATAAAAACCGTGATTAATAATACATTTTTAGATATATTATGAGGCACGAAAAAAAAAATATAGTTATGGTTTTTTGAAGTGCTTTAACTAGAGAAATATCATTAAACACGGAAAATGGAAAAAAAAGGGTCAATTGTATCATTTTACACGAAAGTATCTTGAAAACTAGAAGGCCTAGAAACACGGGAGTTGGAGCAAACGATGCGTTATTTTTTTTTAAGTTGTTTCATGAAAGAACACGTTAACTGCTACAACTCAAGTTGTATCACTTGTCACAGGAGGCACAGAATTTAGAGTGGGTACAGAGTGATTAATGTTCAAGCGGTATTCAGATAACGAACCGATTTTACTTGCTAATGAGTGATTGATGACTGTAGTAGCTATAATTCCTTGAATATCTTAATTTAATTTCTAATCTTTGACATAAATTATCAGTTAGTAATATATTAATATAAAATTCACGCGCCGCCGATACGGTATAGGTCGAAATTTACCTTGAAAATATTAGTAATAAGACATTCACTCATTTTTTAAATAATAAACGTTTTATAAAATCATACATATGGAGTATAGCACTATATGGAAGCGAGGCATGGACCTTAACACAGAGAGACAGAGAGAGGCTCGAAGCGTTTGAGATGTGGTGCTGGAGAAGGATGGAAGGAATTAGCTGGACTAGGGACTAGGGTAAAGGAAAAAAGAAAGATATTGGAGATTATAGAGAACAGAAGAGGAGGCATGTCGGCCATTTATTAAGACACGACATGCTGATCAAAAACATTATAGAGGGGAAGATTGAAGGAAGGAGGGGTAGAGGACGACCAAGAAGAAGCTACATGGACCAAATCAAAGAGAAGGTGCATGTCGTATCGTATAGGGAGGTCAAGGAGCTGGCAGAGAGGAGAGAAGATTGGAAATTACTCCACCGACAAGAGCGAGGCTCTTAAATTAAGAGAGAGAGAGAGATTCACTCATTAATCAGAGACATTTTAGAGACAAATAACTCAACGGAACCCTATTAATAAATGCCCACGCTGTCCGTCCATCCGTGCGTCCGTCCGTCCGTCCGTTCTTAGTCTAAAGAGCTGAATCTTTTGAACTGTCATACATAACGGTATTTTTTTTCAGAATAGGTTACAAATACATGAAACGTTTTTTTTAACGAAATTTTATTTTTATTTTAGCCATATTTTACAGCGTGTAAGTAGTGTCACGTCTAAGTCTCCTACTGTTCAAATCGAGAAATGTCTGAGTCGAAAAATGTAGTTTTAATGTCTTAGTTTCGGGCGGTCCAAATCGAGAAATGTCTGTTATGAATATAATCCGCTATTTTTAAAATTAGAAGCATTAAAGCACGTGTGAAACTCTCCTAAATTGCCTCAACTTGACGAAATAGTTACTACATAATTAAGACTATTATCAATTTATTATAAAAAACCATTCAATTAAAATCATTAATGTATAGAATAAAATCATAAATCTAAAATCTTTATTAGGTATCTTGTATAGGTACTTTAATATCAAAACCCTCAGATGCTGTGTTTATTCGTGATGTCACCTAACAACGCAAGCATTTGTTTTCTAATAAATAAAAGAAAAATTGAGACGATTCCGTTACATTTCGACGACAAGAAAAAATAAGGAAAGATACAAAAAATATTGTAACAAAATCTCCAGATGACGGAAAGGCGAATATTTATTTATCAAAATGTAATTAACGGTGCTTCTTGAATTTATTAGAGCATCAATCGTTTTTCTGTTTTCTTACAAAACGTCACAAAAAGGTTCGTTCATTCTTATACACGTACAATATTATTTTCGTCCGTTATTTTCGAAAGTTTTTGATTTACAAAGCGACTGGCAGCATAGTCGGTTATTCTACGTCTATTTTGGCCTCTCCCATGGGAATATTTGGGATCAAAAGCAGCCTATGTCGGCTTACGAAATATACGACGATATCTAGAAAAAAAAAACTGCGCTGATTCTCTATTTTATAGAGAGGACAAATAAACAAATACAGTATATAGGTGCTATATTAAAACAAGTATGGACATAGATCGGTTAGCAAAAACAGAGAGAAAAATCAAATTCAAGATTCTGATTTGTCTTTTGCTTTTTGTTAAAATATGTTCGAACAAAGAAGTAGCTGGACATTTTAGAACCTTGTTGCTGCTATTAGTTATAATGTAACTGTTATATTATTGATTTACAAAGCGACTGCATTATACACAAATACAAATCACTACATAGTTTAAAACAAAGTCACTTCCTGCTGTCTGTCTGCCCCTATGTGTATGCTTAGATCTTTAAAACTACGCAACCGATATTGATGCGTTTTTTTTAATTAGATAAAATGTTTTAAATGTATAAAATATTCTGGTTTATGTACGGGTGTTACAGAAAACTAGCATAAACCGAAGCGAAGCGAGGTCGGGTCGCTAGTATGGTCATAAATACGACAATATCCCATTAAGTTTATTTTAAGTTTATCATGAAAAAGTACCCTAACACAGCTTTGGGATCGTATAATGCATCCAAAAACCAATTTGGTCGGTCTCGGAACGCAAACGTTTTCATCTGTTGATTTTTCCAAAAGTCACGTTTGTTTCCATGGAATCCAAGCTTTATTGGATTGTTATTTGATTTTCCAAGTATAACAGAGTGTGATTTTTTCTATTATTACCTTTTTTATCTTCTTTTGTTTGATTAATACATAAAGTGATAACGATCCTATAGTCGGGTCTACTTTTCTTAGTGTTGCAACATAGTGTAGCACTCGTACCATTCCCGACACTGAGAATGTTATCCACTATAAATGAACTTAATCTTCCGATCTAAATACCAGCCTCTATTCCAATTGGTTTAAGGGTCAAAACTTATGGCAAGTTACGGCTTCGCATCGATGCACGTTACGACGTCGTGTTACGATACGGCGTTGCGTCGTGGAAAATTGTGATGTTCATCGCATAAATCGACGACTCGACGTTACGACATTATCATGGCACGATGCACGACACGACGTCGTGTGGGTCGTAATAAATTGTCACACAGAGTTTGATTAGGAACCAGTGTATAAAAACTTGACAACACAAAATCGTGCCTCCCTAAGTTAGAAAACCGATACCATTGACAATGTATACGAACGTAATCGCAGCAAATAGATAGGTACCTGACTATACATATTTACTCAATTGCGTCGTGGTTTGGCAAATGTTTGTTAACAATTCATTCGCATATTATATTGTGTGCCTAAGAAGCAAGCAAGCCCAACATTGGTACAACTGAACCAATATTTGCTCACCAAATACCTAAGGGAGCCTGAGTATTAAGGCGGTCGGCAGCTGATGAACTTGCGTATTACTAAGGCTAGAAGATATCCGTTACGGAACCGGGAATTCTATTAGTATATAAGGGTCGGGAGAACAAAGGCACCAACTAACCTTCTATATAGGTACGTTAATTTGTACCCTCGATGGAGTATACAAAGTTCATGTTGAGGTAAGTGGGAAATTTGAGATACGTATGGTTGTGTAGCTATTGTTATGAGGGTCTAAGACCACAAAACTTACGGCGGCATGGTGGAATGTGGGGTAAAACCGGACCAACTACAAGAATAAACCAAATAGCAATCATTATAGAACGCGTGTATTTTTGGTCGCAGTATGAACTGACTAGTTGTTAAAAAGCGTAATAACTAACCACAGATGACATGTTTAGTCTAGTTGGTAGTGACCCTGTCTACGAACCGAACTGTTGGCAAAGATTTGCGTGATGAGCGCGAGTAGTCGCGCGAGTATATCGTTGTACAGTCTAGAACTTAAATTTGGGATCCACTTTAGGTCCAAAGTCAATAGGTAATAGTCAATAATAGTTTCCTATAATTTAGAAATAATTTGGCATCTCTCATGACATTGATGACTTCAAGCCTATTTTTTTTAAATGGGTCTCAAATTAACGTTCGTTGTCCCTTAATATTTATTATTTATTTGATCGCTATTGTGGTTTATCAATAACTATTTTATTTTATGACTCGTCGTGGAATTAACCCGTCAGTCAAGCGTTGCCATGGATACCTACCGCCGTCACGTAATGACTACCTGCGTTGGTCGATGAAAAGCTCTAAAAAAATACAGTTCAACCAACCTTAAGAACAATGTAAGAGAAATGAAATAAAGAAAATTTAACAAGTAAAAAATGGGAGTCTTACAATAGGATGTTAAATTACCCAGGAAATGAGTTTTGTGAGAGCATTGTTTCGAAGTTTGACCCTCTGAAAACAATCGTCTTTTATACGAAAACTGGAAACATTTTTTATCTCGTATCTCGGATTTTGATTTCCATTACTTGAGCAAGTCAGTTTGTTTTTATGTATGTAAGTAAGTATGTAAACAGTTTATTGTACAAAAGAAAAACCATAACAATACAATTAATATAAAAATATGTACGAACGTGGCGAACTTATCCCTTTAAGGGATCTCTTCCAGATAACCCTTGAGAGATTGAGAAGAGTGAAGGGTTGTGCAACGAGTAAACAAGTGTACAAGAAGAAGAATATAACTCATTAAGTAACCAATAAAACTTAAATAAATAAAACTACATTCAAATACCTACATAAATAGATACAGAAATATATATATTAATAGTTAAATATAAATACATAAACGCACCTAGAGGATAATTGATATTTTTATGCCGGTAACTGAACACCAAATATATATATTTATATAAAGCCGCATTTCACCAAACTGTAATAAGGCTTACTTTGAAATTAGTTTATACAAATTTTAGCGTTTAAATTAGGTATTGCTACGTATACCTAGGTGGTGTATTATTCCAGTTTGGTGAAATGCAATCTAAGACTACTATATTTATGAGCACGGGTTAGTTAGGTAGTAAGGATATTGTCTATATTTATAAACAATGTCCTCTTTGTCTAACTCACCCGTCAGCCAGCAAATCAAAAGGCAATAGTCGACGCCCTGTCGCCGACGACCATAAAGCGATGTAAACATAAACACATAAAACTTTATGCGCTGAGAGTACATTTACAAATGTAGACGGGAAAGGGTTTTTATATGTTTTAGTCAGATTGGATGCTGACGTAGATTGAGATTGTTTTTTTTGTTACAAGTCAAGGTTGCAGAGAATTATTATAGTGAGATACTCGTAGTATGAGATTTTGAAGTATAATAATGTTTATCTACCTGTATCATAACTTCCCTATAATAGGTTCAAAACAGATAAGCAAATGGCCTTATATTAAAACACCTGTATCTGTGGTGGTATTTTAATGTTAACATTAAAGTACTCCATGTCATTAAAGTATCGGTTATGAGTAGTGCATCTTAATGTTCACTTTAAAGTATCAGTCACCTAATGTGACCATTAAGACAAAGGTACGATAAGATACAGGGCAACCATAGATACAGGTTTCTCTTACATTGTATAAAACGTATTGTAATGTGTGTGCACATAATTAGGCATTAAAACACTCGTGTATTAATGACTCTCACTATGCATCAGTCACATGAACTATTATAAGATAACTTTTAAATAGGTAAGAGACTCTGATAAAGTAGCGAATCCCACTTTCAGAGTACATAACTCCTAAACGGCTAACTGTCTGAGGGCTGAGATCCTTACACGGTAAAACCTAATTGATTTGAAGTTGTATGGTATTGTAAAGGTGTTATTTCTTGTATTTACTTGACGTCAAATAAATAAGAAGTATTATGGCTTAGTTACTCCACGGTTACTCCAAGTATAATAAGGGCAATACAATATGAAATGTGTTTCAAAAAGCTAGTGTTTTTTTTTTGACAAAGTGAACATAAATTAAGTACCAGTTAAAACAACAACCCATGACGTGTCGAGACTTGTTCTCAATTGCCCTTTGACTGCAGCCTTTCAGCGATAATTAAAAAAAGAACTCTCAAAGGGACTATTCACGCGGTAAAATCAGAACGATTCGAATCGGCATGGTTTTAGCATGTCAAAGGAATTTGCCAGTTGAGAAGAGCATGTTGAGCTGTTGTTGGAGTAGAGAAGTAGGTACGTATATTTTTTTTGTTTTGATCTCAGGGGAGTTATTATGACGTAGATATGCAGTTCATTTTACGTAAGCGTAAAAGACAGTGCTATAACATTAATAAAGCTCTGTCGTTTTCTCTCTAACTAAACTGAACTGCAAAGCTAAAATAAATAAATAAATAAATATCAGAGGACGATGTCACACCAATTGACCTAGTCCCAAACTAAGCTCAAGGCTTGTATTATGGGTACTAGACAACGATATAAATACTCATATAGAGAAATATATACTTAAATACATAGAAAACATCCATGACTCAGGAACAAATATTCGCGCTTATCACACTAATATCTGTCCTTACCGGGATTTGAACCCAGGACCGCTAGCTTCGGAAGCAGGGTCACTACCAACTAGGCCAGCGTGTCGTCAATCATAATCGTCGTATGTCATAATAACACCCCTGAGCTAGAATATGACAGACAGGTTAAATGGATTAGAAAGTGTCAAAACCATAGCTAGGTGAGGACCATAGTTGTAGGAAAACATAGATCCCGTGTAGGCAAATGTCAAGCGTACCACCCATTTCTCCTGTGTACAACACAGCTTGTAGCCAATATTATTGATAAACCGCACATCACTGCCTGCAAACTTACGCACACTAATGCAGAATCACACACTAACACACCTAAAAAGTGGTACACTTTTGAAATTCAATTGAAAGCGGTCATATACAGGGTGTCCCAGGAAGAAGTGTCAAGCGGAAGTCCAGAGCTGAGGTAGAGCACCTCAAGGGGCATCTGAATCACCCCCATGTATGTTCAGCAATTGTTATTAGTTTCCGAGATATTAATCATTTTCATCGGATTTTTTGTCATTTTTCCTTATGTCCGTGATACGAGAAACCCCTAAATTCATGTATTTATACACTTTTTTTTCAGTGTTTTCTTGCATGATTAAAATCACTGTGAAATAAGGAAGTTTTTAAAGCTACATGCCATTTTTTTTTTCATTACAACTTTTTGAGTAATCGCACAGAGTTACTTTCTCCATACTAATGGAACCCCGCGTTTGTTTTTCACCAAGTATGGAAAAATAAACTTTGTGTGTTTACTCAAAAAGTTGTGATGAAAAAAAAAATGGCATGTAGCTTTAAAAACTTCCTTATTTCACAGTGATTCTAATCATGCAAGAAAACACTGAAAAAGAAGTGTATAAATACATGTATTTAGGGGTTTCTCGTATCACGGACATAAGGAAAAATGACAAAAAATCCGATGAAAATGATTAATATCTCGGAAACTAATAACAATTGCTGAACATACATGGGGGTTAAATCGATAGCTTATGAGCTGCTCTATCAGCCCTAGGCGGGTTGACGTTGGTTTCTGGGACACCCTGTATAGACGACTCTTTTTAACGAAGGGCATTTATATAAGGTGCGAGGAGTACTATTCTATTAGCCGTTTTTATTCTCCCTTTATGCTTTCCTACCTCTATGAGGACCAAAAAGTTTTACCCTAGTTAAGCGTAGGTAACCATACAAACAACGAAGGCGAACAAAGTTCCGTTTTGCGACGTAAAATATCTCTTTAACGATGGTTAATTATTGTCGCGCAGCGGAAAAGTTTCAACTATAAGCACATAAACGACATACACTTCACGGTGCTAGTGTAACTTTGAATATAAATAAATTAAGCTATACCAACAGTATCAACGTACATTCTAACTAATTCACAGACGTTTCAACAGAATTAGACGGGTCATTTGGTACAAAATGTCGTCATAATGTCAAATTGCACATTACTGGTGCACCACGCAAATGTGGGTCCATATTGGCTCACATAAAATTCTTATTCCTATTTTTTGTTTTACTACCGATTTTTATTCATAATAATCACTCTTCATAACTTTTTTCCTTATACTTTTTTGTTCATAATTTTTAAATCATAATTATCGCAACTCATAATGTATTTTTTTAAGAAACTGTTACTTTGTGAGGATTGTTATAAATATAACCTAACCTAACCTAACCTTTTCTACATGTAAGATAAATAAGAAATTTTGAAAAATGTACTGTTCCATGTATATTAGCGTTATGAATTCAGATGATTATGAGTTCCAATCTTTAGTATTAAAAAAAAAAATGAAGATTATGAAGAGTGATCATTATGATGTAAAATGGTATGAGAAACATTTTCGGACTTCCGATAATAGGACTTAAAAATTTAGGTGAGTAGATACGCACCCCGCAAATGTATATTGCTCGTCTAGGCCCCATTTAACTCGGATTTGTTAGGAAACCGGCCAAAACAGCGCAAGAAATTAATTAATTTTACGCTAACATTCAGAGTGGATTTGTGAAAAGCAAATATTAAAAAGCGGAGTCATGGTTGGAAATGAATTTGGAAATATGTTGTTACAGTTAACAATGTAATTTAAGCTATTAAATTCTGAAGTGTGTGGAATTTTTACTTTCAAGGTATAAATAATAAAGCATAGGGCTATGAACTAGGAACAATGATGGACACTGGATACTTATTTTACAGAAGACAAGAGTTATTCATTCATCTTTCCAATACATCCCTAATAGACATAGTCATCCCAAAAATGAATTGAAATCACTTCTGCATATTCCTAACCTTTCTACCATCAGCTATTACAGAATTAACAACAAGTATTTAGAGTTATTGGTGACATACCGTCACGCCATCATTCCCAGAGAGAGGTATGCAGAGCTACAGAATTACCAACAACTCTAAAAACTTGTTGTTAATTCTGTTACCACATTTTGCACAAACAAGCTATCATTGTATATATTAGTGATAGGTTGCAAGCCCATAACCTAACAACACTACAAGCATTTATTTCCATAGTCACCTCTTACGGCTTCCACGGGAAGACATGGAGTGGCACTATTCTAAGCCGGCAACCACACGGCATTTAACACCCATGACAGGGTAGTGATTCTCTCAACAACGGCGGTCGGACGGACGAACGTGTGAATGTCCAAGCGGCGAGTGTAAGTAGTCCCGTCAGTGCTAACAAAACATATTTTAGCGCGTGCATTTTCAATTTAGCAGCATTGTTTCTGCCAATGGATTGAACGTATAAGGCTGCATAATTGAAAATGCACGCGCTAAAATGTGTTTTGTTCGCTCTGACGGGACTAATTAAACTCGCCGCTGCGATTTCGCTCGTCCGTCCGACCGTCCGTTGTTTTTGAGAGAATTACACCCCTGATTTAATCATTTATACAGGACGTTCCCAATTTTCCCTGACTTACGCATATTTTGCTTCCCTTTTCCTCTGATAAGAAAATCTTTGTACTCCAAAATGATCATAAATATGTAACGAGTTATTCCATACGTGACTTGCGTAATATGCGTTATGTTTTGATGTAATACTCAACAATAAAATATAAATCAGATTTGATTATGCGTAAAACCGTCTGTATTTTTACGCCATAACCAATTTTTCCCCAAACAATATGATTCCGAGAGTGCACACTCGAAACTCCGCCGGAAAACATTTTATTATACATGAATATTGTGTATGGAAATGGAATTCACGCAGTTCTATTTATTAAATTATCATTTCAAAATAGTTTTTTCGCAATGAGAATACCAGATTTTTTGCCAACCATTTCTTCGGCGTATCATAGTAAAAATAGAAAAGTAGTTCGTTGCTGACATATTGCCGCTTGTGTGATAGGGTTGCAGCGATGCGTATCGCTCGATACTTAATAGAGCACCATCAAACGCGGTGGCGGTGCGGCCCTGACTAAACCGGCTTGGTGCGTCCTGTTGAGTTTGCTTGTGGTGGCTCGTGGTGTGACAGTTTAGGCACGCACACATGCGAGCCGCGTGATACTTTGTTTGCATACGAACTACTGTTTATACTGTGGCCGCATTTCCAGTAACCCGAATAGGTTTCGCTCTGGTTTATTTGACACTAACTGCCTTTTATCGCGGTGTAGCTGCGCCTTAACGGCAAAGTGGGGACGTGAATATTTAAGACGTTTTTCTTGGTTTTCTTTGGAATTAATTTGTTATTTAATATATGAGTTTTGGCGTTGGAAAGTCCACTATAAAATAAAAATAGTAGCAAATGTAATAAGCACAAAGTTGACTAAAAAAATAAGGTGTCTATTCTAGTACTACATGCGTATTTATTACTTAATGGATATTGACTTTAATTAATGAGCTAATATAGAACCTCGTCGTTGAAGACGATGAAATATCATTCTATTTGTCTTATGGATTTTATTCGAAACTATTCAAAGTTTTGTTGTTTGAAATTTTTAACCAGAGAAAAGTTTTAAAATCAAAAATTATCGCTATTCCAAGTCAAGGTGAACTATTCATTCTTAATAACTTATTAAGTATGGTTAAATTTTAATAAGTGAAAAGTATATTACTATTGGAATCGATGTTTGTAGCGATGCAGTCGCGCGTTTCGTATCGCTGTCACTTTTGCTCGCTAATCTGTAAAAGCGACTGCGATACCGAACGGCGTGACTGCATCGATACAAAAAGTGCCGTGTGCTACCTACCTAAGACCAGTATAAAAGCCATAAAAGGGCTATTTGTAGTGATGTTTTTAGACGTAATTAAATTTAATTATTAAAACAAACTGTAAAATTTTCATAACCATTTTATAGTATTATTTATTTGCCAAAAAACTACTTCTTGAATACAGTAAAAACCGCTTGGACGCACCTATTGTGTAGGTATTATTCAAAATGGAATCCAGTAGTCCGTGAATACCTTATCAAAGGGACTGAATAAAAAAGGGAAAGATTGTTACCTAGTGCCTGCGGTGCCTGAAATTCACTGAGCCTTACAGGAGTGTTTTCATACGGCCAACCCGTACAAACCTTGAAAGATACAGGGTGTCAGTTACATGATGGTAAGTCAAGTATAGTATTTTTTTGATTGAAGGAGGTTAAAAAATTACTGCGTTTTATTCTGATTCAAATATACAATTTATGACGTTTTATTCAAATTGCATTATCATATTTTATTATGGTTTTTTTAGCCTAACAGGAGTGTTTTCATACGGCCAACCCGTACACCTTGAAAGATATAGGGTGGCAGTTATTTGATGGTAAGTCTAGTTCAGTATTATTTTGATTGAAAGAGGGTTCCAAATGACTGCATTTTGTTCTGATACAAATAATAAATTTTATTATTCAAAGTGCATTATCGTGTTTTGTTTTTTTAATGTGATAATGTCATCATTCCCGCTGAAAGACGCCCACTGCTGGACATAAATATAGTCCTCCCCTAATGTTTGCCAAAAGGTGCTTCTGCACTGCTTGCGTCCTAGTTTTCCCGCAACCTAAGCCTCGTCATCAGACCACCTTGTTGACCACCCAGGCTGCATCTACGCGGACGCCACTCAAGAATTGTTCGGTTTCTTCGGCAATTTGTTCTGCAAGCGGTATGCCCTGCCACTATCATTTAGGTCAAGCAATTTCTTAGGGCTATGTCGGTGACTTTAGTGTTTTTTAATGTGCAAAAGGAGACAAACAAGCAAGCGAGTTAGCTAATGATCACGACCAATAAACACCCGTAACACGAAATAAGTCGCAAATGCGCTGCCGGACTTTGACAAAATAGTAGGCTCGTTCTTGAACAAATCTCCTCATTTCCGATTCAAACACGCAAAGATTAAAACAAAAAAAATTATGTATCTACTAGTATAGGTACCTAAATTGAAAATCAAAAATCATTTATTTTCAATACTGAAGTCATTTCGTTTCCAATACCACATGAAGGGCATCACCCTGTACATTCAGAACCTGAATAAAACCCTAATAAGGGATAGACTATTTACCCGTATTTGCTGAGAATACGCAAATCCAAAGGAAAAGGATTTCCGAGCGATATAGTTGGGAAGTTATTATTGTAATCTCCCTTTGTGATCTTATTGGGATAGATTTAGTTTTGATACAGGACACAGATTTTACTGTTTACATTTTGGTAGCTTTTGTGTCCCTATTTTGAATCACCCTTTGTGTTTAAATCTGTGTTTGTTGTAAGGTTATTTGAAATCTGTTAATTTCGACAGGCTTTTGTTTTAAAGTTTTACGTTGATGATTTAACTTATATTAATGGGTTTTAGTGGTCGTATTTAGGCTTTATACAATAAACCTTAATCCTTTACCCGTCTAAAGTCTAATTTATCAGTCTGCTCGCCCTGACCGCTAATTTTACTAGGTCGAGGCCTGTTCAAAAACTAATCGTCGTTTTTTTTATTTTCCTTTATCTTTAAAGTGTAATTATTGTTGTTATTTTTTTTAGCGGCCACGTATGTTTTTCTTATTATGGCTTAAAGTACCTCTAAATTCACATAAAAATACATCCTACTAATATTATTAATGCGTTCGTGTGTGTGTGTGTGTGTTAGTTACTTCTTCACGCTGCAACGGCTGGATGGATTTGGATGAAATTTGGAATGAAGATTTGGAGCTACTTTTAATCCTGGAAATTTTAAAAGTTCCCGAGGGAATAAATAGGTAATAAGTCGAAAAATACGCGGACGTAGTATACCTATATAAATTCATGTGTTAAATAATATCATACGTACATACATTAAATCACGCCTGTTTCCCAGAGGGGTTGGTAGAGACCATTTCTTTAAACTTGCTACGATCCTGAAAAATCCCTTAATAAATAATCGATATCAGAGCGGAGATATAACAGATTTGACTATTAGTTTTTTGGTACTAAAAGTACGCCTAGGTATTAATATTATTATTATTTTTATTTTAATCTTTAATTTTTCAGTAGCTTAGTTTTATTTTAATTAAAATAAGTTTAGTTTTTAAATTTGAATTGTAGATACGATTGTATGGTATTAATATTTAAATACGTACCGAAAAAAGCTTATTTTCAATAGATCTATGATGATTTAACATTTTTACGAAAGGCCGCTCACCTTAATAATGTATAACTTTTACAAATGACAGCCGGTGAAATGACTAGCATTGAGGCATTCCATCTTAGTCCTCAGGGTTGGCAACGCATTTGCAGTCTTAGGATTGTCTTAGGAGGTCACAGTTTCCACTTACCATCAGGTGGCATGTGTGCTCGTTTGTCTACTCTATGCCATAAAAAAAAACTTAAATCTATTTACTCTGTGCTTTGACGTAGGTGGTCATGATGGTCACCATTGGCCTATTATTGTATATTTACGTAATACAATATAAATAAAAATGTATTAGAGTTTAAAATGTGTCGAACAGAATTACTACCATCATAGCAAAATATTGCTTTACACATGTTTTCGTAAAGGTTGGCGCAGACATAAACGCTCAGCACGGATTTGTGTGGTACGATACATTTTTACATACATACATACATAAACTCACGCCTTTATTCCCAGAGTGGGGTAGGCAGAGCTACAGAATTACCAACAACTCTAAAAACTTGTTAATAATTGTGTAACCACATTTTGCACTTTTAGGCTAAGATGTTTACCAGTGTATTAGTGACAGGTTGCAAGCCCATCGCCTAACAGTACTACTCGTATACGCCTTTATTCCCTTAGCCGTCTCTTACGACATCCACGGGAAGATATGGAGTGGCACTATTCTAACCCGGCAACCACAACTATTAATATATTATTATTATATTATTTGCTTGTCACAAAAAATTATTTGTACCAAAAAATATTTTATGACAGAGGCTTATTCAAAGTAATATAAAATGCCGGACGCAGGCCTCGCGTTATCAAAATAATATATCGTATTAACACAAATCAAAGCTCACTTTTCAATGTATCATCACATCACGAGCTGATTCGTTCCCGAACGGTTATGTCTGCGACAACCTTTTTATAACCATTTTATTTTTAACCTCGTTTACATTAAGAAATCAATGATATGCAATTTTACTAGAATAACTTTTGCTACAAGATTAACATGCGATTAATTCGCTTCGCTCGTCGTCACACAAATAATAAACTTAAATTCGAAACCATAAGTTAATCTTTATTTTTAGTTAAAAAAATAAAAAAATGTAAGAACTCTGACTCTGGCACTGTGACTGTGGCCCCTAGACTAGATGCATTGCGAGAAGGTTATCGTTATTAACAGCCAGTTTTTGTCTGTGGAACTGTGACTCTACCATCATGGCAATAAAGTTCAATTAAATTTGTTCGAAAATGCCATTTTCTGCAGAAAGGAAAATTTTATGATAAACATTTATTCATATTGCAATACAGTTCAAATTAAATTGCCTTGATAATGTACACACTATTGCACACTGGCCCTTACGAGATTAAGATTGACGTAAGCTGCCGAACGGTCACTCGAGCACTTAATTTAACTTCCATACATTTTGCCACTTTTTGACAATCATTAACGTTACCGTTAAGAATCGTTTCTACCACTTAACTCTTGATAACTGCACATAATGAATATTAGGTCAAGAACGCAATAAAATAATTCTCTAAACGCCTTCATATTTTCATATTATGCAAATGCCGTCTCGGCGTCGGTATCCATAACTATTATCGGAGGACGCTTCTAGAATATCAACGAGAGGATGCAAGGTTATGCCGCCATCTTTAATGATAAAAACGCATTGTGCTTTATTCTAAATTGCTTTTCATTTGTACGTGTTAGTTTTTTTTTTCTTTGGATTTTTCTTTCTCTGGATCCAGTCCCTGATATCTGAGGATCGTAATTAGCGTCAGGGTTGCATCTGGAGCGGATGATCTGCCTCCAACAGTTTCGGTTCAGCACGTCTCTTAGGTACACCGTGTAGAATTTGAGTTTTTATTAGAGACTAAAATGTATCTGTGCGAAATTTCATCCAGATGCGTTCAACCGTTTTGGTGTGATTGAGTAACAAATATCAAAACTTTCGCATTAATAATATTAGTAAGATTAGTAAGATAGTATTGCTTTCTCATTGGGTTTACATACATCGTTTATTGAGTAAAAAACGGACACATTTCAAAATGAATCAGTGTTGCGTTTTAAAATTAGAAGCTGTTCGTATAAGATTTTTAATGCAAGAGCAAATTATTTTGGAATGTGTCCGTTTTGTATTCAATGAGCGACATGTGTGGTTTAATAATGTAATATCTAGCAAGATTTAAAGCGGGCAACAAAAGTTTCTGTGACATCTAATTATCGCTAAGGTTGACACTTGTCATTGTCATAATACTATTGTAAGGGACAATAGAGCTTGTTGTATCATGACGTGCAAATGAACTGATTTTTGGCCGACTGTATATTAGTAAATTACTACAGAGGCCGGGACAAAAGGGGTTGCCGGCCGAAGACATATAGACGGCCGAGCGCCAAGCGAGGCCGGATAGGTCTGAGGCGGGCAACCCCATATTTCCCGCCGAGGTATGTATAGTGCTTTTCTCAAACATATGCAATTAAATAAAAAATACATCACTCAAAAAAGTAAATTGATAAATGTCCACGGAAAAGTAATTGGGTGTTAAAATAAAGTACCAGGAGCGCAGCGGTAATTAGGAGGTATATCAGGCATAGCGCAACTTAGATCTCAGGCGGTGCGGGCAGCCGGCGGGCGGGCGGCGGGCGCACACGACACAGCGCGGATGTCTCCCAAACGTTTATAAATGCACTCCTAGTACTTGACGTTATAACATTTTCTCAAAATTTTTAAAAATATAATTTAGATATTCAGCCTGTTCATAAAACCAGCTGTCATGGCCATATTAAAATTAAAAAAAAATTACTTCCCGGCCTAGGCCTTCAATTTTGTATGAAGTTCCTTTACAGTTCTCTCGAGTTGTTCCGCCGGGAACGTGGCACTTTGAAGCCTAAAATAACTAACATAACGCCGACATTACATAGCATGTTTGAGAAAAAACTTTTAACGTAGATAGGTCTAGCGTCAACGTAAATCCCGTAGGGGCAGAACATGCCTAATTACAGTAATTACATACCTACTTGTAATAAAGCTAGTAAAGTAATTACATACACACACACTCTCACAAAGCTGAATCGTAAAACAATAAAACAGGTGTGATCACAAGAGGATACTATCATTGAAAACGTGAAGGTAAGGCTTTCAGGAATCAGACATCCCCTGAGTAATCCCGGTCTTGAGTAGGGATGGGAACAGAAACATCCATGTTGATTATGCGCATCCATTTATTGAGAAAAACTGTGTTTCAAATAAGTTATGAGGAAAAAAAAACAAGGGACAATCTCACACAAATTGACCTAGTTAGTAGCACACTTAGCTAATAGGCTTTTGAAAGACATTTTAAATACATGGAAAACATCCGAGACTTTAAACAAATACACACACACACACTGCTGATCACAAAAATATTTCCATACCGTGAATCGAACCCGGGACAGCTAGCTTCGTAGGCAGAGTAACTAGCAATAGACTAACGCATCGTTTCGTATATAACATGGTGTTAAATATAGCGATACACATACTACACACATATGCTAAAATCATCATAAGCACTAAATAGCATATTTAAGATTTTAACAAGTTAAAGTACTAGTACTAGTACTAGATGGTGGAAACCATGTCGTCTTTTACCAGCGTCGCTTTTGCCTAACGCACTCGCAATCTCAATTGACTTCAAAGCGGAACAATAATTTTCATTTTGTTTGCAGACAAGCCTTCGATTTTCAAAATGAAAACAATTGCGATTGCGAGTGCGTTAAGCAGTAGCCCCTCTGTTATGGTATTGTTTTCAACTTGGCTGCCATTACTGTCAAGTAAATAAGAGCTATCGAAACGTTGACAATACGATAACAGATCAACGAGAATAGAGATCGCTTGCTTTTTAAAATCTCGGCGCTTGGAGCTTGTTATTTTCATGCCATAAAAAAAATCTTCATCAGCAGAGAACATGCTATAATAGGTCTATGGATTTTATTTTTAGGCAGAGCTACAGAATTACCAACAACTCTAAAAACTTGTTCATAATTCTGTAACCACAGTTCGTTACTCTTTAATTGAGAAAAAAGGCCACATTAGCAATATAACTAATGAGTCACAAAAAAACATTTTACAAAAGACATGAGGTGCATGACTGAGTTCAATTTGCTAGCGTTGTATATTCTGCCTTTGTGATCAAAAGCTAACATTAATTAGAGATGGCGAAGAATACAGTAAACCCTATTTTCATCAAAGGCGAGCTGATTAAATTCAAGTCCATAAAAATACTTTGGCTTTGTAGATTGGTCGGCAGTTTGTTTGACTGTGTGTGTTTTGTCGAAGGCATATAATTTATTTTCAAAACGCAATGTTAAACTTTTTAATAAGTTGAATGTTCGGTGGTATTTTACAATGAATTACTCTAACAATGCTTCGTCTGCTTTTAATTATTATTTTTCGAAATGACTTTAAAAGTCCTTTAAAATCAAAGCTTTGCTTTTCTTTGAACTAAGAGAAAATAAGTATTTGAAATGGAATTGTTAGTCTTTATTATTCACAAACACCTTTTTTCTGTATTTTTTAACCGATATTGTTACCTACTGCTCAAGCATATTTAAGGGTAAGGACCAAAAAGTTGACCACGATAACTCAGTCAATAAAATTTTCAATGAAACTTTTCCGTTGTGACACGAAAATTAGCCATACAATTGTAGGGATAAATTTTCGTCGCATAACGGAACTTTTTTCGTCTTCGTTGTTAGTATGCACTTAACTGTGGTCCAACTTTTTGGGCCTCACCCTTAAATTAATTTGCTCGAATTCTGTGCCCTACTAATCTAGAAAACCAAAATTAAAAGTTGTAAGTAAAACAATAAATTGGTATTTAGGGGTTCCACACTTTGACAACTTTTAAAATCAATGTTCATGATTATAACAATATAATTCACTTATTCACCTATTTACAAAAATGGTGATGTTTGATTTGTAGATGATAAAGAATTAGGGTGTAAGTGTGAAACATCCAACTCACTTACTGTTTTATTCTTACTTTGCGTGTAATTATTATCTTTTCAAATTGCTATGCTTTCTCATACTCTACAATATTATATCGCTTTGCCAAAATCAAATATGAGTGATTCCTAAATAGTCACTCGATAATTAAAGGCTGTTTCGCATCCAACATCCAGTCCCGTCCCTCTCTAATCCCGTAATGGGCAACGTTTCTCTCCACGTTATTAACTCTACTTTGCCCGGCACGGTGTATCAGCGAATTTTGCCCAGTGATATTTCGAGGCGAAATACAAATGCCTGTTCTGTTTTTATATCTGTATGTATTTGTTACTTTGTTTTGTTTGTTTGAAAATTCCATGAAATCGTTTGACGCTTTTGTATTTTCGTTGACTTTGGCCAGCGTTAAAAAGACCCCTTTTTTATATTGGGTTCAGAAAAATCAACAAACCACTGAATTTTAAACATATTTTATGCTCTTCAAATCGTTTGTATGCTTTTGAATTAACAATGCATTTCATTATACGCAGCAGGAACATATTTAATCAAAACCTTTGTCATAAAGCACTTGTGCATAATAATATACAAAACAAGAAAATAGCTTATAACTCGGGAATCGTATTTAATCGACATACATTTTATTATTTACTCAAACCAGAATTAATTAGATACCTTAAATTCAGTATTATATTATTGAGCGCATTGCTCCAACAAACTGACACACAGTTTGGCGACATTTAGAGTATGATACTATGAAAAATAAACATATTTACATTTAAAAAAAAGGAAGCCTGGGTACAACGATAGGAGTAGTTAACAGCAAACGGAAACTAAACTACAAATATTACATACTAATATACTAATATTGTCTTATCTTAGTAAAACAATAAATGAGAAAGTTTGGATGTTTGTATGTTTGTTACTCAATCATGCTTCAACCACTAAACGGATCGGGATGAAACTTGGAACACGTATAGTTTAGGTCCTGGAATAGGACATAGCATAGTTTTTATCCTGAAAAAACATCTCATTCCTATGGGAAATCAAACTAATCGCTAAAAACTGTGAATTGGTTCACAAGGTGGCGCCACTGTATGGACAAGTAGGTAACACAATTAAAAAGGTGAAATCTCAGCTAGCCACGTGTGTGTAAGTGTTTTTATTTATATTTGCGGGACAAGATAACGCATCCGTCTCTCTGGTACCTACATACGTGTCAAAAAGTGACGGATGTTTTGTTTAATCCATATTTCGCTAGGCAAGTTGTGTAGTAACACGTTCAGTTTGTATTTATTGAAGTGTGTGTACATACTTTTAGTTCTCCATATACGAACTAGATGGCGCAAGCCCTTATTTAGATTTCGGTGTTGGATTGTTACCTTGGGTGTTATTCTCTTAAAAACAACGGACGGTCAGACGAACGAGCGAAATCGCAGCGGCGAGTTTAAGTAGTCCCGTCAGAGCAAACACAGTACATTTTAGCGCGTGCATTCACAAAGCCATGCTGCCAAATTGAAAATACATGCGCTAAAATGTGTTTTGTTCGCTGACGGGACTACTTAAACTCGCCGCTGCAATTTCGCTCGTTCGTCTGACCGTCCGGTCCGTTGTTTTTGAGAGAATAACACCTCTTGTCGTGGTCAAAGTGGTTTGGCAATTTTGCCTATACAGCGCAGTTATAAGCGCTATATTTACTTAGTTCTTGGTTCTTTTTTTTTTTTTTTTTTTTTTTTTTTATGTCATACAGAAGACAAACTAGCACACAGGCCACCTGATGGTAAGTGGAAACTGTGACCCATAGACATTCGCATTCACAGGACTGCGATGCAATCCTAAGACTGCAAATGCGTTGCCAACCCTGAGGACTAAGATGGAATGCCTCTATGCTAGTCATTTCACCGGCTGTCTTATCCCCAAACCGGAACACAACAATGCGAACACTGCTGTTTGGCGGTAGGTTAATGGATAAGATGGTGGTAGCGATCCGGACGGGCCCTGCCCTGGTTCGGTGAATATTGTTAATAATAAACAACTATTGTGATTTACGGATTTTCGTTCGTTTTGCTTTCGATTGTCGACTTGTCTATGGATTTTTTACTAAATTAAAATCCTTTAAAAAAAAACAAATCATTTAAGGCGCCGCGCGTCACCGCATTACACTAGTCAACATTTATATTATTCATCCAGAGGGGCTATTGCTTAACGCACTCGCATTCGCAATTGTTTTCATTTTGAAAATCGAAGGCTTGTCTGCGTACAAAATGAAAACAATTGTTCCGCTTTGATGCCTATTGAGATTGCGAGTGCGTTAGGCAATAGCGACGCTGGTAAGATAAAATTCTGAAGTCCATGCAGACAAAGTCGCGGGCAGAAGCTAGTTGCTTTATAAATTTGAAATAATTTTGTTTAAACGCGATAAGCCTATTTTGTAGTGACCACGTAGTGACCCATAAGTTGCAAAGAGCCATTCCGCCTTAGTCCTCACGCTTGGCAACGCATTTGTGGTCTTAGGATTGTTATCTTAAGAATGCACATGTCTACGGGTCACAGATCCCGCTCACCATCAGGTGGCCGCCGAAGTACCATTAAGAAGTTTAAATGTTGATCTACCATAGAACCCAGGGACCCCGCTATCCCATTCAAGGCGTTTCGAATAGGTTTTTATAAGGATTTATTTATAAAAGCCGTGTCGTTTGAAAGCCGATCGATTTGCTTTTTAAAGTGCTATTTATAAGGGTTACCCTTACCAAATCCGTTTCGTGTATGTCTAGCTCGATTTTGCTTTTGTGGTGCTATTAAGGATTTATTAAGAAAAGCCGTATCGCTTGAAAGCCGTACAATTAGCTTTTTAAAGTGCTATTTATAAGGGTTACCCTTACCAAATCCGTTCCGTGTACGTCTAGCTCGATTTTGCTTTTGTAGCGCTATGTTTTGAGTGATACCAATATCTCTTTAACTTAAAAATACCGTCTGATTGACTTTTTAAGCGCTATTTATAAGAGTTACCCTTATAAAAAGCCGTTCTATTGGTTTTTAAGCGCTATTTATAAGGGTTACCCTTATATTTGGTAATGCAATAAGAGTGATATCAATTTACTGCTGCTCATTAGGTTTCCCTTATGTGATGGCTAGTTTAACAAACAACTAAGTCGTATATTTCTTCCAAAGGGGTTATTCTTCTAGTGGTTTGTACTTCGTGAGGTAAGTCTTTTAAAGGCTTTATCGGGTAATGGGTGGTCAGTGGGGTTATTATGACGTATCTGTGCAATTCATTTTACGCTGAGAGAAAAGGACAGCTCTGTTCTTTACACTCACCGTAAAATGAACTGCATAGCGATGTCATAATAACCCCCCTGGTCCCTGATATAACCTTAATAACGTCATAACGACAGCGTCAAATGACGAGTTACAAATTACATAGGGATTAATCGATCGTTTTATGCGACAAGGTTCCATAGTGGTTCATCAATTTAAAGTCCTTGACCGTACCAACTTTCGAAAGGCGCATCCAGGAAGAAAAGTTTTGTGGTTAGATGATAAACTTCTTTGTATTTAAGTATATATTTCTCTATATAAGTATTTATACCGTTGTCTAGGACCCATAGTACAAGCCTTGAGCTTAGTTTGGGACTAGGTCAATTTGGTGTGACATTGTCCCCTGATAAAAAAAAACGTAAAATCTAGAATGAAATGCACAAAATGCTAGCAACAAATTCGTCGAAAGCACCTAGGTCTGCTAGTTTCCAAAATGCACGCCCGTTCGGTAGAAAGGGACCACGTCGACAGAATATTAAGCATTCGAAAGACATGACTCAGTGTGGTGTAGAATTGTTAGATGTCTCGTGAAAAACATGTGGATTTGCGACGAACTTTATGAATAAATAATTAATTTGAGCTTTATAGCGAGTCGAATAAACAGCGAGTTTATTTTATTGAGGACAATTTTATTCAGTAGCAAAAAGCAGTTTTAGATTTTATTATAGTTTTATATATTTAAAAGACGAAAACACTGTTTGGATTGGAATTAACATAAATGTCAGATCAAAGATTATTTATTTTAATAAATGATTGATTAAAATGGATATACTAATAAGATTTAAGTAACTGTACAGTGTGATCAGACTTTATTATACTCGTACATTTTAAAACATTGGTATTTAAGAAAATAAACTTAATTATACCTCTAAATAATCTCTGTCTTTAACTGAAACCCAACTTTCAGACTTTTACTTAATTAACTAATGAGTTTATTTAGAAAGTACTTCATGCAAATAAACTTCGGTAGCTTATCCTAATACAAAAAGCTTTGCCTAAATACGGTTATTTAGAAATATAGGAGTGTTAAAAGCAAAAGCCTTTACCAGACAAACGAAGTCACTCAGATGAATATAATGTTATAATTATGTAGTTTTATTAAGTGCTTATTTCTATACATTTAAAATTAGGCATATCGGCTAAACAGATATCGAGGGTTCCCGGGTAAAACCCAATAAGTAGTAAAAACCTAATTTTGAGATATCTCAAGTTAAAAGTTGACGAGGCAATAACTCCAAATTATATGAATAATTCTGTACAATAGATTATTTTACAAATTAGATAATTTAATCAAGTTTAAGGTTTTGTATTTTGTAGATTATGTCTTAGTTTAGTTTTGTTGTAAAATTATGATTTCTAAGCAAGGGTGACGATTTATTGGGTTTGAGCATAAAGAAAAAAGCCACTTTATGTACGTAAAGGTCGTTTTATTAAGTATAAGATACAAACAAAAAAGTTACGAGTGTTATTTTTAAGTGTATTCTTAAAGATAACAATGAATATTAAGCCTTAAAATAGTGGAAGAGGAATTAAAAAAAACAACTGTAATGTTTCACAGAAGTATTTATTATTCTTCGTCTGATTCCTGTGAAACATTATAGTTTGATGTTTTTAAGTTTTGTATCCAACTGTGCAGTTCTTCAGGGATAATTTCTTTCTTACACATGGTTAGTAAATCTTTTTTTTTTGCTAGGCTTATAGGTAATTGGCTGCTGTATAGATATTCTATCTCTTCCGGCCAAGGCTGTGAAACAGACGGTGGGTTTGAGTGTCTCTTGGCCCTTGTTTTGGGTGTGCTAGAATTGATACTTAAAATATCTAACTCACGAAAATCGTCCGACATATCGTAGTTAAAGTACATTTTAAAATCTCCTTTAACGTACCGAATCCTTTTAATTTTCAACCAATTCACTGGGTTTTTCATGGTATCTTTGCTCTTGTTTTTAATTATAGATGCACTAAGCTTTTTTAGGTCCAACATTTCATGAAACTTGAATTCTTTTACTTCGTAACTCTTTACTTCAACTTTCTTGCTTCCATTTTCGGTTTTTACTGTCTTAGTTTTTTTTGCTCTTGCCTGTTTAAATACATTTTTCCACTCAGATACACTGTTAATTGATACATTTTTGGACGCATTTTCAATAGCAGCGTGCATTGAATCTACTTCCATATGCGTATGGCCACTTTCTAAGAACTTTTGTTCGATTATATTTAAATGGTCAATTTTTTGAACAGCCCAAAGCAAGAGAGTGGATACATATTGGTTGCGGTTCTGGCCGCTGCAAGTATCAGAAAAAATTGATAACTCTGACACATTTTTAGGTATCTGTGTTGTCAAATAGTAAAATAGGCATGTGCCTATTTCACAACTCCCTTTTTTGCCATTAATCTCGCTCCAACAAAGACAGTAGGCATTATTGGGGAGACTGGCTTCATAAATGGTAAAATTGTAAAGAACCAATTTCCTCATGTAGTACAGTATGCTTTCACCACTATTAGGCATCTGTAAAACCGCCTGTAAATCCATGGTTATTGACATGAATGTTTCATCGGTGTTAGCACGAGCTTTGTCGGCGTCTTTTGCTTGTTGGCAGATCGTCTTCCGTGTAATATGCTCTTGGTATTCATCTTCTAGGTCTTCTTTCGATTCCGCTTTTTGGTATTTAGAACAAAGGTTACAGAGATCTTTTTTTGGACTGTAAAAACTAAAATTATATTCTTCAGTAAAAACTTTGCGGTATTTAGACGTAGAAACTGGTTTTTTGTGGGTTTCTTTACATAAGGACTCATACATTCTGTACATCTGAACGACCGATTTTACGTCAGGGTAAAAGTACTTTTTCTTACTGTCCTTACGACAGTAATGAGATTCCATTACGGGGAAGGATTCTATGTGTTCCTTGACAAATTTGACATCCTCGTCCTTGGTCTTATTTGGTGGAATTTTCTTGCCACGTTTGTCATCTGAGCTGTAAAAACCCAATGCATCCCTTTTATTTAAAGCATCAAACATGACATCCATACTTATGCACAACGTAGCCAAGAAAAATTTCTGACACACTTGATATCTTTCATTATTTTTCTGCATGAAACATTTTTTACTGAATGAGCGATCCTTCTTATTGGACGTTTTTTGTACTCTTCTAGTTTTTACCGGCTGCACTTCAACACAAGAAAGAATGAAGTTTTTTTGAGATTTGAAATCCATCCCGTAAAAATGACGGCATAAATCGTTGCGGTCTTCTGTAGAAAAAAAATTCGTACATTTGAATTGGCATTTATCGCATTGTATAGGTTTCGGAACTTTAGCAGACCGTAAAATACCTTGGGTAATGTAAGGTAGCCCTTCAATTTTTCTCTTCTTGGCAATATTTTTTTTCCATTCGCCTGGCTGAGCTATTTTACGTCGTTTCAAAGGTTTAACACGAGTCCAAACTCCATCCAAAACATTATCAAGAATCAACGTAACCGTTTCTTTTATCTCTGAATAACTCGGGCTCTCCTGAATTATAACGTTATTCGTAATGCAGTCAGTATCAATTTGGTATTGTGAATCGTCATCGGAGTTTTGTACGTAACAGGGATCTTTGTCTAAACTCTCAATAACAGTCCAAACTCGGCCTAAAACATCTTCTAGTATCGTCATAGATAGTTCAATGCGTTTTAACGGAATAATCGGACTTTCAGGAATTATATCACCACAGTCGGATGCAACTCCTTTTGTTAAATCTTCCTCTAGATCCGGTACGTAAGTGGGATCATCATTTGAATCGTCACTGCCAAATAAATGCTTACGTATGTCGTCATCTGCAAAGAAATATTCATTAGTAGGTAGGTATACAAAATATTGCATCTAGCTTGAATTATCCTAGTACCGTTACTGAAATACCTGGGTAAAATCAAACTGGCGGTTTAAGAACCTAAGTAGAACATCTTGCCTTGACCGGGAATCGAACCCAGGACCTCTATCTTCGTACCAACTAAGCCGACGTCAATAATTATAAAAATACTGACCTGAATCTGTATTGTAATCTTCGTTCACAATGTTGTGCATTTGGGAAGCAAAGGCCACCAGCGATTCATCAAGATCGGAAGAGCTACTAGAACGTGCACCAACATGTTTTGTTTCTAGCAAAGTACTTGTAATGTCTGAAATTAAAAAAACGTAATATTATTATGTATAAACCATGCGATTTAAAATTAATATACATAAAACTAGCTTTCCGCCATCAACTTAGCATTGTTTTTTATCGTTTTCCCCTCAACAACTAACAATTAAGATAAAAGCATTCTTTATTTAATTTAATCCAAAACTTAAATAAATGTATGTAGAATCTCATCCAAATCCGTTAAACCAGTCGTGAGTTTAAATTAAAAACAAACATTCACACACACATTTTTGTATCATGTTATAGGTACTTATACTAAGTAGAAATTTGTATTAGAAAGTAGGTAAGTATAATAAATTAACCTGCATCTGCATTGAAATCTTCGGTCATAATGTTTTGCATTCGGTTTGCAATTTCCATCTGCGATTCATCAAGATCCGAAGAGTCACTTGAATGTGTACTGCGTGCACCTACATTTATTGGTGGTAGTAGCAAAGTAGTACTTTCATCTAAAACCAAGAACAGAAAAAATATTAATATCAAATCTTACAGTCACTATAATAATATTATTATGAAGCATCGTTTCCATTTAACGTAAAACAGTTCGTGCTCAAACCCAATAAGTCCCAACTACTTGAAACACCCGCTGCCGCCATCTCGTTTTCTCAGCGCTTAATAAAACGAGATAGCAATAATGGCATTCAAACAAAGTTTTATCATTAAGTTCTTACTAGAAAACTTTTCTTGACTGATAGTTAAATCGGTAATGAAACAATAATCAACCACAATCTAAATTACCTACCATAATTAGCCAAACCAGGTTATTAACCTTTAAAGTTATAAGATAATTTACTTACCAGATTTAAGCGTATTTTTGCAAGCTAGTGCAACTAGTCTCCTTGACCGATCACCCATCACACCTAATTTCTCATAACATTAATAACTGAACAGAACTGTGTTATCAATCGGAACAGAAGCACAAACTCTAATAATTATTTTGTTATTATTACAATGCACGCGCAACCGTGACGCGTTCACTCATGTCGCTAACCAAACTGACTAAAACTGCGCGCACTGGCGGCGACGCGTGACCTTGGAGCAGCATTGCCCGCCTCAACTATACTTATTGGGTTTCACCACACAACGTCCTGATATTTTTGTTATTATAGGATCAGGTAAGAACCCTATAATTAAACTTAATGTGTAATTTTGTACGCACGCGTATTTTTGAGAATACTATAAGTATATTTATTGGGATTTATACTTTACAAAAATTCGTCTTATTGTGTAAGCTTGGACAGCTAAAATCTAACAAATGTTGTTATTGGTTTTTGGTTTCCATAAAAATATAATACAATTAATAATTATCGTAAGCTAAAACCTGTTTAACACTCATATCTGGTTTTATGTTAAGAGTTTAGTTCATATTTGTAAAATGTTGTTTGCAGCAAATACCTATAAATATACAGTATGTGGTTCTTGCACTAACTAAAACAAAAAAATTATGCCACTACATACATATATGTACACTTATATTATTTTAAATGAAATAAAATGTAAAAATGTTAAGATTTATTGGGATACGAATTTGTCTATTTCAGACATATTAATGAAATTTGAATATCTGTTAATACCAAAAGAAAGAGCGTAAAAAATGCAATACAATGGCATTCTTAGGTTAAAATCTCAATTTTTGTCACTTATTGGGTTTTAGACGGGGACCCTCGATATGGCTATATTAAACGACTGTTTTACTTTCTAATTGTGTAACCCTTTTACGATGGCCTATGTTTAAACGAAATCAATGCAAAATCTTTTTCCGGATTAATTGAAAAGATAAATGCAAAAGATAATTTGAATTTTAAACCCTTTTTAAATCACAAAAAATGGTACACCCTTTTAACGACCAATATAAATATCTACTTATAAGGGTCGTGTGTTATCTAAGTAGGTAGAGAATTTTTCGTTGTATTTTTTTTTTTTTTGATTCATATAATATATTTATTTAATTTACAAAGAAATTGGCTAAACACAGCGAACGTAAGCTATGTCCAGGGGTGTTATTCTCTCAAAAACAACGGACTGTCGGACGAACGAGTTAAATCGTAGCGGCGAGTTTAAGTAGGCCCGTCAGAGCGAACAAAACACATTTTAGCGCGTGCATTTTGCAGCCTTTTGCAGCCTTAGGGTCTCCCCAGACCTATCGACGCGGAATTGACTTGAGCCGGTAAGTTTTTTTTTTATGTCCGTGCAGTAAGAGTGAAAAAGGTATCGCTCGGCTCGGCTCGGCTCGGTTCGGCTCGGCGTTGCGAACGGAGCGACGTTTTCGATCTTATTGCGTGGACATAAAACTTATTCTTACCGGCTCAGCCGATTCCACGTCGATAATAGGTCTGAGGAGACCCTTATTTGTTCGACGCATCGGCAGAAACAATGCTGCTAAATTGAAAATGCACGCGCTAAAATATGTTTTGTTCACACTGACGGGACTACTTAAACTCGCCGCTTGGACATTCACGCGTTCGTCCGTCCGACCGTCGTTGTTCAGAGTATCACCTACCCAGTTTATTTGTTTTGGCCATCGCTCAGTGTTATTATAACTACTTTTCTTATTAAAAAATAAGGAAAAAACTAACCTAGTCGCCACTTTCATGAACAACCTGCAAATATATTTGTTTAATTATTATTTTTTTAATTTTCGAGTATTAGTGCGAATCTTATCATACTTACTTACATTAATTGGTTAAAGAGTGTATTTAAAGTGTTAAATCTTTTTAATTTAGAGGTAGTGAAAGTGGTAAAGACACCTTACCTCACTAATTTATGGCTGTCCTTCGTGAATATTCGCAGGTTTTGAAAAAAAACATTTTTATTATTAATTACTCTGGTATTTATAAAATCCGCAAAAATTCCCTTTTATCAACCTCTGAACTATTACATAATAAGCTAGGTGTCCAAAAGGGGCCGTAACATCAATCAAGTTAATTATTATGTAATTTTGTTAAGCCCGCAAAATGATCGATACTCTTTCAGAATAAAACACATTAACGGACCTTTTCCCGCCTTATAGGTTTCGTTTTTGCAAAAGAAAACGACACTTTATTTTCGAAGACATGTTCTTTGAGGCAAACACTTTGTTATGGTTTAAAAAATCATGCTGTATATTTTTAGTTCTTACATTTGAAGAAACCGATCAAGCAACATTGGCCCTTGAATGTACTGCAAAAACGTCATCCTTAGGATGTGTAGGATTAATACGTGTACGGTTATGTCTATTCCATATTATTTTGTCAGTTTTCGGAAATCGTAGCATTTTACTTAGGGTCACTTAATAGGGTTTTTTTCCAAATATATATTTACCCCTATTGCAATGGTATTGTTTACGACTTAACCAATTTCACTGGCAATTTAATAGGAGCTAAAATGTTGAAAATGCAATAAAAATAAAGGAAAACAAAGTGATATTATACAGGCAGACTTTTAAAGTAGAACCACTACAGGATGATCCAGTCTTGAAATGCAATCTCATGTTATTATGAAACAAGATAGAAAATATGGTAGAGCCTCACTGACGGGTGTGATGTATGAATCTCCCTATAAATAAATGTTCTCTGGAATTGGGTCGCGGCTGCGTGCATGAGGGTATATTTCACGCAAAACTGTGTTTATATAGAAAAAAACCACTTCGTTGAATATAAAAGGACTTGCATATTAAATAAAATATGCGTAGGGGATCTGTCTTTTATACAAAATATACCAAAGATATTGAAAGATTTCTTGGATGGAATGTGTCAAGAGTGATATGAAAAACAGATAATAAAAATGAAGAATACAATAAATGATGATGTAAAGGAAGTGAATTTATACTGAGATGACGGCAGATAGAGATGTACTGCGAACAATTGCCACGAATGATTGGGGTATAGGCAAGATGATGACAATGACGATGACAACAACGATGACGATGACGATGACGATGACGATGACGATGATGATGATGATTGAAAGTTGGTTAGATTTCTTTCTTACAGCATTCACAAACAAAATATAACCTAAAATTTTACCTACTTTAAGGTACCTAGGGTAATGGACACAGAGTAGGTACTCGTATGTTAATACGTAGGGTGACGACACCAAAGATGGACACTTTTAGATAACTGTTACAAAACAAATGAATGACAACAACAGTAAAATAAAATCAAGTGTTCATTATTTGGCGCCTTGTCCATTACTGGTTCCATCACATTAAGTACGTTGTTTTAATTTTATATTCAGTTTAAGGCCAAAAAAAAACCATTTCAAATCATATTATTTTGTAGCGCGTGTGAGTTCTGTTGGCAACCTTTAAAAACAGAAGTGCAAAATTAAAAATTAAAATGAATCATTTCACCATTTCTCAGAAAGTAGCCTATTTTGATGGTTCTTGTTTCTTAGAAGTTTTTTTAGCGTTTAGATGTTCAAGTATTTTAAGCGTTATTATAACAGCCAAATTCACTGTAAATTCTCATAAAAGCGTAATAATTTAGACGTCTAGCAAATTGATTTAGAATTTCCAAGAAATTGTAAACAACTAATTATGAGAAACTCCTTTGATGATACAGCTGGATTGATAATTCAGTTCAATGAACGTTTATAAGTTTGATAACATTCAAAAACAAGCTCGAAACTTAAAATAAATTATATTAAACGGTAATTAACTCGTTAGTTTTGGAATTATAAACGATCTACAGAAACGAACCATATTTAATTTTATAAATTATAAATGGAAGAATAACCACGATCGTATCAAAAAGTAAAATACTTTTAAAATTGTTACAATAATGTTCAAAATCGACTGCATTTGTACAGAATTTAGAGGGTAGACAAGTTTCATAACGCTAACAAAATGTATGGAATTGTCGTAAGCACTCGACGCGACCGTCTTTTATTTTTATTGTCATCGACAGACAAAAAGTCGCCCTGTTCTGATTCCCAGCCCATCTAAAGCCCGATTTACATTGGTCAAGGACAGTCGCCAGTGGACAGTGACAGTGAACAGTAAAGTAATGCAAATCACTCGGGCTGTAGCGAGTAGCGAGTCAAGTTGCCTTGCCAGTGGATCTCCACATTTCGTCACACGATAAACGCGTATACTCGTACTAGGCCGGTAGGTCTCAGAAACAAATACTCGTGCTACTTAATCACAATTCCCAGAGTCAGTTAGGAAGAAACTGGTTGATAATACTTGGATTTTTTCTTTGTATATAAGTATTTACTTCTCTGTATTTATGTCGTTGTCTGGTATAGTTTTAACTTTTTGAACTGAGCTCTTCCACTTACCTGTAAACACAATGGTCATTGTATCTATACAATCTTAGTCGGGCGGTTGTAAAATGCAAAAAAACATTGATTGTCATTATTCTATTTTACAGTATTTTGTAGTCTATTGTCTAAAGAAATACATACATACATACATAAACTCACGCCTTTATTCCCAGAGTGGGATAGGCAGAGCTACAGAATTACCAACAACTCTAAAAACTTGTTGATAATTCTGTAACCACATTTTGCACACTTAGGCTAAGATGTTTACCAGTGTAATTTAGTGACAGGTTGCAAGCCCATCGCCTAACAGTACTAAGTATACGCCTTTATTCCTTTAGCCGTCTCTTACGACATCCACGGGAAGACACGGAGTGGCACTATTCTAACCCAACAACAACACGGGTTCTAAAGAAATGGAGTTGATAATCTATGTTAACCTTCGAAGGCGGTTATTATCTGCTGTAACTGCGATCTCGTTGTTCTAATTTTTTTCTAATATGAGGTTAGCTACAGAATAGCTTTGTATTCTTAATAGGATAAGCTCAGTTAAAAAAGTTTAAGCTATACCCATACTGTGTCTGTCACATTGTTTGTTATCTTTCATTTGTCTATTTGTGTGTCTTCTGTGTAGTGCACAAATCTATTTCTATCTTTCTTTTTCTTTTTCGTTCTATAGTACCTACAAGGCTAAAGCTTAATTTGGACTAGGTCTATTTGTGTGAAATATTTCTTTATTTAATTAACGTTTCAGAGAGAAATAATATTTTCAATGCAAACCCGCCAACGGAAATGAAACAGATATCGAAGTTAATTAAACAATTTAACGCCAGAGTTCTTGATCAAATGAAGCCTGAAATTTAGGGTATTAATAATTTTGTATTGTGTAACTAGTAATTGATTGGACCGACTGTCAGTGACGTGATGAGGGGTATCCCAGATCATATTAATAAGCATTGTGATTGTATAAAGACTGCGCCGAGCGTACGCCGGATGCACAGTGGCGCTACTATTATTGTGTTTTCTAATAAACTATAATATTTTCTTGAAATTGGTCGGTAGGTTTTTGTACTACAAATGAAAACACAACTTATAGGGTATATCACATAGTTTTATAACAATTCACCTTCGAGTTATCAACTTAACGGAAAGAAGTTACCACCTTTGTTTGTGTAAAAATATTTTAATTGTTTACTTTCAGACTAACTTTTAATTACTAATTTTTAATTAAGTAATAATTTTCTGTATTATCTAGTTGTTCTTAATTTACATGTAACGTTATAATATGCTATAGAAGAGCGGGGTCTCCTGGCACAGGTATATTTTTACTATGTAAGCAGAAACAAATAAATATATTTTCTATTTCTATTTCTACCTTTTCCCGTGAAGCGGGCTACTCGAAGGTGAATTTTATTGTTATTAAAGTTTGTTACGTATCTCATAAATTGCGTTTTTACTTGCGCTACAAAAACGTACCTATCTTATGATTGCAAGGAAATTCTTAAGTTGATTAGAAAACACAATAATAGTAATGAGGGCGCCACTGGACGCTCGACGTTTTACTCGGTGCAGTCCTAAACAATCGTCCGTGTAAGATTATTGAGGATCTGGTTAGCCTAGTAGATAAGTTTGATTCCGTCGAAACCAACAAGTGTATTATTTTAGAACAAGCCAAGAACTTAGTTTGGGACTAGGTCAATTTGTTTGAGGTTATCCAAAATTGTTTTTTTTTCTATTGTAGCAGTATTAAGCACTTGAGTCCTGTTACTATGGCAACTTTCCCGAACAACTCGCATGCATCATATGGGTTTTAGAGTATCTAACAAACATTAAAGTATTTAGAAACTTTGTGATACGAATTTATCTATCTGTTGCATCGCTTAAATCTGGACTAAAAAGTAGTGGGGGGTTATTATGACATGGCTATGCAGTTCATTTTACGGCGAGCGTAAAGGACAGAGCTATAGCAGTTATATAGCTCTGTCTTTTTCTCTCAGCGTAAACTGAACTGCATAGCTTTGTCATAATAACCCCCCAGTCTGATTCTTGTTCTTGAACGAAGACTACTCGTATATTATTACGTCCCTGTTTATTGTTTATGTTTATCTAAGTATATATATATATATATATATATCTATCGAATTTAGCAATAAATGGAATTTAATTAAATTAATTATCCTATAATTATTATATGTTGTATAGTCGTCCTCTCGCATTTTGATGTGCCATTAAAGGGTATCCCATGTACGCTTCTGTATATAAGATAACACTGAAAAATGAATGAATTTTAACCTGAAATTAAGGATTTTTCATAACATGGAAATTACCAAAATTCGGATTAAATTACTAGTAAAAATCGCTGATCATACTTAGGGGTTAAATTGATAACTTTTTAGCTGCCCTAATTATGTATTGAACTTGGTTTTTGGGACACCCTATATAGTACAAAACAAGGTCGCTTCTCGTCGTCGTACGCTTAGATCTTTTAAATTTCTCACCGGATTTTAATGAGGTTCTTATCAAAAGAGTCAATACAAAAGAAAGGTTTTTATGTAAAGTAAATTCTGTATTATAAGGGTGTTACCGCGAACTTACGTAAACCGAAGCGAAGCGAGGGCGGGTCGCTAGTTAATTTTGCATTAATGTTACTAAGCTTATTTAGATTTTGTTGGAAACGTTCTCGTGACTTTCAAAAGTTTAAATTCTTGAAAGCCTTGAAACTTTGCAAAATCCTTCGAATATGTAAGCGTAATTTGTTATACTTAGAAGTTGTAAGCAAAGGTTATTTGAATAATAAATCCGTAAAGATTGTTTGCTCATGGAAAAGTATAAGCGCGAGTCAAAAACTTGTGCTACTGAAAAGACTGCCCTAACACTTATTTAAATATTAAATACCTCGTTCATGCAGAGACCTAAACTTTAAACGTAGTTATTAGATATTTAGAAGCATAATCAAAACATACACATACGTAAGCTCACGCCTTTATTCCCAGAGTGGGATAGGCAGAGCTACAGAATTACTTACAACTGGAAAAACTTGTTAATAATTCTGTAACCACATTTTGCACAATTAGGCTAAGATGTTGATGTATTAGTGACAGGTTGCAAACACATCGCCTAACAGTACTACACAGCCTTTATTCCCTTAGTCGTCTCTTATGACATCCACGGGAGGACATGGAGTGGCACTATTCTTACCCGGCATAACTTAAAAATGTAGATTTTGGATGTTATAGTTAAGTTATTAATTAAATGAATCAGCGCAATATACTGTTTTCTGTCGTCTCGACTGGTTATTTACTCCCCATAAATTCCCAGAGGAGACATTAAAAAGAAAACAACAGCACACAAGCCCGTCACAACAATATAAAATGTACGTTTAGCTCTGATGTTGGTTGTACAAACACTTTAAATGGACACTTTCCAATTTTAAAGCCATGAAAAATCAAATGTCATTGTGACATTTGAACTTGACAGATAAGGCGACTAGACTATAGCCATAACATCAAAAATAAAACAAAAAACGTCGAAAATATAAAACATTCTAAAAGTAATAAGAATTATAAATAATGTATACGCTGCGCGGTAGATTTATATATTAAATCACTTTCTACCCCTCTCAACTGTCATCTGTCAATCCAATCATTGGAGAAAGGAAATGCGGGAAAAACGGAATAAATACGGATTTCCTTTCTGGCACCCTCTTATAATTGTTTTCGCCAAACTCCTGGAACAAAAAATTCTAAAACAACTGAGAAGAAATCAAATTGCCATCAACATTCAGCGAAATTTTTCAGAGCAATTTCTTATCCGGGTCCTAAAGGGGAGTTATAAGTGTCCTTCGGCCTATCTAATTTCAACTCTTGAAATATGAGAGTAATTTTTTCTCTTAAGTTTCTTGGCGGACATTTTTTATTATTCCAAAGCCGTCTACATTGTCGTAGCTTTTAAGGCTGTGGCAAGGATTTGCCGTGTTTACTTTAGACGTTTGCACGTGGAAAGATAATTCATAATTACATTATAAACGCGAAGGTAATAATAAAGTTTTTTTTGTTTGTTCAGCTTTCACAGCTAAACTGATTTCAATGAAAGGGTATAACCGTGTTTGTATGGGGGATCGGCCCCAGACGCCAAATTGATTGTCGTTTTGCTGATTTATTTCCCCAAGCATAAGATGCTATTCCACCAAATATTGAGCCTAAAATGTCACAGGTTTTAGAGAAAAAAAAGAAAAAAAAATCGGTTTTTATTTATTTTTGTCTAAACTACTGAACCGATTTTTTTGTAACTTAAGTATATTATGCTAGTAATTTAGATGTATTATCAAAAAAAAAATTAAGTTCCAAATACATTTGTAAATAGTAAAATTTTTACTTTTAAGTTTTCTTTATTTATTTTTTTATTGTTCCGAGATAGGGACACCCACCAATTTTGGATATTTGATTTATTTATTTAATTTGAATTTAGAACGTGACCAATTGTTAAAGAGGATGGATTACGTTATTATTGGCAGAATAAGCTGTATGCAGCTTGGTTGTAGAGTACCACGAAATTTAAAAATAAGGCGGGAACCATTATTTTTCAATATGAGTTGCATTAATATTGATCTTGCAATGAGAAAAAAGGAGATTATAAGAAAATTATTTTTAAAGTTGCCAAGATCCTTACACATGTACGTGTATAACAATATCTGTGAACGGTTACAAAAATATAAGTGAATGTTTTTGAAAAAAACATACGATAAAGAACTAATATTTCTTATCATATTTTTGTTTTCAAAAACATACAGTTTATACAGCCAATAATAACGTAATCCATCCTATTTAACAATTGGTCACATTTTAAATTCAAATTCGTACTTACCTACACAGCGGCGGTCGATAATAATATGGAATTCTCGGTTGTCGTATCAATTTACATGCACATGGTATTTTTACCCTGTTGAGCCAAGTGAATGTTTTTGAAAAAAATATATGTTATAGAATATTAGTTTTTACATAAAATATCCAAAACTGGTGGGTGTCCCTAACTCGGAACAATAAAAAAATAAATAAAGAAAACTTAAACGTAAAAAAATTACTATTTACAAATACATTTGGAACTTCATTTCTTTTTTAATAATACATCTAAATTACAAGCATAAGATACTTAAGTTACAAAAAAATCGGTTCAGTAGTTTAGACAAAAATAAATAAAAACAGATTTTCATTTTTTTTATTTTCTTCAAATCCTGTGACATTTTAGGCTCAATATTTGGTGGAATAGCATCTTATGCTTGGGGAAATAAATCAGCAAAACGACAATCAATTTAGTGTCTGGGGCCGATCCCCCATACAAACACGGTTATACCCCTTGGTAGACACTTTTATCCCGGAGAAAAACAAAGTTTATTCTATACTGTAATAGTGGACAGTTTCCGAGTGACTAACGATCATGCGAGCGAAGCCGCGGATAACAACTAGCAAAAAAAAACAATGTACTTATATCGATCGTCATGTCATGACTTGTGTCTTTGACATTATTGGTCTAACCCCCATAATAAACGCACAGTACTGAAACCTATTTTTATTCCTGTAAAGTAATCTTTGTCTTTTTACGTCAAATTCAAAAGTCATTGTGAAGGATCCGGACAACGTTATAATGTGCAACAAGAGAATAAAGTTTAATTAATTTTTCAAAATGAATTAAGAGGTATTTTTATAAAGAACCTGTAAGTAAGGTAAAGTTTGTTTTAAAACAATACAGTTAAGGATTAAAATAAAATTTTCTTCCTTTGATAATTCGGACAAACTGCAACTGAAATTCGACTTTGATCCTGAAATTTGCATGTTTTTACTATTATTATCATAATAAAGATTCGGTTTCAGTGTATAAGAAAGAGGTATTTAATATTTAAATAAGTTTAAAGCCATTCTTTTCAGTAGCACAAGTTTTCGACTCGCGCTTATACTTTTTCATAAGCATTTATTATGTTTAAGGATTTATCATTCAAATAACATTTTGCTCACAACTTCTAAGCATAACAAAATTACGTTTACATATTCGAAGGATTTCGCAAAGTTTCAAGGTTTAAATGGCTTTCAAGAATTTAAACTCTTGAAAGTCACGAGAACGTTCCCAACATAATCTAAATAAGCTTAGCAATTTTATTCTTCTTGTAGTGATAATTTGTCAGAATAATATTTCCGTTTTATGTAAGAAAGCGTTGGTTAAGTTCGTATGAATATTAATAGATAATTATTATACTTATTTTCAGCAGTAGTGGATGATTTTCTTGTAAATAAACGTTTAGACGACCTCGAAATACGCATACAGTGCGATAGCTTGTAGAAGGTAGTCATAGTCATAGTCATAGTCATATTCATTTATTGCTTTATGTTGTACAATGAGATCTTAAAAATACAGTAGGCAGCTTCATCATAAACCCTGCAAGGGCACTGCAACAAGACACAATAATATACTTACATGTCTATTTATTATCACATTTATATTATAATATATAACAGATGAAATTTAATAATATAAGGCTAACAGATTTGATTTACTCTTGTAACGCAAAAAACTCTTCTATATTATAAAAACATTTTAAAATAAAAAAAAATCCTTAATTTACCACAAAATATAGATAGACTCTTCCGGTTTGTACTCACTCTCATACGATCTCATCAAGAACAAGTGAGAGAGGTGTACAAAACCGAAGCATCTAAGTAGTGCTCACAGACTGTAAGTATGTAGAAAAAAATACTTTAAGTTATTTCGAAGTGGAGATATTTAATATTTAAGTACTAAGTTTTTGGTACCTACTTAAAGTACGCCCTGGTAAATATCTATCTCGGTTCCGATACACTTAAGAGTATAAATCTACCTGACAAAACAAAAAGGTTTATTCTTAAAATATCTACATATTTGACTACTTTTAGAATGGTTACTTGGAAAAAATTAAAGACTATATTTAAGCACGTCGAAAGATACTGGTTCTCCAGATAACACATACAATAAATTACAACAAAAGGAAATAACTGTATATTATCAACTTTAAATCAACTTCCCTGAATTTGAAACCAAACCAGCAAAAATTTTCGAGTTGATACTGTTTTGAACTAGCAGTGCTTTATTATTTAAAACGTCATCCGTGCAAGTAACTATTGAAGTCGATTATCTACTATCTGTGTGTCCATCTAAGTTACACACACCCACAAATACAGCCACGCCTTTATTCAGTGGGGTAGGCAGAGCTACAGAATTACCAATAACACTAAAAACTTGTTGACAATTTCTGTAACTAAATTTTACATAAACAGGCTTAGATGTTTGTCAGCTAAGTTTGTGCCCCTAAGCTAGGTTTCATGAAAATGTGTTTAGCCGTTAAAGAGATATAAGATCTGAAAGTAAGGGTTACTATTATATTTATTTAGCAAGTTAATAGTCAGACGAATATAGAAACAGTTGATTTTCATTAAAAATTGTGTTGTTACGATTATGGTATTGACAATAAAACCGTAATTTTGCGAGCTATTGGCGGGTTTTTCTTTGTTTACCTTCCAAAGGGACATCGTAATATAATATATATAAATATAAATAGAATAAACGTCCGACGTTTCCCCTGCGTTAATACAGCGCGTGTAAAGTGTATTTTAGAAGATCCCACTGTCAGTTAACTAAGCTTAGGAGCTTACTCGACAATTTAGTGGTGTCGAAAGCTCCGCCGAAACCGAAAGCTTTTAGTTTTTGTTTGGTCGAAACTATTTTGGTGTGTTGTTACGTCACTAACATTGACATGATTTGTTAATACTGGTGTTTTGAGTATTAACATAGTATGTAAATAAATATCATTAGATAAGCTTATACTACGCAATTTGACCAGCTTCTACATTAAGTCCGTTAATGTGCATTCGGTTTATGAACAGACAAATTTACATGCATGTTTGTATGTATATTAACTCAGTAAAAATTGCACAGAAAAAATGTACCAAATTAAACAAGAAACAGAAGTAACAAAAGCAATCTTATCCCTTTAAGCGATCTGTTCCAGTTAACTTTTGATCGATTGTGAAATAAATATAAATAACGTATGGCTAAACGTACGTGTACCAGGATTAAAGAGACCAAAGATAAAGATAAAAATATCATTAAATATGTAAAAATATAAACATAATATTAAATAAACAAAGACCTAACTACCACTTTAACCCTGTTTGCCGGTATAAGATATTTTTTTAAGTGTTTTGGTAGAGTTCAAATAATTTAATTGAAACAACATGCATTTATTTACAAAGACTTTCAAAATATTTTTCTAATATCAGCAATAATATATGTTTTTTACCGCTTTGAATTTATTTGAATAAAAATAGTTCACGACACGTCACCCCAGCTGGTAGTGACCCTGCCTACTAAGCGGTTAGCTCAATTCCCGGTAAGGGCAGATTTTTGTTTGATGAGCGCGAATATTGTTTGCTTTCTAGGAATATAAGTGTACGTATTTCTCTATATAAGCAAGTTTATCGTTGTATAGTACTCATAGTACAGTCAGCCAAAAATGCGGTCTACCACCCTATGGTTGAAATTCATTTGCATGTAATGACACAACAAGTTTAATTTTCCCTTGCAATAATATTATGATATTGAAAAGTATCAGCCTTAGCGATAATTAGATCACACAGAAACTTTTGTCGAAACTGGTAGACCACTTTCTTGGCTGAGCGTACAAGCCAAGGGACTAGGCCAAACTGTGAGAGATTAGTCCTGTGATATTTATTTATTTATTTATTTATAGTAAAACCGGTTTATACAACACGGCTCGTCCCTAACCGTTGCAAAACGATCATATTTCACGATTAATCTTATTAATCTTGGAGTGGTTTACGCAACAAATACCCTTCTAATGTTACAGCCAGTAGTGAGGAGGGAAGGCGTTGTGAACATGAGTATGAAAATGAATATTATAGTACAAATTACAGTAATTAAATGCATGCGTGTGTGAATTGATACGTAGTTTACGGTTCCATCGATTTAAAAAATATGATTCTCAATAATTATCTAAATAAAGACATTATAACCTAAAAAAATACGGGAAATAATACACTCCAAAAAACAGTAGAATAGCGGATTTGTATATTTTTCAATTTAAAAACCATTTGTGATTTATGCTAAAACTTATGCCAACCCATTTGATCTCTTTCAAAATATAAAAAAAACCGGAGAAGTGTGAGTTGGACGCGCTCACTGAGGGTTCCGCACATGACACGGTTAATCCAATTCATAATTTGGATTGCCTTTCCTTGCTTATACCCTGATTTTTTTGTGATTTATTTCAAATGTATAGTTTTCAGATTTTTCCCTATACTTGTAGTATAAGACGGTATTACTTGCCAAATTTCATATTACAATTGTAGGTTAACGGAAAATACCATATAAATTTTGATTCCCTTGAGAGTGTCGAATTATACGTTTTTTTGCGACATAAAACAATCGTATCTTTTTTTTACGTTAACTTAGAAGTTTGATTTTTTCACAACTTCAAGATACTGTAGTACATACATACATACATAAACTCACGCCTTTATTCCCAGAGTGGGGTAGGCAGAGCTACAGAATTACCAACAACTCTAAAAACTTGTTAATAATTCTGTAACCACATTTTGCACTTTTAGGCTAAGATGTTTACCAGTGTATTAGTGACAGGTTGCAAGCTACTGTAGTATATGGTTTTAATTTCAACTCGATACCTTCAAACGTTACTGATATAAAGGGTCTTGACAGATAGACGGATGGACAGACGGACAACAAAGTGATCCTATAACGGTTCGGTTTTTTCCTTTTGAGGTACGGAACCCTAAAAACAAGGGAAATAAACGTCATTGCTTTTAGTATTTTTATATAATACGGAAATGAAACATTAAATATATTTCAGGTTCTGCTTAATTTTGTGTGGTATATAAGAAAACGAGGATGGTTTCTCAGAACACCCTTAACTGAAACCCTAAATAATATATTACGGAACCCAATTCGATTGTTATTGTAGTGCCTTTTAAGCTGTTAAATATTATATTCACGATTATTGTCTGAAAGGGTTGGGTATACTTGGAATATTAGAACAAAGGGACGGGTGATTATGGTTTTAGTTTCACTATGTTAATACATACGAGTATGTTAGAAGTGGTCGTTTTTAGATACATATTAAATAATGATAACATTTGTGTTAAGCTGAATTATTATTTGGCTCGTACTACAAAAGCTACAACGGTTATAACGGCTAAATTATACTAATTATAGGTGAAAAACGTAAGTAAATGACCTTTTGCATGTACCTATCATCTACAGACCGTTCGACATTCGACATTTGAAATTTGACGTAAACTCCATATTAGTTTTGTACACCACTACATGCAAAAGGTCAGGCTCGGAAACGTGTTTTTTTATTACCAGTCCTTCAGAAATGCCATAGGTACATTTCAAATACAGCATTTTATTTTGGTTCCGCTCGAACAAAATCGATATTAACTCGCTCCGTTCTGGGGTGTGATTCTCTCAAGAAGCAAAGGTGAACGAATGAACGAGTGACGTCCAAGCGGCGAGATTAAGTAGTCCCATCAGTGCGAACAAAACACATTGTAGCGCGTGCATTTTCAATTTAGCAGCACGATAGGTCAAACGTATAAGGCTGCTTAATTGAAAATGCACGCGCTACAATGTGTTTTGTTCGCACTGACGGGACTACTTAATCTCGCCGCTTGGTATCACTCGTGCATTCGTTCACCTTTGCTTATTTACAGAATCACACCCCTGATGAAAGAGCAGTATGAAACTGTGCCTGCTCAAATTTTGCTCGCAAATTTCCCCGTGTCTAATTTTCTCGTCTTTCCTACTCTATTAGCTCTTTAGTTACATTTCACTTGCTTAGCTTGAAGTCAAACCGGCCTTATCATTTTAGTCGTCACAAGATCCTAATGCAGGAACAATCAAAAACCAAAGGTACCAAATTAATTCCAGCGATTGTAACGCTCGCGAATCGATTCCGCTGCAAGCGAGCGTTTACGAGAAACCTGGTTAAGAATTTTTAAATCCAACGATAATATACCGCCCTGTGGTTTACCTATGTTATTTTTAATTATTCTGTTTCTCTATAATGTTTTTGTTTGGTGTAAGTACAATAAAGTGTTTTGTTTTGTATTGTTTTTTACGTGTTTAATGTGAATTATCATATAAGCAACCCTTTGATTTAATATTTTTTACTGATTTCCTTTGACGATGCATGTACCTATATAAAGAATAAGAATGTTAATGTTTATTTATGTAAAACAAAAACTGTCGGAACTTTTACAAAATACTTTAAGATATGATAAAAGTGACTCTCCGCACGGTTTCCCTCCGAAGAGCATTGATCTAGGAGCTGGCAACGGAAAAAGGGTTGCAATTTATAAAGCAATGAAACCTATTTAAACAGGGTGCCATAGCATCATTATTCATTGTTGCGGGAGCCTGGCAGCTGTTCATTGATGAGGTGGGCTGGGTAATAAAAAGATATAATAATGACATGTTAAGAATTGCTTTCATGGCTGGATAATTATAGACGTATAACGTGACATTAACGTCTATTGTAACAAAAATGTAGTACGCTGTTTTTGTACCACGAAAACTCGATACTTGATATAAATAAATAAATAAATATCAGGGGACAATGTCACACCAATTGACCTAGTCCCAAACTAAGCTCTAGTCTTGTACTATGGGTACTAGACAACGATATAAATACTTATATAGAGAAATATATACTTAAAAATATATAGAAAACATCCATGACTCAGGAACAAAATATACTCGCGCTCATCACACTAATATCTGCCCTAACCGGGATTTGAATCCAGGACCGCTAGCTTCGTAGGCAGGGTCACTACCAACTAGGCCAACGAGTCGTCGTTGCGATATGTTGTATTATTGTTATTTTTTAGACGACAAGTGGCAATTATATGACGAGTATTTTATTTATTGAGTCACGTTGTAAACCCACTTCAAATAAATAAGAAAGTTCATGTAAAAAAGTACCATGTTTACATAAAAATAAGTATTTATTGTATTGCATTCATTATTACTAACATAAATCATCTTATGTCAGCAAAATGAAATTTTATATTATATTATGTTTGATCTCCCACAAGTTTATTTAAAATCATTGACGTAATGAACAGCTGCCAAGCTCCCAATAAATGAATAATGATTGTGTCGCTGTCATTAGAGTAATTTCATTGCTCTATAAATTTAATCCCCTTTTTTCGCTTCAGCTCTCCGTCCACATGGCAAATAAGGAACTTAAAGCCAGGAAATGCGGTTCTTGTTTGTCTAATTTCCCGTCTTAATGATTTACTTAGCGATTCTAGTTGGAATGGAGTAAACCCATTCGTAAGTATTTGCATGAGTCAATATTTGATTACGAAACCGACCAAGTGAACACGGCTTGCGCTGGGTTCTTGGGAGAACATTAAACAGTCTATATTTCCGTTTTTTAAAGAAGTCATGTAAGCAAAGAAGCAGTAGTCGTAAACCTTTTTCAATTGGGAATTCATTAGGTATTTAGTTACTTATTTAAACTATTAGCTAATGTTAGTAATATTTTCTAATAACAAACGAACCTTGTTTTGCTATGAGGATTCAACAATGATAATGAGATAATTAGAGTATTTGTATTGTATTGTATTGTATAATGATACAATACTCTCTCTCTAAGTCTCTGCTTCTTTGGGTATTTTACTGTGCAACAATAACAAATATTATAAACAAAAAATAAACCCATTTTATTAATTGATTAAATATTTTGAATGCATATATTAAATTACATTAATTTGTATCATAACTAGGCAGAATTGTGTTCGTAAAAAATAATGAAGAATTAATGATTTTCGAATTTGTTCACTATTTAGGAAAACGTGCCTGATAAAAAAACCTTGTAAATACTTCTGTGAAGATCAATCTTTTACTAAAAAAACTTAAGTATAGTCAGTCTTAGCTCTAGTGGAAAAAGGTTGAATTTTTAGGTTGCCAGTAATGGATTTAAGCCGGGCCTCTCTCAGGTGGATACAATTTGAAGTGCTTTTAGATTTTAAATTAAGTTCGAAATCAATTATTCTTAACCATTACCTTTTTTTTTATTTTTGGACAGGTTAGGTTTAGACAGACTTCAGCCGATGAGAGAAATCGGATTGACTATTTTTACTTATACTGAGCTACGTAAAATTACTTATCGATTTTAGATATAATAATAAATTTTAAGATAGATAATTGAATTATGGATGGTACATTTTGCACATTTTTAACCGTAAGTCAAAATCTACACAACGTTAACACTAACCGCCTTACTTATAAACCTGGAATAAACGTGGCGTAGTTCAACCATGCATTGTCATCTGTCAAATTCAAATGTCATAATGATACGGTCATTCCACGTTTAAAAGTAAGCTGGTAAAACTATGTCTTAAATGTTCAAAAAGGATTTTGATATTTGAATTATTTAAGGTTACTCCGTTAGTTAAAGGTTATAAATAGATATAAATTCAAAATGAAATCTGTATCTACTTAAATAAGAAGCTCATTTTTAAATTTGAATTCCCAATTTGCCTCTCTTAACAAAGAAAATAATTGATAAATGTTTTATACCAAGATTGCAATAAGTTTTAGTCTATTTTACAAGAGATCTTTTTTTCAAAATATAACTAATTATTAGAGATAGTATAATAGTAACTACGCAGCTGTGAAACTAAATAAAATCTCCTTTAATCCTTACATATTAGCGTAAGCGAGCGCGGGGAAAAAGCCCCGGCGAAATCGCAGTACATAAAAAATAACGGTTTCGTTTCCAAGTAATTGGGTTTCGCGATTTACTCCCTTGATGCGCGTGCGGCGGAGAGATTGAGAAGCGGCCGCGTAAAAATAACGCCAAGATCGAGTTGATATGGAGAAATAAATATATTTTTGTCGCTAAAGATTTATTTTAAACCTCCGACGCAAAAAGAGGGGTGTTATAAGTTTGAGTGTATATGTTTATGTGTTTCTGTGTATAGTGTATGTGTGACTGTTTCTTTCGGTAACTATAGATGCGATCCGCTAACTAGCGTTTCTATTTGTTTCATTTTTAAACCTATCGCGTCACTGATGAATGACGTGATACGAAGAGTCACGTGATCTACCAGTGACGCGATTAGTTTAAAAACGAAACAAATAGAAACGCTAGTTAGCGTAATGCATCTTGACAAGGACCTCTGTATGTCTGTATATCTGTGTCTGAGTATTTGTGCGGCTGTGTATGTGTGTATTTGTGGGTCTGTGTATTTGTGTACGTCTGTGTTTGTGTATCTGTGTATTTGTGTCAGTGTGTTTGTGTTTCAATGTATGAGTGTATTTGTGTATCTGTGTATCTGTGTATCTGTGTATCTGTGTATCTGTGTATGTGTGTATCTAACAGTTTTGTTTCTAGGTAATTAATTGGGTTTCGCGATTTACTCCCTTGATGCGCGTCGATGTACGCAAAGTTCGAGTTGATATTTTATTTTGAAACCAGACAAAAAGAGGGACGCGAACGTATCGCATCGTCATCAATAAAGCCTAGACATTTTTGATGTGTGTTTCAAAATTACAGATACATTCATACATAGATAACTTCACGTCTGTCTCCCAGTGGGGTAGGCATAGACTATGAAGCGCCAGGTGCACCAGTTTTGACACTTTCGCCTCTTTTACTCATCATGCTCATCAAGCATTACAACTTTCGCCTCCTCTACATTAATCAATTTTCTCACGCCATCTATTATAACCTTCACTAAGATCTTTTTGTTAATATCAAATAAAAGGTAATCATAAAACTGCCCCTATTTTTCAAGGAGCACAATGGGTTGAAACGTTAAGGTTAGCTCCGGTAAGTCTTAACGCAAAAAAAAAGATCGCAAAGTAAATAACAGACGGCCAAATCCTGGCTCTTAATCAGTGGTGTTATTGCAGAGCTTCTGTCAAACCCTTCGCTCTTCAAAGCCTTCGCTCGTTCGATTGAACGAGCGAAGGCTGCCTAATTGATGTGGCACGCGCTAAAATGTATCTTGTGTGCACTGACGGGACTACGCAAACTCGCCGGTTTATATAAGCTACTCGTTTGACTAGCCAAACGCCGTTTTTAAGAGAGTTACACCCCTGTAGATACATTGCGAATCATCACTGTCCCCAACCGACATCTCGACTCATTCACGCTCGCCATCGCTCGTTCGTAACAGATCTCTTCTTTCATTCATCCTTTATATATGACTGTATTTACCATCACAGCATTGCGTTCCGATCTTTGTCACTACAACACTCACACACCATTACAAATTACAAAATTATTAATTAGAAAAAGTTCAAGTGTTATACTTTAAGCACATTTCTTACTACAAAGACGACGACGTGCTGGCCTAGTTGGTAGTGACCCTGCCTACGAAGCTAGCGGTCCTGGATTCGAATCCCGATAAGGGCAGATATTAGTGTGATGAGCGCGAATATTTGTTCCTGAGTCATGGAAGTTTTCTATATATTTCTCTATATAAGTATTTATATCGTTGTCTAGTACCCATAATACAAGCCTTGAGCTTAGTTTGGGACTAGGTCAATTGGTGTGACATTGTTCCCTGAAAAAATATATCTCTCAAATCTGTGTATAAACAATTTCTCTCCCAACTCAAATTTTTCAGGTTTCATTGCACAAAAACCTTAAAAATGGGCCGCAAATTGTGGTTAGTCCCTGCGAGTACAACCTGCTCGTTAAGTTATTCCCGCTTACTTTTTTGCGGTTGAATGTGGTCTGTTTTTGCTGACCTTTTATTTTTACACTTGCTTCTACAGAGTTGAAAGGGTTCTTTTCAGTTAGTTTTTGGCAATTTTAACAGCACATATAATTCATGTAATAATGTTAATACTAAAACTGTGTATGTTAATTACTGTCATTGACTTTTAATTTAAACAAAGTATGAAAAATGAAAAATGAAATGAAAAATAATTTATATGGCACATAAAAAAAAACAGTTTGCAATCATAAAAAAAAGTCTTAACCTAAAAACATTTTTTTCTTTAAGGCCGAAATGGTTTCCGCTCAGCTTTATGCCTCTGAATGTGATAAACACATTCAGAGACGCTGGTTTTCAGTGAGACCAGGAAGAGAATGGCGATCGAATGTGTCAAAAAAAAAAAAATTAAATACCTACAATAATATCTGTATCATTTTGAGATCATACAGAGATATATTGTGTATACATACACAATAAAAAAGTAACATATCTTATACTAACTTATCTCTACACGTGTGTGTGTATGTTTGTGTGCGCGTGTGTGTGTGTGTGTGTGTGTGTGTGTGTGTGTGTGTGTGTGTGTGTGTAAGTACTTGACTAAGTAAGTACGTTTTGTAACCAAATCTATGTCAGTGTATTTAATTAGTTTCTTATTATTGCTCGTAAGAAGTCTGCACCACCTACTGTGTACAATATTTTAATTGAACGCCATATTCCTGCTAAGGTTGTCTAATTAGCGATAAAACCGCCTGTTGTTTATCTGTGTTTTCTCTGTAATAATTTTGTTTGATGTTCAATAAGGTGTTATGAATTGTATTCTATTGAATATTACTCAATTCGTATAACTAAATGAAGCTCAGTCAGCCAATGCCTCGAAAAGACACACTGTAACAAATATGGTGTTCCAATTCACCCAACTTAAGTCTTGAAAAAAGTATGTTAAAGGACGCATATATTTTATATTACTCTAATAGTATGTAATACTTATGAAGAAGGGTCCTGGAAAGACCTAGAAAATAACCATAAAGTCGTTTAATGGCCATTCCGGATGATTTACGTTCAGATAGGGAATAAAACATTCAGCTTTATGAAAAACTTTAATAGTGGCTTCTTTTTATTTGTGACTATCTTACAGAGTTTGTTTTTGAAGTAAAGAAAAGAAAAAAAGAGAACTGCTCACTTACGAGTATCTTATCTTATTTGGTGGGGTGTTTTCGGATAGATTTCGACTCTATGGGTTTTTGTGTAACCCGTTCTTTAGCACTTAGTCCCGTCCCGCCGCCTCCACCCCTTTCAGAAAGCGAAAGGTGCAGTGCAAATAAATGGCAGTGCCTTGAAATTGCTTGGTTCCTGGTACCCACAGCCACGGATTATAAATCTTAAATCCATTCATTCACTGTAGGTATACCGTTCGTTACCAGCACCCTAGCGATTTTTAAAGTAGGTTAAAATAATAATTTTAATTATTATTTAATTAATAATACTTGCAAACAATTGCTAAAACAACATTATTATCGGCAGTTTTAATTAGTATTTCATTGTCTTCACCTCTTCGCCGCACATTCGGTAATACCCCGGACTTAATCAATATCATTACGAAAGCTTATTGACTGAATGCGAGCCAAGCAAGTGCAGTCGTCTATTAGTTTACATAAATTGCGTCATCAATTGGTAATGACATCAATTGACATCTTGGTTAATCCATTTAACGTCTCATTAGACTAAGCTAAATTGAATTGACAACACAATTGTTAGAAACAAGCATTTTTTAAATGCCTTTGCGATCGGACAAGGTTGTTATTTCCGTGTTCGTTACAAGTGTACTTTCAGAGACTATATCACAAAATATAAAAGATAAACAAATTATATTATAGTATAGTTAGTTCCAATAAATATGGTATCTTGAGCCCGTCGGCAAATATGGCCCATAGAAATGGACTACTCAGTCTGAAAATCATAGTACACACGTACAATAGTACAAGTACAAGGTATGAAAGGCACCTATATTATACGAGATATTTTAATATTTCGAGTGTTATCATTTTTCATTTTTTTTTCACTACAGAGAGGCTGTATATAGGTTTCTGCTACTGTACAGGTCTATATGTAGACATAGTTCTTTTTAGGAAATTACTTTTCTTCTCTAGGGTAAACATTATATCACTTTTAACCGGCTTCTAAGATAAACAATGGCTATGCTTGTCTGTTTTATATTTGTTATTTTTTTTGTTTCTATAATAAAGTGTTTACATACATACATACATACATACAATGGCCTACTTTCAGAATCTCCAAAGTTAAACAGCCGTTACTCCCATACACCTCCATTTAAAAAAGGAATTTGTTAATAAGCAATTCTCTTTGATACATGAAAGCAAATGTAAGATTTATAAACATTTTAAATCAGCTTCACTTTGCCGAATCAATCACGTCAATACTTTACATCTGAAGAGCTTTAAGAAAATACAACCCCACTTCAATTCGCTACGAAATCGAATTAATAAAGGTTTTAGATATTGTTAGATCCTTCTTGACCTAAATTTGGGATTGAGTACCATTACCCAAACAAGTGGAATACACAAGAGAATGGTTATTTACAAAACTGTATGTATCTGACCTTTACAAATTATAGGTACAGTCAGGAAATCGATTCTTAGACCATTTTGGACTATGTCAAAGTGAAACTGTAAATAAAATCATGAGAAGTCTCTTACGTTTTTATTGATTACGTCACTATGACATAGTCCAAAAAGGTCTAGGAATCAATTTCCTGTACAACGAAGCCTGTCGTGTGAGCAAAATATTTTTGATCATCAGGATCATCTCGTCAAAGAATAAGAACCCATCACTTTACCAAATTAAACTTGTCTAAAGGGCCACTGCGTGTTGGCTTCGGCTCTATGTACGCCTTTCAAAGGTTCGGATCTTCCATAGGTCCGTATTTGGTAAGCACATACAAATAAAGACAGTAATAATAAATAATACTTTTTTTTATCCTATCTTGCTTTCAGGTCGTAATTACATTGTTAGCGTTATCACTTATTACATCTCTTTTACACACAATTTACCAGTACTTCTGTTGTAAGCATATAAAAGCAAAGCAATTTTAGCAATAACTAAATAAAAGGTAAGCTTGAAAAATACCCGACTGCATTTTTTATACAGTCGTCGATATAGCTAATGACAATAATGTTTTGTCGAAGTCAAAAATATGCTTACACTTTAGTATCTTTTCTATTTAACGTCACGTTTCAACTGTCATATGAAATTGTCACAGCGATTAAAGCGATAAGGTACTAAAGTGTAAACATATTTATGACTTCGACTGTACATTTTGCCATTGTTGTTATTTCAATTTTAACAGGTTAAGTATCATATAACCCGGGATGGTGAAAGGATTCTAACGATACCACACACATCTAAATCGGCTCAAGCGTTTAGAAGTTATGGTGAAATAAAGAAGGAATAGGATAAAAACAATACACTAACATGTCAAAAGTAGTTACATTACCAAGTAAAATTACGCCATTTACTTTTTTCCTGACAGGAGCCAAACCCCCAAGTAGCGATGTTACGAGTCGAATTTTTTCCAACTCGAATCGCAACTCGAGTTGACTCGACTCGCATCAATCGGATGGGATCCGTGTGGCGGCAGCAGCCAAACGGCTCAGCGAGTCGAGTTTCGGTTTCGAGTTAGCGAACCAGTAACTCGCATCGTTCGCATTCGTTATTCGCTCATTTATCCGGCCGTATAAATTCTAGGTTCTAGATAAATAATAAGATATGCGATAAGACAGCCGGTGACATGACTAGCATAGAGGCATTCCATCTTAGTCCTCAGGGTTGGCAACGCATCTGCAGTCTTAGGATTGCATTTCAGTCTTGTGAATGCGAATGTCTATCACACAGTTTCCACTTACCATCAAGTGGCCTGTGTGCTCGTTTGTCTTCTGTATGACATAAAAAAAACGAGTTGCGAAAGAACTCGATTCAAATCAACTAGCTTAGACTCTGATTCAAGTTATTCGAATAAGACAACTTGACTCATCCATCGCTACCCCAAGCCGCTAGTTTAGAATATCATTAGACTAAGTAGTAAAATAACTTCACGGCACAAGGTCTCAGAACTTTATCCGCAGTGCGTACTCGAAGAAAACAACCAAAACCAACATACTGCATTAATTAAGTTATCTATTGGCGAAAACACTCCGTCGACGAGGTATTTACCGTAAAAAAGAAATGTACGAAAACAAAACAGTTTTTCCGGAGGGAAAACTACCGTGCGTATTGATGGTAAGGTCCTTTTTTCTCCAAAATGGCGACATTTTCCTTATATTACGAGTATATGCCAGGTTGTGACGGGGTTCCATTTAAGTGTTTGTGTGTTTGGTCACTTTGATGTCTCGGGGTTCGTTCCTAATGGTAATCTGTTTTATGGTTTCATGGAAATATGGAAATACTTTTGTGAGTGGTATTAATATTACTTAACATTGGATACTTATATGAGAGCAATAAGTTATTTGCTTTTATGTCAGTGTCAATAATGTGAAGGAAGACCGGTAGGCGAATCTTATTATTTAAATTGTGTCTCGTTAAGATAATTGAGAAACTGGTTGGTATAAAAAATTCCGCTCCATTCAAGAATTGTTAGCGTCCTTTTCAACATAAGCGTACTTACGTAGTTATGGATGTATAGGGACACGAAGTTTTAGTGAAATTGACGCGGTTAATCTCCGGCCTACGAAACTAGATGACCTGGATGCGATTCGTGGTATAGACCAATATTTCTCTATCTAAAGGTTAGTGCAGACATAACCGCTCGAAACCGGTAAGTACAGCTCAAAGTGAGACATTGAAAAGTGAGCATTGTTCTGTGTTAGTATCAAACATTTTTCAGAGGACGACTGCTAGCATGTGCCAAAGCGAGGCGTTATCGTTCCGATGCCAATGAGAGTGCGTTACAGTATGGAGTTTCATACTAACACCCGTATTTATAGTCAAGAAAAGTAATTACTTGAGTAAAAGTAATGACTAAAGTAACGATTTTTATATGTCTTTTGACACTACTAATACTCAAGTAATTACTTTTCTTGACTATAAAATACGGGTGAAAGAAGACTGAACGGTTCGAGTTGAGGTGGTGCCGATCCGGTGCAAAGCGGTTATGGGTGCCTTTCCACCAGAGATGTGCTACGCTAAAGCCGGGGTCAATAGAAATGTCAAAACATGTAAATAAATCAGTACTGTTTGACACATAACCTCAATATTTTTGCAAACGATTTTTGATTTAAAAATACGCACAGTTAATAGTTATTTTATCTTTACAGAATGTAAAAGTAACAATCAAGCGTGTACATCATGAAAAACACGTAACGCAGTGTCCAAAAGTACGGTAGGTATATTGTGTTATAATGGTAAAGACGTTCGTTTGGTTTTGTTTACAACTTTTATCATTTCTATTGACCCCGACTATACGTTGCTATGGATGAGTTGATATTCACCAATCATATTCATTGGTCCACATAGCATGGCACTGGTGGAACAGCGTAGCTTTCACATCTCCTGTGGAAAGGCACCTTCAACCTTTATGTATGACTTTACTTGTTGCATCGCGCCTTACGTACGGGATGCACTTAGTACGTACTTGCTGTAGTACTTACACAGTAATAGGAGGAACACGTACAAAGATAACTAAAACTTTTTTAAAGACATCAAAACGCTGCCACAAATCAAGTCATTTTTCGGCCTCCAAAAATTTCCATTTGAGCATTCCATTCTACTACTCTCTAAAACGATAATAAAATACCTAATTAGAACATAATCGGGCCTGTTGAACTGTAAAGAGCGGAAAATAGGCCGAAATACACCTTTCTGAATATTTATCTTCCCGTGTATTCCCAGTACACCTTTTAATCCCGTAAACAGGAGGGACTATTTACAGGTGGAAGCAGGTTATGAAGAGAAGGGTTTAGGGGGAATTTGGGAAAATCAACTAAATACAGAGATAATTGACTGTTTGTTGGCCCGTTTGGAATAGATTCGGGTTTGCGGGTGGTAGGACCTTGTGCAGGGTTCGTCCGGATCGCTACCACCATCTTATCCATTAACCTACCGCCAAACAGCAGTGTCCGCATTGTTGTGTTCCGGTTTGGGGATAAGACAGCCAGTGAAATAACTAGCATAGAGGCATTCCATCTTAGTCCTCAGGGTTGGCAACGCATTTGCAGTCTTAGGATTGCATTGCAGTCTTGTGAATGCTAATGTGTATGGGTCACAGTTTCCACTTACCATCAGGTGGCCTGTGTGCTCGTTTGTCTTCTCTATGACATAAAAAAACAGTATGAGAAAATACCTACAATATGTAATACCTAGTATGAAGTTTATATTTTATGCACAGTATAAATAGTAATTCGTCTTTAAATAAACGTATGACGCGCGGCTTGCATGTATGCGTGCCTCGACTTTACGTGCCTCGAGCCACTACAAACAAGCTCAACACGATGCACTAAGCCGGTTTAGTCAGGGCTGGCTGCATTTGGTTACGTGCGTTAAGTGTCGAGCGACCCGCATCGATGCAACCCTAGCGCCTGAGCAGCAAAACAAACAACATAATTATTATGACGTATTCAATTGTACCGGGTGTTCTAACGAATAATACACTTAACTAAAATAGGATCAGGCGACATTGTGACAGTGCCTCCCCCCCTCCCACTCCAGGGGTCGCAAACTAGGTTAAGGATGATAAATTGTTACAGCTTGACCACTTTGAGACCTCCTGCCCTCTATTATATAAAAGGTCATATTTTCAAATTTAGTTTCACAACTTGCGGGCCTATTATCTAACGCACTCGCAATCACGATCGTTTTCATTTTGAAAATCAAACGCTTGTCTGCATACAAAATGAAAACAATTGTTCCACTTTGAAGCCGACTGCGATTGTGAGTGCGTTAGGCAATAGCCCCTCCGGTTAAATTATTAGTAACAATGTTCAAGCTGAAAAATGTTCAGAAGTTTATAAATCTCTGATTTTTATGGCAAACAAGCCACCTGACACGTGACCAGACGGGTTATTGCTCAACGCACTCGCAATCGCAATTGTTTTCATTTTGAAAATCGAAGGCTTGTCTGCAAACAAAATGAAAACAATTGTTCCGCTTTGAAACCAATTGAGATTGCGAGTGCGTTAGGCAATAGCGACGCTATATATGTGGTTACAGAATCGTCAATAAGTTTTTAAAGTTGTAGGTAATTCTGTAGCTCTGCCTACCCCACTCTGGGATTGCAGGCGTAAAGTGTATGTATGTATGTACAGGCCACCTGATGCTAGGTAGGATCTCAGACCCATAGACAAAAGTCGTTCTTAATACAAAAAGATTACAAACTGCAATTCTAAGACTGCAAATGCATTGCCAGCCCTAACGACTATGATGATGGAATACATACATTCTACTGCTACCTGCTCTATGCAATTACTGAGAAAATATTTTGGCAGCACTGAGAAAACTCTTCCATATTTCTAAGATATTTTTAGAAGAGAATTTTTAATAAGAAACACAATTCAATACAAGTTTTTATGTACAATTAATTCTGAATTATTCACGAGTGTCACATCGCTAGTGAACCACAAAATTAAAGCCTCTTTTTTTTCAGTTCCATTGAAAAAGAGCGTTCTATAAAAGTGCATTGTACTCGTATTTAACAGAACTTGTAATATAATTGGAAAACTTATTGTTTGCCGAGCAATTTGCAGGACAATTTAACGCGATTGGATACGCTGGAGAGTGGATTAAAGCGATTCACGAGCTCGATAGTAATTCTCTCGTGTTACTCCGTTACTCGGGAAATTTGAGATCACTCGATCGAGCGTTGGCACAGTACTATCAGCAACACAGGTTGACCGTCTATGAATCTTGTCACATTACAGTAAGGCTCACTATAGGTAGTGGTCATTTAATATTGATGCTGATTCTACTAGGCAGATAGGAAATCGAACCTGACACATTGCACAACTATGAAGTTTCTGAACATTGATAATATTTACAGCATAAAATTATGCTGTAATTACTGTTCTTTCATACGCATTTAAATAAGTTTACGAGTAGCATTGTTTTATTGCTGTCAATATTAATAATATTCAAAAAAATGAATTCCTACCCGCCTAGTACATGCCTACGCACCTATCACGTCTACCAAGCTACCATCACGACTGCTACAGTAGATAAACTATGAAGATCCATAATATACCTAGGTACCGGTAAGAATTCATCGTTTCTTTCAATTCATACTACTTAGTGGGAAAAAACTTTAATAAACACACATTTATATTGTTGTTATGAATGTATTATTATGACATAGGTACACACATTTGCGTTTATAAATTACAGATGAACCTAAAGTAATGAAGAGTGATATAGGCTAAATAAAATGATTAAAATTTTACGCGGTTAGTAAGGTCAGTACGTTGAGTTTAATGTTTTGACCCTGACCCTTATCATAACATTATAAAATATTTCAATTTTCTATAAATGTCATCTGTTATAAAAATAAAAATATGCTTGAAATTGCCAATGTCATTACAGATGTCTTTTAGGAAACTCAACCTTATTGATGTAGAAATTCAGATTGAATTTGGACCTAAGGTGGGTACCAAATTAAATCTCGTGACTGTCCCTAAACTAAAAGGCAATTACACGATCTGTCTTACAAATCAAACTAGCGTAAAGTAGTGGGCATTTTAAGTCATTTGATTTATAGGCAGACTAGGGTGATTTAAAAGCCAAAAATTACAATATATTTGAAAGCAGAGATGGGCAAAATTTATTCGAATGACGAATAACGATTGAGAATAAAAAAATCATTCGCGAATAACGAATAAATTTTCCGAATGATTATTCTTATTCGTACATATGGCGAATAAATTATTCGCGAATAAATCATTCGATGAATAAATTATTCGCGAATAAATTGTATCACGAATAAATCATTCCCGAATAAAATACTACGAATAAATTATCCTTGTTTAAAAGTCAATCGCTATAAGATCGACAGGGGTATTAAATTAAATAAAGAAATGAAAAATATATAGTGGTTTTGTGTGGTCTTGTGATACCACATCACGGTTTTCACTCAAATCCGTGGAGTTTAACGAGCTATCCTTGCTGGACTGGATATTATCGTCATCGTCATTAACCTCACTCATTTTTTTGTTAAAGTAATACACAGACTTCAGAGATGCGACTGGTTTAGACCAAAGTATGCGAATGACTAATTTTTGTGAAATAATAATGAACACGGGTAAACAAACCGATAAGAAAATTGAGTTACGTGGTTATCTCGTTCATTCATATATCCATCTCTTTCTGGTTGGCTACCTGCGAGACAATCCCTAGACCCTAAAATATGCTCCAGTTGCATTTTAATGGTAAATTTGAAAGTGTACCATAATATTATTCGTGGTATTTATTCGAATAAAATAAAGAATAATTCATTTATTATTCGAAGAAGTGGTAGAATAATTTATTCGCGAATAAATTATTCGCGAATAAATTTATCGCGAATGATTGTTTATTCGAATGATTATTCAAATAAAAATTTATTCGAATAATGCCCATCTCTGTTTGAAAGTCAATTAACTAGCGGCCCTACTCAAAGTCAGTTAGTCAATGACAATAAGTCGTACCTACTTAAGAGACTATTTTCCACACACAAGTTTTAAAAAGGAACGAGATGTTTTTTGTAAAATGTCACCGAGTATGGCGGTTTTTACGAACAGGGGTGTTATTCTCTCGAAGACAACGGACGGTCGGACGGACAAGCGAAATCGCAGCGCCGATTTTAAGTAGTCCAGTCAGAGCGAACAAAACACATTTTAGCGCGTGCATTTTCAATTAAGCAGCCATAAACGTTCGATCCATCATCGGTAGAATCCATGCTGCTAAATTGAAATAGCACGCGCTTAAATATGTTTTGTTCGCACTGACGGGACTACCTAAACTCGCCGCTTGGACATTCACTCGTTCATCCGTTCGACCGTCGTTGGGAAAATCACCACCCTGAGACTTGAGATTAGTAACAACAAAAAAACAAATTTCGATTTCAAGCCACTACTTAAGTTTATTAGAGAACGCCACTGGATGCTGAATGCTGGATAATGAATTGACTTGTTTATTACAAAGATTAAGTACAGGTTAATAAAAACTTTATAAGAACTGTAACATTATATCCTCTTTGTTGTAGCGAAAATAATCTAATACATAAAATAAACTAAGTTGATGTTACACTTAAAGTCTGTTAGGATGTACGTTAAGGAATCCATCGGCTTGAAACGATATTCCGACTCTCGGGATATAATAAAATTTTATTCTTATACGATGCGGAGCTCAGAGAATTTCCAATAAACTACGTACCACAGCACCGAGAGAGCGAGAACTTGTATCTTGTACTTTCATTTATTCTTCAGGTTGCAAAAAACTACCTAAACCTGACTACGGTTTTAGACTTATTAGCAGGGGTCGGCAGAGGTGAGCCATTTTTACGTCATTATTGCCAAGTGTAGATATTAATATAAATAATAAATAAATAACCCCTACTCACCCCTTAACTTATTTAAAATATACAATTTAGTAAAAATGTTATATAAATCACACACATTTAAACATCTCTGTATGTTTCTGGGTTAGAAAATAGCGCCACTCCATGTCTTCCCGTGGATATCGTAAGAGGCGATTAAGGGAAAAAAGGCTTGCAGTATTGTTAGGCGATGGGTTTGCAACCTGTCACCAATACACTCAACTGGTAAACATCTTAGCCTGATTGTGCCAAATGTGGTTAGAGAAAAAACAACAAGTTTTTATAGTTGTTGGTAATTCTGTAGCTCTGCGTACCCCACTCTGGGTATGAAGGCGTGAGTTTATGTATGTATGTACATTTAAATATACAAAATGCAAATGGTTGAGAGTTTAAAATTGAAGATTTCTTTCTATATTAAACTAGCTGTTCCCGTGTCCACTTCGTTGGGCAAAACATTTTTTTGAGTTAATTATTTTCCCGCTAATTCCCGTTCCCGTGAGAATTTCGGGAATTCCTTTCTTAGTGCACCTCTACGGTACCTAAGCTACGTCCCTTCCAAATTTCAAGTTCCTACGTTTAGCCGTTTAGGCTGTGCGTTGATATGTCAGTCAGTCAGTCAGTCAGTTTCTCCTTTTATATATTTAGATTTATGATAAGTAAAAAGAAAACGTGCGATATTGCCAGCTAACTTCAAGACGCATCTCAAGGTGCTTTAGTGTCGCTTATGAAAGACGTGTCCTAGCACAAGTGGCAAAGGCAGAAAAAAAATAAAAATAAGAAAGCCGTCTAGAAGTCACTTAGGTCAAAAAAAACTTCCAGTAATACTTCGTCTCAGATTACGAGTGATAGAGATACTCCCTAAGCTAGCTGATCTTCTTTTAACACATTCACTGCCAGGGGACGTGGCCTAGGAACAAACTTGTATAACAGTAAACGCATATAATATGCGTCGGTGGCAGTGAATGTGCTAAGCACGAATTTGGCAATAAAATTGCTAAAGTTGATTGCTGTCGTCACCAGAGTGTGTAAGAACTTAATTGCACAAAAGATCCTAAAGGGTCGAAGTGTATCTGTAAGATAAGGGTAAGATAAGACATACATGATTGTGATAAGATCATGGCGTCGAGGTTTCACTTTTCATACTTCCTCATACGGTGCAAATAGCTCTTAAAAGTTTAAGTTTGCACTTTTCTCACACTCACTATTTTACGCTCTTATATCTATCGTTCTTTAAAAGTTTCAATAAATAACCAGTTAATTGACTTTGAAGTAAATGTGTGATTATAACCACCTGAGGTTCCTTGCATTTTTTTTTTGTTTTTGTGACTTATGATCAAATTAGAAACTCAAATTTATTTCATTCATAAAAGATTCATATTCCACTGACAAATTTCGTTGTATGGTGGGCCTTAGGAGGATAACATTGGAATTAGTCAGTATCGTGTTTTTCAAACCGTAAGTCCAACAAAAAAAGTTAGGAAACGTTGGAACATTTCAATTAAAATAAAACAATGAATAAAGTTATCTGAACGGAATCATCAAGTGGAAAAATCTTGTTGAAAACCCACGAAAATTCATTTCATTTAGCAAATTCAGAGATAAGCGTGTTCGGATGAATGAACGAATGATTTCTAAATGCTCAGTAATTAATCATTCCCATTCGTGAACGAATGGCGCGTGGATGACAATGGTATGACAAAACAGGCCAAAGTTGTAAAAAATATTCTTTTATACGATAAAGAATGGATTAAATTCAATTTGTGTATTGTCGATTCTGAATCCATATACTTGTTGGTGAAATTAAAGTCCTTGATTAATCCTTGGTTATGACATGTATGTATTATTTCAAAAGGTTTTCATAAAAAAGTCGTATTTGTGTTATTACAACTTTAATAAAGCCTTACATAAAGACTTTTTTCCTGTAGTTAAGAATGGAAATATAAAAAAGACACAATCGTTATCATCTATTTTTAGTCTAGCTTATTATTTAGGACTCTAAGTATTATTCTTAAGAGTGCCTAGGTACAAACAACGTCAAATAAATCGTAAAGCGCCTTTTTACATTCATCTATCGTATGGTCCCAAATTGATCCTTCAAGCGAATTTTCAACACCTTCGACCCATTTAGGCACTTCGAGCCGGATTTTTATCACCTAATAATTTTGGTTCTTCGAACCGGATTTTCAACAGCTCAGTATTTTGGTCCTTTAAGCCGCATTTTCAACATCTAAAAATGTTGATCCTTCGAACCGGATTTTAACAATTTTTCTTTTTGTCGTAGGTGCGGAACCCTCGTCTGCGATGTCGGTGGAGGGGCAGCGGTGCCTGTGCGTCGTGGTGCTCCTCATTCACACCGTCACCGGCGCTGGAGAAGGTACATATGACCTTGGATTATTTTAAACTAGCTGGTACTTTTGTCCGCGCTGACCATCCCATATAAGAACTGTTTTATTTGAATAAATGGCTATAAACCATTTCAAATCAGTCGGAATCAATCAGATGGTGTGTAATTGCCCCCTGAAATGTAATATTTATTTACCTACATAGACGACGATATAAATCACTTTTTTGTTAAGCTTTTAGTCGCTTAATCTGTCATTACAAAAAAAGTCTTTAGGCTGAAAACCGCTTATTCAGAAAGTTAAACCTTAATGAACAAAGCAAACATATTTTTGGCTTGTTTTTAAAGATTAATCCGCTGATAAACACTGATCTTGACATATTTTTCTTCGGATATTCTGAATGAAACAAATCATCAAATAAACTTGAGATCAGTTTCAACTTTGCCTCGTAAACCTCTCATCGCAAAAGCACAAAGGAAAGGTTTCCCGCGACAGTAAAAAAAGAAAGGAAAAAAATAACCTTTTTTACCATTTCCCACTAAATCCTTTTATTTTACGACAGCCCAAAGTGGCTGGGTAAGTGGCGTTTAAAAAATTAGCACGAGGTTTTATTCACGAATTCTAGTGGTAAAAGTACCTTGACACTATAAAAAGTTAAGTGAACTTTTGTCTTTAGTTTTGTGGTGACAGGTTGAGAGATTATTAGCTAGGGCAACAGAAAAAGGAGTAGCACGAGTTTAATATTTAAAACTACACACAGCAATAAACTTAATTTGAGTAGTGTAGCGTAAAGTTAAAGTCATACTAAAACAATGGTGGAAAAAAAATTAGTGATACGCTATTTGCCATTTGGCTTAACAATGCTCTGTTATGAAAATATTTAATTGTGGTAGAAACCTTAGACTTCAGGTAAATATTTATTCTACTAGGTAAAACCATATTGATTTTGACATGTTGTCGTATTTTTAAGGTTGTGATGGCTTTAAATTACTTGACGGTTATGGCGGACGACTTGAAAACAATACCATATCACAAAGGCAATATAGTTGTACCCTGTATCATTAAGACAGTACACACACACACACACACACACACATACACTGTGTAACACATTAATTCGTTTTGTAGCATGAAGGTGGTAATATGATAATCAAATGTATTTCAACGTGAATGAACAGAAAATAAACGCGTCAACCTCTCAACCGTCTTTGTTAAACAAAACAATTGTACATTTTAGTTCTCGAAACATACTGAGGCCATTATATTAACAGCTGAAATCTCTAAGTTCCAAGCAATTAATAGGACGGAGTTATATAGCAGTCATATCACATATGGCTTTTACACTTTCCTTTTGGCAGATTTTAACAATTTAGGGTGTCTAATGACCTGACGTCTAGGTTGTCATCTTTATCAGGTTTTGTGACAATAATTCTAAATAAAATAGAATAAATAAATAAGTCTCAAGTTAATTTTACCCAACAGAACAACCCTTACCCTTACCCTTAGTAAGCCACACAATAGTGTTAACAAGAAAGGTTTCGGACATGAAGAACAATAATGTGAAAATAGGTCAGTCGCAATATAAACTTTGTTTCAACTGACGAAACTAAAGACCTAAATAAACTAATAACCTATTCAAATAACCACAGAATGACGGTACCTATTCATAAAAAAGACAACTAGGTAGCCAAGCTAAACAACGCCAAAGTCGACGAAGCAACAGAAAGTCTCTACAATGAGACTCCATACTCAGTAACAATAGAATACAGTTTCGAACTTCTGAATGGACCCAGTTCAGAATAAAAAGGATTTATAGGGGCTACTTGATGTGGACCATGAGCTGTGGAACTAAGGTAGAAATACGTTTTACCTTTTTTTCAGGACACAATGAAAGTGGGAATTAATTGTTTTTTGATTACGGGAGTATTTTTGTGATTTTTATGGAGTGTTACGAGTTTAAAATTAAAAAAATGTGTGAACTAGGTTATGCCATAAGAATCATTCGGGTTCACATGTGCCACTTTTTCTGAGAGACATTTCCGTTCCGGTATTTTTGTGTTTTTTTTATGGAATATTACGAGTTTTAAATCAAAAGACGGTGAACTAGGTTTTGCCATATCCGGTACCTAGAGGTACCGGATATGGCACATCCGGGTAAAAGTATAATAATGTGTCGCATTATTGACTGTATATTTTATCTTGGCGTTATTTAGAATAAAATGTAAGGCATTTCGATTTCTAAATTGACTTTCTTTGGTTAGTGCATTCCACGATTGATAAACATGACTTTTTAAAAGTCCTTAAGGTAAATACTAACAGCAAATTCCGGCATGGTAGTAAAGTATGCTGTATTTTACGAGAAAGCTAAGCGTTGAGCAAAATAACCCACCAATAGGACAGCTCTACTGCGAAAGGCTACGAAAATAAAGCGCCCCTATTGGTGATTTTTTTCGTGCACTGCTAAGCGTGGCAGCTGCCTCGCTCAATTCCGGTGGAAACGTAGCGGCGTAGGCTACAATGATGTACAATAAATATTGTGATCGACTGATAATAATCAAGTTAGCAATAAAGATATGTCCATAAAATTCAATAAATATCTGAATAATAATAAAGAAAATGTAAAACATAAATATTTAATGTGGTTAAATGCGGTTACAGAATTATCAACAAGCTTTAGAAATTTAGGTATGTCTGTAACTCTGTCTACCCCACTTTGGGATTACAGGAGTGAAGGTTATATGTATATGTATGTGTGTTTAATTATATATTTTGGCGAAATTCAAATAGTCATACATAGATTTAGGTTAACGTTTTTCCTACATACCCAAAGTTAACGCTAAAAAAACTTGAGAAGAAAAGGCATACTTTTCAGGCTGGCTGAACCAATTTCCTCATAAACGGCGTCAGGTCTACCTTAAGTCCTATCAGATAAAAACATTACTTGTATATACGACTATTAACAACTGCTTGGTTGGTACGGTCACGAGCGTTAATTTGGGACCCTTTTCAAGAAAAATATGCTTTAAGTCGTCAATGTCATTAGAGATGTCAAGACATTTGTAACTTTTTGGAGCTAAGGTGGGTACCAAATAACTGTACGTATTTGATTTTTAAAAGATGATATTGGTAGACTAAAGTATTTAATGTACATCTAGCCTTCGCGTACCGCTACGGCGAAATGTGAGCTAGCAAAGCGTTATCGCCTGGTTTATCTGTGATCTAATTTAATTGGTGCATGTGGGTGTGTGCATTTCAGTGCAGTGACGTGATTAGAGGGATTTGAATAAGTAATCAGCGCGTTTTGTGCTGAATGATAATGGACTAGTAAAATATTCATTTATTTACATTAATTCCACTGGTCAGTGGTTTGTGGGTTGTGGTTCCTGCGTAGCGTAAAACGGGGTGAGTAGAGATTAAAGGGTGAGCAGGGATTAAAGGGTGAGTGGGGACACAACCTAAAATAAGTCATAACTTGATACAAATAAGAACAAGTATTAAATGGACAATAACGTTGTATCTATTGGAGATAATTTCAGTCTTTGCAAAAGGTCCGACGTTTTTGTAATGAGCAAATATTTCTGTCGTTTTTTCTGTGTTGATTTTTGTTTTTTTATTTTTTTATTTGGTAATGCAAATTGGTATTAAATAAAATTTTAATTAAATGTTTACCCCTGAGCTGATCTGATAGTTTTAGGGCCAGTACAGATGGGCAGCTTTTGAACTGCAACCCAGATGCAAAATAGCAGTTCGAGTGCAATTTGAGTGCAGTTAGATATAATGAGAATCGGTTAAGCCGTGGAGTAACATGCTCTAAAAGTAGATAAAACAAATATCCCAATTATGTCTGAAGTTATTCCATCTATTAAGTATCAAAACATGCTAGCTACTCGTACCATTCCGTATTTTCAATCCTGGAGATACTGGTTTTTAGAGTTCCGTAGTCAACAAGGAACCCTTTATAGTTTCGCCATGTCCGTCTCTCCGTCTGTCTGCGTCTTAACTCAGAAACATTTGGTACTACAACTACAAAATCAAATGACTATAAATTGAAAAATTGGTTCATACTTACTTGTTTTTTGAGGTAATTTTGTATGTTTGTTGTAACGGCTTCGGAATCCTACACTGAACATGGTCCAAAATGCTCTTGCCCGGTTTTTTCATGTACCTACTGACGCAGCTGTGCAAAGTCCATTTGATTTTTGGGCAAACTTAGTGGATTAAAAAGTGTACTACAGGTTTCAACTTAAAGTGGAATAGAAACTCAACTTAATTCAATTTACGTTGGCGGAGTCATTTTATATTTCACCAATATAATATCTAGTAATCATTTACCTTTCTATACTCGCCTTTACGGCACTATACGTTAAATGGATCACCCACTTTATAAATTAAAGCCATTAGTGGATTCAAATTATCGGTTAACCGCCAGTCCATGCATTTTCTGTTCTCAACTGGAGGAGCGAGGAAATTGACCTTTTTTAAAGGCACTATGGATAGTCACTTATACTCGTTCAACGATCAGTTAAATAATTAAGTATTTATACGTTTTACCGTGTTAAAACCCGTTTAGTTCAAAATATAAACATTTATTGGTCATTGCAGAAACACTCGACAATACGAAAAATCTAGTAAGTAGGGCATCAATGTGTGATTATTTTTTCCTGAGTCATGTTCTCATTTACTCTCATAAAATGCATAGACAAATCTTGAGGGCAAAAATATACCTTAAACATACCATGGACCAAATCTCTCCAACTTACAGAGTTTATTAAGTTTTTGATGTTAACTGGGGCAAACCTTTGTCCTTTGGACTAATTCTGTAGCTTCTGTAACTTCCGTAGCCTTGTTTATATTCTGATATGTAACGCAAACCTCGGTATCATTATCATCATAGATTCCACTCTTCATCTGCTGATGAATCTAAGGCACTTGTCCCACCGCCGAAAATAAGCGGGAAGCGATAGAGCCACTATCAACGTGTAATATACTCGTATGTCTCTTTTATTGAGACGGGATCTGTATCTTTTGTCTCAAAAAACGAATCGAGAGATTTATCGCCGGCAGTGTGAGCGATCAACTATTATTATGTGTATCTTTTATTGACTCGGGATTATTTTGCGGGTGGTAGGACCTTGTGCAGGGTCCGTCCGGATCGCTACCACCATCTTATCCATTAACCTACCGCCATCAGCAGTGTTCGCATTGTTGTGTTCCGGTTTGGGGATAAGACAGCCGGTGAAATGACTAGCATAGAGGCATTCATTTTGAGATCACCAAATATGTTCGGCAAAATATAAAATTGTTTAAAATGACTCGCGACGTGTTCCCCAGAAGTACAAGGAATATGGACAGACTTGTTGTAGGAAAGCAGCAAAGGGCTGCAATGTTTAGGAAAAACAGTTCCTCAATGTGTGTTCTTATTTATAACAAAATACCTCAGCATATTAAAGAATTGCCTGGTAATAAGTTTAACGTAACATTATTTAAATGGTTACTAAATAATAGATTTTATTCAATTAGTGAAATATTTTTATGAAAAACAAAAAAAACCCTAATTATAAGTTACTAGGGCGGTGTGGTGTGTGCATGTGTTCCTACCTAGTCCCTAAGCATTGCTAGTTGTTAGCACTATAAATTTTCATGCTGTGCATCGACAGCTGAAGAAGGCGGCTCAATATTTTGTAACTACCTCCTGTAATAACCCTTTTTCTACGCAAATAAAGATTTTGATTTTTGATTTGATTTGTTTTTTTTTTTATTCCATCTTAGTCCTCAGGGTTGGCAACGCATTTGCAGTCTTAGGATTGCATTGCAGTCTTGTGGATGCGAATGTCTAAGGGTCACAGTTTTCACTTACCATCAGGTGGCCTGTGTGCTCGTTTGTCTTCTCTGTGCCATAAAAAAAAAACATTTATTGAACGACAAAAAAGTCTATACCTAATCGTTTTCTCACCCGAAGTGGTACAAAAAGCCCCATGAATTCATCGCCCCGTTTCAACCCTTCAATCAGCTGACGAGCCCGTCGAACAAACGACACACCGACAAGTGTTCCGCTTCGGTCACTGGCCAAAATAAAAACAAATGTCGGCCCATCTAATCTCGCGGACACCCATTTTGTCAATGGTGCAAGTTGAAAGGATTTGCGGTTATATGGACCTGCTACTGCGAGCCTATTATGGTCTATGTTTATTGCTGCAGATAAATGTGGATAAAATACCCGTCGCTATTGCATATAAATTATTCGGAAGGGTTTAACAATGTGTTGCAGAAATTTTAATGTCATATTTTGTATTGTAGGTACATAAAATATAATGTTAGACATAAAAAACTTTCAGCGTACAAATTCAGAAATAATTCACATGGTTTTTCAATACCACCATACTTTGGCATAGTTTTGATGATAATATTAATTAATTATTCGAATATTGATTTTGCAGATTTTTTTTGCATAATGTTTAGGTGGCATAAAGTTCTTACGTAACTTTATTTTCTAGCACGGGTTTGTAGGGTTTAAAGACATTCATAACCTACATCTTTGCTAGCAGTAATAAACAATACTTATGCCATAATATATTATTATAGTAATCAACCGCTAAAAAATATGCAACAAAATATAATATGTAGTGATTATTATGGCTAATAAAATGCAAAATGATCATTTGACTATATGAAATTGTTTCATTGATACACATGTTATGCGAAGTGTATTTCGAACAATTAATATTATGCCAGTTAAGGGTTGACCCGTCTTTAAGTAGCATGAAGTGAGAATGTTATCCACATTCGCCTACTGACAAAAGTGTCCACAATATGCACCGGTTTTCTATATTCCTTTATCATTAAACTGACACTATTTCTCTCTCTTCTTCAATCTGCCGCCACCCAATGCTGAGTGCTCTTCTTCCACATTCATACATCGAGTCATGCATGCACGTCGGTTTCGGTTTTTTAAGATTCGGTCCTTTTTCTGTATTTATCTGATTTGATTCGAAAAAGCGCCTAGGGCGGCCCCTTCCAAAATTATTACCTATACAAGTAGGTTTATATTAAACAGTCATCGCGTCGCGTCTCCGTGTGAGTTGACCCATAAAATCTTACAATCTTTATTTAACTTCAATCAGTTTAACCCCAGCACAATCTGAAAATTCTATTGATATAGATTAACTTGATGGTAAAATTGTAAAAGAATCTAACTGGACTCAATTTAAAGGTAAGGGAATAAACTAGATTTCAGACATTTCCTAGTTCCCATTTTACTCGCTAGATCGTGCGAGTTGACAAGAAACGTGAAGTTCCGTGCATTTGAAGCAGTCGGTTGTCAAAGAGATGCTCTTAAACTTTTTGTAATGATGAAAAAAGTACGTGACTTTACTGTGTATCTGAAGGTTTTTAGGTCCATGTTAATGTATGTTTGTGACATTATTAATACATTGTTCATTTAAAATTATTAGTTATGCGGAATTTTAATAGCTCTTTTTTCCTTATTTGACATAAAAATAAGTGAACATCAGGGGACCAGCTTACAGTGCAATACGCAGTCAGAAATGGCTACCAGAAAATCGAAAGATCGTATCGTCGTCACGTTTGGTATTAGCTAATAATTCCAAGCAAAACTCCTAAGCGATAGATTAAACACAGGATAACAGAGATTATTATAAATGTAATTATTTACCCCCTTACTTATAAACGTGGATAAGCTTGGAATAGTTAATGCCATGCTTTGTCCTTATCTGTAATTGTGGCATTTGCATCTGACAGAAAGTGACAAAGCATGGCATAATCTTATTCCACGTTTATAAGTGAGGAGGATAGTTTTTATTTCTCACTCTCAAAAGTGACTCATAATAGCAGGCAAAAGGCAGACTAAAAAGATGCTTTGAATTTCCTTATAATATAATATATAAAGCCTTTGAAAACTACAAACCGCCAGATACATACAGAAACAGAGACGCGCTGGCCTAGTGGGTAGTGACCCTGCCTACGAAACTAGTGGTCCTGGGTTCGAATCCCGGTAAGGGCAGATATTTGTGTGATGAGCTCGAATATTTGTTCCTGAGTCATGGATGTTTTCTATGTATTTCAGTATATATTTCTCTATATAAGTATTTATATTGTTGTTTAGTACCCTTAGTACAAGCCTAGAGCTTAGTTTGGGACTACGTCAATTGGTGTGAGATTGTCCCCTTATTTATTTATTTACATGATGCCATTTGATGAGTCTTCGTTTCGGAAACGTTGTCTATGGGCCAATTTGTTATATTCTAACCCAAAAAACCACTTCGTTATCGTCTCTTTCTACATACCAGAGATACGGGTTGAGAGTAAAACTGAGAGCGCTATTAAGCTGTTGTTCTTTACGTGTCTATGTTAAAATTATTGTAACTTAGGATTTATTTAACGCTATCGAATTTAACTCTTGACTGAAATGCCATAATGGCATTCGAATGAACTAATTTGGTTTGGCTAAATGTCTCGTGTCCTTTGATAAACAATCTACATTTTTTCTCGCAATTGAAGTAAAAAGTAGCGTGTTTAACCCGAGACTAAGGGCCGTATTAATAAACCAATTTCGTGCGTCTTGTCTCGATGCGTCAAAAATGACAGTGTTCTATGGTTTGACGTTTACTTTGACGTATCTTGTGACGTGCATCTCAGCCAATGACTTTATTAATACGGCCCTAAGAAGCCGTAATGACACTTGAAATTCATCCACCCTCGCTTTAATCCCGTGGATAAATATCTCGTGTCATAATGACTTGTTTTACCTTGATGAACAAAACAGATGTTCTAACTATTAAGGCCCGGTGCACATATGGCGAATCGTAGCGCAGACACTTTTTCAAGAGACGCTTACGGAGATTAGTTATCGTGTTCATTAATTTCGATCTTATTTTAACACATCCAAAGACTTAAATACTTTGGCAGTGAAAAATTATCTACGCTGTGATTCGCTGTAGTGTGTATCGGCCCTAACACTCACGAAGATGAAGTAAGTTTTTTTTAAGTGAGATAAGAACGACGTAACTGTACGACTGGGAACTAATAACAGTTAATTGGTTTCTGTGTCTAGACTGTTTTATTTGTCCTGTTCTAGACTAAGAAACCTAATCCTTTTATTTTATTGCTTCATGTGTCCATTAGGGTTAGTGCTGGAGCTTCAGAAGTCAGTAGCTGTACATTTTAGAACTTTGTCGCAACGATTGGTATACTTAATTCAAATCACTGTTATAATTAACACGATATTGTGACATGGTAATAAAATGTACAGCTACTTCCGATTTCGTATTACACGCGCTTTAAAAAGAAAAACAAATGACGATCTTACACAATTGACATACAACGATATAAATAGTTATACAATACGATACATACGATATAATTACTTAGAGAAATATATTTCTTAAATACATAGAAAACATTCATGACTCAGGAATAAATATTGGCGCTCATCCCACAAATATCTGGCCTTTCCGGGATTTGAACCCAGGACCGCTAGCTTCGTTGGCAGGGTCACTGCGAACTAGGCCAACGCGTCGTCAAATGCTTGATGTATTCGAATTTTTATGCAAACTGGTCGTTCGTAGCGCTACCTATAATCGCATTGTTGTGTTCCGGTATGGGGATAAGACAACTGGTGAAATTACTAGTAGGTACCAGTATAGAAGCCTCAGGGTTAGCATCGCATTTTGCGTCTTAAGATTGAGATCTCAGTCTTGAGATTGCAGTCTTGAAATTGTAGTCTTAAGAATGCAAATATCAATAGCTCTCAGATCTTACTTACCATCAGGTGACCTGTGCGCTTCGATTCCTTATCCTTGCCTTTAAAAAGTATGTCCAAAAGTGACTGACATTTAATGAAGTTAATTAGGTACAACTACATATTTGTATACTATTAACATGATTGTAACAAATTATGATTGCGTTTCTTAAGCAAACAAAAAAAATGAACATACACTGTATTTGTAACCTGCAAAGTGGGGGCTGAATTTCATTTCTCGATCAAATAGCATCATATACAAGCAAAAGTTTATTCGACCAGGTTGCCTGAAAACGTAGTAACTGCGGAAACAAATAAGGACTTTATCCTGTACCCTTACCATGAGTTACGAATACCATATTCGCTAGCGAGTTGAGTGCTCTGTCCCTCGCACTCTATAAGAATACTGCGAGGTGTGCGAGGGATAGAGCATTCGATTCGGTTGCGCGGACGGACGGTAATTTTAACTCGTGGTATGGGCACTGAATGGGGTATGGGGAATTCAATGCTAACAGTGCATTTTCGCAGCAAAACGGTGAGAACTGTTCCAATTTTGTGGAGACAATTATCTGTAATGGAAATCTGTAGCAAATAATTATTTTAAAAACCACATTAAAATCAGTCAAGATCTGACGTCACATTGGTCAAGATCGTAGAAATGGAAAGATTAAGTGGTCACTGTCTACACCTCTTGGAAACAGGCGTGATTTAATGTATGTATGTATAAAAATCAGTAAATGCAAAGTCAATAACATAAAAAATATAATAGTATATAGGAAAACATGACGAGATCCCTACGTCAGGAACGATAATTAAAATAACTAACAAGAAAACATGCCTTTGCAAGCGTGAACAGACCCAGGTTCGAGATTTTAGGCGGGAAAAACCTTATTGTTTTTGACCTATTACTGTATTGTCAACGTTTTAATAGCTCTTATTCACTTTACAGTAATAATAAATAAATAAATAATAAATATCAGGAGGCAATGTCACACCAATTGACCTAGTCCCAAACTAAGCTCTAGGCTTGTACTATGGGTACTAGACAACGATATATAAATACTTAAATACAGAGAAAACATCCATGACTCAGGAACAAATATTTGCGCTCATCACACATATACCTGCCCTTACCGGGATTTGAACTCAGGACCTCTAGCTTCCTAGGCAGAGTCACTACCAACTAGGCTATCGTGTCGTCAAATAATGTAATAGCAGCCGAGTTAAAAAATAATACCATCAAAGATAAAAAGATAAAAAACATTTATTCAGTAAGTAGGCCGCACGGGCACTTTTACTCGTCAAGCCACCAGCGCTTGCCAAGAGGAGAGACTGCTGAGAAGAAACGGCGCAAGAAACTCAGCAGTCAGTCATTTTTTAAATATAATAATGGTACTACTTAGTCTAGCATTACATTAAGCTATAAATATTAAATTTAATATAATATCAAATAAAATGCGTAGATCAGCTGAAAAACATGCCCAAAAATCTGACTACAGAAATAGACGGAGAAAAAGGAGAAGAAATACAAAAACCCACCTTTTTATTTGTAATAATATAACACGGTGCAAGATGACCAAGTAAAAGTTTCGATACGTTTTTCTACATCAACGGTGTCCCCTAGACAAGATAAAGCTTTTGCATTTGAACAAATTATTATTGACTAAGTTTCGGGTTAAGACCATGCATTCTTGTCTGTTAGATAGTCCTCGACCCTATAATACGCTTTAGCCGTGACAGTTCCAAAACTTGTCCTCACTTTCTTCTCGATTCTCGCAACAACGACAGACGGACGGACGAACGAGTGAATGACCAAGAGAGGCGAGTTTAAGTAGTCTCCTCAGTGTGAACAAAACGTATTTAAGCGCGAGCATTTTTTCATTTAGCAGCATGGTTTCTGCCGATAGATCAAACGTATAAGGATGCTTAATTGAAAATGCACGCGCTAAAATGTGTTTTGTTCGCTCTGACGGGACTACTACAACTCGCCGCTGCGATTTCGCTCGTTCGTCCGACCGTCCGTTGTTTTTGAGAGAATAACACCCCAGTTCTATTGCCCGTAAAGTCTATCACAACTTTACATAATGCCATCAGGGAGCAGCACCGTCGGAGTTCAGAAAACTTTACAAACATTTCAATAGCCAATGTAGCCAACAGCCACAATGGAACAGCATGTTTTACATGTTCAAATAGGTACAAACATTTTGCAGTTTCACTGAAATTCATTTTATGGTGTGTTTTAGAGTTTATTTTTGTTGTTATAGACGGAAAACTTGTTTACGCGTGTGTTTATTGCTTTAAACATAAAAGAATAGCATTAAGTACTTGAATGGTTGGAAACCTTGTTCACAAAGCTAGTGGTGTTGGGTTCAATTATAGGATAATATTCGTACCTCGTATATTGAGGCCTTACCTATGAAATTGGCGTTTTTTTTACGTGTTTTATTTCGTACTAAATTTATTCATTTCAATTTTAACTTCCAAATTATTTTTAAATTTCATTAATACACTATGTTACAAAGGTTTTAGATACAAAAAATATGGTTAAATTTCTTTTCAGGTGCTGCGAGTTCAAGTGTTTCAACTACGCAGAGTTTTATGAAGCTAACTATTTTTAAGTAATTAAGATATGTATAATACAGCTTAGAAGTGTCCAATATTCCTGACAGAATTTTGTTTGGTTTGTATTTGACGTTACTAAAAAATATGCCAAATTATATTATGTATGAAAACCACCGTTTTCATAAAATTCTCCATATAAAACGCCAAATTCATAGGTAAGGCCCTGATATTAACAGTTCATTGTACCAAAACAACATTACAAAAATAATAAAATGACAGTAATAACATAGTAGGGGAGACCTAGGCGGGTTGATACAAAATTTACAATTCAGGTCATAACTGCCTCACTATACGTTTTAGAACTTTGAGATATATATCGCTAGAAAGCAAATTTAATACTCTAACAATTGATTTCAGTTGAAGTGGTAATTAATAGTGATAACGATTTAAAAAAAAACATTTTCTAAATCAAGTCAGAGTGTTTCAACTCTCCTAGTATAGAGGTAAGATGAAACAAATACCTAGGTAAGTTGACACATTACATAGATGAAACATTTCAAAATAATAAACGCACATTTAAGTGAATAAAAACCTTTTAATGTTAAAGAAACGGCCTTTGTCATCAATTAACTTTAATTATAATTAGTAAGGGACAATGCAAGTAGGTTTATCCTATATGTTTTGTAAAATTGTAGTCTTTAATGGATCTAAAACTATTTTATCAGGTAAGTAATAAACTTTAACACAATAAAGGAACTTCTTTGAGATCAACAAACAAATAACTTTTGCAACTTAAAATGCTGTTCTCTCTGGACGTCTCGTTATTTCCATTGTTTTTTTTTCTTTATGAATCGGTAGGTACAAGGAAGAGTGATGTAATTGATATGATTTTGCAGCCCCTCAAATTGACTTTCTCGGCAGCCAATTCATAAATATCCGTACTGGCTTCGCCTCTATTTGTCTTCCTCACGTAATTATTTGGCATTCTAAACAAAACAAGAAAAAGTTTCAAAAATAAACCTATGTGAGTTGCGACAAACGAGGTGGGTTGAAACAAGGTGTTTCAACTTACCTCTCCATTGAAATTTACGGTTCTTATCGTGTCATTGCGATTATAACCTACAAGCCGTTAGTTTACCTAAATTATGAAATATGCATGTAAAACTAACTTAATTATGCTTTAAAAAACATCTACACTCAGTCCGAAATCGGATTAATTACATATAATAAAACAGTATCGAAAAAAATATAAAAAACTTACTTTTCGCACAATTTTGACCATCTACGCTGTATCTCCGTAACCGTTCACCTGGCGGCCGCGACGTGTTCTGACAAGTCTAATAGACCGAGCTCGAGGTTTGAAATGCGTTGTTACCATACTTCTATTCGCTACAGTTACCGAGATATTGACGTTGTGTCAACTTACCTTTGTTGCAACCCACCTAGGTCTCCCCTACTACGTAGTAGTAATTAGTCGCCTCAAATACTCTGCTTTATATTTTTGTTTCTCACTTGCAGGTATTACTACCGTGCAGTTCTTAAAAAGCAGTAAGTGAAAAAATACCGTTTCTAGAAAAAAAATAAAAATCTAGTTTTGCTTATCAACGAATCGTGCAAAATGTTGGCTTAAACCGTTAAAGTGATTATAAAAAATAAGAATTGTAAAAAGAAAGTTTTCACACACTTTGACGACGCGCTGGCCTAGTTGGTAGTGACCCTGCCGAAGCTAGCGGTCCTGGGTCAAATCCTGGTAAGGGCAGATATTAGTGTGATGAGCGCGAATATTTATTCCTGAGTCATGGATGTTTTCTAAATATTTAAGTATATATTTCTCTATGTAAGTATTTACATCGTTGTCTAGTACCCATAATACAAGCTTTGAGCTTAGTTTGGGACTAGGTCAATTGGTGTGACATTGTCCCTTGATATTTATACTATTTATTTATATTAGAATTTGAACGAAGATTTCAAGAAAATCTGGGCTAATTATTCTGCCTCATAAGATACTAGCCTGTAGCCGTGCGTGTTTTGGCTATAAACCTTTTTTTTGGGTTCTTTCTATTTTTAAAATAATTTTCATAATCGGTTCAGTAGATCCGGAGATTACCCCCCCTACAACGTCACAAACTTTACCTCATTATAGTTAATATAGAAGTTAGTATACTAGGTGACACCTATGACGTAATACAAAATGTTATTTTCCGAATCTACTCATGATTACGATCAACTATTAATCATCATTATTGATGATGATGATGAACTATTAATATGGGACCAACTTCGAAAACGTAAAGACAAAATCGACGTCTCCATATAAATTTGTGAAACCGGCTGATTGCTTTTAGTATGGGAGATTCAATTTTTTTCGACCGATTTCGATATTATTCTCATAGTAAAAGTTGATCGTACTCATGAGTAGATCCAGAAAGTAAAATTTTGTATTACGTCTTAGAAGAGGCGATACCTATATCAAACTCAATAGCGAAAGCAGATTGAACTCTGTCATGTTTATAATAAGGTTGCACTTGCTACAGGAGTTTTGTTTGAGATACCGCCATTTGTAAACATTTACTCACTGTAACTTATAACTGCAAACGTTATTGGTATCGAAAATATTATAGCGTTGACGTCAGCTGCCGGCCGTTAGCGTCGATCTATCAACTCCATACATTATGACTATTTTCGAAGATCACTTACGTTAGCGTTAGGCAAGGAAACCCTGGGCATTCGTAGATAATTCATAATGCGAGCTGTTAAAGAAAATTAGACCTCTTAACGTAGGTCTTTACGCTCAAATCCTACATGTTGAGACGCAAACGCAATTTCGTAAAGTAGGCGTAGTATCAACATGGTGGAAACGTCTAATTAATTTCTCGAATGTGGGTCGAGTTAGAGATCCAAGCAAGCCCTTAAGGGTCAGGGCGATTTAATTTTCCCTCCTTTATATCTGTCCTTTTTTCGATTTTCTTTAATTCCGAACGGGCTATTCTTTTTATTGAGCTTTGGGAGATTTCATTAAGGTTCGGCTTTTCTTAGTGAATTTTAGGTTGCTGCTAATAATTTAGTGGAGCATTATTGTAGGTACAGTCGTCCAAAAAGATCTGTCTTCAGTTTTACACCTTATTTAAATGGAGTTAGGTACGAAAAGGGATACATGTCTTTGAGGCCGACAAAATCACGTTTCTTGTATTGTTATAGCGGCAATAGAAAACACACTGTGAAATTTTTATCTGTCTACCTAATAGTTAATATGACATACAACCCGTATATGCTTATTAGTCATCTGTCTTTACGTATATTTATATTTTATACACCCGTATCTTGTATATATTTTATTGAAACAGTTTTATTCAACATTTTTTTCTAACTCACCGACCTTAGTTTTTTTTTCTGTTTTGCCTGCTGGTTGACCGGTAGAGAATGCCATTTGGCATTAAATCTACCATTTGTACTTTATTGTTTTTTGTGCAAAGAAGTTTAAATAAATAACCCGCTAACAGACAGACGGACGTACAGTGGAGGTTCAGTAATAGTGTCTCATTGCCACCCTTTGGCCACGAAATCCTAAAAAAATAATAAATTAATGAATAAGTACCGAAAATAAAATTAATTATAAACATGCAAATTTTAATTAGTATGCTTGAATGTGAACGTCAAAGGAATTTTCAAAGAAGTTTTTTTCCAGACCTACAGAGATATCTATAGCATTTTCATTGCATGTAGCATGGTTTATTATTGTAGCATGATTTTAACCAAGAGGAAATAAAATATAAATATAAAATATAAAAAGCTTGAATCTCCAACCAGAATTTTTAATAGAAATCCTCTGTATTGAACTAAAATCTATGCCATTAAATTTCTCAAATTATATTTAAATGTTTCACAAATTTATTGGAAACTAATTCCTATTGTTAACTTTACTTCAATCAAAGAGTTTAAACTTCTTAGCGCTTTTGTTTCTAAGCGAAGTCTAGAAAATTTTCCAACAAAATAATAGAATCTCTCTTTACAAACCAAATTCTGTTCTTCTAAAACAGTTAATTATAATTTGAGTCTAAAACCTAGTTCGCGTATTAATAAACGTGAAGTAACCGTGGAGTAGCTAAGCCATGTTTTGTCCTTATCTGTCGAATTCCAGTGTCACGATGGCAGATAAGGACCAAGCATGTCTTAACTACTCTAGGGTTACGCTACGTCTTTATAACAAAGTATAAAATAAAGTTACCCGCTGTCTGACCCTTTATGTACGCTTAGATCTTACAAACTCCGCAACGGATTTGAAAGCGGCTTTTATTAACAGATACAGTGATTCAAGAGGAAGGTATTTATGCATAATGTGCGGGTGTTACAAAACATTCACTTAAACCGAAGCGAAGCGAGGGCGGGTCGCCAAGAAAAACGTTTTTAGAACTTCGTTGAACAATGCTGCCCTCATTAGAAAAAAAGGGCGTATGTCTCATAGAACCACATAAATGTATTAGTTACCTTATTTCTAAAGTTTCGGGATTAAATTTACTCTGACTATCGAATTGCACTTGCGTCCTTTTTATTTTGGAGGGGCGGAATGGGTCTGAATTATCAGATCTAGTGAACAGTTTCCTCATGCAAATAAATCAGCCATTTTGAATACTAATTTGAATGCAAATGTCAGACATTGTTCTAGAAAATTCTTCTGATTTTAAATTGAACGCCCTTTCACTCATGGACGTATGAAACATGTATCCAAATATGATTTCTAAGAATTCTTTCAATATGAAAATATACGATGCTTACTGCTTAGATAAAAAGCGGTATCTCAAACAAAATTTCCGTAGCAAGTGCAGTGCAACCTTATTACAAACGAGAGAGAGTTGACTCTACTTTGGTTATTGATATTGATATATCGCCTTTTGGCTTATAAGGGCATCATCAGTATATTAAGTAAAGATGTAAAATGATTGTGCTTTGTCAGTACTTTGAAATATGACTTCAATTCCAATTAGATGAATGTATATTAATATTGAACTTGTTAGTAAGTCAGTGAGTCAGTAATTTAGGGAAGAGTTTTATATTTCTAGATGATTCAGAACACCAGTACCAGTCCTGGGGCTCTCCGTAGTTTTATGCTCTTAGAGTTTATTTTTGCATAAATTTTTGCAGCGAAATAATACTTCGTTGATACTCTTGTGGCGTATTGAGAAAGCACTTCTCGGAGCTACCTGCAATAGGAAGAAATGGAAAAAGTAATTTCTAAATACTATGTCTTACTTTTATCCTTAATGTAAAAATAAAAATAGTTTCATTCTTGCGTGTTGCCACCGCGCGGTCCCAACGGAAGGCCAGCGTTGGCTTAACAGCTGGCACATGCTGAGTTGGGACCGTTTCACAACAACTTTACTGTTCAACTTTGTGTAGTTTGTTTTTCTTTATTTGTGAAAAAATTAATTTACTTTCTTTCATAATAATTATTTGTAAAAATAGGATAAGGCGAAGTTTATTTACTAATTTTCTAGAAGAATAACAACGTTAACCACAATTGTATAGAAGTTAAACCATAATTAACCATATAACGAGGAAACGTTAATTATTACGAAAATGTTGATGCAATAAGTTTACGCTAGTTTAAAGCAAATTTCACACAAGAACAGTTAGACAACGGAATTCATTTTGCTTTATTTATTCTTTGCATTTTTTCAGGTGCTGCATTTTAATTAACCTATCGTTGTTTTACGCTATATGTTGTTTGTAATCAAATATTTTAACAATCTGTTTGTTTTTTATTTATTTGTATGTGGGTGGGGTTTATCGCGTGATACATTTTGGATAAGGCATCCGTCACCTTCTGACATGTAAATAAATACACGTGTCAAAAAGTGACAGATGCTTTATCCACAGTTGACATGCGATATAGACGCAGGCATACTAGGCGCGCTGGTCAAAAGATACGTCAAGCCATAGAAAGATGTCAAATTTGACACAGAATTTTTGAGAGATTTCAAGATTGAGCCGGCGAGCATTACTGTCGAGTTCAATTTGTTAATACGACCCTAACATAATTAAAGGGAGGCTTACTGCGGCTTTAAGATTCATGAATAATATCTGCGATAGTTTAAGAAAGTGTAAAATCCCATCTAGGATGTAAACTAGGTGAGTACTTATTGATTTACAGTCAATACTACTCGACATTGGACAATCTTAATAATACAGATGTAGTGAATAATCCTTTCCCATAGTTTTTGGTCGGATAACTTCGTATTTATCTTGCTTTCTCAGTTGGCTTATTGATGGGTACTGAAGCTAATTGAGAAAACTAGATAAATATACGAACTTATCCGACAAAAAATGATGGGAAAGGATTATTTACTACATGTCTACTTTATTTCTAGCAACAAATACTAGTTCTCATCACCCAATTATTTGGCTCTGCTAGGGATTGAAACTACACTTACATTTATTTCTTATTGTATGTTAGTTAAATTGTTTTTATATAATGCTTCGTTAAGTTTTATAATTATATATTCAAAAAACGACTAACTGTTTATGCGCGGCGTATTCTCAGCAGTGATCTCTTGCGAAGCGCTGGTAGATTTTTGACGTGTAAAATTGCCCGTGCGGCCTACTGACTGAATAAACATCTTTTATCTTTTACATTACGCTCGTAACCTCATTAGCGCTTTCCTGCTTTATAGCAAAAACTTCGTTAAGACTAGACCCGGATCTTTCTAGCAATGACGTCGCAATAGGGTAATTTGGGGAGTAACTGGAACGGTGTTAATTAATACGGCAACCTAGTCTATTAGTGTTCTACCCTCCGTAAGATCAAAAGTTGTTCTAAATGACTTGCGGTAATAATAATATTTTTTGTCGTGAATACCTAGTTACTAAATATTATTCAGTTAAAAAAGGTATGAATTAACAAACTGTTTTAATTAACACCGTTCCATTTACGCCCCAAACTACCCTATTATGACCTCATTGCCACCAAAATCCGGGGTCTACTTAGGACAGAGAACCCGACTAGCCAAACGTCCTAAATTTGGGTCAATTGTCAAAGTAACTTTTGACTTTAGTTGACTTATACAGATTATTTTTCGAACTAAAGAAATTTGACGTGGGTTTTACGAGATATATAGCTTTGACAATACATAACATTCCTTAAAAAAATTTTGAGTGAAAGGCAGTAATTTGACAGCTGCGCTTAGCAGTATTTTAGTGGTGGCAGGATCTTGTGCAGGGTACATCCATTACTACCAAGTAGTAGTGTTCTCATTATTGTGTTCAAGTGTAGGGAGAAAACAATTGGTGTAATTAAGACTGCGCCGAGCGTACGCCGGATGTACAGTGGCGCTCTCATTAGTATTATTGTATTTTCTAATAAACTAAGTAAAGTATTTTCGTGAAATTGGTCGGTAGGTTTTTGTACTACAAATGAAAACACAACTTATAGGGTATATCACATAGTTAAATAAGAATTCACCTTCGAGTTATCAACTTAACGGAACAAAGTGGCCACCTTCTCCCGTTAAGCTGACTAAATACTCAAAGGGTAATTGTTATTAAAGTTTGTTACGTATCCCATAAATTGTGTTTTTACTTGCGCTACAAAAATGTATCGTTTAATTGCAAGGAAATTCTTAAGTTAATTAGAAAACACAATAATAGTTATGAGGGCGCCACTGGACGCTCGGCGTTTGCTCGGTGCAGTCTTAATTGCGTAAAGGCAATCCATCTTAGTTGTAACACATTTACAGAGTCAGGATCGCAGATCCCACTTACCGAGAGGAGCCCTGTATGCTTGTTTGTCTTATCTATGCGATTGGCGACGTAACCACTTTAAAACGGGTACAGATGTAGTGAATAATCCTTTCCCATCGTTTTTTGTCGGATATGTTCGTATTGATCTAGCTTTCTCAATTAGCTTCAGTAGCCATCAATATGCCAACTGAGAAAGCAAGATAAATACGAAGTTCTCCGACCAAAGACGATGGGAAAGGATTATTCACTACATCTGGTGTTCGTCTGCCTTTGATGACTTAAAAATTAAACGTGATGCTAAAGTTTTTTTATGTTTGCCAACAGCACCGTCTCCGTCCCCTCCAACGCTGAAGCCAGAACAGAACGAGCTGACAGTCACCTTCCCCCCCCTGGATGACATCTACAACACAGCTGAGAAGCACTTTGCAACAGAGAACAATACTCTCGTGACGTCACAGATTGGTTCAACGGCTCTACTGCCTTGCGTCATTAGGAACATTGGTGATGGAATTGTAAGTACAGACACAAGACAATTATCTTTATTAGGTTCTGTAGTAATAAATTTTTGACAAAATTTTCATTTTTCGCACAAGTTTTTATTGCGACTATACTTTTTTTTGCACAGTCATCATCTACTTGTCAAGACGATTCTAACAAGCCCTAACACGACGGGTTTATCATGTGTAATTTAGGAGTTCATATGGCCACCCTGAGTTTATGACGAGCTGCCTTTGACGTAGAGACCTCGTCGTGTTGTTCTCATAGTGTTTTATTGTTTGTTTGTTTTTATTTAAGGTTTATTGACCTTACATTTGTAATGATTTTATTTTTGGTAGTTTTAAGAAATTATTATTTATTACTTTATTACCTAATGTAACTTACTTTACTTAATGTAACTTAGTTTCGCGCTTCTTCTCCGCAATGATGGTCTCGTCCGAAGCGCTGGTAGATTCACCCTATATTACCTGGAGCCTGTTTACATCTCCGAAATTGTATTATTTATTTTAATCTGACATTTTGATGTATTTAATTATTATTACTACTGGGACCTGTACATCCCTATGACATTTAAATTATGTAGCTTAAGTTTAGTATTGTAATAAGTGATTTATTTTTAAAAAACGGCTTATTGTTGAGTTTCTTGCGGCGCTTCTTCTCAACAGTGGTCTCTTTGGAAGCGCTGGTAGACTCAGACTTGTAAAAGTGCCTACAGGGCCTACTTACAGAATAAATGATTTGATTTGATTTGATTTGATTTCCATCATCAGACCAGCTCGATGGTATTATATTATTGTATTGTCATCAGAACTAATGGCGTATGCAAATTTTCAGCTTCATCGAAAACCGGGAAGTAGGTCAAATTTAACTTGCAAGATTTGACTCTTACATTTACATACATACATACATTGCAAGTTAAATAAAAGCTTTTAAAAATGGCAAAAACTGAACACTTATAGTTTTGTCATGTCCATTTCTTAATTCGTATACAGCCCTTTTCCTTAAAAACTACAAATGCATTATGTGTATTGCTAATGCACTGCTAACCCTGAGGACTAAGATGTATCAATGCTAGTAAATTCACCAGCTGCCTTATCCTGAGGTCAGAATACAACAGCACAAGCTGGCAGGCAGGTAAAATGGCGCTTGCAGGTGGTAAGACTTGTGAAGGGTCCCCACACCACCACCCCACCACCAGCAGTGTTCGCACTGTTGTGTTCCGGTTTAGGGATAAGAAAGCCGGTGAAATCACTAGCATAGAGGCATTCCATCTTAGTCCTCAGGGTTGGCAGCGCATTTGCAGTCTTAGGATTGCATTGCAGTCTTGTGAATGCAAATGTCTATGGGTCACAGTTTCTACTTACCATCAGGTGGCCTGTGTGCTCGTTTGTCTTCTCTATGCCATAATAATATAAAAAAAACCATACTGATCGTTTTGTCCACTGCAAACTAGTATTCTTCGCATCGTAGTGTTCCGGTGTAGGGATAAGATAACCTATGAAGTAAATAAATCATAGTCGCCACGGTTGGCAACGCATTTGTAATCTTATTGCCCTTTGCAGTGTTATATTTGACTTAGATACCATGTGGTGGGCTGTGTTCATTATTATATTGCATTCATTATCAACATTATCAGGCCTTATTACTCCACTGTTGGACAAACGCCTGTGTGGGTTAGTTGGTTTAGTATACATTGCATTATTTGCTCAAAATGTATCTCCTGCATGCCATGAAAAATAAAGGACCCTGCATAAAATGCTACTCATAAATTTTTTTTAAATTCTTTGTCTATTTGAAGATCTCAAAGAGCTCTAAATTTATAGTTCACTAGAGTTTCGATGCTTCCAGAATTTCCCGAGATATATCCGTAGCGTATAAATGCTTCGCATGAGCAAAGAATGTATGGAATACCAAGTTCTTATTACTACGAGAAATATGCACGACTTTAAAAATGCGAATATTTTTACGTTACTTTAACTGTTAAAGAGCAACGGTTACATTAAATCTCTTTAATTTTAGTCACGTATAATAAATAAGTATACTTTAAAAGTAGCAAGCTTTTGCTAACGTCTTTACTTTTTGCACTATCGTTAATTATATTAGCTATATAACCTATACTCGTACTAAAACGGTATAACGTGACGAAAATAACGCAAACGCAAGTTCGAATTTAAAACGATGCCAAATTTATCTTCAACTTGCGTAATACCAAGTTAAAATTTCCTTCTCAAATCCAACAAACCGGAACGCAGCTTAGCCCTCACATAATTTAATTATAAAATAACATCGTAAGCTCGATAAACAGTCGATTCTGCAAAAATTAGGTGATTCCCAGGCTCATAATTACATCCTAATTATATGCTTTCCTCTGGGGCGGAAAATATAAGGAAAATTAGAGCTTGACTCTTAATTGTAGTCTTTTATTTTTAATTCGTTTATGAACAGTCTTATTAAAAGTGCTGGTAGCCTCGCATATTCTTATGAACAATGAAGACAAACTATTGCGTTATACCACCTGGGAGCCTCAACAAGATGCATAATGCAAATGTTAGCGATTTGCATTTTCAAAACCTTAATTAGAAAATTCATGACATTAACCATCACCGCAAAAAAAGAACCATTATTGTTTTCATTGATATGCAAACCCTATTTCAGTAAAATTAAAGAGTAAATTACGCAGAAAGTTTATGTACATTTTTACCTAATTCGTGAAACGATCAAGAGACATACTAACAAAATGTACAGAATGCAATTAGATAGATATTGCAAGTCGAGTTTTGGAAGACTTTAAAAGACCTAACCTAACGAAGAAACATAAACTAACACTTACTTTGTCGTAATGTACGTCAAATTTACAGGAACGGCTCAAAGTGAGCTCGGCCTTGTTCAATGCACAACCTTGCTCGTCGGAATATGGCTTTGAAACCATTGAAAATGATAATTATTAAATTGGTAGGTAGGCCTCTGTGTTAAAATAATGTATGCTAACTCCGGTTCCCTCTTATGACAACTTACTAGGTTGAAAATATTTTTGGCTTTGATAATTTATTATATTTTTTACGGGGTATTTTTTAACACGTATATATTATACTATAACATTATAAATGCGAAAGTGTGTCTGTCTGTCTGTCTGTTACCTGTTCAAGCTTAAACGGCTCAATCGATTTACGTGAAATTTGGTGCAAAGATAGTTTGGATCCTGGGAATGGACATTCGAAATTCATCCCTTAAGGGGATTGCGATTGCGAGTGCGTTAGCCAATAATAAGCCTGCGGGTGTTAATTTTCAAAATAGGTGAACTGCCATAATACTCTTACTCGGAATGACTTCTTCTAGTATTTTTAATTAAGTTTACAAATTATTAATAAAACCATAGGGCGTTTCAGTTACGCACTCGTCTCACGTCATGTGGGAAACCAGCTGACAGCTTGATGGATGGAAGAGGTAATGCCATAATTCTTTCAAGCGTCATTGTAGTCGAAATTAATTAAAATGTCTCCGAAGCCGTAAAAAAGTACGTTTCCAGTGTTGAATAATTACTTCATCCAATTAAATTGTAGAATACAATTTTCAAGCAAATTAAGTGACAGTGCTATAATGATAGTTATTATATAACTCTGTCTTTTTACTACCTACCTGGAATTGGACAAGTTGTGACAATTCTAAGACCCCAGGCTGGAAATAAACAAGTGAAGAGACGCTTTAAAACAAATGCTTGCCAGACCGACGACTTTTCCTAATCGCCTTCCATTAAACCCACCAACTGGCAACACTTACCCTGAACACATTAGTCCTTCTTACCTAGGTGAGTGAATGTGGCCCGTTACAAACATATTACAAGCCAGAACATTAATTATAAAGGTTAACCTGGAAGTGGCCGCCATGAAACTATTGCTTAGTTAGGAAAACAAGGAAAACTCTCGGCAAATTAATGCAAGTAGGACTAATGTCTTACACTAACATTAAAAAATGATTGGTTATGGTAATTGGGATTGTTCATATTTTTACAATTACTCCAATTCGAGAACCATTTCGAGGAATAGGGTTTTGAAGCCGTTCTGCATTAATAAATTCTTGAAATATTTATCTTTTTTGGATATTTCGGCAAAAGTATATTTAACCTTTGTTTGACTTTCGTTTTCGAGGTCTGGGTTCTAGGACTTCTAGGTGTATCTTACGGGTTAGGCGAAAACAGCTTGAAATAGCGAATGTTATACACTATTACAATCACTTTTTTTCATTGAATATCATTTAATAATAAAATAATAATAAATAGTTTATTTCAGATAAAATAATCCATAATTTGTTAGTAAATTCCAAAAAACTATGTTAGTAGGTACTTAAAGTTATCTTAATTAAGGCTAAAGATCGGTGTGGAGCTGCATCCATCTCCGCAGGAGTGGAGAGTCCCACCGGTCCGCAAACACGCGAAGGACACTGTTAACGCTGCCGCGCACGCGTCATTTAATTGTTGTAATTTGTTAGACAATGCTAACCCAAATTTAAAATAACCATGTCACCCATAAAATGTCTGCTAAATAAATAAAGATAATAAAACAAAACTATTGGGTCAAATACAAAATTAATGAAATAGGTGTCTTAAAATTTCCTATTCTTTCGAATTAGAAAGTAAAAACCGTGAGTTATTTTTTTTGGTCAATCCCAATTTGATTTCAAACGGAGGCTTGCATTTCAGGCAAAAATTAAGTGAATTATCAATAATATTATGGAGAGGTATATGTTGTTTTTACATAATTCTAGACACGTAACCGAAACTAAATATCACATGTTTTAGTTCAGTAGATTCAGAGCAAATTGTCTGTGACAGACGGACGGACTGTCAAACAGACGTAAGTACAAGTGATCCTATAAGGATCCGATGTATAACATCATAGAGATCAAATTTCAATAGACAGTAGTTGAAATACAGCTTTCAGCTTAGAATAAGACAAAGGTAACGATGCCAAATCAAGTAATGACGTCTCAAACGTTATACAGGTGAATGCGCCTGTTAATGAAGGAAGATCAAATACCCATTCAGATCCAATTACAATTGATAGCAAATTAATTGTTAGTCAAGACAATTGTACAAGTAAATATAATAGACGTTTGGATACAGAAGACTAGGACTGAGTTGGAATTTCTCCGCTTAAAGATCGCATTGTGTTTACTAAAATCTTTAGATTTGGCTGGAGTGCTATTATTGGCTTCCAAAATACCATCGATTTTGATATTTTACTGTTGATTGTGATCAATAATATTATGTCACGCTGCGATTTCGTTTTCAAGAACGTGGGAGCACTCCTTTTTAGGGATCCGTAGTCAAACTATGAACCCTTATAGTTTCACCATGTCCGTCCGCAGTCTAGCTCAGAGACTCTTAGTCCTAGAAAGCTGTAATTTGGCATGAATATACATATTAGTCACGCCAACAAAGTGGTAAAATAAAATCATGAAAACATTTTTATTTTAGTGTACCTCCCCTATATGTAACGTAGTGTGTAACGTTAATATTGTGGGATGTCGTTGGATAGGTCTTTCAAAAATATTGCGGGTTTGTAAAAACAACTTCTCGATTAAGGGATCCGTTTATGAAATATTAAGCTTTAAAGAGCTATTTTTTTTAGACACTGAACTACAAATACAAAAAATCTGAAAAATATCTTAAATGAAAGCGCATATAGCGAATTTGAAAGAAAAACTATCACGACTAAGAACACTTAATTAGTTCCTGAGATACAGGCGGCTAAAGTGTTTATACCTACTAATAAGACAGCACATTGGTTCATTTTTTGAGACAGTTTTTTGTGTTTGTCGTAACGGCTTTGGAACCCTACACTGGTCATGGTCCGACATGCTCTTGCCCGGTTTTTATTGATGATTATAGGCGTGAAAACTTCGGTCACCGGTATGATTAGAAGTTCGAACTGTTAGAAATCAGTAAGATTCGGCCTGTTCGCCATGTGCTCAATAGCAAGCTGCAACGGTATCCGTAGCAGTTGCAGTAACGAGCTTCTAGTGGAGAACAGGCGCGCGAGCGGCGCACACATCACGATCTTACGTGCTACACTAACAGTTACGGCTCGCTTGTGAGTACCCATGGTAGTCCACGACCCACGGCCACTTCGGTATAAGTATAAAGGTTACGTATCAAAACGCCTAAAATGAATAAGCCTAATGTATCATAATACCTAAAAATTCATAATACCTAATGGTATTTTTTACAATAACCGTTTTTTTTCAGGATAATTTTAAAGCCCATTGCATAGAAAACTCATTAGGTTAGGTTAGTTTAGTTTATAACAATCCTAAAAAATTTACGGTTTCAATAAAAAGACCATTAGGTATTATGAACTATTAGGGATTATGATACATTAGGCTTATTAATTTTAGGTGTTCTGATACGTAACCAAGTATAATGCCCTTTAATATGTGAAACATATAAAAATGAACAAAGGTTGCTAAGGTTTTCATTAAACGTGTTTATGTAATAACAGACATTAAAATGCTCTCTCGGTTTCTTGGAACGTTTTATCTACTAATGGATTTCAGAGTAACAATAATGTTCTCTTGGTTTTTTTTTATTAACGTTTAGTTTGACAAGTTGATACAGTATAGCTATGACTCCTTGCCACTGGATTACTTAAGTAAGCACTTTCACACATAGGAGAACATGTGCTTTTATTTGTTAACTTGCAAATAGGTTCGCGTCAAATCTTATAAAGAAGATTTTAACAACTTCTCGGGGACCGATAGAGCTGGAGACGTAGGGTGGCCATAGGAACTCCTAAATTACACAATACAAAACCAAAATCATTTATTTCTTAACAAAATAGGGTGACGGCACCAATGATGGACACTTTTAGCTGACAGGCACCAGTAATGGACACGTCACTCTTAATTCAAATTTCATACGATTCTAAATCAATTGTTTCAAAGCAAATGAATGGTGGAACCAGTAATGGACTAGACCCAATGATGGACAGTTGATTCCTATTTTACAGGAAATAAGTGTTATTCATTGATTTTACAACAGTCAATTTAGACCCTTAAATTTGAATTAAGAGTGAAGTGTCCATTTCTGGTGCCTATGAGCAAAAAGTGTCCATCATCGGTGTCGTCACCGTAACTACCTACTTAGCATCTGTCACTTGATTTTAAAACACTAGAATTATAAAGTGACGGTAGTGATTGCCATTAAACATTTCTACTACCAACTAACAGGAACTATTTCACAATGCATCGTAGTTGTATACAGGGTGTTAATGGAAATACCTTTCACTCGTACACGCGTTCATTTAATTTTACATCCAACCTTTCCGTGCTCATATTTGCAATCCGCCGTAATTAAGCAAATAAGCAAACATTATAACTCTCTTATTATGGCTTTTTAGGTCGTTTTGTGCAACCAGCTTTGTTGGGAAGCTGGTATATTTCAGTATTGTTTGTTCACAAAAAATTGCCTGTGATTTCATATTCAACGTTTTTTTTTATCGTATGCTATTTTTTACTCAGCTGCCTAAAATAAGGGTAATTATTTTTATCTGTTTGTAGGTATGTATGTTTGAAATGCTTTTTGTTACCTTGTATTATCCGTCTTAAGTTGATTTGATGGCCTGCTAGTTGTGTCCCTGCCTACGAAAGTAGCGGTTCCTGGGTCGATACCCAGTAATGGCAAATACATTTCGATGGATTTAATTATTTATTTTTGTATGTTTATTGTTGTCTGTTACCCATAGTACAAACCTAGAGCTTAGTTTGGGACTAAGTCAATTTGTGTCAGATTGACCTTTAATAAGGCCAAGCGAGGCTATTGTGACGGGGGGGGGGGGATTAATGCATCTCTTAATTTTTTCAACGGAATTTAAGGTTTTAAAACTATTTATGTTTCCTTTTATCAAAATTAAGGTACTCAAACTACTATAGAAGGATGCAAAAATGGTTTTAAAACGTTGAATCCCAATGAAAACATTAAGAGATGCATTTACCCCATTGTTACAATAGCCCCGCTTGACCTTACCAAAATGACGGAGTTAGAAATATAAATAATATTAACTACATGTTGCCCACGACTCCGTTCACACAGAAGTCGTTTAACGCAGCTAAAAAGTACTTTATCGTCCCTTGACTTTCTTAACCTCTTAACTAATGGAATAGTTAGATAGAAAAAGCCCTCATGTGTCAAGGTTAATAAAGACTAATTTCCTATCAAAATAGTCGATTAGGTAAGAGGTTGCGAAAGTAAAGGAAGGATATGTCCTTCTCTGGCATCGGTTTAGCCGTGAACACGTAACAGACAAACAGATTTACTTTCGCATTCATAATATTAAGTATACAAGTATAGAAGTATAGAATGGATTACTAACTAACATAATATTTACTGACGACGGAATCAAAACAAGCAGTTAAGGTTTTAAAGCTTGTTTTTTTGTTTTAAATCATCCTTTACATAATGTTAAAGATGTCGAAACGAAACAAAAACTCTGCAGTTTCAAACAATTATTCTGTGCTGAATTATTTTAAACTCACAATGCAAAATGATTTTATTATTTAACATGATAAACGGAAATACAAGATAGTTCAATTTCACATTTTAAATAACACTGAAGTTTAAATAAATCTGTCGAGTATTATATTTATCTCAGTAAGCGACATGCATGCTTCAACGTGAACATTCTTTTGCTGTAAATTATGGCTGCAATAAAATAAAATAAATATTATTTATAAATTGTACATAGTTATTAAACGAACCGCTTTTATAGGTACCTGCAGGCTTTAGTACATTGTCGCTTTAACGTCTTTTACATATTAATGCGGCGATACGACCTCCTTCGTTGTCAATTTCGTAAGATATTTTGAAATGGCTAGTCATTCTACCATTTATCTAACCTCATCAATAAAACACAGCAAAGCGACCAGTGCTTGGGCGCAGTGTTAAAGATTAAGATATAGGGTGACGGCACCAGTGGTGGACACTTTTAGCTGACAGGCACCAGTAATTGACACTTCACTCTTAATTCAAATTTGATATATGGTCCTAAATTGTTTCTTGTTGCAAAACAAATGAATAACCCTTATCTTCTGTAAAATAAGAATAAAGTGTCCATTATTGGTTCCCTGGTACTGGTTGCATCACCCTGATATTTTTTTTTGTCAACAGATATCATGGATAAGAAGAAAAGATTACCACCTCCTTACAGTTGGACTTACGACGTATAGCTCCGACCAAAGGTTTCAAGCTATACATCTTCAACACTCAGAGGTATTTTTTTTTACCTTATTTTCTTTGTATTATATTTTTTTTATCCCTAATAGCCAAACCATTGACGACCATGATTGTTGACGACGCGCTGGCCTTGTGGGTAGTGACCCTGCCTACGAAGCTAGCGGTCCTGGGTTCGAATCCCGGTAAGGGCAGATATTTGTGTGATGAGCGCGAATATTCGTTCCTGAGTCATGGATGTTTTCTAATGTATTTAAGTATATATTTCTCTATATAAGTATTTATATCGTTGTCTAGTACCCATAGTACAAGCCTAGACTTAGTTTGGGACTAGGTCAATTGGTGTGAAATTGTTCCCTTATATTTATTTATTCATTACTATAAGTCACTACATTATTAGATAAACGACGTCACGTCGTGAGAAGACGTCCCATCGTAACGTGTAAACTACGAAACTTGTGCCGTGTGTGCTGATGCCTTCCTGCGCCGGTCTATCAATGCATTTTCGAAATTTTTAACCATCAAATATGAGTAATATTATCCACGATATTAGTTTTTTGGAATTTTATAACACCAAAGTAATTACCACGACGCGATATCGTATCGTAACTTTTAGCGATGAACCTTGTAGTTTTCTATGACACGATACCGTATTTATTATAAGGTCGTGATACGTCAAAAAATCGTACCGAACGCATGCATTACGACCCGCTTTTTATTTAACAGTGTATTTAAAAACATATTTGTGTCGCTTTCTTTTAAACTAGTTATGTATCCATTGTCCAATTAACGGGTTATTCAATTAGGGATGACAGTCATATCCCCGTCCGTTTGGGTCAGTAAAAGCATTACTGCAGTAGTTTCATTCAGATGATATATTACAGGCAATTTCACGTGAAAACGTTTAAAATCTGCCACTCAAATTGGCAGATCGTTAAATTTTTGACGTTAACTCGAATGAGAGTAAAAGATGCATGGTTTTATATTTAAATTGTAGCAATAATGTTTTTTATTGCTTTCACATTTTATTCTGATTGAGAAAGAGTGAAAGTTAAGTGTGCGTTTTATTTAGTTTATAAAAAAAAAGATGGAAGACATTTATTCAGTAACTAACGCACGGGCACTTTTAGACGTCAAAAATCTACCAGCTCTTCCCAATATGAGAAGAAACGTCGTAATTTGATTTATGTAATACTTCTTTATTAAGATCATTATAGTACATTTGCACATTTTGTTTTTTACCACAACCTAGTATTCCGACGGTTATTGTAAGCTTAGTTTGTTATTCGGCTGGCCTAACAGGAATGGCGCTTTTAATTTACGATTTCCCACGTTAATTTTACGTGACGAGCCGCGTCTTTACGGATTGAATACATTTGTCATTATTTTTACAAAAAAGATACCTAATAATCATGGTATGTGTCCCTTGGAATCCCTAATAACGTTGTCCTAATGCATCGTTTGTCCGAATTATGATTTGTCCTAACTTAGTTTTCAGCTGAGTCAACTTTTTAAGTTCTCCAAAATATCTGCGGTTAGGTTAGACAACACTAAAATGTTTTAAAATCCAACTGGAAATTAAAATATGAATAAAATTAAAATTCGGACAAACGATATAAATCACGATGAGAGATTCACAAGGGAATCTATGTATATGTACATGTTTTTTTTTTTTCTAACAGGATTGGACTCTGAAAGTGAGATTCGTCCAGAAACGCGACGCGGGTGTCTATGAGTGCCAAGTGTCGTCTCATCCGCCCACAAGCATATTCCTGCGGCTTGATGTTATTGGTAAGTAATTAAATCATCGTCATAAAGGAAAATACAGCTAATAAATAACAATGTATTATTAATGCTTGTACACATTTGATACAGCTGCTTTGAACTGGGCGGGGGAAAATAGATCTACTACCATAAAACGGAGTGAGTAGGGGTTAAGGGGTGAGTAGGGGTTAAGGGGTGAGTAGGGGTTAATGGATGAGTAGGGGTTAAAGGGTGAGTAGGGGTTAAGGGGTGAGTAGGGACACAACCGAAAATAAGTCATAACTTGCAAAACTAACTTAATCGTCGGCTTAGTGCAAGAAGTCACTAATGGCATAAAATCACTAAGTACAGGTACAAGCACAGGCGGATTCGCCGCGACTTACTCTTTCTAACGCACGGATCCATTTTTTTTTACATTGAATAATTTCGATGTTACAGCCATGACATTAAGTCATTAACTTAACTTTTTGCCTTATTTATTTGATATAAATTGGTTTTAGACCATTACTAACTTTAAACAAATCAAATTTGTTATTTTTTATCTTTTTATTTTGTTTAAATATTCACTTATGTTACTTATCAACTTTAAAAAATAAATCAATATGAATAAAGCTATGATTGTATTTGAGCTAGAATTCATTATATGCATATAGTTACTTTTAGCAAACCGTAAAACGAAAATAAAAGTTATTATCATGCTTTAATGATTTTTAACAAAATGAGCATTGGATGCACATTACCACTTTTACTTTAGTATAAAATAACTAAAGCACTTTATAAAGTTTAAAAAAACTAGGAGACAGCATTAATGGCAATCAGAATGATTTTTTAAAGTAATTAATGATATTTATCGATTTTTGTTATGTCCAAAGACATGTAATTCACGTGGTTAAATTATGGTTAGTGACTTTTGGCAAATAACTTGTATGAATTTGAACACCTTTAGTGAAATATTCTTGCACAACATTTCAACTCATTTATACCTACGAGTAGGTACGTCTTACTCTCGCGGTAACGGGGGTTCGGCCATAGCGATCGAATTCATACCGTGATTTCTTACAAAATGAAGCGAAATTGTATTAAATTTAAGGCAGGACGAGGATCTTTGATGTTAGAAAAGATTCTAAATAAGGAGAATGAAGATCACAGCGTAACTTTATATATAACCTTTGTCATTTATTTATAATAAGATACGTGCAAATTACTTTATGCTGTTAAGTTGTAGGTAAGTAAGTATTTCATTTGCGAAATACCAATTTTGTCCTTAGGGCGAGATTTTGTATAGGTACGTAAAAGCAGTTAGAAAACGAACCATGTCACGTTCTTATTTTTTTTCTAATGATGAAGGTAAAATCAAGGTATGTGAAAAGTTTTTTAAAAGTACCCTCTGTATTTCAAACGTCCCTATAAACAATGCTTTTTACAAGGTTGGCAGTTCTGGTCTTTTTGAAGGAGAAGACCAACGTGGTAAGCATGTTGCTCACAATAAAACCAAACAAGACGATATAGATTTTATAAAACAACACATCGAATCATTCCCTACAATGGAATCGCACTATTGCCGAAAAACATCGTCAAAACTCTATTTAGATGGCACGCTATTTATTTCAAGAATGTACGAACTTTATACAGAGGAATGCAAAAAAGCGTCTCGGACTTCTGTTACTATAAACGTGTACAGAAATGTATTTGGAACTGAATATAATTTGGATTTTCACAAACCAAAAAAAGACCAATGTCTAACATGTCATAAGTATAACAGTATCAAAAATACAAACGGACCCGATCTTGAATCTTGGAAACAAAAATATGACTTACACATTTCACTAAAAGAACAAAGTCGAGAAGCCAAAGAATTGGACAAAATTCGTGCTAATGAAGATGAAAGCTTTAATTCAATAACCTTAGATTTACAAAAGGTACTTCATATCCCAAATGGAACTGTTTCTATTCTTTATTACCTACGCAAATTGAATGTGTACAATGCTACCATTTATGAAGCTCGCACTCCCAATGACGGCTTTTGTTACCTCTGGTCTGAGCTGGATGGCAAAAAAGGAAGCGATGAGGTGGGTACGGCTTTGTATCTATGGATAAAACGTCTCCCATCTACTGTAAAAGAGATTTCCATATTCACTGACACCTGTGGAGGCCAAAATCGTAATCAATTCCTTTTAAGCCTGCAGTTGTATTTAGTTCAGACAACTCATCTCGAGGTAATAGAACATAAATATTTAGAGTCTGGTCATACACATAATTATGGAGGTAGATAGCATGCACAGTGCGATTGAGAACCAATTGCGTTTAATACCAGTGTACTCAATGCTAGACTTCTGTAATGTTATTCGATTAGCAAGATCAAACAGAAAAAATAAGAAAAATGAAACCCTGAAAAAACCGTACGAACCGATAGTTATGAATCACACAGATATTTTGAACCTAAACGACTTGAGAGATAACTTGATGCAGAATCGATCGATTGACGTCAATGGAGAAAAACTGCGATGGCTTAAAGTGAATTTTTTTCGAGTAGAGAAAAAAAGGCCGAATGTTGTTTTATACAGATACGATTTCAAATCTGAGTATAAAGAATTTCACGTATTAAAAACTAATACATCCCAATCTGTGGCCCCAATAAAACAACTGCGAAAACGTAAGCTTGAAAAACCCATACAGGGTTTCAATTATAACACTTACATTTTGAGAAAAGCTTACAACCAAAAACTGCCACTCTAGCTAAAAAAAGGACTTACTAAAAATGTGCAATGAAAAATTATACCCGCGGAACTTCACCACTGGTACCAGAATTTGCCAGCCAAAGAAAGTCGTGATTATGTACCTGAAGAAATGTCTTCAAACTCAGAAGACGAAGAGTAAAAAAGATGGATGACTAGGTTTTTTAACTCTTTTTCGTACTTACAGTATTAGTTCAAAATAAAAGGCTGATCTTTTTATTTTAATAATTTTAGAAGTTTTTATGTTTTATAACAGTAAGTAAGTAGTGCTTGCTGTGAGTGTCTGGGATTATAATATTTTATGATATTAAGTTCCTCTATAAAAAAAAAAACATTTTTTTAGTTATTTTAGTTTGGAGTTACAAATAACGCCATTTTGAGAATTTTTTGTTATTGTTGTCGTTTTGTTGAGTTTATATCTGTTAAGTAGAGTTTTTAAAACTGTATATGCGTTGTTAATTAGTAAATAATGTTCATAAAGTTTCTAAGGTAATAATAAATAATTAACACTGATGAAACCAAATTTCTCGTTTAAAACTGTGTGTTCTCGATTTAATTGTGATTAAAATAAAAAATAACTAATTGTAAGTTCCCTTAGAGCGAGAAAGACAAAAAGTCACTAACTACATATTTAGGCTTTTAAAAAAGTTATTTGTAATTATTGTACAAAGTTTTTAATTGGTTTTGATACTAAATATATTTAGCTAACCACTTGTGTTTAATTTTTAAATCTAGACCAGAACCTACAACAATAATGTTCATTTGACTAAGTCAAAACTTTGGGCCCGTTTTTCTCGGACTTGACTTTTTGTGGGTTAATGACTTCTTGCACTAAGCCGACGTTATTGTGCCTTCAAAGATCGCAAAAGACTAAAATATACAACACTAAACAATTCGATGCTTAAATCCTAAAGGGCTACAAATCAAAAAGTGCGTTTGTGTTGCATTTAAATTCGGAATACTATATACTTAAAGTTTTAAATCAAACTATATCTATTTTTGTTTTGAGGCGCTTTTGTATTTAAGCAGCGAATTGTACACTTATACGACATGTATCCTCATAAAGAAAATTTTAACTAAGAAAATACACTCTCAAATAGCATTCACAAAACGAACTTTCAAACATTTACTAAGGAACACAGACAAAATTAAACTATTAAAACACAGAACTTGATATGGGAAAAGAAACATGTGCGAGGGAGCACAGTTGTACAATGAACTACCAAATGAAGTGCAATAGTGTAACTCTTACCAGTATGTTTAAACATCATACCTACGTACTTTTAGTACCTACCAACAACTGAACACATAAATCTTAAATATCTCAGTTTCGATATTATAAAACGCGATAAATTATATATATATATATATATATATATATATATATATATATATATATATATATATATATATATATATATGTATTTATATATATATGTGTATTTTTATATCTATATGTATTTCGAGGTAAAAATCATCAGTGGCCGCTGAAAAAAAAAGACAATATTCTTCAAACAAATTTACCCAGTGCCATGTTTACCTTTAAAATATATCATAAAGTTAATTTCTCATTCAAAATCTCATTGTACTCTTATACTATTTTTTTCTTCATAAACCTGTTTACGGAATAAAACAAAATGGCCAAATAATTAAGCGTTCAGTTACTCAGATCCGCACGGCTGCGTGCGATCCTCAGAATCGTTTCTTCCTTCCAAATTAATAATTTGAAAAAAAGCCCTGAGGTAATAAACAACCTAATTGTGTTTACCAAAATTTGAAAAAAGCGGGCCACGTGTAAGTCAAGGTTCCGGTCTGCTGTTGAATGACTTTGTATGAATGAACGGTATAAGGACAGCAAGGTGATTCTCTCATAAACACGGTCGGACAAACGAACGAGCCGTAGTCCCGTCAGAAAGAACCACAATACATTTTAGCGTGTGCATTTTCAATTTGGCAGCATGTATCACTCAGAGGGCTTGGGGTTTCTCTGCGTGATAGAATCAGAAATGATGATATCCGCAGTAGAACTAATGTAACCGACATAGCCCGAAGAATAGCTAAACTTAAGTGGCAGTGGATGGGGCACATTGCTCGCAGGACTGATGGCCGATGGGGTCAGAAGGTTCTTGAGTGGCGTCCGCGGATCGGGAGACGAGCTGTAGGTAGGCCTCCAACAAGATGGAGTGACGACCTTATGAAGATCGCGGGAACGCAGTGAATGCGAAAAGCACAAGACCGGTCTGAGTGGAGAGCCTTGGGGGAGGCCTATGTCCAGCAGTGGACGTCTTTCGGCTGACATGATGATATGGCTGGGTCCATATTGACTCCCATAAAATTCTTATTCCTATTTTTTGTTTTCCTACAGATTTGTATTCATAATAATCACTCTTTATATTTTTTTTCCTCATACTTTTTTATTCATACTTTTTAAGTCATAATTATCGCAATTCATAATGCATTTTTTTAAGAAACTGTTACTTTTTGAAAAATTTTATAAATCAAACCTAACCTAACCAGTCCTAACCTTATTACAGGTAAGATATTTAAGAAATTGTGAAAAGTGTACGGCTTCATTAATATTGGCGTTATGAATTCAGATGATTATGAGTTTCGATCGTTAGTACTATTTTTTTTATGAAGAGTATGAAGAGTGGTCATTATGATGTAAAATGGTATGAGAAACATTTTCGGACTTCCGATAATAGGACTTAAAAAGTTATGTCAGTAGATACGCACCCTATAAGGCTGCCTAAAATGTGTTTTGTTCACTCTGACGGGATTACTTAAACTTGCCGCTGCGACATTCACTCGTTCGTTGTCCGACCGCGTTTTTGAGAGAATCACACCCCAGTACCAACACAAATAACCCTCTCGATTTAGTACCTAGAAAATGATTAAATTAGAGACATTACTATTCTGGTTTTGGTTTGTATATTTGTTTGGTCATAGCAAAAAAAGTACTTTATATTTCGCTTTCTTAATATTTGATCAATCAAAATGCAAATTTGAATAGTTTCATTTTTGAACCTAAAAGTTACACGAAAGAACATTCCAAACATTTTTTCTCGTGTATAGTTTCATTATATTATAAAAAAGATCAACGTTTTACATAGAATATTAAAATTTCAGGTCCGTAACATTGTTTATGAGGTAAAAATCGTGATAGATATACAAACGGTCGGATAAAATGACGGACGGTAGGACGGACAGCTGCTGAGTGTCAGAAACTGGGGGGTTATTATGACATAGCAATGCAGTTCTGTTTACGCTGAGAGAAAAGGACAAAGCTATATAGCTGCTATAGCTCCGTCCTTTACGCTCACCGTAAAATAAACGGCATAGCCCCCCAGGTGTCTGTTTTGCCCTTTGGATACGGAACTCTAAAACCTCACAATCGGCCTCGACCTAAATACAAGCCTTTTGAACAAAATACATTAAAATTCTCAAACAAATTCATTGTGGTACGAGTTTTCCATTTTTAAAACATGCCTTGACAGGAATCCCTCAAAAATACCTGTTTTTCAAAAACTCAAAGGGAGAAAAATCTTTCCATGGCCGCAACAAAGAAACCTTTGTCTTTAACAAATATTTACATGCGAAATACATCTGACCCCTTCATAATCATTCATGTTGGGTTAAATTGCCGGCCTACATTAAAATTCTATTAAGATTTACTTTGTGCCGAGTTTAGTTTATTTTTGGAGTGTTTATCATGTTGCCTGTGGGCAGTCTTAATGTTGAAAATAAGCCAGGCTTCTATTTTTTAAAAGATGCCTTGACTACTTAATTTACGAGTAATGTAGAACTGGGTGAGTAGGCACACAACCGAACATAAGTCATAACTTGTTACTGTTGAAGTAACGCTAGTCGTAACGCTGGCCGTTCTTATAAAGAATGTCAATGTCTTTGATTTCTTTTGAATTGTGTTGTCAATGAAATAATGGCGAAGATGACACTTGTATTTTTCCTTATAAATGCAGTAAATATGTATATACATCTCTAAAAGTTACAAATAAGAAGAAATATTAAATGGACAGCAACGTTACATCTATTGGATAAAATTTCATTCTTTTAAATTGTATTATAATATGCTTAATTTTAGTTTGTGTACTTACTCATCCCTTAATCCCTCCTCACCCCGTTATACGGTAACTAACGAAATTAAGTTCTCAATTTGCAGTTAAAATAAATAAGAGTTACTCGTAAATGAAGCAGACGACGCAACTGTTAAAAAACAGAAGCACGGTCTTTCAACTTAGGACTCTACTGTACTTATTTTAAGTTAGAGTTATAGAGAAAATAAAGATGTAAGTACTTAAGATCTTTTCCTTTCAAATTGATCTTTAGAAATTGCATAATGATTATGTTTATTTTTGTCATATTTTTTCCTTGAAGGTAAATTTTTTCCCTATGCTATAATTACATTGGTAATTAATTTCAAACATTGTCCCTTTGCGTCATCTACCGTCTATTTGAGTCTTTTGTTTAAAAACGTTAGAGGTCAAGTGAAAATAAAAACATCTTGTCTCTGAACACATTTTAAGGAAACAATTGGAGAAATGATTTCCGATATTAATCAGCTACTACCTCTTTCACTACCGCGAAAACACACACTGCGTGGTGTTCCAACCTGTTATTTTGATCAAGTCATATTGTATAGTGAATAGTAAATTATGAACCAAGGGATGATGTTAGTAACCTGAGTTGTAGTGAGAAAGATGGGCCTATATGACAACTCAGATTGTAGAATGTGCGGCGAGGAAATGGAAACAATGAAACACTTATTGTGTGAATGTGACGCACTCGCCGGAGTAAGAATGAAAATCCTCGGCTGTGGCTACCCAGAACCGAACGATTTCAAGGCTCTGCCATTGCACTCCACTATCCGCTATTTGGAAGGGGTGGAGGCTGCATTGGATTAAGAGCTAAAAGAGGGGTAATTACACAAATGATCCCATAGGGTCGAAGTGTATCCGTAAGGACCCCATCAAAAAGATAAGATCAGATAACCTGAGTTAAACACTCTATTTTTCATTTTAATTATGAGGAAAGTAAAAAAAAACATTATAACGTCAAATGCTAGGAGTGCATTAACTTTAAAAGTACATTACTGTGACGTGTGGGAGACATCCGCGCTGTGTCGTGTGCGCCCGCCAACCCGCCCATGCGACCCGCCTCACCCCCTGCGATCAAGTTGCGCTATGCCTGATAAGGCTCCTAATTACCGCTGCGCTCCTGGTACTTTATTTTAACATGCAATTACTTTTCTGACATCTATTTACTTTCTTGAGTGTTTTTTTTAAATTTCATATGTTTGAGAACAGCACTATACGTACCTCGCCGTGAAAAGGGGGTTGCCAGCCTCGTAACTATCCGGCCTCGTTTCGCTCGACCGTCTATCAACTCGGCCGGCAACCCTTACTTCCCGGCCTCCGTAGTAATGTACTATGATTCTTCTTTTTATTTAAACAATGAAGAAAAATGTTCGTTAGTTTCCAATAGATAACTATAAACAAAGACCTAAAATCTGCCAGCCGGCCCTTTATAACCTATGACACGGTCCACAAAAGGCTTCAACGTAGATCTCGGTCAGTTTGGTCACTGACACGTGAAAAATGGCCAGCGGTTAGACAGATTAATCTTCTAGTGATTTGTTTTCATTGTTTTGTTTGGTAACAGCGTCGTTAGTGGTGATTGGATATTTGTGTGAGGCCTTGTTTATTTAGTATGTTTCAATACGGTATTTGACTAAAGTCAAATCAGCTTCATTTTATGAAACATGAAAAACGCTCCGTTACTATGAAGTTTATAGGGATTACTATCTTGTGACGTCACAATCAAACAGCGTCCTTCGTGTTGGATTTTATTAATTTAAAAATCTTAAAATGGCAAACATAAATAAACGATTGATGTTTTCGTAGTATTTTTATAATGTTTATCTGTTGTTAATGAAAAAACAATTTAATTTCACTCTAGTCAAATACCCTATTGTTACGAAAATTTAATTTAGTTTGGGGATGAAAAACAATGGTCTTAACTCGGATTAGTGCAGTCTAATTTTAAAGTTCTTAAGTTCTATTATTATTCTACTCTGTTCTTATTAGACTCAAATCAAGATTGTCAATTTTAAATGTGGGTTTAGAGTTAGAGATCACTAATTCTAAATGGGTCAAATTCGGATTGTGTTTTCTTATTTTAAATAGGTATCTATATATTTTTTATAATTATCAAACTCGATTGTAGAACAAGAATAGGGTGTGATGTTAATGAGAGCAGGTTAATGGATATTTAATTTTATAACTATAGAACACTGATCTGAAATAGCCTTAACGTCTCTTTAAGCATAAAATCGTAACATTTAAAGCATTTCTGGGAGGAGAGGGGTAGGCAGAGCTACAGAATTACCAACAACTCTAAGGACTAGTTGTTAATTCTGCATCCACATTTTGCATAAACAGGCTAAGATATTTACCAGTGTGTATTAGTGACAGGTTGCAAGCCCATCGCCTAACAAAACTACAATCCTTTATTCCCTTAGTTGCCTTTATTTAGCAACCTTTGTCATTGAAAACGCGTGTCTTCGTAGAATCGTTGTTATTAGTTAAATCATAATTAATATTTCAACAAAGCAAACTCAATTTATGCTAACATAGCATAATCGGTTTAAACGGGGATTTGTCAATTTGAATACACTAATTGATTTCAGTTCTAAATTGTAGTATAACACGTTTTCAGTTAAATTAAGGAATTAAGCCGCGTTCACATTTGTCTGACGTGTTGTGTCGTGATGCGTCAGAACAGTGGGACTAAAAAAGTTGCCATCGTTCACGAACGCTAGCGTTAGGCGATCACTTTGGTGATCACCTGTCACTTGGCGCTGTCAAAATTAAATAGGCTAGACAATCAGTTTTCAGCGTGTCAGTTGTAACGAGTGATATATCACGTGACTTACGTCATTCCCATACATTTTTCAATGACAACACATGTCGCCAGTAATCACCTAGCGCTAGCGTTCGTGAACGATGGCAACTTGTCTAGCCCCACAGTATCGGCTTCATACTTTTAATATGGTTGCGTTCACACTTGTCTGACGCAGTGTGTTGTGATGGCCTGTGTTGTGTTGCATCACAAGCGATCCCGGTAAGCGTCAGAACGGGTGAGGTGCGGGGGGCGGTGCAGTGACACGACACAGCGCATCGGACTAGTGTACATGTACACGCGCCGGTGTGCTGTGTTGTGATGTTTCAGAACCGCACGTTTAGTATGAATTACGAGGTGCTGATAAAAATTCGTCATAATGCGTCATAACACGTCAGATAGATGTGAACAGTAGCCATCACGACAGAGAGCATCACAACACAACACGTCAGACAAATGTGAACCAACTTTAATTAGTCGTAAGTAATTTCATAACATTTATTTTGGTGTCGCATTCTTTGAAACTGTTAAATAATAATATGTACTTATTGGTTTATTTTCCTGGTAAAGAATCACATTAAGCATTAAGTTCATATTATGTTGTTTGTTTTGTCCAATAAATAAAGATTAAATGAATAAAATTAACACGGTTTCGATGTAGTAGCAATTCAATTGACTACCTAATCACGTTGTAGACAATGTTCGTTGTTCCAGCTTGAGTGCGGTGTTCCTTGTTTTACCGACAAAGTTTTCACCGAATTTCACTTCATCGGAAATTATTTTCTTCTGAAACCGTGTTGTTTTTTGGTTATCTTAAATAATAATTCCGAAGGAAAGGTTAGACTTGTGACTATTAAAAAATGTAAACTTCTGCGCTTAGTGCCCTTAGTGAAATTAAAATTCTGCGTATGAAAGTTCTATGAAATGAGTGTCGATAAAGCTAGTTTAAACCGGTTCATTGACATAGAATGGTTGTTGCAGAGGCGCGGGCGCAGATCTCCGGGCCAACAGAGAAGTACCTAAAGCCCGGCTCCACGCTGCGCCTCCAGTGTGCCGTGGTGCAGACCACAGAGGCACCAGCTTTTGTATTTTGGTAAGTGCCATCAACAACTATAAAATGTTGATCCACTACAGAACCTTGTCATAATGACAACGTCAAATGACGAGATGGAAATTACATGGGAAAATAATCGTTGGTTTCATGCGACACGGTTCTATAGTGGTTCATTAATTCAAGTCCGCGATCGTACCAAGACGTCAGATGCACAGATAGAGTTTATTTTAGTGATTATAGGACCTTGTGCGGTCAGAATCGCAACTATAATTTTATCCTTTAATCTACTGCCAACCAACAGTGTTCGCACTGTTCTGTTCCGGTGTGGGGATAAGATAACCGATGAAATTACTGGCATAGAGGCATTTGCAGTCTTAGGACTGCAGTCTTGTGATTATAGTTTTGAGAATGCAAATGTCTATGAGTCTCAGATCCCACTTACCATCAGGGTCCTGTGTACTTTTTCGCTCTACATACAGTCACCACCCGCGAATGTTACGCCACTTGCCACTCTTCTTAATTTAGCCGTGTACTACACTCGGGTAATATGTCAAGTCGGCTGTCAACCCAAAATGCATTACACGGTTAAATTAAGAAGAGTGGCAAGTGGCGTAACATTCGCGGGTGGTGACTGTACATAAACTCACGCCTTCATTCCCAGAGTGGGTTAGGCAGAGCTACAGAATTTCCAACATCTATAAAAACTTTTTGATAATTCTGTAACCACATTTTGCACACTTAGGCGAAGATGTTTACCAGTGTGTATATAGTCTTTCGCTCTCTTTCTATAAAAAAACAATAAATGTCAAAGTATTCTAGTGTATAAATCATTACTAAGACTTGACTTGATATTTAAAAGCACGTGATTATCGAGTAATAATGGTAAATTTTTCGTTTGTTTGTTTACATTTTTACCAATATCAATTGGCACAGACTATAGTACATAGATACATGTCAAAAGTAATTTATGGTTTTATTAAGTAGATTAATGCCTCAGCTTTGCCTAGGCTATTAACTGCCCGCATCTTAGGTTGCTACAAATTCAACATAAAGTAAACCAAGTAAACTTAGTAGAAGCCCTCTACCGTTTCCTTATTTTATGAATATTGTTTTTAATTTCGCGTGTACAATAAAGTATTAACATACACATAATAAGAGCAACGATAAAGTCACTAAAGAGATCACCTTTACCAAGAAAATAATATCCACTCATTTAATACTCCCAGCATCAAAAGCTTTAACGAAAATCAAGCTCTCAATATAATGAACCTTCTAAAATCCAGTAATGTGATGAACAAAGTACCTATCTATTAATAGAACCACCTACAACAATTTCGGGTAAGGTCGTAAGCGTATAATCCTCCAACTAAATTATCTAAAAAAAATATAAAGATAAGACTATTTTCTGCTTATATAGAGAAAGATTGGAGGCTTTTGAAATGTGGTGTTAAAGAAGAATGGAGAGGATAAGTTGGACAGAAAAAATATCTAATGACCAAAATTCGAAATTCAAATTAAAAATATTTAATCTGTAAATAGGCCACATGAGGGATCTTTTACACGTCGGTAATATAGAGTGAGTCTACCAGCGCTTCGGGCAAGACCATCATTGCAGAGAAGAATTTTTTCAATCATAAAAATATAACCCACATTTATTAAATACTTGCTTCTGCCCGCGATTTTGGCAGCGTAGATTTCGATTATCCTTTCTTCGGCAACTATTAAATTTTCTGGAATAAAACGTAAGCCTATGTGTTAAACTAGTAGTATATAAGCTATTTCTATTCCAAATCTGTTAAATCATTGGAGCAAGGAGAAGTTACACACTAACAAACCCACACACACACACACACACACACATACACACCCACCCACGCACACACCCATCACAAACTTTCGCATTTATAATATTAGGCATCGTTCACACCAAAACGTACTGCCCACCGCCAACTGTGCGCGCGTTACACTGTTTATCGCTTGTCCATAAATATTTAGCTTCTCGTTCACACCGAACGACAATACGCTATTACGCTGTGCGTAATCGGTGACTCTCGGTAGCCGACTATTGTACTACGTGTCGACGCACGGCGGACGTGGATTGGCTACGTTGCCGATCGTAACAGCGTATTATTCCAGGGCGGGCATTGTACGCTATAGCGTATTGTCCGCTTGTGAGAATAAATACTGCAGACTGAGTCCACGTTCACACCAGGGCTGACAAAGCGCATGCACCGGCGGACAATACGTTTGGTATGAACGATACCATAGTAGGATGTTAAATCCTCCCACTACCAGTATTCCGAAACACTATTCATAATGTGTCTGGTCTATGACGATCGTCCCTTAACCACACTATAATAATATCTGGGCCTCTAGTATACTGCGGTAAAATATCGCTTTTGACATGTTATCGCATTGTCAAAGTCTATTTCTTATTTACTTGATAGTAACAGCGGCCGAATTACAAAAATTACTATAATATCGTATTGAATTCAAAACCGCCACATTCCTAAATGAGTCAGTGTTGCATTTTAAAATTAAAAGCGGTTGCAATACGATGTTTAATGGAAGAGCAATTTATTTTAGAATGTGTCCGTTTTGTATTCAATGAGCGATATGTCAAAGGCCATATGGTTTTATCCAGTAGAAAATTAGGGTTCTAGTGAAAAAGGGTATAAGTATTTTAAAGTACAAGTGAAAAAGGGAACAAGTCTAATATACCCGTTCATGTATATACCCTTTTTATTACGAGTTAAGTCGACTTGTTCCCTATTTATCCCTCTTTTAGTAAGTAAATAGGCAAACCCTGCTCAGTGGCCCATTTCCACTAACCGCCTTTTATTAAAACCTGTTCCTTTATCTATCAAACTCGACGACCTCATAAATATATTCTCAGAATAACTCTTGTTAGAATAGAAATTTTAATAAAATCGCCAAGCATAACCTGTCAAACTTAATAAATGCTGGAATCGATATACCCACGTAACGGTTCAAAGGTGATTCTGAACATCTGCTCTGTCGTATTAAGACTTATAGACTCGTGGAATGATGGTTCAAAGACTAAAATTGGAATTTAAGTGTGGGTGTAAGATCGTTCGTAAGATAATGATTCAAACTTAAGACCCGTAGAACAAAAGCTAGGCTAATGACGTCGCGTCTTCGTACAAAAATTGAAAATTAAGAACCCTTATGAGTGAGACTTTCATGTCTGTCTGTGTGTCATTGTGTTTCTTAGCAACCAGGTATATACAGAAGCTGTCGACTTCAATTATGGCGTGGGTTTGAAATTTGCCCACGTCTATTTTTGGTCAAAAACCATGAACAAACGATTGAATGTAACAACTATGAAAAGACTCATTTAGAGTACCTATAGTATTATTAATCATATTTTTTTCATTTTATACAGTAGGTACCCGCCTGCGGAAGTCGTAAGAGACGACTAAGGGATTAAAGGCTTGTAGTATTTTTAGGCGATGGGCTTGCAGGTTGCAAGCTCATCGCCGCGCAACACTGATAACCTCAACGCGTCACTGATACACAATAATAAACAGCTTAGCCTGCTTGTGCAAAATGTGTTTATAGAATTAACAACTGGTTGTTAAATCCCCCCACTCTAGGATTAAGGCGTGACGGTATGTATGTATGTATGTGCCCGCAACTTTCGTCACAATTGTCAGTAAAAAAATATGTATAGTTAAATCTTACCCATCTTACCATGAATTTGATGCAAATAACTATTTTATTTTATTTAGTCTTTATTGGATGAAATACTTTATTTAAAACACAAAAGGCAAACTTAATGCCGGAATGCATTCTCTACCAAATCACCTTATAGGTAAAACAATGGTTGTGGTGGCGGTGCAGCATTCTCACTGTACAATATATTTGTCACTTAATAATATACAAATTTAAATGTAAACTGAAAAACTTCATTAATAAAATAAGTGTAATACATAATTACATCACATGAATATAAGCTCAAAACAATACAGATAACGCAATTAGAAAATCAAGATGATGTCAACTTTGTATAATCTAGAAACCACGTCGTAAAAAATACTATACATTTTTAAACCTAAATTTTATTCCAGAATTACTATTTCAGAAGCGAACATCAGCGCAGACTTTAATATTTTAAAATACTTTCAATCCAATCTCCTTTGAGAAAATGTAGCTTTTATTTTCATTTCTACTTCAAAATCCATTCATCCGCAATAAGCGTATTACAGAAATTTTTAATACTGGCCACATACATTACCTTATAATGTGTAAAAAATCTTTCAGTCACAATTTTTCTTTTTTAATATTTATTCATCAAAACACACAGCGCTGCGAGTGCTTTGTAAAGCAATTTGTGAAACATTATGACACATGCTTTTTTTATTCTTACACGACGTATTTTCGTATTCGTTTTTTTTTGTTAATATATTAGTCGGATTGAGTGATAGACTCTAGGTATGACGATCGTCGGTATATCGGTTTGTATTTTATGCAACATTATATATATATATATATATATTGTCAATTAAACAATTACTTTACAAAAAAATCGCAGCATGAAAAGATGCATCGTAGTTTTTTGGCAGAAAGAAAGCTCTCTTTACCTAACTTAATTTATAATTATACTATAATATTATGTTGATCCATCTATAAAAAAAGTCGTGTTAGTTACCCAAGATCGAATAGACCGCTTGGATTTGTCTTTGCCCCAAATAGAAGAATAACTCTTAAAACATCGGTTAAAAATATGAGACAAAAATACATACATACATTCATACATTAAATCACGCCTGTTTCCCAGAGGGGTATGCAGAGACCACTTCTTTCCACTTGCTACGATCTTGACAAAGGAGGGTGGGCTAATTGGCCTAATGACCAATAAGGACAAGCGATATGTCACCGAATAGGTAATTCTAAGTTGTAAAACTATTACTATGACAGGTGGTTCGAAATCTTTGTCTGAAAAAAGTTATTGCCATGCAAAGACCGCGGTTTTTCCAAGTAATTATTCTTACGTCGTCTATGTAGGCGTCCCGATGTTCCAGGTTTTTAAATATTTCACACAGCGATTTAAGATTTCCCGCCATACAAAAAGTTATAGAATATGAAAAAATCTTTCAAAGGACATATGGCTTGTCATTATTGGTTTTTAGGCCAGTGTCCATACAAAATTGACCATCATCCTTTCTTTCGCTTCTTCCACATTCATACATCGAGTCATGCACGCACGTCGGTTTCGGGTACTTAAGATTAAGCCCTTTTCCAGTATTTCTCCGATTTGACTCGAAAAAGTACGCCTAAGGATATTTGAGACAAAAGTATATTCTATTATATTTTATTTTAAATAGGTAGGTACCTAAAGATCCGACTCAAGTGAAACCAAGGTAAGTCGTAAATTTAATACATTTAGGCTGACAATCTCATTCAGTAAGTAATAGACAGATGCTTGATTAAAGACGCTGAAGCTGACATTAATTAAATGTTGAAAAGAATTGATGAAAACCCAGAATTTACAGAACGTAACTTTATCAAAACGTAATCATTCAAAGATTTGTAACACTCGTACATAAAACAGAACTTATTTATACAATAAAAACCTTCCTCTTGAATCAAATTTATCATTTAAAAAAAACGTATCAAAATCAGGTGCATAGTTTTAAAGATCTAAGCATACATAGGGACAGACAGACAGACAGCGGGACGTGACTTTATTTATTACTAAGTGTGATATTGCTGATATATAAAACTTACCCATTCAAAAACAACATCAATTGAATCGTGCATTTACGAGGGCTGCCTTTTAAGTTCTGTCGTTTGCAAGCCTTCCGTGATTGCATAAAAAAGAACTAGTGTCATCTTAAAATATTTGAAATTAGAATTCGAAAACAAAAGAATGACTCGAAATCGGCCCAACCGTTTTAGTACAGCGCTCGTTCAAAGTTGACAAGTCAGTTGTGAAAATGGAAATTTCGAAGGAAAATTTACGTGCGATATTTTTTTACAACTTCAAAAGGGGCTTAACGCGACTTCAGTGCTTCGAAGAGTTGACTACGGTTTTCAATGATAAAGCACCATGCCTCCGGACTGTGGAACGCTGGTATTTAGAATTTCAACGTTGTTGCTCTAGTCTTGGTGATAGACATCGTGAAGGTCGACCAAAAACAGCCGTAACCCAGGAGAACATTGATGCTGTACGGCAACTGATCGTCGAAGATCGCCATGCGACATACCGTGAGATAGAAGCTTCCTTAAGTATTTCAGGGACCAGTGTTCACAGTATTTTGCATGATCACTTAGGCGTAAAAAAGTTGATCTCTCGCTGGATACCACATTTACTCAGTGAAGACCAAAAAACGGCTCGCGTTCGATGGTGTCGCAAAACTCTGCGGCAATTCAACCGAGGAAACTCGAAACATGTTTACGACATTATCAGTGGTGACGAATCTTGGATATATGCCTACGAACCCGATTCTAAACAGCAGTCGACTGTTTGGGTGTTCCAAGATGAGCCAAAACCGACCAAAGTAATACGCTCACGGAGCATTTCGAAAAAAATAGTCGCCACGTTTGTGGCGAAAAGTGGCCACGTGGCCAACATCGTGCTCGAGGATCGTAAAACGGTTAATGCTGACTGGTATACCACTGTCTGTTTACCAGAAGTCATCGGCGAGTTTCGAAAAAATAACCCAAGACGTCGTATAAGACTGCATCACGATAATGCGAGCTCGCACACCGCCCGGCAAACAATTGCGTTTTTAAAAGAGCAAAACGTCGAAATTCTGGAACACCCGCCGCACAGTCCACACTTAAGCCCTAACGATTTTTTTACTTTTCCAAAAATCAAGCAACGACTTCGTGGTCAACGGTACCAGACGCCTGAAGAAGCCGTTGAGGCATACAAAACGGCCATTTTGGAGACCCCGACTTCGGACTGGAATAAGTGTTTCGAAAACTGGTTCGATCGAATGAAAAAGTGTATTACATATCACGGTGATTACTTTGAAAAACAATAAATACCATTTAACACTTAAATTGTCTTTAGTTTTTCCAAACGACACAACTTAAAAGGCAGCCCTCGTAATCTGAAAAACTGAAGTCCATTTTAACCAGCCTAAACTTTGATACAGATTTATAATGTTTTTGATAATTTGATAACTTAATTTTATTTTTTGCGTCATACATATATAAATATATTTTTTTAAATCAGGATTTTTTAAAATTTTAAGGTATGTTCATAAACTTCGCAGATAAGGTAAGAAAATTAAATAAAAATATACCTCAAGGAAAATTAAAAATAAAAATAGTTTTGAAATTTGCAGATCGAGCCCTTTCATAATGACACTCCGTTTGCTCAACTACATCAAATCAATTTTTCAGCCCCCCTTTTCAAATACCGGTGCGGGCAAGCAAGTTATTTAACTATGTCGAAGTTTCAGAGAAAAATTGTTGTGACATATAAGACACCGAAGTATCACCATAAGGGCTCTTTTTTAATCATTTTTGTACAGAACCATTTTTAACCATTTTTGATTCCATTACAATATTTTTCTTAAATATTATTGTCATTATTTATTTAGGTTTCAGTCGATCTGTTTTCAAATAAACTCGAAGAACATAGTGCAGTGTGAACATATCAAAATCTCAAAAACTAGCTAGGTAAACTTTGAAAACCCAATTCAACTTGAGAAAAACTATCGCAGTTCAATATTTGACTTTTAAGAATAAATTTCTAGTTTTTCCTCTAAAACAAAGTTTTTCATGGAAGACTAAAATTGGTTTCAAATTTGATTCGGGAATATGACGAATGAATATGGAAGCCTGGGTGGCTATTCTAGAGGGTGTGAGACAAAAGGTGTGCAGTCGAGATTTTGTCGATACGAGTCATGGTTCGGTAAAGGGAACCTATCGAGTTTTTGGACGTGTTTTGACTGTCTGGTATGATTATGATGATGATCAGCAGGCCTATTGCCTAACGCAATCGCAATCGCAATCTACTTCGAAGTCGATTGACCGACTTCAAAGTAAATGTGAATTAAACTAAACACCCAAACCCAATGACGCTTCGTTAACTTCTCTTCTTTTCTTCGTCTAGTGATGAACTTTTTTATTCAGTCCGGTCCTATTCAGACTGCCAATGATAATAACAAGTATGATAGCGAAAACGATCGTGATTGCGAATGCGTTAGCCAATGTGCCTGCAGGTTAATTTTGTTGGTTAATTTTAATGGTAGCTGTCGACGACACGGTTAGTCTATTGAACTTTTGCAGATAAAAAGTAAATTATGCACACGCAGGAAGAGTAAACCAGTCATAAATTTTCATCTGTACACAAACTGCAACTTAAAACACAAAAATAACTCAAATTTAATTTTGGTTTGGCGGGAATTTTGGAAAAAACTATTAAATATTTAAAAAATCATACATTCACTTCACAAAATACGTCGTCATTTTTTACCTTATTGTTTTAGTGTCAATCATAAATGAAAATTGTAACTAAACTTAATTATCTTCAAATTTGTAACCAATGGAGTAAATAATTAACTACCTTCAAGCTGCCATATTGTTAAGAATTGAATAACAGTTCATTTACCTGACGTCAAACCAATTTTAAACTAATTAAAGTATTCAAACTCCAACACTAGGTATACAATTAACTTAACAAGCATTGTCCTCAAATTGTTCTTAACTATGGTGTAACTTTTAGTTCAATTTAGTTGTAATTTGTCTTAAATGATTTAGTTTGCTTGGATAATAGTTGTTGTTTCGTTTTATGTTTTTAAATATACATTGTGGTCAACTTTATGTCATGAAGTTAGTTTCTGCATTTAAGCATTTAACTGATTAGGAACTTTTCAACATTCAGCATACCTACAAGAAAATACAACGAACATAAAAAAGTATAGTTAAAAAACTTTGCGTAAACAAAAAATAACACGCTTTTTATAATAATAATAATAAAGAAACAAAAAATAACACGCTTTTTATAATAATAATAATAAAGAAACTAGCTGAATTGCCCACGATTCCATCCTGTTTATCGTTATTCCCTCAGGAACTTTTTCTCATTAATAATAAGTATTTCATGTCTTTACCTACTTGGGATTCAAGCTATAACCACACAAAATTTCAAAACAAAATAAACAGACAATTTTTATATTTATAACACTAGTATGGATGTAAATGAATATAAACCGTTTAAAGTCACGTTTAATTCACCCAAAGAACTTCAACTATTCCTATTAAACAAAAGAAAGTTAAACGGACGTCCTGCAAATTACCCGTACTTTTCACACCCTCATTCTGACATTAATAAATTACGAACCGAAAAGTGGCTTTAATTTTTCACAATCCTTCAGAATAGGCCCCCAGCGTCGCACAGGTGCCAAAATTCCACAAAGTTACAAAGCAATTTTTTTCTCGACGAAATGGCTTTTCTAATATTTCCCGGGCGAATATTTCGCTACAGTTTATTTAAGAAATCTCTTTTCATCTGACAGCTGTCTATACAATTGGATTCCTTCGGTTTTGTCTTAGGTGATTTGAATATGTCATTGTGTGAATGACGTTAATGCTGAATCGAAAGGTTTCTAGAGGTGTTATTCTGACAATGATGAAGTCTACATCGAATTGAGACACCAAGCTTATCTGGTCCCTGAGCTGAAACAAGTCAAACGTTACCGGAGATCAAAATAAACTGGGCTATAAGCTCAAATATGTTACGTTTGGAAATGACGTTACATCATAGATTTTCGTTCACAGACGAATAACGTTAATGTTTAATGCTTGCGTATGTGTGTGTAGTGTAAGGCCACCAGCTAGATGGACGGGCGACGTGACGATGAGGGAGGACGGACGAGTGAATGTCCAAGCGGTGAGTTTAAGTAGTCCCGTCAGTGGGAACAAAACATATTTTAGCGCGTGCCTTTTCAATTTAGCAGCAAGGTTTCTGCCGATGGATTGAACGCACAAGGCTGCTTAATTGAAAATGCACGCGCTAAAATGTGTTATGTTCGCTCTGACGGGACTAGTTAAACTCGCCGCTGCGATTCCGCTCGTTCATCCGCCCGTCTGTTGTTTTTGAGAGGATAACACCCTTGGATTGAGCCAATTGGCCAGCCATGTTTGAGGTCTATGTCCAGCAGTGGAATGCTATTAAGGTGACGATGATGATGATGACGGATAATGTCCGAGTGTTTTTTTTCCTGCTATGTAATTATCTGCATTTAATCAATAAGTCTTGTTACTATATTAATCTAATCAATAATTCTACCTATGCAGTTCAATTTTGCTCTGACATTGTCGAGTTTGTTATCCATTTTTCATCACACTTGCTCGTAAATAGTGTCCTAACATGCTAGAAAAATCTACCACAAATCCAAAATAATACCCGCGGGCCTATTTTTTACCATTACGCCCTATCGTGCGTAATAGCTTTTTTTAAATATTATACTGGACTCAAACTATCACAATATGTCAGGACCCCAATTCTTGTGCCATTCGATATGAAATTTCATTCGAGATGAAATGTCGCATACAATTTCCTAAAAATCTCGCATATAAACTATTGATTTCGACTGTCACTAGAATCCGACTCCGAACACGTTTGACAATATCTGTGGTAAGTCACAGACAATGATGTAGTCTGCCGCTAATAAGTAAAAAATATGATCTTTTGTCTGATTTTATTTCATTTCCTCGCAATTATGTTGAAAAACATTGTATGTTACACGGGTGGTAAAGGAAATACAAAGCTCGAGTCATTAAAGCATTTCTAACAGACTCTCGTTTGTAATTCTTTCTTTACCACCCTTAATACACAATGTACTATTATGATGTCAGAAACAAATGACTAAGTTCGTGAAAACTTTATTATACATTCAAGTTGTGCTCCACACCTTTTCCCCTGTTATATATTCATATCTATATTCAAATATGCAGAAAACGGCTGACGTTTGCCTTAATTTAATTTTTGCCCCAAACAATAGTCTTGGCTACTTGGCAACGCCTCGGCTGAATTGGCAACTCACTTGGCTCCGTTGCTAGATTGGCACTTTATTTTGTCGGACAAAGTCGCTCGTGGAATGGTAAATAGTAAATTAGTTCCAGTGGCTTTGTAGTTGTAACTCAACAAAGGGTATTGGGTAGTTTGAAGAATATTGTTATTTTTTTTTTGCGGCCACGGATGATTTTTACACAGTTCTTTAGAGGACCTCGAAATACACATAGATATATATAATTTATGGCGTTTAATAATATCGGAGCCGAGGTATTTAAGATTTAAGTGTTTAGTTTTTGATACTAAAAGTACACGATGCACTTAAGAGTATTACATTACATAACAAAACATGTTTATTTTGAATTATTCTATCATAATTTACCACTTTTACTAATGGCTGCTCACCTTGAAAATGTATAACTTTTACAACTAACAACACTTTTACCAAAACCCCTTTGATTAGGTCTACAATGGAACTATGTAAAAGTAACGTAGTAAATAAATCGTAACATGTCTCATAGATCTGGAATTTTACGTCACTTTTGTATGGTTCTAACGTTACTTAGACATCAAATTAGTTTGTCTATTACCCACTAGCTAGCTAGTGGTCCGTCGCTTCACCCTGCGTCGCTATTGCCTAACGCACTCGCAATCTCAATTGGCTTCAAAGCGGAACAATTGTTTTCATTTTGTATGCAGACAAGCCTTCGATTTTCAAAATAAAAACAATTGCGAATGCGAGTGCGTTAAGAAATAGCCGCACCCAACACTATTTGGCCGTCGCTTCACCTTGGATACTAACTACGTCCAAGGCCGCGTGCGTAGCTCTTAAATTTATATTTATTCTACTCATACGCATAAATAAAACGGCTATTAAACGTTTCTATCCTTAACTAGAAAAAGTTATCCATCTTTTTCCTAAAGTCGGCGCCTGTGTACGGTTGTTATTAAACAAACTCAAAACAAAGTTCGTCATTCAAGGCACGTGGTAGTTGCGCAAGTTCTCCACAAATAAATGTTATATTTTACCGTTTACCATTTTTTTAAATTAACTAAACGTGATCGATAAATTTAGGTGCTTTTGGATTTTGGTCCGTATTTTTTATATCAAAATGACTTATTTACGATATTAAACGAACTTATATAAATAGCCTATTTTATTAGATATCAAATAATTAATCAAATGTCAGGTATTAAAAGACGCGTCGAAAATATATTTTTCAATAATAGTGACCACCTGATTTCGACCGCCAGGAGGTACGTCATCATCATCGGTATTAGGTACTTTAGCTCGGGTGAAGCGTGGGTTTATTGAAGTCGGCTATGAAGCGAATAGTTACGTAGATGATATAATTTGATGTTTTCACTTTCGACCTCGTCGTCATTTAATCAGGTGAGACTGAGGTCAAACGCAAACCCAAAAAAACGATATTTCTTCCGACTTACAAAGTTGCAGTAATTTACGATATTATATACGTATATAAATAAACGTAAGTATTAAAATGTTAAATTGTAAGTTAACATTCGATGTTAAGTTTATGAAATATTTTTATTTCAATTTCAGAATTTCAACAAAGATGAAGTCAAATGCGTCTGACAGATAAAAACTGCTTTTAAACTCAGTAAATATTCTGAAGGGCATTTCTAAAAATTGGAAATTGAATAGCGATGCTTTTTAGTAAAATACTGGCTTTTTTCCAAAAAAAACATCTAAAGGTTTCTAAGTTGATGAATTCTCAAGTATCTAACGTGATTCATTCATAAACAATTTTGTTTGGAATGATCATTTTATGAAATAAAATTTATATTGATTGAGACAGTCCTGATAAACATGGATTTTAGGATAAAACGTTCATGTTGAGCTTATCTAATTCAAATCAAGATAGTTAAAGTTGGACCACAGATAAGCGCGACGAAAACAAAAACGGTCCGTTGTGCGACGAAAAGTATCCCTACAATTTTATTATTGTATGGCTAATTTTCGTGTCGCAACGGAAAAGTTTCATAGAAAATTTAATTGATTGAGTTTGCGTGGCCAATTTGACTGTGGTCTTTAACCAAATCTTATTAAGATTTAGTTTGCTTAAAAAATGGTACAGATTTTAAAACCTTCAAAACAAATGGAAATATCGAATTATACAATGGTTGGATGTTAATTTTAAATGTTTTAAAATTAATAAATGGGAAAATCTTGGATGAATTGACCTCAATTGCAACCTAAACTCAAGGCTTGACATATGAAAAAACAACTACTTAACTAGAATACTTAAGTTTATAGAAATATTTAAAGCTTAAAAAATAAGGAATGAAAATAACCGGTTATAACCGGTTTAAACCGGTTATTTTCATACAAAATTGGTTAATAACCGTTTAAATTGCATTCCATACTAAGAAACAAATACTTATGCTTATTACATAAATATTTGCCCTCACTGAAAATTTTACCAGTAAGTCAACAAGGTTTATTATTTTGTAAAAGGTCATTAAACGCAAATTAATTTATAAAATTCCAGTAGAGATCAAAAAACTAATTATGCGGTCTTAACAACCAAATCTAACTTTTCATTATAAAAATGTCAACTAAAGTACATTTTAATATGTCAGGATTCCACCTCAGAGTTCATCAAACTATTATAGTTTAGATTACTTCGTTAACCGTAATTTTCAGAGACTTCAAAGGGTACCATTTGGGCTATAATTTAAAAGGAATTCGTGTTAAATTAACTATAGTCAAATTTGAATTTACAACCAAATTTAGGAGCGCTTAAAATGGCTAAGTCTATAAAATTGAGATAGTAAGGCGTTTGATGATAGAGTGAATTTGTTATCTTCTTTGACTAATTTGAAGGCATTATTTAAGGGGCCGAACAGGCAACATTTTCACGGTAATGTATTGCCAGCAACTATGGATGACTTGCTCTAACATACGCAGTAAATGTAAGACAGCAATATGTTGCCAGCCTTCTATGGCAGATTATGGTGAATTTTATATTTATAGTACATATCAATTCGTCGATGATATTCTTATGTAAGAAAATGATGAATGCAAACTCAAACCGTTTGCTTGGGTTGTCCCGAAGCGCTCTTAGGCTAACTGACGTCCTTAATGGTATTTTATTTTTGACGATTCAAATGACGTTGCTCAGTTGCGTCAATTTAAGTTAAGTAGATTATTATGATAGTGGGGCGTACCGTTGTGGATTGATTACACTAAGAAAAACGATACACTGAAATTATGTTTTTAATGAGAACCTGTTGTTTCCCATAATTATTCATAGTCATAATTTTTATATCGCTGAAACCTTTTTTTTTTCTTAAACATCTAACGTGGTGGAAAAGGCTTGGTTATTTAGGTTTGATTTATAAAAATCCTGAAAAAATTATGGCAGATGATACAGACCCGTTTTGAATTTGCAACCGAGCAATGTCAACGTAATTTTGCTCGGTGGTGCCATCGCAGATTGAAACACTATACCAAGATCACTTGTCTTGTCAGAATATCTATGATGCGAGCCTATTTTCTTTCTCCCCAGGTACCACAACAGCCGTATGATTAACTACGATGCGGAGCGGGGGATTAATGTGACCACAGACGCGGCCCAGAGGGTCTCTGACCTGCTCATACCGGCGGCCTCCGTCTTGCACGCGGGCAACTACACCTGCGTGCCGAACAACGCCGTTCCTGCTAGTATATACGTCCACATATTTAACGGTAACACATCATTGTTAGTCAATTGCTGGACGTAGTGTTTGCCTACGTCCACATAATTTAATGATACAACAACATCATCAGACAACTAATGGACATGTTCTTATCCTATGTCCACATAACGGTTGTAAATTATCTTAAGTCTACTACTAAGTCTTTTTCGAAGTCCACAATTTTAACGGTAAAACATCATCATAAATCCGCTGCTGGACATAGTTTATTCTAACGTTTACATATTTAACGGTAAGACATTATTGAGAATCCGGTTTTTGACAAAGTATAATACGTAGTTTATTCCTACGTCCACACATTACACGGTAAGACATCATCGTCATTTTGCTGCTGGACATAGTCTATTGTTACGTCCACATATTAAATGGTAAGACACCGTCATCAGTCAACTGTTGGATATAATCTATTCTTATGTCCATTTATTTAACGGTAAGACGTCATCGTCAGTTTACTGCTGCCATGGTTACATTTTCTTCTGGTTCTATTGTCAATCCCATAGAGCTTTACTGAATAGTTAGGTATTTAAAACAAATGAATGCTGTAAAAAAATATGATGACAATGTCGAAGCAAGTTGGCTAATAAAATGTAGAATACAGAGCATGTACCAAATTTTGAAAATGTAGAAAATATATCAAGCTAGTCTGTTCTCAATAACTACTAAACAAAAATTCAGGCACTAAAAGAGGCCAATTGGCTGGTACACCGCTGAAAGAGTTTTTTCACACACGTCGGAATTCCGAGAACCTGTACTTATCAGTTAGCGTTTCTAGTACGCACCTCTTGGGACCGAAATACTTTTCTTACGAAACGAAACGATTGTGAAAATACAGACGTATTTTCGGAATCGTTTTTCTTTTACGGTAATATTGTTTAGGTATCGGGAGTGCGCAAAGTGTCGACTTCATGTGAAGCTTAAAGGGATTTTGACGCGGGGCTTCAATCGCGTAGCTGTCAATTTTTTTCCACATAAAGGATGATGGTCAGTTTTGTATGGACACTGGCCTAAAAACCAATAATGACAAGCCATATGTCCTTTGAAAGATTTTTTCATATTCTACAACTTTTTGTATGGTGGGAAATCTTAAATCGCTGTGTGAAATATTTAAAAATCTGGAACATCGGGACGCCTACATAGACGACGTTAGAATAATTACTTGGGAAAACCGCGGTCTTTGCATGGCAATAACTTTTTTCACACAAAGATTTCGAACCACTTGTCATAGTAATAGTTTTACAACTTAGAATTACCTATTCGGGGACATATCGCTTGTCCTTATTGGTCATTAGGCCAATTAGCGCACCCTCCTTTAGCTTTGGGCAATAACGTTGGTTGCGGGAACCTGGTGGATGCAGGTAGGACGTCAATGCACCGGTCGTTGTGGCGATACTTAAGGAAGGCCTATGTCCTGCAGTAGACGTTGCTTGGCTGAAATGATGATCATGATGAGTAACGTTTCTGACTAGTGAATGCAACTTAACCGGTTATATCCGGTTTTGGTATGAAAATAACCGGTAAAAATCGGGTTTAACCGGTTTTTTGCATTCCTAATTCTGATCCCTTAAATCAAGTCCAATTTTCACGATGTTTGAGTATGTTATTTATAAGTCATTATAAAAACCGGTCAAGTGCGAGGCGAAATCGCGCACCGAGGGTTACGTACCGTTACACAGTAGGTATTGTTATATTCTGATTTGAATTCGATTTTGAATCGAATCAGCGCGTGCCAAACTTCACTTGACGATTTTTTGTATGTTTTGTTTCTTTTTCAGGTTTTGTACTATAATCTCCCAAAGTTTGATACCATATTTTACAATTTTTACGATAAAACATAAACAAAATACGTTTAAAAAACATTTCATGTATTTTTCAATTGTTAGAAAATTCAGTTCACAATCCTCTTCTTTTTTTCTGGATAGAGAAGACAAATAAGCACATGTATATTGTACAGGGTGACATCGAAAACGTGATCAGAAACCAGTTTTTCAGACTCTTTAATTGATGGCCATAATAATATGCTAATATTAGCTATTTCTTTTGTGGTCAATTTTCCCCTTAAATACATCACCGATTAAGTAAATCATTCAATCAGACGATTTTACTTAAATGACACTTTTGTGACAATACAGTTCAAGTCAGTCATAGTCAATTTTTGGAAATTGGAAAATCTCTTTCTGTCAAGTAGAGTGACCACACAGTTTACAAATTATTTGATTTTGATCATTGTGTGATTTAGTCTAAAAAGTAAATTTAAACACCTACATACCTATATTATTAGATTCCCACTTAAATGCTTATTTGAGTTATATAAGTGTCTTGTTCTGAGTAGCAATTCCTAGGGTTATTTCTGTGACTTAGTTCTCGAGCAGATCTCCTCATTTCTGGTTAGATCACGCAGAGAAATTCCGAGCCAAGCCATCTGCATTGCTGTGCAAATATCAGTATATTCCCATTTTAATAAAATGCAGAGGAACCCACTGCAACTCTTGTTTACTGCATATTAAATATTGAGATGACTTAAGCCAGGTACTCTAGAGAAGAGTTGGTAGCAATATACGAGAAACTGTAAAAATAATATGATTTCTGACATTATTTTTTTATATTATTGTTCGCAAAGTATGTTATAAATAAATTATTTTTACACATGCAAGGTTTACTTGGACGACGCGCTGGCCTAGTTGGTAGTGACCCTGCCTACGAAGCTAGCGGTCCTGGGTTCAAATCCCGGTACCTAAGGGCAGATATAAGTGTGATGAGGGCGAATATTTGTTGCTGAGTCATGGATGTTTTCTATGTATTTAAGTACATATTTCTCTATATAAGTATTTATACCGTTGTCTAGTACCCAAAGTACAAGCCATAGTATAAGCCTTAGTTTGGGACTAGGTCAATTGGTGTGACATTGTCCCCCTGATATATATACTTTATTAGGATAAATTGGTGCATAATAAAATAGATATAATTTTTTTTTCTGATAAATATAAGATGGTGGAGGTGCTTTTATGATATTATTATGTAACTTGATAGAAGTTATATATTTGAGCCAAAACTTTAGGACCATGGGGAAAAGCGAAGGTTTGTCTGCATACAAAATGAAAACAATTGTTCCGCTTTGAAGCCGATTGCAATTGCGAGTACGTTAGGCAATAGTCCAGCACACCGTATTAAAGACCTTTCAAAGCGCTTGGTCGACGCAACTCGTGACCAAAATGCTGACCTGGGTAGTGATTCTGTAAACAACGCCGGTCGTGCGGACTGTCGAGTGATATCAAGCGGCGAGATTAAGTAGTCCCGTCAGTGCGAACAAAACACATTGTAAATAGCGCGTGCATTTTCAATTTAGCAGCACGATGAGTCGAACGTATAAAACTTGACACATCTGCTTAAACTTTTTTTTTCCCTGCTAGTTTGTATATTTTTTAATATATTAAATACATATATAAATATATGTATAAGATAACGTTTGTGTATTCTATCTATTGATATTTATATAAATCACTTTTAGTTTTGTACTTATTTGGCTATTCGTTGTAAATTAATTATTTCTCAATCGCTCAAAGGTTAACTGGAAGAGATCCCTTAAAGGGATAAGTTCGCCTTTGTACATCCCTGTTATATTTTTGTCTATTTTATAATTGTTATCTCTTGTTTGTACAAAAAAGTGTTTACATACATACATACATATACAATCAAAATAAATACGAATATTATTCCTTTTTATATCTATTGTTTATGCAATACTGGCGTAAGCGCAAATACTCCAGACAGCACAAATTTTAACGAACACGCCTCGTCACACCGTCACTTGTGAACGAACTGTGTCGAGTGACATGTTATATGGCTAACATTTTTCAACCCGTCCAATTTCAGTTAGAACCGCAGTTATGAGTTGTGGAACGAAATAGTGTAACTGAAGTGACATATCACGAGAGTCTGGGGTCGATCTCTTTGAGTAGCGATTTACTTGCAACAAAGTGTACATAGCGACTGTTTTCACTGTTTATTTTGCGGTTTAAAATGCATTTTGTAGCGAGAAGTTTTGTACTAGTATGATGAAGCAGTTTTACTCTTCGAAGTTGACATTTGCGTCGACATACGCGTATGTCAGTGTTCCGTACCCAAAAGTTTGTCCAACAAAATGGTCCAATAAGTAAATAAGTTCAATAATATAGTTAACTAGCTTCTGCCCGCGACTCCGTCCGCGTGGAACTCGTTTATATCGTATCTCCATACAAATTTTCACCCTCTATTTCACCTCCTTAGGGGATGATTTTCGGGATAAAAACTATTTAATGTCCTTCTCCGGGACTTAAACTATCTCTATACCAAATTTCATCTAAATCGGTTCAGCGGTTTAAGCGTAAAGAGGTAACAGACAGACAGACAGACAGACACACTTTTGCATTTATAATATTAAGTATGGGTATGCCTATGTCGTCCGTCCGTCTCTTAACTTTAAACAGCAATATCATTTGAACCGTAATAGATAACGGGTTGATATTTTTCAGAATATGTGTTATTCTGGCGCAGTTACCCTTATTTTTTAAAGAATAATAAATGGTAATATTTTTTATTTTTACTGTATTGTAAAAGCGTTCAAACATAGTACAAGCGTCAATTTTCGTATGATTATAGTACAACTACAAACCCAGAAGAAAAACAACAAGTGGGTCAATCAACTTTTCTTTGTAGCTCGTTGCCATGGTTACGTCTCCTGGGTCACTCTTGAAAACCACGATTTTAAAGTATATAAATCCGGCAAACATCAGGTTTTGTGGAAATTACAAACCCATTCTCTTATGGGTTTTCTTCCAAGCGTATTAGTAGTGTATATTATAATCATTTTTCTAAGAAACTCTATCACTGTTGTCTCCTGGCTTACGGGACAGAATAACAACAACAAAAAGTTGATTCACCCAAGTACCAACAAATGCTCATGTGAGTTGGGCTCGCCCTGATTCGATTAATAATTTTAATTCAAATCGAGCCCTTGCGCGCCGGAACCCACGCGGTGCGACTTCAACTCGCAATTGACCGTATTTTTTTTAATTTGTTTCAACGAAAGGTGAAAAACCCGAATTACGTAAGCCAGGTCGAGGCCCTAGCCATAAGCCTTTAATGCCCTTTAATAGCCCTTTTCTTTGTAATATTAAAATATTTGGATTAAGCTCGTAAATTCTCAAGTGGCGTGGAGTGTCTGTCGTTAAATTTAAATTATTACATTGGAAATTACATTTTTTAGTACCTTTTTAAGGTGAAAATTTAAATTTTCTTGTTTATCTGTTCATCTAATAAATAACTGAAAAATAATGAGAAACACGAATCGCAATTTTAATGTGATCTTTATAAATCGCATAACGGCCACTGGTATATTCTATTTATAAATGTGTTATTACATTAAATGCATTAAAATTTGTGGTAACAATTGACAGGCGTTGCTAGTTTGAAAGAATTCTAATAGCTTTTTTTATTATTAGTTATAGAGAAGTCAGTAATTAATGATTTGATGATGCCTTTGATGAATATTTTACGCATAATAGTCATTGCTTTCATGCCTGTACCTAAAAAGTAGTTTCTTTAAAATAATACTTAAAAAAAAAACTAATCGCCACTTGTACGGAAAATTTAACACTGGGTTAAGAGACTAACTCAAGTTAGTAAACGTCAGATTCATACGAAACCTGTCATTTTAACTCGAGTTAGTGTCTTAACCCAGTGTTAATTTTTTCTGTGCAAGTGGCGCTTAGTCGAGTTAAGACGACAGTTGTCGTAAGAATCTGACGTTTAGTATCTCGGGTTAGTGTCGTAATCCAGTGTTAAATTTTCTGTGCCAGTGGCCCTAAAACGATAATTATACCATTATTATAAAATATTTTCTAAGGAAAAGTACTAAGACTCTGTATACAAAGAAGTACAAGCTAGAGATAATGGTAAAAGTAACGATTGTTACATTATAATGAGTAAGTTTGGTCATACAATACGTTCAAAACAACACCAAAAAACAAAATGTTACAGACAAAAGAAATGACATTTCAACATATTTACATAACAAATACCTAAGATGAACATTTACATTTTCCATAAGTCACACACTTGAAACAGAAATTTAATTCCAGACTCAGTTTTGCGTATAAATATCCTTTACATTAGAAGCGGAAAACTTGTTACGTAAGTTCTAAGCACGTTTCTCAAGTTAGTACTTAAGTTTCAGCTCAACGTTGTAAATGTACAATTGAGCTACGTTTCAGGTTGACCTTAATTTAACTTCAAGTTGAAGTCAGATGTAGCCTACATTTCAAGTTTTAGTGCCATCGTATGTTTGGGAGTTGTACATGTAAATTAAAATGACTAAGTTACTGAGTGTAGTACGTCCGTATGATAAAACAAAGAAAATTTGCTCACTTAGATCACATACTTATAACTAACAATACGAGCTTCTTCGCCTTCTTCGAGCTATCTTGATGAATAAAATTGCCAGGGAGCAAACAGTTGAAAGGCGAAAAACGTCATGACTTCGGAACGTCAGAAAATAAACTGACATTAAATGGAACAAAACTGTTGGGATTCGCTCTGAACAACCCAGTTTGAAACACTTAACTTCTTTAGTAAATGAAGAGGTACTAAAAGACTTACTGACTGACGGAAACCTCGATTCCTTGTCGCATTCATATTAGCTAAGAACAAGAGGCCAATTGTTTTAAAAGTCATAAATCACCTTTTGATCAGAAATCTAAAGTCTTTCTGCAAAACAGCTGCTGATTATTTGTAAACTGCATATTTTGAACACCTTTGAAAGTAGAAGATAGATCTTTCGTATGGAAAATGTTTCAAAAAACATTTCATTTTTTTTCCTGTAAGATGTTAAAGGAAAAATCTATTCTGAGTGCATCCCTAGAACACCCAAAGAATATATCTTCAATTTTTTGAGTCTAGCAGTTTAGGCTATGTGTTGTCTGTCAGTGAGTCAGTCATGGGACTCAATCAGTGGACCTAGTGTAAAAGGGGATTAAGTCGTCTTAACTCGTATTAAAAAAGGTATGACATGAACGGAGTATAATACTAGACCAACCCTTTTTCACTTGAACTTCAGAAGGCTAATACCCTTTTACACTAGAACCCCTGAACGTTTATTTAAACTAGTCGGCAAGCCTCCTCGTCAGATCACGTATTGGGAATACAGTATTAATTCTAAATATAAATTTATCAAGAGTTTCATGAAAGTGTAATCACGCAGAACATTAGAATAATATAATTCATCATAACTTTCACCCGAAAACTTCGCTAAGCACTCCGTCAAACTTGTAAAAAGTTATTTAAGGCGACTTTATTCTGAGAGCCTTAAAATGGTTATTATGTTCTTCGGTAAGGAGATTATGTCTTTTAATACCTGCTGAGGGTAATTGAAGTATCGTGTTCAAACGATTTAATTCATTAATTGGTAGCCATTAGCAAACAGTTGAATGGCTCTTAACGTAATTTAAATTTACAATACTTAAACTCGATTTAAATTTAAATTTATAGTATTACATTAGGACACACCACGCTATAAATATAATGATCCATATATCAGAATGTGACGGAGTCAACAAGCTTAAAACTTTTTCAGTTTATGTATGATTGACGAAGAAACTCCTTTATTTCAACTCTATTTATTATAACGTTAAAGTATAAAAGCGTCAAAACTATCATGATCGATTCGACTATAGAACGATAAATTTTTCGGTACAAAAACACATTAAAGTATAATAAGTATAAAGAGAGCTTGTTGCATTGGATCGCAGAAAAGCAAAACGTGGCCTCATTTCTCATTTATATTGCCTGTAAATACATTAAATCTATGAAAAACCAACGATCAAAACCAAATCAAAAAGCTTTATTGCCCGTAAAATTCTTATATCGGCTGAATGAGCGACTAAGTGAATGGCTCGAACCGTTCTTTTGAACGTAAGGAATGAGATTGACGGTGCATTTAATCTTGCTTTTAAAAATAGAACGTTTGAAAACGTGCGATGGTATTACGAAGGTTTTATGTTAGTTAATGAGGTTCTTAGTGCTGGAAAAAATGTTTTGCCTATTGAAAAGTCTAGAGAAATGTAGCAAAATAGTAGGCGGTATGAAATGTAGAGCAACAAGAGGGTAAGCGTTAAAAAAAACTAACAGGAGCATGTTGGACCATGCTCAGTGTAGGGTTAGGGTTAAAAAATTTCTCAAAAAACAAGTATAAACTTATTTTTATATTTCAAATGATTTTTAGACAGCACTGCACGTCTTAGATGATTTTTAGTAACTTTTGTTGCCTGTATCTCAAGAACGAATCATGTCTTACTTTCATTCAAGATATTTTTCAGATTTGTTGTATTTGTAGTTTTGTAAATATTATGATTGTTTCTATGAAAAGCTGAGTGTGACAGGCAGACGGACAGATGGACAGACTTACAGACAGGGACCTGACGAAGATATAAGAGGAATGCATGTTTTTCGAGGTGCTGTATGACAGGCAGTCTATTATTTACGAAGTGATATCCTACCTTTAAGTTCAAATGAATACAGACACGTTCAGTTGAGAACTTTGATTTGTGACCCATTTCAAAAACATGCTTGAAGTCGTCAATGTCATTAGAGATGCCAAGTCATTTGTAACTTACAGGATACTCAACCTTATTGCTGTTTAATGTCAGATTGACTTTGGACCTAAGTTGCGTCAGAAATTTAAGTCTTTGACTGTACTTACATTAGTTTTGTTTGAAATTTTATAGCGTATTAGTCTAGAACTGTAAATTAATGAATTAATATTTATTTATACAATTACTTCCAAGGATTGCAGCCTTAAGATTATAGTTTTGAGAATGCATTTTACCTATGGGCCTCAAACCCCACTTGCCATTAGAGACCACCAACCAATCGTGTCACTGGTACATTACGTCAAGAGTCACGTGATCTACCAGCGACGTGATTGGTTTAAAAAAGGAAACAGAGCATCAGATGGCCTGTGTGCTCATTTGCCATAAAACCCTCGTATTGCTTATTATACAGCAGTTAACCTGATGATGATGAAGATGATTGTTCTGACTCCCATTCGATCACTTATTTTCTAAGTTGACGTTAACACAAAAGATCAAGTCCCGGGCCTTCGCAAAAACATTATACCTTTTTTAATTCGTGAAATTCTTTTCGCCGTAATGGCCGACAAAAGACCGTTGTGCTTTTGAAAACGGTTCATTTGGGTAAAACGCTTTTATGATTTTTCCTGAAAGAAACGTTTTCTAAATATTCTCAAAGGATTTTTTTATGTTTTATCAATATTTCGTTACATTTGATCTCTGAAAGCGCTCTCTCATAGGCAGATTGTGTTTTTGTATTTTATCTTTCTTAGAACTGGTTTTAAAACATGTGCTCGTAAGCATATAAATGTATTTAAGTAAGAAACACTTAAATTAAGGATCGATCGATTTAAAACGATCTATAATTTGGGCCCTAAGGTTACATAAAAAAGGGTATTTGACAAGAGTGAAATTAATTTGGTTTTTCATTAACAACAGATAAACATTATAAAAATACTAGGAAAACATCAATAATTTATTTATGTTTGCAATTTTAAGATTTTTAACTTCATAAAGTCCAACAATAAGGACGCTGTTTGATTGTGACGAGCGTTTTTGATGTTTCATAAAAAGAAACTCATTTGACTTTTGACAAATACCGTATTGTAGGTATATTATAGATGAATAAGCGAGAGCGTGGAATTGCATAATGTAGTGGTATTGTGTGTTTATAGGCATTCTATATTTGAAATTTCCCTTTTCCCGTACTATCAGCATAAAAAGAGGTTTGTAATAAAAAAATGATATTTAAGAAGAAAATTCAAAAATAATGTCAGTATGAAATTCTGAATATTATTAGGCTGTTTTTATTGTATTGAATATTACTGCTGAGGACTGGGAAAATATTTGTCGCCATGTCGAAAGTGAAGAAAATAAATATAGATGCCAAGAAGGAGAAATGGATCGAATCATCGATCGATCATAATATTATTATCAATACTTGTGATAGCTCAGATGAAGAATGAAATAATAGTGAATGAAAGCAAAAAAAGACAGCATTGTTTTACTTGTTAAGAAGAGAAATATGATAAGAGACTTACGTTATTCTACTCTTCATGCGAACCGTACAACCACTTCAAATGCAATTCCACGCTCTCGCTAATTCATCTATACTAATTTGTTTTGCAATCAAATTATACTAACCAAGTGTTCTTTTCAGGTGAAAACCCAGCGGCCATGCAGTCTTCATCGCCGCGTTATATCCTCGGCCAGAGCGTCATATTACCAGCTCTAACGCTTCTGAATCTCTCTCTACGGTGACAATCATTAGTTTAACCGCTATACTTAGCTAACTCTACCCTAATTCTATGTAGTTACGATCCGTTTTTGCGTGAATCAAGTCAGACAGCTCTGCTCATTAGGCTGACAACGGAGTAAAGCGTATGCAGATATGTTTTTATTGCGGTTCTAAACTTGTTAATTAAACCATTTGTACGTTATGACACCATTTTGAGACTGACTGACTATGACTTTGGAATTGGTGTTAAACGCAGGAACGCGTTGACTTGCATTATGGCCGTGTTTTGTAATCTACTCCATTTTGTAAAGTTTAAGCGTTGGGTTAATGTCGTTGACATTTAAAATGGCCGTGGCGTCATTTTTTTTAAAGATTGTTGTTAATAAAATTTAGATTGTATCACTCCAGCATGGCTCCGTAAATTGTATTGAGATCGAAAATAGAAATCGTAAATACATTGCGATGGCCAGGCTTAGGGAGAATCTGAAAAAAGTGATTGTATTGCGTATAACTTTGCGATTTCTATTTTCGGCAACGACTATTTGGAGGCAATTCGTCTATTATCTACTGATGCGATAAATATACAGCAGAGTCATTCAGAATATGAACCTTTCTTAGTTACGAATACCGTAACATTTGCGAGGTGGCTTAAGTAATAAAATATAACGAACGATAATTCGACAACTATTTGCTGTATTACTTGTACATTTACTTTTGTACTGTTTTAAAATGTATGATCTTTTTTTATTTACTTTTGAAATTTTGATTCACGCAAAAACACTTTTTGACATGGTTTGTATGCAAATAAATGTAAGCGTTTTTTTTTACTATGTCCATGTAAAAATGTCATCTTATCTTTAGAAATATCTATGTGAGTGTTAATACACTGTATTTTAATAAAGCAGGGAAGAATACTTTTACCAATATTTATTTGACAAACGTTTGAGAAACTTCCTTAATGTTGAATTAAGAGATCTTGGGACTCAAGTCACTGTGTCTATAGTAGCGGCAGGATATTAATGACAAATATGACAGCTGTCATGACAAAACCATTGTATTTTCAACCTTTTTTTGTGCCTTGGCGGATATATTATTACTGGCACTGTTTGCTGAACCCAAGACAAGTATTAAGACTTCACCGAGCGTCCAGTGGCGCCCTCATTACTATTAAGTATTGTGTTTTCTAATTTACCAAAGAATTTCCTTGGAATCAGACGATGGATTCTTGTAACGCAAGTAAAAACACCATTTATGAGATACGTAACGAACTTTTATAACAATCACCCTTTTATTAGACAGCTTAGCGGGAAAAGGTGGCCACTTTTTTTCGTTAAGTTGATAACTCAAAGGTTAATTCTGCCCTCCTTATTGCAAACGCAGTACTTGCAAAATGGCGGTTTCGAGATAAACGCGGTAAACATATTTCTTGATATCTACTCAAGAAATCTCTGTTATATCATTTTTAAAGTGTAACGTAAAAATAGTTAAAAAATCGAGCTTTCTAGTGACATATATATTTTTTTAATTTTTTGCCTTAGTTGGATAAAATACTCAGTACTGCATTTTCATCAACTTTCTGGGCTTGCGGGCATTACAGGATCACTAAGAATAAATGCAGTACTTGTGCTTATTACTGCAAAATCACCTAGCATGTGCTCAGTACTGCGTTTATAGTTAGCAATCATTTTCTATTTTCATGCCTGGTACTAGTTAAAATGTAGGTAAATTTAACTTCTATCAAACATTTAAGCGACTAAGTGACTAAATAAAACAGAATTTAGGTAGTTTTTTATTTTTTTTATTAAGCTGAATTATCACAATATATTTTTTATGTGTTTCTGCCTCGAGTGTTTGAAGACATTTTGAACAAAATGATCTGAAAAAGAAACACATTTAAAACGCATACCTACACTTATGAAAGTACAAAATGATCACCTTAAATACAATCTTAAATCCGTCAATAAACAATTTTAACTACATTTCGCAAGATGAATGCTACTGCTGATACATTTGTCATCATCATCACAAACAAACACGAATACCTACGAATTATACACACAATAAAATAGGCAGGACGAAATACACCAATAGGAACAACATAAAATTGACTAATTGAAAATCTTGGCATTACAAACACGTGCCGTTGAAATACGTTAAACGAGTACTAATTACAACATTACAAACCTAAATAAATAAAGACAATGAATAAAACTTACCGAAACACTGGGGCATTGAACAATAGTAGATTGTACAACAAGGGCATAAAACAAACCATTTTATCCGAGACTTATGGTACCCAACCGAGCCGGCAGGCGAGGTTGGATAATTAAGTCGAGGATAAAATGTGTTTTAAGACCGAGTTAAAGACTGTACACGATAAAATCTGGCCATGCATGATCTGGTGTATTTTTGCGATGAATGCATATTTTCAAGCAGTTTTTTTTTCAATATGTTGTATAATTATAATACTATATAATGAAATAAAATCGTATCATAATGTATGGGTATGTGTGAGTTTTCGCCAAATATATTCTATCATACCTTTCATCCCCTGTACAGCGTTTTTTGACAATCTTCACTCGCTTCCTGCTTCTACGCCACAACTGTATTTACATTGTTACAAGCAGTTTTACCCACAATAGAATGTCGTCTTACGAAAAAAATACTTTTTGAAACTCATTTCTATTTGTAGTAGTCAGGAAGACTTTTTACTCCAAGCACTGAAAGTTGTTTTTGTATGGGAGGCATTTATTTGTCAAAAAGTCAAATTCGCCAAAGTTAAAAAACCTCAGAACTATCTTAATCTGAATATAATTAGGAAAGTTTTAACTATTGTGGTAAGATAATTTAATAACGTATAATTTGGCTTGTATAATTAAAAATAATAAAATGTTTTAAAACGGACAATTTGGTAAAGACTGTCAGAAGATCGTGGACAAAAAAATAAAGGTACTGTGGATTATATAAGGGTCTAAGATACAGACGCTCTTACATTTTATTATGATTGTATTTTTATTATGTAGTTTCATAACCACTGACTATTACAAAAAAGTGCTGCTTGAAAATTAGCATTCATTAAAAAAATACACCAGATCATGCATGGCCAGATTTTATCGTGTACAGTCTTTATACACTCTGCTTTTCACTTCGATTACGAGGAAATAAAACAGTGATAATGTAAAAAAACTTTAATAAGTTCTTTTGCATTTTTTTCCATGTGATAATGTAAAAAAACTTTAATAAGTTCTTTTGCATTTTTTTCCATGAGTGTGTTAGGTGTGAGCATTATTTTCCTCTTCACTAGACGACATTTTAATTAAATTCCATAACACAACAAGTTTTGCAAAGAACATAACTAATTAATAGTCCAAAACCTCTTTCCCGCCACTGTATTTCTGGCAAAAAATTTTTTTTTTCTGTTTGCGATTTTTGACTTAAGTCGAACGCAATACTGCCAAGTTTATACCTACGTTGATTTTTTAATGTTCTTGTTAATAATGCTTGTTTTTAATAGTTTTAAATTTCTTCTTTGTTAGATGCAACTACGATGCAAATATAAATAAAATTAAAGTAAATTTATTCAAATAACAAGTTTATTTAATGTAGTCACCTCGTCTGTCTGGCTGTAGGGCTTAATTGTCTTAGTCTAGATGACGACAACCATTTATGCACTAGTGCATAAAATGCGATTTTATGCAGCCTATACCCAGCATAAAGAAGGACTTTACGAGCATGAGAAGTGAAAACAAATTAAAACACCACTCGGAGCCCAGCCACGCCCGACTCCCGTCCGCGAATGACGTCGACGCACTGATTTGCTATAGCGAAACGCAGCACTATACCGTGCGGCATCGGTACATGCCTAGCTTCCTCTCACTCTTGCTTTTGTTAAATGCAGTACTGTATAATACTGCGTTTAGGTTTAGCATCGCAAGAGTAGGTTTTTATTATTTTCGCTACGAGCAAACGCAGTAATGGTGAGTACTGCGTTTAGTTGTAGCGTCGCGAGTGTAGCTGTTTGTTATTCTGGCTACATTCAAATGCAGGAATGGTGAGTACTGCGTTTAGTTGTAGCGTCGCGAGAGTAGCTCTTTGTTATTCTGGCTACATTCAAATGCAGGAATGGTGAGTACTGCGTTTGGCTTTAGTTAGTATTCGTTGCAATAAAGTTATATGCTCAATGAATAAACAGTAAACGTAGCAAGTACTGCATAATCTTCTAGCACCTGCTTATTGCTGCAGATCTTTTTAGCAAAAGTAACATTTAGGTGCAAGTACTGCGTTTAAGGTTAAATAAAAAACATGTTTCTAATAAGAAAAATCTTGTAAATATATTTTTTACATATAGATTATGTCCTTGGGATGCCATTTTTGCTTAAAAGTGAAAATCACAAAAATGTCGATTACTGCAAGTGCAATTATCAGGGCAGAATTGTAGTTAAACTATGTGGGATATCCTACAGGTTATGTTTTCATTTGTAGTATAAATATGATTCTTCCGATTTCAAGAAAATACTTTTGTTTATTGGAAAACACAATACTTATTAGTAATGATGGCGCCACTGTTCATCCGACACATACGCTCGTCGCAGTCTTAACTTTATATTTTGCCACTAGTACAGGAAACATAGAAGAGCAAACGATGGCACGATGTCGTCGTCAATATATACTTTCGTGACATGATATTTCATCAAGGCTTACTCCCTAGTATAGCTTGGAATAAAAGAGTTTGAAAAACGATGGTGGTAATTTGAGATTGGATCTATTTATGCCCAAAAAGTACTGCTAAGGAATAGTGTGACTTAAAAACACTATCTCCACATGACTTCACCGCAAACTCTTTTTTGCCGTGCTATACGTATAATCTTTTAGTGCCTGATGAAGATCTAGATTTGATCCAAAGAGATATGATTTCTCACCGTCACAAAAAAAAGTACTCAGATAGTTACTACCTAGACAAATTGAATGAGTTACTTATACGGAAAGTTTATTTACGTATTATCATCAAGGCCTACCATGTTTCAGGCTCGTTAAGAGTTCGTCAGGGGAGCGACCAGTGGAAAAAAATATATCAGGCCGCTTCTGATGATAAGGGTCGTAACACAAGCGGTTTTCGGCGAAACTGATGCTCTAGTCGATCGGTAACTTTACTATACATACCTTTTCAGAACGCTAGTGTGAAATAGACCATAAGAGGGAGAGGAAGGGAGGGGGTAATGGTATTTCAACCTTTCTCGCTACCTAAATCGAGTCCAATTTCCACGATTTTTTTATACGTACTTAGTAGTTATTATGAAAAACTGGATTTGTACGTTACCATTTGCCTTTTTTTGTTGGTATTTATCAAAGAAATTTATTCTTATAAAGCAAATGTGAGGACAGTTTTCCATTTCTAAAACATATTGAAAAACTGAAAAAATCGGACATTTAAGGGGGGAGAAAAGTTACAGCATTTTGTATGGAAATTTTTAGCCTCATTATCCACTTAATACGTTCCTTAACTTCAAAAATAAGTAACTTGGAAATGAGTCCTATTCAAATGATCTCCGTAATCCAACATGCCATCAACATATTTAAAAATGTATTTAATCTATCCATGTTAGACGTGAATGAGTATACGTTTTTAAACGTAACTTTAATTACAACTAAATGTGGAAATATTTTTTTGTAGTGTACAGTCAGCATCAAAAATAGGCATGTTATTACACTGCTAAGCATTGTCTTTTAAAGCGACGAAATACTCTTACTAAAGTGTATAAAGTCTGTTTCTATTAAAATTGGAGAAGATGTGAACAAATTATTACAAAAACATATTCGTCAAGCGTGTTTTTATTTCAAAATACAGTATTATAAATAATGTGATTATTGAGTAAAATTGAAAAATGGATTCGTTAGATTTTTTTGTTCTATTTTTCAATTTTAACTGACGCAGACATCCATTTGATGCTGACTGTACTTAGTCACGCGATTGTTATTTTTATTGTCGTTTTTCCAAACAGTGTAAATTCACTATAAAACCGTTGTAAATAATATAAATTATGTATGTGATATAAGTAATCGTTGTTAAATTGTAAATACCTACATTGTATTAAGCGTAAGATGCCACGTATCTAATAAAAACATGTTCATTTTTATCATGTTTTATTTTTTATTAAAACCAATGAAAATCTGCTCTCTGATAGGTGTTGAAAACCCATTTGTTTTTTTTTGCCTAAACTGGGTCTCTATTCCGCTGGTTAAAACCATCCACTACGTATACGACGGTATACCTAGGTATACGACATTTAACATTTTTTTTTAACTCAGCCGCTATTACTGTCAAGTAAATAAGAGCTATCATAACGGTGATAATACGATAACAAGTCAGAGGCAATACGGTTTTACCCAGCAGAAAATACGGCGTAAACAAAACACCTTCAAGGAAAAACACAAATGGCTAAATGTTAGTGAAACTTTAATAGTTTTAACCCCTTGGCAACCTAGCAATACCATAGTATACAAACAAAGTAATGCGTTTCCCAAAAATAACAACCGTGATTTTTATAGTAGGTATCTATAGGATTTAAAAGTGACAAGATGCATGCTGCTTTATATATATATAAAAAATATCAAATACTCTAAGGTGTAACTCCTTGAATCTGTGAAAAAAATAACTTTTACGTCGACGCAATCAAAAGATACCTACATCCATTTATGCCGCATATTTTGACACTTGCAAAGGAATCAAAACCTATAGGGTACTTCCCGTTGACCATGGATCAGGTAGGAAGCAATTTATTATACCACAAGAATATAAAGGGAAGAATCCTAAAACTATTGTAGTTAGGTATAATTATGACAAACCAATACTTAACTGTTGAGTTTCTTGCGGCGTTTCTTCTCAGCAGTGGTCCCTTTCGAAGCGCTGGTAGATTTTTAACGTGGAATAAACATTTTTTATCTTATCTTTATCTTTAATACTAGAGGTTTTCGATTTATCTCTTCATACAGAAGGAAACCTTTTTAAGACTCAATGTCCGCGATGAACTAACTATTGACATACTTACAAGGTTGTACAGTACCCTCAGGACGCGAGTCCGACTTACGCTTGGCCGGGTTTTTATTAATGATAAGGTAAACATTTCTAACGGGCTAAATGAGATATCATTATATTCTGCTTCAGTTACCAACAGCATTTAACAAAACGTTTGAAATCCTAAAGCTGTGCAAACCGAAGCCTGGTTGCACACGGCATTATACTACACGTTTTTTCAATATCGAAAGCAACCGAATACGGCAAGATTTGAATGGAAAAAACGTGCAGTACTACAGTGCAGTGTCACAGTGTGAATGGGGGTTAACAGTCGTTAACATTTTCAGAATGCAACCTGTCCAGCGCTGCTCCAAATTCAAAAAATCCTTCTCCATTCCATTCTCGATTCATAGCTCTTTGTATTTGCCTTTTGCTCCTTAAGGGATCCGTAATATAAACCGAATTTAATCAAAATTCACAATAAACGGTACTCCTTCTTTAAGTTCCCGTTATGAAATTCCCGAACGTCTTTGTCAATATTTTGAACCAAAGGGGCTTTTGCCTAACGCACTCGCATTCGCAATCGTTTTCATTTTGAAAATCGAAGGCTTGTCTCCATACAAAATGAAAATTATTGTTCCCATTGTGATTGCAATTGGGTGGGTGGGTTATGGGGGCACTCAGACGCCACATTGTAAAAATGAAAAAAAAAGTCCACGAAATGTTACAAGTGTGGTATCATTGAATAGGTATTTAAAAATCATTTTAAGGTTTCTTTCATCATTTTTCATTATTAATGATCAATTAGGAATTATAATGATTTAAAGTTGATTAGCAACACTCGGGCTCTTTAAAGCTTGCTTTTTATTAAACTTGTTTAAGATTGTATGTTTATTTTAAGTAACTGAACACTTAAGTGCTTTGTCATTTTAACGTTATGTTCCAAACTGCTGCACTAATCAGTCAAAGGCGTTAGAGCGACAAGGTACAAGAGCGTGCAGCTTCTAATAAAACGGACTGTTAGTATAGCAATGTAAGGCTCAAAAATAGATCAATTATTTAATACATTAGTTACTTACAAGTTCTTTAATGCAAATATTTCAGGGGAATTTGGGGAATGCCAATTATAAATGTAAATTATTTCCCGGTAATACTTACTTGATCTACTTATTTATTCACAGCGTACCTATATTCACGAGGTCGGAGTAATCTGTTTATTCTGAGAAGTAGGTACGTTAAAAAGATAAAGATAAAAGATGTTTATTCAGTAAGTAGGCCTCACGGGCACTTTTACACGTCAAAAATCTACCAGCAGCGCTTCGCAAGAGACCACTGCTGAGAAGAAACGCCGCAAGAAACTCAACAGTAAGTCGTTTTTTAAATATACAATTATAAAAATTAACCTAGCATTATATAAAACAATGAATCTAACATACGGTAAGAAATAAATGTAGGTATTCACGCGTAGTTGAGCAGGAAAATGTGTCAAAACTCTCTTTTTCTCCAGAACTAATTAGTAGTAAGTAATAGAAAAATAATAATTAAAAATTATACTTAATTATGATGGTGTAATACAACTACATAAAAAGTTTCGATACATTCGTCGTTACGTAAGTCAGTTGTGTTTTCTGTGTCCGAGGATACCTTTAAATTCTTGTATATAATCTGAATCTCGAAAACGGCTTCAACGGTTTTCATGTAATTTTGTATGCAGGGGTTTCGGCGGCGATACGATAAATCTAGCTAGGTTTCATTTTTAGAAAACTTACCCCATTCAGGTACTAATTAATTAAATATGAAAAACTTAAGACTTATGTAACTCAAAAAGGTAACGCACAGCCCTAACTGCTGTAATAAGACGATATTTTGATATTGGGTCTTCATTGTTGAAACAATAAATGCAAAATGCAATATGGTTTGACCCAGTAAAATAGGGTTACGTATCAGACCGCCTAAAATTAATAAGCCTAATGTATCATAATACCTAAAAGTTCATAATACCTACAGAAACCGGAAACTTTTCAGGATTTTTTAAAATGCCATTTTATAGAAGTCAGTAGGTTAGGTTAGGTTAGTTTTATAACAATCCTGAAAAATTTACGGTTTCAATAAAAAAGACCATTAGGTATTATGATTTTATAAGGATTATGATACATTAATTTAGGCTTATTAATTTTAGGTGTTCTGATACGTAACCCTAGAATAGAGACCCTGCAACAGGGTTTCGTTTTACCCTAAGACGTTGAACCCTAAAAATAGCGGAAACCGGATCTCTAACTAGCAGCCATTTTTCACACAAATAAACTGGATTTAAAACATTAAGGCATTGTTAAAATATAGGTATTTAATACATTTAACACATAAAACAATCACATTAGTATACACGTATACAACCTTGTTACGAAGCCTGTGGTGCACTTAGCACCTGTCGTCGCGCATATTTATCACCCCCAAATGGAATTAGGGAGGGTAGAATCAGGTAATGTTGGATTGGGGACAAATTGGTGTTCGGTGGGAACTGTAAGATGTATGTTGTGGGTTTACGTCATACTCATAAGTAATATTTACGTAAGCTTTAGGTAAATTATTTTAGTAGTAGCGGTATACCCCGAACTTAAGTAAAATGCTGCAAATGGTGTTAAAAGCATTAAAAAGCAATGAAGAAGAGGAGTTATGAGGTCATTTTTTTTCTTGTACGCGAAATAAAAATGTTTTGTTCTAAAGGGCTAAGCCATATCACATTATTTTATTCCAGTCACTTGTTTTGAATTAAAATAAAAAACATTTTCAAAACATACCAAGTTTGGGCCTCCAAATATATTGTATGTATGTACCTAAACACTTTATTGTACAAACAAGAGATAACAATTATAAAATAGACAAAAATATAACAGGGATGTACAAAGGCGAACTTATCCCTTTGAGGGATCTCTTCCAGTTAACCTTAATATGATACGGTTGAATCATTATTTGTAAAATATACCTTAAATTTAATGTGATAGCCTCATATTCAACCGCAAGAAAGCAATTTTGAAAATATTTACATTTAGTTTTTTTTATAATATTTTTAATAGATACGTCGTCATAACTCCCCCTCCTCAGTTTTTTTTTCGTGCTACGATCAAATTGATTCGTGTAGCTCAAAGATCGATCGCTCCGATTTCATGCCTTTAACACCATTTGCAGCTTACTTGGCGTACTGCTAGCACTATCTGTGTGTTCTTTAACCTTTGAACTGCAGCAGTTTGAACTGACATCAAAATATCCAGCCGATTTCGATAAGGTACGGCCACGAACGTTTTGTGACCCATTTCAAGAAAATTATGCCTAAAATCGTCAATGTCATTAGAGATGTCAAGTCATTTGTAACTTTTGGGAAACTCAATCTTATTGTTGTTGTACCAAATGTAAGTTCGTGACTGTACGATTGGCATTTTAAGTCGCTGCAAACTTTAGTCACTTTAAAATTGTTTGAATTTCTGCATTAATTTGTCAAAGGCGATCAACGGACGAGGTATAAAAGTCTGCAGCTACTTGACAGTGGTGTATAGAAACAGCTACTTGACAGTGGTGTATAGAAATTATGGCCAGCAATTCTTAGGATTGTGTAATTCTGTATCGTGATAAATTTAAGTTCACGTTAGGGGGCGTTTTATTAGGCATCAAAAAGTAGAATGGCCCAATCCTGCAAAAATGCCTCCAAATCCTAAACAGCAACAAGGGTGTCTTAATAATACAGAATGCCACTAAACCCGTGTATAGTAAACTGTTCGCCCTTCATTACGGTTCCGGATATGAAGGAACCCTTCCGCTACGGGCGGCAAATGTGATCCGACAAAGGTTAAACACTCTTTGTTCAGTGCAGAGGTTAAATAACAGATGCTGGTGAAAATTTATGAAAAAACGACGAAAACATGTATCATTTTTGTAATAAGGGAGGCTCTTTAATTTTTAATTTATTTCATACTAGCTTCTGCCTGCGACTTCGGCCGTCGTTTATTATCGTAGCTCCATACAATTTTTCACCCTCTATTTCACCCCCTTAGGGGATTAATTTTGTGAAAAAACTATCCTATGTCCTTTTTTAGGATTCAAGCTATCTTTGCACCAAATTTCACCTAAATCGGTTCAACGGTTTAAGCGTGAAGAGGTAACAGATAGACAGATAGACACACTTTCGCATTTATAATATTAGTATGGATTTATAACGGCAAAAGAACTACGGTGCCCCCTAGTATTTCATTAAATTTATTATTTCACCGAATTTCACTTCATCAAAAGCTTTTGTCTGTTAACGGCGTTGTTTCAGGTTATCTGAAATAATAAATACGTATATGTATATGTATAATAGCGACCCGCCCTCGCTTCGCTTCGGTTTATGTGAGTTTTCTGTAACAACCGTTCATAAACCAGAATGTATTATACATATTAACCTTCCTATTGAATCACTCTATCTATTAAAAAAAACCCGCATCAAAATCCGTTGCGTTGTTTTAAAGATCTAAGCATACATAGGGACAGACAGCGAGAAGCGACTTTGTTTTATACTATGTAGTGATTCGAAGAGATCCCATAAAGGGTTAAGTTCGCCTTTGTACATCCCTGTTATACTCGTATTTTTATCTATTTTATAATTATCTCTTTTGTTTGCACAATAAACTGCTTACATACATACATGCTGGTACATATTATTTAGGTTTAGTTATACTCGTGACTTGTGACTATGGCTTATTTCTCACCCCCCGGCCTTCAAAGCCTGTCGCTCGAATGAAAATTCTGTGAACTGATACGTTCTATGAAATGAGAGTCGACGAAACAAGGGTACCTAGAAATCCCCAATTGAAAATTTAAACTGTCATATGTATGAAATTGATAGAAGCACTCTATAATATATCTATATCTAACACATTTTCGATAGCGATAATGTTCGTAGAATGCCTTTAGTCTGACAACTAATACCTGACAGTCAGTTTTTAAGCCACTTGTCCAAATTGTAACTTGATTGCCAAATCTCCAAATTGTAATATTTAGAATCAATCAATTCTGAACTCAGGTTGGAGTACTTTGAGTCCTCTTCAAACGGGGTCAACGGGGTCGGCTATCAAATATAAAACGAGATTGTTTTACCAATCCAATTGACGACGCGATAGCCTAGTTGGTAGTGACCCTGCCTACGAAGCTAGAGGTCCTGGGTTCAAATCCCGGTAAGGGCAGATATTTGTGTGATGAGCGCAAATATTTGTTCCTGAGTCATGGATGTTTTCTATGTATTTAAGTATATATTTCTCTAAATAAGTATTTATATCGTTGTCTAGTACCCATAGTACAAGCCTTAGAGCTTAGTTTGGGACTAGGTCAATTGGTGTGACATAGTCCCCTGATATTATTATTATTATTATATAATCGAATTTATATAGCTTGACAGGAGCATCATATTTTTGAAATGAAAGCCTCCATGTTAAGCGGCTAAAAGTGAAAAAAAAAACCGGACTCGCGCCCCAAGGGTTCCGTTGAAACTTTGATATGAATTTCTATTTAATACCTATACGCGTTCATGAGGAAAGAGGTAGTAACTTAAAAAACATTAAAAATATTTTTATTATTATACCGTAACTAAAAATTTTCAGTTTTCGCAATTTTTCCTTTATCTGTGCTATGAGACGATGCTTCGTACCAAATTTCAAGATTCTGAGTTTACGGAAAGTACCCTGTAGGTTTTAATTTACTTGTGAGTTTCGAAAAGCTGTATCTTTAGATTGCGTTGGCTTAGAACTTTGATTTTTTCACAGCTCCACTGTGACTTGAGTATTTGATTATAAAGGATGATGGGCAGTTTTGTATGGACACTGGCCTAAAAACCAATAATGACAAGCCATAATGCCATTTTAAAGGTTTTTTCATATTTCACAACTTTTTGTATGGCGGGAAATCTTAATTCACTGTGTGAAATATTAAAAAATCTGGAACATTGAGACGTCTACATAGACGACTTTAGCATAATTACTTTGAAAAACCGCTGTCTTTGCATGGCGATAACTTTTTCCACACAAAGATTTCGAACCACCTGCCATAGTAATAATTTTACAACTTAGAATTTGCTATTCGGGGACATATCGTTTGTCCTTATTGGTCATTAGGCCAAATTAGCCCACCCTCCTTTCAGCTTTCCTGAGAAAAAGGGTGTTGACAGACGGACGGACGGACGGACAACCAAGTGAGCCTATTAAGGGTTCTGCTTTTTCCTTTCGAGGTACGGAACCCTACAAACGGCCAAGTGCGAGTCAGGGTCCCAGACGAAGCGTTCTGTGCCAGCCAAATATTTTATTTGTTGTAATAGCGGCAAAATAAAAACGCACTGTAAAAAGGAAAGTTTACAAAAAACTATTCTTTATGATCATTCAAAATTAAAAATTACGAAAAACCTGAAAGTTGATTTTTTACCTATTCAATGAAACCCCACTTTGTCATGGTTCGTCGTCTTTTTTTCTTTTATACATTCATCCTAGGAAAGAAAAGTTTGCATGTTTAAATAAAGTACCAGGAGTGCAGCGGTAATTAGGAGGTGCGTAACGCAACAGATCGCAGGCGATCAGACGTCATCGGTAGCACAGTACGGGGCACACCGGCGGCAGGCGGACGCCCGCCCTCACGACACAGCGCGGATGTCTCGCGAATGCACAGCACTATAGGTTACTATTTATGTTTATGCACTCCTAGTATTTGACGTGACTTTTTCTCAACAATTTTATTAATAACTTCTTTTACTTTCCTCATAATCTAAATCAAAAGTAGAATGTTTATTGAGGTGAAATTATCAATTGCACCCTTGAACTATAGGCGCACTCGCTATAACTCGTGCAGCCTAAATATCTCAAACTGCAATAAATCTTGAGAGATATCAGTTTTAAAGGTAGAAGTTGCCATTTCATCTGAGGTTTTTATCTATCTTACAATATGCTAGAAATAAACCAGTTAAGGTTCATAATCTTTCTTATTAAGCTTGCTCAGATGAACAAGCGTGTTTGCTTGGGCCGCTTCAGTGATATTAATCCTTTCAGGCTCATAAAGAGGAAAAGATCCGATGAACATAAGTAGCAATAAACATCATGAGTGTTTTATTTAAAAGCAGAGTTCCTAGGATCAAAGGAAGGGAGCTCATATTCGTAATGGTTTGTTTGTATAAGACTCATCTTGAAACGGAATGCTACCTTTTTCTTTTTCGATTTCCCTTTTTTAAACGCATGGCAATTCTTCTTGTAAACACATGATGCAAAAATATTAAAAAAATACGTGTAATTTAGCCATGAAATAGAAAAAGTATCAAAGTTTTCTATAAAATCCGAAAAAAACATGATACCTACTCAAAGGCATAGCATGTTTTACTATGTTGCAAGTTCTTAAAAAGGTTTTCCGTAAGGTCAGGTGAAGTAAGAAGAGCTTTAATGGGGTAAGTGTGACAAGCCTTTTTTTTTTAGAAATATTGTTATTTTGACTGACTTGCCCCAGGTAGGGTATGTCGTCAATGGCCTTAGTGCGAACGAGTTTTATATAACCGCATATCTGGTGCTATTAACAATGTCATCCCAACGGAACAAGCAGGCTTTCGGCCATACAGAAACTGCGCCGATCAGGTCCTGGCGCTTACGACGCATATTGAGAACGCTTTCCAGCACAATAAGAAATGTTCGGCGGCATTCGTTGACTTGACTGCGGCATACGACACTGTCTGGCACCAGGGCCTCCTCTTCAAATTGCTCAAAGTTGTGCCATGCTTAAAGATATACAGATTACTGGAAAGCGCTCTTAGTAACAGGCCTTATCGGGTTCATTTGGGAGGGCATGCCAGCTCCACAAGAGTATTAAATGATGGCCTCCCCCAGGGTTCCGTCTTGGTACCGCTACTCTTCAACTTATATATCCACGATCTCCCCCAAACCACCTCTCGTAAATTTGGATATGCGGATGATTTGGCTCTTGTGACACAGGATGAAAGCATTGAGAATACGGAAACGACGCTAGAAAAGGACCTGGAGGTGGTAGGCGACTATTTCACTCGCTGGCGCCTGTGTCCTAACACTTCGAAAACTTAAGTCTCTTGTTTCCATCTGTGCAACAGGATGGCTAATAGGGAGCTAAGGGTGAAGTTTAAAAATCAACTCCTCAGACACAACTTCTACCCCAAGTACCTGGGTGTTACACTGGACAGAAGTCTTAGCTTCAAGCAACGCCTTTATAACGTATCCGCAAAGTTGAAGACCCGCAACAGTATCATCCAAAAGCTCACAGGCACTTCCTGGGGTGCTAATGCGGACTGCACTCTCACTGGTCTACTCAACTGCTGAATACTGCTCGGCGGCTTGGCTGAACAACACCCATACCCCTGCGGTTGATGTACAGCTGAATCACACCATGCGCCTCATCATAGGATGCCTCAAGCCGACCCCCACATACTGGTTACCAGCACTCAGCCACATCCTGCCACCACACTCTCGCAGACAAAAATTCCTCAATCGAGAGATCATGAAAATGCGCACGAACGATGAACTGCCAATACACAACGATCTAAATGAGTTTAAGGATACCAGGCTAAAGTCCCGAAAGCCCCCCGCACTGAAGATGCACGACCCTGACTCCCAACAAGACCTGCTACAATCATGGGCTGCAGAATGGGATTCCAGATCTATACCTAAGGACCTCTTCGAGCTCGATCTCACCAACAGGCCGACGGGTTTCCAAGATGACCGACGAATTTGGTGCCTGCTCAATCAGGACAGGGGTTGGCAACTGTGCGTTTCTGTGGCATAAATGGTCGTAAAGCGAGTCGGCAGGCTGCCAGTGTGACTATCCAGACCAGACAGTCCACCATATATATCATCTTTGAGTGTCCTCTCACCAAATTTAGCGGGCAAGCGGCGGAACTTAAAAATCTTTCGACGGATGCAATCGCATACCTTAAATCTAATACATTAAAAATTTAAGTAGAGAATAAAGCCATACGATAATAGTAGTTTATGCAATAGTTGTATAAGAGAGGTCAAAAAATATGAGTGGCGTGTGTTACGATGTGAGCCGAAGGCGAACATCGTAAAGGTAAGTTCCACGAGTGTTTTTTGACTTAGTTATACACCGTTGCATACAATACTTTTTCTACGACTAGGTTTCAAATGAAATGCAAAACTAAGCGAAAAAACTTACAAACGAACGAACGAAGTAAAGAACAACAAACGAGCGGGAAACAAGAAAATGACAAAATATGTGTCTATGGTTTACTTTGTTTTTAAATTGACGGAATGGAAAATAGAATTATTTACAATTCCAAAACATTTTAATTTGACCAATCAGAATACTTCACCAAATTAAATCCACCAATCACAATACACATCGACTGTCAAACGGAACGATAGGTTCTTTTAGGTACGTGTTTCTCTTAAACTAATTTAAATCTTTTAAAAAAACTTTGTATTTCGTATCAACCAACCAGAATACAGCTATTTTAAAATCGACCAATCAGGTAACTGAAATCATTTCTCAAAACATTAGGTGATTTATAGTCCCTATTTCACAATCGTTAAAATATGATTAAATCGATTGTGCAACGCTAAGCTTTGGCAGCTGGCCGTATCGTTTTATCTCAAAAACGCACAAGTGCTGTTTTGAGGCATAGACAAGATATACTTTTCTCTGGATTATTCTGCGGACATATTATGTATGTTCTTATATTAGTGTTCGTGACTATATAAATGACAGATAAAAGTACAGGAGTAGGAAATAGTATATTATGCAACTAGTGAATAAAAGACGGATTTAATGCGAGGGCCATAGATGACTCTCGAGCAAGTGAAGGATACTAACGACTGAATCACGACCGCAGGGAGTGATTCAGGATGATTGAATCACGAGCGTAGCGAGTGATTCAAGTGTTAGAATCCTGAGCGACGCGAGTGATACATGGCCCTCGATATAAATCCGTTTTATTCAAGAGTTGCATACTAAACTTTATACCATGACTACGAGAAAAAGAAAGATTTAAGTGAAAATAGATATTTAATGACGAAAAATGGAAGGTAAAATTAATTAAAATGCACATTAAAATTGGAACCAATGTTTTATTTATTAAGAAACACTAAATTTTATGTTCGTACAACTTTCAGTATTCAAAATGGCGCCAATTTATTTTTCCTTGTATTTTTCACAGAGAGAAAGGCAAAAGACATCGATCCATACAGCCTATGGCGCCAATTTACCTACTAATGACAGCAAATAACACACATTTTTTTTAATGCTAAACTCTTTGTGGTTAATGACGACCAATCAAATCTCGAGGAGGAGTTTGTATCGCGTATTTTATGTTCTAAATTCAAACACCAAAATAGTGAGTAAAAGTGCTTTTTATTCACTGTTTTGAGTGAATAAAATAAGCCTTTAATAGGGGGAATGGTATAAATAAATAAATAAGTGCGACAAACCATACATATTTTAGGACATATTGTTGGTTTGGCGGACTTGCCCCACCTTACCACGTATTATAACTTATTATAAAAGTGTGATAGAAGTGTATAATGAAGACAGTTAATAAAACAAAAGGTGGTTTTCGGTATTCCTGCATCTGCAGTTTTATGCTGAGCCAGCGCCTTTTTTTCGCAGCATCACATGGCTCTTTTTCAAACGTAATAAATAAATAAATAAATAAAATAAATGTAATGGGACAAATGTCACACCAATTGACCTAGTCCCAAACTAAGCTCTAGGCTTGTACTGTGGGTACTAGACAACGAAATAAATACTTATATACCTATGAGTTTAAGGATACCAGGCTAAAGTCCCGAAAGCCCCCCGCACTGAAGATGCACGACCCTGACTCCCAACAAGACCTGCTACAATCATAAAACAGGCGCGATTTAATATATGTATGTATGTATGTAGAGTAATATACATTTAAATACATAGAAAACATCCATGACTCAGGAACAAATATCGTTCATCACACAAATATCTGCCTTTACCGGGATTCGAACCCAGGACCACTAGCTTCGTAGGCAGGGTCACTAGTTCACTACCCACTAGGCCAGCGCGTCGTCAAACAAATGGATTACTTACTTTTCTCAAACATGCTATGTAATGTCGGCGTTATGTTAGTTATTTTAGGCTTCAAAGTGCCACGTTCCCGACGGAACAACTTGAGAGAACTGTAAAGGAATTTCATACAAAATTGAAGGCCTAGGCCGGGAAGTAATTTTTTTTTAATTTTAATATGGCCATGACAGCTGGTTTTATGAACAGGCTGAATACCTAAATTAAATTTTTAAAAAAATTGAGAAAATGTTATAACGTCAAATACTAGGAGTGCATAAACGTTTGGGAGACATCCGCGCTGTGTCGTGTGCGCCCGCCGCCCGCCCGCCGGTTGCCCGCACCACCTGAGATCTAAGTTGCGCTATGCCTGATATACCTCCTAATTACCGCTGCGCTCCTGGTACTTTATTTTAACACCCAATTACTTTTCTTCCCTAGGGTGGACATTTATCAATTTACTTTTTTGAGTGATGTATTTTTTATTTAATTGCATATGTTTGAGAAAAGCACTATACGTACCTCGCCGTGAAAAGGGGTTGCCAGCCTCGTAAGTATCCGGCCTCGCTTCGCTCGGCCGTCTTTATCACTCGGCCGGCAACCCCCTACTTCCCGGCCTCTGTAGTAATGTACTATTTCTTTATAAATTACTTTTTAGTGTTATGTTATTTATTAAGTAGTTAACTGGTTATTTGCATTTTTTAATACTGGCCTAATACTGTGGGGAAACTCTGTCGAGCTGGACAGAATTTTCAAGCTGCAGAAAAAGTGTGTTCGAGTTATATGCAATGCATGGTTTGATGACAGTTGCTTACCGCTATTTCAAAAACTAAGAATTCTTCCATTACCATGTATGTATATAAAAGAAATCTGTATATTTGTTAACTCCCGTCCTCAGTTGTTTAAAACACGTGGTGAGGTCACGCAAAGGCAGCTACGAGCACGTTTAAAGTCCCAACTATATAGGCCTCCATGTCATAAATACATATATAAAAAAAATGTTTTTAATATGTGTATAACGCTATACAACAGCTTGCCTCATGACCTAAAATTATTATCGGGAAGTATTTTTAAATCCAAAGTGACAAAATGGCTTTTACACAAATGTTTTTATAATATAAATGAATTTATGAATTATAGTGACCTAAATCGATACTAAGGAAATTTGACTATTTTAGTTCTAATGATTAATGATTGTGTTTTTACGGAATGTTATTTACGAATGTTAATATTTATTGAATTATAATTTGTATGTTTTTATTTGTAATTGATGATTGTGATTTAGATTTATATAAATAATTTTTTTTCTTAGACTAACTTCTAATATTTGCACGCTTGCATGCAGGCTGAACACAATGGATTATAATTCTTGAACATCTGCTGTAATACTGTGTTCTAGCAAATAAATATGATTTGATTTGATTTGATTTTTGATTTGTAATTTTTGATTTGGCTTTATCAGCTATGTGCATGTTTTGTGAAAAATAAAGATGTTTATCTATCTATCTATCTATCTATCTACATCACCGGCTTTTGGATAAACAGTCTAACATACAGACAAAACTATAAGGATCAAGAACTATAAGGATTTATTAGTACCCAGCAAGTTTTTTTTATTTAACCCATGAATTTTTCAAATATACCGTAAAATGTTCCTACTTTGCTCCCCCATGGGTAACTATGCTCCATAGTGAATATTTCGTTTGTATCTTATATAGTGAAGGTCGATGACAAAGGGCATTGGGTTAATTTGTTTGAAGAATATTGTCTATTTTTTTTCAGCGGTTACCGATGTTTTACATAGCTATTTATAGGACCTCGTAATACAAATAGAAATATATAATTTATGGCGTTTAATAATATGGGAGCCGAGATAATTATTTAAGATTTAAGTGTTCAGTTTTTGACACTAAAAGGACGTCTAGGTAAGAATATTAAATATTTCGGCTCCGATGCACTTAACAAAATTAAAATTACATTGCGTAACAAAACTTGTTTATTTTGAACTATTCTATTATAATTTACCACTTTTACTAATGGCCGCTCACCTTGATAATGTATGACTTTTACAAACGACACTTTTATCCAAACCCCTTTGCTGGAAAACATCGACGTATACAGCCATCCACAAAGTGAATGAAATCAATATAAACATTTACAATACAGATTATCTCAATATAACCATGGAGCATTATTACCCGTGGTCGCCAAGTAGGAATATTTTACGGTACTGAAGCAAATTTGACTTTTATCCATCAGTGTAATGTACTTGCATACACTACAACAGTTGTTTACACTACAATAGCCTTATACCAGATACGGCATTTTAACTCAGAAAAGCAGTGATGTACACAACAATGGAGCGACAGGTTAATCATGTGGCTGTTTAGCGTAAACATTTTGCAGTAAACATTGTTACCCATTGTAAACAAGTTGAGTAATTGAGTAATAGCAGCGGAAAAAGGAAACAGTATTTTTAAATTAAATGGGTTATCATATCTTTTGGCTCATGGATGAAAGGTTTTATGATCGAGTTAGGTCTGAAACTAGACTGAGTGACGTTATCAATTCTTTCCTAAACTTTTTTTTTGTATATGTCCGCCAAAAACGTGGTCTAACCCTACGTTTGAAGTTAATTTGCACGTCAGGATACTACAAGTAAAATTTTCCCTTGCAATAATATCATGACAGTGACAAGTTTCAACCTTAGCTAAGTAGGTACTAAGTAGACCACATTTTTGGCGGACTGTTACAACCTATACATTTATATTACAGTTTACTACCCAATGACTGAATTAATTTATTTTCGTTTTGAAACTATTGTACATTTGCGTGGAAACCGTCTCGTGTTAAATTTATCCACTTATATATAAATAGGTAAGTAAAGGTCAACACAAATGGCAAAGGTCAAATGGTACCCTAAAACCGGCACAGATAAGAGGAAAATGATGAAAGGTCGTCGAAATTAAATACCTTGTAGATCCTAATTGAAAAAAAACGTTGTAAAAAAAGCAACACACAAATAAAAAAATCTTGCATTCCTTTACGTTTCGTTTTTTAACCAATCGCATCGCTAGTAGATGACGTGATACAAAGAGCCTCGTGATCTACTAGTGACCCGATTAGCTTATGGCCCCTATTTCACCGTCTTGACAATGCCCTGTGACATGTGACAATTCGGTATACATTGCAAAGTTAACTCGCTCATACATTACTGGAATTCATATTAGCTGTACCATGTAGGTACACTGAAATGTCACCTGTCACCTGTCATTGTCAGGATGGTGAAATAGGGGGCTGGAGACTCACTTGCTCGTCTGCCTCCTTTTTACATGGAATTAAATTAAATTTAAGTAAAAAAGTTAGTTGTAATAAAATATTTCATTTTCATTTCTTAAGGATATACAAGTACTTATTCTATTATTACTTTATAAAAATCTTAACTGTATTTATTAAATTTTGCATTTTATAATAAAATTAAACTAAGAAGTTGAAACTTGGTGCATCTTGTCTCAAAACTTATTTTTCGATAGATATTAATATTAAGTTTACAAGGAGTATTAAAGTCTTAAGTTAATAAGGCATCTTAAAAAAACTACTTACTTGATGTTAACAGCAAAGTTCTTCATAATAAATTTTGTTATCGATAATATTTCGCAACTAAACGGAAAAAAACATGACGGAGCGACTTTTAAGACGGGCAATACATTTTAATTAACGGTTGATTAATGATTTATTCCTTTATTAGTTTTATTCTAAGGTTATTTTCAAGTTATTTCGTTTACTTTTCATTTTTACAGTACGTTGTTTACATGTTTGACAAAAAAAGGGGGTTGAAAAATTACGCAGCGTTAAAAGAAAAATGACGCTTAGTGACATGACATTATTTATGAATGTTAATATTTATTGAATTATAATTTGTATGTTTTTGTTTGTAATTGATAATTGTATTTTAGATTTCGATTTTTTTTTTATTCTGACTACTAATATTTGCACGCTTGCATGCAAACTGAACACAATGGATTCTTAATTCTTGAACATCTGCTATATGTAATACTGTTATAGCGGTATTTGAGCTGTATTGAAGCTATTTAACAGTAGATGAGGTAGAAGGTTGCAGGGTCAAAGGAAATACTAAACGGAAGATTGTACGAAGTTATAATGAAGAAAGAATAGTAATAGGTTACAGAAGTTACTTTAGATGCAAAGGAAAATACAGAAACAGATTTAATTAGCGGGAGTTGTTGCCGGCGCGTAAGCGAGAAGGTTATGCGGCTGAGACAAAGTAGTACGTGTGCGCGTCAGAAGGCTCTGGCTCGTACTGGTGTGTCGCGGCGCGGGCGCTGCCCGGCTGCCGCTTCCTTATCTCTCCGACCGGTCCGCGCGCGGTGCACACTGCATGTATCAAGCGCGTACACCGCTCACGAATTAATTGTTGGTATTCTCGCCACACTTCTCCCCTGCCGAGACCGTTGCTACGGTCGACAGTTGTTGTAGTAGTCCGGGAAGGTGACTCGCCGTCCACTACGTGTTGTCCTTTGCTGTAATGGTGGTGTTGATGGTGCTGGTGATAGTACTGGTGGTGGCGAGGTCATCTCGTCCTTGGCAGAAAAGGCAGGCTTCAGTCGGTCGATGGAGACAGTGATGACCTTGCCCTGGACCTCGATGTCGAAAGTTTTCTTTCCACGAGCAATGACCTTGTGCGGGCCGGAGTAGGGGCGCTCGAGGGATCTGAGGGCCGGTCCCTGGCGCAGGTGCACGTGGGAGGCCGTGTTTAATTGCCTGGGAACATAAAATGTTTTTCTTGTTATATGCCACTTTGTTGGTTGTGGCGACATCTTGGTGATGTGATCGCGAAGCCTAGATGCGAAGTCTGTTACGTCGGTAGGAGTGATGTCATCTTTAGGATGTAGGAATTGTCCAGGCAATCGCAGTGATTCGCCATAAACAAGCTCCGCTGCTGTCGCCTGTATGTCGTCTTTCCAGGCTGTGCGTATGCCTAGTAGTACCATGGGTAGCGTCTCTGACCAGCTGGGGTTATCATGACACATGATAGCTGCTTTTAGTTGCCGATGAAATCTTTCAATCATACCATTTGCGGCCGGATGGTATGCGGTAGTTGTGTGATGCTTGGTACCCATGATGTTTGCTATGGCCTTGAAGAGTCTAGATTCGAACTGTCGCCCGCGGTCTGTTGTCACGTGTGCTGGACATCCAAATCGGGCTATCCAGCCGGATACAAAAGCCATGGCGCAAGATTCGGCAGTGATGTCTGCGAGTGGGTATGCCTCAGGCCAACGAGTGAACCGATCGATTGCGGTGAGGCAATACCTGAAACCATGTGAGTGGGGCATAGGACCTATAAGGTCGATGTGGACGTGCTGGAATCTCGACGAAGGTGTGGAGATTGGGGAGAGTGGAGCTGATGTGTGTCGTGTCACCTTGCTGTTTTGACACTGGTTACACTCACGAACCCACTGGCGGCAATCTTTGCGTATGCCTGGCCAAACGAAACGCTCTGCGACTGACCTGACTGTCGCTGACGCACCGGGGTGGCTGAGGTTGTGAAGCGCGTCGAACACTTGGCGTCGAAATCTGTCTGTCACATATGGTCTCTGCGTTCCAGTGGATGAGTCACAATATAATTGGTGGCTACTACCTGGTATCCTGATCTTCTCTAATTTCAGGCTGGTACCATCTTGTAGAAGCGCCTGCAGCACCACGTCATTGGTTTGATCACGAGCGAGGGCCCCATAGTCCACGTGAGAGCCTATTTCCTCGACACGTGACAAGGTGTCAGCCACGACGTTCTCCTGCCCTGGAACATATTTGATGTCGGTGGTAAACTGTGCAATAAAATCTAAATATCTATATTGTCGGGGTGAGCATTTGTCACGCGGTGTAGTGAATGCGTGGGTCAGCGGCTTGTGGTCGGTGTATACAGTAAAATGTCTTGCCTCGACCATGTAGCGAAAGTGTTTTATGGCCTCATAGACAGCTAGAAGTTCTCGGTCGTAAGGACTATATTTGGCCTGTGAAGAACTGAGCTTTCGAGAAAAGAAAGCCAATGGCTGCCATGAGTCTCCGCTGCGCTGCTGGAGTACTGCCCCGATTCCAGTATTTGACGCGTCCGAATATATGGACATTTCAGCGGCCATATTGGGATGAACGAGCAGGGTAGCATGTGAAAGACTTGCCTTACATTGTTCAAAGTCGTTAAGTTGTTCCAGGGACAGGGTGATTGGCTGTGTTCCTCTCATCTTTGGTCCGGACAGCAACGCGCTGAGAGATGCTTGGATCTGGGCAGCACCTGGCAAAAAACGTCGATAAAAATTGGTCATACCCAGAAAGCGACGTAGCTCCTTTACTGTTGCTGGTGCTGGAAATTCCTTTATTGCTTGAACCTTCTCTGGTATTGGCTGGATCCCTGATGGCGAGACTTTGTAACCCAGGAACGACACTTCTTTTTGTCCAAAAAGGCATTTTGATGAGTTAACCAGAACTCCAAAGTCGCTGAGACGCTGAAATATGGCCTTTAAATGTTCCTGGTGTTCGCTGTCTGTCCGGGAGAAGACGAGTATGTCATCCACATATCCAAAACAAAATTCGAACCCTTTAAGCACTTCGTCAATGAACCTTTGAAAGGTCTGGCCCGCGTTCCGGAGCCCAAAGGTCATATACGGGAACTCGAATAGGCCAAATGGGGTTGTGATGGCCGTTTTCGGGATGTCCTCTTCAAAAACTGGTATTTGATTATAGGCCTTTACTAGGTCAATTTTAGAATAAACTTGCGTACCTGCTAACTGATAGGAGAAGTCTTGAATATGTCGTAGTGGGTAGCAATCGGGAATCGTCCTCGCATTGAGTGACCTGTAGTCGCCGCATGGCCTCCACCCATCGTTCTTCTTAGGAGCTAGGTGCAACGCTGAAGACCACGGGCTTTCTGACCTACGAGCTGTGCCACTCTGGAGCATGGCCTCAAACTCTTTTTTAGCTATTTGAAGTCGGTCAGGTGCTAGACGTCGAGGGCGGCTGGTCACGGGCTGCCCTGCTGTGGTTCTAATATGATGGACTGTTGTGTGCTTTACTTGGGTTGGTTTACCTGCTGGTCTCGTGATTTCCGGGAACTGCTTCAGGATATCATGAAATCTACTATCACCTGTGACAGCTTTTATCGATGATATGGCTTCGGTTGCTTTGCTCTGCCCCTGGACTGAAAGTGTAGTGACATTGTCAATGAGCCGCTGGTGTCTACAGTCTACTAAGAGGCCGTAGCTACTTAGGAAGTCCACGCCTATTATGGGTTTCGTTACGTCAGCTATGACGAAGTTCCATGAAAAAGCGCGGCGAAGGCCCAAATTTAACTCCAGGTGTATGGTTCCGTATGTAGAAATTACCGAGCCGTTTGCAGCACACAACTCGTATTCTGTCTTTTTCCGGCGTTCTCTGATGGATGACCTTGGAAAAACGCACAGATCTGATCCTGTATCAATCAGGAACTGTACCTTGGTTTGCTGGTCTGTTACGAAGAGACGGCCAGATGATTGGGGACAGTCGTTTACCGCGATTAACGACTGCCGTTGGTGTTTTCCTGCACATACGAGCAGGGGCTGGTGCACTTCGTGGATTTAGAGCCAAAGGTATTGTGGTACCAACAATAGTTCGGATTGTCCTTGCCTGCACGGGAGCGGGAGCGTGAGCAGCTTCTGCATCCTCTGCGTTGCCTACTGCGAGAGCGATTGTATGGTGTGCCACGCTTCTCTGATAACAGCGATGCTACCTGTTTGGTCAGTTCTGTCTACTTGCCTTATGAGCTCGTCATGTCCCTGTGATGTAGCCGCTACTTGTGACGTAGTTGCTGCTGGTGCTGTGCAACACCCTGGCGGTGTAACTTCCTGGGACGCCACGCGAGAGCTAGTCGTTGCAACATGCGATGTCAGCGGCGTTACGACTTCACGGACTCGGTCTGCCAGCGTTGCTAACACGTCCAAAGGGCTATCCTCCTGACAAGCAAGAATTGTTTGAATATTAGTGGGTAGTCTGCTTGTCCACATGGTTCTGATAAAATCGTTAGGGTCACTTGTTGTCCCTGCCAGCGACTGCATGTGGCGTAAGAATTGTGACGGCTTCCTATCACCAAGCTCAGCGTGCATCAATAATTGCTTGCCTTTTGTCTCGAGATTGCGATAAGCGACTTATAAGCTCAGTTTTTAGCTTTAAATATTTGTCGGTAGCTGGGGGTGACGTAATGATATCCTTAACCTCTGTTGCAATATTAAAATCCAGTTGAGATACGACATGGTGGAATTTTGTGGAATCGGCAGTAATATTGGAGATACAGAACTGACCTTCTATTTGGGCAAACCATAACGCTGCATCCTCCGGCCAAAATGGCGGCATTTTCACGCCGACACGAAAAACGGTTTTTGCATCGTCATCCTCCGTCGTAATTTGCTGATGGGAGCTTGCTGGCGCTTGATCCTTTGACATTGTTGCTGTTCTTAATACGGGGTCACCAGTATAGCGGTATTTGAGCTGTATTGAAGCTATTTAACAGTAGATGAGGTAGAAGGTTGCAGGGTCAAAGGAAATACTAAACGGAAGATTGTACGAAGTTATAATGAAGAAAGAATAGTAATAGGTTACAGAAGTTACTTTAGATGCAAAGGAAAATACAGAAACAGATTTAATTAGCGGGAGTTGTTGCCGGCGCGTAAGCGAGAAGGTTATGCGGCTGAGACAAAGTAGTACGTGTGCGCGTCAGAAGGCTCTGGCTCGTACTGGTGTGTCGCGGCGCGGGCGCTGCCCGGCTGCCGCTTCCTTATCTCTCCGACCGGTCCGCGCGCGGTGCACACTGCATGTATCAAGCGCGTACACCGCTCACGAATTAATTGTTGGTATTCTCGCCACACTGTATTCTAGCAAATAGATATTATGATTTGATTTGAGTCTGATTTGACATTTAACGTGCTAATCGTATGGATTACCTTTACTAAGTACATTTACATAAAACCCTTTCCAAAAATCACAAATTTTACATAACTATTGGTCTTTGCGTGGTTCAATTATACAAAATTTCCGCATTGACATACCTACGAGTGCAAAGAGACAGACATACGAAAGGACTTGGCGAAAATATAAAGGATTGATTCCTAGACCAATTTGGACTGTGACGTAATCAATCAAAATGTAAGAGACTTTCTATGTTTTTATTTACAGTGTCACTTTGACATAGTCCAAAGTGGTCTAGGAATCAATTTTCTTGACTGTACCTGAAACCAATTTTTTTTTCCAACGCTATTTTTTCCTTAATTCTCAGTACAAAACGTTATCCTGTTGGTATACCTACATAATTATATCAACTGAAGAACTTCAAGAAGTTATCCAATTATTATTTCATCTAAAGTCTCTCAAAGGGGGTCTCTATTGACTGCCATAATATTTTTTAGTAAAATAATGTGTTTTAAGTCATAATTTTCGCAAGTCATAAATCATAATGCTTTTTTCTCAGGACTTTTATAAAACTAACCTAACCTAACGAATCTACACGATAAACGTTTATTAAAAACTGTAACTTCAGCCTGAAAGAAGTTGTGACAAAAAAAAGTATGACTAACAATACATTACCACGAACGATATGTATGACAGTCAAAGGGATTCGCTCTCAAAGATTTCACTAAATACCTAGTGGCTTTACATTTTCAGATAACTAAATTGGTTCTCGAAACCCGAATTTCTACTCTATTAAATTTTCGCCGCATCGAATATTAAACCATTATTCATACGATTAGGTATTGGGAATCTATTGTGCCTGTTGCATGGCACCTGTCGGGGCCACGTTACTACGATATTTCGTGATTTAAACCGATACTAAGCGATTTATGGTGAGCTGTGAAATGGGATAATATATCGCTTGATTTGTAATAAAGATTTAAGGTGATAAAGTATGAAATTTAGTGGGATTTTGGTTCGATATCAATATGGTAATAGACGTTCATTCATAGTAATGAAGATAGAACGGTTCGGTCATTTGGAAATGGATGAAACAAGATTGACGAAAATGACATACAGAGCGAAAGTGAATGGAGGGGGCCGCCCTTGGCGTACTTTTTCAAATCAAATCGGAGGAATACTGGAAAATTAATCTGAAGTACCCAAAACCGACGTGCATGACTCGTATGAATTGGGAAGAAGCAAAAGAGATTTGTCAGGATCGTAGGAGGTGGAAAGAAGGTGATCTCTGCCTACCCCTCTGGGAACCAGGTATAATATTATCGTAAGAATGTATGAGTAGAGTATTCAAAGCGATAATTAAAAACTTTGAAGTAATTTCGAAGATTAAAATAGTGATGGTCTTGTATGGATCAGAAAGCTGAGCTGTAAGGAGGAAGGATGAAAAAGAAGTGCGAGTAGTTTACTATGGCACGGAGAAGGCAAACGAGCACACAGGCCACTTAAGGGCCTAGCCAAGTGCGTTTTTCGTTTTTAAACCAATCGCATTACTGGTAGATCACGTGACTCTGGAATGGAAACGCTAGTTAGCGTAATGCCATAGGCTAGGGTCTCTGGTGGTAAGTGGACTCTGTAGCCTTAGTACCTGCCCAAGTGAATTCAATCTTACGATGACAATAACAAAATATTGAGACAAGGTTCTTCCACTACTAAAATGGGAAATGTTGAGATGATGGAGGATGTGTGGTGTAACAAGAATGGATAGGATAAGGAACTAATATGTAAGAGAACTTCATTGGAGGTCTAGTCACTCCACGTCTACCCGCGATGCCATTCTAGATCTCGACCTTATCGGCCATCTCTCCTGCAAGCTATATGCCACGTCAAACAGCCACTTACATAAATCTAACAATTTTTAGGGCTCTTCCGGTGACTTTGGTTCTCGTGCAGCCCTCCTATATTCAAAAAGCAGCTACATAAAACCTACACAGAAAATAAGTACCTACCTAAAAAAGTATCTTCTACAAAATCATATAAACATTTCTTTATTCAAATAACTTCTACCTGCTACTATGAGAAATACTAGACAACCGCCGAATCTTAAGTACCCGACACCGACGTGCGTGCATGACTCGATGTATGAATGTGGAAGAAGCGAAAGAAATTTGTCAAGGTCGTAGCAAGTGGAAAGAAGTGGTCTCTGCCTACCCGTCTGGGAAACAAGCGTGATTTAATGTATGTATGTATGTACTTCTACCCGCGACTTCGTCCGCGTAAATTTTGAAATTTTTCATTATGAAAAGTAGTCCATGTGTCCAGTCCATAGCTTCATTTCAAATTTCATTCAAATCTGTCAAGCCGTTGCAGCGTGAAGGAGTAACAAACAAACACACAAACTTTCGCATATTAGTAGAATTAAGTAGTAAAAGACATTCTCCAACAAGATTTCTGTCACAATTCTTGCCATATCATATTGCGTACAAGTCAAAAATATCCCAGCCTTTTCCAGCAACAAAATAAAGTGATAAATTATGTACAGCGTCCTCCATTCTCAGGCAATTACTACGAAAAATACAAGCAGCGGTTTAAGAAGGGTTTTATAACGCGAAACGCCCTGAAATTAATATGTTTCAAGGAAAAATGGCGAAGGAGGGTGGTTCCGAAATTGCTAGTGGAAATAATGTTGGCGAGTTTATTAATTTGTTGTGGAGAACTACGGTTATTTAATCATTTCTTGGCGGTAGTTCTAACTTTAAAGATGGTTATTAAGTGCTTGTAGTTTTGTTGTAATGTGCTAATATTGTTGTGAAATTAGTTTTAAGAGTGTTTTAGTTTGTGTACCTACTATTGCAACATTGGTATTATGTTTTTTGGAACTGGCCAAATCTAAAACAAGTATTTCTAGGCCTTGGATAGGATCAGAGGGCCCAGACGAGATGCACTACGCTAGCTAGCATTCCTCTTAAACAAAGAGAAACTATAGCTAGCGTAGTGCATCTTGTCTGGGCCCTCAGGAACTTTTTGGAAAAGTGATCTAAAAAAATCGTGCTTTTGACTTGTGGTCGGAATGACGTCAGTTTATTTGTAGCCGTTGTTTTACACGAGTTGTGACTTAAAAAATATCATACTGCGTTTAAGCTTTTTAGCCATTGGCAGCATCAAACGTTTTTTTTTTGGGAAAAATACTCTACTCTTTTCCACTCTCTCTTTTTTCTACTCTCTCTACTCTTTTGGGACATACTAAAAGCATGGCCTTTTCAAAACACCTTTTTAAAACGTTCCAGAGGGGTTTTTAGACATAACTATGCAGTTCATTTTACGGGGTAAAGGACAGAGCTATAGCAGTTATATATCTCTGTCGTTTTTTCTTAGCTCCCCAGTGGGCCTAGTATGGCTGCGTCTATATCGCGTGTCAAATGTGGATAAAGCATCCGTCACTCTCATACTTATTTGTATGTCAGAAGGTGACGGATGCCTTATCCACACTTTATCAAGCGATAAACGCAGCCATATTAGGGCCTCATGAGTCAATTTGCTGGTAAAATCTGTGTAGTTATAAATTATAATACCTTCCAGTACGCGTTTACCTTTAAACAACTCTTTCGTTCTATTGCTCATCCATTCTACATGCATTGTGCTGTGCATAATTAAGTTGAGCATTTCTGCTGACGGCGTAATTAACATTCGTAATTAGTGTCCCCAGCAAATGGCAGTAATTCGTTTTATATCATAACAAGATCGGGGTTTAGACAAGATAAATAACGTTAACGTTATCGATGTTCGAAAATCGACAAAGAATATAGAACTGAGGTAACCTGACGATTATGTCAATTCGATACATTTCGTCAGTTTCGAATATCGGTAGCGCGTCCCTGCAAGTGCGAGGACTGCACAGATATGCGGCAAATAACTTTACAGCAAAAATAGACCAAACATCTAACCACTTTACTTCACACTTGTGCCTTTCACTCGTACTTGTGACTTAACAGCACTACTATTATCTCGTTAATTCTACTAATCACACAGACACCTGCACTAGTCACTTGCACTTGCTACTTGTCAAAATGTAAACCAGCCTTAAGGAACAGCCGTAAACACACTATACTGAAAGTTTTCAACAGAATCCCGTGTTTGTCTCTAAGGGTGTTAGGAAATTCTCAAGCATCCTATTAAAGCGATTCATACCTGTTTCCAACAACGTTGCACAGTGCCGGTATTACATACCTGATACCGGTCTTATCCGCTATCGCGCTTGAGAAGCAAGTTTAATTGGTGTCAGCGTGTCGCACTTACCTAGCGAGGTTCTTGCTAAGTGACGTTACACTCCTCCGGTGTGGATTTACCTTACAAGTTGATGTTTAAGCCCCGACAAAAAAGAGTGTTTTATGTGTGTATCTACGTGCCTTTATTCTAAAAGGTTTGGCGGCAGAGCGTCAGGAATGATGCGGGATTGTGAGTAAGGAATGCAGTTTAACCGGTTATTAACCGGTTTTTGTATGAAAATAACCGGTTAAAACCGGTTATAAATCAGTTATTTGCATTCCCTATTCTGAGTCCGCGAGTTCGAGGAGCAGCGTAAAGCTGACCTCAACGCTAAGCGCGATGAGGTGAAGGCCCGTCCACCCGCTGCCATCAACTACAACTATAAGTACCTATAAGCGGCGTACACACGTGCCATCAGTGTGCACGGGAGTTCACTGCGAAGATCGGCTACATAGGCCATCTTCGGGTGCACCAGCGCCCGACTGACTAGGAGTCGAAGTGGCCGCCAGAGCCGAAAATGGTCGGAAAGACCATCATCATATTCTATATTGTCTGTAGCTCTATTGTTTGATTGTTATGCTGATATGCCTACTAGCGTTCTTCTTCTTCTTTTTTTTGCCCCGCGGCGACTTCAACAGCTACTACCGCCGGGCTATGGCGTTTCCACGAATTAGTGATTTCGTCAGTGTCAAGTGTATATAAGTATAAATCAATATAGCAATAAAATACAATCCAATCTTCTCTGGGAAGATTGGGGGCAACGTTGTTCGGTAGTTTGTAGGACAGAGGTCAAGATAGTTTTAACCTATGTACCACTTCGAGTCCACTTGTAACGAGAAGAAAGATGCCAGATACGCGAAATAAGTCCAAGTTTTCAATCACTGTGCAACACAATGGCATAAAAAGTACAAATCACTATCAGAAAAGAACTTTGAACACCTAAATACACAAAAAAATAAAACTAAAACAAATTACACATCCGCCATCTTTTAACGTTGCAAATGGCCCCTACTAGCGTTATAAGTCGCTGCACACTTTAGTCCTTTGTCATTTTAACGTCATGTTAGAACTGCTGCACTAATCTGTCAAAGGCGTAAAGCGACAAGGTTGTGTGCAGAGTTACTTATAAGGCTGACATACTCTTTCAAGATCGTTCAACGTTTACTTTTGTTGATGTAACTTAGTATTTCAGGTTCAGAAGTGTGTTTTTTTGTTTCGCTACATTTCAACGCCTCAAGCGAACTTTGTTTAATTTGCTATACCTATAGATAGTTTGGTTCCCCTAAGGAATGCCTCATCGTCCTTTGTCCTAATTTATCGTTTGTACAAGTTTTCTTTTATCCTTAAGCCATTCCGCTTAAATTTTAAAACGCAGATATAATTGGAAAACTTAAGACTGCGCCGAGCGTACGCCGGATGTACAGTGGCGCCTTCATTACTATTATTGTGTTTTCTAATAAAGTAAAGTATTTTCTTTAAATTGAGCGGTAGGATTTTGTACTACAAATGAAAACACAACTTATAGGGTATATCACATAGTTTAATAACAATTCACCTTCGAGTTATCAACTTAACGGAAAAAAGTGGCCACCTTTTCCCGTTAAGCTGACTACTCAAAGGGTAATTGTTATTAAAGTTTGTTACGTATCCCATAAATTGTGTTTTTACTTGCGCTGCAAAAACGTATCGTCTGATTGCAAGGAAATTCTTAAGTTAATTAGAAAACACAATAATGGACGCTCGACGTTTGCTCGGTGCAGTCTTAAAAGGTTGCCTGACTCATCTGAAAACCAGATTAATAGAAAAAAGAAAGAAAGAAAAATACATTTATTTACTACACACACAAGACACATAGAATAAAGTATAAACAGAAAACAGCATTAAACAAGTAGTGTGTGTCCTCGCGGCAGTGAATCGGGCACTGGCTCAGCATAATGCTGAGGTGTTAAACACCTGCAGCGCTGATTTTCAGCCAGCTCCGAGTGTGACAGACGGACGGTACGCTAAACGAATAAAGTGTAATTTAAAATAATAATAATGTTAAAATGTATAAACTTATACTATTAAACAAATACTTATAGTCCGTGGCAAAATAAATTACCTTACATAAACATAGTTTAGAGCTAATGAAAATTCGGACAAACGTTGGGTTAAGACAAACGTTGTTAGAGATTCCAAGGGAAACCAGATAGTTTATTAACTAGCTATAAACCAGTCCTGCGCGAGCGAGGTCGCGGGAAAAGCTAGTTAAAAATAACGAAATGCTCAAACATTCGTAAAATTCGCGAAGTGCTATGTTAATTCCGGCTGGACACCGGGAAATTGCTGAAATACATGTCACAAAGGCCACCCAATTTTCAGTTCGTTCAACACTACATATGAATTTATACAATCAGGGCCCGTGACATAACTGGCATATTAAAACTGCATACCATCGCTATTTCGTGGCATTGAAAACGTTAACATTTCCTTTTTCGCACAATTTTTGTGTACCATAATGAATTATTAATTATACACCGTAAAAATGCAGGTGAATGCGAAATAACTGATTGATTTTGCAATGCGTAACAAAAGAAGGCCATTGGCAATTATTTTATTGTTACTCCTATTATTTCACAGGTAACAAAAAAGAAGTTTGTCATCAAAAAATGGAACGTATTGGGGTTTTTAACGCTAGAAACAAATTTGTGATTGAAACTTAATAAGGGATTCGAGGAAGAAAGTAAAGCCTAAGGTAGGTAATTATTTAAAATATTAAAAGTTCAATAAGTACAATTTGTTATTGCAAGCTATGTAAAGTGAATTATGATTGATATATTTATTTAATACTAGCTGCCCGCCAGCGGCTTCGCCCCGCTGCAAATTTCCCGTTCCCGTTGGAGTTTTCTATTTTTTCTTACATATAAACCTTATCCTGACAATAACGAACACAACAAAAAATAAATCAGACAAATCGGTTAAGCCGTTCTTGAATTATAAAATTACACCGAAAAGTGGCATTAATTTTTATATATTATAGATATGCATTGAGCCTTATTCCTTTTCACTAGAGACTATCTATCTTACCTCCTTTGTGTTTGCAACGTATTTTCAATCAGGATTGCAGTCTTAAGATTGCAGTCTACGGATGTCAGATTCCACTTATCATCAGGTGGCCTCTCCTCGTTCGTTCGTTTGCCTTCTCCATTCCATAAAAAACATATTCTGTAGTTCAAATTTCAACTCAAATAAAGTCAATGTTCGTAAATTGAAGGAATAACACTACCAAACCTTCAGAAGCCCACCCAAATCCGATTTTATTATAGGAGACAGCGATCTCAGATACCCGCCGTAATAAGCTAGGGCGGCCCGAGTCCTCAGTGTATGATATAGTTTCTTAGATGTGACATAATAAGAAATGCCGCTTTTAGAATTACTTCGATTTGCTAGAGTGCCTCAGAAGATGGGATTCAGTCCAAAATTAAAAAAAAAAACGGTAAAAAGCGAGTCAGAGTCGTGCACCGAGGGTTCAGTTCATCAGTAGGTATTATTATATTCCGATTTGAATTCGATATTGAATCGAATGAAGCGAGAACCCAACTCGCGATTGACCACTTTTTTGTATTTGCTGTTTCTCTTCTGGGTTTGTACCATAATCACACCAAACAAAGGACGATGGGCAGTTTTGTATGGACACTGGCCTAAAAACCAATAATGACAAGCCATATGCCATTTTAAAGGTTTTTTCATATTCCACAACTTTTTGTATGGCGGGAAATCTTAAATCACTGTGTGAAATATTAAAAAATCTGGAACATCGAGACGCCTACGTAGACGACTTTAGCATAATAACTTTGAAAAACCGCTGTCTTTGCATGGCGATAACTTTTTTCACAGAAAGATTTCGGACCTCTTGCCATAGTAATAGTTTTACAACTTAGAATTACCTATTCGGGGACATATCGTTTGTCCTTATTGGTTATTATATTAAGCCAATTAGCCCACACTCCTTTGACGCTTGTGTTTTACCGTTTGTACGATACTAGAAAAACTATATTTTATATTTAATTGTTCTATTAAATGTTTCATCAGGACTAAGCTACTTATACAGTAATACAAATATTTCAACAATTTAGGAAGATTACCACTAAAATATCTATCGTTATAAGGGTTGGCAATGTTACCCCGTGAATCAAAGTAACCCCAGTTAACCGGTAGGTAAGAAGTCAATCTTGACACATAATTTATTATTGCTCACACAGGTTTCTGAATATGGAAAATGTTGATCAATTGGTCAATTGGTTAATTTGGTCAATTAATCGCAACGGTGCACTTAATATGAAAATAAATTGCCTATTCATTGCATTTAATTGTATTGCATGTATAATTTTTAAGTTACTATCGACTTCAATGATTGCAATTAAATAATAATTAATGGCGTTGATGCTTTGACAATCCATATTATCCATATTTTTCCATATCCATATCCATACTAATAATCATAAATGCGCAAGTGTGTGTATCTGTCTGTCTGTTACCTCTTCACGCTTAAACCGCTGAACCGATTCAGAAATTTGGTATAAAGATAGTTTAAGTCCCGGAGAAGGACATAAAATAGTGTCGTTACTTTTCGAAAATCATCCCCCAAGGAGGTGAAATAGAGGGTGAACATTTGTACGGAGTCGCGGGCAGAAGCTCGTGCTTAATATAACTTAATGTTACTTTTCACTTCTCATGCTCGTAAAGTCCTTCTTTATGCTGGGTATAGGCTGCATAAAATCGCATTTTATGCACTAGTGCATAAATGGTTGTCGTCATCTAGACTAAGACAGTTAAGCCCTACAGACAGACAGACGAGGTGACTACATTAAATAAACTTGTTATTTGAATAAATTTACTTTAATTTTATTTATATTTGCATCGTAGTTGCATCTAACAAAGAAGAAATTTAAAACTATTAAAAACAAGCATTATTAACAAGAACATTAAAAAATCAACGTAGGTATAAACTTGGCAGTATTGCGTTCGACCTAAGTCAAAAATCGCAAAAAGAAAAAAAAATTTTTTGACAGAAATACAGTGGCGGGAAAGAGGTTTTGGACTATTAATTAGTTATTTTCTTTGCAAAACTTGTTGTGTTATGGAATTTAATTAAAATGTCGTCTAGTGAAGAGGAAAATAATGCTCACACCTAACACACCCATGGAAAAAAATGCAAAAGAACTTATTAAAGTTTTTTTACATTATCACATGGAAAAAAATGCAAAAGAACTTATTAAAGTTTTTTTACATTATCACTGTTTTATTTCCTCGTAATCGAAGTGAAAAGCAGAGTGTATAACTCGGTCTTAAAACCCATTTTATCCTCGACTTAATTATCCAACCTCGCCTGCCGGCTCGGTTGGATACCATAAGTCTCGGAAAAAATGGTTTGTTTTATGCCCTTGTTGTACAATCTACTATTGTGTTGTGTATTATTTACTGAAATAAACTAATTGTTACAAATACATTGGAAATGGGCAAGCTCACAAAAAATGTTTGTTATGACAATAATTTTCAGTTTTAGATATTAAATATCTAGTTAGACCTGATTCACCTAAAATTTTACGCAGGCCTTAGGAAGTATGTGACGCGCAAACTCTTCACTTTACCATCCATTGTATCTACCCATAATATGACAATAAAATATTAGGAATTTAAATTTACCTAAGTCTAAGAAAAGTTACGCACTCATAAACAACTTGTCTCAGCCACTTCCGGGTTAGCTGGAAGAGATCCCATTTAGGGATCGCCGTTGTACATTAGTTTAAAAGCAATATTGTTTTAATAATATTTTTGTGAAATAAAGAGTTTACATACATACATACATACAATACGAAGCTCCTTATACTAAATCCCAGCTTGATTCGAACTAACGTTCTAAATCAACTAGTGGCCGACACGCTTAACCCCTCGTCTGCCAGAAATGATAGGACGACCCTTGGGATACCTGGGGATCGTAACGTTTGACTCCGAAAGGGTTAACGGCTTTGATGCCCGTTTGGGGCATATTTTAAAGTATTCTTGCTGGCCCTGTGTACCTATCGTCAGTCCCTCTATTATAAATGCGAAAGTTTATAAGCAAGTTAGTTCTGGTTACTTCTTGCTAAAAAAGCTGAACAGATTGGAATGAAATTAAGAAAAGAGTTCGTTGACTGTCCTGTGTTGGGTTATACACATTTGAAAAAATAAGTGGCCTCTCCTGTGGTCAATAGTTAAGAGCTTGTGAGAATATAAGTTAAGTTTTATTTGATGAGAATAAAGTAGACGTGACGCCGTGTATGCGGATGTGGGTTCAGCCAGAAAATTAGGCCTTAAAAACGTTAACTTTGGGTATGTCCATAGGAAAGACGATAACCTAAATCTGTGCATGATATTTACTTTGATTAATTGGTCAGATCCCGAAAGTAAAAGGTAGATAGATACAATTAAAATGTGTTTCTATTGCCGCAGTAATAACAAATAATTAAAAAAAGGGGCCACTACACACCTTCCGTTACAAGCCTGTCTCACTCTTGGCCGGTTTTTTGCACTCAGTATACATATATACAGTCTAGACGGCGATCGGTGACCTTTGGTAGCCCTAATTACCCTCACCTAGAGCGTGCTAGCTTGGACGCTCTCATTCGACTCGACAGGGGTATCTACGAGGGTTGTCACACGAAATAAGTTTAATATAAATCAGGAGATCTATTGGGACCGTTATTAGGATGTGAGGTAATCGTGTTTTTAGACTGCCTTTTGGCATGTTAGGACGAATTATCTATCTGTTGGGTTAAAGATGTTTGTAGGTCGTGTATTTTGTAAGAGGAGACTCTGAAATGAATCGATTGAAAAATATGTAAATTAAATACCCACGTGATATACCTAGTTCGTCAGTCAATAGAAGCAGAACACTGATACGTCAAAGTTCGATAAAACAGTTTTGATTGGCTATTTAACAATGTCACGTGGTTTGGATTGTTTACATTTTTTTAAATAAGTACCTAAAAGCATCGACTATATTCACAAACTGAGGTCTAGGCTTGGGCTGGAGAAATACATACCTAAATACATATAAATCTGAATTAAATAAATACATATTAAATAAAAAATTAAATAAATTTGAATTATGAGTTAAGTGTCTATTACTGGTGCCTGTCAGCTAAGTGTCCAATACTGGTGCCATCACCCTACACACATCTGTCCGCGTAGAAGTTATTTATCGATATTCCCTTAGGAACTGTCAAATTTTCTGCGATTAAAATTAGCCTATATGCTATTCCAGACATCTTTATGCTTTTCTATCTCTGTGCCAAATATCATGCACATCGGTTAAGCCGTTTTGACGTGATGACGAAAACTTTCGCATTTAAAATATTAGTATCATAAGCAATTAAATATGCGGTCATCCAAACACTAATTTTTTTTATTATTTTGTCATTTTATGGACATGTCAGACCCTACGCCAGCGAAATACGATATTTATTCAGTAAGTACGACGCACGGGCACTTTTACTTGGATTTCTTCTAATTTGGAGTGTACGTAGTTTACTTGGTATATCTACTTATACCTACTTGGATTTTTAATGAAAGCCTGTAGAACTGTAGAACATCCAAAAAAGGCCTGTAGGACATGTCCAAAATTGGGCAGTATCCAACTTTTAGCGAAGTAAAAATTTATAAGTTTACTAAACCAAAAAAAATGCAAATTTATAGATTGGTTGAGCTTTTCAAAATCTTAAAATAAAGTCGTACTTAAATGAAATCTACAAACCAACATTTAGAGTTTTTTATATTTTTTTTATTACCACCGATTTTCACAATATGTAATATCTCTTTTTAGTCTACTGTACTATATGTGCTAGAGAACAGTAAACATACTTATATAAAGAAAGAAATACTTTTATTAATAGAAAACATCTAAGACACAGATACAAAATACTCTTTCAACAAAATTAAAAATTAAAATCATAATATAGGTACTAAGAAACATAACCATAACATTATAATTATGAAACTTTTAGAATTGCATTAATTTATCCTGAATGAAAGACCATTCTGGAACAATGCCTAAAGTATGTATAAAGAATATTTTATAAATATTGGGATTATTATTCACTTAGGTACACTCTTTTAAAAGCGAAATTTTAGGCTTTTATAAGAATAAATAATTATATGTACAGTACCTCAAGGAAAATGTTAAGCACTTTAGTGCAATGTCATAATAAACTCCAAACTGAATATCAAATGAAAAATATAACAATAACAATGGCAGTCACAATGACAAGCTTGTAAGTAAGTATGCTCAAATTTTTTATTGGGTGACTGTACCTAACTAAATCATATTATCTTCTATCCAACTATACAATAAAACTGTTTTGTTATACAAATAGAATAATTGTCAATTACTAAAACTATCAAAGATATAAAATCCAAAACAGTCCATTTTTTAATTAGAAAAAAATTGAACCATCCAGCGCATATTGTTAAAAATGTGTTCCAATTCAACATTTCTCTACAATCTTTTATATTTTTATTTAAAATTATTGAGAGATCTTGTAATTAGAAGGTACAAACAAACGGTTGAAAAGGCATGTATTGTTTAAAATTATTAGGCGGAAACATTACTATTTTTACAACACTTATTATTTTTTTAAGTATACAATTTAAGTGGCAAAATCTAAGAATTATTTTTTAGTACAAGGAATAAAAGCACTAAAATATATGTCTTGTAGTAGTGTATGAGTCAGTTTTACTGTTGCACTAATGTAAAAAAGCACATAATTTAACACAATCATTCTGGAAAATCACCTTTCCCTTTATGTATCTTAATTACCTTTCCCTGCATTTCCCGAGGTACTCCATGTCGCTCTGTTAAATGCCGTCTCACCGTAGCCGGCTTAGCATATGTTGAGCCGCATTTATTACATAAATACACATACATTCTCTCATGAACATTATTACAATGCGCTAGCATCTCACTTCGTAAGAAAAATTTACGAGGGCACAAATTACACTGAATAGTTTTCTCATTATGATAGATTAGATGTTTCTTCCATATGAATCTACGGCGGAATGTCAAGCCACATTTTTCACAAGTGTATGGTCTCTCTCCAGTGTGAATTCGTTCATGTTCTGTTAAGCTAAACTTCCGAGGAGCTTTGTAAGGGCAGTGACGGCACTGTAAGAATGGTCCTTTACCGTGAATTGCCACTTGATGTATTTGAAGCTCAGCGAAAACAGGAAAGCCTTTGCCACAGTGTTCGCAGACAAACCTACATCCATTGTGTCTTTGCATGTGATTGTCATATGAATGCTTATTAGCTAAAACTCTGTGGCAAACATTACACATAAATGATACACTTTCAACTACATTCTGTAATTGTATTTGCCGTCTTTTGGCAAGTTTTTTGTTATGATAAGTGCGCTTCTTGTAACGTCTTTTAAATTCCGTTGCTGACAAAGCTGCATGTGATCCGATTAGTTTTTCTATACTGTCTAATATAGCATCTGCATCTTCTTGTTCACTGGGTTTTTCATCATAAATTGGACTATCTGTGGCATTACAATCAGAATGATCAAGAAAATTATCACTCAAATATTCTTGAGACGCAGTTATTTCCGAATCAATATTATTATCTGCTGTAATTTTAGTTATCAAATGTTGGGACCTCTGATGCTTGGCCTGAGACCTGTTAGTGTTTACTTGGAAATCCTCTTCTGTAAAATAATTCGCAAACATTGTATACTCAACGACTTTTTCCCTTATTTCTTTTTCAGAAATACAGCAATTCGTCAACTTTTTTAACTGATTGTCAGTAGATTCACACTTGAGCTTGAAATAAATAGCTTGTTTTAGGCAATACAAACAATTATAACACATGGAAGCCGGGAAAATATCGTCGGACTTAACAATAACGCTAGCGAAAGTCATCACCGCTTTTCCATAGCAACTCAGGCCATCAGAGCTCGAGTGATCAATTAAAGACACCATTTCTACCTCGTCATTTCGTTTTAAACATATTCGGCACACAGATTTATACATATTTTCAAACGATTCCATCGTATTTACGATTGCAGAATGCTGAACAACAGTACCTATTGAGAAATTCACAACTGTCAACTGTCAGACAAGGCAAATGTCAATGTCATCCAAACTTTTTTTATGCATGGTCCAATTTAGACTTAGGTGTCTTAATTTATTATTTCGACTCCACAATAAAAAAAATAGTAGATTGTACAACAAGGGCATAAAACAAACCATTTTTTCCAAGACTTATGGTATCCAACCGAGCCGGCAGGCGAGGTTGGATAATTAAGTCGAGGATAAAATGGGTTTTAAGACCGAGTTATACACTCTGCTTTTCACTTCGATTACGAGGAAATAAAACAGTGATAATGTAAAAAAACTTTAATAAATTCTTTTGCATTTTTTTCCATGAGATAATGTAAAAAAACTTTAATAAGTTCTTTTGCATTTTTTTCCATGAGTGTGTTAGGTGTGAGCATTATTTTCCTCTTCACTAGACGACATTTTAATTAAATTCCATAACACAACAAGTTTTGCAAAGAAAATAACTAATTAATAGTCCAAAACCTCTTTCCCGCCACTGTATTTCTGTCAAATTTTTTTTTTTCTGTTTGCGATTTTTGACTTAGGTCGAACGCAATACTGCCAAGTTTATACCTACGTTGTTTTTTTAATGTTCTTGTTAATAATGCTTGTTTTTAAGAGTTTTAAAATTCTTCTTTGTTAGATGCAACTACGATGCAAATATAAATAAAATTAAAGTAAATTTATTCAAATAACAAGTTTATTTAATGTAGTCACCTCGTCTGTCTGGCTGTAGGGCTTAATTGTCTTAGTCTAGATGACGACAACCATTTATGCACTAGTGCATAAAATGCGATTTTATGCAGCCTATACCCAGCATAAAGAAGGACTTTACGAGCATGAGAAGTGAAAATGTATTTTTATTTCTAACCACAGCACTGTTTGTATAAAATTAATGAATTCATATTATTGTAACTTTCCCAGATACGCGCCTAGTGATGCGCAGTTCTGAAGTATTTATGGATTCGGATTTATCTGGCACACTGCTCCTGTTAAAAAGCGTAAAGGTACACCTCTTTAATAATAAACTATTCAAGATTCTATGACGGGTTTAGTTTTGTATAGGTACTCTGCAAAGTTTTTGAGTTTCAGGGTTCAGTGAACGATTTTTTAGAAATTTCGTTTGTTTAGCCTTCAGTATAACTTTCATTGTTATGTTTGAGTTGGAAATAAATGTGTAATTACCTTTTCTTTTTGTTCCGTTGATTGCTTAAGTAAAGTCTATTTTTAGAGCAATTTTAAGTAAGTCGTTAAGTAATCCGACTGAGGAGTGAGGGGTAAACGCGTCTTTTTTTTAACGTTTTATCCAACGTTTAAAACTATTTATGCACCATTTTATACTAGTTTAAGTACCTTCATTTCTATAAAAGGTAGCAAAAATTGTTTTAGTACGTTTTATTTCTTTAAAATATTTAAATGAAGCTTAATTTTACCTCTGGCCCAATTATATTAGACTCTAATGTATTTGTAAGTAAGGACCTTGTTGTCTGAAATAAAGGTAGGTATTTTTATTTTTTTTCATTCATTTTGTGTCTTTGTACGAGTATGTCTAGGCCTAAGTAATAAAATAATTTGATATTAAATGATTCGGCTATTATAGAGTAGGTAAGTAATGTACTAATAATTCGTAGACTTCTTAAGTGAGAGTCTGCTACATCTATCTATAACATAGCAGGGTGATCTTGTTCTACACAACAAAAGTTTACAATGACCATAGATACAACATTTAGTTACTTTTTGTTTCTATATTTTAAAACCGAATTTACCCCTTTGTTTCTTTGGATGTCCTCCTAGTAATTTGCAGGAATTAATGTAAATAAAAAAACACAAAGTAAAATACAAATAAGTATAACACGACATAATTATAAAGTAAGGTTATTAAGGTTTTCATCAGTTTCATCACACTCGTAGCAAACGTACTGTGAGCCGCGAGCTTCCAACCGCGAACTACGTAACTGTAGTTTAAACTTTAAACACCGTCGGTAACCGTGGTTTTACCGTACGGTAGTAAAAGTGCGTTAAACAAGCAACGAGGGAGTGGCACAGCGAGTTATACAGCGAGTGCACTTTTTTGTTTTAGTCCATCGAAATCGAACTTGAATTAGGTACCTACAATAATACAGTGACGCGATTCTCGGTCGCGATCGAGATGAATTCTTATTCCATAGAAATGATGCTGGTATTCCGTGCAGATTCACCAGAGATAGGCCTCTATTCAAGACGGTAAAACCATAAAATATCGTCTTTGACCAGCATCGCTATTGCCTAAGGCACTCGCAATCTCAATTGGCTTCAAAGCGGAACAATTGTTTTCATTTTGTATGCAGACAAGCCTTCGATTTTCAAAATGAAAACAATTGCGATTGCGAGTACGTTAAGCAATATCCCCTCTGTTATGGTATTGTTTTTGACACGGCTGCTATTAATGTCAAGTAAAAAGAGTTATCGAAACGTTGACACAACGATTACCCGTTAGGGCCGTGAAAACCAAACCGTCTTTGACCTGGGTAGTGAATTAAGCAGCCTTATACGTTCGACCCATCGTGCTGCTAAATTGAAAATGCACGCGCTACAATGTGTTTTGTTCGCACTGACGGGACTACTTAATCTCGCCGCTTGGATATCACTCGACAGTCCGCACGACCGGCGTTGTTTACAGAATCACTAGGTGTTATCGTATTGCCAACGTTTCAATAGCTCTAATGTACTTTATATCGGTATCGGTATCGGTGGTAGGACCTTGTGCAGGGTCCGTCCGGATCGCTACCACCATCTTATCCATTAACCTACCGCCAAACAGCTGTGTTCGCATTGTTGTGTTCTGGTTTGGGGATAAGACAGCCGGTGAAATGACTAGCATAGAGGCATTCCATCTTAGTCCTCAGGGTTGGCAACGCATTTGCAGTCTTAGGATTGCATTGCAGTCTTGTGAATGCGAATGTCTATGGGTCACAGTGTCCACTTGCCATCAGGTGGCCTATGTGCTCGTTTGTCACCTCTATGCCATAAAAAAAAAAGTAATCCGCGAGTGCCCACTCACCAAGTACCAGGGTAGCGCAGCCGATTTGTTCACCCTAAATAACAATGTCACCCAATGGATCCAGCTGCAATTGGGTGTACTGCTTTGATTTGCATGTATATTATTAATTTATTATTAGATGAATAAATATATAAATATAAACTGAAATGTCACCTGTCAACCTGTCACCTGTCATTGTCTGGATGGTGAGTTGGTGATGCTGGTTCAGGGGGCTGATATTCATTTATTATGGTTACCTTTTTGAAACATAAGCTGTGTGATATAGAGCGGGGTAACCACATCGCGTTATTCAACGTGCGAACGACTTTTACGCCCCGCCGGGGTCGTATCGGCGATCTATAGAGAGCAGCTAATACCTTATGGATAGAATAGGGAATGCAAATATGGTTTATGGTTTAAGAACTTTATTCTCATAAAGAATTAACAAAATTCACTTACATGAGAAATGGTGATACATTGTACTATTTGTTTGAGCAAGGGCACAGGCTGTACTTAAAAAAAAACAATAATCCACACTCACAGTTTTCACATCGCAACACAACACTATTTATCACTATTTCTATAAAGATGCATTAATACCTATTTACCTCGTGTACTACATTTTAAACATGGCAAATATTACTTGGATCCTACCGTTTGTAATCTTTTATTTAAAGTTAATTTAAACTAAGCGAACAAAACTATGAGAATTAGTAGAGGAGGGTAGGAAGTTACTTTGCAACGTTAACAGAGGCACAGGCGATAGCAAATGTGCAGTTCAAGATTCACTATCACTGGAGGGTCAATGGATGCGGTATAATTAAACTTTGTTTTGGTCTGGTTATAGATACTATATTAGTAATTTATGATATTTCAATACCTACTCAGTGTTTTGTGTGTTAATATATTATTATTAATAATGGTTATTATGAATATTATTTTGAAATAGTTATATTGACATAACAATTTTTAAAACGGAATTTTTATTTTTTAATTAATTAATTATTAAATTATTTTAATATATTTACATTATTCTAGTAAATTTAATATTTTCACTGTTTTTTATTTTTATTTATTTAAATTTATTGATGTTAATTTTTCACCGTTTAATTAGATGTAGACATGCTTTTTAACAACTAATCTAGGTACGATACTTTAAATAAGTGGAGTTTGAGAAGTTTTTTGAATCTAATCATAGACTTTGATGCTTTTATATCTTTAGGTAGCTTATTGTATAATTGAGCACCTTCATAAATAATACTTCTTTTTCCATACTTCGTTCTAGGAGAGCGTAGTAGGGTAGGGTGGGTACGATTGAAACGGGTCATGATTGAAACAACTCAAATTTCTCTGAAACCGTTACACCTACCAGCGCGACACGAAGTTCTTTACTACATCGGCCATTTTCGAATCTTTGGACAGTGGCGCGCGGGGCAGCGAAGGACGCGGTCGTGTGCAGGACGCTTCGGAAAGATTTCACACGCAAAATTAAGCATTTATGGTCTTTTTATTTTCGGTTTATCTTAATTACCTCTTGTACTTTGGTATTTTTTCTTATTTCATTGTATGGTATACCTATTTGAGATTGTATTTATTGATATTGGTAATCGCTAAAGTAATATTTAAGACTAAAATATCGACCTTGAAATGAAGAATAGGAGTTGGGTACGATTGGAACAATGTGCCTGTGGACGTTTGAAACGTTTCAATCGTCCAGGTGTTCCAACCGTCCCCTTTTAACCGACTTTAAGCAGAATGGATGAGATATGATTTTTTTATGTACCTACTAATGTTACTTTTAGTAGGTAATGAATTTTTAATTTATATAAACCTGAATAAAAGCTTACAAAGTAACGAAGTATAGTGTGGGTCTTTGATAATAAGTTTTATTAGTTTGTTGTCATAAGTATATGACATTTTTGTTATAATATTTATCTTATTAAGTTTTTATTTTTTGAGTTTTTATTAGGTTTTCCAAGACTAAGATATTCTGATTCGTTTCAAGGTTGTTCAGAAACCAAAAATAAACAGTGAATATTTAGGTAGATGATTTCGCTTTAATTTTTTCTTCTCATGAAGAAGTAGGAATTGATACCAAAATGATGATAGTTATTTGTATTCTTTAACACTGTGATTTTTTTGCTTTTTTACATTAAAAAATATTTCTATTCTTTGATACTTTGGGTTTTACTAGTTTGCTTTTTCACATTTAAGTGTTCACCTACATAAGTATATAAATGTATACGTAGGTATACATACTTTGGTCATGATTGAAACATGGTTATGATTGAAACATGTTTGTTTGTATGAGAAATGATATTCCCTTTTTTAAGCATTATTATGCCATTATAGCTAATTAATAGATTATATCTATGTTGATAATATGATATGTTAATTATTAGTTCAACTTCTACCTGCTATCGATGAATACAAAAATATTTATTAACTACCTCTACCTCTAAAACTTTCTTTCAGTAATAATCATAGAAATAGTTATAGTTACGTTACCATTTTATCATGATCTCATCAAATACTCATGTAGTATAGAAAACCGTTTAAACCTATTAAATATGTCAAATAATGAATAAGTTATTTGAAGTGTTTCAATTAACCCACATACCGTTTCAATTGTCCCTAGCATGGGGTCAATTGAACCAATTTACCCGGTCCTCTTTTTTCGGCAATAGCGGCGTAGTTATTTGAGATAGAGCTACAAAATATACTTTATTTAAAAGCCAGATTACCATACTTTATATGACCAAACTATTGAATCCGTGACTTTAATAGATTCTTCGCTATACGCTGTTAAAGTGAAAGTGGTTCAATCGTACCCACCCTACCCTACTAGATGGTCTGCGTTTCGAAGTTTAATTTTTTGTATTTGGTGTTTTTTGGTAAAGGTAATGTGTGAGCTTATGTTCTGCAGAATTTTACGAACCAATACACAGATATAGTAGACATACGACTGTGCTATATTCATTATTTTGAGATCTTTGTATAATTTTTCTGTTGGCATTAAAAAGTTGTACTAATTAAATAAAACCTTTAGTAATTTGTTTTGTGCTGTTTGTAATTTATTTAGGTTACTCTTTGCTGCGGATCCCCATATCTCCACCAAATAATCAATTTGAGGTTTAATTAAAGAATTATAGATTATGTATTTAACATTTCGCGGGATACAGCGAGCAATACTGCGTAGAGCACCCGTTAATGATGTAAGTTTTGATTTTATTTTTTCAAGATGTGGCCTCCATGTTAATTGGCTATCCATAATTAGACCGAGATATTTTTCATTTAGTTTTCTATTGATGATTTGGTGGTTAATAGAAGGTTCTACAAAATTATCTATTTTCTTGTTTTTAGCAGAAAAAATTACGTTATAACCGGATTTAACCGATTATTTTCATACAAAACATCTATTAACCGGTTAAATTGCAATCCCCAACTCAGAAGGACTAAGTCACAAAATTAACGACTCCGAATGACCTCATCGCTTTTAGTCTTTAATTATAAAATGTCCGTGTCGGAGTGTGTTGACCTAGAACTATGAAATTTGGTAAGTAAGTAATACAATATTTTATTACAAGTATACGGAAAAATCGGAAAACTATACACTTTTAACTAAATCCAAAAAAAAAAAACAGTTTCTGTATGCCAGGAACGGCGGTTCAAATGTTGAGTTAAGTTAACCGTGTTATGTGTGGTATCGTATGAAAGGGCTTCATTGGCACAAGCTTAAATAGATCTTTAATTATTTTTATGATGTATAGTTTTCGATTTTTATGATGTATTGTCATAAGACAAAGAATAGATAAAAATACAAATGTCGTTTTATTGGTTAGGTATAAATCAAACAATAACTTTCATAATGTCACCCAACTACACTCACACCTGATATTATACCTAAAATTAACGTTTTTCGTCTGACAACGCCTTACTTTACTTTATCTTCTTTGCCTTGCATTATAAAAAGAAACAATACCAACTCTATTTTTTAATCCTTTATATTTTTCGCATACGCAGCTCTATATACTCCCTGATTCTCAGCCCTCAACGTGTCATACGTATTTTAAATTGCCGAAAGGGCTGACTGAAACCACCTGGGCATCTATTCTACTTGACAAAACCACATTGCTATTGACGTGTTTTCGTATCGTCGACGTAACGATAGTATTTTTTTGGATTTACTGTCATTAAGTACAAAAATAAATTCATCCACAGAGAATTACGAGTAGTCGTCTAATCGGAAAAAATGCCAAATTGAAATATAACTATTAATTAGGATAGTTTTCCATCCAGAATATTGTCCAAAATAGAATCATGTCCTCTGGTAAAATTGTCCAAAATTAATATAGACCGACAGGAATAATAACCATTTGTATTTATGTTCACTTGGAAGTATTACCATTTGAAATACTTGTACTTAAATTTACATTACGGTCTCAAATAAAATTAGACAATATTCACTTTGTGCGTATTAAATTTTGCACATTTTTTATAATGGACATAATTCATTGCAGACTTAATTAATTTTTAACGAAAATAAATTTGGTCATAATTACATTTTATCAGATTTACACTTTGGTCAAAATTCCAAATGGTCAATTCAAGTGGACGAATTTCTTTTTGTACTTAATGACAGTAATTTTTTTTTTGTTAGTAATGGGGAACGAGTTAAAAACGTGACGTGACGTGTTATGTCAAACAGCAATAACAATTATGGTTTACTCAGCAGAATCTCATGCCAGGGCCTGTATTCTAGGCAGTAATTTATTTTATTTTATTTTCTTTATTAGGGAAAACAAACAGCATACAATAGTACATAGAGTATTATGACAAAAATGGGTAACTCACAAGCCAACATTTTTTTTACTAATGTACACATACACATTTGGAATCAGATTCACAAAGTCAGCTACGCCTGTGCTTTGTGTCCAACGCAAGGTTGAAAAGGGTCTAATTATAATTAATTAGAAATACTTAAGCCTTTTACACGTTTTTTCTTATAACGTTAACATAGTTGTAATAAGTATCATGGAATATGTCGGTACGGTTGTACTTACAATTATGGGTCGAGCACGCCCTGATAACAAATCTATTTTTTGAATAATTATTCTTACAGAATTTTGTAGCAAATAGGTTTTTGGAGCGAGTTCTCAAACATGAGCATTTTAGAAATATCTGGCCAAGGAGGTATGGAGAATCAACAATATTATTAATAATTTTATACAAAAATATTTGATCACTATGTTCCCTGCGTTTTTGCAAGGGGACTATGTCATGGAAATTGGCATTTTTAAATTTATACATCAAGCGTTTCACGAATTTATGTTGTATGTTTTCAATAGCATCAATGTAACACTTTTATTGTGGACTCCACGTAGTGGATGCGTGTTCTAATTGAGAACCATATTCTTTGACCTGTTGCAAATATACAGAGAACTAAGCCGTATCTCGCCTAAATAAACTATTTTAACATGACATTGTAATGTTACATGTTCAAACACGCTATTATACGGCTAATAACCGTCCTATTATTGATAGTAGAATATAACGGTCGTTTGTGGTCGACCCGCAGACGATATCCAGGTCGATAGTGTCAATGCTCTGGCACTGCGCCAAGTCTGCTGATCTGTAAAGTTTTTATACGATGGTAGATTTATAGGGGTCTCTATTGACTGCCATAATTATTTTTAGTCATAATGTGTTTCAAGTCATAATTTTCGCAAGTCATAATGCATTTTTCTCAGGACACGGTTATTTTTTCAGGATTTTTATAAAACTAACCTACGAGTAACCTAACTTAAATAATCTACACGATAAACGTTTATCAAAAACTGTAACTTATGAAAGAAGTTATGACAAAAAGAAGTATGACTAACAATACATTATGACCAACGATATGTATGGCAGTCAAGGGGATCCGATATTTATAGACATATCTTTAAGTAGATAATTGTTACTTGTTACTAGTAAACTGAGGTACTAACCTACTGTAGTCAACAGATTTTCGGTGTACCTTGAAAATGTATGTAATATATCACCAGCAAAATATAGCACAATTATTATTTTTCTTCTTCCAAATTAGTATTCTAACTCCTTTCGTTCATTAATGTTATTATTAAGTAATATTCTGCTTATCACGAATTTATCTCCTCTGAGCATGAATTGTGCTATCTAGAAGACGTGAAAACGGTCATGTATGTATGTTTGTTTTTCAATAAATAAATAAATATCACAAATTGTCTACCGTGGGTTAACACGGGGAACGAGTTAAAAACGTGACGTGACATTGTTATGTCAAATAGTAATAATAATTATTATGTCATGGTGTTAAGTCGTTTATATAAGCCAAAAATAAGTAAGGAACTAATATAGAGCCCTGAGGCACACCTAATGTAACTACTGCTTCATTGTAATGATACATGCTCCTAATTTGTAAAGTTTTTATACGATGTTAGCTTTAGCGGTGGCTCCGTTCGCATTGAAGTTATTTATCGGTTCTTCCTCAGGACTTATCCGTCTCTGAGCTATAAATTATATCAATCTGAGGCTTTTACCTTAATCATGGCGTTGTAAAGTGAAAACTTTGAAGTGACGCTAGTGGAGCATATCGTTACTACTTAAGAAAAAACTCGTATCTCATGTTTCGTAACGTACGATTTTACGCTTAATTTTCTTTACGTTTAAGGTTAAAACCGTACGACACGAAATATAAAATACGCGATTTTTTCAAAGAAATAACCATATGAGTTTTATATCTCTGTGGCAATTTTTTAAATCATTATATTCATGATCAATACGCTGCATAAATTGCATCCCGACATAATTATATTTAGGGTGCATAAGCGCCAGCAACTGCGCCTATAGTTTGAGGGTGCAATCGATACTTTTACCCGAGTTAAACACTCTATTTTTCATTTCAACTGAGAGGAAACCTAACAAAAATGTTGCATGTTAGTATCACGAACTTTGTCTTTGGTCTTGTCTTACAAAAGTTATGAGTGTTTTGGCACAATTTCAAAATGAATTTAAAAAAAGTTCAAGTTATTTCGTATTGGCTGTATAACAAAGATTCTTCTATTGTCTAGAAAACAATCCATAGTGTTTGACAAATATTTTTCTAAATCACTTTCCGTCTTAAGAATGGAAATACTATTTTGAGCCCGCTTTTTCATTGTTGTTAAGCCATGTACTTGTATTTAAACTCATAAGCGTAAGTCCCTGTCTCCGGCCAACTTGATGGTGTAAAAACTATAGCTGTGACTCCATGATGTGACTATGACGTGCCCAGTCTTGCGTCGACCTAGAGTACCAGGGCCCCACCCCGCCTTGGTGCTTAGGCCTCCCCACCTAGGTTATGGTTCCCTTATTGGAGCCCACAGACTGGTTGTTCCCCTTGCAGGCGAAGGTAGAAATCGCAATCGAATTTTGGTAGGTAAGTACTTCTACTTCTATTTCTTGACCGTGTCAAAAACTAAAAGGTATTTGTTTCCTTCTGGGATACCTAAGTATGGCCGTTAACCGTTTGATACCTCGTTGGCCTCACCAACCATTTCTAAAGTATTTGGTTTTTCAACGCCGATGTTTGGGAAATTACTTTTCGGGAGTTATGTAGGTTACCCTTGTCTGGTTTGGTAGCAATTTGAATGTAGTTTTAAAGAAAACTAGTTTTTAACAGAACGGTTCTTAGATAGATTTTACACAAATCAGTTATGTCTTTTAAAACATAATATATCAGCGGGTCTAGTATGGTAACACATCTGTCACTCTCTTACTAATACAGAATTACCCTAACTTTCATCCCTAAAAACCCATTGCCCTGCCATTTGCCATTGCCCTGTTGAGTCAAACACCCTGTTCAGGTTTATCAGAAAGTGACGCATGTTTTATCTACAATTTGTCACGCGATAAAAGCAGCCATATTAGGCCCTCTGCTTTGAAAGGAGTAGCCTTTAAGTACTATCAGACCATTGGAACCTTGACCCACCATAGAACTGTGTCACAGAGACGTTATGATTCAAGTCATAAGAAGTGTCAAACAAATTGTTTTATAATGTCACTGTGACACCGTTCTATGGTGGGTCAGGGTTCCATTGGGCTGATAGTACATCAGGGATCTTTATCTATTATTTTATCAAGGTAAAAACAACATGTACCTATTTATTCCCAAAACGCATTGAGCTCATATCATCTCGAATACAAAATCTTCAACAATACCCACTTATTTTAACTATTTGGTATTCCAACACCGTTTTACCGCCAAAATGCGTTCAAAGGACAGCTGCCGGTCAAATCCAAACGGCAGTATGCGTATATGGACTTCATTCTCTAATACGGCCTTTTTCTTTTGGACTGCAGACGGATGGACGTGATTCGAGTGCTAAGGGGTCCTCTAAATTGGACCGAGTACCATATTGGTATAATGTCTCGTTTGACACTTTGTTTGGGATGGCTATTAAAATAGAAGTGACATTTGAATAAGGATCGGACCTAAGATACGGCACGGGAAATGTGGAACGTTAAGTGGCCTTGGGGTTTAGGAATAAGTATTTTCTGGCAGCGAAGAAGGTTTAAAATTATTTTTCTTAAAATTGCCGAATGTTGAGAGGTGTTTGACCAAAACGGTTTTGTGCTTAAGTTGAGATCCTGTTACATATTTAATAGGAAAGCACCTAAAACCCGATCGTTGCTCGCGATGAAAAAGATTTTTCAGTTAATGGTGTAAAACTGTTAGAGGTGTTTTAAAGAACGTGATTACAGATATTATAATTATATAATATTGCTTGTTTAATAGTAAAAAAGAACGTTTGTAAAATGTTACGGCGTGAAATACATTTTACGAAATTAAAATCTTTAAAATACACTGTATTGATGATTTGGTGAAACATTATTTAATCTAAATCAACAATGTGGTTTTAAAAACAAGAGTGGAATATTAGCACAAGTGAAGTAAAAAAACCGCTTGTAAGTTGTATATTTACTTACAACATTATCGCTCTGAGAAAACTCGAATAATCTTCCGGACGGAACGTATCAGACATGCTAAAGCTGCAAAGTTCTGAAAGAGCCCTTGAATGAACGCACGTCGTCTCCGCTTTTTCAAGATTTTATCTCAAACGCTCGGAAGTTTGGGAAAAAGTGATAAATTCAGCGTAAAAGTTAAGAAAAAAATTGAAGTATCTGCTTTTTTTTAGAAAGAAGAATAATGTTAGTTTCTAATCGGTAATTTTATGCTAGGTGCTTTAAGATTGAAAAAAAAACTATTTTGATAATAACTAATAATTGGAGTTTTTTTTTTCTTCTTAAATAATAAGTAGGTATAAATATGTCATAATTTTATTGCAAGATAAAGTATAAACTTAGTTACATTTTTACTTGTTTGTTGTATACTTCTAATTTGTACTTATTTATTACATTTTTACTGTATTGATGTATTTTGAAAGCTGTAACAATATTGTATTGTTAAAAACGCAAACGAAATCTGCTCTTATATTTTAACCCCTTGGAGATGATAGTAACGAACAAGGTACTTACACTAATATCATATGTTATCCATCAAAGTACTTAATCGTTAGCAGTGAACCACTACGGTACTAATATTGTCAAAAGGACGTTAGGGAATTTCATAACGGGGGGACACGGACCGAGTACCGTTTATTATGAATTTTGATTAAATTCGGTTGATATTATAGATGTTGTAAAGGGTCGGATAAGTCAAATTATATTCATTAATTAAGAAGGGTTTGTTTTTAAACATTAGAAGTTCTTATTTAGGTACTTTTATCGTTGTCTAGTACCCATAGAACAAGCCTAGAGCTAAGTTTGGAACTTGGATAATTGGGATTGTTTTTATTTTTACAATTACTCCAATTCGAAAACCATTTCGAGGAATAAGGTTTTAAAGCCGTTCTGCATTATTAAGTTTTTGAAATATTTAAGTATCTATTTTGGATATTTCGACAAAAGTATATTTTAACCTTTGTTTGACTTTCGTTTTCGGCTTGAAGCCGTCCTAGGTGTATCTTACGGGTTAGGCGAAAACAGTTTGAAATAGTATGTTTAAATACACTATTACAATTACATATTTTCATTGGATATCATTTATTTGTTGTAATTAATAAAATGCCATCCCAAATTTAAAATACTCATGTCATCCATAAAATGTCTGCTAAATAAATAAAGATATTTAAACAAAACTATTGGGTCTATTACAAAATTAATAAAATAGGTGTCTTAAAATTTCCTATTCTTTCGAATTAGAAAATGAAAACCATGAGTTATTTTTTTTGGTCAATCCCAATTTGTTTGATATTTTCCCGATATTTTTATTTTATTATGCCATAGGTATTTGGAATAGGGACAGTGGGAATCTCTATTTTTGGTTCAACTTCTGTATTTTTTTCTGATTGTTCTATTAAAGAGGATCATGGTGAATCACAAAATACGAACACTTGCAATTAGGAGCTCTATCAATTGAAAATAAGGTAATGGAGAGAAATGTTATAAATAAAATATAATCTGCTAAAAAGTAGGTAACTACGGTTACGTTGGTACTTTAACACAACCGTACAACGTGCCTAGCCATAATTCAACTACTTAACTTGGGTCTGCAGACACAATTACTTTGTTACATAAAACCGAAAACAAATACTATGACGAATCAAAACCACGATTTGAAAATCTATAACAGAGGCAGCAGATTCTAGAGAAAAATATTAAAATACGCCCTCATCTTACCCAAAATCTATTTTGCCAAGTAAGTACACAAAGAGCCTAAAAAATATGATTTTCCTTTGCTTTGATCCTGGCAAGATTAATAGATTGAAATTAATTTAATTTTACCCTCGACTTAAAAATTAACTTTGTTATAAGTACTTAAGTATTACTTAAACGTTTGTAGGCATCTGTCTGTGTGTGCGTATCATTTTTTTCCCAAATCCTCAGAAAAAGTCAAAGGTGCTATTTTTGAAACTCACCTTATTTCTTCTTCTTCAGCACATATGTACCCACTGTTGGGTATACGCCTCTCTTTTTCATCAATTTAATGTTAAACAATGACGCATCCAAATAGTCGGCGCGTATTGACTTAATTAAATCCCGCAATACAAGGGCGTTCTGTGAATCGGTTACAACGTCAATAAATACTGCTCTATATTTATCAACAAATAGCAAACCCTCCACAATCACAATGTACCTAAATCAAGGAATTGTCATTTAATACCAGTAGAAGATGAAGTGCTTTAATTTACCATATGAATAGAGAGTACGACTCTATTACATAATAAGAACAATGAAAACGGTTTAGGCTGTTTGTAAAGATGTATAGTCAAGGAAATTGATTCCTAGACCACTTTGGACTATGTCAAAGTGACACTAAATAAAATCATAAGAAGTCTCTTACGTTTTGATTGATTAGGGCACTTTGACATAGTCCAAAGACATAGTTACAAAAAATCCACTGCCATTATTGCCATCAAGAATCTTTTCCCAAAGAAAATGGACAGATCTACTATTGAGGAGTTTCTTTGACTAACTTCCGTTTCCATCGTGATAATAATTAGAAAATGCAATTTGACCGGTTATTAACCGTTTTTGTGGCAAAATAACCGGTTAAATCTGGTTAAAACCGGTTATTTGCATTCCCTAATTATTAATCAGTTTTATAGTTCCATATGTTATTGTATCATCATCGAAATCGTAATAGAAGACTAAATTTCAAATCAAATTGTTATTGTATCATCATTCATCATCGAAATCGTAATAGAAGACTCAAGTCAATCCAAGTAGGTTAAAATCAATTTCCTATTATTTTTTTACATGGTTTGTTAGTTAGATTCCTTGACGGTTATACGAGTGCGTCAATAATAACAAACGAACAAGTGCTCGGCGTGCTCGAACAATATTTAATATGAATGTAGGCTTTTCCAGATATGTACATAATTATTGATGATTGTATTATATTGGATTTACTTGTAAAATTGTACTACAGGCGCTCTATTCTAGTCACCATACGATACCATATCAAGGGCAATATGGTATCGTATTGTTAACGTTACGATGGCTCTTTTTTCTTGCCAGTACCTAATGTCCGTTAAATTAAAAGCAATTCGATAACATGGCCCAATGGCCCTGGATCGCCTGGGTACTAACAATATCGCTTTTGAAGTGTTTTGGTATTGTTTTTATATCAGCCACCATTACGGTCAAATAAATTAGAGCTATTGTAACGTTGACAAATAGGACAGCATGTCAAATCAAATCAACTCAAAAAAGTTTATTTGCTAGAATACAGTAATAAATTAAGGTATTACAAAATAATATTCCAGTGTATTGGTAAGAAGCCCACATGCAAGCGTGCAAATATTTTGTTGATTTTATATCTAATAAACATGTCAACTAATAATAAAACAACAACAAACAATAATATGAGTATACATTTACATCAAATTTTAAATAATCTTGTACACTATAAAAACATTAATATCCATGACATTTTGTCAATATGCGCTTGAAAAGGCTTACTGTTAGCGACTTCATACTTTCTGGTAAGTGGCTATAAATTTCTATACACATGTTGTACACGTTTAACTACATTACATTACCTTGTTACAAGGAGGTTTGTACATTAGACACATAATTCTTTTCCTCGTTGACCTTTGAAACATCTTACTACGTTTTTTGAAACAGAGTGAAATATAAGTACAAATTAGAAATATCATAATACTGTTACCTAGTAGAATAAAGAGCCTCAATGGAAGACGTAATCTCAGTTATAGGACTTCGTTAGCACCCTTTGGTAAATACTTGTATTCTTATATTTAAATTTAAAGAACAATAATATTTTCTTAGGATTCTGGTAAAAGCGTAAACACTCAATTTACACCTTCCAAAATTGAAAACTTTAAGCGATTCTCACCCTCATTCATTTAAATAAAGGTTTCATTACAACAATAATTTTACATATTTTAACTTTGTGAAAGAGGTCGAGTCTCTAGATAGGGCTGCGCTTTCGGCCGTAAACCACATTTATTGTCGAAAAAAATACGATTTAATATCGTTTGAAGATTGTGTAGTACGATCCGGTTCGATCCAATGCAACGCGAGCCGTTTGGTGAAAATCATTCTTAACTCGCTATTTAAGTTAAATTTTTACTTAGTTTTTTAAGTAGTTAATCAGCCAAATTTCATTATGCTAATAGTGCTCAAACTTAGGGAGTGCAATTCAACCGGTTATTAATCGTTTTATTTTAAAAATATCTGGTTAATATCGGTTAAAACCGGTTATTTGCATTTCTTACTCAAACTTCATGTAAGGTACTTATACCAGTAAAAGTCGGCTTTAAGCAATCCATTTGGCTTTATTTCTGCTTGAAACAAACCTAGCAGCTAGAGTACCAACCCAGCGTTGTTTTTGCAAGGGAACACAGCGGATGCAATGATCAGGCGCGCTAACAACTCCCTGCAAACGAGAACAGAGGAAACTGTGGAGTCGGACGCAAATAATACAAATTAAATTTAACTTTGAAACCTTATTATTATTATTTTGCGTCAAGATTATGAATCAATCCAGACAGTTAGCAGTTTTAAGTTAACTTAAAAAAGCATTGTATGATAAGCCTTGTACCTCGTTTGTCACGCGTACAGTTCTACGAAATATGTTTGTAGGCCACTGAACAACGGCTTGATAAAAATAATTTGATACAATAATATAATCACTTTAAAATTGAAATCTCTATAATAACAGGTGAGCTAAATATCGCCAATATTAACCATATTCTTTATAAACGCTCGAAAGCTAAAGTCTGCTAAGAATATGCTTTGTCAATATCCTTCATCACGACATTTGAATTTGTCAGAAAGAGAGATTTTTTTTTACTAAATATAGGTTTATTGTGCGTTTATGCATTAAGGGGCTTAGTAGAGTAGATTTAAACTTCATTATTAAAGTAAAAATTTATAGTAGCTATCAAAATTTTGCTACATAATTACACTTTTAGGAATTTCGCTCAAAAAAAATACAAAAAATGTAGCTATATGTGCTTACTTTGCTTGATAATATATAAATGATGTGCATTTCATTGGGGTTAAATAAAAATAAGTTACGTTCGTTTTTTTTATTAAAAATGGTAATAAATGTTACAATTACTGTTACACTTAAAGTAACTATAGGCACACTTTAATATAGATTCAGTCAAAGTCAAACTTAATTACTCTCGGGATCAAACTTCATGCCTTTTAGTTATTTTAGCTGTAAAGCAATTCCCGTCGGTTGTTATCAAAATATACGGTTCTGTCTTACAGCGGAGATGTAGATGACGCACCAGTTGTAATTACGAGACAGCCTTAGCACAGAGACGTGAATGGAGTCGCTTTTAAATCATGTTTTATGATATATTTTTGTAATTAAAAAATAAACTTTTTATTCCTACTTTTCAATTATAATTTATAAATTCATAAAAATATCTATTTGGAGAAGATTACGATCATAATTATTTTTAATAAAATGTTAATCTTTTGCTTGTAGTTTTAATTTTTCTACTTTGTCTACCTACGTGTTTAACTTCTGACGTATTTATGTCGTCACAATAATTATGTTGTGTGCTTTTAAGCTGCTCACGTTTCAGTTTTCTATCGACTCAAAATGTATGAAGTTGACATAGCAGTCGACGCGATCTTTCTGATGATGCCTTACGTCAATCCTATACGTTTTGTCGATTTTCAAATATCGCCAACTTTGGATTATGCATCTTGACTAGGCCATGTAAGTAGGTCTTAGTTTTCTTTTCCACTGTCAATATACTAAAATCCTAACCACTTTTCATTGAAGATTGACGAAAGAGATAATTATACAGAGCGAAAATCAGTGGGAGGGTAGGAAGGGGCCGCCCTAGGCGTTGTTTTTCGAATCAAATCGGAGAAACACTGGAAAAGGGCCGAATCTTAAGTACCCGAAAGTGACGTGCATGACTCGATGTATGAATGTGGCAGAAGCAAAAGAGATGTTTCAGGATCATAGCAGATGGAAAAGTGTCTGACTACCGCTCTGGGAAACAAGCGTGATTTAATGTATGCATGTATGTACAGGTCGATTCACAAGAGTTGGCACGAATGGATTGAATGAGTGAATGAAAGTACCTATATACTAGTGTGTAAAATAGTAACAGGTTTTCGGTTTGAAATTCGAACATCGGTTCAAAGGACGACACTCACACAATAATAGGTGACATTACTTTCGTTCAATCCATTAGTGCCAACTGTTGTGAATCGACCTGTAAGTACCTTATTCAAAAACACAAAGTAAACGTATTTTAGTAACAGAATTTATAGTTTCTTTATGTCCAATTCAAATGTCATAATGACAGAAAAAGACAAATCATTTCAACACGCTTTAGCTAATGCGCGTTTTCAAATATAAATGTAAACCTGCCAAGTCAAGTAAAACTATTCCAAGTTAATAACTGAGTTGTGCAACTTCAACAAAAATTGCCAAGGTAAAGCCATGTGCACAAAGGCGCAGATTGCATGTGCATCTACTGAATACACATGTAGGGAAGTTGGCTGTGCATACATCTCAACTTGGCCGGCAACTTTGGACAAACACCGAACGCAGATTGCTTACATCGCTCATGTTTATTTTTGATAATTATGCAGTTGTAAAACTGATAGAGGAAGTTAGCACTTTGTCAGCTTCATAAGAGAAGGAAGAGAAGTCTAAATTTGATAAAATCTATGGACATTTTTGGTTGAAAGTATTAATTAAGAGTTACCTTTGTTTATTTTTAAATTACTGGATATACGGTTTAAAAGATAAATGGTGGGGGAACACAGTTTTGTGCAACTTTCGGAGCGATTATTTCCGAAAATATTCACTGAATCAAAAATACTGCTAATTAACCTTAAGAAAAATAGGACAAGACATAAAAATAAACTAAAATATTAAACTAAAGAATGGCCCCTGCGGTATTGTACAAAAGATGCTAGCAGCATTTCCTCGTTGAATGGCTAACTAATTTGTTGATCGTTAACTGCTTTTCGTTTCCAATGGAGTTAGATTACATTTGAGAATTTTACTTATCTTTTAATCGAGAAAAACTAAAATAAATACGTTGCAGTCAGCTTTTTTAAAAAGGCTGTTCGTCACTTGAGCTTTCATTTGCAGAACGTGTTGAGTCATGTGTAAAAATACAGGGCAGCGGCAGTTGCCTCGGTTCTCTCATAAATTTCTTTATTTCTGATATTCTATTTACGATCTCGCTGGAAAACTTGAAGCATATCCCGCTGTACAATATTATCATTCTGTATAACATCTGTGGGTGGCAATGCATTAATTTATCCCGTTTTAAAAAAGACATAGATAGGTTAGATAAAACAATGCAGCAGTTGGCATATTTCCCAATTTGCAACAAGAAAATAATGATACATTCCGTTTTGCTACCAATATTTTCTTGTTTCTGGTAACACAACAGGAAGTTTCCTAGCTTTAAGTTCGCATGCCGTTTTCTTTTTTAAAGGTGAGAGCAACACGCGTAAGGCAAATAAACATTTGCGTGCCATATACATTGTCATAAATACATTACAACGTATTCATGTTACGCATTCGCGAGAACTACACATACTCGTACGTTCCTAAATTATATTAGGTATATCTGGTTCTAACTGTCACCGTAATTAGATTAAGTTCAACTCCACAGCATATTGAACATTATCCGGATTAACTTGCTACTATCGAATGACATTGTTGCCAGATGGTAATCGATACGCATATTGCTTGTTGGCTCAATTTAACAACTGCAAAAGCCCGCGTTCCGGGACGTTCTAAAATAATCACTTTACAGTCTAGCGTAGTTTTGTGACGAAATAAATATACACATTCGTTTGTTTGTTTTTTGCGTGTTGTAATGATAATGTGTTATGTGTTAAGACAAAAGGGCGGGCAAGGAATTTCAATACTGGAATAGTTTCAAAAGTATTGTACACTAGCTTCTGCCTGTGACATCGTCCGCGTCGTTTATATCGTAGCTCCATACAAATTTTCATCCTGTATTTCACCCCCTTAGGGGATAAATTTCGGGAAATAAATCTATCCTATGTCCTTTTTTAGGATTCAAGCTATCTTTGCACCAAATTTCACCTAAATCGGTTCAGCGGTTTAAGCGTGAAGAGGTAACAGACAGACAGACACACTTTCGCATTTCTAATATTAATTTGTATTCCAGTTCAAAAATATATATACACTTTAGTACCTTGTTTTAATGTCATGTTTGAACAGTTATACATGAATTGTGACAGCGATTATTACTTTATGGAGAAAACTTTAACATTTTTCAATACGAAAATTTTGCATACAATGATATTGGTTAATTTTCATCACTTAACACCAAAAGTTACAATGTTTATCGGATTCACCCAACTATCTGTATCAAGGTTTCACTTTTTCTTTTTTTTCCACATACCTAAGTAAGCTTTACATAGTAGGGTGTCAAGATGATATAGAGAGGCTTTTTAAATGGTCGCTTGGGTATGTAATTGCATTAAAGCTTTGAAGAGATGTTACTTTTTTTTTTGCGATACCTATTTTCATTTCCGGCAACCTTCCATATCGATTTCCTTCCTCCGAGGATCAAGCCCAACGTTACATAATGCCTATATCCGTTTGATAAACATGAAACTCGGCGGAAGCTTTCTGAAACTTGCCTAAGCTCTGTCCGTAAAGCTTCTCTGTCAACAGATAGCCCGATAAAAGCTTGCGAAGGGCGGATAAGTTCCCCGACTTAACAACTAGTTGTGCAATCTGTTGGGTGATTCTTAGTAACTAGGAAGAATTTTATGGTATAGTCTCTTTTCTTGTAGTTCATTAAAGACATAAACAATAATAAATAAATAAACATAAGGGGACAATCCTTACAACAATTGACCTAGTCCCAAACTAAGCTCTAGGCTTGTAATATGGGTACTAGACAACGATATAAATACTTATATAGAGAAATATATACTTAAATACATAGAAAACATCCATGACTCAGGAACAAATATTTACGCTCATCACACAAATATCTGCCCTTACCGGGATTCGAACCCAGGACCACTAGCTTCGTAGGCAGGGTCACTACCCACTAGGCCAGCACGTCGTCAAAAGAGATGCTAAACATACATACATAAACTCACGCATTCCCAGAGTGGGGTAGGCAGAGCTACAGAATTACCAACAACTCTAAAAACTTGTTGATAATTCTGTAACCACATTTTGCACACTTAGGCGAAGATGTTTACCAGTGTATTAGTGACAGGTTGCAAGCCCATCGCCTAACAGTAGGTACTATACGCCTTTATTCCCTTAGCCTTAGCGTAGTTTAGATGCTAAACTGGATAAATAAAATTGAGACCTCATTTTATAACACGGCACGTGGTTGGTCTAGTCGAGACTGATCCTGAGTACGAAACTACTGTCCTGGTTTCCATAGTTTTTTTTCGTTTATTCACTACAAAAAAAATAAGATTTACATTAACAGCGGCCTCGAACTACGTCAACTTAATTTTCCATTTTTTTATATAGATTAAATAGTAAGATTTATTTCGAGTATTGTTTGTGGCTCATTATATTTAATCTTGTGTCCTTGTTATCTTCGAATATCAAACCACTTTGTAAGTCATTTGTCATTCGAATTATGAGGACGATGAATTACATTAATACGTAAGTCGAGTTGATTCCTTTGTTTTCGATTAATTCAAAACTAAAAAGTAGTGTTAAAAATAAAATTTGGGTGAATGATAAAATAGGAAAATAAATCGCAAAATCCAATACTGCTTTGATTCAAAACACTTCAACTTCACACTTCTTTTGATTCAATACTTGTACTTCAAAAGGAGGGTGGGTTAATTGGCCTAATGACCTATAAGGACAAGCGATATGTCCCGGAATAGGCAATTCTAAGTTGTAAAATTATTACTATGGCAGGTGGTTCAAAATCTTTGTGTGAAAAAAGTTATCGCAATGCAAATACAGTGGTTTTTCAAAGTAATTATGCTAATGTCGTCTATGTAGGCGTCTCGATGTTCCAGATTTTTTACATATTTTACACAGCGATTTAAGATTTTCCGCCATACAAAAAGTTGTAAAATATGAAAAAACTTTTCAAATGACATAATTATGGCTTGTCATTATTGGTTTTTAGTGTCCATACTAAACTGTCCATCATCATTTATATACCTAAGTACCGATATAAAATAACCTCCTCCTTTTTTGAAGTCGGTTAAAAATGGGTGTGTCCATATGTTTTTATTTTTATATTCAACTTTGATTACTTTCTTTAAGATAACGTTACTTAAAGAATTTTAAACGTTAAGTCTAGTCATTATTATTCGAATAAATGTAAACAATCTTAATATTACACTAAGTTACTCCATAACTATTATATTGGTAAAAACAGATTATGAAACTTAAGTTATCTATTAACTTAAATATCGCAAAAAAGTTTTTTTTTTCAATATTATATCTAAGAACTTCCTTATTCTTCCGAATAGTTTTTTTACAAATATTATTACCTATTCTACTATCACATGTAGGTAACTATTATAATGGTTTCCCCACTTGCCATGTTTATTTGTGTATTTTATTGATTTTATATATTATTTTTATTTAAATCTGTATTCAATTATGGAAAGTACGTCCACTCCACATGACTCACAATTTAGATGAAAACCGTAGTGGACTTTAATTGGGGCTTATAATTAAAACAGCTAATCTGAAGAGAAACCAAACCGATAATTTAGCATACAAATTAAATAGCACTATGACTGGTTTTCATTAATATTTCCCAATTTAATAAAAGCACTGGGCGTCGCAAACATGTAGGGATAATCATCACTGCCATTTTAAAAGGACATATCCGCTGTTGAATAGCCAAACAAAAATCAACATTTGGGGCTTAATAATATGGTACCTATATCTGCATCATGAGATTTTTCACGGATAGGCTTTTACTTGGAAGAGAACAACCATAAATATTTGTTATTTCATCAAAACAATGACGTAATATACGCACATACTAAAACGAAGCATAAGTTAAAAATTACTATTATATTTTCATCACACTTGCTCGTAAATGGTGTTATTCCATGCCTGTATATAGAAGGACAATGGCCTAAATTGTTCCCGCGGGAATTATGGCGAATTTTTCATCCCTAGGGAGTAATGACTTTCTTTTTAAAATTTGCAACTCTTTCGTACATAATTTCTGACAAAGGAGGTTTAATTTTCAGCCAAAAATTAAATCGATTTCTAATTTCATCTTTAAAAATTAGCTATAGACTAACTTACATTACACAAAACCTATACGCTTCATTAAACTTCATTATTTTTATACCTATTTCAAGTTTATATCAACATTTATCATTAATTTTAGTAATTATACATTTTTATCAAATTGGCTAAATCTGGCTCGAATCCAGGTCGAAACTAAACGCAGTTATTATCTGTGGTAGAGGTCACAAAAAAAATATCGTTTCCATTTACGTTCCCGTTCGTCAAAAGTTATTTCTTTATATTTTGCAGAGTTAAAGTGTTCTTTCCTCGCAAATGTGATGAAAACCATTGTGTGTATCACAGGCAGTAAGGGGATTACTAACTCGAGTCATTAAAAGCCTTCGGCGTCGGGCTTCTAACACTCTCGTTAGTAATTCCCTTCTTACTACCCTTGATGCACAATGTACTATTTCGCAAAATTAACCATTTTGCCCCTACAACTACATAGATGATAATAAATGCATGAGAATGTTTCTTATTTTCTGGTTTCTCATAACCAAACAATTAACATACGTTAATAAGTCTACTTTGCTTCTATTAAAACATCGATAAATTTACAAATAAAGTCATATTTGCAATACATGTCGCTTATAACATAATAATCACTTTTATTCTAGCTAAAAACTTACAACAAAATTGGCAAATGTTACTATAATACATTTTGTATAACTTTAATCTGTTCCTCCGCCCCCTCCCCCACCACTATCACATCCCCCACCACTATCAAATCCCCCACCGCTATCACACCCCCCACCGCCATCATAATCTCCCCCGCTATCACTGATTCCTCCAAAGCTATCTGCTCCAGTAGTTGTGAATCCTTCAAAGTCAGTTCCTCCCATTTCGGTGTCTCCATTCTTCCTCCTCACAGTCTTTTTTTTATCATACGGGCAGCAACAACAGCGAATTATTGCCGTTAGAATCTGAAAATAAACAAATATTCATATTTAATACTTATTAGTTAACTTTATTATTCAACGAGGACAGATCATTTTCCTGATTTTACATTATGATAAATTTTGAGGTTATAATTGTACATTACTACCGAGGCCGGGAAATAGGGGGTTTCCGGCCAAGTGATAAAGATGGCCGAGCGAAGCGAAGCCGGGTAGTTACTAGGCTGGCAACCTCTTATAACGGCGAGGTACGTAAAGTGCTTTTTCACTTGCTCGTAAATAGTGTCCTAACATGCTAGAAAAATCGACCGTAAATCCAAAATAATACCCGCGGGCCTTTTTTTTACCATTACGCACTTAACGTGCGTAATAGCTTTTTTTTTAATATTATACGTGGACTCAAACTATCACAATATGTCAGGACCCCAATTCTTGTGCCATTCGATATGAAGTTTCATTCGAGATGAAATGTCAGTTGAATAATATTTCCTAAAAATCTCGTATAATAAGCTATTGATCTCATATGTCACTAGAATTGGACTCCGAACACGTTTGACATTATCTGTGGTAAGTCACAGACAATGATGTAGTCTGCCGCTAATAAGTTAAAAATATGATCTTTTGTCTGATTTTATTTCATTTCCTCGCAATAGTGATGAAAAACATTGTATGTTACACGGGTGGTAAAAGAAATACTTACAAAGCTCGAGTCATTAAAGCCCTCAGCCTTCGGCTTCGGGCTTCTAACAAATACACAATGTACTATTCTCAAACATATGCAATGAAATAAAAAAATACATCACTCAAAAAAGTAAATTGATATAATGTGTACCCTAGGGAAAAAAAATTGCATGTTAAAATAAAGTACCAGGAGCGCAGCGGTAATTAGGAGGCATATCAGTCAATAGCGCACAGCTATTAGGTCGCAGGCGGTGCAGGCAACCGGCGGGCGGGCGGCGGGCGCACACGACACAGCGCGGATGTCTCCCAAAGGTTTATGCACTCCTAGTATTTAACGTTATACCATGTAGTATGGAGTATACACACATTCAGCGTCAAAGTCAAGAGTAGCACCTTTGTACTCGTATTTTGTCGCATACATAATCGACAATTTTGTTTGACTTTGCTTACGCGACGGTAAAGCGACAAGGTACAAAAATTCGCATCATCTGACGCTGACTATACTAACAGGTGCCCCGTTTTACATATCGTTACCGTAAACTCGGGTTAATTTAGCCCTGGGGGTAACATAGCCCACCTTTAAAAGTATAATTATTTTAGTGGTAATCTTAAATTGGTTTAAGAATTTTAGAACACCATAAATAACTTAGGTCTGAAGTTACATATAATAGAATAATTGTTTTTTTAAGATAGGGGGCAATGTTACGCCCTAGGGTTAAAGTAACCCGAGTTTACGGTACTACTTTGGAAAACCCTCGTATCTCATATTTCGTGACGTACGATTTTAAACTTAAGCGTGAAGAGAATTAAGTTGAAACTCATACATCTCGAAATGTCAGATACGAGTTTTTTCCAAAGTAGTAACTATATTTAAACCGCAATGTCATGGTATTTTTGGCCTTTCTTCTGTATCAACATAGCGTTTTACAATCTTGAATAGGCCCTGAGGGACTATTATTGCCTAACGCACTCGTAATCGAAATAGTTTTCATTTTGAAAATCGAGAGCTTGTCTGCATACAAATTGAAAACAATTGTTCCACTTTGAAGTCGATTGCGATTGCGAATGCGTTAGACAATAAGACTTCACATTAACTAATAAAAAAAAAACTTACTGAACAAGTCACGGTAAAAAGCATTACTCCAAACAACACCAAAATAAACCACGGTGGACCATTCATGTTTCTCTGTTTCGATGAATCACTGCACTCACTTATAAATTACACTATCAGTAATTTAACTTCTTAACTTAATCCTTTGGTCACTCTACAACAATAACTTAAACCTTTCATAGTTTAAAGTAAATATTAAAAATCACGTCTGATTCGCAACAGCAATTCCATTCAAGTAAACAAAATGACTTAAGATATTCCAATCACTACGCTGATCGTTGGGATTTCCAACACCCACTTTTAGACGTTAAGGCAAAACCGGTTAGGTACCATGCGAACAGGCTGCTGCTATACTGCCCTACTAAGATAAAATGACGTGTCTCAGATGATATGTATGTAGTAAATACAATCTTATAACTTAACTAATAGGATTGAACATGCTTTGGTTATTAAATTTGAGATACCGCCTATTGGCAATTACCATTCACGTAATAACAAATAACCCAGAAGTGGAATGTAAATGCCCAATGACTCTATTCCATTCGGTAAAACCATATCGCCTTTGACATTGAATGTTACGATAGCTTTTTACTTGATAGGAATCACGGCCGAGTTAATAACATTACGATACCATCTCAAAAGCAATTTTTGGTTAGACAGAGTTATTTATGATTGTTTTTTTATAAGATAACTAGCGACCCGCCCTCGCTTCGCTTCGGTTTATTTGAGTTTTCTATAACACACGTACATAAAACAAAATTTATGATACATAAAAACCTTCCTCTTGAATCACTCTATCTACTAAAAAAACCGCATCAAAATCCGTTGCGTAGTTTTAAAGATCTAAGCATACATAGGGACAGACAGCGGGAAGCGACTTTGTTTTATACTATGTATTGATGAAGAAAAATAAGTTAAGACTGCACCGAGCAAACGTCGAGCGTCCAGTGGCGCCCTCAATACTATTATTGTGTTTTCTAATTAACTAGAGAATTAGCGCAAGTAAAAATACAATTACAAATACAATTTCTTGAAATTGGTCGGTAGGTTTTTGTACTACAAATGAAAACACAAATTATAGGGTATATCACATAGTTTAAGAACAAATTTACAATAAACTGTATTTTTACTTGCACTACAAAAAAATAACGTCTGATTGCAAGGAAATTCTTCAGTTTATTAGAAAACACAATAATAGTAATGAGGGCGCCACTGTACATCCGGCGTACGCTCGGCGCAGTCTTAAGGGAAATAGAGACAAGAAAAACTTCTGTCTAAGTATTTCTCAGCCTATTTGAAAAACAGAACCGGTAAAAATTTACTTTGACATTTGAAATTAAGATACTAGGAAACAAAACAAACAGTAAACACAAACAAAATCTCGAAAAGACTTCCACGACGCATGGCAAAACAAGTTGACATACACAAGTAATTCAGAATATATATCATTATTTAACAAATGACATATCAAATTCCACCAATCTTTTTTGGCCTTGTCACGGTAACGAAAACAAATGTTTTTTTTTTTTTTTTTATGTCATAGAGAAGACAAACGAGCACACAGACCACCTGATGGTAAGTGGAAACTGTGACCCATAGACATTCGCATTCACAGGACTGCGATGCAATCCTAAGACTGCAAATGCGTTGCCAACCCTGAGGACTAAGATGGAATGCCTCTATGCTAGTCATTTCACCGGCTGTCTTATCCCCAAACCGGAACACAACAATGCGAACACTGCTGTTTGGCGGTAGGTTAATGGATAAGATGGTGGTAGCGATCCGGACGGGCCCTGCACAAGGTCCTACCACCCGCAAAAATGTGTTGTTTCTTTCCCAATTTACATCCAAAGGAATCAATTCACCCATGACAGGGTAACCGATGTGAAATTTTACGGGTATCGGCACAGTAATACGGTATCACAAAAACGTGGAAATGATTTATTGTGCTTGAACGAGGTTAATCAAAAGGTATATTTGTTTCTGGATATAAATGTCGGACTTTACATACATACTTAAATCACGCCTGTTTCCCAGAGGGGTAGGCAGAGACCACTTCTTTCCACTTGCAACGATCTTGACAAATTTCTTAAGCTTCTTCCACATTCATACATCGAGCCATGCACGCACGTCGGTTTCGGGTACTTAAGATTCGGGCCTTTTCCAGTATTTCTCCGATTTGACTCGAAAAAGTACGCCTAACCCGTCTACTCACTTTTGATCTGTACATCTCTTTCGTCAATCTTCTTTCATCCATGCTTTCCAAATGACCGAACCATCGACGCATGCCCTTTCCAATCTTAGTCACTTCATCTGCTTTTATTCCACATTTCTCTCTGACTTTTTCATTCCTTACTCTATCAATCAGTTTCACACCACACATACTACGCAAAGAGCGCATTTTAACTGCATTGACACGACTTTTATGCTTCAGACTTAAATGGGAACGTATTCGGAAAAATGTTTATAACTTAAGATTGGATTTCAAAGTCGTCGGTCAATCTACTTATGACTATATATAATAGAAGTTAAGTTTGCCTAATCAGTGCAGTGGTAGGAAACTATGCATGAAAAACGCCAGGCTCGCGCCCTGATTTACAGTAGGTATTTCACATAGTTATTACGTTATTAGTAGTGATCGTACTTTTTCTAGCATTTTTGGTGCGATGACGTCAAATGACACACGACAGCGACCTAGGGTTGTCGACGTGTATAATATGATTGACGTTTAAAATTATGTAATATTGTGTTGTCGTTGAAAATCTAACACAATTTTGTTACTTTATCAGTTATTACAATTGTGTATATAACATTAATTATTACCTACTGTAACCCAAAGTCCCTCAAAATTTTCGGAGGGTATGCTGACCTGTTTGAACAACAGCAACATTTATTGCGACTGTATTACATTTTCTCATATAGTAAATTGACCCTTCATTTCATTATGCATATTAGGTTTGGCTTTACATGTTCTGAAAATATTTTTTGTATTTCCTATTTGTTTAAAGCGGTATTATAATTTACTTTTTCATTTTATTAGATTTATGGTTCAAACAATTTAATATTGCACTGAAAATGCTAGAAAAAGTACGATCACTAGTTATTAGATAACTAGATGACAAGGTTTATTACAATGACTTAGTTAAAGATAAAAGTTAGCTATTACAGTACATTAGAATAACATGACGCGCTTGCTTTTGTGTGTATAGTAAAAAAAAAAAACATACAAACATGAAGGGCATGAAGGTATTCACGCCTGTAATCCCAGAATGGGGTAGGAACAGCTATAGAATTACCTACAACTCTATAAACTTGTTGATTATTCTATAACCACATTTTACACCACTCGGTTAATTTTTCATCATTAATTAATTGAATATTGAGTACTGAGAGAACTACTGCTACTCCTACCCTACATTTTCCAATCGCTCAAAGGTTCACTGGAAGAGATCCCTTAAAAGGGTAAGTTTGATTTTGGACATACCTCTTGTTACTGACAATTTTCCTTTTTAATCACATACATGTTATCACTTTTCCAACATCCAAACGTAAAACATGGTTCCATTACAACAGACTACAAGTTATTTTAACTAACAGTAATTAAACCGAGCTGAAGTTAGTTCAAACAATACGACTGAGCTACTGGCGGGAATTAAAAGTTAAGCTGAGGTTTTTCGTTGAGTCATGGAGAAGAACAATGAAGATTGAGATCTGGCAGGGGAACAAGGTCGACAACAATCGATATCCGATTGATAATCTATATATCGACGGTCCCTAGGTAAATCATCGGAAGTCATTCAGGGCACTTTTCAGTACAGTACAGTATCTGAAATTATAAATATTACATTGATTTTATGTATCAAAAATAACTAATAAAAAAAGCTTTTATCTTGCGGCATTTTTGTTTTAAGGAAAATTATATTAGTTTTCTGTGAGTTTCATTTCAGGATAGATGAAAGAAGATTGACGAAAGAGATATACAGATCGAAAGTGAGTGGACGCGTCCGAAGGGGCGCTCTAGGCGTACTTTTTCGAGTCAAATCGGAGAAATACTGGAAAAGGGCCGAATCTTAAGTACCCGAAACCGACTTGCGTGCATGACTCGATGTATGAATGTGGAAGAAGTGAAAGAAATTTGTCAAGATCGTAGCAAGTGGAAAGAAGTGGTCTCTGCCTACCCCTCTGGCAAACCGACGTAATTTAATATATGTATGTATGTAAAAAGACGTGAAAATGATTGACTGTGCATTAACGAGGTTAATCAGAAGGTACATTTAGTTTCTGTTTTTTTTTTAATTAAAATGAATTGAAATATATTTTTTGATTTTCGCTCGTAACAACGTTTGCAGGATTACTTGTCTAAAGTTAAAATAGAAAGCCATAGGGGTTCTTTACGACGTCGTTAGGAATATCAGTCATTCCATACGTTTAATATGTCGTCGCCCGATCGTATAATTCGCCTGTACCCTTACCATGAGTTACAATTAACGTATTCGCTAGTGAGTCGAAGCTCTGTCCCTCATAGACCTCGCAAGTATTCTTATAGAGTGCAAGGGACAGAGCATTTGACTCGCTAGCGAGTACGGTAATTGTAACTCATGGTAAGGATACAAATCATGAAATTCCTAGGCGAAAGGTAAGGTTAAGTTATTTTATGGTATGCCTAGGAATATCACAGTAAACGATTGGACGACGACAAATATAATAATAAACATTAGGCAAGTAAAAAGTCTACATACTGTGTCTTAGTCCATAATCGTATTAAAACCATTTTTTTTAATATGAAATGTTAAAAATAGCCATATTGTTACGTAAGGTTAGGTCAAAAAAGTCTTCATATAGTATTTTGTGATAAATCGACTATTTTTGTTCTTGAGTCTTTGACATTAACATTTTGTTTTTTAAATTATTGCGTTTATTTTGTCAGTTGAAATCATTCCACAATAAAATGGTTTCTAATTTTCATTATTAGGGATCTCCCATCCCTTTCAATTGTCATTCAAGTCTAAATCGAGAGAAAGAGATGGATATATCGTTACATGGAACGTCATTTGTTAAAATTTGATCACCCATTCGATCCAAATAACGTATTCAAAACTCGACACATTTACAAATATGTCACGTATTGCCAGTTCTAAATAAATAAACCTGCCGTAAAGCACTTTATCATTTCACACGGTAGTTGCATTCGCTAGTTTAATCTGGCAAAGTAGCAATTTTCACATCATTCACTGCCACTTCTCTTTGTGGAAATATTTTCAGGTGCCAATTCTCAAAGTGCTGAATGCACTGGCAAGACATGCAAAGAAAGGAAACGTTTCTTAGAAACACCGCTGACAAAATATCGTCCCTTTACTATCTCAACCTCGTATCAGATCAATTAAATACAAAACACACTCAAGTTCCAAGGTTTATAAAGACTACTTTCCTATCAAAATATTTGATCAGTTACGACATTGAGAAAGTAAAGGAACGATATTTTGTTTGCGAGGCGTATCGTTAGCGTCATCCAAGATTTTCCCAACTAAAATAGAATTTGGTTAGATTTCTGGTAATATTCGTGATTAACTTCCATTTTGTTATCAAAACGGTAACGAAACAGGAAAAATTAGTAACGAAACAGGAATTTTCCATGCAAATATCTAGGCGAAAACTTACAAGAATTTTATTTAGTTATTACTGTCGGTTTCTATAATATAAGTGAATTTTTCAATAGTAAACATGGAAATGAATAACTCTATACTTGCCTCTTATCCTATTATTTTATTTTAAGTCTAACACCTGAGTAGTGATTCTGTTAACAACGCCGGTCGTGCGGACTGTCGAGTGATACCAAGCGGCGAGATTAAGTAGTCCCGTCAGTGCGAACAAAACACATTGTAGCGCGTGCATTTTCAATTTAGCAGTACGATAGGTCGAACGTATAAGGCTGCTTAATTGAAAATGCACGCGCTACAATGTGTTTTTTCGCACTGACGGGACTACTTAATCTCGCCGCTTGGTATCACTCGACAGTCCGCACGACCGGCGTTGTTTACAGAATCACTACCTACCCTTGCAATATTTAAGTTGAGTATAGTTGTGATGTAACGAGTTAACAATAAGCCCCATTATCTTATGTTGCTACGCCCTTGCAGGGCGTCACATGAATACCTTTTTGTAATTCCATCTCTAATACTTGTAATGTGACATGCAGTAAACGATTTGAATTTGAATTTGATTATGTGTGTGTAGGAACAGTCACTCAATAAAAAGAAGCATCCTTAGAACCTTGACATTGTAAATGTCATTATGATTGTCATGCTTGTCACTTCATGTTAAGTTTAAAGTTAATAATGACCATCAATTGCTTATCAATTTAACTGAAAAACTGTACCTCGCCGCCCTATTTCTTTGGAGATTGACTTAAGTATTACATTTTTTATCTAAGCTTGTGTCAGCTCGGCGTGTTCCTAAGTCTACGCATCAAATTGTGTACCTACTTGTAGTTTCTTCGACAAGCAAACTAAACTTTTCTTGTAAGCTCCACTACATAAACAATGTTCGCTTTCACTTTTCATTATATTGTGAATAATGTATCAGTTTGTTTTTTTTTGTTTTTCGACTGAAGAAAAATCTTTGGTATAATTTTACACAAGCAATTTACGTATAATATCCTAGACCTTCCCCCCTTCCTATCCTATCCTTTTCCCCGTGTGGTTGCCGGGTTAGAATAGTGCCACTCCATGTCTTCCCGTGGATGTCGTAAGAGACGGCTAAGGGAATAAAGGCGTATAGTATTGTTAGGCGATGGGCTTGCAACCTGTCACTAATACACTGGTAAACATCTTAGCCTAAGTGTGCAAAATGTGGTTACAGAATTATCAAAAAGTTTTTAGAGTTTTTGGTAATTCTGTAGCTCTGCCTACCCCACTCTGGGAATAAAGGCGTGAGTTTATGTATGTATGTATGTATGTATCCAAGAGCGTTTAAATATTTCTGTTAAGTATATTTTTTTAATTTAGCAAAACTCTTCGATTTAGGAAGTTTTGTACATTTGTAAAAAAAATTAGATGAAAAAAAGAAGCCATTGTATAATTACAATATTACAATTAAAATAATTTCATACTTATCTTACTAAATTATATGTGCGAAAGTTTGTGTGTTTGTTTTTTACTACAACGCTACAACCAACGGCTGGACGAATTTGGATGAAATTTAAAATGATCCATATTTGAAATTATATGCCAACGAAGTCGCAAGCAGAAGCTACCAGTTTTATGTTAATCTGTGGCTTGCGGGTGCACAAACAAATCTTCCAACTTTTTTTAATATACAGATGCACGTAATATAATGTTTTTTTTGCGAGTTTAACTGTTACATTTTTTTATGGTGATAGACATAGCTAGTTCTACCAACTAGTGGCGAATTTCCATTCGTATTGCTACCACTATTTTATACTTCAAACTACCACCAAGCAGCAGTGTTCACATTTTGTGTTGCAGTGTGTGGTAAAATGACTAGCTTTGTATTCCATCTTAGTCCTCAGGGTTGGCAACGCATTCGACGATCATATAAAAAAACAGCGTAGTGATACATTCGTCGAAAGGTGTTTTGATAAAATAATAAGGGTAGTGATTCTCTCAACAACGACGGTCGGACGGACGAACGAGTGAATGTCCAAGCGGCGAGTTTAAGTAGTCCCGTCAGTGCGAACAAAACAAATTTTAGCGCGTGCATTTTCAATTTAGCAGCATGGTTTCTGCCGATGGATTGAACGTTGAACGACGGCTGCGTAATTGAAAATGTGCGCGCTAAAATGTGTTTTGTTCGCTCTGACGGGACTACTACTACGGGGATTTGTCTATCCTTCGGCATTGTCCTTGCTTATTCTACTCCAAAGTTAACTGGAAGAAATCCCATATGGGATAAGTTCGCCTATGTAGGTACATTATTTATATTGATGCAAACATGTCTTTGTAATTGTTTATGTGCAATAAAGAGTTTACTTACTTACTACTTAAACTCGCAGCTGTGATTTCGCTCGTACGTCCGATCGTCCGTTGTTTTTGAGAGAATAACACCCAAGTTCCCAAATAATCCATAAACTCACCTTTCTTCAAACCAGTTACAATGTTTACGATTTTCTTTATTTATTGAGATAAGCATCATTTGTTTTAGCGGTGGTAGACTTTTGTTGATGTGAGTATAAATTTGTAAGTATTAATAAATATTCTGGATATTTTTGATCAGAAGGTGTATCGAGAAGGGAGCGATTAATAGTACAAGAGCTAGTCGACGAACATATAATAGGTGTCCAGTAAAAATTGAAAATATTTACCCCCTTACTTTTTTTTTTAATGTGGCTTTCACATCTATTGTAGTAAGTATTTCGCCAATGACAACTTGACATTAGACACGTTTGAAAATGTTGGGCTACCCCTTACTTTTAAACGTGGAATAAACTTGAAATAGTTTATGCCATGCTTTGTCACTTTCTGTCAGATGCAAATGTCACAATTACAGATAATCAAAATGCAATGGCATAAACTATTTCAAGCTTGTTCCTCGTTTATTAGTAATATTCCGGGTGATAATTATTATTTGGTCATTTCTCATTGAATGGTATATGTTTTTATCGCGTCAATTATAAAATTCATAGAAATTATTCTGTATGTTATTACTAATTTGCAAATAAGACTCAATTGTTTAAATCCAATCAGGACTAAAATTAACAGTCAAAATTTAATAGAAGACAAATTTACTTCAACTTTTTTTTTGTTTGGAGTTGGTATTTTAAGATAACTGCATGTCCATACTGTAGTTAATTTATTAGTAGTTAGTCGGCATCGAATTGCGTTAGTTAATCGAATGAAGTTAATAAATTCAAAATTAATATTTTACGCAATATGTCGCGTCTAACTTAGGTACAAATATTTGTGAATGTCGTAAAAGCTTAAAGAAATATTTATAAAAGTTTTCTTTACATAATATTTTAACAGCGGTTTTGATGTAGTCGAATCTGATACTTTTTAAATATTAATGTGGTTTTTATTCATAGAGCAAAGTTTTTTATGTATAGTTACTTTCTGTATTTTTAAAATAATTCACTTTTATATGCAAAAGCTAAACTTAATGCCGTTTATGTGTGGTTGTTACAGGAAACTCAGAAACGAAAGTCGCCTGTATATAATATAATATTATAAAGATGAAAGATTTGTATTTTTGTATGTTCGTAATTAATAAACTCAAAACTACTGGACCTATTTCAAAAATTAACATAGTAATTTGAGAGTGCTACATGATCCTTAAGTAACATAGGCTATGTTTAATACTTCTGCGTGGACAGAGTCGTAGGCAACAGCTAGTCTATACTAATATTATAAAGCTATCTCTTCAGTTTGTTTGTTTGCTTGAACGCGCTAATCTCAGGAACTACAAGTCCGATTTGAAAAATTATTTCAGTGTTAGATAGCCCATTTATCGAGAAATGCTATAGGCATCAAATCATACTCACATAAACCGAAACAAAGCGAGGGCGGGTCGCTAACATTTCAAACCTTACAACATCTCTTAGGCTATGTTATCGTACCGCGTATCACGCACACCGCTCACGTATAGTTCTAGAACAACGTATTGAATTTCGGTCACGTAAAATCTTTGTATTTTCTCATCTCGCATCTTAGTGGGTTCCGCCAAGTTTCGTATTAATGCTCGAGAATAGAGTGAAATACGGAAATATAAAGGAAAAATGAGACGAATATGTTTTTGTTAATATCAAACAAAAGTTAATAGTATAACTTCCCTCGTTCTTCAAACAGTACAGTGGGTTAAAAGGTTAAGGTTAAGGTGAAGGTTAAGGTTAAGGTTAGGTTCGGTAACTCTTAACACAGAAAAAAAGGACGAAAAGTTAAACCATATTTCCTGAACTATAACACCTAGGTACACTAAATATGACTAAAGGAAGTAATTCTCAACTTTTCTTTTATTTTCCCAGTTTAGTTTCCCAATGAACCAGTGAATCATATGTTGCACCGTAATTAAAACGTGTTGTTAGTAGTCATAATAAATTATTACATCTAACAACGAAAGGGATCCCATGAAATATACGAATATAATTATTATCAAGAATGCGCTATTTCACAACTAACATCATTAAGATCCTTAGCTTGTCTTATCATAATCAGATTTTTCTGTAACAGAAAAACGTTATTTAATGAAAAATTAACTTTTTAATTAAGTTACTTCAAAGAGAAGTTAGGTTAGTTGAGATAGAAACCATCTCAAACTTTTACGTTACAAAAAAACTTGTTAGGATAAGTAATAATGGGCAAATTATACCTACATAATACGAGTACTATATTGGGGTAAAAATCCTTTATTAAGACCACAAAGAACAAACATTAAACATTTATAACCAATAGACTTAATTCGTCTCAAAATGCTATTTGACGCAAATTACTCTATTAATGTATCAAGTCAGCAATCAGGCTATTTAAAACTGTACACTATTCAAAATAAACTACGACGGAACCTTGAAGTATCCCAGCGTCTCCACTTTACGTTCCTGTTTACTTATCGGGCTTACCCGGAGGACCGGGATCAGTGATTCCGGCCGGAAATTATGCGTTATACTTATAGCTTATACTTATATTCGCAGTTTATAAGGCGGTATGCTAATATTTTAATGTGTTTTTGGTGGCTTGATGTCTGAAAAGATAAGTTGAGTGTCCCACCCAGGGTTTTAGATTTTTGTATTAATTCTAGAAAAGGTGACAAAGATTAAGAAAAGGCTATCTATTTATCTTTCTATTTTAATGAAAAAATATCATAATACTTAATTTTGATAGTGGTTAGATTAGGTAATATCATGGGAAATTTGATATTTTACTATAGTCCATTACTGTTTCAATTTACTGTCGAAGTAAATTATCAAGTATCGAGTATAATTTTATTACCTGGCTTTTCCTGAGATGCCTGTCTAAAAACGCGACCAAATTACATTTTTTTATGACATAAAGTTTAGACCGCCATCTCAGCTACACGGTCACGAGATTTAATTTGGTACCCACCTTAGGTCCAAAGTCAATCTGACATTCTACAACAATAAGGTTGAGTTTCCTAAAAGTTACAAATGACTTGACATCTCTAATGACATTGACGACTTCAAGCATATTTTTCTTGAAATGGGTCTCAAATTAATGCTCGTGACCGTACAATAATTTTTGTACTGTAACGAAACTAACGGAACTATAAGTAACATGTCGCTCATTGAATACAAAACGGACACATTCCAAAATAATCTGCTCTTGCATTAAAATTCTTATACGAATAGCTTCTAATTTTAAAATGCAACACTGAATCATACTCAATCAATCTTTTGTACTCAATGAACGATGTAACATCTATGATACCTAAATTCGAACTAGGAACCTTTAGCATACGATGGCAATATGCAATTGTTTCTCCCTTTGATGGTGTTCGTAGAGGACTTAGTTGGAATCAAAATGACGGGAGGCGGATGCACTGCGCCGTTTGAGCAATCAGCTCGTACGCGGGGAGATCCAATTAGATACAGTTGCTGCGTTACACAGTGAGTAGCTGGAAAACAGTACTTACCTTATTGACGACGCGCTGGCCTAGTTGGTAGTGACCCTGCCTACGAAGCTAGCGGTCCTGGGTTCAAATCCCGGTAAGGGCAGATATTAGTGTGATGAGCGTGAATGTTTGTTCCTGAGTCATGGATGTTTTCTCTATATTTAAGTATATAATTCTCTATGTAAGTATTTATATCGTTGTCTAGTACCCATAATACAAGCCTTGAGCTTAGTTTGGGACTAGGTCAATTGATGTGACATTGTCCCCTGATGTTTATTTATTTATTTATTTTATTATACCCGATGACGTCACAATAGGGTAATTTAGGGAGCAAATGGAACGGTGGCGCAACATGATACATGAAAAATAAGATAAGCTAAAATACCGGGTGTAACATGAGGAAACCGAATAATTTTAACAGCGTATTCCTGAGGTCGTAAGAAGCAAAAAAGTTTATATGAACCCAGGTCGCTGTTAAAATTATTCTGTTTCCGTATGTTAAACCGTGTATATGTATATTCATTTCACCAAATATTCATTCAGGCCATGTAATAGTAGATCACAATGTAATATATTAAAATTAACTTTATCAATTTATGCAATCATAACTTAATAAAGTTTGACCTTAGATAATGTCTATATACATATGGATATTTATATTGACGTCACCTTACTCAGCGTTTCGAGCTCTATTGATCAGTATTATTTTAAATTTTGATATTCGCAAGAAATGGTTTTTACTATACGAAAAAAATCGCAATTATTACCAAATTTCATCTTCGAAGGGTCGATATATACTCGTAAGTACCAAAAAATTATGAGTAACACTTTCGTATTAATTAACACCATAAGACATTTTTTTTATCTTATCATATCTAAATAAATTAGTATTAATTACTACCGTTCCATTTGCTCCCCAAATTACCCTATTGTGACGTCATCGCGACAAAAATCCGGGGTCTAGTCATGTCTGTAAAACCTATATAAATAACTAGAGGACGCCTGCGATTTCATGCGCGTAAAATAAGATAATATTCCTCTCTTCCTACTAGTGGAACCCCATAGAGGATGAATTTCCAAAAATCCTTTCTAAATGCTCATGCACTAACATCATGAAAGGGACCCCGGTACCAAATTGAAAGTTTCTAGGTACAGTAGTTTCGGCTGTGCGTTGATATACACGGTGCTCGCGAGGAACCCGCATTAATTTACCAGCGTATAGCTGAGGTCGTAATGATTAAATAATCTGGTATAACATGTAGTCCAATAACGCATAATTTCCGTGACTCCTCTGGTGCTGCAGGTGTCTATGGGTGACGGTAATCGCTTTCCATCAGGCGATCCGTCTGCTCGTTTGCCTTCCTACACCATACAAAAAAAAAAAAAAAAAGCATTACAATAAATATGGTAAAATTTCTTACTTAATGTTTAAAATTAAAGTGTGAACTCAACTCAGTTCAAGTGTTTCAATAATTACGCAGAGTTTTATGAAGCTAACTATAATTGTTAAGTGAGTAATTTCGATACTTATAATATAGCTTAGAAGTGTCCAATATTCCTAACCGAATGTTGACGTTACTAAATAATGTATTGAACCACCGGTCTCATATAAAATATATAAAATGCCAATTTCATAGGTAAGGACCTAATATTAAATCTGGGTTACTGACTTCGATACCCTTACAGGACTCTGTAATCCTAGAGCTTTGCCTGCCAGTTGTGTTCAGTCGCTTTTTGAAATGTGTATAGATTTACCTACTTCATATCTTCTTACTAAGTATAAGCCGGATTTCCGCAGTGGACGCTACGTTCCCACGTTGATATAATTTGAATTCGTTACCTACCGTCGTGGTTAGAATTTATGCTTTATCAATTTAAATAGTATAATGATTCAGCCTATAATGGGTTCAAATGCATGTACTTAGATACTCTTACAGTCGCACACGCACGAATGACGTCAGTACACACGTTACGAACATTCGATACACGAGGTGTACGTGCGTAGGGTGCGTTGTACGTGCGACAGAACATGACGTTTGATTATTTGGTGCTCTTTCTGCTTGGTAAAACCATCTTACCTTTGACATTGTTATCGTCAGGGTTGAGAAACTTAGCGAATTTTTTTAACCAGCTCGTCAAAAATGTCATATATTTCTGGCAGGGTATTTTAATTTTCCGTTCGAAAAGAATTACTATTATTTCGGTTCTGATCAAAGAGCAAAATAAATCTGTCGCACTGCCATCATACACCATCGTTTTTTACTCTTCTACTCTATAAGCTAGGTCTTTAGTTGCATTTTGACTTGCTCAGCTTGAAGTCAAACCGGCCTTATCATTGTTGTCGTGACGCCTTCCGACTGCAGGTACAATCAAAAACCAAAAATACCAGGTTAATCTCAGCGATCATAACGCTCGTGAATTAATTCCACTCCGAGCGAGGTATTTATGAAAATCCTGGGGTTTTATTCTCTCAAAAACAACGAACGATCGCACGAACAAGCGAAATCGCAGCGGCGAGTTTAAGTAGTCCCGTCATAGCGAACAAAACACATTTAGCGCGTGCATTTTCAATTTGGCAGCATGACTTCTGACGTTAAAATCGAACTAATAAGGCTGCTTCATTGTGAATGCACGCGCTAACATGTGTTTTGTTCGCTCTGTCGGGACTACTTAAACTCGCGCTGTGATTTCGCTTGTTCGTGCGACCGTCCGTGGTTTTTGAGAGAATAACAACCCTGGTTAAGATCCATAATTAACTAGTATTTTTCGAACCGTTTCCAAACCCTGGTTATCGTTTTATTTTTGACTCAGCCGCCAATTGTTAAGTTAATATGGGTTTTCGTAACGTTGACAATAAGTTAACATGTCAAAATCAATATAGTTTAGGTTTAGAGTAAAGTTCTATAATCTGTACCTTGTAGTACCTACAGTTTATGTTAACATTGTGCCTTTTGTATTTGTATAAGCTTTTTGTCGCGATTTCGATTGCGTCTAATGAGTCTAATGCTATCTTTAAGCCAAATATTGAAGTGATAATTAAGCTATAGGGTAAAGTTATGCTTAATCGAGTACTTAAATACCTACTCAGCTCGAGAAATATTCAAATTAAGTCGCAAATAGTTTTGAAAAGAAGGGAGCTCTCCAGCTAAAGTGTAAAGCACAAAAAAGATTTCATTGGATTATTTGAAGGCATGCTATGTTTGTGACTAATATCAACTGTATGTTAGTGTAACGTTTATGGAAACAAGATTCAAGATTATTTCCATACACAGTGGCAATGACATGTAAATCAAAATCAATTTTTAGGTTTATTATTTTACATACAATGAAGAAATTTTTGAAGTAACACCTTAAGTTTAAGTTACACTGTAATTATTTTTAAGCTGACTTAATCGTAAGATGTATGGCTTATAAAATAAATGAGCTAAAAAACTAAAAAAATAAACTGTCAAGGGTAAACTAAGATTGCAGGTACCTACTATGGACAATAATAATAACGTTTAACTAAAACTTAATAAACTTACTTATGTATAATATACAATGAAAAAATACTGTCATAGTCTATGTAGGCATAGACAACCTTCAACATAAATAAATCCATCCTCGTGCCATACTGTATCTCATACATCCACTGTGTGGCCTATGTTGATATTTTGTACCATTTGTTTTCGTGACATGAACGAAAAGGAATTTAACGCGAAAGAGCTTTCTGTTTCAGTTCAAACGAGTGATTTGGGAATTCCCGTTTCTTTGCACTTACTAGGCTGTTACATACACTGGTGGTATTTGGGACACTCCATTTGAGGATGGAATCGTGATACGAATGTCAAATGTGGCGCGTTAATGTTGTTTTTACTGTGATTTTAATAGGGTGCCGTGTATTTGGCACAATTTTGATATACTTATAACATTGTTTAGACGTTTTGACATCGGTGATGAGTTAGACCGAATTCCATTACGAAGCAGAAGTGACTCTGATAGGTTAGGTTGTTAGGTTAGGTTAGGTTTTCTGCTATAAGCTCGAAACCTCTCGCTGGGCTTTCAAAATTTTAAACATTGAAAACGTTTATACTGAAACGTTATTCTGCATGTTAAGCATTCATTATTTTATTCCTTAGTTAACTCATCAATGTTATGCATTATTCGATGAATTAAATGTTTGCGTAATGATTTTTGCTTTACTTTGATATATATACGTTTCTGTTTATTTTCACTATGCTAAAAGTTATTATGCCTTATACAATTATTCCGAAAAATTTATGTGGTAAAGGGAAGGTAAAGGGAAAGGAAAGGGGAAGGGAAGGGAAAAGGAGGGGAGGGTACTTTTTTAAGGATTCCGTACTCAAAGGTTGTCAAGGGATTGCACTTATAATTGGTGAAATCACTAAGGAACCGCTATGAATAAATAAAAAAAGAGGAATAGCTAATAATGGAGTTTTTAAAAATGTTATAGCAATATGTTTACGTGTATGAAGAGACTAATGAGTGTGGGAGGAAGCGAAGGATGTTTGTCTGTATTGTAGCCAGTGGAAGGAAGTGGTCTCTGCCTACCCCTACGGGGAAGAGGCATTATTGGTTAATAATATGTAAATATGTATGTAACAGCAATCGGTAACGTCCTGACATACAACTGATGTGACTAAATTTCGTACTGTATTGTATATTTTGTTATTTAAAACGACGCAACGATTGCTAAAGCAGCCGGTCTTACTTTAATTCCTTTCTCTAATTTACGGGAGCTCTAGTATGTGCTTGAAGTACTGAGTAGTGATTCTCTCAACAACGGCGGTCGGACGGACGAGCGAGTGAACGAGTGAGTAGTCCCGTCAGTACAAACAAAACACATACTAGCGCGTGCATTTTCAATTTAGCAGCCTGGTTTCTGCCGATGGATCGAACGTATAAGGCTGCTTAATTGAAAATGCACGCGCTAAAATGTGTTTTGTTCGCTCTGACGGGACTACTTAAACTCGCCGCTGCGATTTCGCTCGTTCGACCGATCGTCCGTTGTTTTTGAGAGGATAACACCCCTGTTAGGCGTTGGGCTTGCAACCTGTCACTAATACACTGGTAAAAATCTTAGCATAATTGTGCAAAATGTGGTTACAGAATTAACAACAAGTTTTTAGAGTTGTTGGTAATTCTGTAGCTCTGCCTACCCCACTCTGGTAATGAAGGCAAGAGTTTATGTTTTTTAGTATGTGCTTTGTAAGAAGTTATTCATCCTGTGTACAGTCAACATTCCAAATGTCAAACATCCTCCTTTAACGCTTTCTGCAAACGAAAGGCAAATTTTCCATATTCCTGAACTGAATCTTTGAAATATTCCGCCGGTTTGAACTAATTTATTAAAAAAAGAACTGGCTATTTGCTCAGTTCCCTTTTCCATTGACCAATACGGCTCATTACCAAGTCAAAAGGTTCCCGATTCGCCGTTCTTTTTCGCCGCGTAATGGAAAGGAAACGGAAAATGGTAAGTAAAGTTCCGGATCATCCTTGCTTCCAATTTTCTATTTTTCATTAGGTTTAATAGGTGAAAATGTGAATAGAGGCAGTTTATAATAATTATAGTGAGATGGAATTTATGTTATGTTGCTTTAAAAATTGTATAATATGTCGAAAAATCTGAAAGCATATTTAGGTAGTGCAACATTGTAATTTTAATATGAAAATAAATAAGTAATTAGTTTCGCGTAGTGCAGACCTAGAGTGTCCAAGGAATAATCTCTAGTACCAGCAATTTAGGTTATGCGTTGTGTGTCATTCAGTCAGTCACGGAAGAGTTAAAATTGGTTAGATGACATGGTAATTTTGACAAGCAATGTGTTTTTCAACCGATTGGTATAAATATCGGTAAACTATAAATAAAAAGTAATAAAAAATAACACCAAAACATGGAAAAGCATAGTAAACAGTCAATAAACCACCTTTAAAAAAAAAGCAAAACGGCGAGGTTTTTAAATACGTACATTTAAACAAAATGTAAATGTCGCATAACTTCGATTTACGTATTTCTTTGACCAATGCTAATTAAAAACAGGTACTGCCAAATAAACCTGTCGAAAATATTACTTTTTTCTTCTTACTTAGTTACAAAGAATTTGTCACGTAATGATCTGACCAATTGACATTACATGCTGTTTGGAAGAAGACCTGCCCAGTGCCCACGGATCACCGATTCAAATAATGCTTGAGCGGACTGGTTTCCACGGTCTGCTTAGCTAGTGATGTACTTCTTGAATTTATTGGCATTTAGTTGTATCGATAATACAAATGGGTTTTTTATCAGATGGCCTGAGTGCGTGAGTGCACACTCCTTGTCGTAAAAAAAATAGAGCCACTGTCTACTGTTTTCAATATTGAATTAAAGGCATTCAGTTAGCTTAGTTACTTAAAATTAATCAGATAATTATTTTGTGTTATGTTCAAATTATATTTTCTTATATAATAATAATAATAAAGCTTTATTTACTTCCACACAAAGTTCACACAAAGTTAATTGCTAGCTAATTAAAAAAAAAAGTTTTTTTTTATATTTTACAATACTTTATACTTGAGCTATTTGCGTGAGATGGTTTCGTGATATTTATATATTTTAGTTTATTTAAATACTATCGACATTTCCCCATCCCTACTCTAGTGAATCGCAGAAGATGTCCAACGTTGCCCGTTGTACTTTTCCGTGATAAAGTGCATTCGTATGGCAAATGTGTGCCAGACCGTCTTTGTGTAAAGCCGCGTATGTAATATACGGTCTCTGTCACACGACATAAGTAGAAAGAGGACAGCGTAATGAAACGTGGCCGGATTCGGTAGTTTGAGCTAAAGCTACAGTTTTTAATATCATAACAAGATATGCCGTTATATACCCCGTTCTGATCATAAGCACATGCAAGTGTCAATGACTCTGTAGTAGTCGGGACCACTGGTTCGTAGCTGATTTTCGCTACGATGTGGAAAAAGTCTGCTACAGGCTACACCGTAGCACTCGTAGCATTGCCGAGCCTCAGTACTCTGCTAGCCATCGATTTTACCAATCTGGAATAAACCTTATTCCGATGTTAGTCTGTGCTTAATCTTGGTTTAAGACCTCATTCTCGTTTGGTTGAATCCGCCCTGAGTATAACAATATTGTTTTTGACCTGTTACTCGTATCGTATTGACGACGTAATGATGAACATTCACAAACTAAACTTTAGACGTGTCTTATGAGTAGGTACCCAGACCTCAATGTTATTGATACAGTTTCTAAAATAACAATAAAAAATACAAGATTCAGAGTCAAATATTTTCTATCGCCGGAAATTGAACCCAGGGCTGCTGTCTTTTAGGCATGTCTAAATAAATTCAATTCAGGTCATCATATTAATAACAAGACTAAGTGCAAGACTGAGGCTCTATTCCACTCCAGAATTATTTAACATGTTATCGAAATGAAAACTTCAAGATACCTCTTATTAATATTATGTGTCTATTTATGTATGTCATTATATGTAATTATTTTGTATTTATTTGTATTTGTATGTATTTTCTTACCTATTTATTTGTGTAGTATGCGTATATTTATCACTTCCCTATCCTCATACAGTCTCCTCAATCATGGTCAGGTTAACTGGAAGAGATCCCTTATAGGGATAAGTTCGCCTTTGTACATGTTAATCTTAAGTTTATGTACGAATTTACTTGTAATTGTTTTTTTTATTGTGCAATAAACAGTTTACATACATACATACATACTTTTTCTAGTTATTAATTTTATTTTAATTTTCAATTTTTCTTTTAAGAATCTCAAGGATAATAACCAGCACTTTTACCTACTGTGTAAAATATGTTAATTTGACACCTTATCCCTACTAAAAGGTTGTCTGGAAGAGATCGCTTATCAGCGATAAGACCGCCTGTTGTTTACCTGTGTTATTTTTAGTTTGTTTCTCTGTAATGTTTTTGTTTGGTGTGCAATAAAGTGTTTTGTATTGTATTTACCATTTCACCATTAGAATGCGACATCATCCCTGAGTATCATAGGCTACTTATTACGGGAAAATGAACTTTGGGATCGCAAAAATACAAACTCCACGCGTACAAACTCATTGGCAGAAGTTAGTATTAATTTATTTGGAAAGCACACGGGGCGTCACGGAGTGTAAAGTGAGCCCACCGAGTTCAGGCAATATTGAACCTATACAGTGTGTTACCAGCACCCTAGCTTTTTTTAAAGTAGGTTTAAATAACGTATATCTGTAACGTAACTATGACGTTTATTTAATAATTAAACAACTTTTCAGGCTTTGGTAACTTTCTAACAAAATGTTAATTGCCAGCAATGTAAAGCACAGCAATTTGACAAGTGTAAATGACAGTCAACGGCTACTTTGTATATCATGATCTGCCCCCGTACCACAACATGCCTTGTACCAAGCAACAGTGATACTGATAACGATGAACACGCAGCACATGCACTACATTAAAAATGGACAGTATCTAAGGAAATTAATTGTGAAGTTATTTTAATTATTTTTTAACTGATAATACTTGCAAACAATTGCTAAAGCAACGTATTATCGGCAGTTTTAATAAATGCACGCATGCCGGTAACACACTATATGTGTTAGGTAATCAAGTCTCCGTTTGAACGCCTCATTTGCTCAAATAATTCCAATGAATGAGCATTAACTAGCACGAGCTAGAATTAAGAGGTTTAAAATAAGCCGGTAAGTCATTAAAAAAAAGTGGAGGTGATAAAAAAAATGCTCATAAATAGGGAATATTTTTGACTTTTTGTTACAGTTTCAATAAAAGTTGATTCATGTTATAAACAGTTGATAAAAAACATTTTATGAATAACTTTAAAATAACCAAGATATTTATCTATGTCAATGATCGGACTTTACTCCGACGAACCGTCTGTTGTTGCAGCCGATCGGCCGTGAAAATTAAGAAAAGCCTCGTAGCGCGATAATAAACTGCAATAGCTCAAAAAAATTCATCTTGGGACAAGGTTTTATTGCCGACTGCATTTGTACTGTTCTTTGCACAGTCATCATCTACTTGTCAAGACGATTCTAACAAAACTAAAATTGAACTTGCAAGATTTGACCCTTACATACATACATACATAGATACATCGTTGCTTAAAATTAAATACTAAAGGGCCACAAATCAAAATGTGTTTGTGTTGCATTTAAATTCGGAATGCTATATACTTTAAGTTTTAAATCAAACTAAGTATGTCTGTTTTTGTTATGGGGCGCTTTTGCATTTAAGCAGCGACATTGCAAGTTAAATAACGCTTTTAAAAAAGCGACGACTTCGAATCGATTTTGCGCGGTAACGAAAAATTCTCTTCTTTTATCCCTGTTGGTAGAAAAAAGTTACACGGTTTGTATTCAAACAGATTGAGGTAATTACGTTATCTACATGTATTTATATCTGTGGATCTCATCATCATCAAAGGTGCTAAGTAATACACAGAGACATTTGATATTGACATTCGATACTCGTTGTCGATGCTAAGGGGTATTGATGGGAGCAATAATATTGTACAACAGTAGGCTTAAAATATTTATTTATATTATTGGAGGACAAAGAGCATGTCATAATTTCTGAGCGCAGAGGGGTTATTATGACATAAAAGCAGTTAAAATTACGGCGAGTGTAAAGGACAGTGCTATAGGAGTCATATATCTCTGTCCCTTTCTTTCAGCGTAAACTAAACTGCATAGCAATGTCATAATAACCCTCCAGTACTGGTTAATTAATATTGAATGTTCACTGGTCGTGATAAATTAATGTCCTGTGACAAAGCACTAAGTTGATATTTGTTATTGGATCTATATAATAGTAGATAGATAGGATTTAAATATATTTTTTGTAGTAAAATATATATTGGTACCTATATCAAGATGATTATGAGTAAATGTATGCAACTAACATAATGCGCAGTAACAACTATGACGTGTACGGTTACCAGCGTTAATTTGGGACCCATTTCAAGAAAAATATGCTTGAAGTCGGCAATGTCATTAGAGATGTCAAGTCGTCTGTAACTTATAGGAGACTTAAGACTGCGCCGAGCAAACGTCGAGCGTCCAGTGGCGCCCTCATTACTATTATTGTGTTTTCTAATAAACTAAAGAATTTCCTTGCAATCAGACGAAATGTTTTTGTAGTGCAAGTAAAAACACAATTTATGGAATACGTATCAAACTTTAATAACAATTACCCTTGGAGTAGTCAGCTTAACGGGAAAAGGTGGCCACTTTTTTCCGTTAAGTTAATAACTCGAAGGTGAATTGTTATTAAACTATATGATATACCCTATAAGTTGTATTTTCATTTTTAGTACAAAAACGTTTCGTCTAATTTCAAGAAAATAGTTTAGTTTATTAGAAAACATAATAAAAGTAATGAGGGCGCCACTGTACATCCGGCGTACGCTCGGCGCAGTCTTAACCTTATTGTTGTAGAATGTAGGATTAACTTTAGACCTAAGGTGGGTTCCAAAATAAATCTCGTGACTGTACTAACCAGGGTATGAGAAAATGTGTTAAAAGATACAAATATAAAAGATATTTATTCAGTAAGTAGGCCGCACGGGTACTTTTACATGTCAAGAATCTCAAGTATTTTTTAAGGGCGTACCCCGTCTCGATGACCTCGAGCATTTCAACTTCTTCCCTCCCCACTTCCTTTCCTCACCTCTGCAAGTTTACGTACATGCGCCATCGCTTTTTCGTAACGCCATCTAGTATAAAGTAAATGTACTACAATGGCCAACTTTTTAGGCCGCTAACGACATCTTACGGATTGTTGGCGTACTACTATAACTTGCAGTTGGTATTGAGACTTTTTATTGATCATTAATAGGAGATTTCCGAGATATTGATCATTAATAGGATTTTTTGTAATTTTTCCTTATGTCCGTGATACGAAAAACCCCTTAATTCAAGTATTAATTTAAATAAAAAACAGTGTTTTCTTGCATGACTTGAAACACTATGAAATAAGGAAGCTACATGCCATTTTTTTTCCTTACAACTTTTTGAGTAACCTTACAAAATTGGTTTTTCCATACTTGGTGAAACACAAACGCGGGGTTCTCTTAGTATGGAGAAAGTAACTTAGGCGCGTTTACTCAAAAAGTTGCAAGGAAAAAAAAATGGCATGTAGCTTTAAAACTTCCTTATTTCATAGTGATTCAAGTCATGCAAGAAAACACTGGTTTTTTTTTTAATTAATACTTGAATTAAGGGGTTTTTTGTATGACGGACATAAGGAAAAATTACAAAAAATCCTATTAAAATGATCAATATCTCGGAAACCGTGAAACTTAGCATAATAGTAAATGTGGTCAAAAATGTTCAGAATGACCCTTACAACCCCTTAAAACCCCTACACCCGACTGTCAAACACCCTGTATAATATTTACCAGAAATATAACAAACTCGTCAGTGGAGTTCAACAGTGAGTCGTGTACCTGCTCGTAAAGTACTCGTAGTTTTGAGTGAGAGTAGTGTTTGCACACTGTAGACACCAGGCATAAGAGATATGACAGAATGCTAGTGGTGCACAGTGCGGGTAAGTCGGCTTGCTGTGAGACTGCGTCATTTGCTTGGAAGGTCGTCAGGTTGCGTAATTGTCCATTGTCGAGGGTCACCAATGTAGTTAGAGAGGGCAATAGAGAAATCTCTCTCCAGGCGGGTGTTATGCCTGGGGACCAAAGTCCATTGGGATGAAGTTGGAAGTGCTACATATATCAACTGACTGTTGAAATTTCGCTTGCGCGTTGTAGAACAGTTTAGTTCCGCTGTCTGACGTTGTGACGCTGTTGGCGCTGGCGAGTTGGTGGTACATGGTTTGCCGTTAGATGTCGCCACGTCGCGCGTGGCTCCGAGCGGCACGGGTTCCCCGTTCGACGGCCAAGCGGCGTATGCCGCCCGTCGCCCCCGCACAGACCCGGGAGTGGGGATTAGCGCGCAAACATTAATATTTTCTTTTTCTCAAAAACTACAGAATCAATTAAAAAAACATCCGGCCAAATTAAAGTTCACATTATTTTCCAATTATAAGTTAAGTCTCATGTGTAAATATCGCATAATTAGGCAGTTATAATGGATTATAGATCGAGAAAAGGGTTCACGGGAAATTATTATACTCTTAAAATATAAACATTTGCGAAATATTTTTCCGTGAAAAATAAAGAACAAATGCCAAGCTTAAATATATGTTTTTTACAGATTTTTGTACTACATTTTGGCTTATTTGAATCGACTTGAAAATCGCTAAAATACGCCGGGTAGCCCCTTAAGTGCTCGAAAGGGTAATTTTAAAACTTCGTCAGGTAATTTATTATAGAAATTAATGCATTGACCAACAAATGATTTATATACTTTACGGACGCGGAATTTTCGGAAAACAATGTCATTTTTATTATTGCTGGTTTATTAAGTTTCCCATAAGCGTCTTATTTACCTTCAATTAAATAAACAAACTCATTACACAACACGCGAAGATAATTGACTCCTTTGCGACGCCATTCCAAATTCTAACAAACATCAAAAAGGAAAATAAGGAAACATTTGACAAAGTGCCTAAGGCCCACGAAAACCACGAAAACCACGAAATAAGGTATTTCCATAACAAAGATTTATTTAAACGAAGCAAGTAAAATATTATTGCCAAAATGTAAACCGCTTGCGGGTTTTGAACTTTGATTGCATGGAAACAGCATATCTGTTGTCGTGGTCAACGTACTGGCTATTTAAGAGCAGAATGGTATCGTACGTGTCGATTGCAAACGGCCTGAGGCATGAATCTCGTTGTCAGTACCCTTACCATGAGTTATAATTAACGTACTCGCTAGTGAGTCTAAAACTCTGTCCCTCGCAGATCTCGCAGTATTCTTATAGAGTGCGAGGGACAGAGCATTCGACTCGCTAGCGAGTACGGTAATTGTAACTCATGGTAAGGGTACAGGAAATTGAGGAGAACGTTTGTGTGGGACGCTACCTGCTTGGATACATTGGTTTTGTAATGTGTGAACCATTTGAACGCCTTACGTCAAAATACGAAATGTGTCACTAACGCCAAACACTTTTGCTGCTTTGCAACAACAACAACAACTCAATTCATACGAAACAGACTTTTTTATTCTTTAGCTTTTTAGATTTAATTTAAAAACCGTATGTATTTAGCAATAAATAGAAGTGGATGTGTAGTAAATGAATTTGATATAGAATTAAATCCCAATTTCTACGAAAATAAATTAATGTGACACAAAAAACCCGTCGTCCTTTCATATGACAATGCTCAACGCTATCAGTTAAGTAAATTTGATTTCGATTAGGAAAGGAATTGGAAATCCGAAACGTTTGCACCAGCGTTCCAGGCCTCTATTCTCTTTTATTTTAAACCATTATTATTATTTTCCATGATTAAGTAAAAAAATAGTTAATTATTCACAAATGAATATGTAAAGGTTTCACAAAATAATAGTGATGACCACGACCACTCTGTCAAGAGTGACACCGACAAGGAAGAAGACATGACATTCATACATACATATATTTATTTATTTCTTGGTTTGTTCTGGTTTTTCTTTTGTACAGTAAAGTATTTACATACATACATACATACATACAATCACGCCTCTTTCCCGTAGGGGTAGGCAGAGACCACTTCCTTCCACTTGCTACGGTCCAGACACACTTCCCTAGCTTCCTCCACACTCATAAGTCTCTTGATACACGTGCGTTGGTTTAGGGTCTCCTGACCCTGGCCCTTTCTTTGTCTATATGTCAAATTCTTATCTATAGAACAGACAATATTGAAGAAATGGAAATAAAAATGACATAACATACTTTGAACATATTATTCGCATCATAGTATATTACAACAGAAAACCTTCCTGAACATCGAAATGCCCTTTGAGTAAGACCTCTGTATTTGCCCATCTCGGTTATTATATTTTCGGCACGAACCTAAAGATTCTGTTTCCTTTAAGGAATGATATTTGGGGGTGATTATGATGACGAGACTACAACAATTTTATCTTACTCTGCAAAAGTTTGTGTTATTTTCGGTTGTTTTGTACATTCGGTTTCAACATTATTTTTATGTTAGAAAGTGTAACAGTTCCTGATAACGTCTATGTATCTTTACATAATATAAAAATATACAACTTAATATTTTTTAACAACAATACATAAACATCTTAGTGGCGTTAGACAAGATGTTTTGCGAGAACGTTATTGTTATCGAAAATGTAAAAGATTTACTTAAGGTGCCGGACGGTAGCGTCAAGCGCTTATTCCATACATTTTGAGTTTTCGAAAATATTTTACGTTAGCGTTAAAATCACTTTGTCTTGCACCACAGTGCGCTAAAGTTAAAACTTAAATTTCATATTACAATGAAGCTATTTCTCGTTCGTCGAGATTACCGCAGGGCTTCTCAAGGCAAGAAAGCGAAAATCTCTCTACTTAACGGTAACGAAGCTTGGCAAAATATTATATTATGTTCTTCCTCATTCTTTCACAATTATACTAATACGAGTAATCCAGTAGAAGCTCTGGGTAAATTAACTAATGAGTCAATTGAGTAATTTGCTCTTTGTGACTAGTAGTGGGTGCACGTTCAATATAGGTTTAGCTTTTTACTTTGAGCTGATACTTAAATGTTTTTGCTGATATTACTGTTTCTTCTCTATTATACTCATTTTGTTGTTAAAGATTCTTATTCTAATAATATTTAGAACCACTTATAGTAGAATCGGCAAACGTAGTGTAGGACGCCCTCAGACTAGGTGGAGTGACGATCTTCGGAAGGTGGCTGGCAAGAGCTGGATGAGAGTGGCCACGAATCGTGCTCGTTGTCGTGCCATGGGAGAGGCCTATGTCCAGCGGTGGACTAATATAGGCTGATGATGATGATGATGATGATAGTAGAATCACAGCAGTTTTGAAAATTAAAGTTCAAAATTCAAAATATTTATTCAGTAAATTAAACATGAGGCCTCTTTTACACGTCGGTAATGTGTAGTGAATCTACTAGCGCTTCGGACAAGACCATCATTGCGGAGAAGAAACTCTTCAGAAAACTTCGACATTATTCGTATTGCTGAAAAGTAAAATTATGTTATGGAGTGTGTTTAAGCGTGATTTCACTCAGTCTTACCATACAAATTTAACCGCGTCCCAAATGTCACGATAGACAACAGTTGTATAAGACTAGCCTAGACTAACTAGTAAGTATTAACTTACTATAATTACTAGTACTAGTACTGGGGTATAGTCACCAGTAATTGGCCAGAGACCTGTAGTCGGCCTCTGCCTATATTTTGTATGAGTGAGAAGAGTACGAAAACTCTTCGCACTCTTATAAGGTCGACAAACTAGTCTCTCTCTGATCACTGGTGACTTTACCCTACTTAATAAGAAAGTAATTAACAAATCGCACCTTTAGAATTATAGTGACCTAATTCAACATTTCAGCTTTCGACATAGAGCCGTAAATTTATTGATATAGAGACCTAACTCAAAATACAAAATTTGTGAATTAGGTCCCTGTAATTCTAAAGATGTGAAATGTCGTAGCTCACATGGTGACAATGAAAGCATTTACATTAAAATATATTACTTTATTATTTTATAAACGGCTATGCAACTGCCAATAATTTTGTAGTTATTTTATGTTAATTACGTAACGGTTTTGTTAATACAAAAGCGTTGAGTTAAAGTAAAAACTGTCTCGCGGAGGAAAAAGGATCAAAGCGGAAATTTACCTCATTATAAAAAGTACAATATCTCAGAATAATTGTACATCGTGCGGCTTGTATGTGTGTGTGCCTTACACGTACACGCTACTAGCAAATGTTGGGGCGAGGCCGGAGACTGATAGAGCTGAACCAGTCAGGGCTGGGCCGTTGTCACGTTTGGCTACTTTTCTTTTAAGACTGTGCCGAGGAAACGCCTAGCGTCCGTGGCGCCCTCATTACTATTAATGTGTTTTCTAATTAACTAAAGAATTTCCTTGCAATCAGACGATACCTTTTTGTAGCGCAAGTAAAAACACAATTTATGGGATACGTAACAAACTTAAAAAAACAATTACCCTTTCAGTAGTCAGCTTAATCACGGGAAATTGTGGCCACTTTTTTCCGTTAAGTTGATAACTCGAAGGTGAATTGTTATTAAACTATGTGATATACCCTATAAGTTGTGTTTTCATTTGTAGTACAAAAACCTACCGACCAACTTCAAGAAAATACTTTAGATTATTAGAAAACACAATAATAGCACAGTCTATAAACCAATACAGTCGTTCGACGAAGCCGTCTAGACAGGGCAATCGTGCGGGGTGTGAGGGGCGAGGGGCGGGTAGGGCGAGCCCGAGCTGCATACGTCGCCATTGTTAGTAGCTCGGGACATATCTTTCAGGGCTACTGCGTGTCGTGTGTTGTATGTTGATGTGTTTAGAATAAAAAATGGTGCATACGACATGTGCTGTGCGAGAATGCAATTCATCATCTCGCACAAATAAAGATCTGCGATATTATCAATTTCCACACTCAGAAGAAAGGTAAATATATTATTTTATAGTGCTTAATTTACAACATTTTTGTCATGTCATGCCAACGTACACAAAATGGCGGATGTAAAAGCGTGACGCCTGCCAGCAAAAATTTAAACTTTTCTCAAACAAAAAAATTACATCCATTTTTAAATTTAAAATGGCGGACATGACTTTTATAAATAATAATGGGAGTGCTGATTACGAAAAAGATATCCATGTTGAAATCAAAGATGGCGGACGTAATTTTTTCTTAAAAATCGATATGGGTGTCATCTTCGAGGTTCCTCGGGGTGCCGATTACGAAAATGACATTATTTTTGGAATCCAAGATGGCGGACTTTTTTTTTTTAATATAATGATATGGGTGTCATTTTCGAGGTTCCTCGGGGTGCTGATTACGAAAATGACATCCATATTGAAATCCAAGATGGTGAACATAATTTCTTTAAACAAAATTGTATGGGTGTTTGAATCTAAAATCATACCTAAGTTATTTATGGCGGAACAAAGAAACGTACATACATACTTTAAACCTAAAACCATTACCCTCTTTTTTGGGCAGTTGTGTAGTTTGTGACAACCCTAGGTAATTACTGTGGCCTTGTGCGGCGTCGGCATTTACGCAAACATCAAAGGCGTCGGCCCACTGTTAGTTACTCTTTACACTGTGATAATAGTACCGACGGCGCCACAGTACATCCGGCGTACGCTTGGCGCAGTCTTAATACCTAGTGCGTAATTGGGCGCGCTTGCTTGTCAACTTGACGTTACACGGTTGGGTCAATGTATGAAAAATTACGTAGTGGAGTGAGACGTCGTGTATGGAAAGCTGTATGAATTTCGACCTATTTATTCAATAAGCTTACGATGTAACTTCTTTTGATCCTTGACAGTAAAAATAATATAAGTGGTTGTAGGAACTTGTGCAGGGTCCGGTCCGAATCGCTTCTACCATTTTATCCTTAACCTCGTAAGGCACTCCATACTACAAACAGGGCTTTATTGTGAGTGGGACTTTGAATCTACTATCAAGGCAATAAAGGTAAATTATGTTTGTTCGTTAATACCTACTGTTTTCCGTTTCGGAAATAAAGAACTTTATCCTCATTGCAACACAGTTCAAATTAAATTGCCTTGATTAAGTACATCGTATTGCTCACTGAGCCTTACGAGGTTAAACCGGCCGCCAAACAGCAGTGTCAGCATAGTTGTGTTCCGGTGTGGGTATCAGACAGCTGGTAAAGTTACTAGGAAATAATCCTGGTCTTAGAATTGCAGTCTTAAGATCGTAGTTTTGACAGTTAAAATGTCTATGGGTGGCAGATTTCACTTTCCATTAGGCCGTCCTTTGGGCTGTTTTGCCTTCTTTGTGCCACAAAAAAAAACTAAATTAGGAGAGATACTAAAATGGTAATTTCAAAATTTCAGGCACGTTCTTAGTATGCCAGTATTAAAGTTATTCTTCAATCTGTTAGCACGACATTTCACACTACGAGGTCCAAAGTAACTCCAGCTCATTTAAACCACTCAGATACAAACTGTAAAACATTTTTGGCGCTAAAAAGCGGCCAATGCTTGGCAAAAGTTTTAATTGCTCTTCAAATTAATGTTCAGCGGTAGAGTAGCCGGGTACATACGGGAGGAAATCTCACTGAGAAACGCTGTACAGTACACAAAGTTGCTAAAGGGCATTGGGTAAAGTTTGAAACATATTGTATTTTTATTTTCAGCGGCCTCAGCTGATTTTTACATAGTTATTTAGAGGACCTCGAAATACACATAGATATATATAATTTATGGCGTTTAATGATATAGAAGCTGAGATATTTAAAATTTAAGTGTTCAGTTCTTGATATTAAAAGTACGCCCAAGTAAGAATGTTAAATAGCTCGGCTCCGATGCACTTAAGAGTATTACATTACATAACAAAACATGTTTATTTTGAATCATTCTATCATAATTTACCATTTTTACTAATGGGCGATCACCTTGAAAATGTATGTCTTTTACAAATGACCAACACTTTTACCCAAACCCCTTTGAAACTAAACGTAGGCTTCACTTTATGGTTTAGCGTAATGTATTTTTGGAGATTTAACAGTGTAATATGTTGTAGCCTAGTTAGTAGCCTACGAAGGTAGTGATCCCGGGTTGAATTCCCTGTAAAATAATTGTGTAAGAGGCGTAAGTATTGTTTCTGAGTGTTGGGTGTCTTTTATGTACATATTTAAGAGTTTATTTTACAAATAAGTATGTATGTTGATCATTGTCTAGTATCCAAAGTTTAAGCGTAGACCGTTTAATGGCAAGGCATCTATAAAGCAGGCAGTTTCAAACAGCAGTAAGTTTATGTATAATTGTAGTTTATAGGAATTTTTTTTAAGCGGTTGATTTCTTTCACACTCAGGTTGTGGCCCTTAGCTACTTAAGAAGAAGAAGAAAATCCAATCTGTAAACAAATACACTACTATATTTATTATATTTTTTTTGCGTAAGGTAATGCCGTACCATACCATACCTCAGTCGCCGGGCCATTAGTATTACTACCAGCCACTAACTACAGTATGCCTTCAAAAGATGGCAGCACAATCGCGACGCTAACGCCATCTAGCGAACAACCGTGTGATTCCAAACAGATTCTGTAGCGTTGCAGAGCTACGAGCCTGACGTTTTATTTATTAGAGCGCTCAGTGGAGACGAGATTTTTTGGATTAAGCTCACAATTCCACGGGAACTGTTGCTCGATTTTTCCCACTAACGAGGACTCGCATTAATTTACTTATTTCAGGACTTGTTGACAAAGCCTGACTAACTAACAATTAATATCTTTTTTTGACTTAATACTTTTTAAAAAGGCAATTACTCACTCGAGACCAAATTGAATAAATAATAAATTGCCAGTAAAGAGATATTCCATAGTTGTTTTCAGGGTTTTCTTTGTTGGGTTGTTGTGTTGACAATTCATATTACCTACGTCTATGGACCCCACTTATCATCAGATGACTTGTGTGCTAGAGTGCCTTCTCGTTGCCATTAAAAAATGCAGGAAACACCATGTATCCACTTTTGGACTTTATTACAATGCAAAAAGGTGAAAATGTGGATAGATCTCTTAGTTAATAGATTCATACATACATAAATTCACGCATTCCCAGAGTGGGGTAGGCAGAGCTATAGAATTACCAACAACTCTAAAAACTTGTTGATAATTCTGTAACCACACTGACCACTGACTGCTGAGTTTCTTGCGGCGTTTCTTCTCGGCAGTGGTCTCCTCTTGGGAAGCGCTGGTAGATTCATGACGTGTAAAAGTGCCCGTGCGGCCTACTTACTGAATAAATATCTTTTATCTTTTTATCACATTTTGCACACTTAGGCTAAGAGCTTAGGCTTGAGGCTTAGTTAGTAGTCGACAGTAAAAATAAAACTTGCGCGCAACTAGCTTGCATTGTAGTTTACGGACTAATTCATTATTTTCACCATAAGGGTACTTATAGGAAGTCATTTGATAGTCTAGAACAAGGCAATAAGGTGCGCCAAATTTTGACAACAATCAAAAAAAAAAAATTAGTAGTATAAAAGTATGAAGTCCATATGCACTTCTGCCTTTTTCCTTTAGTCGGCTAATAGGAGTTTACCAGCAAAGCTGCATTGAAAGAAATTACATATTGGGGTTAACCGATATTCACATCAAAATAGCGCTAATCGAGAGTTTCCTTGAAAAAGGTAATTGGGTAAGTTTGTATTTAATCAATTTTAATAATTAAAATATGGGAGCGGAGATAAAAAATATTTCAGTCAATATAAAATTTTTGATACTTAAAGTAAGCCTAGGTATAACAATTTAAATAACTCGCCATTTATGTTAATTTTCTTACTACTTTTCCGAATGGCTGCTCAACATAAAAATGACAAAACTTTTGCCCCAACCCCTTTTTGTAACAGCAACCATTTTAATTAACATAATTCGATTAGCGCTATTTTGATGGGAATATGGGTTAATTCAATAATTTCTCTCAGTACAATACGATTGTTTCAATGCCTAAACTGCCCCCTTAACTTTTTCTCCCCCACAGTAAATCATAACTTACCCCAAAACCCCTAAATTTTAAAACACCGTCCCAATTACAAAAGTCAACAAACTTAAGCCCCAGTTACCGCTTCCTGGACAGATACAAGGATTTATATCCGGGGGATAAGGGAAAAAAAGAAATCCCTGAATATCTTAAGTTTAAACCCCAAGAAATCTAAACCAGCTTGTCGGCATGGTATCGCCTAACGCAGTCCCTACGGTCTTCCTACGTTGTATTTACGTTTAAAATGTAAGCTGAAGCGATAATCGTTTTATTAGGTTAGTCGGAGCTATTGCGTCTGGAGAGGCTATTGTAACTTTTCGTAGTACGACGTGTTCTACTTTTAAAATTAGTATGAAAAGTTACAATACCCTCTCCAGACGCCTGACCTTAATGTAAAACACAACAGCTGATATGGCTTACCGATGTACCTGCGCGGATGTAAATTTTGCGTCGGGAACCAATCAGCATGATTTACGTGTAGCGTGGTTGTATTCTGTGCTATTATTGGTTGTTAGTGACGCCATGTTGACGCGCGCCCGCGTATCATTCAGTCAGCTGTCAAACGTGAGTGAGTAAGATGGAAAAAATATATGAAATTTAATTTGCACATTATAATTATTACGTATATGATCGTGGGTTTTAATCAAGCTGTCGGAAATCATCGGAATCGTTGTTCGTGTCTGTCATATAAATTGTGCTCTACTGTACCAATATAGGATGAAATGTTAATAGAGAGATGTTTCCAGGCGGGATATGCCTGGGGACTGAAGTATTAGGATGAAGTTGGAACTATTGCTGCAACTGTCTGGAGAAACTTCGTTAGCGCGATGTAGCGCACTGTCAGATTAGTTCCGCTGTCTGACGCTAGTGGCGCTGTTGAGTTGGTTGTTACAAGTTATCGCTAGATGTCACTAGGTCGCCACAAAATTATAGTTTTTAGGGTTCCGTGTCAAGTTGGTAAAAAAGGAACCCTTGTGGTGAGGCATTGTTGTCTGTCTGTCTGTATGTTTTTTTTTCTGCAGGTTTTTTCAGCAACTACAAATGCTATCAACTTGAAATTTGCCATAGTTGTATAACTTGGTTGCGCGCATCAGTTGTAAATAAAAAAAAAAGATTATTTCCTCGTTAAATATTCCAATATGAATTAAATATTATAGGCTCGTAAAGTGGTTTTAAAAATATCTGAACACGCTCAAAGGCGCTTAAAATTGAAATCGATTTCAGATTATGTTTAAGCCTCTTATACTGTTTCAATATTATTGTAATTGTTGTTGAATAACCGTAAGTATCCGATGGTGAATTCAATCACTTCTTAAATCATTATTATTTATATCATGGTTATTTTTAAATCACTTCAAATTATTTATTACTTATCATTTAAACTTCTTCGTTGGCAGATAACAAAAGCAAAAATTTATTGAAAAACGACATAATGTAATACAGTAACCATAACACAATAACTGAAAATTAAAACTAAAATTAAATAAGACTAACTCTAAATACCTATATAAATTAACTAAAACATTAAATCTAAGAATGGCCCCTGTGGCATTGTACCAAAGATTATGTACCAGTTGTTTTTTTACAAAACAGCCTAACCTTATTCATCAACACGCGATAGGTAAAGTAGGTAATTGCTTCAAAACTAAGTTTATTGTATGTTTATGAATAGGAAATCTTTATTGTGAAGCTAATGCTTTAAAATCAAATGTCAAGACTTGACATTTGATTTTAAAGCAAGGTAACTTAGTTACCTATATCAGGTCCGAAGTTTTGTTTCCCAATAATTCCATTTGTCTGAATCCATTACCTTTTTAAAATATCTATGGAACCTAAAGGTTAGGTTAGGTTGATTTTATAACAATACTGAAACGCAAATTTGGACAAATTAAACAAGAAATTGACCTACTACAAATAGGTGGGATCCTGCCGTTATCTATAATTTCCCAAATTTTAATTTCCCAAAAAGCATTGTGTATCATTTATGTTTTATATCCGGTACATCGAAACCGCTTGCTAAATATACTAGGTTAGGTTACACTGGTGACTACCCAAAAAAAATTAACTGCAACGGAATACAAATTTTTGGGCAATGAAAATTTGGCCAATGTTACATTTGATCAAAAATAGTTTGGCCAAACGAAGTATACCCTTAAAATCAAATGTTAAACATATCGCCGCAAAAAAAACCCTAACCACAAAAATAGGTAAGTAAAGGTAACCGTACCCCGCTACTTCTTTCCCTTTGAATACCCTTTTATCTCCCACCGACATGATTTACAGCGCCGACCGCCAGTTTCGTCCAATTTACAGAAAGCCCTAATAAAATACGTACACGTAACAAATTCCCTTTGGCCCGGTCTAACGCAATTAATCTGCGGCCATACGATACATGAGGCCTGAGGTCTAGTTTTAGACAGGTTGTAAACGAGGTAAAATGAAAGCCTGTTTGAGATATTACAAAGCTGTTATAGGACGTTCTTGTAGGTACTGGGCATTTCGCATTTGGTTCTCCTATTGTAACCCGAAAAATATGAACCCTATTTTGACTAACACTAACTTCATTAGGTCTAAAATCAAAAACCTGAATTTTGATTTTTCCTAACTATTCATTAGCCCTAATTTTAGCATCCCGAATTTACGTTATATCTATTTTTATGTCCGATTCTTAATAGCCCTAATTTTAGTACACCGATTCCTATAAACAACTAATATTACTATACCTTACAAGTCTAAAACGTAACGTTTTTTAAACCTAATTACATATGTTCCTAAACAACCGTATCTAAGGTCGACGGAGTTCCGCTTTGCGGAGCTCTTATTCCGCGTAGGTGAGGCACTTCGCGCCTTGTCGCAACTTTAACCTAACCTAACCTATGTGGGTAAAATTGATCCAATTGAGTACTGGTTTTTAATTTATGTTTCGTACAAACAGTCATTAAGACTTATGACTATTAGGTCTATTAATCATTAGGAATAATCATTATTAGTTTTAATAATATAAAGCATTTAATGTTTAGTTCATGTAAACATTAGGGTACATAACTTTAGGTTTAGCAATCAATTAGGACATACAAGTTTAGCTGTCATGAAATTAGGGCTAATGAAAATTATATCAAACGTTGCTATACACAATGAAATTAGCTTTTATGAAATTCGGTCTAGTGGGGGGAACCTTCGCATTTGTATGGAAAAAAAATACAACGAAAGAGAAATACGAGAAAGGACAACGTTTAGAGTTTGCACCAATTGACCACTTATGCTATGGCAGATTTTCAATGTAATTTTTACAAAAACAACGAACAATAACTAACTTTCCAGTCAATTTGTATCAAAAACTAATGATATTGACCATTATGACCATTTTTTCTGCCTTTTGCGACTTTGAATTGCATAATTATGAAAATAGATTCAAAAAGTGGTCAAAGTGTGCAACCCCTAAATACCAACTAATGTTATTATAATTTTGATTACATGTCTTTAAGATACATAAATAGGAGCAAGAATGAAAACATTTCTTATTCTTATATAAATTTGACTGACATGCCACAAGGCGTTGAAACACTTGTACTTGTGTCGCTCTATATTGAAACCACAGCAGCGTAGCGACGACGCAACTCACGCAACGCACCCGGCAAAGCAAGCTGGCACCCGGGTGCGCCAAAGTTCATATAAAATTGCAAATTAGATTATTGGAACTCCGAAAATGTATCTTATACAATTTTACAACCTAATGATCACTCTTCATATAATCGTCATTTTTTTTTTTAATACTAATGATCGGAGCTTATAATCATCTGAACTTATGACGCCAATATTCATAGAACCGTACACTTTTCAGAATTTCTTAAATATCTTACGTGTAGAAAAAAATAGTTTAGGTTAGGTTAGATTTATAAAAAAAAAGTATAATAGTTTTTTGAAAAAATGGATTAAGAGTTGCGATACTTATGACTTAAAAAAGTATGAACAAAAAAGTATGAGCAAAATTTTTCGGAGTAATGATGAGTACATAGCCACAAATCGCTATTTGTATAAAAAAACGAAAGACCAATTTTATACGAGCCAATATGGACCCGTGCCACCCCTCTAAAACAAAAAGTGAATGGCAAGTTAATAAAAAAAAAAAACAAAAAGATACGGAACTCTTTTAACACTCAAAGATAGACAGTTCTCTGGCAATTGTCAGTTTTAAATTTCTACAGCACTTTTATTGAATAAAACAGTTATGAGAGTTTCTCAAGAGTGAAGTGCTTTATTAGATCGTTGCAGTTTTAATTGTCGTTTTGTTTTTATGTCAACGAGTCGAGGATTAAGTGAAGACTTTTTTTACACAAGTAGCCTTTTACTGCTACTTTTATAGCAAATAATTAATTTTTTGCTTCTCATTTTAAAACAGTCCGAATAGTAGATTACATTCTTATCAAAGTCATTAGGTAATTAAACTACTTTTTAACTGCGTTTCTAAAGTACTACAGCGAAAATGTTAACTCATTATTATTTGCCCAATTTAAAAAAAAGAGTAACAAACCAAACAGTCCAGCAAAATACATTTAATTTAAATTATTAACTTGCTTTTTCCTGCGACTCCGTTGAAGAAAAAGTCGGCAACTATCTTACAAGTTATATTCCGGGATACAAATCTATACCAATATTATAAAGCTGAAGAGTTTGTTTGTTTCTTTCTTTCTTCGTTTTATATCTTATCTATGTAGGCGTCCCGATGTTCCACATTTTTAAATTATTCTCACGTTTATTTGAGGTTTTTTGCTACCTACCCAATATCGTTGTACAATTAAAAAGGATATCCGATGATATAGTGCTTATTATTAATGGTTTGAAAAGATTTAGAGTTGTTGATAATTCTGTAGCTATGTATGTTATTGGTTATTAGGCCAGTATTCATCCATTTCTGTCCTTTCTCCTTTATCTAATTAACTTTTTTTATGGCAAGGAGCAAGCAAACGAGCACACAGGCCACCTGATGGTAAGTGGGATCTGGGACCTTTGAATTCTCAAGATAACAATCCTAAGATTTCAAATGCATTGCCAACTCTGAAGACTAAGGCCCGTATTAATAAACCCATCTTGGCTGAGATGCGCGTCACAAGATACGTCAAAGTAAACGTCAAACCATAGAACACTGTCATTTTTGACACATCTCAAGACGAGCATTACAGTTGAGATTAGTTTATTAATACGGGCCTAAGATGGTATTCCTCTATGCTAGGAATAGGGAATATTGTTTTGTTTTTCACAAATCAATAAAAGAGTCTCCGGATTCATGTTACAAACAGGTAAGAAAAACATTATTTAAATAGCTATAAAAATAACCAAGATATAAGAGTTACAGTAAAGTTAAGCACAGTTAACCATACAAACGACGAAGAGTAAAAAAGTTCCGTTGTGCGACGAAAAGGTATCCCTACAATTGTATGGCTAATTCTCGTGTTACAACAGAAAAGTTTCATAGAAAATTTAATGGATTGAGTTGGCGTGGACCACTTTTTGGTCCTTTCCCACAAGCCAACAAAGATTTGTTCCTAGTTTCTAGCAAAACAGAATTTTACGTGGAGTTTATATGAACGACTTGTAAAAATGGCGTCACAGTGCATTCGCATCTTTCTGTCAAATTTTGGTCATCGGTATTTTTATATTTTGTTGAGAAATGCGATTAAATCCATGAAAATTCCCCATTTCATCGGTTGTCTTATCCCCACACCGGAACACACCAGTGCGAATGATGCTGTTTGGTGGTAGCTTAAAGGGTAAAATGTAAGAAGGGAACTGATTATGCCATAGAGAGGCAGAGCTGTAACAATATAGAGATTTCATTGGGATCTTTTTCTCACCGTGCGGAATCCTACGAACGAAAATATTTTATTTGAAAGCTGCTGCTATAAAACAGTTAACTTGAAGCGCTTTAGGAACAAATTAATAATTTTAAATGGTTTGTTATAAAAAGTTTTAACCGTCACAAAATCGAAAAATCTTGTTCTATTGAAGATTGACAAAGTATTTAGCTGAAAAATACACACAGATTCGTGTATTGGCGAATGAGAGAAGTTTGCACATCGTATGTATTAAAATTAAATATATAAGCAGCAATGTTCGCATTGTTGTGTTCCGGTTTGGGGATAAGAAATGACTAGCATCGAGGCATTCCATCTTAGTCCTCAGGGTTGGCAACGCATTTGCAGTCTTAGGATTGCATTGCAGTCTTGTGAATGCGAATGTCTATGGGTCAGTGTCCACTTACCATCAGGTGCCCTGCGTGCTCATTTGTCATCCCTGTGCCATTAAAAAAAAATGTGGTTAAATTGATGTGACGTTTCTTTTCAGTAACGAGAGCAAAAACATATGCCGTTTTTATCGTATTTTGTTCAAACTCATCAGTCCTCAACACCCTGTGTATCGTTAGTTAATCATAGCAAAGAAACAGAACGAGTGAATGAAAAAACTGGAGATTTCACGAGTCGTCCGTTCTGAAGATTAATGAGTTGTTGAGATAGTAGAATGAACTGTTTAGTTCCTGTTGAATAATGACCCATCTATTTTACAACTGTCTTTGTAAGTAAACCTCTATTTATAATCAAGAACGGTTGGGTTTCTTTTATCTGTTCTGTGGCTTATACGACGTTTTGACTAGCAGGGTTCAAGTAGAGCTCCGTCGAAAATAGAAAATACAACACAGGCATTGTTTTTCTAAGATTTGGTTCTCTAAAATGAGTGATGGTCGTTGCAGGGATACCCTACTCAATCAATGTTCGAGATTTTCTAAAAATAACAAGGGTTCTGCAGGAAGAAGCTTCTAAAACTTAACCTTATTTAACTTCAAATTATAATTATGAAAAATGATCAAATGAATAACATTTTTCTTGCGACAGTCAAAGCATTGTGCGCAGATTTTTTTAAGATAAAAGAATATAATTAATCTCGAAAAGCTTTATAACATTTGCATAGTGCCGTTCATGCAAGTTTAAAACTGACAAGTCAATTTTGAAAAACTCTACGTTGTTGTAACGGGCTAAAATTGAAAATGCATAAATTAAAACTGCATAATTTTATGCTAAAAAAAGAGGCCCTAACCAAGATGCATTGTGCTAACTTGCGTTTCTATTCGTTTTGTTTTTAAACCAATCGCGTCACTGGTAGATCACGTGACTCTTCGTATCACGTCATCTACCAGTGACACGATTGGTTAGCTATTGCCTCTGGGGCTCTATTTAACTTAGTAAAATGAAATTGCTTTTACATGTTATAATATTATTTTTAACTGGGCCGGCATTACTGTCAAGTTGATAAGAGCTATCGTAACGTTGACGATATGATATTATGTAAAAAGCAATAATGGTTTTACTAAGTACATCAGAGCTACCCGTACCCTTATTATGAGTTACAATTACCGTACAAGCTATCGAGTAAGAATACTGGGAGGTCTACGAGGGACAGAGCATTCGACTCGCTAGCAAGTACGGTAATTGTAACTCATGATAAGGGTACAGGGTAGTGATTCTCTCAACAACGACGGTCGAACGGACGAACGAGTGAATTTCCAAGTGGCTAGTTAAAGTAGTCCCGTCAGTGCGAAGAAAACATATTTTAGCGCGTGCATTTTCAATTTAGCAGCATGGTTTCTGCCAATGGATCGAACGTATAAGGCTGCTTAAATGAAAATGCACGCGTGAAAATGTGTTTTGTTCGCTCTGACGGGACTAGGTACTTAAACTCGCCGCTGCGATTTCGCCCGTCCGTTGTTTTTGAGAGAATAACATGGTTACGGAGTCAGATGGTGTTAACAATATTATCTTGATTAACGTAGACCTATAAAATTAGGGTTCGTTAGTTTAGTCTTGATAAGCAGATGATGACTGTACTGCCCTCCTAAACTAAAAGGCATTATCTCAAATTAAATTGCCAAAACAGATTCAATCCTTTTCCGATAATAATGAGGTAGAACTTGCTACAGGACTTTGGTCTGAGATACCGCCATTTTTCTTTAGAAACAAAAAGTTGACTTAAATATACTTGTGATAATTGTCTACAGTTTGCAACTACTTTTTAATCTCCTTAAAAGAAAATGATTGTTATAAAAAGCTTATGCATTCGAGAAACTCTAAGAAAGACTCCACTTGAAACTTAAATACATTTATCACTTCATTCACATTTAATTCGATATGAACTTAGTCTCTTGCCGGTGGTTCATTAAAGTTTTTTTATCCTTTTTTTTAACAAAGTGACTAACGTAATAAAGTATCGGACTAGAGCCATGAATACTGGTCACAGTTAGGGAATGCAATTTAACCGGTTATAACCAGTTTTTTGCGTTCTCTAGTCACAGTAAAAACAGTAGTTCGTCTTCAAACAAAGCCATATCGTACGGTTTGCATGTATGAGTGCCTCGACCGTATGTACCGCGAGCCACTTCAAACAAACCCAACAGCACGGATTAAGTTGGTTTATTTGGAAGATAATAAATATACTACCTTGGTTTGCCTTCTTGCAAATAAAAAAGCCACATATCATTCGATGATGTGAAGTTAAAAAAATCTCTTGCGAATATGTCGCACCTTTAGAATTAAAGAGTGACCTAATTCAACATTTCAGCTTTCGACTTCGAGTCATAAATTTATTACTATAGAGACCTAACACGGTTTTTTTTTAATTAGGTCACTGTACTTCTAAAGATACGATGAACGGGGGGTACCCTTATTAAACTTTTATATTTTGAATTTATACCTACACGGTAAAAAAAATGTGTAGAAAAATAGCTTAGGTGTGTAACAACAAAATTTCTGGAATAACGTGACTTTGACAAACATACCGACGCACAGACGAAGAGACGACATGGCGAATCTTTAAAGGTGTCATCTAACTACGGAACCCTAATCAACGATTAACACTATGAATATTTCAAAAAAAAACTTACCGCTACTTACGTTCAAGCAGCAGTGTTCGCATTATTGTGTTGCGGTGTGAGGATAAGACAACCAGTGAAATTACTAGCATAGACACATTCCCTCATACGTATTTGTGGTCTCAGGAGTCTTTAGATTTTAGTCTTAAGGCTACAAAATGTCTATGATCACAGATTCTACTTACTATCAGATGGCCTGTGTGCTGGTTTGCCTTCTCCATGCCGTAAAAAAAAGCCAAACCAATCGTATTATGTTTGCGTGACATTATGATAGGTGTTAAGTGTATTAGTATCACAAAATTGTAAAATCAAATAATTTATGTTATTAAATCTGGTTATTAGTTGTTAATAGTAAATTATTGCCTAGGCAGTGAAGCAGGCAATTGCGGGCCGAGGATTGGTTTAAGCGGACGAGCTTGCGAGTCCGTTTAAAAATACGAGGCCCGCAATTGCCGTACCTGCCGAGGCATATAATTATAGTGCTTTTCTCAAAAATCGCAAGAAAAAAATTGTGTTGGAGTAAAGTAAACAAGCAAGCTTCACATAACAAAAAACTATTACTCTTTACCGCCTTTATGTTTATGACAAGGAGAAACGCAAGCTTTTTTTTAATACTACTCAAGCTATTCGAGACACAGATAAAAAAAATATGTTCCGAACAAAATTTGGATGTATAAGACTTGTGCCCTCATTTTATTAAGGCCGTTTTCACTTTTTAAAAAGTTAGATACTAGATAGTAATGAAATTTGTATGCAAGATTGCGTGCTTGTGTAGCGAGCACGCAAGGTTTTTTTTTAAATTTGAGGTCTGTCAGTAAACTATGTACTTCGCATCCCAATATATAGATAGTAATGTCAACTTTACCTGTCATTTTTGAGAAAAAATATTTGTACTACTTTTTTCATGTAGCGTCTCCGTAGAGCATGGCTTAAATGCATCCAGTGAGATAGGAACAATGCAGTTATTGCATGTCAGACGCTTGTTCACGGTTTTACTAAGACTAGTATTTATAGTACAGTACTTGCACTTGTTTTGAGGCTCAAAATAATACTTAAATTAACATAACAAATGTAAATTAAAACTAGAAAAATAAACTATACATAATAATACAAAACTAAGCTAAGTCTAAATATGGCTTGTCCCGTTACTAGCAGTATTTTCCTCTTTGAATCCCTAAAATTCGATCTTCTTCAATCCCTATTCAAGCCTCTTTGAAATTTCTCTAAAAAAAAACCCGTGGACCAATGATCTCAACTCTAAACGGAATTCATCGAAATTGTAATTGTTGTGTAATTTGTAATAGCAACCAACAATTCGCAACCTTCGGTGGAACAAGGGCGCAATGTACTATATAATTATAGGGACAATTGTGCCCTTGTCGTACCGAAGATGCAAATTGTATTTTAGGCTTGTATTTTACGCTGAGTGTAAGTTAAATAAAATAAATAAATAATTACATTCTTATTATGCATGTGACAGTTTTTTTTGTTACGCTTACGCTTTTGAACCGCTTAACCGATTTCGATGAAATTTGGTGAGGAGATGGCTTAAAACACGAAAAATTACCTAAGGTACTTTTGTTTGCGAGTCGATAACGTCGCGTCATAGGTAACAGTTAGTAATTACACAAAAAAAAACATATATTAAATAGTGCGTTTGAAAATTAAAAACTTATACAGCCATTTTAGTAATAACTTAAATTTATAAAAAAAAAACTATGGAGTTTTCCAAAGTTAGTGGATCCAAACTAACTGCTACGAGTAACTAAACTACAACTTGTTAACTTTTACTTACAAAGAAGGAAATCTGTTGAATAAATCTTGTGTCACACTTTCGTTTAACCGATAAGAACGTTTAACTTTCAACTGCAGTTACATTGCTAATGCAATACAGTTTTCTTGTTCTTAAACTAAGTGCAATAATTGTTTTGAAATTTTACAAGTAGGTTACCTTTTATGCTAATCAACATTAAGTAGTACCTATTACACGTTTTTTTTATAGAGAATTTCTAAAACCATTTATTTTTCTGACTTAAAATAAAATAAAGTCGTCTTAGATTTAGACATTTTATGATTTTTTTTAAAATCATCATGATCGAATCAGCACTTTACTATCGATTTAAATAATTGAAAACTGCCTTTATGGACTGTTCGATTTAATTCATACTTTCAAGGACACTCTGTATAATGAAGATAAGCACACACCAATACAGAGCTGGTATTCTAGCAGGTTAAAACGATATAGTATTTGACCAGTCATGGTATTGTTTTTAACTCTAACTTTAAACGTTAACAATACGATAACAGGTCAAATAAGATTTGGATTTTACCACCTAGAGAGGCCCGGATATCGCAATCAGAAAATCAAGATGTCAATTAATTCTGTTACTAACATTTTAGGACGTGTATTATTTGTACTTATTTTTAAATTAGCCGCAAAATTTCGTTGTTGATGCAGCTAGGTTTTAACGGTTGGAAACTTTCCACCGTGTCCGCATTCGATTTCTAAGTTACATTACTATAAAGTTCTTGACATAACACCAAAGTGGATCAAAGGTAAATATAATGTTTATGTCTCATATTCTGAAAGTAGGCCATTGTTTATCTTAGAAGCGGGTTGAAATTGATACATGTCAACCCTAGGGAAGAAAAGTAATTGCATGTTTAAATAAAGTACCAGGAGCGCAGCGGTAATTAGGCGGTGCGTAGCGCAACTTAGATCGCATTAATGCACTCCTAGTATTTGATGTTATACTTTTTTCTCAAAAATATTGTAAAATAACCTGCTGTTTTTTTTTACTTTCCTCATAATCGAAATGAAAAGTAGAATCTTTAACTCGGGTGAAAGTATCAATTGCATCCTCGAACTATAGGTGCACTCGCTGTCGCTCATGGAGCCTAAATATGTCTGGCTGTAATTGATCACTTTCATCCCTCGGTTAAAAATCTACTATTAAGTAATACACACGAATCGAATTTTGAAATCATATTTGAATTTAAACTACGTACATATTATGTTCGTATAATATAGAAATAGCAGTCGATTACCTGGAATATCTGCCGGCAAAGACAATCCGTTGCTAGCTTGGCACTGGGTAGGTAAGTGCAAACACACATTTACACAAACCTTGATCTTAAGTGTTTGTGGTCAGATCGGCACCTCGCTTATCCGATCGACTTAGGGTCTCCCCAGACCTATCGACGCGGAATCGGCTTGGGCCGTTAAGAAAAAAAATTATGTCCGTGCAGTAAGAGTGAAAATGGTATCGCTCGGTTCGGCCCGGCCCGGCTCGGCGTTGCGAACGGAACGACTTCGTTTTCGATCTTATTGCGTGGACATAAAACTTATTTTTGCCGGCTCAAGCCGATTCCGCGTCGATAGGTCTGGGGAGACCCTTAAAGGGAACTCGGTCCTCAATGTACTTGCTTTCATACATAGAGGAAGGGAAGCATAGAATTAGTATAAAAATGGCTAATATGTACTCTTCACGACTGTTACAAATACCCTTCGTTAAAAAGAGTCGTCTATATTATGACCGCTTTCGATTGAATTTCAAAAGTGTACCACTTTTTAGGTGTCTCAATGTGTGTCTCTGCATTAGTGTGTGACGTTTTCAAAAAAAAGTGTAAAAAAAATACTTTTCCGTTGCGTCACGAAATTACCTTTGCAACTGTATGAGTAATTTTCGTGACGCAAAGGAAAGTTTTTTTTTAAAGTTTGTTCTTAACTAAGTACACTTTTTTGAAAACCACCCGTGTGTAAGTTTGCAGTCAGTGATGTGCGGTTTATCAACAATATTGGCTACAAGTTGTGTTGTACACACGAGAAAAAGGTTCTATGTATTCCTACATCTAGGACTTCATAGTTAGATTTGCCTGAGTGGATTGGAAATTGAGTTCTCAGAACTGACGTTCTCGTTGTAAATTTACAATCTTAAGCTTAATCAATTCCGGATTGTTCCAAGAACACAAAATTAGAAAGATATTAGTTACATTGTTCCGTAATTCACCTTTAAATGACGAGATGGAAATTCTGAACTGTACTGTAAAGGTATTTTAATCGATATGGTTTTTAGCTATGTTTGATAAAAGTTGCGCATTTTTTTTAAACTTTAACGCAAAGAAATGTTGTACAAAAGGTGGATTTAATTCTACAAGCATTATTTCTCAACCGTAAGATGATAAATAAAAAGGTAAGGAGCTGGAAAAAGTTACAATCTTTTCTCAAACTAAATCTGGAAAAATATCATTATTATAAGTGCACCTTTTTAAAAATGTTTTGGAAACAAATCTGCGTGGTCCAAAAAGCCTACGTAAGGGCAACCTTTTTAGGAATGTATTCAAACCGTGCAAATGAAAGCGGGACCTTACTATGAATCCGGCCCATAGTTATGCAAAGAATCCCGGTAAGTGGGACGAAGCATTTTTCATCCCGCCGAGGACAAAATGAAATTTCCCAGCAAGTACACCGAATGTGGATTACAATAATTCCCTATGAAATGGGAATATTATACGAAAGCGGATAAATAGGGGGGGAAATAAAACACACGCTATAATTCAAACAAACAGCTTACACTGAGTTATGTTTTTGCACGGGGAGTAGAGGAAACGGAATTATTACGGTTTATTTACGGTTAAGGAAGTTTCTATGTTTAGGCGATGGATCGGAAAGAGAGATGGCGAGGGTTAAGAAATACTGTGCATTGGCGGTTATCTGATTAAGTAAAAAATATTTATTTGCCACAACCATATCCAAAGAAATTCGCCCTTGAACATACTTTTTTATATTATTGTACTGTTTAGGCATTTCTTTTATTCATTAAATTACATACAAACAAATCTAACTCCCAAATTATGGTCGACTTTTCCGGTCGATAGGATGTCGATAAAGGATCTACTCTTGAACTTACTGAACGATTAAAAAGTGACAGATATACAGGGTGTCGGACCACTAGTGGTCCAAATGAAAAAAAAAAAAAGTCACACCCAGGGCTACCAAAACCACCCTCGCGTATGTTCAGCGATTTTTAGTACTTTCGGACATATTGATCATTTTAGTCGGAATATTTGTAATTTTTCTTTAAGTCCATATTTACGAAAAGCTTATCATGTATTAATTCAATATTTTTTCAGTGGTTTCTTACTTGGATATAATCATTATGAACTTAGAATGTTTTAAAAGCTACTTGCCAGTTTCTTTTTCATGACAACTATTTGTGCAATCACACAAAGTTACTTTCTCCATACTGAGTGATATTCATCTAGTATGGAAAAACAATGTCTATATATTTCTTTTCTTTTTGTTTGTGTGTTATTGTTGTTAATAAACGTTTTACTTACTTATTTACTTTAATATCTCCGAAAGTACTAAAAATTGCTGAACATACATGGGGGTGTTTTTGATAGCCCTGGGTGTGACCTATTATTATTTTTCATTTGGACCACCAGTGATCCGACAGTCACCTTCTATATAAACTGCTGCTGCTGTATTAACTACAGGAGTTTTTCTAACATGCACCTTTACCCTAAGGCAGTATAGTTATTTTGATGACGTAATGGTAAAGTTACAGTTTCTTAATTTTAGCCCTTAACTATGTAGAACTTTTGGAAAACATCCACTGTATAGTTTCTGTTAAAAGGCGAGTATAGTAATTTACCTGGTTCGGAATTAACGGGGGCCCTTAAATGGTTGCGTTAATCGCATGATAAAGTTTGGATAAGGCATCCGTCACCTTCTAACACGTTAATAAGTACGAGAGTGACGGATGCTTTATCCTCATTTATTTTGACACGCAATATACATTGGGAGAAAGGCATAATTCACAATTTTTCCGTAGGCTAACCTAAGCCGATACTTCAAATTAGTAATTGTTAACTTCAAGTAAATATAAAAGCCAAAGCATCGATTTTGTTTAATCCATAATCAACGAAAGTTAACGCAACTACTTAGTAATCATTTTAGCTTAAATTAGGACTCTCAATCCATCCGTTTACGGTTCGATTTTTAATGTATTTGTATTTGGATGTATGTTAATTTAAACCAGCCCGCCATTTCCTTGGGACTAAAGCGTCACATGTAAAAAAATTACCATTCTATTTTCAACCATAATTGAACTGCATACAATTTCAAATAACGGATGGGTCTGTTTTGAGTTGATCCAGTTTTGTAACTTGGCTGGTAAACTTTTCAGACACCCGTACGGATTCCACAATTAGCCAGACAAGGTGAAATATTAATGCATCGTCGATCCATCGGTTAAAATGGCGCTAGCGTTGACTACGAAGTTCTAAACAATTTCAACCAAACCAATATTATATTATCGTAAGCACATTTGCTAGTAGCAAATTTTCGTGCCATACCAGTAAAATGCTTTAATTTTAAAGTTGTCATGTTCTTTAAATTTCAATTAAGCAAAAAGGGCTATCCGAATTAATGTCAATAAGAAAACAGTAGGGAATGCAAATAACCGGTTATAACTGGATACTTTCATACAAAAACGGTTAATAATCGATTAAATTACATTGCCTAGAAAACAAGTTGTTCATGTCCTGGTAAATAATGATAAATTCCCTGGGAAAAACGTTTCAAAAAAACATGGGAATTTTATAACACAAATTGACCGAATCCCCACAACTAAGCTCTAACCCTGAAGGTACTTTATGGATATTTTATTTATTTATTTTTGCAGGTTAAGAGAGCAACAACATTGTATTATTATCATCAACAACACCCCTGACTCACTTACGCTCGTGACGTCCAATCATTGAACAAAAACGCGTTCAAAGCTTGGGAAAGTTATGTAATTTCCAACTTTGCGGTGCGTAGTAATTAGTTCGCGGATTGGGTAATGAAGCATACACAAGAGTTAAGGCGGCGGATGCGATGATGCTATAATTTCAAATAAAGCGTAACCTTGCGTAAGCGTAAGCAACGATAACATTGAAAAAAAAAAACTCGATTTTAAGACACGACTCTTGTAAACTGAATGAATATTTTGAATGCCACTCAGTGAGATAGAGTTAATCTACTTAGCTGTTAGAATTTTTTCAAACAATTATAGCTCGGGGCGATAACGTTTCTCACCTCCTATAAAATCTGTTTTCTACACTTTTTGAATATGTTACGAGTATAGTAGGTAGGCCTGTATGAAAAACTACGAATGTACGTTACGTACAAATGTAAAAAAAATATTCAAATATCGTACCGTTATTCAACTAAGTCCATACATTGCCGTCAATAAATTCGTTGTACCTAAACGAGCACACAGGCCACCTGATGGTGAGTGGAAACTGTGACCCATAGACATTCGCAGCTTTCACAAGACTGCAATGCAATCCTAAGACCTAACCTAACCCAGAGGACTAAGATGGAATGCCTCTATGCTAGTCACTTCACCGGCTGTTTTATCCCCAAACCGGAACACAACAATGCGAACACTGCTGTTTGTCGGTAGTTTAATGGATAAGACGGTGGTAGCGATCCGGACGGACTCTGCACAAGGTCCTACCACCCGTGAACTATAGAACGATAGCTCGATAGCTCGAGCACATAAATATATTATGCAAGCGCCTGCACACTGGCAAAGAAGCATATGCGGACGGTTTCTAGGGGCAGAGTTGATGCCAGTTCCTAGGGCAAAGCAAACCCTGCTTAGTTTATTACTTGTCCCATCGATGTGGTTTTCCCATGTGAGTGATTGGTCAAGGTTATGGAATACAAATAACCGGTTATAACCAATTTTAATCGATTATTTTCATACAACAACGGCTAATAACCGGTTAAATTGAATTCCCTAGTCAAGGTGGAATCCTAGGAACACTGTGTTTTGTTCGACACTGCCTCTCCGTGAGGACCAGACGGCCCAGACAAGATGCACTACGTTAGCTAGCGTTTCTCTTTATTTAGTTTTTAAACCAATCGCGTCACTGGTAGATGACGTGATACGAAAAGTCACGAGATGTGCCAGTGACGTGATTGGTTTAAAAACTAAACGTATATAAACTATAGTTAGCGTAATCCATCTTGTCTGGGCCCTCTGCTATTATTATTTGTAACGTTAACGTCTCCTTAACCCAGTGTAAAGCGCTGGCTGTTAGCGACGGAGCTCGTTGATTGATTACGTCACGAGTGTGTAACTCATTACGTTCTTCAACTTACTGAGTTCGGGCTTTATAATTTGTCTACGAAGCTAGTAGTCACGGGTTCTATTGCTAGTAAGGGCAAACAATTGTGTGATGAGGGTCTGTCTGGCTTGCTAGCACCATTTTTGTAGTACGGTGTGGGGATAAGACAAACCGTGAAATTACTGGCTAAAATGCACTTCATTGAATATAAAAAAATAATTAGGTACTAGCTTCTGCCCGCGACTTCGTCCTCGTTGATTTCGATTATCGTTATTCCCTCGGGAACTTTTGAATTTTCCGGGTTAAAAAGTAGCCTATGTGTTAATCCAGTGTGTAAACTATCTCCATTCCAAATATCATCCAAATTCGTGCAGCCGTTGCAGCGTGAAGGAGTGACAAACACACATATACAAACTTTCGCATTTATAATATTAGTAGGATTGTTTGTTATAAAATCAACACATACATACTTAATCTGTAAGAAACCTCAACTGGCTACCTAAGGCCCGCATTAATAAACTAATCTCAATTCCAATGCTCGTCTCGAGATGTGTCAAAAATGACAGTGTTCTATGGTTTGACGTTTACTTTGACGTATCTTGTGACGGGCATCTCAGCCAAGATGAGTTTATTAATACAGTCCTAACAGTAAAAAGATACAGCCCTTTAAAAGCAAAACTGACTTATAATCAGACAACTGAACCTAAAAGAGTCACATTTAATTTTGGCACTCTTTTGATATTAAACCCTAAAAAGAAAACAAGCCACGAGAATTGCCGTTCGCGGAAAAGTATTTATTTTAATAAGCTACATTCTCACGTAAAGGCTCAATTTATTCCCGAAAACGATGCGAATATTACAGGGGAATCTTTTCGAGGGATCGTGTAACATATCGCGTTATCGGTTGCTCGAAGATTAATCTGCGTTTTTGGAACAAAAGCGCCTTAAGCGAAGCACGTGACGTGAGTGCCTTAAGTGATGGGAAATGTCGATATTTTTTGTACTTGCTGCTGATATTTAGGATGTGATTTGTTATTATTATATCCTGAATTCTTGTTGTATATTTTTGATTATAAAATAAGTGTATACACGGTGGGGCCTGTAACTAGAGCAAAAATTAAAAATGTACATTCTTCTCCTCAAACTACGCAACGTTTGTTTGACGACTTTGAAAAAAAACTTGCGGTTTGAATTTGATTACATTTTAAAGTTAATTCGAACACGCAATGTATTTACTATGAAATTGATTATGTCTGTAGAGTGACTAGACTGACAGGCGATGTCAATTAGACGGAGTTTTAAGTACATTGAAAATACTATTTACTTTGTTTGAAAAAATAACAATCTAAAAACTTTATGATTTTAAAAAGTTGCTAAACAAAAGTTGTCTAGTTTGAGGAGTAGAATCTACGTTTTAATTTTTTTGCTTTAGTTACAGGCCCCACCGTGTATATTTGACGTTTTCAATGTTTTTTTGATATAATTTATAACGACTGCATAATTGCTCACGCTTATAGTAAACCCATAACTCTCCGCTGTTTAGGGTGTGTCGAAAGTACTTGCTGGGAAATTGATGTGGACATCTTGGATAATTACATTAAATCCAGAAATATATAATAAAATGGGCCACCTATTCAAGTAAATTAGTTTCGTTTAATGTTTTCATAGGTTTAATTTGTATACCTACCTGTTCTTTACATCAACGAATGTTGTGTACAATTGTTATTGGGTTGTTGCCACCTAAATATCTCTGTGATAGCTAAGTTCTTAATTAATTTGTGATTGTAAACTTGTCATTGTACCACATTTAAACTAATAAATACAAACATGAATTAGATTCATAATATAAATGAATGTAATCTTTTGCATGTCTTCACAGATAAACATCGATATTTGTGTGTTGTTTATCGATATTCTCACTACCGACACTAGGACAACGCTCATGATAGGCGCTGGGTTCAGGTGCCAGCTCATTTGTAACATGTCCCACTTTCATATGTAGAACCTTTTTTCTTTGAAATTTAATAAAAGTCTCGAGCAAGAAAATCAATACGTAATTTAAGTATACCTTCAAGGCACGCTGTTAACTGAGGTTCTCAAAGTAAGCAAAATAAATACATAAAAGAGAGTCCATTTTTCCTTTCGTCCACTTTCATAACCAAAGTTTCATAACTGGTTATGAATAAGGATTTTTTTTCACGGTTTCATAACCAGTTATTAAACAAGACTTTTTTTCCATTTTGGTAACCAGAACCTAGGTACCACTATACACCACTCTTATTTCAAATCAATTGGACAGTGTCGACGGAGCTCCTTCTGGGTGGTTTGGCCCTCCGGGCCTGCTGCAAAACTAACATAACCTAAACCTACCCAATTTCTGGTTATGAAAATGGAAAAAAAGTCTTGTTTAATAACTGGTTAAGAAACAGTGAAAAAAAATCCTTATTCATAACCAGTTATGAAATCTTAGTTGTGAAAGTGGACGAAACCCCATTTTTAACTTGTTAATTTAATTCTTTACAAACAGGGCTGTATAAAAATATTTATACAGGGTGAATCAAAATTTTGGCTGCGTTGAGTCTGGCACTAGCACTTTCCAATTTATTAGGGGGCGTAATGTAGATAAAATCTCCGTCACTTTCTGACATATTTATGTACGAGAGTGACGAATGCTTTATACACATTTTGTCACGCGATTAGCGCAACTATACTAGGCCCGGCTGATTACTTAAATTTATATATTTTTTAGATTTCCAAGTCGCCAACTTAACAAAAATTAACCTTTCAGTCTATTGCAAAAACGTATAGTGATTCCGGTAACCTCAGGATGGAGGATGGCTGATTAAAAAAATATTCATCGTTTGCTTCTGATTTGTTATTCTTACTAAGTACTCACTTGAGGTTAGCGAAACAAAGTTAATTATTTTTTAGTTTTTATAAAGTTTTTTTTTTGTAATTCTACTAGCTCACTTTATTACGAGTAAAACATCTATTTTTTTTCAGTATTTATTACCATTGCTATTTTTCACCAAGGTCAATCATATTCGGTTTAAACTGTTTAATAATAGTTTCGTATGAAAACTACGTGTGAGATATTTACATATTCATTATGAACCTTTTACGCGTGAACGGGTTAGTGCGTATGTTCAATTTGTGATTAAATTAATTTGCGTTATGGTTTTGATGCACGAAAGTTCATTAAATTTAATCACTTTAAGTCAGATGCTGTCATTTTCTACCTAGGTAAATTAGAGAGCGACAGGTTATAGGACATTAATGCTTATGAACTTTAATCCAGATGCAAAATTAAATACCGTAACTTTGGGTTACTTTGACCCTAGGGGGTAACGTTGTCCACCCCTAAAACCATCTTAAAAATTTTATTATTTTATAAGGCCTAAGCTACTAGTGTAATTCTAAAATTCTTGAACCAATTTAAGATGATTACCACTACAATACTTGTAGTTTTAGAGGTGGGCAATGTTACCCCCTAGGGTCAAAGTAACCCGAGGTTACAGTATACAGGTTGATCATAAAATATGAATTGTATTTTTTGATTTTTTTATACGAGTAGTATAATTTAACAAACTATAACACATTTTTATTTTTTTAATATAATTATTAATTATTAATTATTATTAGTGCTTTATGTGCCAAATAAATTTTATTAAGTATTGCGTTATTGACATACCATTTAAAAAAAAAAAAACACATTTTGAATCATATTCTCGATATTGTTACTTCTATTAAAGCGAGTCTTCTATCCTTGTGGATGGAGGGCTATTGTTTTAGTCCCCATCCGCTGATTTATTTCCGTCCCTTAATCACATTTCTGTCCGTTTATCGGTTACGTTGTGAGTAAGCCCTTATTTTGCGGATTTTCTTGCTTGTCAATAAAAATACTTACACTCAATAGTTATACCACAGTTATATGATTCATATTTATAAATGTAAACAGAAAAATTTGTTTGGTAAATTATGCAGTGATTTATTAATACAAAAAAATAAAGGGATATATTCAGTGACACAAATAATTCAGTAGCACCTATTACAAGGCGTAATTACAGAGGAATAAATAATAACAACATTACTTAACTTAAAAATACACTTGAAAAACTAAACCCAGTGATTTTTATCTTAAATATGACGTTAGTCTTCATTTTTTAACTTGTATAACGATCTTTCGCGGGCGGTAAAATTAGACCCAGAGTAAGTACCGACACAAAAATCGAAAAACATAATTTTACATAATAACTTTGTCGTTAATTTGAAATAAACAGATTGACAAACCCACCTACTTTTCTTATGATACCAATTATTCTTATTGCTTACAACATAACAAAACGTTGTTTACGACAGTTCATAAACAAATTGGTATCCGTATCATTTCCCTTTATTAGTATCTATTGAATTGGGATAACCTCCAACATAACTTGAACTATTGGCAAACAAAAATCACCCTATACTTGCGTTAACAAGAGCCTTGGTAGGGTATACAGGAGGCTCCGTTCGGAATGATTGAAAATGGTTTGGTCAAAGTAAAATGTAAGGGTTTCGTTGTCTGGTTCGATGGATATATTTTATTGTTTGTTGGGATGTACATTCATGTCAAAAGTTAAATACGGTTCTTTGAGAAAAGATATAAAGACAAAGATTATCTTTAATGGGGAGAGAGGAAAAGATGGACTTATTTTCATATTTATATCAGTACTTACCAACCTTAGACCGTTTCTCTTTGGGCCATTAGTGCCGTGCTTTCAACCGACTTATTTTGTATTTTGTTGTCTTGCCAGTTTTAATAATAAAAAAATAACTGAGCACTTAATATTTCTGGGTACAATTTATCGCTTCCCTAGTTTTTTTGTCTAAATCGCGCGCTACCTGAAAGTCGGAAAACAGTTCCCACTTTAATAATGGTTAACGAATAGCTTTTGTATTGAATTGTTTGGTTTACATTAAGATTCAACTCTTACTTTCCTTAATCCAGCCCGCGTTTGTTATATTAGTTGATATTTTCTTTTTACAGTGTTCTTGGATTTGCCTTTATGATGTTACTTGGATTGACAGGGAGTTCATTTTTTACACAACATGAGTCGATCTAAATTTACGAACCGAGGAGGGTGAGTTATCAATAGGAAGGAACAACTTAATAAACTCGCCAATGAAATAATTAATTAAAGTCATTACAGTTTACCTCTAAATATCTGTGTATTAAAAATATGTGTTCTTATCTGTATTTATTTTTGCTTATATTGTTAATCATTCTACAAAAAGCGTATTCGCTAAATCTTTCACTTCTTTCTCGTTATTTTATTTTACTCTGAAGCCCAAAGACATTTTCAATCTTGCGAGAGAGACAATCTCACTATATTTTATTTAAGTCAATAATTCCATCCAGTGGATGGAGGACTACCCTCCTTATTTTATTAACGTCGAAGTGTCGGCTGGTGGATTTATTTGCGTGCGTCAATCGTCCTGATTGCAACGAGGTTAAACGAGATTCCGCCAAAAATACAGAAAAGTTTTTAAAATAACTCCATTTTGTGGCGGCTACTTTAAATGTAGAATATAAATCACGGAGTTTAGAACGAAACCGCGTAAACAAGGTGTCGAAAACACACGCTGTATATCACTGAGTTAAAATAATACCTTGATTGCTTAGGCGCTTAAGAGCGTATGACGCTGATAGACTAAAACTGAATTTGAACTTAAATGAAAGTATTAAGTCTGTTTTTGCAAGTTAACCCTTATGTTAGATGTTTTTTCGGACCTTGTCTTTCCTATTGGCACAAATTACAATAAAGCATGCTTCAATCATGTTGAGCTAATAATATATTTAGATGCATTTTTTTCGCGATTTCAACTTTTATTATTATGCACACAGACACAGTATCTATGGATCAGTATTATAATTAACGTAAGACCCCATTATGTCTCATCGCAAGAAAAGAAGCCTATGTGTGTCAGTAGGGTGTCAATTAAATACTTAATTAATCTAAATAATGTTGTGAAGGTTAATTAATTGTTTGGATTTTATTATGCGTTTAATTGTTTTCTGTTCGTTTTTTAGAACACTTGTATCACACATACATTATTTTTTAGCAAATGGCCTTGACAAAATTACCAAACCTAGGCATAGGTTTTTCTTCGGTGGCGTAGTAGACTGAAACATAAATATCAGTGTTCATATTTTTAAAACGATACATTACTATTATAAAAGCAGCGAAATATTCTCTGCTTTATAGTTAGTATTTTATATTAAACATCGACTTCAGACTTCGTCCATACTTTCAATATATTTTATTTACAGAATGTCACTATTATTCCGACTTAATCCTGCTTCCAAATATATTATTGAACATTTTTGACGTTTAATATCAAAAGTAAAGTTTTTTTCAATAAAATAACTTTCAGTAAGCTTGAATTAATGTTCAACATTTCGCTCATTCAACAGAATAAAGACGCAATTGCTATTTTACGATTTTACAGGAAAGTAAATAAAATATTTCGAACCAAGCCGGTAATTTTTCTGTTTACCGTACGAAATTGGGTTTTGATTTAATATTTTTACTAAATATCTTTAAAAATAAAGCAACAAAATGTGTTGTAAGGAATATCAAAATGTTAATAAAAACAACACGGCTTACACTTAGGTACGTCTATTTTACAAAGTGTTTTAAAATACACTATTACTTATGATATTTTATTTGATTAAACAAAAATGCAGTTGTAAAAATGAGTCATTATTTCGCCAAAACTATAACAAGTATACACATTACTCATAACTTTACATTTACGTCTGTGTATCCTTGAGCCACACGGGACACGTCATAGAATAGTGTACTTACACCATTTTCGAGGCAACTTTGTTCAAACGTAAAAGGAAATGAATTAAGAATAAAGATCACCCCTTGAGGCAATATTAGTGACATAAAAATCTCAAAATGGTTATTTTGCAATTGCGTCATTATTCTGTTAGATCAGGTATTAATTGCAAAAAAAAAAAGTGCCATTAACAACAAAGCCTTTTTAAAATTGTCTTCTAATACTAAAATACTGTTTCCCTTAAAAGTTAAAATGGGCCAACCTCACCTTTAGAGTAAGCCATGAATTTCAATTCATTTCCAAGGCGTAAAATATTTCAAGTCACTTTATCAGCGAGTTATTTAGAGTTCTGAAATCGAATTCAAACTTTGTGTGTTAGAGAACTTGGGTAAATTTAAATCAATGTAAATTACCTACCGGGAAAATGATTAAGTTTATCGATTTGTTTCACCTTTTCATCGTTTCTATGGAAGTCATTGTGTTTCTTTTGAATGGCAAGGGATATCTGAGAAGTCATTACTGGTAATAACCGTTTGATTATTGGTAAATTACGTACTGGGAAATCGGGTTACAGCCGCATTCACTTTATGTAATATATGTTATTTCATACTCTGAAAGTAGGCCATTGTTTATCTTAGAAGTGGGTTGAATGTGATACATAAGTACCCTAGGGTAGAAAAGTAGTTTGAAAAAAGGAATATATGTCTATAGACCTGTGCAGTAGCAAAAACCTATAAAGCCTTTCTTTAGTAAGATTATTAAAAAAGTTTGCACTGAGCCATGGTAAAATTTTATACCGCCACTCTTTGGTAAAACTACCGAATCTTACTTTAATAAGTTAATTGGTCTTTTCATATAAACATTATTTTAACTTCTCACTAAACTTCTTATCTGATTTATATTTGATTGCTTGCAGTTTGTAATAAAATAATATTGTGTCCGCTATATTTTCAGTAACTAACTTTTAAACTTTTATGTTTATGTAACCTACTTGTTTATTACTATTGTATAATAGAAAATGAATTATGAATAAATTTAAGGAGTACGTTAATTAAACTGGCAGTAAACAAAATAATATTTAAATAAAACACACTACTGTAGTTAAAAATAAATATTATTATATTATTACACTGATTGATAGAGTAAGGAATGAAAAAGTCAGAGAGAAATGTTGAATAAAAGAAGATGTAGTGACTAAGATTGAAAAAAGCATGCTTCGATGGTTCGGTCATTTGGGAAGGAGAAGGGAATATTGACGAAATATACACAGATCGAAAGGGAGTGGGCGGGTCGGAGGGGCCCTAGGCGTACTTTTTCGAGTTAAATCGGAGAAATACTGGAAAAGGCCCGAATCTTAAGTACCCGAAACCGACGTGCGTGCATGACTCAATGTATGAATGTGGAAGAAGCGAAATAAATTTGTCAAGATCGTACCTAGCAAATGGAAAGAAGTAGTTTTTGCCTACCCCTCTGGGAAACAGGTGTGATTTAATGTAATGTAATGTATTAATAAGAAGGATTTAATAATGATCCCCAACTGTCTAATCTCAAAACTCATCAGGATCGATAAACCTATAAATTTTAATTAGCTCTCGTTAAAAGTATACATTTATTAACTAAAACCGTTTATTCTTTATAACACTTATACCAGCAAGATATTAAGCAAAGCCAAATTATGCCAATGAATACTTATATGCGAAACCATAACATGTTGTCATAACTATAAATTATTTATACATATCATTCGAGTGTCCCCTAACACGAGTATGAAACCCAATACAAATGGCAAATGGAAGTTCAAACCGAATTACGAAATGTAAATCAATGGTGCCCCTTAACCTTATTACGAAACATCCGTGGGGCACTTTTAGGGTTCCTTACCGCGATTCCCACATTGTGGTTTACCGAAACGTTTTTCTTACCAGTACCCCTATCATGAGTTACAATTACCGTACTCGCTAGCGAGTCGAATACTCTGTCCCTCGCACTGTATAAGAATACTACGAGGTCTGCGAGGGACAGAGTTTCGACTCGCTAGCAAGTACGGTAATTGTAACTCGTGGTAAGGGTTTCCAGTGGCATTTGCAAACATTAATAAAATTGTGGGCGTATTTTCACCATACGGTAAAACCGAAACCTTTTCGTTATTTTCGCCAATTTGAAGTGTACTGTCACTTGTCATTGTGCTAATTACATAATGTTCACATTATTTAACTGAGAGGGCATAAGTAAATAATAAGTACTTACAGATACCAAAAATAATATAATGTAATGTATATAGTATAATGTTTGTGCCAATATTAAAGTTGATATGTAAATGTAAATGTAGTCTACTAATATATGCAATAAGGAACTTTACTAACTACTCTATGGGGAAACCTGAATTAAATAATTTTGAATTTGAATTTTGAGATACAGTTTAAAACAGCAAAAAAAAACAACTCGGTGTTTTTAAGTCATCGGTCTTCTTGTTGTTATTGTTTAATTGACCATCAAAACATTAATTCAGGAGTGACGTGATTTTATCTTTGTTTTATAATTTTCTTAGTAATTAACTAGCAGCATTTAAAATGTAAATATTAGGAACCCTCAGTACGCGACGCCGACTCGCTCTTGACCTGTTTTTACTCAGTCATTGTCTGTAATCTGGCTTCAAACCACTTTGTAATCCTAGTCACGCTCCTCCCGTAATATTCTAACTCTAGTTACTCTGATTCCGAGCAAATTTAAATTTGCTAGACAATCTCCATAATCTGAGTGATTTATTTAATTCTGTCAAGATTTAGACGTGTAGTGGTTATAAGTCATTGCTTGCGAGGGTTTCGGCCGTGTTTTATTTAATTTGCTATAACGCATTATGTTTTGAGATAGATTTAAATTATAGTAAATTAGTGACTCCAGTACTAAAGAAACTTTATTGTAAATTTTGTGTTTTTTCAGACTTAATTAAGGTTGAATACAAAGTATAAAATAAATAATTAATGTACTTACGTAATTATGTTGACGTAATTTCTTGCCCAATAGTGAAGTGATTTTATTTAAGAAACAATTTTGTTTTGGAACATTTGATAATTATTATTATACGAATTTTAAGCATACAAAGACAAATTAATTGTGAGCAAATATAATAAAGGCCATCTTTAGAAACCTAAGTACCCGAAACCGATGTAGTACATGCATGACTGAATATGGAAGAAGCGAAAGAGATTTGTCAGGGTCGTAGCAGGTGGAAAGACGTGGTCCCTCTGAGAAACAGGCGTAATTTAATGTACATAATGTGTATGTATTAGAAATGTTTTAAGGTTACAATAGTAGGCGAGTTCGCGCGAAGCGTTCCGTAATTAAACAAAAAGAATATAAATACATTTTGCTATAGGTATGTGCGGAAACATTTTCGATATAATGTTTTTGTTACTTTCTTACTAGGTGATTAATTAAATCCGTATTTTACATGTTCTAGGTCTGTATTATTTAATTTCACATATTTTTTTTAATCAAAATAATTAAATAGTTAATCTATGTCCACAATCATTGCCTACCTTACTTATTCAGGCCCAGGCACAGATCACCGGAGGGACAGTGACATCACCGTAACTCACTCGACGTCTCTGACTTGATTGATGTACTCTGTGCCGGCTAATTGCCTGAAATGCATTTATTCCAGTTTAAATCGTTGTTGGAAAACATTGGGAATAAATGAAAAAGGTAATTTAAAGCAGTTTTTAATGGGATATGCGGAAACGTGTATTTTTTATTCGGGAATTCATTTTTTTAACAGTGGTTATAGTTCAAACTCGATTTTAAATTATTAAGTTCAGAAATATGTTTCCACTATCCAAATATGTTTCGATCAAGTGAAGTTCGATAAAATAATGGGTTACCAATTGACCCATCATTTTATCGAATACCCTACAGTCCTATAATTACTTAAAAAATATTATTTCTCGAATAAGTTATACTTAAAGTGTTTTTCTCTTATTTAAAAGTTCCTACATTTTAATCGGTCGATCGAACGAGCGAGCACATACGAGCGACGGTTAACCTACCAAATTGAGAATGCATCCTCAAAAATGATGCTCGTACGCTCTTAATGAACCACATAAAACTTCAGTAAATATTTTTTCCGTCTAGTTGAGAAGTGGGTCCCATACAACACGGCTTATCTGAGTGCATTCGGCGTTCGTTATCGTTATCCAAAATGTTTAGGATTGACGTAAGCTGACAGACGGTCGCGTCGAGCGCGTGCGTCAATTCCATACATTTTGTGAGTTTTCGAAAATCAATTACGTTAGCGTTAAGAAACCTGTCGACTTTCGAAAATTTAGCTCTAACACAAACAGTTCAAAATTATTCCAACGTTCATTTGGTCGTGGTCGTGTAGCCCCATCCAGTCACAAACAAATGATTTGTTTTGAACAAAGGGCAACGTAATGAGATATCGCGTTTGCGGGATTATTCTTCCTACACTCCTATTATTACTTAGTTTGTTATATTATTTCTCAAATAAGTTATATCGTTCGAGCGAGCGACCACATACGAGCGACTACTAAGCTACCTAATTGAGAAGACACTCCCTAAAATGTGGCTCGTACGCTCTTAATGAACAACTTAAACTAAACAATTAATATTGTTTCCTTCTAGTTAAGAAGTGGGTTCCATACAGAATAACATGTGAGACTAGACAAGTTGCTTAGAATTGAATATATATAATACCTACCACCTTGATTTTGACCCTCAGTATTTTAATATTTTAAAATAAATTTATTCATTAAACTACTAAACCAACTTAAATGAATTTTGTTATGGAGGATATCAGAACTCTGATATGAAAGCGTTACAAACAAGCATATAGCATATAGTAGGTATGGAAAAACCGAACTTAAAATGTATTTAGCTCATTGAAATAAAGACCATACTGAAGGTCAAAATCAAATCAAAGTGTCATAATTTAGAAATAGTGACTCCATTGATTCTAGAACCACGATATGCCACCAAAGTCCTAACCCTACAAATAACAAACGCCAAATGCATCTTGTCTAGTGCCATTGAAAATTGTCATTTACTTTTGTTATTTTATCTGACATACCTATATTTTTAAACTTTACCAAAATTTTCCTCTAACACGAACGGTTCAAAATTATTCCAATGTTCACTTGGTCGTGTGCTCGTGCAGCCCCCCCCCCCATCCAGTCGCAAACAAATGATTTGTTTTGAACAAACGCCGTCGTAACGAGATATCGCGTTTGCGGGACTGTTCTCTCTGAGAGTCACTACTGTTACGTTTCACGAGGGATGGTGCAAAGTTATGAGAAATAGACGGAAAATTTAAGGAGTACTTAAGCAAATATTATTATGTTTGCTTTACGATGTTGTTGGTTGAATTTTCAATTGACATTAAAAACAAAATGTTTGGCATATACAGTTTGTTTAGGACTTACAAAAGTTTATGTTCAAAATACTTTATTATATTCCGGATCTTAAACGTGAATTTATACGCATCATTGCGTGTTTGAGCAAAAATGTCATAATCAACGTAGACCGGCGTCGCTATTGCCTAACGCACTCGCAATCTCAATTGGCTTGAAAGCGGAACAATTGTTTTCATTTTGTATGCAAACAAGCCTTCAATTTTCAAAATAAAAATAATTGCGATTGTGAGTGCGTTAAGCAATAGCCCCTCAGGTAGTAAAGGAAGACTGGCCTAAACCTTATGTGCCTGCGAGCAGCGAATCAATTTCCCAGTTAATGCTTCGCCGACGAAAAGTGAGTTGTTTTAGTATATTAACTCCTCAGCCCAAAGGAATTTGGAACAGGTAATGTAAGAGATTTTTTTAGACAAGGTAAGTGAAACCTGGTAAGTGAGATCTGAGTCCCATTGACATTTATATTCTTAAGATTACAATCTCAAGACAGCACTCTAAAGACCAAGATGAAATGCTTCAAACAGAACTCATTTTTTATATAAATTTTAATTCCGCTATCATCTTTATACTTGCGCCAGCGCACACTCCAAAGCTAGGCTAACGATCACTCGAAAGACCCAAGGAATGCTTAATTCGCGGATTGTGCCGAGAACTTTACTTATTGAGGATAGTGGGTACTTCTACTTGTAAATAAGGCTACTTGCCTTGTCTGTCATTTTGAAGTGTTGCTTGCAGTCCAAGACATTTTATTTTACTCGTGTTCCATTTTGTTTATCAGCACGAACCACAAGACTTCTATTGTTCTATGCAAGCTGCCATTTGTAAAAGAGGTTATGATTGATCTATTCATAATTAACATATCTATTTTTTGTTATAATGCAACTACCTTTTACGTTGTTTACGTTGTCGAGATATTAAAAATATTGATACGTGGTCGATTTTTTAGTGCTTCATTATTTTATGTCCCGGTTTATTAAACTACGCAATTGTCTCAAATTATACATGTTTATGTTTTAGTGGTCTTCTAACCCATTTTAAGAAAATCATTCGTGGCCGATGAAAAAAATATCCATTTATGATTATACAAACGTATACAATAAAAAAAAAGGTCAAATGGTATAGGGGGAAGCTGAGAACGCACGCCCGTAAATTTTGTTTTCACATTTTGACAGGACAACTTCAACTCGCTGGTTAATCATTGGTTCGTCGAGTTCAGGAGCGAGTTGTTCAAAAGAATCACCTACCTGATTGAACTAGTTCATTCCAGTTACTGAGACTTTTCGAGTTTTCTTTACATTTGTCTGTCGCCACGTTGTCTTTAGATGCGTCTTTGAGATGAATGCCAAGTCAAACTTTGAGTCGATAGGTGGTTTATTGTTATGGTTTTTGCCAAGTCTTCCATGCTTGAGCATCAAAATATTTTAATGAAAACCAAATCAATCGGTTCGATATTTACGAGGTTTGGTCGCAAACAAACGAGAGCAGTAGTGTTAAGACCTGATAAATTCTAGACGGTAAAAGAAACCATTTTTATAACTCTGGTTAAGTTTACACTTAGTCAGTTGTTTATCTGGTAAAATAAAACAGGCTGAAATTAAAATAATAAAGCACCTAGTCGCAATAAAAAGGAAAAAGAAAGCAATCACTTCAAATGATTAAGATCCTCATCTTTTTTACGAAACGAGTTAATAACATAACTCGTTTCGTAAAAAAGATGAGTTAAACAACTAACCGGACTCTAGTCAAGATGTTTTGTGAGAACTATCGTTATCGAATGCTAGACGGTCACGTCGAGCGCTTATGCGAATTCCATACATTTTGAAAGTTTTCGTAAATCGTTTACGTTAGCGTTACGCATCGTGTCTAAAGCCTCTGAAGTCCTAGTCAATCTGCGAGCGTTATCGATATCGAGAATTTAAAGGATTAAAGTAAGCAGCCAGACGGTCACATCATAATTATCAGTGTTCGGAATTTTCACGGCAAAACAAAAGACTGTCGCAAATTTACTAGGGTAAGAAATAATTTTTCATCGATATCGATAGTAAAATAAATAATGGTCCACCAAATAAATATAAATATATTATAAAATACATAAGGTTTGTGTAAAGTTATATCGAAACAGATTCAATTTCTTCTTCAAAATCCACATCAGTACACACAGCAGCACATTTTATTTGGTTTCTGATAGTGATAAGAGTAGATAGTCATTAATTTTTCGACGTTCTCTGGGAGTAAACGGTTCCGTTTATCACTATAAAGCCATTTATGTACACTGAATGATCGTTCCACTTCACTCGACGTCAAAGGGGCAAATTTGTAAAATTCATTGTAGGCGGTTTGTTGTTCAGGTTTAGTAAGTTTTAATAATAATCTGTGAATCACTGTTTTTTTTTTGCATATTATTTTAAATTATAAAATATTCCATAGTAATTCTCGATATCGATGAAAAATTATTTCTTACCCTAGTAAATTTGCGACAGTCTTTTGTTTTGCCGTGAAAATTCCGAACACTGATAATTATTATACACTTGTCCATACAATTGGACCATTTTAAAAAGTCTAGGATCAGTGATAAAGATGATGATGATGATAACAACATGAACACACCATATCTACAAAACGAAAAAAAATTTTATATATCCGGGTACTACGAAACAAACAGCAAACAAAAGAACGCAAGAACAGCGAGAAATAAAAAAACGGATAGTGAGCCAAGTTTTGTTCGTTTACTGTTGTTGTAAGACCCTACTATGTATCCCAGCCCGACCGAACGTAACTCAAGCCCCTGGTTTACGTCGGGATAGCGCCCTGATTCCAAATTGACGGGTTTACTTGCGTCTTAAACTGACCTTCACGTAGACAACACTGTACAGAATTTAACAGTATTACAACGCTACAACACAACAACAAACAACAGTAATGCGGTGAACTGGTAGAGAATGTCTTTAGTATTTATTTCATTTTTAATGGACCAAAGTTATCACCAAATGGACCGTTAGATGGCCAGTGGGGTGGGGGTAGACCAAAGAGGAGTTGTCCAGAGACCCTAGCCAATATGCATTACGGTAACTAGGGTTTTGAAATCAATCGCGTCACTGGTAAATCACGTGATCTAGGTACCAATTTCGAAATTGGTTTAAATACGAAACGAATAGAAACGCTAGTTAGCGTAGTGCATCTTGGCAGAGGCCTCAGATGACTTGGACGCGTTTCGAAGCGAGTAGTGGGAGCCATGCACTTAAGAAGGACGAATTGCGGAAAATAGGGAACGGCTATGCCCAGAAGTGGGCCATTTACAATTGTAAAAAAAAACTATTATTCACTATAAAATATCCCATACGACGGTAACGATTTTATAGATAAAATATCTCTACGTGTCAATTTATTGCCTTTACCATGTTATCGTATTTTCAAGATTATAATAACTTTTATTTAGGTAATTGCGGTTGTGTACGAATACGATAACACGTCAAATGCAATATGGTTTTTCTCAATACAATAGAAACCCTGATAACTTTAATGATAACTTTTAAAAAGCCAAACTCATTGTCATGAAATGTAGCTAACGACCATTCCGATTAAAAAGCTTTCTTTCTACATAATGTAACACCCTATTATTGTAAATCTTCAACCATTTACAAAAAATATGTCGTACTGTTATAAACAGTGCACTGTGCCTAAAGTCTGGACTTTAAAACTTATTAAGGTATAAACCGAGGTAAAAGCTTCAATAGTAGGCGAGACTTGGAAGGAATTTAAAATAGTTATTTAGACCGAAGATAGATTGGAGTCGCTCAGCGCTTTTAGCAAATTGAGCTTTCGAATAATTAGGTTAAGTAAATGTAGATACTAAATTTAATAGGAAATGGAGATAGGCGGGGTGCCAAATATGATATGTGGCTAGGCAAGCTACCATCGTAAACATAGCAGTAAAATTAGCGCTCAGTACTTGGAGTATGTTTTTTTTTTATCAAATTTATTCGATTGGAAATCAGGACCATAAATCGTAGCCAGGTTTCGTAGCCAGCTTAGAAATGGGAAAAAAAATCTCAATCGGAAGCTGACTACAAAACGGGAATTCTTTAGTCCCATCTCGTAGCCAGGTTTCGTAGCCAGCTACGAAATGGGAAAAAAAAATCTCAATCGGAAGCTGACTACGAAACGGGAATTCTTTAGTCCCATCTCGTAGCCAGGTTTCGTAGCCAGCTTCGAAATGGGACAAATAATCTCAATTGGAAACTGGCTACGAAACGGGAATTCTTTAGTCCCATTTGAACACTAGTGTCTACCAAACCTTGCTCCGAGATGCGAAATTCATTCCCATTTTACACCTGGGTACGAGAAGGAAAATGCATTTCCCAATTTGAAGCTGGCTACCAAATCTGGCTACGAGATGGGACTAAAGAGCATTTGCATCTTAGTTGGGTCTATAAGGAGGTTATTATGACACGGCTATGCATTTTTACGGCGAGTGCAAAGGCTAGAGCTATAGCGGTTATAAAGCTTTGTCCTTTTCTCTCAGCGTAAACTGAACTGCAGCTAGCCTCTTACGCATATACATAATAATATTTTCACTCCTTCATTCTTTTTTTTTTTTTTTTTTATTTATTAAGAAACAATTTTTTTACAAATATTAAGTATCCGCCAAACTGCATCGCAGTTTGTTGGCAGAAAGAAAGCTCTCTATAACTAAATTAATCTAATAAAATATATACTATACATATTGAAACCGTACACTCACTCAAACACCACAAGCACTCACACAAAAGGAGTAGGTACGGCAGCGCCACTTATAACATGGTACACGCGCGAAGAATGCACCAGAGCTGACCGGAGCAGCTACTGCTGGCCGCGCCCGCGCGCGAGCCCGGCCAGCAGCGCCCGCTTCAGCCGCTTCTTGTACACCAGCTTCGACACATCGTCACTCGACCGTATATCGTCAGGAAGGCTATTTAAGAATTTAGGTAACATGTACATTGTAGTGCGCTTCCCGTAATAGTTACAAATTTTCGGAACAAGCAGTTTGCGTTTAGCTATTATCTTAGAAACACTTCTTGTTTTGTATGGATGATTGATATTTATTTCACTTAGTATAATCACTGCTATGCTCTTTTTGCAACTATTTAGTAGCACCAATATTTCATTGAAGTGTTTTCTTATAGACCTAATGTTGAGGTGTATTATATTTGAAGCACTTTTACATTTTTTAACATCGCGCGCCCACGCATTTGCGTCTATGTACCTTTCATATTCAATGTCAGTGGTAATGCTGGTAAATGGATCCAGCTTGCACTTTTGTGTAAACTTATATAAATATATATTTTTTTGCTAGCAAATGTATATAATAATCAGTGAAAAATTTAAGGCGTTTCACTTAAAGGTTTAAAGGTTTTAATGGCAATCACTCCTCCTTCACTTTCAATTCGTGTATATCGCGTTCAGAGCGAATATTATATACTTTAGTATCAGTTTCGTTCTTACGTACTAGAATTCTGCCATTGTTTACCCACACGTATTTGTAAGTGGGTTTTAATTCATTTCTGGCATAGCTTAGAAGTTTGCGAGTCCCTTTAGGAAGATCCTCATTTATGTATAAGGGTTTGTGGTTGTTGCTGTTGTATATGTTAGCATTCGTAACCCGGTTTTTACGTCGACGAAGCCATTGTTCGCGGGCCGCCCGCGTCGCGAGCGTAACAACTACCGGCTGAATCGCGCTTTTCTCTGCGCTCGCGCTCGGCGCGCCTACCCGCCGCGCTTCAATAATATGTTCCACGTTTAATTGTAGTTTTTGGGCTAAAATACCGACCACATGTTTTGTGTCCTCATCCTCTTGCTTTTCAAGGCCATTGATCACAACGTTTTTATCCTTCGATTTGGCTTCCAAGGCTGCTACCCTTTCCTCAAGCGCCAAGTTACATTTTTCTAGGTAAACGTTCTTTTGCTCGATAGCATTTATCCTAGTCTCAGACTTCTCTTTATAGTCCATTAGCTCTTGGTATTTTATTGCGTATATTTCTACAGTTTCAACAAGGCTATCCAGCGATTTTTGCATGTTGTAGATAATATCCAATTTTTTATTGAGGTCTTCAAGAACCTTATCGGCAGAACTCGGGGGCACCAGTGTATCATGTTTTAACGTAACGTCTCAGAGTGTGGGTGGCAGAGCTACCAAAATTACCAACAACTTTTGTTTCTTTCTTTAACCACATTTTACATTATTTACTAGTGTATATTAGTTGCAAGCCCATCGCCTGACTATTGGGACCGAGCGCGACGACAGCGCCACGTGACAGGCGGCCATTATGGACAATGTCACCGCTGTCAAACAAGAAGTAAGTAAATATTGTGAAAAATATTAATGAAATCTTGTGTTATTTTACTATATTACACAATAACAACAACACATCTTACCAGGACCATATTTTTATCTCAAAAACGATTAGAAAAATGTTTACTGCTACATGGATTTGACAGCTCAAGTCAGCGACAAAAATGACAATTTTAGCCGTAGTGAGCGCTGTGATCGTTTAGGCTACCCCCTCCACCCGCTTTGCACTCTGCCAATAGTACAAGCCGTTATTCCCTTAGTCGCATCTTACGACTTCCACGGGAATACATGGAGTGGCACTATTCTAATTTATATTTGCACCAAAACGATACGAGTTAATCTACAATTAATCTTAAGTACGGTTTAATTGTGACTTAAATCAGGTTTATCAGCTTAAGTCAGATTTAAACTTTTGCTGTAAGCCAACCTCAATGTTCTGGGTAAGCCGGTGTTTAATATGTTTCTGTTTATCAATCGAGCAATTAGTTCGAGGTGACTGATAAGAAAATGTTATATTATTTGCTAATTGATACACACCAAAATTATAGATGAGATCTTACCGCCGTACTCAAAGAGATTTTAGAGGTAAAATTAACTCGTTCGTTTTTTAAACTTTTGTATGAAAAATCGTCACCAAGGAACGAAAAGATCCACCAATAGGATTACTTTATTTTCATAGCCTCGCTCAGTGCAGCTCTCCTATTGGTAGATTTTTCCTCGCTCTCCGCTCCAGTGGACAGACAGCCTTAATTGAATCCGAGTGCGGTCATTAGGGAACTACTAAGATGGTATAAGTATGTTTGTTTGTTTGTTAGTTCGATGATATTTTGAGGTATTGTTGATAAGATTTTCATGAATTTTGGTACAGAAGTTGACTTAACCCTTTAAGTCGCCAAAATTTCAAAATTACTTTAATCTAGCCACCTTGATTCTTTGTTTAAGGCCGATTATTGACATTAATTTATGGTAGTTCTATTTTACTAATTAAAACCATTATTTGCTTTTGACATGATAATAATATCGTATCCACGTCGTCGGTCGTCAACGTAACCACAGATTTTAATTACTTGATAGTAATGGCAGTTTAGTTAAAAAAGCAACACGATCATGTCAAAGGCAATAATGGTTTTACCGAGTAGAACAGACCCAAAGCTTATTTTCGACGTTGTTAAAAATAATTATAAAGTACGCAATACACTTGCCATTTGAGACTACTTATTAAAAACATTCCAAGAAAGTAGGCCACAGAACAACCTTTAACGACATATTCAAAATAAATACGCAGCAATAATATTAATGATGCTTTTGATTTTGATTCCGAGGGTATTTTAGCTAATGACAAGCCTGGAGGCAATCCTGTTTGTCGACGGCATTCATGGCAGCCGTTCAAGGAATTAATCAGCGGCTTATTTTGTTACAATGAGCAGTTTCTGACGGTATCGAGGGAAGTGGAGTGAAACCATTTCGGGTCCTTGAAACCTTTGATCCCGCTTGTGTTTATATTGAAATTATTAAGAAATGTTTCACTCTGTTTTGAATCACAACTGGAACGTATTATACAAATATTATAAAAATAAAAGAAGATGTAGTGACTAAGATTGAAAATGGCATGCTTCGATGGTTCGGTCATTTGGAAAGGATGGATGAAAGAAGATTGACGAAAGAGATATACAGATCGAAAGTGAGTGGATGGGTCGGAAGGAAGGCGTACTTTTTCGAGTCAAATCGGAGAAATACTGGAAAAGGGCCGAATCTTAAGTAACCGAAACCGACGTGCGTGCATGACTCGATGTATGAATGTGGAAGAAGCGAAAGAAGTTTGTCAAGATCGTAGCAAGTGGAAAGAAGTGGTCTCTGCCTACACCTCTGGGCGTGATTTAATGTATGTATGTATGTAAACTTTACATTTTAAACTGATCCAATATTTCACCACAGATTTAAAAAAACATAATTATTTTTTTTGCGAAAACATCAACGCAATTTGCAATTTCACGCTACTTCATAACTTTTAACGTTAGGCTAGGGGACGTAAGCGTAGTTTAAAAAATGGTGTGAATTTAACAAATCAAATGAGTTCTATGCAGTGTCATAGTATTAGATGTCAATTTGATTGAACAATGATTTCAAACCGTTTCCACTGTCAACGTTACATAATATTGTATACACTTTTAAAAACAAAGATTTCAACACCCCAATTTATTTTCCCTTGTGCTTGTTGTTCAAACATTAGCCCCAAGAAAATACGAATAAGTCTTTAATGCCCTTTCTCCCCTAAGGGTCGAAAGTCAGCTCAACCTTCAAGAGTAAGTTTTAGGTCCGAACAAAGGTGAACTAAGCCTAGACTAGGTTTTTGGGAAAAGTATTACCGCGAATAAACAATGGACCCCGGGTACATTGAGATGTAAATGAACCGGCATTTTGAATAAGAACCTTTTTACACAGTAGCGTACAGTGTAAAGTAGACGAAAGTGTATTCGCGTACCACCGTATTAAGTAACTAAGTGCGTTCGATCGGTGAACAAATGAACAATTTTTATTTCAGATTTCACAAATTAAATTATTATAGGTACTCGTAATTATTTTAACTCTAACTCTAACTCTAACCTGACAAGTAAATTAAGCGGAAATTATTTGTTATGTTACATTTTTACTTAAGTCATATTTTTATTAGTTTACTGGTTAAAAAAATGGCTTTGACTATACGTACTTTGTGTATAATATTGTACGTACAATAAAGTTATTATATATAATATTTTTAAAAAATACTCTTGACGGTAAATGAGTAAAGCTGATTTAAAAATAACTACTACCCTACCCTACCCTACCCTGCCAGAGCAAGTAAACTCTGTGTTAACGACATTTGTTTTTCTAAATAACACCTTGAAATACCCTCAGGATTAAGTAAGGCTATCCAATAGGTAAAAGTATGGGAGGTGTATATTTTAATTCTCATTTATTTCTCACTTCCCATTTTAATTACTAATTTTTCATCTCTAACCTTTAATTGTATTAAACAAAGTGAAGGAATGGCTGTTTTCAGGATGGCGTCTGATTGGCATAATATCAATTGGTTTTTCGACGATTGTTAATACTACAGAAAGCGTATTTGGTATGATTGACAATTATCCAAATATTTGTTTGGTCGAATAAAAAATAAAAAATACGAATAATGCTGTTTAGCTTATTGTTTATATTGCATAATGCCGTGTAGAAATTGTCATACCTAGTTACGACTAAAAAAAAAGCAGAGAGCGAGCGAGTCAGATGGGTAGGGTAAAAGAGACTCGTATAGGTTAGAAGGCTAAGGCGGGAGTGAAGCGCAGTGTAAGTAGCACTAAGAAAAATAAATAAAATCAAAAGTTATAGAAGATTTCAAAAGTATATTGGTAACTAGTAAAACTAAGAGTTCGGTGTGAGCGGCGGTAGAGTAAACAATGTGAATAAAAGGTATATCGTTAGACGAAATTGTCAGACGTTAGAACCGGACTTCTAGATAAGATCCCAGCTGTGGGATTTGATATCTTGTTACATTTCATGTCATTATAATTTATCAGTTTTCAGGTTCGATTCCGGGTACTGGAAAATATAAAATTTGTGTGAGTATTTTTTTCTGTTCGTGTTAGTTATTATTTCTCTGTAATTTGTATTATTTCATGTTACAGGGCCCTTTTGGATACATTTCGACCCCTTTAGGATCTTTTGCACGATAGTAGATTTCCTCACGATGTTTTCACCGTAAAAGCGTAGGTAATGTACTTAAGCTAAAAAAACTCAATGGTACAAGGTGACCGCGGGTTCGATGTTGGTACTTTACGATCTTGAGTCGACCCCTACAGTCACCAGGCCACTGACTCTTTTTATTTTTTCGTAAACTTTACTACTTTTTACTATTCAGTGTAAAAAATACAGTATTCTTTCTTCTTCCACTTTAGTTTAGCCCATCTTACTTCAATATTGTTACCATATTGTAATATTGCCATTATCATAGGCCTGTCAATCATAACGTTACAAAAATAGGGGTATTGTGATTAGAATAGAATATTCCAGGGATCTGTCTATCAATTCTGCTCTAAAACAGGAACGACTACTCACGATGACACTCTATACAACGATATTGCTGTTAAACCAAGAAAAAAACAAAACATTTTGACGTTTAGCGTCGCAAGTAGATTTAGATGTTCGGAATTAGAAGAAAATGACAGAATAAAATAAAAATGAAAATATATTTCATATAAAAAAGGTGACTAGGTCGCGGGTAATTGATATTACTGGCTGAGCATACCGACGCACGAAACAAATCCTTTTTTGGGGTCACTTCCCTGCACGGCTCGGGTCTTCGGGGCAGCTAGAGTCACTTTCCGGGCTTTGGTCCGGAACGCGGGAATTGCGGGATTAGCCGGAAATGCGCGGGGGCATGTGCAATAGGTCGGTGTGGGTCTATTTCAAACCCCAGACTTGGTCCCTGAAATTCCCGGAAAATGGCCATTTCAAAAAAAGTCCAATTTTATGTTAGTGCCTGCGACATCGGGATTTTTCAATATGAGATAATGATGCAGATGCTTTAGCGAGGCTGGTTAGGTGAACCCCAAGCACTAAATGGTGATCCATGATGTGGCAGTCACAAACAAAATCAACTTTTAGCGAGACAAAGAAAGATTTGAAATTACAATGAAAGTTTGGATATTTAAAAGATAGAAAATTAATAGAATGTGAAGAAATAGCATGACGAAAACAGTTCATACTGTAATTAACTAATAATTTAACATAAGGAATGATTTAGCAACTTTTAGACATTACTCTTTTTACATAGGGGGTAGAAAGATCTTTCTAGAATCTATTGGAAGCGTGAAGTTCAAGCAGATTTAACAGCGGTTAGGCAAAATGATGCATTTAAAATGATAGCATTGATGTATTGCGATAACTAAAAGCATAAATGTTCAAATTATGTGAAATGGTTACTAGAATACTAAGTTAACTTAATATAACTAATAAAAATGTTCGCAACACTCACCCGATTCGGGGATACACAGACACTTGGTTAGGTTAAAACTTGTTAATCTAATGTAGTCTCCAAAAGACTTAGTTATCTGCACATGCAGTAATAGAATCCTGGTATTTTAGTAATATTTGACGTTCTGCCGTCACAGTCGTAAAGGTAATGTCCGCCGGCGCATCTCTCACTCACGGCGTCGGCGCAACCGGCCGTTATCGCTCGACCCAGCGGTGACGTAGTTCTTTGTATTCCCACCCGGTTTTAACTAATAGTAAATGCGTGAATTCGATTCTGTTCGTTTGTAAATATTTAGATGTTTTAAATTAGTTTAATGTTATTATTAGTATTAATTGTATAATTTTAGTTTTTAAGTTAATTTTATATGAGTAACGCTGAACCGTTACATACCTCCTCTTTTAGGTTAGGATTTTTGCTAATAAAAATCCACTATCTCTATACACTGCATAATTGAAATACTTATAACTTTCAGGCCTCAATCTTAACATTCCTCCACCGTTCATTCATACATCACGCAATTAAATAGGCAAGATACACTATAATATATGTAACTGCGGCCAAACAGGCTCGAGTATTTTTTAGAATATGAAATAAAATACTCTTATATTTCAATTAATGGATCTTAATTTATTCTAATAATCACTCCTAGTTTAGAAGTTGGTAATGCCTACTGTCAATTTCATATTAATCTTGGTAGAAGATTACTATACGTTAAAATTATCCTACTCAGTATAGGGAGAACCTTACTGTCCGGTAGGGGGCAGTAAAATAAGAAAGAACACGTAGTTTAGAATGTGACAGTAATTAATATTCTGATATCTTGGACGGGGATTTGATTATTAGAATATAAAGTAGTTGAGATAGTACATGTAGGTAATTTAATTTTTGTAGTAAGTGATTTTAAAATCTTTTACATGCCAGTCTCCTATATTATTACCTTGCATGTCCTCAAGTTCGTATGCTAGATTTGACTTTTTGGCAACTATTTTGCACTTAATAAATTTGGGAGCAAGTTTTTTCGAAAACATGCGGCCTTTGTCACTTTGGTAGAAGGTTTTTTTCCAAATTATGTCACCAACGTTAAAATCAATATCCTTACGGCGTAGATTATAGTATCCGCTATTTCTAGAGTGTGCTTTAATTAGGCAAGACTGTACTTTATCGTAAACCTTTCGCAGATTACCAAGGTTCTCCGCGTACTCGTCCCTAGGTGTAAATATGATGTCGTTAGTGACGTCTGCATCGATATAATGAGAGCCGCTACTTACTAACTCCCTACCGTAAACAAGAAATGCTGGTGTATAGCCAGTAACCTCATTTACCGACGTGTTTATGGCAAACTGTATTTTTGGAATGTTAGTATCCCAAGACCTATGATCATTTTCTATGTAGGATGATACAGCTGTCATAATAGTCTTATTATATCGCTCTACACTATTCACCTGGGGCGTATATTTAGGAGTAAACTGAACTTTAGGAACTTCATACTTGGTATATAACCGTTTGAGGACGTTGCTTACGAATTGCTTCCCGTTATCCATTAGAACGGTACTGGGAACGCCGTGGATAAGGAAAACATTCTCCTCCAGCAACTTAGCTATCCTTTCCGAGGTTGCACGACGAATGGCAAAGAGTAGACAATATTTAGTGAAGCAACAAGTTACGACGAAAATAAAAGTGTTTTGGTTTCTCGAAGGGGGTAGAGGACCTACGAGATCCATGCTCAACATTTGAAATGGGCGAGAGCAGTATTTTGGCCGGCCCATTAGACCAAGAGTAGCATGAGTGGCATGTTTGTGGGCACTGCAAATATCACAGCTTGACACAAAATTGGAGACATCGCGATGCATATCAGGCCAGAAATATTCCAAAGAGAGACGTCTATGTGTTTTAAAAACGCCAAAGTGGGCGGAAGTAGGTTCAGCGTGATTGTTAGAAATCAAGTTTGTTCTGAACTCGAGAGGAATGACTTCTTTCCATTCAAACTCTCTTGTTAGTGGATTTAGACTCTTTTTATACCTGAATAACTTGCCATTAGATACTTTATAATTTAGGAAAGAAGTTGGAGCATTTTGGCAGCCATTGTATATGTTTAAGAACCAACCATCTTGTGTATTATAGACGGGATTGAGGTTAGATGGGCCCTGATCAATTGTAGCTACTGGAACAGAACGAGACAGACTATCAGGGACAACATTCTCTGAGCCACGCCGATGCTTGATCTCAAAGTTAAATGACGACATGCGAACACCCCAACGAGCCAAACGACCTGTGGGATTATTTAGATTTAAGAACCACTTTAAGGAAGAGTGATCAGTGTAGACTAAGAACTTCTGGCCGTTCTCTAAGTAGCAACGCCAGTGTTCGATTGCTGTAAGGACTGCTAAAGCTTCTCTTTCAGTAGCACTATAGTTGCGTTCCTTGCTAGAAAGAGACGTACTCATGTAAGCAATCACCTTCTCCTCATCATTGATGACCTGCGTTAGAACGGCACCGACACCAAAGTCGCTTGCGTCAGTGTGCACTTGGAAGGGCAGAGAGTAGTCGGGACAAGATAAGACGGGTGAAGATATTAAAGCTTCTTTTAGAGTGCGGAAGGCTTTTTCAGCCTCAGATGACCAACAAAAAGGTGGGGAAGTTTTTGCTTGAGACGTCAGCTTGTTTAAAGGTGCGGCAATAGAGCTAAAATTCGGAATAAATCGCCGGTACCAGGAAGCTGTTCCTGTAAATCGACGTACCTCCTTGCGATTGGTGGGCGTAGGGTAGTTTACTATCGCCTCTACCTTCTCTGGATCCGGCTGAAGGCCATTAGAGTCCACCACGTAACCTAAATACCTAAGTTTATTTCGGAAGAATTTACACTTTTGGTAGCTAATGGTAAGATTAGCTATCCTGAGTTTATCGAGAACTCGAAACAGCAGCGAGATATGCTGTTCGAAGGTAGGGGAAACTATAATAATGTCATCGATGTAGACGAAGACTTTATGCTCAAACTCAGGACCGTAGAATAACATGTCCACCAAACGTTGTTGTGTTGCCGGAGCGTTGGTAAGACCGAATGGCATTGAAGTGAACTGAAATGTTCCTCTAGATGGTATGTAGAAGGCGGTCTTACACCTATCTTCCCCTTTAATAGGGATTTGCCAAAAGCTTTTGGATAAATCCAAACTAGACAGATACTTAGCGTCTCGCAGATTGTCAAGTATTTCTGAAATATACGGAATACTATACGCGTCTTTAGTTGTAACGGCGTTCAGCTTACGGCTATCTAGACAGAAACGTAATTCACCGTTCTTCTTAGGCGTTAAAAGAACGGGAGACGACCAAGGGCTTTCGCACGGTTCAACCACGTCTTCTCGTAGCATCTCATCTAATTGCTCAATCAGGAGGCGCTGTTTTTCGGGAGACATTCTGTAGTACCTTTGACGAATGGGTGCAGCGTTCCCAGTGTCAATACTGTGAGTTATTAGGGAAGTACAGCCAAGACCACGCTCTTCGTATGAAATTTCACGGAACTGTGTTATTATGTGATCAGCAGTAACCTTTTGTTCGGTAGATAGAAGGTCATAGTCGCATATCTGTGTAGGGGTATCTAGTAACATAGGACATAAGGTGTCATTATCTTTAAGTATCGTGACAGAGTCCAAATGCTTAGGAAACAAGTCAAATACACGCCAGAAGTCCATACCTAAAATCAGAGGATTTTGAATTTCCGGTACAACATAAACCTTTAAAATATGTAGTTGGTGTAAAAATGAGACAGGCAAGTTTATAATACCAGTATTTGTTAGTTTTTGTCCACCGGCTGCAACGAAAGTCAGAGGTTCAGTATTCTCTAGTGCAAAACCGGCGTCTAAGAAACACTTGTGATAGTTTTTGCCTAGAATGGTAACACTAGACCCAGTATCTAACAACCCATTGACAGCGTTACCATTAATATTGACAGATACGTATGGTCTGCTAGTGACATGTTTAGGTTTATTTTGTGAATTGTGGATTGTAGTGACAGAATAGCATGAGAAAAATTTTGATATGAAATCAAGCCAAGATTTCCATTCTGCGTGATCAAAGTTATTTTTAGGTTTACTGTCAGCTTTAACGACACTACAATCCACTGTATTTAGTTTTTTGTGTTACAATTAGTGCAATCTGGGTAGCGAACACCTTTCTTGCCACACTTGAAACATATAGGGAAATGTGCTTGTTTGCACTCTTTGAGTGTATGCGTGTCACAGCGACACCTCGGGCAATACTTGTGTGTTGCTTGAACACGGTTGGAACTACTAGGTGCGACTTGCACAGCGTTCGTAGTGTTAAGTTTTTCATAAGTAGTTTTAGGTTTATTGTAGTTATAGTTATTTGAATAATTTTGTTGTTTGTTATAAGTGTTGTAGTTTTTATGTCTTTCATTATTACTTGTAGTAGCATAGTTTTTATTATTGTAATAGTTAGTGTATTTTTGCTCCTTAGCATAGGCAAACTCAGGTGCCAGTGTTTCTGAAGTAGCCCTGGGTGGTTCACGAAACAAAGAAAGTCTCGACTGGATACTTTCGTAGTTAGAGCACATGGATTTTAACGAGTCTAGATCCTTGACTCCAGATGAAGCTGCCAGGGTACTTGCGTAGCAAGGCCGGATGTTGTGAAGGATGATTTCAAGTTTGTCAGCTTCAGATAGCGGCTTAGACAATCTTGAAAACATGCCATGCATTATAGCCAGGTATATAGAAATGTTCTCGTGTTCACCTTGAGTGCGAGATCTGATTTCAGCCAAAAGGCGGTAGTCATAATCCTTTTGCCTGAAATCTTGTTTTAGTTGAACGACAACATCCTCCCAAGTATGAACTTTCTGCCTTATGCAGCGGAACCAATGTAATGCGTCATCAGTGAAAATTTCGTAAGCAAACTTCATCAACCTATCCTTTGAAATATTTCTCGCGTCCACAAATTCGTCTACTTTTTGTATAAAAGACAGGACGCAGGACTTTCCTGAATATTTCAGCTTAGCTAGGTCAGAAGTCAGGTTACGATCGCAAGTCACTATACCGGTGTCTAGTTCTGAGGTAGAACCTGTACTTGAATTTGGCCGTAAAGCCGTGATGTCTTTGTACTGGTTATTGAAGTTAACGCAGTTAGTTCTGTGTTGTTCCGCTAGTGTAGAATCGACATTAGACAGCCTATTAACTCTGTGGTATATGTGATGAAGTAGGTTCTCAGTGCGCAAGAACAAGTTCTTATCAAATTTAGTTTTTAGGGACGTAACCATAGTTAGCGACTTTAGCAGACTGTCTTTGACAGCAAGAAGGTCAACCGTAGGTTCTAAGTGGGATTCCAAAATATCCTCAGAAGGTATATTTAATTTTACTATTTGAGTACGTAGATCTTGTACAGATCCAGTAGTACCGCCTCTAAGTATGACCTCGTACTCGAGTTCGGCCTTTTGGAGCGATAAATATTTGATCGGATACGACATGGTGCAAGATTCTCAGTATTTAAAATCAGAATTGGGTGTGTGTTGCGATTACAAATGATTGAAAAGCAGTTATAATAATGTTGCCAAGTATGTGGATAATTCAATTTCTATAAGAATGAAATAACAAAATAAACAAACACAGTGGGTAGATACTGTATTTAAGAATAAGAGTAGGAAAACAATAGTATACAACATATCCACATATCTGCAACTGCTCAAATCAACTTAATTAACTTAAACTAAGTGATGACTAAGTTTGATATGATTACAATGGAAGAGATTGCAAAAAAAAATATAGAAAAGCAACCAACACCAAAGGAAACCAAAAAATGCAAAGGACCTGTTTCTGTAATGCTCAGCTCAGTAAATACCTGGAGTGGGCGCCATTTTGACGTTTAGCGTCGCAAGTAGATTTAGATGTTCGGAATTAGAAGAAAATGACAGAATAAAATAAAAATGAAAATATATTTCATATAAAAAAGGTGACTAGGTCGCGGGTAATTGATATTACTGGCTGAGCATACCGACGCACGAAACAAATCCTTTTTTGGGGTCACTTCCCTGCACGGCTCGGGTCTTCGGGGCAGCTAGAGTCACTTTCCGGGCTTTGGTCCGGAACGCGGGAATTGCGGGATTAGCCGGAAATGCGCGGGGGCATGTGCAATAGGTCGGTGTGGGTCTATTTCAAACCCCAGACTTGGTCCCTGAAATTCCCGGAAAATTGCCATTTCAAAAAAAGTCCAATTTTATGTTAGTGCCTGCGACATCGGGATTTTTCAATATGAGATAATGATGCAGATGCTTTAGCGAGGCTGGTTAGGTGAACCCCAAGCACTAAATGGTGATCCATGATGTGGCAGTCACAAACAAAATCAACTTTTAGCGAGACAAAGAAAGATTTGAAATTACAATGAAAGTTTGGATATTTAAAAGATAGAAAATTAATAGAATGTGAAGAAATAGCATGACGAAAACAGTTCATATTGTAATTAACTAATAATTTAACATAAGGAATGATTTAGCAACTTTTAGACATTACTCTTTTTACATAGGGGGTAGAAAGATCTTTCTAGAATCTATTGGAAGCGTGAAGTTCAAGCAGATTTAACAGCGGTTAGGCAAAATGATGCATTTAAAATGATAGCATTGATGTATTGCGATAACTAAAAGCATAAATGTTCAAATTATGTGAAATGGTTACTAGAATACTAAGTTAACTTAATATAACTAATAAAAATGTTCGCAACACTCACCCGATTCGGGGATACACAGACACTTGGTTAGGTTAAAACTTGTTAATCTAATGTAGTCTCCAAAAGACTTAGTTATCTGCACATGCAGTAATAGAATCCTGGTATTTTAGTAATATTTGACGTTCTGCCGTCACAGTCGTAAAGGTAATGTCCGCCGGCGCATCTCTCACTCGCGGCGTCGGCGCAACCGGCCGTTATCGCTCGACCCAGCGGTGACGTAGTTCTTTGTATTCCCACCCGGTTTTAACTAATAGTAAATGCGTGAATTCGATTCTGTTCGTTTGTAAATATTTAGATGTTTTAAATTAGTTTAATGTTATTATTAGTATTAATTGTATAATTTTAGTTTTTAAGTTAATTTTATATGAGTAACGCTGAACCGTTACAACAACCTACATAATAATACAAAAATACAAATCGAAATTCGGAAATCGAGTTATGTCGAAAACAAGTTCGGGTTGGTTATTTATAGCTTGCATTCATTTTACGGCGAGTGAAAGGACAGCGCTATGACAGTTATAATATTATAGCTCTGTCCTTTTCTCACAGCGTGAACTGAACTGCATAGCTATGTCATAATAACCCCCTGATATATTTAATTATGACTGTACCTGCTATAATAATAGTCCAACAAATATTTTAAATACTACTTATATTTAATAAGTAAAGTTCGCCTTTGTACATCCCTGTTATATTTTTGTCTATTTTATAATTGTTATCTCTTGTTTGTACAATAAAGTGTTTACATTTAATCACTTTAATTATACATACATACATACATTAAATCACGCCTGTTTCCCAGAGGGGTAGGCAGAGACCACTTCTTTCCACTTGCTACGATATTGACAAATTTCAATATTCATACATCGAGTCATGTACGCGGTTTCGGGTGTACTTAAGATTCAGCCCTTTTCCAGTATTTCTGCGATTTGACTCGAAAAAGTACGCCTAGGGCGTATTTTAAGCGTACTTTAACCGTAAGTCATTAAGTCATTATAATACACAAGTTTAAAATCATTCAAACGCCATCAATATAAACGTTTAAACTTCTAACGAATGCGGAAATCAAAGATCAAACAGCATAAAGTCACGTTCAGGGACTCATCCGTCAGTGTCCCCGGAGGTCAATTACTGCTGGCTGCAGGTAGAGCAGTGTCCTTAAGAACGTTTAATGAGTAAGTCATTAGAGGAGAGCGTGACCCGATTTCCATAAGGCGGCCCAGCGCTTCAATTTGCTGGATGGGGTATATGGAAAAAGTTATCGTTTGCTTATCTATATGGTGTATCAGTTTGTATGACTGTCTGTCTATTTGAAACGCTTACATGGTTTAACCGATGAGCTGATTTTAATTAAACCAAGTATGGAAATAGCTTGAATCATAGAGAAATACATTATGATACTTTTGCACTCAAAAATTTGGTAATTTTTTTATAGAAAAGATAAAAAAGGTAAAAGACTTTTATTCAGTAAGTAGGCCGTACGGGCACTTTTACACGTCAAGAATCTACCAGCGCTTCCCAAGAGGAGACACTGCTGAGAAGAAACGCCGCAAGAAACTCAGCAGTCAGTCATTTTTTAAACATATTACAATATAGTACCATTAATCTAGCAATATAATAAAGCATTAAATATTAAATTCAATATAATATCAAATAACATGCGTAGATCAGCAGGAAAACATGCCAAAATCTTACGTGAGAGATACTGTAAGTCATGGGTAATCTAGTCTTTATACTTATGGTTTGTGTATTGTAATAGTAGTTTATAAAATTGTTGCATAATGAGGGGTATTAAAACACGAGTGTGTGTTTAAGAACCGAGCCGCTAGGCGAGGTTTTTAATAGTATCACACGAGTGTTTTAATGCCTAGTTATGTGCAGTTTCATGCACTACTTTATCTACTCTCCTATATTACAACAAAACGTATTCAATGAATGGCGCCAAAACCTATCACATCACCGCGCATGTGTTAAAGCGGGCGCTGACACAGACAAGTGAGAATTGGAATGAAAACTTTTTGTAATGCTGTTAAAATGACGCGAACCGCATGTGAGTTCCATTATAAAAAATAATTTATATGGACCCTCGTTGGTAACATAAATTTTTTTGGATTAACTTGTATCGTAATGGTAAAAAAAATACTTTATAACATTATTTTGCTAGAGAAATAATGTTATAAAGTGTTTTTTTTATTTCGGTATTGTGTTTATAAAGTATGCAAATATAAATTCATTTTGAAGTTTATAATTCGAACTTTACGATGTGAGAGTAGATTAATTTTATTAATAGTAAAATGATGTGAAATGCCTATGTCGTTTATAGTTCAATTGGTTTTTGTCCCATAGAGATAAGTTCGTCTATATAAATAATCTATATTGCCCTAAACCGGCGTAACGTATATTTGAGTGTCTTATAAACTTTAATATAGAATGAAGTTTCAGTCTTAAGTCCTCTACTTACACTAAACTTGTTCCGTGAAATGCAATATGGGATCACCGTAGAGACAACCCAGTTCTCCTGCCTGAGACAATTAAAGTATTGTTCCAACAAGTAACTTCTATACTGCCCTCCTGCGGAGAAAAGGCGTATGTGCAATTAATCCATAAAGTATATTAAACTCTCAACGGTTATAATAAAGTTGGATGTGCAATACAATTCATGTAGTAGATGCGTCTTTTCTATGTAGAATAAGAGTATGTGGGTTCTCAAAGTTTAAGTTTGACAGAGAAATGGCGTATTGTTCGCAGATATTTTTAACTCAGTATAAGAAAATTTTGCATTATTTATTCTTAAACGATAAGTAAATTGTTAGCTATTTTTAGAAAGTCATCAATCACTCACGTATCATGTTTTTACGAAGTACCATTAGCCATTTTAAAAATAAAATAAGGATATACATATTTGTGAATACAATAGACAGAGTGAGTATTGGTTTAGTTTAGTAGTTTTGTATTATAAATCAGTAAGAATGTAAAAAGAAGGATATGGATAATTAGTACGTGTAGTAGATAAAATATTGTACGCACCATCTTATTAACCAAAAAACTAGAGCAAGCAAGAGATAAATTATAATTGATTATACACAAAAACCTTCCGTGAAAAACGATCTACCTGATGGTGAAAACCACATCAAAATCCGTAACCGTTGCGTTAGGAGGAGTTAGCGGATATACAGACAGACAGAAAGACGTAGAGCTCGAAAGAAGTTAAAGATAAAGAACATAAAGAAGAAGATAAATATTAAGAAGTTTAGAATAAGAATATAGTAGATTAAGAATAAAATTGAAATTTTCCATTTAGCCATAACCGTAAATTTAGCAAACATAAAATAATCAAAAAGAAAAGAAAAAACTCAGTACAATATGTGAAAAAATAAAAACTTATAGTAACTACGTATTGCTATAAGTTTATTTTTTCACACTACACCTTACTTGGCGCTGGTTTCAGATTGGTCCCTAGAGACAGGACGGTCGCAAACTGATACAAAAGGTAGGGCATAGTAAACCAGGTAAAAAAAAAAGGGATTATGCTTGAAATTATAGGTGAAAAAGGAATAAATAAAAAAAAACATAATTCCGTGTGGTTGCCGGCTTCGAATAGTACCACTCCATGTCTTCCCGTGGAAGTCGTAAGAGGCCACTAAGAGAATAAAGGCTTAGGTATTGTTAGGCGATGGGCTTGCAACCGGTCACTAATACGCTGGTAAACATCTTAGCCTGTTTGTGCAAAATGTGGTTATAGAATTAACAAGTTTTTAGAATTGTTGGTAATTCTGTAGCTCTGCCTACCCCACTCTGGGAATGAAAGCGCGAAGGTATGATGATGATGAAAAATACAAAATTACAAATAACCACAAATCATTACAAATAAGTTTAAGCCAAAAATAATGCTATTTTGGTTCGTACGTTTTTGCCCAATTCAAATGATGTAATCTTTACAGACGAGGGACTTCCAGTAATGCTATATCTGGCTTGGGGCGCCGTTCGTTACGATTGTAATAGAGCCCATTTGGATGACACCCACAAACCATGATTACGTTAGATTTATTTGCAAGGGGTCATTTTTGAGAAAGTCGGAAGATGAAGAAAAGGGTTACAGAAAAAAGGAGTATTAAGACTGCTTAGGTCAGGACATGGTCGCTGTAACTTCTTTCGGCGCAAATGGGGTTGGCGTGATTCGGACCTATGTGATTGTGGCGAAGAGGCCCAAACCATGGACCATATAATGCAGCGATGCCCAATACATTCATATCCGGGACCCAAAGACATCTACAACCTTACTCAAGACGCAGCTAATTGTCTGAGAACGCTGAATGTTGACTTCTAATCAAAAATCACTACATATTATAAAACAAAGTCGCTTCCCGCTGTCTGTCCCTATGTATGCTTAGATCTTTAAAACTACGCAACGGATTTTGATGCGGTTTTTTTTAATATATAGGATAATTCAAGAGGAAGGTTTTCATGTATAATAAACTTTGTTTTACGTACGGGTATTACAGAAAACTCACATAAACCGAAGCGAAGCGAGGGCGGGTCGCTAGTAATCTATAATGTATTCGCCTATTCTACAGATCGCCATACGATTAAATAAATAAGGCTGCTCAACTTTTTTAAATCAGGCCAAACGGACAATGCAGATATTTCTGATGATACTGATGAAAATCTTCAATAAAATATAGTACATTAATAGGTTAAACATTCATTAGTAAAGGGTCTTGCTGAAATGCCCGGACCCACCTCAACTATGTGTTTGACTGATAGTGAATGCAGTGTTCGCATTATTGTGTTCCGGTTTGGGGATAAGACAGCCGGTGAAATGACTAGCATAGAGGCATTCCATCTTAGCCTCAGGGTTGGCAACGCATTTGCAGTCTTAGGATTGCATTGCAGTCTTGTGATTGCGAATGTCTATGGGTCACAGTTTCCACTTACCATCAGGTGGCCTGTGTGCTCGTTTGTCTACTTGATGCCATTAAAAAAAAAAAAAAAAAAAAATCACTACATCTGTGTAGATACACAAATTGACAAATGAAAGATAACAAACAATGTGACAGAAACAGCACGGAGTGTGTCCTCGCGGCAGCGAACCGGACACTGGCTCAGCATTATGATGAGGCGTCAGACACCTACAGCGCTGATTTTGAGCCCGTACCGTTTTGGTGACTCACGGAAGTAGTGTTCGCATTGTTGTGTTCCGGTGAGGGAATAAGACAACTGGCGAAACGACTAGCACCTGAGTCCTCTAGGTTAGCTTCATATTTGCAGTCTTTCAATTGTTGTCTAAAGATTGTGTAGCATTAAGAATGAAAATATCTTTGGGAATAAGAATACATTTTCTATCAGGTGGCTTGTGCTCGTTTACCTTCTCTATACCAAAAAAATTAGCGGTATCTATACATGTATTTCTGGGTAATAAAAAAAACTTACAAATATCTTCCAATAACTCCTGATTTTTACTTATTTCTTATTTCACTTAACCATCTCGTTCTAGCAAAACTTCCTAATATGACTCGACGGTCAGTTATTGAATTAACCGATGGTTTACCTGAACAAGACCGCGAACCTGCTTATGAAAACAAGCACATGTATATCAAAGGGTAAAAATGAAACTCGACCATCCAACGTTGCAGATACAGATCAAAGTAGGATAGCTAGAAGCAATACATACGGCGTTGACGAAGTAAGTGAATGAAAAGTCGTAACTAACGAAGTTTTGGTGAAGCGAGGCCAATTATCGGGCCAAGCGCACTCGGGGAAGTTCGGTCGGCCGAGTTCGTTCAAATATGAATTGTCTTCTTGTGAAACCGTTGCCGTGGCAACCACTCACGTGTAACGAAAATAAAGTGAAATAAACAATTGTTCACGGGCTCTATTCTAATCAGTAAAACCATATTGCTTTTGACGTTTTATCGTATTTATCAACGTTACGATGGCTCTTATTTAATTGACGGGAAAAACATTACCTATGACATGTCATAGAATTCCCCAGCCAGGAGGTCTATGTTACTCTGCAAAACAATATTGCTTTTGACATTTAATCGAATTGTCAACGTTATGACAGCTCTTGTTTTTTTGACAGTAATGGCGGTCAAGTTGAAAACAATACGATGACATATGTCATGTCAAAAGCAATCGTCTACCGAGTACACAGACCACTTACCCTATAGACTCCGCATACAAAGGCGCCCCGTAAGCCATGCTTATGCTCAAAGAACACTAATTGGTTGCCATGGTTCTATTGGCGCGCACCACGACGCGCACACTTGATTATTCGTTGACTTTGAACTAGCCAATCACGGTGCACTTTCCGCCCCCCGCGCCCCGCCATTTTGGCTTAATGAGATACTAGACAAACTGTTCCGAAGCGGAGTCTATAGGGTAAGTGGTCTGTGACCGAGTAGTAGACGAATAGTCAATTTTGTTTTGTGTTCGCGGTTTTTACAAAAAATATTTACATATAAACTATGTTTCTTTCTTTATTTTATAAAATAAATGTATAAAGAATAAGCTTGGCGTCAGCATTAATTATAACCTCTCTTTTTTTAGGAATCACTTTAACTTTGTAAACTTTTTATACAATCGAAATTTATTTTAAGGTTTTTTTTTCAGTAGAGCGCTGTTGTTATTGAGATATGTTCCGTACTTGTACCATTTTTTTTTACAAGCTTCTGCCCGCGACTCCGTCCATGTGGAACTCGTTAATATCGTAGCTCCATACAAATTTTCACCTTCAATTTCACACCCTTAGGGGACGAATTTCGGAAAAAAAACTATCCTATGTCCTTTCCCCGGATTCAAACTACCTTTGCACCAAATTTCACCTAATTCAGTTCAGCGGTTTAAGCGTGAAGAGGTAACAGACAGACAGACTTTCACATTTATAATATTAGTATGGATCTTAGCTAATGACATCTAGTCCATTTCATGTTTTAGACAATCACAATTGACTCATTTTAAAAAAATCGTTCAAGGAGCCAGGACAAATTGTTTGTTTGTTTATTTATTTATTTATTGGTTCGTAAGTATTATTTCTTGTTGACTTAACAGAAGCACATGAGGTAGACTCCACGCGTATAATTCTGTTCCTTCTGACATTTGGTAGATACAGGGACGGGAGTCAACGCAGCTTTCATGCCTTTTTGCAAAGACACTTAAATGAAACGTCCAATCAACGAACCATTCAACTCTTAAAACACTGAATAAAAAAACTCAAATGGCTGTCAACGTTCAAACACTCACACACGTACTTGATCAAACCCAAACAAACTAACTTATCTATCACTTTAAACCTTATACACAAGTTCCACGACTCGAATTGGAACGGATTTATATCATGAGTTGATGCTTTTTGAATGTTTCATGTACGAAAAGTTTTGACACGTCAGTGACAAGTTCATTCTTTGATGCAAAAATCTTTTGGTACGGAGATGGAATTGCGACTGTTTTGAATGTTAATGGAGCAAGCATTTTGACAACCAGCACCCTGGCTTTTTTTTAAAGTAAGTTAAAAAAACGTATATATTCTGTAACGTAACTATGACATTAATTTAATTCATAAACAACTTTTCAGGCTTTGTTAACTTTCTAACAAAATGTTAAGTGCCAGCAATGTAAAGCACAGCAATTTGACAAGTGTAGATGACAGTCGACGGATACTTTGATTATTATGATTTGCTTTGTACTAAGCGACAGCGATACTGATAAAGATGAACACGCAGCACATGCACTACATTAAAAATGGACAGTAGTATCTAATAAAATTTATTGTGAAGTTATTTTAATTATTTTTTAATTGATAATACTTGCAAACAATTGCTAAAGCAACATATTACTGGCAATTTTAATAAATGCCCGCATGCCGGTAACACACTGTAGGTATATTTATTTATACATACATACATACATTAAATGACGCCTGTTTCCTAGAGGGGTAGGCAGAGCCCACTTCTTTCCACTTGCTAAGATCTTGTCAAATTTCTTTCGCTTCTTCCACATTCATACATCGAGTCATGCACGCACGTCTGTTTCGGGTACTTAAGATTCGGCCCTTTTCCAGTATTCCTCCGATTTGACTCGAAAAAGTACGCCTAGGGCGGCCCCTTCCAACCCGTCCACTCACTTTCGATCTGTATATCTCTTTCGTCCATCCTTTTCAAATGACCGAACCATCGAAGCATGCATCTTCTTTCATTCCACATTTCTCTCTATATTTATTTATTATTTAAGAACCTCTAATGTCCCACTTCTGGGTAAAGACCTCCCTCTCTTCTTTCCACGTTGCCCTATCTTGGGTAGTCTCCCACATTGAAGGCATCCCAATATCATCTCCCCAACGTCGCCTTGGACTACCGTGACACCGAATTCTATCCCGTATGGTATTTGGTAATGTGTGCGGGCCTCGACCGTACTCGCCGACGGGAGCCACAATAAGCGAGCTCAACAGGATGAACGTGTCGTATTTTTTTGACTTTTAATATATTTCATTATTATTGCCAAGCTATTATATCTGACTTGTTCTTCTAACGTTCTTTATTTCGTACCGGGACACGAAATATAAACGCCACGACAAATAACTAAGTGACTTTAGTTTTCGATGTATATCATCCACGTACTTTTTTTGACTAGCAATACCAAAGGTTCTCAAAAAAATATAAAACATTGTCCATATCAATTTAGCTCGGTGTCCGTGCAAACCTGATTCAGTTGAATCTCGTGTTGCCCCGAACTTTTCAAAAGTTAGCAATTTGACTGATGGATATGAAAGGAATACAGAATTTTCCTGGAAAAACTTGAGTTTGTAATTATTTTGGAGGAGAAATATTTCGTTCGGAAAATGCTCGAGAGTAATTATGTTTACTCCAAGTTTCTGATTACGAGGAACAAAAGCCGCGTAGTTAAATATTTGAACTTGAAATACTGGTTGAGGTGAGGGTCAAAGGAAATGAATGAATGTATGTTTACAAAGATTTTTTGACAATATGTACGAATCACAACTTAGTTTACAAAGCGATTCACCAAGTTGCTTATTTTACAGGCAAATAAGTGAACTTATAGTCTACAGTACAGCAAGTTGGACAGTCAAATATGTTCAAATAAAAAGCATACATACATACATACATACATACATACATAAACTCACGCCTTTATTCCCAGAGTGGGGTAGGCAGAGCTACAGAATTTCCAACAACTATAAAAACTTTTTGATAATTTTGTAACCACATTTTGCACACTCAGGCGAAGATGTTTACCAGTAATAAAAAGCATCAGGGAACAATATCGCACCAATTGACCTAGTCCCAAACTAAGCTCTAGGCTTGTACTATGGGTACGATACACATACTTTTATAATAAAATATTATGTAATTAAATATTTAGAAAACATTCATGACTCAAAAACTAGTATTTGAGCTATCTACCCTTACCGGGATTAGAACTCAGAACCGCTAGGTACGTAATCAGGGTCACTAACAACTAAGCCAACGCGTTCTCAAATTAAAAACATAATATAAACAATTCTATTGTCAAGAAAATAAGAGCGTGTGGTTATAATTTTGAGCTATTTGACTGTCCACCTATTTCTGCTATTAACTGTTGTATAACTGAACTTCGGATTTGATTAAAGTTACTGAAGCGTAGGTATGTTATATTTAACATGTCTTTGAAATAAAGTTACTTAATATTTGAAAGTATAAATAGTTATGCTTCTTTTCCACAATTGTTTTGAAAAGGGTCTTGACCGTGCGCTTATTGCCCTAACGCAATCGCAATGGCAACCGACTAAGTGGAACAAAATGTTTGCATTTTATGTGCAGACAAGCCTTCGATTTAAGTATACAGTATGTAAACTTACTAAAACCATTTATTTGAACCCGAGCATGTCTAGGCGATAGATAAGGTTGGGGTATATAAATTATTGAAATCTTAACACTTTTTCAAATTTAAATAAAGAATGCACTGAACGCAAGTTCAATAGTCTGTTACGATGAAAACATTACATACGGGTCTTATAATGGGCACTGAACAACGATGTAAACATTACACAGGGTATGATACTTTTAGGGTTAACCGACTTTGGAAAAGGTGAGATGTTATAATTCTTATGCAATGATAAAATTAAAAATATTCTATATTATATAAACACACTAGCAAAAAATGTGGTAAAACACTTAACTCAACTAGCCCAGCAACTGGTTGAAAGAGATGGTTTTAAGGTAAACGCAGCTATCAACGACCCATCGAAAATCTGCAGGTATTACCGACCCATTAGTGTAATTTCAAGTTTTTACGTTTCTGCAACTGTTTGAGCCACAGGTAATAAATACATGCGTTTGTTCGTTGAGCATCGGATAACCTGACTTTAGAGTGCGTGGCATTGCGAAAAGGAGATAAAATACATCAGTTTCTGTGCGGCCGGCGTAAACGCAGGTCTTGTCGTACTGGCTCTTGTTCCTGCAGGTAAGTACCCAACTTTTCTGCCTTAGACATTTAATGCACATAAATGATACCTACAATTATCGTGTAGTATTAAATGTATTCATTTACTTATAAAGTCTCGATTTTGTAATGCATTTTATTGAAAAAACGTCACTTTATATGATAAAACTTTAATTGAAAATAGGGCGGTGATAGCTTCTTTAATTTTAGTAGTTGCAGCCATTACCGACCCATGAGTCGGTAATGGCCGCCACGTAGAGTTTAGTTTTTATATATTTACTGTTGATATTTGACAATTTTACAAGTATTTGTATAAACCATCATAATAATAAACAATCAGCCTTTGTATAAATCTATTAGCGATATACAATAATTTGTGTAGTTTTCTTGTTTTTGGCTTGTAAATTTGTGAAAAATTACTACATTATTCATAACTCGATATGATTTAGAGACAATAATTAACTAACCATAATTTAATTAAACTTTTGTTTTTGGAGTTAAATGTTGTATTACTTTAATCAATCGCGGTCTCTTTTACAGTCAGGAAACCACCGATTATAAATATTATGTACTTTTTATAAGTCGGTAATACATTTTACTATTATACCTACATATTCTATTACCGACCCATGTGGGTCGCTAAATAGTTACTCATTGTTGCTATTACCGACCCATGTGAATCGGTAATAGCAACAAAAAGTAACTATTAGCGACTCTACACAAAATAATATACCCACTTATTTCATGTTAAGTAATATATTTTTTTTATTTACAGTCACCAGCAATAATAATATTATTCTGGATAATACATTATATTATCCAGAATTGGTAGCAAAAATATCTGACACGTCTTTATTACTAGAGGTATACAGTGACCATATAAAGCACACACTTGTAACGTGTGTACACAATAGTTTTTCTTTATTTGATAAAGATTAAAATATTTTTGTGATCGTAATTATAAGTAATAGGTCAATAAATAATATTTTTATTTTGGATTGCAGTAGCATGAATAGGATCTCAATAGTAAGTATAAATAGATGTTAGAGAATTTTCAAGTTCCTTAAGTGTTGTTTTAATGTTGATTATTTTTAATGGTTATAATAATTTATGTAAGCAGATGACCATATAAAACATACACTTGTAACGTGTATTGTTTTTTAAAATTTGTAACAATTGTTGTTTAAATTTTATGAAGATTAAAGTGTTTTTCACCATTTAAAGTTATATTATTTTCTTACAGTCGGTAATAGCTGCAAAAAAAACGTTAATAGCTTCACAGCCGTTACTATGGGTCGGTAATAGAAACATTCGACTTGCCCACTTTATTAATTATTTTTCACAAGAAAATGCTTTATTTTGAAGCATTTAATGTGGTAAATATAAACCCAACATTCAATATTACCATATATAAATAATAAAAATACTGTGACGGCTACCAATATTCTTAATAAGTATGATCAATTTCAAAATTGCCTTAGGAGGGTCGTTAATAGCTGCATTTACCTTAGTAAGTTTACATACTGTATATTAGAATTTTAAAACATGAAATACCAAATCATTATTTAACACAAAAAAGTGGTAGCGCCCTACTTATCTACAAAGTGTCATTTAAAGCATATTGTTCTTATACATTTACCAGAACCTGAGAAAGTATCAATTTTCTAAGTTTTAATACCATCCAACTCAAAACAGCTATTTTGCATAAATTAAAAAAAAACTCGGGGCAAAGTTTTGAAAATCCAAATTAAGTCTGAACGAAAAGGAATACTTATAAAGTCTTAGTGAAAGTAACACAGCGTGTTGTGAGCATTAATCAAAATAAAGGAGAGAGTATGTTGGGAAATACATTGCATTAAAAAAGAAAAAAATATTTAATTGAACAATATATGAATGGATGAAGTAGTTGATGCGCAAAGTTCTAAATTTTGGCAATTTTTAAACAATAATTATCTTCCGTCTTTTGTTTTACTAGTCGGAAAAGCTTTAATTTGAAATCATTAAGATGCTTTTATTCAAAAAGAAACTTAATAATTGAAAAATACACTATAAAATTAGGTCTACTTTTTTTTAATGTTCCCATTTCTCTGTTTTTTTTATATGAAAATATTTACACGTTTATTCCTAAATAATTTATTTCTAAAGAGTTCTCATCTTACCACTAAGCAAAAAGGTTTTGTATAATTTTATCTTCTTCTGGTCCTGCCCTCGTAGCAGTTTTGTTAGTCAATACCTTTTTGATCTGTACTATAAAAAGGTCGTGTTTGTCGTATTTATCGGTACCGGTTGCAACATCGAGTAACATTTACAACCTCATTTACAAACAAACATTAAATCACGCCTGTTTCCCAGAGGGGTAGGCAGAGACCACTTCTTACCACCTGCCACGATCCTGACAAATCTCTTTCGCTTCTTTCACATTCATACATCGAGTCATGCGTGCAAGACGATTTCGGGTACTTAAAATTCTGCCCTTTTCCAGTATTTCTCTGATTTAATTCTAAAAGTACGTAAGTACTTCTATTATGCTGCTGTTTTGCAAATAAGTGGTCCTGTCTTAACCTAGCTAGCCAATTCATCAAATTACACTAGGTACAGTCAACCAATTTGATTCCTAGACCACTATGGACTTTGACAACGTGACGTTGTAAACCAAATCATAGGGAGTCTCTTACGTTTTGGTTGACAACGTCACTTTAACATAGTCCAAAGTGGCCTAGAAATCAAATTGGTTGACTGTACAATGAAAATTGGAAAAAAAATACAGTTCCGCACTCGCTTCATCCCGTACCATTGCGTCTCCTTTACACGCCCCACGCCACGCGCAACTCCTCTCTTGTTAACTTTTCTATTAATCTTATCTGCTAAACTGGAACGTGGTTCAAATAAATTCCTGTTGCGTTCCTTTTGTCTCGTTTTTGACGGTAATTGGCCAGACAGCTTTTTTTTTCATTAAAAACTTTGAATTTTTGGAAATGTTTTTGCATCGTACCGACTACGCCAGTGTGAAATTATCCCAATTATGTTTTAAATATTAATCTGATGTGCACGCTTTTAAAGGCTTCTTAATAGTAATGTACAGTAATTTCTGTTAATATTTACTTACACGAATCTAATTAATCCTGTGTGTTTACATAAACTAATTTGAAATCAGAAGGGTTTTCGCAAATTAAATGTCTCTACTTGTGAGATCGTACATTATCGATGTTTGAAGTTTAATAGTAGGTTTCCAGCTTCCAAACGAAAAACGAGGCCCAAAGCCTATTCAAATTATAATCTTACCATTTTTATTCCATTGATAACGTTAAGGACGAAAGTCAAATAAAATGTCTCGATGCTAAAATCTTCTTTTATTGGAAATGTACTAGATCCGTATTTCTTTCTGGTAAGCGGTTGGGGACGTATACAGGGTGTTAGGTAATGAGTGGATTATCCTTGAACTACGGATAGAGGGCACTTAGGACGTTATGAAAAAGCTAAAAGTCCAAATATCTCGAAAACCGTGCGACTTTTACTAGACCTATTTTAGCTTTTTCATAACGTCCTAAGTGCCCTCTATCCGTAGTTCAAGTATTATCCACTCATTACCTAACACCCTGTATACCTAGCGGGAAATATGGTTAACTTGTTTGTAACTGTGCAACCTATTTATTTAACAACCTAGTCGTAAATGCATAGGAATATGGTTGCACATGCAATAAAAAATGTCCGCATAAAAAAATTGTTTGGCCGGTACACATAAAAGATCATCGTCAAATAAAACGGAATCGAATTTGCCAGTCAATATTAAACTGCATCAAACAATGAAGTTGACTATTAAAAAAAGACTATTAACCAATACATTCTGATATTTTATTCATATTAAATGAATACTTTAGTGATAGCAGATTGTGAAGTAAAATAATGACAACTAGAACGGTAATAAATAAAAGTTAACAATAATTATCTATGTTACGACGCGATAGCCTAGTTGGTAGTGACCCTGCCTACGAAGCTAGAGGTCCTGGGTTCAAATCCCGGTAAGGGCAGATATTTGTGTGATGAGCGAACCTTAGTAGCTTACAGCAAAATTATGAAGAAATCAATTTTTAATAATTAAAACTTAAATTCTGATTCTAAATATATAACATCTTTGCAGTGTACTGAGAGCATTTTAACGAGTAAAAAAGGCATACTTACGATAATATCATCGAATAATAATGCCATAGCATAATAATTTGCCGCTAACTATTCATTTATTTAAGGAGAGAAATCGGCTTAAGGATACCCTTGTGAAAAGCCTTATTGCAGCAGTGGACGTTTTCCGGTTGATAAATTATGACATGATATAGTCATGACATGGTGTGTAAATTTCCTTTAGAAAAAAATATTATCATTGATTAAAACTGATTTTGATGATGATGATGATGATGATGGTGATGATGATGATGATGACAATGATAAGAATGAGATAGATACATTTACAAGTTCCTCCATTCTGTAGCACCATCCATTTATTACATGACAACTTAAATGAGGGATTCTTTTCATGAGATCAAACGCGTTATTTAAAAACATTTAATTATTAAACAGATTACATTTAAACACCTGTACGAGTATCAGAAACAATTACCCGTACCCCCAAACAGGATTATCCCATAGTTTCAGGACCCCTTCAGGGTTAATTAAAAGTCCTTAGCTGAATATTCATGGCATACGCAGCGCCATCTTGCGGACGTGAGCGGGGTAAGAAGGCTTTATTGGGTTTTGGAAGAGTAAATAATAACTTTGTAGAGAGGACAAGGTATGGTTTTGCAAATGAATTTATTTCACAAGTTGGTTTTGAACTCATAAATTAAATTTTGATCTGTGTAAATGTTGATGTAAGGCATCAGTTCTGAATGATGAATGTCTTTACGCTTTTAACGAAAACGTCGATCGATACAGACTTATTAAAGTTTTCCTATGACATCTGACGAAACGTTGTCGCATAAGACTGCACAGTATGGCTGAAACATGAACAAATTCGTTGTACCTATTGTAAAGGTGATAATTATATTCTTTACTTGCCATTTAGAGTATCTAATATTAAGTTCTTGCATTTTTATCATCTAAAATTCTTAAAATCTTGAAAACTAGCTACGTACTGAGAATGAGATTGGACCAAGAAATGAACCCTGTGAAAATTTTTTTTTGATACTTTTATGCCCGAAAGTGATTCAGATGATTCAATTCAAGTGATTCCAAGCAAAGATCTAATAATGTTTTCTAATTTTCTTCTAACTAGATAGGTATTACTTTTACAAAGCAATGTGGCCTCTACCCAAAATATTCTGGTTACGGACCGCGTTATTAAAGTATGCCGTATTGCTGACAGTCAATTCGCACTTATTTATATACAGACCCTTATTAGATTTTATTGTTGTGGCTGGCTTTCATACACTTAACGCCAAGAATGTCTGCACATTTGGGTGGGTGATAAAATGAACGAAAGGACTTTGGTCTGGGCCCTTCGTACGCTTCTTGAGTGGTAAGGTCAGGCAGGACATTTGTGTTTACTGTCTTACATTACACATAAGAAAGTTTCTGGGTTTGTTTGTTGTTTTTTTGCGCCAGAGGTTCTAGTGAAAAGGGATATAAGAATTATAGGTTTCATTTAATGGGTGATTTATTTAGTACTCTGTCTTTTTTAATGAGTTAATGAGAAACTTATCTCACACAAATGATTAATCAAGCCTCTGACCTCTAGGCTAGGATACTATGGAATAACAACGATAAACTTACTTACAATATAGAGTAATAAATAGAAAACATCAATCAAAAATACATGCGCTCATCACACAAATAGCATCTCTTACTGGGATACAAACCTGAGTCACCACAAATTAGACTAACATGTCTTCCATTCAATGTTTTCGAGTATTATATTACTCTATAACAGGTATGCTTATTGTAACCTAGCAACCATAGTACAGGTCGATTCACAAGAGCTGGCACAAATGGATTGAACGAAAGTAATGTCACCTATCACTGCGTGAGCACCATCATTTGAACCGATATTCGAATTTCGAACCGAAAACCTGTTATTACTTTCTATTCCAGGCGGTAAAAACAATATTATCTTTGACCTGTTATCGTATTGTCAACGTTTTGATGGTTACGTAGCAAAACGTCTAAAATCAAATATTATAAGTTCGTTTTTCATACGATCGAAATATATAAAGACAAATTCCATAACGTACGACATCAATAACATCATTTATCATAAGTTTAAAATGTCTACGATCTAAATTCATAACGTTTATAATCTATACTGCTGACTATGTATAACGTACAAAATACATAAAGTCAAATAATATACATACACATACATAGGTAAGTACATAAACTCACGCCTTTATTCCCAGAGTGGGGTAGGCAGAGCTACAGAATTTCCAACAACTATAAAAACTTTTGATAATTCTGTAACTACATTTTGCACACTTAGGCGAAGATGTTTACCAGTGTATTAGTGACAGGTTGCAAGCCCATCGCCTAACAGTACTACACGCCTTTATTACCTTAGTCGGCTTTTACGACATCCACGGAAAGACTTGGAGTGGCACTATTCTAATCCGGCCACCACACGGGGAACATAACGTACGAAATTCAGAAAAAAGTGTCATAACATATCTAAGTATTAGGTAGGTTTAGGTTAAGTTAGTTCTTCAGCCGGCCCGAAGGGCCAAAACATTCAGAAGCAGGAGCTCCGCACTAGCGGAGCTCCGTCGACTCTGTTTTAGATATTCAAATAGATATGCAACTAAAACTCATTAACATATTCGTGTTTTGAATGTCATACATTAACAACATTATTGATTCAGGCTTCCTACATTCTAGACATATGTGTCACAAGTTTATGACAATTAATCATATTCATTTTGTACTTCGATATTATATTCATTCGACCAGTCGTCTTGTATGTATTTTGAACGTTATAGATTATGAACATTATTCATTTAAGCTTTCGACATTCTGGACGTATGTGTATGAACTTTATAACATTTGATTTTAGATGTTTTGCTACGTAACCGTTTTGATAGCTCTTATTTATTTGCATAAACAGTAACACGTCAAAGACAATTTGGTTCTTACCGCCGAGAATATAGGCCCCAAAGAACCTAAAGATCAACTCATACATACATACATTAAATCACGCTTGTTTCCCAGAGGGGTAGGCAGAGACCACTTCTTTCCATTTGCTAAGATCTTGACAAATTTCTTTCGCTTCTTCCACATTCATACATCGAGTCATGCACGCACGCCGGTTTCGGTATGATTCGAGCCTTTTCCAGTATTTCTCTGATTTGACTCGAAAAAGTACGGCTAGGGCGGCCCCTTTCAACAACTCAAGTCTGTCTTATAAAAATCCTAGAAAACTAAACGGTTTCAATTAAAAATTAAATGTTAAATTCGGAGAAATGAAACAGGAACGAGAACCTTGTGATGTAACCATATTTTTTTCTGTGTAACATACGGCATTACTTCTCCAATCTAATTTCCTCAGATAACTTCCAAACGTGTGAATTAATTATCTTAAAGCCCTTCGTAACGACACCGCGGGGCAGAATCGCATCGTCAAGTTAACAGACAGACAGTTTAACATCAGTAAGTTAAGTCGTAAACGGTTTACGGGTCCCTCGTGCCAACGTTCAAGTTGAAAGATTAATTATATGTTTTATTAGTAGTCCTGGCGTATGAAATTTTGTTTCATATATTACTAGCCCAAACTCGCCACGCTCCGGTTTAGGTACATAAAAATATAGCCTAGATTCATCCGGAATGTTGTACTTTTAAAATGGTGAAAGATTTTTTCGAATAGATTCAATGGTACTGGAGATTATCTGTAGGATAGATTATACGCGTGTGCCTCAGAACCCCTAATAACGTTTGTCATAACACATCGTTTGTCCGAATTTTCATTTACCCTAAACTGGTTTTCAGATGAGTCGGGCCACTTTTTAAGTTTTCCAATTATATCTGCAGTTCGGTTAGGTTACGGTTGTTTTTTTTTTTTATTGCATAGAGACAAACGAGCACACAGACCACCTGATGGTAAGTGGAAACTGTGACCCCAAGACATTCGCATTCACAAGACTGCAATGCAATCCTAAGACTGCAAATGCGTTGCCAACGCTGAGGACTAAGATGGAATGCCTCTATGCTAGTCATTTCACTGGCTGTCTTATCCCCAAACCGGAACACAACAATGCGAACACTGCTGTTTGGCGGTAGGTTGATGGATAAGATGGTGGATGGTGGTATTATAACAACACTAAAACGTATTATAATTCAAGCGGAAATGGCTTTAGCATAAACGAAAATTCGTACAAATGATGCATTAGGTAGGATGAATGAGGATTAGGACAAAGTCACAAAATTAAAAATCTGTATAAGTATCGTTATTGGTCTAATAAGTATTTTGAATTGGTATTACTATTATTATTATTTTATTTTATTAGTATAGATTGTAAAGATAAATCAAGTTTGACCGCAATTTTTTGGTTTCTGGAATACTAAGGACTGTAAATAAACTGATCTTTGCTGAGATTTCTTGAGACACGTTACAAGTAACAATTTTCTATGAGATGTCGATTACTTCGACGCGTCTTGAGATGAACATCTTGGCCAAGATAAGCTTAGTTAATTTAGAAGAATTAAGCTTTCAGTCAGTGAAATAATTTTCTAAACTAGAATAGTAATTGCAGATTATGACTTACCGTGAACAGAACTAGAAAAAACTTTTGCTACTTAACTAAAGTAATATATAGACAGACTAAGTACTAAGTTTTGGGATTGATGTAAATAACTTTAAAAAAAGTTAAATTAGTAGTATATTTTATGCTCTTCATTGCACATGAAGAATAACAAGTCATATTTGCGGGTCTCTATTGACTGCCATAATTATATTTAGTCATATTGTGTTTTAAGTCATAATTTTCGCAAGTCATAATGCATTTTTCTCAGGCCACGGTTATTTTTTCAGGATTTTTATAATACAAACCTAACCTAACCTAACTAATCTACACGATAAACGTTTAACATTTTTGGCCAGCTGTACCACATACGTGAGAATGGAGCTAGGATAGCTACAACACTTAGATAAGACTCATCTTGTAGTAACCACAGCTTCTTTAACCTTTCTTTTAACAAACAGCTGCTAGCAGTAGCTATTGGTAAGCTGTATATTGGATATTAATAATGCTAAAGTACAGGGAATACCAAAAGCCGTACCCAAAAAGAGGCACCAAGCGCATTTAGAGCATTATGACTCCGCCGTAATAATATATACACTTTTTGAACTGTACGTAGGAATTGGATCAGCTCCAACTTTTAAGAGCTTCTGTTACATACAATAAAGGATGGTGCAGTTCTTAGTGCTTTCATAAAATTATACTAACATTAAGGTAAGTAAGACACACATACTACCGTATACCGTGTACCGTAGCACTTTAAATCAAATGGCGTTACCGATAGATAATGCTTCGACTACTACATTCTGGGGTCCTACTGAAAGTCTCCTGAAGATCAAATGAAAAGGGGTTAAGTCTAGTCTATTCTGTTTATATGTATTATATATAGGTAAAAAACGGAGGCAAAGGACCTCTTGCATGATTGTAACACATCTGTATAGACCGTTGGACATTCTACAGGGTGTAATCTAAGTCGTGAATCAAATTATCATGTATATTTGAAATTTGACGTCAATTCCATACTAACTAGTTTTGCACACAACTACAAACATGCAAGAGGTCCTTTATTTATGTTTTTTACCTATACCCTTTTTTAGTACGGGTTAAGTCGACTTTTTCACTAGGACCTTAGCATTGCAGTTTTTTTTTATATAAAGGCAGCATAGTGGTTTTGAGACCTTGTACAGGATTCGTCAGGATTTTTATCACAGTCCTACCATTGCCCTACCATCACGAAAAACGTGATTGAGGAAGAAGCATTCAAAGCATCCCTAAAATGTTTTACATTTATATTATTACTCGTATTACTCGTTCCTGCCCGCTACTTCATCCACGTAGACTATCAGCTCAATGATTGTGTTTTTTTTCGGATTTTAAGGTAGCTTTTATGTCAAAGCAGGGTTAGGGTATAGGCGATATAAATTGCATCCAAAATAGTCAAGCCGTATAAACATGAAGATCACAAACATCACAAACATCACACTGATTAACACACAAACTTTCGCATTTACAGCAAGTAGGTCATAGTAGATTTTTTTTTAATGAATGAATTTTATTGTTCATTAGGATACGGATCTTACATATCATATTATTTTGGTATTTTGGGTTCCCAATATATTTTTAGAAATCAAAGTTAACATAGAAACAATAGACATCCACACTAATATTATTATTAAGAGGAAATATTTGTAGATTTGTAGGTTAACGAACAAGCTCAGAAACTACGGGACTGATTTCAAAAAATATTTTCCCTGCGAGATGTTTTATTGTTCTTCACGAACGGAGTCACGAGTAACAGCTAGTGTAAAATAAAGAAAATAATAAAGTGAAACATCTGTGCAAAAACGAAGTGTGCTGCGGGTATTCAAGTGACTGCAAAAACGACCTAGACGTCAAGAGCGATTTAAAAAACATGGTCATGGCTTTGACTAAGCGTGTAGTGAAACGCTGTGAGGATTTGGAAATTTAGCAGTTCTTACAAATTCTTGTTAAACTAAAGTTCAGTTTAGTTAAATTTATTTGGCGGATTCTGGTTTTGTCTTGAAACAAGGTCCAGGAGGCCTAATAATAAGATATTGGATAAGGCATCCGTCACCTTCTGACAGGTAAATAATTGTACACGTGTCAAAAAGTGACGGAGGCTTTATCCACAGTTGACACGCGATATAGACGCAGCTATACTAAGCCCAAGATATGATAGTGACTAAAATGTGATTGGTAAAGTAAAAACAGTGTTTTATTGACAGTACTCATAAGATTGAAAGTTCAAGAACTTCTGATTAAACTCCTGGGGGGTTATTATGAAATGGCTATGCATTTCATTTTACAGCGAGCGTAAAGGACAGAACTATAGCAGTCGTAAACCTTCTGTCCTTTTCTCTCAGCGTAAACTGAACTGCAAAGCTATGTCATAATAACCCCCTGAACCTTTTTACGAGCTGGACTTTTAAGTGGGTAAGCATCTACAAATAAATGCCACTCAAAAGTCATGGTGTATAAGATCTCACGTAAACACCATGACGTATACGAGTAAGTGACGTGAAGGATAAGTTTGTGTTTCGGTCTATTCTGTTGTTATTTTTCTTCGTAACTCGGAACTAGCTGAACATTTTAGTACCTTGTCACAGCTATCAAACCACTCTCACTTCAATACGTGACTGCGACAATGTATTTAAATGTACATCTACTTCTGAGTTCGAGTTAACATACGTTACATCCATAAAACCGCAGGCGTAAGTGACTCATTATATTCATATAAATAAAAACTAATTTTACTCGCAGCTGCGTATTTTGGTTTTATCTTCAAGAACTATCCAATTTTTCGAAATAAATGTACCAAATTTCATAATAATCGATTTGGCTGTTTGGCATTTTTAATGTTATATCAACAAGGAAATAAGGTTAATAATTACTTAAGATGGCTTTTAATATGAAAAGTAAAAAAACAGATAACTCGGTGCGATAAGAGCCCCTAGACCGAATAGACCGTTCAACATTCTATACTTGAAATTTGACGTAAAATACATATTAGTTTAGTATACAATTACATGCAAGAGGGACTATACTTAAGTTTTTTTACCTTTAAAATGATGTAAGTGCGCATAATACTTTAATACTTAGCTTGTCGGTATGAATAAACTTTTACTATGCAAGAATGAGTACAGTGCCATTTGAAAGCGACTCTTTTTGGGCGGAAAATAAAATAGTACATTTAGCTCCAGTATCAAAGAACTTTTCCAAAGCTTTAGCTTCATATTTTCTTTCCGGGTGCTTTGTGTTTTTGTGCTCATTAACATTTCCCGACAAAAATAGATCTTTCTGAACAAAGCTCCGTCTGGACCATGCTTATTTATGGAGTTAAGTGACGCAACTCAAAATATGACACTGTTCTATTAAAAACTAGAACACCATTGAATTAAGAGTGAAGTTTGTGTAAAGAAATCGCTGTCTTTGGATCCTAGTTTAATAAAAAACTAAAGTTCGTCTGTGTTTAAAATGACCGCAACTCACTTGATATCTATTTATATAAAAAATATAAAATGCAATAAGTACCTACTAATTTAGGTAAATTCATGTTATCTATAATAATTTATACTAATATTATAAAGCTGAAGAGTTTGTTGGTTCGTTTGCTTGAACGCGATAATCTCAGGAATTACAGGTCCGATTTCAAAAATTCTTAAATTAAATAGCCCATTTTATCGAGGAAGATAATAGGCTTTAGGTATATCATTCTCTCATAAACCGAAGCGAAGCGCGGGCGGGTCGCTAGTTTATACTAAATCGAATATTATAAATGTGAAAGTTTGGATGTTTAAATGTTTGTTTGTGTCACGCTTCAACCACTGAACGGATCGGGATGAAATAGGAAAATTTAAAAGTTCCCGAGGGAATAACGATACTTGAAATCTACGCGGATGAAGTCGCGGGCGATATTCCATTTAAGGGAAGCTTAAATACGTCATTATAACGGAAAGAACTGACCATATTTCAGGAACACTAGCTATTTCGCGTTAATGAAGAAGAATTTTTAAAGAAAGCTTCTTTAATCAGGTGTTCCTTAGCTCACTTATATGAAAAAAATTTTGGCTGATTTAAGATAAATAAATATCAGAAAACAATGTCATACCAATTGACCTAGTCCCAAACTAAGCTCTAGGCTTGAACTATGGGTACTAGTACTAGACAACGATATAAATACTTATAATACAGAAATATATACTTAAATAGAAAACATCCATGACTCAGGAGCAAAATATTCGCGGTCATCTCACAAAATATCTGCCTTTACCGGGATTTGAACCCAGGACCGCTAGTTTTGTAGTCAGGGTCACTACCAACTAGGCCAGCGCGTCGTCGTTAAGATGTCGGTTCTGATGTATATGTATGTAATGTAAAACTCTTTATTGCACAAAGATATAAATATGACAACTTTGTCATTAAAGTAATGTACAAAGGCGAAAAGGTCGCCATTATATTGGGAGATTTTATTTATATCATAGTTATAATCATATTACTTAACATACAACATTTAGGTAATGTTTGCCTTCACTTTAAGATATTATTAGGTTATGGTTATGATATACTGTAAGTATAATTTAACTTTTGTACAATGTTACATACATGTTTTTTTCCTAAGCAATAGCTTTCACTCCTTGTTTTAATATGTTCCATATCGCGAATGTCGGTTATAGGACAATCACATGTAAGGACAATTTGTTCAGTTGAAGAGTATTTGCTCTTTTGGATTTACATTGTTATAAATATAAGTTAAAAACCTTTACAATAACACGGCGGGTATAGGTACATTATATTCCACAAATCTCTTAAGTAACATAAAGTAAGTATCGAATTCTTCCATCACTCAATCCCGAGAAAAGGGTCCGTCATTTTTTTACCAGCAACTTATCTCCGTCATAAACTCCTCTCAAAATATCCTTGGCGATACCAAAAAGTACCTTTACCTTAGTCTCTTTAAAGTATAAAGCAAATTGGACTTTATACAGGGCTAAATAAAGATGTTACACCGGTTTGTCGAATGACTGAGTTAAGTTTGCAACAGTTTAATCCAAAATCGATCGGACACAGCGGCGTTTTCGATATCTTAATAACTTTGTATTTTTTAAATCCTATTTTTTAGACAGGCTTCGGTCACGGCGATAAGATTTGTGCTTTGAAGTCGGCATCGTTTCTAAAGGACTTCTGTAAAACGGTCGAACGTATAAGGCTGCCTAATTGAGAATGCACGCGCTTAAATGTGTCTCTGACGGGACAGTAGTAGTAGTTCTTCCCAGTAGGGAGCGTCGGTGACTAACACCCGTATTTATAGTCAAGAAAAGTAATTCCTTGAGTAAAAGTAATGACTTAAACAATGATTTTTATATGACTTTTGACACTACTAATACTCAAGTAATTACTTTTTTTTTTTATGGCATAGAGTAGACAAACGAGCACACAGGCCACCTGATGGTATTTAAGTGGAAACTGTGACCCATAGACATTCGCATTCACAAGAATGCAATGCAATCCTAAGACTGCAAATGCGTTGCCAACCCTGAGGACTAAGATGGAATGCCTCTATGCTTGTCATTTCACCGGCTCTCTTATCCCCAAACCGGAACACAACAATGCGAACACTGCTATTTGGCGGTAGGTTAATGGATAAGATGGTGGTAGCGATCCGGACGGACCCTGCACAAGGTCCTACCACCCACCAACTATAAATACGGGTGCTAGTGGCTTAGGGGGTCGACTCGTGATCGTAAGGTACCGAGTTCGAACCCCCACGGTCACCATGTACCAATGAGTTTCTCTAAGTGCGTTATCTGATGCTCTTACGGTAAAGGAAAGACATCATGAGGAAACATGCACATTCTAACAGCTGAATGTGTAGGATAGTAATTGTACAAAAGATCCTAAAGGGTCGAAGTGTATCCGAAAGGGCCCATCTGTAAGATAAGATAAGACGGGGCTATTTCAACTCACCGGTTTATATAAGCTGCCCCGCGTTCACTCGTTCCCTCATACGACCGACTGGACGTCGTTTTCAAGAGAATAACACCCAGGCCACGCATGTAACAGTGACGTCATTTTGTGTGCACGTGTGCCGTTGTAGAAATATCTGGGTAGTGATTCTGTAAACATCGCCGGTCGAGTGGACTGTCGAGTGATACCAAGCGGCGAGATTAAGTTGTCCCGTCAGTGCGAACAAAACACATTGTAGCGCGTGCATTTTCAATTAAGCAGCCTTATTCGTTCGACCCATCCTGCTGCTAAATTGAAAATGCACGCGCTACAATGTGTTTTGTCCGCACTGACGGGAGTACTTAATCTCGCCGCTTGGTATCACTCGACAGTCCGCACGACCGGCGTTGTTTACAGAATCACTACCCTGCCTACATTGAATTTGTACGTCCGTAGCGTGTGCGTACGCAGCAGTGGAGTTCCAGCTTTAAACCGGGTACTTACTAACTGTAACTGTTACTAAAGCACGTAAAATCGTGATGTGTACGCGGCTTGCCAGCCTGTTCTCCACCAGGACCTCGCTACTACTGTAACTGCTACGGTTAAAAATAAAGTTCACTAGCTAGCCTTACGAATACGACGTATTTTTTGTCGGATCCCTTTGACTGCCATACATATCATACGTGTCTCCTCTTGGGAAGCGCTGGTAGATTCTTGATGTGTAAAAGTGCCCGTACGGCCTACTTACTGAATAAACATCTTTTATCTTTTTTATCGTTGTGTTAGCGTTGATTATTAATAAGATGTGTATAAAAGTAAATAACAATATATTTATTTTCGATATAAACTTTATTAAACATTTGTCAATGGAAAATCATATTAGATTAGTTCCGCTATGCGCCACCAGATGGCCAGCAGTCGTGGAAGACTCTCGAAGCCGCGCGGTGTTTGTCTGGCTGAAGAATTTGTAAAGTACTTGATCTGATTATATTTAATACATTCGACTCCTGTGTATCATTCTACGGGCCTCCTGTTACAATCAGAAGTGGTAAGAACGTTGGAAAAAACCCAGAGGTATGTGCTTTAACTTTTTATTAGAATAATAGTTCCTGTGATGTGACTGATATGATTATTTTACGTATTAAGTCCTCAACGATATGATATACCTTGTAATATTTATAGTTAATAGTAGTACACTTTAGACTGTGCATTTTAGTTATCACTATCAGTAACAGTTTTGCCAAAATAGTTGAATTGTTTTCCGAATAATTTGCAAAACTACCCACTTGATAACAAAAATAATATGTAGTTAACTGTTCAGACACATTCTGCCGTAGATCGATGTTCATATGGTTCATGAGTAGGTACGTCTATAAAATAAAATATAATTATGTTAGAACTAAGTGTGACGACGGGGTTAGCGGTGGCTACCCTTCCTACGAGGCTGACGGTCCCGGGTTCGAATCCCGGTAAGTGTAAATAGTTGTCTAATAAACGTGATATATTTGGGTACGCTGGTACGTACTATGTGTACATTTACCAGTATTGAGTCTGACCAGATATTATATACAGAATACGTGTGATTATTTTTGTGAGCCTGTTTTGTCCTTAAATAAGGGTATAAAGACAAATCTACTCTTTAAAGGTTTGACGATTGATATATGTTTTGGTTTTTGATTATTCAATGAAACCTTATATATTCATATAAATAATACAAGTTGAAAGAATGTATTTAGTCTGATTCGTTAAACACAAGTTTCTACTTAAGAAAAGTCTGTTAATAACAAAGCAAGGTTTAAAGAATAAAAATATGTATTGGCTGTTTACCTCGTGAGTAGGCTTTCAATATTATCGAAATAATGCGTTGTTTAACGAACTAAATATGAATAAAAATAAAAATAAAAATAAAACTAGATAGTAATTAATGTCTACTTATTTACATCAAATAATATTACAAATCGTCAGACATTTAACTAGGGTCCACTACATATACTACGCCTCACATAATACATTCGGTAGAATGACAATGTCTTAATGCGCTTGTGTAATTTCATCAGTACTTATCTTTTTTTTTCCTTTGGTATCTTCCTACTAACCATCTACTTATAATAATTTTATAGCAAACGTCATCGCCGTCCCGTGGCGTCGGACTCAGATAGCAATAGCTCACGGGAATTGCGCCGCCGCAAGAAAAGATCCCGACGCTCAGACTCGAGTGCCACGTCAACTAGCTCATCTGTCGAAAGTGATGACGTCCGTAGAGGTTGTTCAGATCGACATAGAAAGCGAAGACGACATGGTGATCACTTTGAAAGAAACCAGGAGACTGATTTTCTTAAGAAGTTTGCTAAGATTATAAGTGACAAAGGAAACCATTTTGAAGGCGCTCATCATGTCATTCCTCAGTTCGATCCTGACGTCCATTCCCAGTCTGCAGTCGACTGGATACGGAAAGTCAATGAGACCGCGAGAATTTATAGGTGGAGTGAACGACAGATTATATACTACGCTATACCGAAGCTAGCGGGCCATGCAAAACAGTGGTACCAGGGAAGAAGCACAGTCGATTTGAGCTGGCGGGAATGGCAAAAGAAAATTTTAAAAACCTTTCCAGATGACAGGAATTACATGGACCGTCTAATGGAGATGCTTAATAGGAGGAGCAAACGCGAGGAGTCACTGGAGGAGTATTATCATGAGAAAGCCGGATTAGTCAAGATGTGTAAAATCACTGGCCGAGATGCGGTTGACTGCATAGTAGGCGGTATTTTTGACCACAGTGTAAGACTTAATGCCCAAGGTTCGAATTTTAAAAGGCCTGCGCAGGTACTCAACTATTTGCGACGTATCTCTAAACGTAATAATATTAATGTTAGAAAAGAGGGCCCAGCTAATAAAAATGAGCCGCAGCAGGTTCGTGATTATGATGCGACTCGTAACAATATTAATTCAAATAGGGTTTCTTTGCCAATCCGAGAGCGCTCTAGATATGAACTTAGATGTTTTAACTGCGCGAAAGTAGGGCATACCGCTCGCAAATGTACAAAGCCATTAAAGCGATGTGACAAATGTTTCCGTCTTGGACACGATTCACAAAATTGTGAATCTGTAACTTCTCTCCCAAGACCCCAACAACCCAAGGACGGTGTTAACGATGGAAAATCAAATAATACTCAGACCGTCTTACAGATAACAAATACTGATCAAGCAAATAGTAAGTATTTCAAATCAATAACAGTTAATGGTATGGCATGTTCAGCTTTCATCGATTTTGGTAGCCAATGTACGTTAGTGAAAGAATCATTAGCTACAAGGTTAGGATTAGGTACTGATAAGAGTGGGCTGCCGCTAATAAAGGGTTTCGCATTTGGAAGCATTACCCCGATATCTAGGGCGATAGTTAGTATAGTAGTCGACGCTGTGGAGGCTGATGTAGAAACTTATATCGTCTCCGATCAGTTACTCAAAACTGATGTGCTTATTGGTCAGACACTGACTGAACTGCCTACTGTAACCGTATACAAGACAAGCACAGAACTTATTTTATACTGTGATAGCACAGATGTTAATAGGGTCAAGATCCTGAGCACTGACGAGAATAAATTTTTCACAGAAACCTATCGTGCTGCCTAAATTAAAATTAATTGGAAGGGGAATATCATTAAATAACGAGTTATTAATTCCCAAAGTAAATCAAAAGGTCGTACAAACCATTTCTACCGAATCTAATATTGGTCCCGCACAGCACCACAAGGAACCAATAACATTAGACTTGTTAAAAGTTGGCCCTAAAGTAACAGTTACTGAGAAAACCCGATTACTTCAACTATTAAATAATTTTAGAGATTGCTTCGCGTTAAACATGCACGAATTGGGGCTGACCAATATAACCGAAATGACCCTCCGTCTTAACGATGATACGCCAGTCACCTATAGGCCTTATAGATTACCGTTTAGTGAGCGCGCTAGGGTAAGGGAAATGATAGGCGATCTATTAGCCAATAACATCATACGAGAATCACAATCCCCATACGCTAGTCCTATTGTTTTGGTGAGAAAGAAGAACAACGAATTTAGGCTTTGCGTCGATTATAGGGCGTTAAATAAAAAAACGATTAAGGACAGCTATCCGATGCCGGTAATAGATGACCAGCTCGATCGGCTCAGTGGCAAATCGTTGTTTACCAGCTTGGATTTGGCATCCGGGTATCACCAAATACCTGTGGCAGAGGAGTCGCGTTACAAAACAGCTTTCGTGACTCCCGACGGCCACTATGAGTATACACGGATGCCATTCGGTCTTGTAAACGCCCCCGCTGTGTTCCAAAGTATGATTAATAAGGCACTTGGAGCTAAGCGGTTCGAGCTGGCCATTCCTTATCTAGACGATTTGCTGTCAACGGGTAGCTCTATTGAAGAATCTTTCTCTAAACTTGAATCCATCTTGGAGCTCTTACGAGAGGCTAAACTGACGCTCAACCTTAGTAAGTGCTATTTCTTCCAATCGGAGATCGATTATCTTGGTTATGAGATATCGGAAGCTGGACTTAAACCTGGTAGCAAAAAAATACAAGCCGTCTCAGAGTTTCCAAGGCCTATTAACGTGCACCAAGTTCGTCAGTTCGTTGGTCTAGCTAGTTATTTTAGGCGCTTTGTGTACAATTTTGCATCGATTGCACGACCTCTTACGAAACTGACGAAAATAAGCGAACTCTGGCAATGGGGAGACGAGCAAGAAAAGGCCTTCCAGGAAATAAAAGCCAAACTTGTTACAAGACCAATATTGGCATTATATAGTCCACATTTCAGTACGGAAGTCCACTGTGACGCGAGTAAGTCAGGGTTGGCAGGTATCCTGCTTCAAAGACCTGATGAACAGACTCCATTTAAGCCAGTAGCTTACTTTAGTCGTCAGACAACTCGGGAAGAGAGTTTTTGGCACTCCTACGAACTCGAGACTATGGCAGTGGTACTTTCTTTAAGAAAATTTCGAGTTTATTTGATTGGTCTCGAATTTAAGGTGATTACTGACTGCAGCGCCTTGCGCTCAACACTTACAAAACGGGACTTAATTCCGAAGATTGCGAGGTGGTGGCTTGTGTTGCAAGAATACAATTTCACTATTGAATACAGGCCGGGTCATAACATGCAGCATGTGGATGCCCTGAGTCGCAACCCAGTTTCTTCACCAGATCCCCAAGAGGAAATTGAGGTTCTGAACATTACTACCAATGATTGGCTTCACACAGTGCAAATGACAGATCCACGTATTAAGCATATTAAGTGTATTCTCGAGACCAGCAATGCGGATATTACGGATATAACGACCAATTACGTTTTACGCGATGAAAAGGTGTACCGGCGCGTGGGATCGAAACTTAAATGGGTTGTTCCAAGTTCAGCGCGATGGAGAATATGTCAACTGAATCATGACGAAGCAGGTCATTTTGCCACAGATAAAACTTTGGAAAAGATTCAAGCCGATTATTGGTTCCCCAAAATGAACAGCTTCGTCAAGAAGTATGTTAGGGCGTGTATTAACTGCGCTTACAATAAAGAACTGTCAGGGAGAAAATCGGGATACCTACACCCTATCCCTAAAGTAAATGCAATATTTCACACCATTCACATTGACCATTTAGGTCCGTTTATTAAAAGCAAAAGAGGAAACACGTATATTCTGGGAGTTATTGATGGATTTAGCAAATTCATTTTCGTTAGGGCAGTTAGGAACACCAGATCAAAAACAACAATTAAAGCTCTGGATGATATTTTTGCAACATTTGGTAGTCCAAAAATATTAATATCCGACCAAGGTTCTTCTTTCACATCGAATGAGTTCAAAGCCTTCATAAATTCCATTGGAGTAAAACATGTCCTCAATGCTGTCGCTACGCCTCGAGCAAACGGGCAAATTGAGCGATATAATAGGACAATCCTTAACTCTTTATCTGCCATGAACCATGGACTTGATGAAAGAGATTGGGATACAAATGTTGCTCAACTGCAATGGAGTTTAAATAACACTGTCAATAAAAGCACGGGAAAATCACCGGCTGAAGTTGTGTTTGGGCAACGAACAACATGTCAAAGTGAAGGCATTCTTAGAGGGGCTCTAGAACCTGACGAGCAAGTATCAGATAAAGATAGGCAGGAAATGAGGAAAACTGTTCAGGAAAAAATAGTCAGGGAACAAACGAAAATGAAGGAAAACTTTGATAAAAAGAGGGCGTTAACTAAGACTCTAAAAATGGGTGATCTAGTAATGATCCCCAATAATAATCCCGAAAAAGGGAAAAGCAAAAAGCTCTCACCTAAATTCCGAGGCCCATTTAGAATATCAACAGTTTTGGGAAATGACAGGTATGAAGTATGTAGTATCCCGGGGCACTCTCAAAAACGTTATAAAAATATCTTTCCTGCTGATCACCTTAAGCCGTGGGTCACTATGGGCGTGTCTCCAATTGCTAGCGAAAAGAGCGATAACAGTGACAGTGACACAGATTCCAGTTTAGATTGATATATTTAGTTACAAACAAGATAACTATAGCATATTTCATATTTACTGATATTTATTTGTTACCCATTTATGTATAACATGATGTGATGTAGTTTACAAGATAATAGAATCCTTTTCCTATTCTGTCAGTTACAGCCTAGATACATGCCGGGCACTCGGATGATAATGAAATGACGGATACGGACAACATATTAGTGACGAGTTAAATGGACCTCCGGGTGGTCACAATGTAAGAAGATGCAGTTCTCGCAGGCCGTGGCTTTCGGATGGCTAAACGGAAGCTGAGATTCAACGAGACTCCTATTTATGACCTTCGGGTGGCCATTATTGATTATGGTGGCTCTCGGGAGGCCTAAGGCAAATGAGTATATTTTGGTGGTATCCACCTAACTGTAATACGGAAGAAATTGGTTTAATGATTTATAAAATTATTCTATGGTATAATAATGCGATGATAACAATGTAACGATTATTATTATAAAATAATGAAAGTATTAGTAGATAGGTATTTACAAGATGATTATTTTGAATGAAAAACAACTTACTTAAATGTGTCAATTGTATTTCACTTATTATGACTGTGGCTAATTTTGATCAATTGTATTAAGTACCTGAATTACTTTGTTTCGATAGCCCATCTATAGCTATATGTTAAGTGGTAATTCCACTGTTAACAATTATAATGCGATGAATACTTGTTAATGTTAATCTTGTTCTTGATTGGTATGTATGTGGTCATACACTTATAGGAATGGCCGAGTGGGTCGAAATAGGGACATTCCGACTACAGGATGACCGACTGTTAGCGTTGATTATTAATAAGATGTGTATAAAAGTAAATAACAATATATTTATTTTCGATATAAACTTTATTAAACATTTGTCAATGGAAAATCATATTAGATTAGTTCCGCTATGCGCCACCAGATGGCCAGCAGTCGTGGAAGACTCTCGAAGCCGCGCGGTGTTTGTCTGGCTGAAGAATTTGTAAAGTACTTGATCTGATTATATTTAATACATTCGACTCCTGTGTATCATTCTACGGGCCTCCTGTTACAGTTGGTCATAATGTATTGTTAGTCATACTTTTTTTTGTCATAACTTCTTTCAGGCTGAAGTTACAGTTTTTAGTAAACGTTTATCCTGTAGATTAGTTAGGTTAGGTTAGGTTAGTTTTATAAAAATCCTGACAAAATAACCGTGTCCTGAGAAAAATGCATTATGACTTGCGAAAATTATGACTTAACACACAATATGACTAAAAATAATTATGGCAGTAAATAGAGACGCATTTTTTGTTTATGTGTCCCACTACTAAAAAAAGCCCTCCCCTCTTTTTCGCCACTCGTCTCTATCCAGAGCGCACTCCTGCCAATCCCTCGCACTCGGTCATCTCGCCATCTCCTGGGTCTGCCTCTGCTACGATGTCAGTCGCGTGGAAGCCAATGGGTGGTATTTTTGGCCCATCTCCCATCGTGCATGCGGCAGACATGGGCCGCCCAGTCCCACTTTAACTTTGCGGTCTTCGCCCCAACATCAGCAATATCAGAATGACACGTGCCGCAGGGGTTCGAACTCGGTATCTTACGATCACGAGTCGACCCCCTAAGCCGGTCACCGACGCTCTCAGGTAGTCCCGTCAGAGATACGAGTACATTTAAGCACGTGCATTCTCAATTAGGCAGCATTACATTATACATTCGATCGTTTGACCCTATCGGATCTTCGGATACCCACATACGGGGTGCGCCAAAGTTCATATAAAATTGCAAATTAGATTATTGGAAATGTATAATTTTACAACCTAATGATCACTCTTCATGCTCTTCATTTTTTTTTTAATGCTAATGATCGGAACCTATAACGCCAATATTCATGGAACCGTACACTTTTCAGAATTTCTTAAGAGTATCTTACGTGTAGATAAAATTAGGTTAGGTTAGGTTAGATTTTTAAAAATCTAAAAAAGGCATCAGTCTTTTGAAAAAATGGGTGCGTATCTACTCACATAACTTTTTAAGTCCTATTATCGGAAGTCCGAAAATGTTTCTCATACCATTTTACATCATAATGATCACTCTTCATACTCTTCATAAATAAATTTAGTACTAACGATCGGAACTCATAATCATCAGAATTCATAACGCCAATATTAATGAAGCCGTACACTTTTCACAATTTCTTAAATATCTTACGTGTAATAAGGTTAGGTTAGGTTAGGTTAGATTTATAAAAAATCACAAAAAGTAACAGTTTCTTAAAAAAAATGCATTATGAATTGCGATAATTATGACTTAAAAATTATGAATAAAAAAGTATGACGAAAAAAATTATGAAGAGTGATTGTTATGAATACAAATCGGTAGGAAATCAAAAAATAGGAATAAGAATTTTATGTGAGTCAATATGGACCCTGAAAAAATGCATATGAGTTGCGATGATTATGACTTAAAAAAGTATGAACAAAAAAGTATGAGCAAAATTTTTCGGAGTAATGATGAGTATAGTCACAAATCGTTATTTGTATAAAAAATCGAAAGACCAATTTTATATTAGCCAATATGGACCCCCACATACGACATGGTGCATGTCGAATACGATATAATTTTTCCAATTTCTAGAAACCCATCGATTGCGTAGAATCGTGGGAAGTGGCACGATATCCACAGCATGTTGCCTTATGATGGGTTCTCAGAAATGTAATGTCTATGCACTGAAAAACCGAATGGGTTCATGTTACTAAATTTTAGGACCTACCCATGAGTTTCGTTGAGGTAACACCTAACCTTAGTAAAAACAACACATTGAAAAGGTTACTTCAACCTTTTTAGTGGTTCACTCAACCAAACTCACGTGTAGGTCCTATTTTAACCATAAAACTTAGTAAAATGAACCCATTTGGTTTTTCAGTGTGAGTGGCGTTTGAAATACACGTGGTTGCCAGCTCTTTAGCCATGTTAAAAAGCGGCTTAGTTATTGGTTGGAACCATTAGGGAAATTATAGAGTTCTAACGATGCAGGTTTGTCGTTGTTAAAGTTCTTTTACGTTTTAAAATATGTTTTGGTGTACCTACTACTTGTATGTTGCCAGATTCGTCCGCGTAGTTTGTTTTTTCCTATTCCCTCGGAAATGACAAATTTTACTAAGTATATGAAAAGCTTTTGTGTTTTTCTGCAGGTTTAGACACGTTGGCTTAGAGTGCAATCGTGCAAGATTTTTTTAGGATTAAGCTAAACCATGCTTCGTCCTTATCTGTCAAATTCAAATATCACATACATACATTAAATCACGCCTGTTTCCCAGAGCGGTAGGCAGAGACCACTTCTTTCCATTTGCTACGATCTTGACACATTTATTTCGCTTCTTCCACATTCATACATCGAGTCATGCACGCACGTCGGTTTCGGGTACTTAAGATTCGGCCCTTTTCAAGTATTTCTCCGATTTGGCTCGAAAAAGTACGCCTAGGGCGGCCCCTTCCGACCCGTCCACTCACTTTCGATCTGTATATCTCTTTCGTCAATCTTTACTTTTGTTAAATGGAAATTGTTTTATATGATGACCATATGGAGATATTTGTGTGATGAGTACTGAGTCATGGATGTTTTTTTTTTCATCTATGTAAGTATTTATATCGTTGTCTAGTACCCATAGTACAAACGTAGAGCTTAGTTTGGGACTGGGTCAATTGGTGTGACATAGTCCACTGATATTTATTTATTTAATTAATTATGTCGAGAGCTTTTATCTATTTAATAGTAAGTAATATACAAATGCGGAAACCTAAAAAAGACACACAGTAGGGATCAAGCTATAATTTATATATATTGAATTTTTGGAACTCCCGAACGCTCGAAATCACACTTTATTGACACGTGTCATAATGCCCGATTCACTTTATCACCTTCCCAGTTGTCAGCAGAATGCGTGACCTGTCAGCGAGAGTAAGTAAGACGGTATTATGCTGCAAGGAACCAAGATAATGTTTTGTTTATTTATTATTTTAACATAATAATTAATTTATTATTAGTTGTACAGTTGCCTACTCGATGCACAACCTTTCACTTTTCTCAATCTCTCAAGGGTTAGATGGAAGAGATCCCTTAAAGGGATAAGTTCGCCTTTGTCCTTTTTTTTTAATGTTCATTGTATTGTTTTTTTTTATACAATAAAGTGTTTACATACATACATACATACATACATACATAATAACTTATTTCTACAATAAGTATAGCGCGTATGAAGAAAAATGCGGTGGGTGAGGTGGAATAGATCTCTTAAAGGTTTAAGTTCACCTTTGTACATATCTATCATGGAATCCCTTAAAATAATTTGTTCAAATGAATCGATTTTCTGAATTTTCATTTATCCTAAAGCCATTTCTGTCCCTTTTTTGTGTTGTTATAATAATACAACCCAAACCTTACCTAACCGCTGGTATTTTTGGAACGCTAAAGTTATTTGGCTCAGCTGAAAACCAGTTTATGACAAACAATAATTCGGACAAACGATGCGTTAAGACAAAATTAAATGTACTGTATGTATGTAAGCTCTTTATTGCACAAAACATAGGCGAAATTATCCTACTTGGGATCTCTTCCAGTTCACCTTGGAGTAGAATAAGAAAAAAGCCAGCAGAAGGACGGACATCAGAGAAACAGAAAAACATTATACAAATAACCTACTAGCACATAATATATGTAAACAGCAGTTGTTAAAACCTTTAACAAATCTAAGGATTAACAGATCAACACTCAGAGTCATCTTGTTAATTTAGCCATAAATTAATGTTATTAAGGATTCCAAGGGACACCATAAACATACACGTACCATTAGTTAATTAACCAAGTAAAAATCCTTAACCTTTTGGTGCATATAGCATGATGCCATCCATCTCGCCTAGACCCCGAAATACGAGCTCGGAATTATGAGGTTTCTCGTGAACGGAATTAGTCCCGTATAACGCAACGTCTAAGGACGGACAGAAACCCTCTTAATATAAAACCTTCTATTAAATAATTATGATAAGAAGTCTGTTTATGAAGCATTTTATTTGTAAGGTATTTACAGGACAGAGGCCCTATAGTCCGTTTGTTTAGGTACTTGAAAAATGTAAACAAATAACCACGTGATATAATAGTTCGTCAACCAATGGAAGCAGTGATACATTAAATTCAAATTCAAATTATTTATTATTTTCGACGATGCGATAGCCTAGTTGGTAGTGACCCTGCCTACGAAGCTAGAGGTCCTGGGTTCAAATCCCGGTAAGGGCAGATAATTATGTGATGAGCGCAAATATCTGTTTCTGAGTCATGGATGTTTTCTATGTACGAGTATTTAAGTATAATATTTCTCTATATAAGTATTTATATCGTTGTCTAGTACCCATAGTACAAGCCTAGAGCTTAGTTTGGGACTAGGTCAATTGGTGTGATATAGTCCCCTGATATTATTATTATTATTATTATTTACGTCAAAACGCGATAAAATAGTTTAATAATGCCACGTGGTTTGGATTGTTTACCTTTCTTTAAGTACCTAAACAAACGGAGTATAGACAAGATGCATTCGGCGTTCGTTATCGCTATCCAAAATGTATAGGATTGACGCAAGCTGTCAGACCGTCGCGTCGAGCGCCTACGGTCAATTCCTTACATTTTGTCAGTTTTCGTAAATCGTTTACGTTATCGTTAAGCAACTTGTCTAACCTCATAGAATCCTATTACCAAGCCTGAACCTAAACCTGCCTGTCTGTTATTTTATACGCACTTGTCTGTATCTGTGGGGTTATTATGACGTATCTGGGCAATTTTACGCTGAGAGAAAAGGACAGAGTTATGTAACTGCTATAGCTCCGTCCTTTACACCCACCGTAAAATGATCTGCATAGCCATGTCATAATAACCCCCCTGTACACGTTAGCAAAGTTAAGTTAGTGTGGCCGTGTCTTTGAAGCTAGCAATCCCGGATTAAAATTGCGGTAAAGAGAGGTATTTCTATTTTCTAATCGCGAATATTTTGTTCCTGAATCTTAGTTGTTTAAGTATGTATTTTTGTACATAAGATTATCGTTGCCTAGTAACCATAGTACAAGCCACGAGCTTAGTTTGGAACGAGATCAATATGTATCATTATTCCCTGGGTAGTGATTCTGCAAACAACGCCGGTCATGCGGACTGTCGAGTGATATCCAAGCGGCGAGATTAAGTAGTCCCGTCTCAGTGCGAACAAAACACATTGTAGCGCGTGCATTTTCAATTTAGCAGCAGGATGGGTCGAACGTATAAGGCTGCTTAATTGAAAATGCACGCGCTACAATGTGTTTTGTTCGCACTGACGGGACTACCTTAATCTCGCCGCTTGGATATCACTCGACAGTCCGCACGACCGGCGTTGATTACAGAATCACTACCCAGATATTCCGTGCAAAAAAAACTCTAATACAATACATTCACAACCTGTATTTTGAATATTCCTTAACCTTAACCTTGCTTAATGCTAACTCATTAATCGATACAACACTAAGATGAGCGTTGTACAAACCATAATGGCCTTAAACAAATTAGAATAAAGCGAATGTCCATTTATATTTGAGACAAATATTCAATTTGCCTTAAAATGCTCGTTTCTGCAGTGCAATAATCTCCATACCAGTTTTTTTTTTTTTTTTTTGTGGCATAGAGAAGGCAAACGAGCACACAGGCCACCTGATGGTAAGTGGAAACTGTGACCCATAGACATTCGCATTCACAAGACTGCAAAGCAATCCTAAGACTGCAAATGCGTTGCCAACCCTGAGGGACTAAGATGGAATGCCTCTATGCTAGTCATTTCCAACATATTCTTTAACTTAGCAACTAGCAGCATTCTTGGCATCATTGCCAGCGTGAAGATAAGACGAACGGTTAAATGATTAGCATAGAGGCATTCTATCTTAGTCTTAAGACTGCGCCGAGCATACGCCGGATGTACAGTGGCGCCCTCATTACTTTTATTGTGTTTTCTAATAAACTAAAATATTTTCTTGAAATTAGACGAAATGTTTTTGTACTTCAAATGAAAACACAACTTATAGGGTGTATCATATAGATTAATAACAATTCACCTTCGAGTTATTAACTTAACGGGAAAAAGTGGCCACCTTTTCCCGTTAAAAGCTGACTACTCAAAGGATAATTGTTATTAAAGTTTGTTACGTATCCCATAAATTGTGTTTTTACTTGCACTACAAAAACATTTCATCTAATTCCAAAGAAATTCTTCAGTTAATTAGAAAACATAAAATAGTAATGAGGGCGCCACTGGACGCTCGGCGTTTGCTCGGCGCAGTCTTAAGGGTTATAGGATTGAAATCTTTTAAAACAGACTACCTCTATGGCTCTTATTATATGGCCATTAAAAACCATAGATTATAAACTTTTAACTCTCCAACTGGGTGCTACAAGTTGTTCAGTTGGAAACCATAATAAAGTCGTTGTCAGATACTAAAGCAAACTATTTTAACTGCCCGTTATTGCAGACAGAAAAGCCGTTTTAATGTTTTACGGTAAATAACACGGCACAGTTCGGACGAAGCGCGTTTTCATGGAAATGTAAATTTATCCGTTACGGCTGAGTAGATTTGAGTTGCAAGCCGCCGCCATTTTAGTTTTGGCAGTGTAAATAGGTAATACGCTTTTAGACTTTGTCGACATTCTAGTTCGTTAATCCAGACTAATCCCTTAGACCTGTCATAGATCATAATAATATGATTGAAATAGGGTCTCACAAAATGAGCTATTTATATGAAGGGGCTTGTCTCCGAGTAGGTAATCTCTAGTCAGAGATTTGCGTCACTGGAGTAAGCTCATTTCTTTGATGACGTGAACCCTAAATACGCGTAGCGTTACCACAAGAACAGTCTAGCCTTTAAGTTATTATTTCAGACTATGAGTGTAATCTTTGTGCCAAATTTCATGTAGATCCGTTCAGTTATTATGGCGTGATTGAGTAACAAACTTCATTGTATTGTTTTTGTTTTGTACAATAAAGTGTTTACATACATACATACAAACTGGCACTTAGTAAGATTAGCTTTAGTCCGCGACCTCGTCCTCGTTAAAGTCATGTAAGATAAAAGCGGTTCTCTTATTTATCGCAGAAAATTGTATGACCGATTATCACTTCCCAACTCACGTTTCGCGTAAATTTATTTCGCCGAACGTTCATTTCCCAACTTATCAAATGTATTTGTTTTATTTGCCAACTTAACAGTTACCAACTCAACATATGGTCTGTTTTTTATAATGTTATTTTTCAAAATGCCTACTTTCATGTTGTATAATGTTTTGAAATACCTACTTTTTTTAAGACTTAAGTTTTATTTGTTTTTTATTACAATAAAAAGTCGGCTTCGGTTAGCTCACGGTCAACCTAACACGCTCCTCCTCGCTTCGCTCGTCGTCGCACCTAACTGGACTCTGTTACATATGAGACTTCTGTTACCATACTTTTTTTGTTTTGTTATAGGCAAGTTCAAGACCAGGGCTTCGCCAAAAGATACGGAAACGACATACAATTCGCCAAGTGAAAGATTTGACAAATGATGAGTCTGCCAAAAGTGTTGTGTGTGTGTAAAAGTGGCGTTATAATAATACGCTTTATAATAATTCTGCGAATTAAAAAGTTGTCATATAAAATTTTGGTAATCGTTAGTACTGCCTTTTCGCAGAACTTTTTTTGGCCGAATTTCATCTGCCAACCAACGTTTCGCCGACAATTCACTTTGACAACAGTTGTACCAGTTTGCGAAAAGGCAGTACACCGATAAAAGCACCTATTATGGACAAGGCTCCAGTGATGAACATTATCATTTTTTAAAATGAAAACATATCAATACTAAACATTTTATTCTAATAGTAGTAATCCCGAATAATTTAATATACTTAATCTAATTGTAGCACTAAAAGCATTATCAATCTCAGAGACTTATATTTATGGAATTGTTCATAACTGGAGCACTGTCCATAATAGGAGCTTTTACCTTATACCTATTCAATTTTCCCAGATAAAACATAACACAGAACGTAAACGGTCTGCGCAATCGCTTGGTAGTTTGATGCAGTTATGCTAACTGGAGAAAAACTGCATTCAAATTGCAATTTTGCAGCAGGATTGCAGTTGAAATGTAGATCGTCTGAATAGTCCCTCCTTTAGCCTTTAACCTGCCGCCTCTCATTATTGTGGTTCAGTGTAAAACAACCAGTAAAATTACTAGCATTGTTTTTATCTCAGACCACAAATAACTTTAGACTGCCAATAACTTCATCTAATTATGAGCAGACATAGGAATATACGGGGCAAAATTAAATAACAGCTAGGCATGGCCTATATCGATAATCTTAACTATATATGCTTTTCCCATATACTAGTGAATACATTTAACTTTTTTATTAAAAGTGTAATAACGTAATTCTCTTCTTCTTTTTTTCTAAACAATTTTTAAACTTTACTCATCATAATTATTTTCTTCATTAATGGGACATCTACCATTATTAAAAAAAAAAAAACAGAATTTGTCTAAATTGTCAGACGTCAAACGTCTCCATCTTGGCTGATAAACCCATTAAAGGTGGCTAAATGACTTTTTGATTTCTGTAGAGGCATTTTTTTTTAATATTCTGTGTGATCTTCTTACTCGTCTTCAGAACAATACCTACAAAAAAATACATGCAATGCTAGGGGGGATCACTAATATATGGAAAAAGCATCGATAATTGATTTTATCGAAACAGGAACTCCCTACTTGCCCTGTAGATTCCTGTCTGATTATGAGTCTTACTTAGACCGTCGCCACAAGTCAAGTTTTGTATGCAATAGACGACGACGACGTTCTGATTACTTATTGCCTAACGCACTCGCAACCGCAATCGTTATCATTTTGACAGTCCGAAGACGAGTCTGCTTTCAAAATTAAAACAATTGTTTGACTTTAAAGTAAATTGGGATTGCGAGTGCGTTAGGCAATAGCGATGCTGATTGTTATGTAGTATTCAAAGTTCTTTATTCTTCAATTTAAGCATAATAGTGCACAGCTATGAATGTCAATAGGAATAGCACCGGTTCGAAACATTAAACTTTTGCACCGAGAAGAACCGGCGTAAGAAACACGGCAGTGTACATAAAAAAAAAGTGTATTTTTGCACAGTAGGTGGGACTTAAAGTGCACCTTTTTTAAGCGACGCATTCAGGATGCACGACTCACTGCCAAACATCCCTATCCATGATTTAGATGTAGTGAATAATCCTTCCCATCGTTTTTGGTCGGATAACTTCGTATTTATCTTGCTTTCTCAGTTGGCATATTTATAGGTACTGAAGCTAATTGAGAAAGCTAGATAAATACGAACATATCCGACAAAAAACGATGGGAAAGGATTATTCACTACATCTGTATAAGCGTAAACGTTATAATATGCTCGGGAAACTAGTTTTTGTTTTATGACAGATTGAAATCTACTCAGTAATCTCAGTAGCTAATTTTTTTTGGAATTTTATTGTAGAATTTTATACAATTTTATTGTAAAAGAAAACTAAAGAAAAGGAACTATTGGGTTAATGTAATCACTAGCGACCCGCCCTCGCTTCGTTTCGGTTTATGTAGGTATGCCTATAGCCTTCCTCGATGAATGGGCTATCTAACACTGAAATAATTTTTCAAATCGGACCAGTAGTTCCTGAGATTAACGCGTTCAAACAAACAAACACACAAACGAACTCTTCAGCTTTATAATATTAGTATAGAGTGCTGAGCGAAATGAAGTTGACCCTCAACATACATTTCGCCCTCTCTCCTAAAACAAAGTTGCCTCCCGCCGTCTATCCCTCTGATTGTAGGCATAGATCTTCAAACTTCCGACTCGCTATTGTCCGATCGGTTTACACTTAACTACTGTACTGTCCACTGTCCTTGACCAATGTAAATCGGGCTTCACCGCGTATCTGTCGTTGCTAAGCAACGCCATAGTGCTGTCACTCGCGTAATGCTAGAAATAAGGATAAACTGGCCGTGCCTCGTTATCGTCTGCAAAAAGTGAGTTCATCTTTTATGGGCAATTTTGTGCGTTTTTATAAAAAAAAACCCAAAAATGTACAAGCATTGTCATTAAATAAATTTAAGTTATTTATAAAAAACCATTTAGTTCGCAAGGCCTACTACACGATTAACGATTTTATAAATGACAAAGACGCCTTTAAATGTTTTTTTTATATATACATTTTTTTTTCTCTATGTACTGACATACTACTCTGATTTTGAATTTGTTTTATATAATCCTGACATATCTTTGTATTTTTTTTAGTTCTAATATTATTATTATTTTTTGACTTAGTGAAAACAGCATTTATGTTTGTAAGTTAACATGTGCCTAATTGTAAATTGTAATTTGTAATTGATCTTTGACATTCAAAAAGTGTTCTTTATGAATCTATATTGAATAAAAAAAAATGACTTTGACTTTGACTTTGAATACAAGTATGGCAAACCTGCTTTCATGAGATTAAACTGTATAGGATTAGGGATGATATATCAACCCTACAACCGTTCCGTGAGTCACTGCCGGTACTGGCTGAAAATCAGCGCTGTAGGTGTCTGACACTTCGGCATTTTGCTGAGCCAGTGTCCGTTTCACCGCCGCGAGGACACGCATTTGCGTGCTATCCCAGTTTCCTTCACTGTTTTGTTGAATCATTTGTATATTTTTGTGTCTTATGGTTGGTGAATAAATGTATTTCTTCTTTTCTTCTTCTTCTTCACCAAAAAAAACCATCAATTCTTCGTTCAGAAATGTATCCTAGCGCTATTGTAATACTTCAATGATACCTAAAATTACATACATACTTTAAATCACGCCTATTTTCAAGAGGGGTAGGAAGAGACCACTTCTTTCCACCTGCTACGATCCTGATAAATCTCTTTTGCTTCTTCCACATTCATACAATCGAGTCTTGCATGCAGGTCGGTTTCGGGTATAGTCAGCAGCGGAAGTAGCTACGCAACCAAGGAGATCAAAATGATCCGCACTCGACTCTATGGTCAAGAGAATACGTCGTGTCTAGATAATTTTGAGCTTGTTATTTTGCTTAGCTACTTTTGATGCTGACTGTACCTAAAATTGAAGTTTCAAAAACGAATAAAATAATTAACTAGAAACGAACGAAATGTTCAAAGAACTGGGTTAACTGACAACAAAATGAGCTTTAATGTACTATAAAGAGGTTAACTACACTTTTAAGCTTAAAGTGCAGCAAAAGTTCAGCTATAATGCTTCCTCTGAAATAATTTTCTTTTCTATCTTGGCATTTGATATCATCCTGCAATTGGATATTATTAAATGCATGGAATATCGTTATATTCTTACTAAGAACAGTATTAAGTTTTAATATGTTCTAGAAATTGAGAAGATTGAACTTAATTCCACACTTACGCAGTTTGCATTAAGTAAGGAATATTAGTTACAGAACAAAAGGGATAAGGAAAGTATTTTTAGAATAGAAAATAATATATTATTTCACTTGTTTTTTAAATACTTTTTGCATTGTATTTTTGCTTGTACTTAAGTCTTGTAGTCGTGAAACCCTGTCATATAGCGTAACCTGGCGTTGCGACACAGCTCTACGGTCATACATTTAATTTTCCTCGACTGAACATACATGTTTTTTTTTTAGACTGTGGTAATATTTTAGTATCCTGGGCGTCTCCTTCAGATTTTTAACTTTGTCTATCCTTATCAAGACATAATTAAATATCGGCATAGATGCCAAAAACTACTGGTTTAACTTTAAGCAGTATAGTTTCAAAATGCATCTAAGTCGTCACTTCCGCCTTGTTACAATAAGACGACGCCGGCAACTGTCCTGTGATACACCTGGGGAGTTATTACGACAAAGCTATGTAGTTAAGTTTACGCTGTAAGAAAAGGAGAGAGCTATATAGCTGCTATAGCTCTGTCCTCTACGCTCGCCGTAATATGGACTGCATAGCCATATCATAAACCCCTTAGTCCCCTTGGTTAAGTTAGGGTTATCAGCAAATTTCAATACTTTTTTTGTATGGCATGTGGAAGGCAAACGAGTATACAGACCACCTGACGGTAAGTGGAATCTGTGTCTCTTGATCTTAAGACTGCAAATGCATTACCAACACTAAGGGCTGGAATGATTATATGCCAGTAATTTCACCGTTTATCCTATCCCCACACCGGAACATAAAATTGCGAGCACTGCTGCTTGGAAGTAGGTTAAAGGATAAAAATAATAGTGATAGCAATCCGGACGCAGCCATTCGATTTCTACCTATTTTGCATAGCTTATCAACAACAAACAGACATTAAAACATCTTAAATAACTTTCACATTGACGGTTTTCCGCGCTTTTGCTACCAATATTAATTTAACTTCGAAAAGTCAACAAACTTGAAACGCTGTCCTAGAAACCAGAAAATGCAGACTACGATTCTAAGAACTTGGGCGATTTTCCTTATCGATTCCCGATCAGAGGTTGAGAACTCCGAGTTCGCTAAGTGCCGAATAGTTGACGACCCCTGGAACGGAACGTGTGGTTACCGATATATGTAGATGCTTTGTTGGCTAAGTTGGGGTTGAGGCGTGAAATTCCCAATTTTGGCTATGCGATTTAAGTCGTGACTATTCGTATAAGTTAACTTTTATTTCAGGATTAAGGTGAAAGTAAGAACTCTTTCTGAAGGATTTATCGTCCTAAACTAATGCTTCATATTACTTTGATTAATATATGTTAATTACTGGACTTAGGCCTGTATTAATACACTCATCTTGGCTGAGATGCGCATCACAAGATACGTCAAAGTAAACGTCAAACCATAGAACACTGTCATTTTTGACACATCTCGAGACGAGCATTAGAGTTGAGATTAGTTTATTAATACGGGCCTTAGAGTGTGGAGGAAGCGAGGGAAGTTTGACAGGATCGTAGGAAGTGGGCTCTGTCTACCCCTACGGGAAAGAGGCGTGATTGTATGTAGGTATGTATGTATGTGGTAGTTGTGCTAAATCATTTTCTTTCTTCTAAACGGATCATCTAAAACTTAGTTATTTTTTGCAGATTAGATGCAATATTTTTTGTTTTAAATCCCCTAAGTCTCTCTAAAAGCTTAAATCGGTTTTATTAATAAATTCATTGTAAGTATCTAAAAATAAAGGAACAGTGTGAAATTTCACATTCAAGTTACTTGAAAATGTATTAGTATGTAAAATACATGCAAAAACTGAAGATGTTTTTAAATCTTTGAATGCAATACTATTTAAGTACTTCAAAAAAAAGTTTTTAAATAGCAAAGTTCCCTACGGACCATATTATTTTAAGGTACTTTCCCTTCACGTGGCACAGCCGCGGGACACCCGGTACATGAATTAATGTCTTAGATTGTATTTACCAGATACTCAATGTTGGCTATAGGAATAAAACATACGAAAGCAAACACGTGTTTAATGTACACAAAAATGGCGTGAAAAAAGTGACGTGTAATAAAAAACATCTTGCGCTTGCACAGTTAAAACAAATAGTGAATAAATAACATCCAAGCGTGAACAGGTATTTTATAAGAGGTTCCCAAATCTACTTATAGTTTTTAAAGAGTGGTTTGATATTGACGTAGGTACTTTAAGTAATTTCTTGCTAAAATATGCAAAGAGATAAAGAAGAAAATAAAATCTTTATTATAAAATAATGAGCAAAAACCCTTGATCACTCTTTCAACAAACTAAATGTAATTGTTAACAACAAAAAATAAAAACACACTTGCGTGTATTTGTTTTATTAAATATTTTACGCATATTTTAGCAGTTTTTTTTTAAAAGATAAAAAGATAAAAGATATTTATTCAGTAAGTAGGCCGCACGGGCACTTTTACACGTCAAGAATCTACCAGCGCTTCCCAAGAGGAGACCACAGCCGAGAAGAAACGCCGCAAGAAACTCAGCAGTCAGTCGTTTTTTAACCATATTTAATATTACAATGATACTACTTAGTCTAGCATTATATAAAGATATAAATATTAAATTAAATATAATATCAAATAGCATGCGTAGTTCAGCAGGAAAACATATCAAAAATAATTACGAGAGAGATAAAGGGAGAAAAGGAAAAAAAAAACACAGGACAACCAAATAAAAGTTTGATATGCTTTCCTACATCAACGGTGTCCCCTAGACAAACAACTTTGCAATTTTACTTTTTATTGCTTTTACCACATTGCAATCAACACGCACGTGAAATATCTCCATCACATTCTTCGCTAGACATCACAAAAAGCTATCCTCTTCAATATTAGGTTTGAGGTGTAGGTTGTAGGCATGACTTTATATCGTGGTCTCCTTTGTCAAAAAATATAGTACAGTCGGCTACTAAGGGATGTATCACCATATTGCATTGTAAGCAGGAGTGGATACAATTCTTTGTTGTTGCCTGTACATAGTAAGCTCTCTTGCAAAGAACACGGGTACTTTAAGATTTAAAAAAAAATTAACCTAAAAAAAAATGCAACAAAATGAAGAAAGTATTTTTTACATAGAAAAATAATATTAATATTATACAAATAATTATTAGTGTCATTTAGTAGCTTAAAATCTCATTAAGTCACGGTAGTTTATTTAACATACTTGAAAAATCAAAAGTAGATACAACCTGTAAATACTTAGAGGGTGTTTCGGGTTTGTTATTTTCTCTCACTAGCTCTTAATAAGAGCGTATGAGAGCAAGTAAAAGACAAATACAAACCCGAAGCACTTTCTAAGAGCTTTTACACTGTACACTTTTTCTTGGCAGTGGGGTTTATTAAGCGGGCTACATACCATCAGTTTTAGCTGCAGAATTTCAACTGTACAGTTTTATTTAGTAAAAATTCGATTAGATATTTCTTAGATCGTCAGTTTAACTGCACAATTCAAAGTGCCTACACACATACGTTTTACCTGAACAGTTTGACAGTTCGAGACTCACCAAACATTCAAACAAAGGGACATCGAACTGATTTCCCAAGGAACCCTACACGGTCTGTAAAACCCACAGTTTTATCACCGCGGTGCGGACTCATCAAATAATGTAAATAACTACCGTGTGGGCAAATACAACGCGAATTGACGATGTGGAACAGCTATAAATCAAGTGGAGCAGGGTAGTGATTCTCTGAACAACGACGGTCGAACGGACGGACGAGTGAATGTCCAAGCGCCGAGTTTAAGTAGTCCCGTCAGTGCGAACAAAACATATTTTAGCGCGTGCATTTTCAATTTAGCGGCATGGTTTCTGCCGATGGATCGAGCGTATAAGGCTGCTTAATTGAAAATGCACGCGTTAATTGTGTTTTGTTCGCGCTGACGGGACTACTTAAACTCGACGCTGCGATTTCGCTCGTCCGTCCGACCGTCCGTTGTTTTAGAGAGAATAACACCCCTGTGTGGCTTGCGGTTTTTGTCATTAAAATTACGATGATTCACTATTATTTGAGTGTGTGGTAACGTTGGTACCCTCATTTTGTTGTTTTAAGCGCTTTTGATTGTTTCGAATTGACGCTAACATTTTCAGAGTGAAATATAATTGGGGATTGCCACCACGTAAGTTCAAATAATAAAACCAACTATACATATACTGAAGGTATATTGTAACGTTACAATTCCATGATTGTATGTTACAATAAATTTTAACCTTAATTTATAATTTTTTAACAAATTAATAACAAAATCTGTAGTAAAATATATATATTATCTTAAATAATTAACTATTTTACACTGAAATATAAGTACTTATCTAATATAATATAGGTACTACAATTAAAAGTTAAAACTAAACTTATTTAAATTAAAATTAAACTTAGCTAATCAAATATTAAAGATATAGAATAATAGGCTGAATGAATTAACATTTTAACATTTTATTAGTCTAGGTTACAACTAATTAATCAACTAATAGTAATTTATCAAATTATTAATTGTTGTTTTAATACGGCTTTTATAATCATACGTAATTTCAATTAAAATTAATTCTAGTCATAAATTATTCAATACATTTACATTCTTAGTCATGCTAGCGTAATGTTATGAATTTAACGCATCCAACTGTACCAGTGCAGCGCTTGGGTGGTCCGCCTTTGTTCTCGCTTGCATAGCGACAGGCGGGAGGTCACACTGGCGCCATCAACGTGGTATTTAAGGTCTGGTTCCGCTTTTGCAGTTTAGTTGTGTGTTGTGTGTGTTTTTTTTTTTAGTTCATGTAAAACGTTTTAAAGTTGATTTTAATTTTTGGTTGCCGGTAACTGGCGTGTAGCAAGCATAATTTTAGTTTTTTTTTTTTTTTTTTTTTAATTATAATTTTTTTTAACAACTGACATTTATATTTTAAAATTTTAATAATTTATTTTAATTTGCTTGAGACTTATATCCCCGTGCATATTGGCTTAAGTTTACCTTTTCCTCAATGACTTATAAATAGAATCGCTTATCGCCTTAGTTGCTTGTACAGTCAGTCGCGATAAATTGTGTGAACGTTTTATTCAATTTTATTTTATGACATTGTGTTGCAATTTATAATGGCTTGGTACGCGCTAGTTGCAATTTAACGCTTGTTTGATTTTAATTTTAATTATTGCGTTTTTTTTTTTTTTTTTTGGAATATGATTTGATTATTAATTATTTTTAATTTTGCATCAACCATAACGTTAATCACCGTAGTTAACCTTGTAACAGACGGAGTAGTTAGCTAGTAGTTAGTCTGGAGGATTTTCAACACTACTCAACATCGGTTTTTTTTAAATAATTATTTAAAGATATTTTATTTTGTTATTTATTTCAATTAAGGCAAATGGCATTTCCAGTGAAATTTTTATCTCTCCAAAAGTCGGAGCTTGAATACGAGGTTGAGATTCGAGGATCCACACCAGCAGCTACCGTACAAGATTTACGGAAGCAAATTGCAAAGATAGGGCCCCAATTTCCTTCAGAGGACATTTTGGATAGTCCATTTTCGGTAACGGATGACCTTAGAGGCGTTAGTGACGTACTCACTAAAATAAAAAGTAACCTCGATGCCAAACTCGATTCAAATAATTTGCTTCGCACACAGAACTTGTTTAACCATCTGTATCATATTAACCGCATTATATTTGATGATAGATCGCGGACATTGTTTGAGGCCTGCATTTCGGAGTACAAAGTGTTGCAAGAGAGATATAAATCCGTTAAGGATAAGGGCGTAGATATTTTGGCAAATACTTGTGGCATGGAACCGTCAACATCCGCTTCTCCTTTAAATGTCACTGTTCATTGTGATCGCAGTAATACCAGCGACCTTGTCAAAATCAAGTATGATGGCAAATCATGTGTCAGGGCGTTCATACAACGCATCACAGAATTTTGCGAAGCGCGAAACATTAGTGGACCAAAGATTTTGTCATGTGCGACAGAGATCTTTGTAGGTGATGCACTGCACTGGTACAGGAGTATTAGGGACAAGATTTCTGAATGGAACGAACTTGTTTCCTTATTAAAACAAGATTTCGATCGGTCGGACTACGATTATAGGCTGCTTGCAGAAATACGTTCTAGGACTCAAGGAGAAACCGAGAACATTACAATTTATTTGTCAATAATGGCAGGGTTGTTTTCCCGTCTTTCAAGACCATTGTCTCAGGATGAAAGACTGGAAATCATCCTTCATAACATTAGGCCTTGTTATGCAAGCACATTGGCATCAGTTACATCAATAACTGACATTGAAACCCTGAGGACTCTGTGCCGAAATTATGAAAGCATACAAACACGTCTTGTAAACTTTAAAGAGCCACCTAAACAGTCACAGGATACCTTAGCTCCAGAATTTGTGTATCGTAGTAACACTATTAATAAATTTAATAATAATAATGATGAGTACAGTAATCAAAATCGCAATAATTGTAACCAACAGTCAAGATATTGTTCAAATTTTAATAATAATGTTTATCCAAATTTCAATAATAAGAACAAATACCAATACAGATCAAACAAGAGTCAGATACATGCTATTCAGAGTGATCATTCTAATAATACTAAGTCTTATTACTGCCCCAGATGTCGTGTCAATACTCATAACTTGAGGCAATGCACAGCAAACAAGGACGACGTGCGTTGTTTCGTTTGTGGGCTTCCCAATTTTAAAACACCGGATTGTCCAAATTGCAATAAAAATAATCCTTCAAAGTCAAAAAACTAAGTACGCAGAATTGTGTTCAACCCCATAGTCCCAAATTCGAAAAGGAAGACTGGGAAAAGTGGTTAAAGTCATTAAATATCTATTTTAGCTCTTATAGACTTGACACAATTCTGCAAACTAAGCCAATTGACGATTGTAGACCATATTGTACAGTACATATAAATGGTTTAAAGGTTATGGGTCTCTTGGATTCAGGCGCTGCCGTAACATTATTAGGTAAGAACGCGCACAAGGTTTTTGAGGTACAGGGACTTAATGTGAACCTTGACCACTCCATCTCTCTTTCAGCGGCAGGCGGTCAAACACTTAAAAGTATCGGGTACATTAACTTGCCCATTGCCTTCGAAAATCAGTTTCACATCATTAAGGCTCATGTAGTTCCAGATGTGAATACAGACCTTATTCTAGGCATTGATTTTTGGCGTCAATTTAATTTATTTCCAAAGCATCTCGATGGCATTACTATCACTAATACTAAATTACATGTAGACAGCTTGAATCCCACTGGGACTTCACATATTCAAGCCTATGATAATCTCAATCTTTCGGAAAAATCATTGGCTGACGACGTTATTGCACAATTCCAACAGATCTCTGCCGAGTGCAGGGGATTGGGTGAAACCAGCTTAGCAACTCATCGAATTGATACCGGCGATGCTCAGCCTGTCCGGCAGCGTTATTACAGGATGTCGCCGGAAAAACAACGTATTTTGGTAGAACAGGTCGATGAAATGTTAGCAATGGACGTTATCGAGCCTTGTGAAAGTGCATGGTCTTCACCGGTTCTTATAGTAAATAAAAAGGATGGTCAACCACGCTTTTGTCTCGATAGTCGAAAATTAAACTCCGTGACTAAACGAGACGCGTACAATTTACCTTATGTATCTGAGATTTTAGATAATCTCCGTGACGCTCGTTATTTGACCAGCATTGATTTGTCTAAGGCGTTTTGGCAAATTCCGATTGCGATTGAGGATCGTGACAAGACTGCATTCTACGTACCGGGCCGTGGAACCTTTCGTTTTAAGCGTACCGCATTTGGGCTAACCAATGCGCCAGCTACACAACAGCGTCTTGTCGATTTTCTGTTCCGCGAGTTCGAACTCAAGGTATTTGCCTATCTTGATGACATCATCATCGTATCTGAGGACTTAAATTCTCACGTGTCACTACTTCTTCGCGTCTTGGACAAGTTAAAACAGGCTAATCTTACTATAAATTTGAAAAAGTGTAGTTTTTTCCGGAGTCAGCTTAAATACCTTGGTTACGTGGTAGATTCTGGCGGCTTGCGAACAGATCCCGAAAAAGTAGAAGCCATCCTGAATTACCCAACACCTAATAGTCGTAGGGATATTAAGCGTTTTCTCGGAACAGCTACTTGGTACCGTCGATTTGTTCCGGGTTTCAGTACCATAGCAGGTCCCCTAAATAAATTGACCTCAAATAAGAAAGGCGGCCCTCCATTTAAGTGGACTCCTGAGGCCGATGCTGCCTTTCATAAATTAAAAGAGTGCCTTGTTTCTGCTCCAGTTCTTTCCTGCCCTGATTATAGCAAGCCTTTTGAGGTGCACACCGATGCGAGCAATTATGGGGTCGGTGCTATGCTTACCCAGACCATCGATGGCAAAGAGCATCCAATCGCGTATATGAGTAAGTCCTTATCACCGGCAGAGAAGAATTATAGCATAACGGAGCGGGAGACACTGGCAGTCGTGATTGCTCTCGAACACTGGAGGTGTTATGTAGAAAACGGACAACCTTTTACCGTTTTCACAGATCATAGTGCTTTAAAATGGTTCCTTTCCATAAACAATCCTACTGGAAGATTGGCTCGCTGGGGCGTGCGGCTGTCTGCATTTAACTTCGAACTAAAGCATCGTCGCGGTATAGACAATGTCATCCCGGACGCATTATCAAGAGCTGTTCCTATCTCAACTATAAACACGTCCATGTGCCATCTCAATACAACTGATCCATGGTATAAAAAGATTTTTAATTCATGCTTAACTAGGCCTCAAAATTTTCCAAATTTTCTTATAAAAAACAATACACTATTTAGATTATGTAAAAATAAACACGAAAAAGTTAACGAATTTTCTTGGAAAGAAGTTATTCCTTGTGAATTAAGGCAAGAGGTAATTAATGAAAATCACTCGGAACCTACAGCAGGGCATTTAGGTGTTTTCAAAACATATCGCAGACTCGCATTACGTTATTTTTGGCCAGGGATGCATCAAGACGTTGTAAAGTTTGTTAGTTCTTGTGCAAAGTGTCTTTCATACAAGCCTCAAAATCACTCAACTTTAGGAGAAATGGGCCGGCCAAAACAATGCTCGCGGCCATTTCAAATGGTATCCGTTGATTTAATGGGTCCACTTCCAGTTAGTCGTAAACAAAATAGCTACATATTAGTTATTACCTGCTGCTTCTCAAAATTTTGTTTAATCTTCCCTATAAAAAGTGCAACATCTACCATTGTTGCGAAAATTATAGAAGACTCACTCATTTTAGTGCATGGTGTCCCTCAGACAGTCTTCATGGATAACGGTAGTCAATTTATTAGCAAAATCACACAGGACCTGTTTAAGAAATATAACATACCTAATATCTATTTTACACCTAAGTACACACCACAAATCAATACTGTCGAGCGTTATAATCGTACTATTATCACCTGTATATCAACATTTGTTGACGAAGACCATCGCAATTGGGATCTTTTTATCCCAAAGGTTCAATTCGCAATGAATAATTCTGTCAGCGAGGCAACTGGTTTTACCCCATCCTTCCTGGTATTTGGCAGGGAACTCGTGAATTGTGGTACGCATTACGTTGACACGGATCTAGGTGAAGAGGTCTTGTTCCTTCCACGCGAAATTTACGCTGAGAATCTCGGTTGCATGTCTGAGGTTTTCGATCAGGTTCAAACCAAACTGTGGCATGCACACGTAAAAAATACTTCACACTACAATTTGCGGCGCAAACCAGTCGAATTTAAGATAGGCGATATAGTAATGAAACGTGTATATGTACTTAGCGACAAGGACAAGTATTTCAGTAAAAAATTAGCCCCAAAATACTTAAAATGTAAAATAATACATAAGAAATCTCCACTTGTCTATGTCCTAGAAAATATGTCAGGGAAGAATATAGGGACATGGCATATAAAAGACCTTAAATTGGCTGGTCTTAATAAATAAACTTAACCTTTTCCACAATTAACATATACTAACATTTAGAATATATAACATACACTACCCGTTGTCACATTTCCACCTTAAAGAGTTAATAGTATTTGTGTGGTCAACAGTCTAGTTTTTAAGCTGCTAGTGACCTTTTGTAATACCAGGTCGCGTCAGTTTTTTTTTTTTATTTTAACACTGCCGCTCATTTAAATGTTGATTAATAAAAGGGAAGTACGAATTGAAAAGTATAAAAGAGAGATAGTATATTAGGAAGACACAAATACAAAAAACGTATTTGTATGGATTTTATTTTTAATAGGAATAAAATCCTTAGTGACGCGCGGGGTAATGTAACGTTACAATTCCATGATTGTATGTTACAATAAATTTTAACCTTAATTTATAATTTTTTAACAAATTAATAACAAAATCTGTAGTAAAATATATATATTATCTTAAATAATTAACTATTTTACACTGAAATATAAGTACTTATCTAATATAATATAGGTACTACAATTAAAAGTTAAAACTAAACTTATTTAAATTAAAATTAAACTTAGCTAATCAAATATTAAAGATATAGAATAATAGGCTGAATGAATTAACATTTTAACATTTTATTAGTCTAGGTTACAACTAATTAATCAACTAATAGTAATTTATCAAATTATTAATTGTTGTTTTAATACGGCTTTTATAATCATACGTAATTTCAATTAAAATTAATTCTAGTCATAAATTATTCAATACATTTACATTCTTAGTCATGCTAGCGTAATGTTATGAATTTAACGCATCCAACTGTACCAGTGCAGCGCTTGGGTGGTCCGCCTTTGTTCTCGCTTGCATAGCGACAGGCGGGAGTGTGCGCTGGCGTCGCCATTCCGCTTCGAGGAGCTGTTGACGCTGGACGTATGTCGGTGCGCTCGCGACTCATTTAGTTCGCGACATCTCGCGCGCTGACGTGTTGCGTGCGCTCGTTAGTCAAAGTTGTTCTAAACTAGACTTACAAATTATAATATAACAACGTTCATCTCGCACCCCGATTTGGGTAAGTGTTGGAAGTTACCCATTTATAGGAGCGTAGTTTTATATAGTGTTAATTTTAAAATGTGTTGTGAATTGGTACCTATTCCATCTTTAACTTCATAAGTTTTCCGCTTTAACGCAAGTCACTGTAGTGCTTTTGGGCCTGCTTACGATTGTCTTTCTTACATTCATAATTCTTAATTTCCGCTTAATTTCATTGTACCTCCGTTCTGATTGTGAGCACCATCACCAACTACTGACCGGTCCCCTTTTTGCTATCGCTTCGCTGAAACCGGGTGCTCATCATCAACGGTATTAGGAGCGCACTCTAATGCGAGTCATTAATTCCCAGGGTGTTACGTTTATGCTGGAGAAGCCGCAACTGCCACCGAAATTCCCCGGAGCGGCCATTTTGTGTTCACCGTTCTGCCTGCGTCACCACCAGCTGCCAACTGCCACCGCAATCCCCGGGGGCGGCCATTTTGTGAACACCGTTCTGCCTGCGTCACCACCAGCTGCCGACCACCTTCGCAGCGATCAGCCAGCCAGGGGAGTACCGGACTGCATAGGTGGAACTAGACGGGCTATTTTATAAATCCACGCAATAAATTCGTGTCGGCAATTTTGGTTGGTTTAATTTCTGCTACTCGCAAACCCCAAAGGTCACAATATACAGGGTGTAACATTTCAAACGGTCAGTATGGGAACGCCTGAAACTATAAGGTATAAGAAGATCTGGGCCTATCATCTGGGCCTACTGTCAGTAGTTCCGTCAGAGCAAACAAAACAAATTGTAGCGCGTGCATTTTCAATTTGGCAGCATGGCTTCTGTCGGTAAGACCGAACGCATAAGGCTACCTAATTGAGAATGCACGCGCGTAAAAGTACTTTGTTCGCTCTGACGGGACTACTTAAACTAGCCGCTGCGACATTCACTCGTTCATTCGTCCGACCGCGTTTTTTAACCCCCGACGCAAAAACGACGGGGTGTTATAAGTTTGACGTGTCTGTGTGTCTGTGTGTGTGTCTGTCTTGGGCATCGTAGCTCCCGAACGGATGAACCGATGATTTTGTTTCTCTTGTTTGAAAGGTGAATTAGTCCGGAGTGTTTTCTGACATGTTTTATCAAAATCGGTTCCACCGTTTTCGAGATATTGAGCTTTAAAGTTTAAAAAGCGTGAAATAAAAAAAACAATTAAAAATTTAAAAAACCCCCGGCTCTAAACAGGCGGTAAAAAAAAGTCTTAAAAGTAAAAAATAATACCTACTATACTGAAATACTTCTTATTTATTACTTTTTAAAGACGAAGGTTTTTTAATTTTATATTTTTAGAGAATCACATCCATGGAGACTTCACCTTGGCCCAAGGTTTTGACCGTACGCAAATAGACTCACCCTCACTAGCCTCACGTCGTCAATCCATAAATTGGCCTGTCTCTTCAAAATCATACACTCCTACGTCGATGTCCGTTGCTAAGTTTTAGAACTACATACAAAGCTCACAACTTACCTTTAATATTTTTCCGTATTTTTTTTATAATATTACATAGCCCTTTAATCCGAATGCTCCGATTATATAATGATACCGACAGAAGATTCTTCTTTGAACATTTTTAATAGAAAATTGCTTGCCACTTTCTGATGCTGATTCAGTGATAATACTTTAAAATGTGGCCACGTGATGATGAAACTTAATTAAAAAAACAATAGCGGTTCCGGCGTACGGTCACGGACTTTATTAATGAACCTCCATAAAACCTTGTCGCATAAAACCAACAATTAATTCCTATGTAATTTCTATCGCGTCACTTGACGGTGTCACTATGTCAAAGTTATATGGTGGATCAACATTCCGCATTCTGCTTGTAATGCGTAATTTTTCCCACACTTTGGTAACAAAAAAGGGGTACGAGTAACAGTAAACGCCCAGAGCTTATTTAAAAAATAGCAGTATCAAAACAAAACAGACGCTGTGCCAAATGGGAACATATTTCAGGCATTGTTATGAATTGCTTTATTCGGAGTTTTATACGAGTATTGGTACTGATTTCCGGAGTTATTTAGGGAAGTGCTTGGAAGTTTTGTCTGTTGTTACTGTTATTTACTTTTCTGTTTTGTCGGCTTTGTTTTCATTCTAGCAAGTCCTACAAAAAGTAAAAACATTTGAATAAATGACAACTTTTTTATGACATTTCGAAGGCAAACGAGCACACAGGCCACCTGATAGATGTATTCTCAAGACTACAATCTTAAGACTCCAATCCTAGGACCACAGATGCGCTACCAAACCTGAGGACTTATATAGAATTCCTCTATAACTTTAACCCTTAACAAATTTTTTTTCGTATCACTCTAGTGTATAAACAGATGGACCTCTGTCAGTAGGTGGGATATGGGTTATTCCTACCTGTTTCCACCAATTTGTTACCACTGGTAACAACTGGGTTTTTTTTTCTCCACCTGTTACCACTGGTAACTACCGGGAATAAAAATCCCAAGCCGTTACCACTAAACGAATTGGTGGTAACAACTTGGATTTGTTTTCCCAGAAGTAACCACCAATTTCTTTAGTAGGAAAAAATTTGGTGGTAACTACTGGGAAAAAATAATCCCAGTAGTTACCACCAAATATTTTAATGGTAACAATTAGGAAACATATTCCCATTTGTTACCACCGAGTACTTTAGTGGTAAAAGGTGGGAATAACCCTGGGATATCACGTGATTCCAAACGTGTAAGTGACATAGATTATATAATAATTATAAGTTGCGGCAAAATAGTCCGGTCTAAACTCTTGAATTTTGAATTTCAAATGGAAATCAGATCTCGGGGCTTGGAAGCAGAGCGCATCGCAAACGGCAGACAGGAGGCAGACGAATCGCGTGATTAAATCTCTTCCAGCTCGGAGCTTCCGCCTCAAAGTCGAACTTTATCAAATTTGATCCCGTCTAAAAGCACTTCCTAGGAAAGTGACGCTGCTCTTTTTTCTTTGCTTTGATCATATTCCATTCCAGACCGGAATTTACCCGCGACTTTGTTTTGTTTTTGATTTGTTTATCATTCAAAAGTGGCGACTTTGTTTTGTTTTTGATTTGTTTATCATTCTATAGTAGATTGTTAACCAAGGGAAATGATCAGTTGCAGCCCGAGATATTTAGGCTGCACGAGCAATCTAGTTTTCATTTCGATTATGAGGAAAGAGATTTTTTTTTATTTAAAACATTAAAAAAAAAACATGTCAAATACTAGGAGTGCATGAATATTTAAAGTACATTGCTGTGACGTGTAGGAGACATCCGCGCTGTATCGTGTGCGCCCGCTAAGTTGCACTACGCACCTCCTAATACCGCTACGCTCCTGGTACTTTATTTAAGACTGCGCCGAGCGTCCAGTGGCGCCTTCATTACTGTTATTGGGTTTTCTAATTAACTAACGAATTTCCTTGGAACCAAACAAAATGTGTTTGTAGCGCAAGTATAAACGCAATTTATGGGATACGTAACAAAGTTTAATAACAATTGCCCTTTGAGTAGTCAGCTTAACGGGAAAAGGTGGCCACGTTTTTTCGTTAAGTTAATAACTCGAAGGTGAATTGTTATTAAACTATTATGATATACCCTATAAGTTGTGTTTTTATTTGTAGTACAAACACATTTCGTCCAATTTCAAGAAAATACTTTAGTTAATTAGAAAACACAATAAAAGTAATGAGGGCGCCACTGGACGCTCGGCGCAGTCTTAATTACTTTTCTTCCCATGTACCACATTCAACCGGCTTCTAAGATAAACAAAGGCCTACTTTTAGAGTACTTATGAGACATGAAAAAGTTACATTTATTTATTTCTCTTCACGACAAATTGTAACAAATTTCGTTTCGTTAAAGTTAGCAAACAGAAAGATGCATTTTTTTTTAATTTAAGGGAGATGTCAAACTTTCCCATATGCCACCTGATGGCAAATTGGATTTGCATTCTCAAGGCTACAATCTTAAGAGTGCAATCCTAAGGCCGCAAATGCATTTATAACATTAGTATGGAATACGAAGTTTATGAAAAGTATTTTAGTAAGTTAGTCTTTTACTTGACTACACGTGTAGCCATAAAAAAAGGATAAGTTTAAAAGTCATCATTATGTACAAAGGCCATTATTATAATGTATGTTATCAAAACGTGCCAAGTTCCAGACAGTGAAAAAGACCGAGTTATAGCAGTACTCTATCTATGCTAATGACGGCCGAGTTACATTAATTAATAGGTACTAGTACAAAAGAACCTCAATGTTTGTGTCTGATACTAAAAATTAAATGTTTCTGAAAATATTGAACCGTTTTTCAAACAACAGGGGGCCTTTTGATTTGTTAAAAAAGGGTATGTAACGAATTGCATTAAAACCAATGTACTAATTTTCATTTTACATAATATAACAAATTTCATAATATCTTATAATAAACCAACCACATAATAATTATTATGCATAACAACGAAATGCATAATTTTGTAATAATGTATGTTCATAGGTTACAAAGTAGACATTTCTAACGTCTTTGACTGCTATAATGTGGTCACAGTTCAAACCTAACCTTACCTAGTCAGAAGAAATTAACTTAAAATGCATAATAACAAGAAAATTATCGATATGATAAATGAGAATTATGTTGTTAAAATTAATTATTATTATGCCTAACTAAATTATACAATTTATTTTTATGCTAAACGTTCATTATGCTTTTCATAGTTAAATGAAATTATGCAAAATGTTTTTCGACTGATTGAAGCGTACCCGTTAAAAAAAGTGTGATGCTAATCTAATGGAGTTTCTATTGTTTTAAACCTTGAAACACTAGTAAAAGAAACGACTTATAAAGTACCGGATGAGACAACGAAGTCAAATGGATGCCGAGGAATAAAGAAAAGTAGCAATTAGGCACTTTACCGACGAGAGGGTGTTAAATAATGTTTACATAAACCGTCTTATTCATAAACGTGCAATAACTAAAGTATGCTTAAAATATGCTCTATTTTTATGAGTCACTGGTGACCCGCCCTCGCTTCGCTTTGGTTTATGTGAGAATGATAGCCTATATAGCCTTCCTCGATAAAATGGGCTATCTAACACTGAAATATTTTTTCAAACCGGACCAGGTAGTTCCTGAGATTAGCGCGTTCAAGCAAACAAACAAACACACTCTTCAGCTTTATAATATTATTTTTTTTATGACATGACATTTGAGTTTCATAGAAAGGAAGATAGAATACATTAGGTAGCTAAAATAGGTTTTAAGTAAGTTTGTAAATAAGGTTGAAAGGATTTAAAAAAGCAAACAGTTTCTAGGCAACGAAGATATTATAATGAGAGCCAAGTTTCTTCCTGATCCGTTTAGTGGTTGAAACGTGACTGAGTTACAAACATCCAAACACCTAAACTTTTTTTTAATGTTAGTATATTTAACTTATTAAAAGAATCAATGCCTAAAAAGGCGTTATAAACGCTTTCAAAACTATTTTGCGACTTAGTTCAAACTTGGTTTTCGTTTGAATTTTTTATGTTGTGTGGCGAATAATTCTAAAGGTGAAATTTCCAAGAATATTAAAAAGAAAAATATTCTTAGAAAATTTACTTCTACTATTACCATTCAATAGACACAACTTTTGTGATGTAGGTTTATTAAAACCCGTTGCACAGTATAAACAGTTTATTTTTATATGTGTGCGTGCCTCGAACGTACGCGCCGCGAGCCACCACAAGCCAACTCAACAAGACGGACGGAGCTGGATAGTGATTCTGTAAACAACGCCGGTCGTGCGGACTGTCGAGTGATGCCAAGGATACACTAGGGGACAAATGTCCCACGACATGTGTCGGCGACATGTCAAGCGAAGCGAATCGCGCGACTTATATCCGCAGCGACGTCAGGCGAAATCGTGCTACTTTGCCAAACTTCGCCTGACATATCTGGCGACATCGCGCGACTTATGTCTACTACTACTACACTTGTCACGCGATGTTGCCAGACATGTCGAGCGAAGTCCGGCAACGTCGCGCCACTTCATCTGATGTCACTGGCGACACGTGTCGCGCGATGTTGCTAGACCAGTCGAGCGAAGTCTGGCAACGTCGCGACACTTCACCCGACGTCGCTGGCGACACGTGTCGTGGGACATTTGCCCCGTAGTGTATCCCTGGCTTGAATCCAAGCGTTACTGTTATTGGGTTTTCTAATTAACTAACGAATTTCCTTGGAACCAAACAAAATGTGTTTGTAGCGCAAGTATAAACACAATTTATGGGATACGTAACAAACTTTAATAACAATTACCCTTTGAGTAGTCAGCTTAACGGGAAAAGGTGGCCACTTTTTTTCGTTAAGTTAATAACTCGAAGGTGAATTGTTATTAAACTATATGATATACCCTATAAGTTGTGTTTTCGTTTGTAGTACAAACACATTTCGTCCAATTTCAAAAAAAATACTTTAGTTTATTAGAAAACACAATAAAAGTAATGAGGGCGCCACTGGACGCTCGGCGCAGTCTTAATTGAAAATGCACGCGCAACAATGTGTTTTGTTCGCACTGACGGGACTAATTAATCTCGCCTCTTGGTTTCACTCGACAGTCCGCACGACCGGCGTTGTTTACAGAATCACTACCCAGGTTAAGTTGGGGTCGCGACCTCGACGCGTTGCATGCTTATTAACAGACAAGAATCCAGGGGGCATAATTTTATGACAGGTGTGGAGTTCCTATATCGATGAACTCACTGATCGATGCTTGTTATCACTCCTGTTTTGTTTGTAAAAATATTTATGTAGTAAAAGTAATCCAAATAACGAAATTCTGATCTTTTTTTTCAAAACGATTTTTGATAGTGTACTCGTAATTATTATTTTTCACTTCTGTTCCATCTTTTATTGTTAAAATAAAACGATCAGAATTTGATCCTAATTTTTTTATATGCTGTTTGATAATACAACACTGGGGGCGATCACTAGTATATGGAAAAAGCATCGATAGTTCAGTTTATCGATATCTACCTCCTTACCTCTCATAAAATTTTGCCGTTCCTTGCCACAAGAGTGACGTTTTAAAACATGCCGTATGTTTAAGATATCTACTTAGGGTTTTTTAATGTGTAATAAGTTTGTAAGTTATTAGAAATACGTAGAATTCCCCCAAAACCATCCATTTAACTGAACACAAAAGCTGTCTTATGAGTATTTCGTGGAAACCATTATTTACTCTTGTGGAAGGAACGATTACACAATAGCACTAGCTTCTAAGTTAAACGTTTCCAAAATAGCATATTCAAGGAAATTGTTCGTTTTAACGTGTGTATGCACTTATGCAGCCGTATAGCACGACACAATAAATATGGCGAGCGTCAAAGCTCTTACGCCGTTGACCGAGGGTCTATTATTGCTTAATCCACGCGTCACATTAATTGTGTCTAGCGTAATTAGAGACATTTTTGAGACTTTATTCGTTCCTTTTTTAAAGTTATGTTAAATAAATAAGTGGTAATTACGTGTTATTGAATCTATAAATCTAATATTATAAAGCTGAAGAGTTTGTTTGTTTGCTTGAACGCGTTAATCTCAGGAACTACTCGTCCGATTTGAAAAAATATTTCAGTGTTAGATAGCCCATTTATCGAGGAAGGCTATATATCATACTCACATAAACCAAAGCGAAGCGAAGGCGGGTCGATAGTTAAAAATAAGACCACTGAATGTAGGCCTCGTAGTAAGTTTTTGGCTTGTCTTAAAAGCAATTAAAAAAAAACTTGCTTTTTTCTACGTCACAGCCTCAGCATCAGAAAACAAGAAAAAACTTGTTCAAGACAACATCTACGTAAAGCATGTTATTAAAAATTCGTCGATTTTTTAGCTTTATTCCAATTTTACAGGTTTTGATTCCATTTATTTTTTAAATCTTCGATATCCATTCGGTCTTCTTCAGGAAATACTTTGCCTTTTTCACGACTGCATTACAAAGATTTTATTAGACAATTCACACTCCTGGGTGATTGCCAGGATTTTAATTAAGTCAGACCAGCTGAAACTGTCTGGGATTAGACTGGTAGTAAGGAATGCTCGCATTCTTGAGCGTAGGCCAAGAGGATTGTAAGATAGTTTTGTGAAAGGGAAATGTCGTGGTTTCTGAACACATGCCTAGGTTAGCTAGAAATATTACCATAAAACCCATTTCTCTTAAGCTTACGTCGTCCAGATACAGACAGAATGGTTTTCTTAACCGTGCTAGTCGAAGAATGAATAATTTGAGAGAGCTTGATATTGATATATTTAACTGTGTAATTCCTTCTGTTAGGCGTTAATTAACTAAATTGTGTTTTGAATGAGCGGCCTTCAAGTTGCGATCTGGTATATAAGCGAGCATAGTGGGTCGAGCATTCTATGAATGTTCGCAGTTCTTTTAAGTTCTTTTAGCATTGTGCATTGTTTTTGTTTAAAGTTTGTTTGGCTGTGGCACTGCTGTGCGTGGCACTAAGGTGTATATTTCTTAATTTATATCTATTTATAAGTTCCTGTAATTGGCTCTGTACCTCTATTTAAGCTACTATCGGAATTGTAAAAACTGTTGGCTCTCCTTAAATAAATAAATAAATAAAATGTATAGGGTGGTCCATTGTAAAATGCAATTTATAAAATTACTAATAATGGCGTACTTTCAGAGTAAGACATGAATTATTTAATTATACATTGTCAAGCCCCGTTATAACGACAGTATTTTGACCAATTTTGATACATTTCTGCAAACACCTCTTTAGCTCAGGATTAATACAATATCCACATAGTTTTCTTTCACCCTTCCAAAAATATCCCTCCACAATTACCCGACGACCCGAAATGCATCGACCGTGATTAATAAGAAATCAATAAGAGAATGCACGTCATCGGCGTGATTACCTGCGGAGTTCCCAACTCGTTAGCAGAGAGCCGCATGGGACACACAGACAGCAACACAGACAAACATTTCATGATTGAGTTTATTCCGTGTGGTAGCCGGATTAGAATAGTGCCACTCCGTATCTTTCCGTGGATGTCGTAAAAGCCGACTAAGGTAATAAAGGCGTGTAGTACTGTTAGGCGATGGGCTTGCAACCTGTCACTAATATTTACACTGGTAAACATCTTCGCCTAAGTGTGCAAAATGTGGTTACAGAATTATCAAAAAGTTTTTATAGTTGTTGGTAATTCTGTAGCTCTGCCTACCCCACTCTGGGAATAAAGGCGTGAGTTTATGTATGTATGTATGTATGTATGTATGTATGTATGTTTATTTGTGCCATCGAAATATAATAAGTATGGAAGAGTAACACCGAACAAACTTGACGTTGAAATACGTCCCATTTCCTGTACACTTTCAACGTTTGAGTAGACGCCATTACTGTAGAGGTTGAAAATATTTTCACCCTTAAGAAAGCTTTGATTAGTTACACTGCTATGACAAGAGATTTAATTGGTCTATAGTTTTTCTCCTTATGGCTACTCAAACACGCTAGAAAAAAGCACATCTGACATTTGGTTGAACTTGGATGGTTTAATGCAGAAGTGATTCGTACTTTAATTAAGTTATTGTGTTCTTTAGTTATACAGCAATAAATAATGTTTTAGTAAATATTTATTCTTTAAAGTATAATATTTAGTAGGCACTAAATAACGATATTATACAAGTATCTATATAGAAAAGCGACAAAACTCACATTATTGTTAAAAATCATGATTTTTATGATGAGGAATGGCAGCACACGCGGCAGCACATGACATTTTATTTGGATGCTGATAAAGATAGGAGTAGATAATCATTAATTTCTCAAAATTCTCTGGAAGTAGACAGTTTCTGAAGTGTGTATTATGTTCCGTGAGATAGTATAGTTACTTAATTCAAAGTTTTACCTCTTAGTTACGCGACTAGTAATTTTATTACATGATAATTATGTTTTTTTTTGGAAACTTAGATGGAATTACTAGCTCGATTGCGACAGTCTTTTGTTTTGCCGCGAAAAATCCGGGCTCTGCTTATTACTTATCTAGAAGTATGGTACGATATAGTCATAAAAGGTTCTTGTTAATCAGTTTATATTTCTTTGGTATTTATTAAAGTATTTATAAAAAAACAGAAGCAGACGAAAAAGACGACAAACTTAAAAATAAAGTCGTGTTGTACGACTTTTTTTTTTAAGTTTGACGTCTTCTTCGTCAGTGTGTCCGCAATAAATTGGAAATGAAGTAATTGCGGGAAAAAGGTCTAAGGTTCGCTCTTTTCTCTAATTGGGTCTTGTTCAGGCTATTTTCCTGTTTAAGTAAAGGATTGAACTTTGCTGCAATCAAAGTAGGAATTAAAAAAGATTTTTCTTTTAATCATCGATTTGATAAATCTTCCTGCTTGTTTTTTTCTTTCTTACTCGGTCAACGTCAAAATTACCTTATACAGAAACGGTTAATAGCCCTAAAACGGACAAAGGCGGTTTTGAATCTTGGTAAAATTCGTTATAGAACGCCACGTATATCAAGGAACGGATAAACAAAAAAATTATGTTATGTAGTGAATTAACAGGCGGTCTTATTACTAAATAGCTATCTTTTCCAGACAACCTTACTTGTTCGCTCTGAAGGGAGTACTTAAAATCTGCGCTGCGATTTCGCTCGTTCGTCCGACCGTCCGTTATTTTTGAGAGAATAACAACCAAGAATCTGAATAAAAATAAAAAATGATCCTCAGACGAAAAACGTAAAAAGACTTCAAATTGACACTTGTCTTATCTTGGAGTCTGAAAATGGCTAAACCTAAGTTTTATTGACAGCGGGATTTGAGTCTGATGTTCGCGGGAGATATTTCAGATTAGAGTGTATTTGATCAATTGTGGACACAGTAAATCATCATCATTTCAGTCCACATCCAACCACTGCAGGGTAAAGGCCTTACAAAGTCAATATCTAAAGGGTATTGGGTAAATTTGTTTGAAGAATATTGTCATTATTTTTTTCAGCGGACGCGGATGATTTTTACATAGGTATTTAGAGGACCTCGAAATACACATAGACATATATAATTTATGGCGTTTAATAATATCGGAGCCGAGATATTTATGATTTAAGTGTTCAGTTTTTGGTACTAAACGTACGCCTAGGTAAGAATATTAAATATCTCGGCTCCGATGCACTTAAGAGTATTACATTACACAACAAACCATGTTTATTTTTAATTATCCTATCATAATTTACCACTTTTACTAATGGCCGCTCACCTTGAAAATGTATGACTTTTACAAATGACAACACTTTTACCAAACCCTTTTATTTCGTTAGTAGTTTTAATCTTAAAATCAGCTTTGCCTCGTGTTTCTATACGACCACTCTTATCCCAAGAGCCTTCATTATGTAACAGTTGCATAAACAACTATTATACACTCCTTAACTAAATAAAAAGTGCAAAGTAAAGTACAGTTTTCTTTTAAACAAGGAATTAAATAGACGTCTCTTTTAAGCTGAAAGTAGGGTAATGTAGTACCTTACAACGTCTAGATCATAGATGTAGGAAAACATAGATACCGTGTAGCCAAAATGTCACGCGTACCACCTTTTTCTTCCATGTAAAACACAACTCGTAGCCAAAATTATCGATAAACCGCACATCACTGACTGCAAACTTACGCACACTAATTCAGAGTCACACATAGACACACTTAAAAAAGTGGTACACTTTTGAAATTCAATCGAAAGCGGTCAAATATAGACGACTCTTTTTAACGAGGCATTTGTAACAAGCGCGAAGAGTGCTATTCTATTAGCTGTTTTTATACTCCCTCTTTGCTTTCCTACCTCTATGGTCTAGATGAAACTGGACGTCTTTTGTGGAGAGTTGTGCACATCAGTCAAAAGAAATGAATGCAATGTTTTCAGCTCTTTAATGGTGCATTTTCATCATTCTGCAGTTGCTCTTAAATCATTAGCTGGAGTTATTGTACAAGTATTATTGTCGATACTCGATGCTTAAACTAGTAGTTTATCAATTTTCGATATGTTTGCAAATAGTCAAATTAATGTTCGATTTTGCTTCTTAATTATTTTTTTATTTATCGATATTTTTTAATATCGATATAATTTATTTAAAATGTATGTTTTTTTCACCAATACGCCGGTAATCATCTTAGCCTGTTTGTGTAAAATGTGGTTATAGAATTATCAACAAGTTATTAAAATTGTAGGTAATTCTGTAAGTAGCTCTGCCTTCTCCACTGGGATTACAGGCGTGAAGATATCTTTCTATGTCTGTTGGTATGTGTGTATTATTCAACCCGGATAAACCATATTTTCTAAGACTTGTTTTGTTATTGTTTTTACTCAGCCGCAATTACTGTCAAGTTAATAAGAGCTATTAAAACGTTGACAATATTAAAACCCGTCCAAATCAATAAGGATTTACTGTGTACAATCTCAACCCAATTTGTTAATACGGCCCTTAGTTACACAAGCGTAGTATCGATCCCTACATACTTGTATACGCTTCGTTAGGATAACGTATTATTCAATTCCAGATCCTTTCAGGCAGTCTAGACTTTAAAAATGGGTTCGCCGGAGAATAGGGAGTGATGGATTCAGAATGGAGATGTTTTATTTTGTTTATTCAACCTCTTGTTTAGATTTACGTTGATATTGGGTCTCTTCGGAGCTTTGTACTTTTTCCGTAGAATAATTTAAGTAGTTGAGATAGTTAAGTTGAAATAGGTATAGTGAAAGCATTAGTGCTTGCGGGAATCGAAAATAATTTGGCTTTTGACGATTTGAAGGGAGAGATCACTGTTGTAATTTATCGATAAATCGATGGTTTTATTTAATAATTAATGTCTTTATTTAAAAAAAAAATATTTTTTCGATGATACAGATGATGATACTTTTTTACAGGTGAAATATCGGAAAATTTAAAAATAATAATTTTCTGTTTTATTATATCAAAGGACAGGCAAACAAGCCACCTAACGTTAAGTAGTCTCAGAGGGCTCTATTCTCAAGTTATAAAATATAAGGGATTTCGTAATTATACTTATTTCAATAAAACAATTTAAACGGATCGACCGCTGATTAGAGTACCTACGTATCATCGAAAAATTTGAGGTTTTATTAAATAAAAACATATAAATAAATAAACTATCGATTTATCGAAAACATCGATAAACAGCAGTGTACTCTCACTACAATTTGACAAAAGCCGCCCCGATATTTTAATGTTACATTCCGTTGGTTAATCAAATAAAAAAAAAGTGCCGTAGCTTAATTTAGTCGGGCAACCACCACTATTTACTACCTACTTATCTAGTAAACTACTACCAGGGGGGTTATAATGACATAGCTATGCAGTTCATTTTACGTTCAGAGTAAAGGACGGAGCTATGGCAGTTACATAACTCTGTCCTTTTCTCTCAGCGTAAAATGAATGGCACAGATAGGTCATAATAACCCCACAGCACTCCTAAAATACACATTTTCTGGGTCTTTGACGTTTTTAATTCAGCCGCCGTTACTGTCATGTACCTAAATAAGAACTATCGTAACGTTGACAGTAAGAAAAACATGTAAAAAGCAATATAAATTTTACTCAGTCGAATAGGGATGCTTACCTCCGGGTCTAACTTGACTATTTCAACTAAGTTTTTTAATGTCAATGTTTCATAATACCTAATAGAGTACCGAACGTACATCTCATGGCATTTGAAATTGGTTTCAGAAATTCAGTTAAATCTTTTAACGCAATTTATTTTATGAAATAGATGTAAGTATGTTTGTGACATGTTATTTATTTGGCATCGTACAAGAAAGTTGTCAAATATAACGACAACTTACTTTGAATTTAACGAGAACGTTAAAAAATAAGTCCAGCTTAAAATACTTAGTTTATTTTAGAAACTGATAGAAAAAAAGTAGGTGAAATTTGCACTTTAGCCTGTCACCAAGCAGCAGTGTTTGTCGTTGTGTTTCGATGTAGGGGTAAGAGAACCAGGGAAGCATTACTAGCATAGAGGCATTCCATCTTCAAACACAAAAAGTTCAAAATACGTAATGGGTCATAATACATAATGGTCATAAGATTATAATGGTTTTATTTCTGAAATCGTAAACTTTTTAGGATGGGTTTTTAAAAAATCCTGAAATATTTACGGATTCAGAAATAAAACCATTATATTATTATGACCAATATGTTATGTATTATGACCCCTTATGTATTTTGAAATTTATTTATTATGATACGCAACCGATTTAAAGGCCGTTGCAGAAAGCGACTTTGTTTTATACCTACTATGTAAAGATTATTTTTTTTTATAACCTCAAACAGAATCTAAATACACGTACACGTAAAGTTCCCTCCACAGTCCTCGAGGAAACCCGGAAACCAAACATTACGAAGCAACTTTCCGGGTTAACTCGCACTTTTTTAATATCCTCCGATCGAGCATTAATCCCGGTTTATTAGAAAATGGCCGAAAGCCGAAATTGACTCAAGCAACTTGCGCATTAGGAGCCTCAGCAATTTTCGTCCTAAGAGCCACCGCACACGCAACTTTGGCAGTTTTTATCGATAGAAAATTTCATTTTTTTTTTCTATTTTCTAATTTCTTTGTCTGTAATTTCGAATTCTATCCCAAAATTAAGTAGGAATTCTGAAAGTAGGGGTCACTATTTTATGGGGGGTTTTAACTAAGTTTTTCCACGATTTTTCTAACAAGTCCTTACCCGGCTTGTATAAAATAATAGAGAGTCTTAGCAAGCTGATTGTCAATAAGTGCCTTTACACCCGGACTCAATGCGATTTGGGGACGCAGCCGCTAAATAACCGAGTGTGTAGAGGCTCTTACGGCTGGTATCGACACAGCCTCAATACTTAGGTAATCTCTTTGTTTGTTCCTCAGTTTATGGCAAGCATCTGCGGTTCTCAACATCTTAATATGCATAAATATTGGGTCCTTACATATGGAATTGGCCTTTTTTACGTGTTTTATTTCTTACGGAATTTAAGCATTTCAATTTTAACTTTCAGGTTCTTTTTATTTTCATTAATACACTATGTTACAAAGGTTTTAGATACAAATACTGTGGTTAAATTTCTTATTTAATGTTTAAAATTAAAGTGTGAACTCAACTCTTTTCATGTGCTGCGAGTTCAAGTTTTTCAATTACGCAGAGTTTTATGAAGCTAACTATTTTTAAGTAATTAAGATATGTATAATATAGCTTAGAAGTGTCCAATATTTTTGACAGAATTTGGTTTGGTTTACATTTGACGTTACTAAATAATCCTCGAAATGACTCGAAAACCACTGTTTTCATAAAGTTCTCCATATAAGACGCCAATTTCAAAGGTAAGGACCTAATATTATGTTATGCAATAACCGAAGCTAACAGTTCTTTCAACAAAGTATCAATAGACATTTCCAAAGGCTGGTGAAAATTAGAACTTAATTCATACAAAACAAAGTCTCTTTTAATCTTGGTGGCTTTCAGTTGTCGACTAAAGCCGACTGTGGTGTTCAAAAGGTAAAATGGAAACCGTTTGAAGATCCTTACACGTTATTTTTATGGAAAGCAGAATCATGATCGCTCAAGTCATCGGTACCCTTACCATGAGTTACAATTAAGGTACTCGGTAGCGAGTCGAATGCTCTGTCCCTCGCAGACCTCGCAGTGTTCTTATAGAGTGCGAGGCACAGAGCATTCGATTCGCTAGCGAGTACGGTAATTGTAACTCATGGTATTCTAGCGGTAAAAACCATATCGTGTTTGATTGACCTGTTACGGTATTGTTTTGACGTCAGCCGCCATTACTGTCAAGTAAATAAAAGCTATCAGAACGTTGACAATACGATAACAGATCAAAGACGATATGGTTTGTAGCGCCTAGAATACCAGCCCAGATGGTCTTAAGTCCCACTTAATATTTTAAGTGGGACTTAAGACCATAGACATTTGAATTTTCAAGGCTTCAATCTTAAGAATGCTCTTTTTTTTAATCTGTAATGAGTGCAAGGAAGCTATAAAATCGAGATGCTTAATTTATAAGGAAACCAAGGTTTTTGTAAAGTTGTATAAAATGTATTAAAAAAGCAATCCACACGTTTTAATGTAACGTATTTATTTACCCCTTCCTCTTTATAATTGGAACACATTCAAAAATATTGACTTTTTTAAACAGCTGATTTTTCAATCTCTAGATAACACTATCTGTCAGGTTAATGGTAGCCCTGTCCTTTTCTTTGTCATAATATACATAAGATAGAGCTACAAATTTACCTGATAGATAGTGTTATCTGGACATGGAAAATAACTGAATAACTTTGAATATTGCGTAGATACAAAAATACATTAATAAAAACTCAAAGTTTTATTATTATTTATTCATATTTAGAACTAAAACCGTTAATAACAACTCTACTAGCCTCACTTTTACCAGTAAACGAATGAAGCATTGGAAATTCAGTAATCCTGATACAGGAAACGCTTCAAGTTTGAGAACCACTTTCAACTTACGAATTAGCAAACTCAATGTTTAACTTGTAGACGATTTTATGGGAATAATCCTCTAGCTCCTTTATAGCGGATATAACGCTACAGAAGGACTTTTCTAAAGCTATTTTATTACAAAAAAACCGGCCAAGTGTGAGTACGACTCGCGCACCGAGGGTTCCGTACAAACCTATGATATGAATTTAAATTGAATACCTGGGTAGTGATTCTGTAAACAACGCCGGTCGTGCGGACTGTCGAGTGATATCCAAGCGGTGAGATTAAGTAGTCCCGTCAGTGCGAACAAAACACATTGTAGCGCGTGCATTTTCAATTTAGCAGCACGATGGGTCGAACGTATAAGGCTGCTTAATTGAAAATGCACGCGCTACAAAGTGTTTTGTTCGCACTGACGAGACAACTTAATCTCGCCACTTGGATATCACTCGACAGTCCGCACGACCGGCGTTGTTTACAGAATCACTACCCTGTACGCGTTTATGAAAGGGGTAGAAACTTTAAAATTATTAAAAATATTTTTATTATATGATGTAACTAAAATTTCCAGTTTTCGCAATTTTTCCTTTATCTATGCTATGAGAGGTTGCTTCGTACCAAATTTCAAGATTCTAAGTTCTTGAGAAGTACTCGTACCCTGTAGGTTAGGTACCCGTGAGAATTTCGAATTTTCGGCATAAACAGCTGTATCTTTTGATTACGTTTGCTTAGATGTTTGATTTTTTTCACAGCTCAAACAGACAGTGGGTCTGAGTATTTGATATAAATAAATACTTGATTCCTTTACGCGTTCCTGAGAAAAATTGTCTTGACAGACAGACGGACGGATGGACGGACAACAAAGTGATCCTATAAGGGTTCCGCTTTTTCCTTTCGAGGAGGATATCACATAAACTGCGCCATGTACACTGAAATGTCACCTGTCACCTGTCATTGTCGGGATGGTGAAATAAGGGGCTGGTGGTCAGTGTGCTCGTTTGACTTCTCTATGCTGTAAAAAAACACATATTGCATCAAAATCGGTCCATCCGTTTGGAAGCTACGATGCCAAACAGACAGACAAGACTACATACACACGTTAATCTTATAAACACCCTTTTTTATCGTAGGTTAAAAAAGTACAGTAAACGAAGTCTACTGTTAACCTTACTTCGGTACTGTAAAGTGATTAGTGGGTTCGCTGAGCTAACGCGTAGGTATTACCATCTATGTTCTTCTCGTAAATCAGTAATTAGTGCAAGGGAGCTAGAAAATCGTGATACTATAGTAAATTAATTTTGGAGAATTATAACGTTAAAACCAAATCGTAATAAAGGATAATGTCTTTAATTCAAGTTAAGGTGATATAAATATTCAATCATATCCAATTATCCACTAAATAAATAATAATAATTGAGATTTGAGATTTAAGGAATATTTTATAAAATCATAATTTATAAACTTTAATTCACCATTCCACTTCTGAGGAAAGGCTCCCCCTTTTTTTTTTCCATCTCACCACTGTAACAAATAAAAAGATTTATTCTGACTGTTAATTTCAGGTTTTCGTTACTATGCTAAGATTATGGTACATTATTTTGATTGAGAAAAGAGAATTTGTTTTCAAGTCGTAGCGGTCTGAAATACCGCCGTAATAAGCTGGTTCCATAATTCATGCGTGATACAAAGTTTCGTGATAGTAAAAATAGAAAAGTAGTTAGTCTCAGGCCTTTTATGAGTTTCTGTTCCCTATTGCCACTCGGGCGCTTGGGTGCATCACTGTATCTCGCTCGCTGTGATTTACTTAATACGCGTGCAACCGAACGCGACGACAGCGTGGCCCTGACTAAACCGGCTTGTTGAGTTTGCTTGTGGTGGCTCGCGTCGCGTACGGTCAAGACACGCACACATGCAAGCCACGTGTTATAGCTTTGTTAGAAGAACTACTGTTTATACTGTGGTTTTGTAAAACTCACACAGTAATTGCCATCTAATGTTATCACTGCGTGCAGCTTGAAACATACGTATTTAAGTTTACCTAAGCCTGTGATAAATGAAGCGAGCAGAAGGTAAATTTGTTCACATAATTATACGAGACGCGAATACAAAGTCACAACAAGCAGTAACAATATTCATGATTCAAGTAAATGGAGGAAAATTCCGTACGTTACGTATAAGCCACATAAAATGTGTAAAAAGGCTAGATACGAGTATATGAGGGATTTTTTTGATGACTTTCCCAAACGCATTTTTTCTTTGAAGATTATTTTCTTTTTGCGTTTTTTCCCGAACATGATATTACCAATTCAACACTTTATTACCAAGATAAGCCAGCATTTTTGTCACGTGTTGCGTCGATCAGGCGCTTTGACATATCTTTAAAAATACGTTGTGCTCTTGGTCCCCACGGTCCTAAAGTTTCGACCCCAAAAGGCTCAAATATGTAACTTCTATCAAGTTGACTGTATTTGCGCCTTTTGAGGGTCTCCGCTGATTCCGCCACGAAACCAGCCCTAGTACTTGTTCCGGGAAGATGTGACGGCGCAAGGATGTCCACGCAAGTGGCATCCCAAACCAACGGCCGGCCCAACTTCCACGGAACAAGAGTCATCCCATCAGGTCTTTTACCATCATCGCGCATGAGACCATTTGGTTCCGAAATAGCCGCGCAATTGGCGGTGGTAATAGCCCGACGGAGGACATCATTAATGCTGGAGTGACGGGAAAATCTACCAGCACTATGCCAAAACATACATTTCACATAAACGCTCTAACCTCTACGTAGATAAAACATCTGTTACTTTCTGACTAGTATGTAAGTGCGAGGCTAACGGATGCTTTATCCACCGCGATAAAAGCAACCATAATACGAGACCTTGGGGCCTAATTTGGCTGCGTTCATCGCGTGACAAAGTGTGTATAAAGCATCCGTCACTGACACGTAACACGTAAATAAGTACACGTGTCGCGCAATATAGACGCAGCCATACTAGGCTGGCTAAGGCACAGAGTAAACATAAATTATATTTTAGTATTTCACTGGCTTTGACTGTGGAGACAGCTAACATTGTTTAATAATTAGTCTACATACCCATGACACTGACTAATAAACCTCGTTTGCAGATATATTTGATACAGGAATGTTTGCCAGTAAACTCCACAACGCAATTATGGAATTTGAACTGGGTTCGTTTGGGAGGAACTTGTCATAGCAGTGCCTTGATTAAACTATGTTAGCTTCGTAAAATCACATGTTGTTTGTTTATATATATAAAAAAAACTTGTTTGTACTATGTACATACATAAGCTCACGCCTCTATTCCCAGAGTCGGGTAGGCAGAGCTACAGAATTACAAACAACTCTAAAAACTTGTTAGTAATTCTAAAACCACATTTTGCACAATAAGGCAATTATTTTACGTATGTATTCTTTTTGCTGCGTACAGAAACCTAACGCCCCCCCATCAAATTGGTAACCCCCAATCATATCCTCCAAATGGTATATGCCTTAACAACTCTTTTACCAAATTACAAATAGATAAAAATCAACGAGAATCAAATATCGTTGAACAAACATACAAATATATAAGTATGAATGCCTATTCAGGGGTGTTATTCTCACATAAACAACGGACGGTCTGACGGACGAGCGAAATCGCAGCGGCGAGTTTAAGTAGTCCCTTCAGAGCGAACCAAACACTTTAGCGCGTGCATTTTCAATTAAGCATCCTTATACGTTCGATCCATCGGCAGAAACCATGCTGCTAAATTGAAAATCCACGCGCTAAAATATGTTTTGTTCGCACTGACAGGACTACTTAAACTGGCCGCTTGGAGATTCACTCGTTTGTCCGTTCGACCGTCGTTGTTGAAAGAATCACTTGACTACCCAGTTGACTCAAGGTGTTCACTTCGTTTAGTCAAGAGACATACTATAATGGATATAGACAGAAAACATCCACGAGTCTGAGTCTATGATCCATATTTAAAGACAAGAAAAGTAATAAATTGAGTAACAATAAATGTTAAAAGTCATGTAATAATCGTTACTTAGTTACTTTTCTTGATTTGACTCAAGAAACTACTTTTCTTGTCTATAAATACGAGCACAAAATGCTCTCATACTCATGACTCATGACACAAAAATTTGTCCTTATGGAAATCGAACCACAGAATGACCCAAAATCAAAATATATTTACCTTCTTATCATTGTGACAATGTCAGGTCATAGGTGACAGTTGCCAAGTGACACGAAAATAACACGTAATGGGGCCTAATATGACTGCGTTTATTGCATAAACATCCGTCACTTTCTGACAATTCTGACACGTATATAAGTACGAGAGTGACCGATGCTTTATCCACATTTTGGCATGCGATAAACGCCAACCATACCAGGCCCACAGGTTACCAAGTCCTTGATTAAAATCTGAAGTCTCAGGCAAAACTGGAGTATAAGTTAGTTTCTCAATTCTGAACTGCAGTGAAGTTTTGATCCAAGTTATATTGCGCTGCAACACAGAACAATAAATTATATTAATTCTGTTAACTCTATCATGTTGGCGTATGTGGGCTGGTATCGTCGGTCGTGTTTCGAAGTAGTAAATTCAAGCGTTGAGGAATTATTTAGTTGCAAACGCTGTTTTTAGGTAAATTAATTCAATGAATTATCACTTGCGAAGTTCCAGGCAGTGAATGAAATGTCAGTTAGGTACAGTCAGCATCAAAAGTAGTTAAGCAGAATAACATGCCCAAAATGATCGACGTATTCTTGTGACAATAGAATCGAGTGCAGATCATTTTGACCTCTTCGGTTGTGTAGCTACTTTTGCTACTGACTGTACATACTTTCGGCTCTTTTTAGGTAAGTATCGAATGGGAGTAAGATATGTTACAGTGTGATCTCTTTTACTTGACAGATTTTGACACTTTATAAAACGGCCTCTTTATAAGAATAATTGTATTTAAAAAAAAAATACGGTTACACATATACAGGCTGAATCCGGTGGATTCCAAACTTGGCTGAGCCTGTATTTTGGAACCCACGGTTGACTTTATTGTACAGAACTTTTTTGTAGGTAATTTGCATTTTTTATCATCGCATTTTAAACGTCTTTGATTATGTCAAATACATAAACATATGGTAAAAATCTACCAATAGGAGAGCTGCGCTAAGCGAGACTAGGATAATAAAGTATTCCTATTGGTCGATCTTTTACTCGGTCACCGCTCCGCTGCCTCGCTCGGCTGCAGTAGACAAGAAGCCTAAAGCCTGTAGTATATCATCAGTATTATCACTCTTCTATCCAATACAATTAAAATAAATATAATTTTAGTTTTAGATTTCCTACCAAATTATAGTAAAGATTGTAACCGATGGATTACTTTTTTTATAGCCTATTCTTTTTTACCACGTTTATCTGCATCCATAATAAACACGATCATAATGGTCCGCTGCTCACTGTACTTCGGCCCAGTACAAGATGTTACACGGCTGCTGGCAGTAGGCAATTAGACCTATTGAAAGCGTTTGTGTGTCTGCAGCTGAGGCTTATATCGGATTAACTGGTAGTACATACCGCAGATATATATATATCTAAATGATTCGAAAAGTTTACCGGATTGCCTAGATAGAGTAATGTTTTTGACTAATAGGATATGAAATTAAAACGAGTTTGAAGGGGTCATTTTATTAAATAATGATAAGTACCGGATCCATATTGAATCTCATAATTATTTTTATTCATATACTTGTTTTAAGTCATGAACTCAATGCCATCGGAATTTATAACGTATTTTTTTCAGGATTTTTATAAATCAAACCTAACCTTACCTAGCAATTTTATGAATAACAATTTTATGAGAACAAAAAGTTATGTGAAAAAATGCGCTGCCATGAGTCCCACGTGACCACCTTGGCTCCCGCAAGCCCACGTGGTATGCGTAAATTATTTTTCCTATGTGAAATAAAGTGAGACAGTGTGCAGAAACGTACATAATATGCAGTCTAACTCACAAGCATTATCAATACAAATATTATAAATGCAAAAGTATGTCACCTCTTCACGCTTAAACCGCTGAACCGAATTAGGTAAAATTTGGTGCAAAGATAGTTTGAATCCTGGGAAAGGACACAGGATAATTTTTTTTTCTAAATACATCCCCAAATGCTTTGAAATGGGGGGTTAAAATTTGTATGGAGCTACGATATAAACGAGGTCAATAAATGCTCTAATGGCGGCTTGAGATAACTACCATTCCATCGAAGTCCACAGGACATCGTATTTGCAGTCTTAAGATTGCAGTCTTGAGAATGATATGCTTGGTTTAAGGGTCTCAGATCCCACTTACCATCAAGTAGCCTGTGTGCTCGTTTGTCTTCTTGACATTAAAAAACGTTTCTTGGCTCAACAAGCACTAATGGCTGTAAGAATAATTAACTTTAAGTTCAATTTAATATAATGTCAAATTTCTGACGAGTTTTTAGACGGGCCAACCAAGATCAGTTTTATATACGGCCTTTAGATGGCTACAAATGTCTTCATCATACTGAGGTCTAGTTAAACTGGTACGTAGTACAGCTCGTCCATGAAATGTAAAGTTGTATGTGTAAACAAAGCAGAACAAGACGTTACTCGGCTCGCGGTTTCCGGCTATTAGGACCATTAAAAGCGTTCGTATGTTTAATGTTTATCTGCATGGGTTAAATCTGGAGAGTGTTGGGTTGTACGCAACGGGAAATAAAGTTTACTTACGACGCTTGATTGTTTATGGGAAATAAGTTTCAAGACATTCTTAGAAATTTAATTTTGGGTTCAGTATAAAACGTGTTTGTTCTTTGTGAACTGTGTACTTATTATGTTTTTTTTTATAGTTTCTTAATCGTTCATCTAGAAGAGATCCCTTATTTAAATATGTTAATCAAAAAGTAGAAAGTTACGTACTTCTAGTGAATTATTATTGATTTTTATGACGGTTATCAAATAATAGTACCTAATTAATTAAAAGGATTTCAATTAACTGATTGTGATATTAATTCAAACAATGACTAAGTAAGAATGTAATTATTTTAATTAAAGCAAATCCGACAGAAAATAGCGCCACACCGTTATATAAATTATGGTAATACCAACATAATACACAGTGAATTACACCTTCGTACATATCTCAGCCGAAACATCGGTGCCTTAAGGTCGTTCGGGGATAGAGTCGAGCCAAACTAGTACAAATTCTTTACTAAATACTTAGTATTTAAAATAAGAATACTCTGTATTAGTATGTCACTAACATTGAGAGGAAAAAGTTTTGCTTAACGACAAATAAAAAAATATCAGGAGATAAACTCATATCAATTGATCTAGTTTCATTCTAAGCTCTAGGGCTTGTACTATGGTTACTAGGCAACGATATATCATACTTTACTAGAGATATAAGTATTTAAATACAAAGAAAACCTCTAAGACTTAGAAACAAAATAATCATGCTCATCACAAAAATATTTGCCCGTACGGCTAGCTTCGAAGGCAGGGTCACTACATTATGCTATCGCGTAGTTAAAGATTCTTCGATATTTTAAAACAAGAACATTTTGCAAACGCTATTAATAAGTATCTCCTCTGGTCTGACTTTCTATTTCGCTTTACCTTCAATCATAATAATTAAGTACCTACTATGTATGTACATACGATACGATACGCCCATGCTTTCAAATCACTACTTGCTATTATAACCTTACCAGCACTCGTATGATATATTTTAGACAAGAATACTGGAATACCGGCCCTGGATCGTTGTGTCAAGTATTTTAACAAGTATGTTTACCTAGTATTTATACACAAGCGACAAAAGCCCTTAGGAAGATTAAGCAAATGGCATTTTAATGAGTACGAATTAGTTTAGCTCTACGTACGAGCGCTTTCGGTTACTTAAATGAGATTAAATTTGAAGCAAACGTTACGGAAAGAAATAAGGAATTTACACACGAGTAATAACAATTAGTAGCGATTCCATGGGTACAAAAATGGTGATTGTGAAGTTTTTTTTTCTAAGCCTATAATTATCCAATGCTGGAAAAAGGCTCTCCTCTAGATCTCCACGAGTCCATGTTTGATGATTCTGCCATCCAGTAACTAGTGGTGATATGCCTCCAAGTCATGCCGCCATCTCCGTCTTGGCCTGCCTCGTGTGTCTGCACTGCATCTTGCGGCATCCAATTAGTGGGTGAAATAGATACTGATTTAGTGGTTCCCCCTATGAAATCCCTAATCGTTATTTGTCCTAATGCATCGCTTGTCCGAATTTTCATTTATCCTAAAAAAATTTTTTTTGTGTTGTTATAATACAACTCTAACCTAACCAAAGCTCAGATATAATTGGACTGACTCGTCTGAAAATCAGTTTAGGGTAAATGAAAATTCGGACAAACGATATGTTAGGACAAACGTTGTTAGGGATTCTGAGGGACACCCTGATTTGGTGACAATGGGACTACCAAAGGATCACCGAATCACAGAGTTTTTCAAAATCAGTTTACAATTAAAGGAGAAATGTGTATACATACAAAACAAAAAACAACTTAGGAATACAGTCTATTATAAAACCGCCTCCTTTTTTTAAGTCGGTTGGCAATGCTCTTACAGTTAGTGAAGAAGACTGTAACTTATTTAATTATTTTGTGTCTACAATTGAATTTCACAACATTACCGTGTGAGACCGCCACCACGACGAGCGCTTCCAAATTTATGCTATAACTTTTATTTAAATGAAGCCAAAGGGTTTCCTATTGTTTAAACTTATTGTTTATCTGTGGAGTTGCCCTGAGACCCCTTTTTAGGGATATGAATGTTTGTTTTGAAGTTATAATGCGGATTTACTGCGGTCAGACATTTTTAATTAGACTGGGAAAATTTTGTATTTACACACAAGGATACGGAGTTAGGTTCTGTACCTATGGTAAAACGTTATTGTTTATGACATGTTTTCGTATTGTTAACGTTTAATAGGTGACTGAGTTTAAAACAATACTGTAACACGTCAAAGGCAATATTGTTAAGCTTAGCTTGTTTAACTATGAATGTTTGCGAGAATACGGCATTCCTTGTAGTTAATTCTTGCCTGTTTGTTCCATCATACATTATTATCGGATACTTAAATTAACTTACTTGTTTTCATGCCAAATCATTTTAGGATCATACTTTGACATGTTAATTGTGAGTAAAAATCATTCGAATCCAATAAACAACGACAAAAAAAGTCCTATGGAAGCCGTAAAATTAAAAATACAACTGACACAAACTCCCAATAAAACACTTTTCATTCCCATTCCAATTTACAGTCTAGACAAGATGACACATGTTTTGTATAAGAAATTCCTCGACTAGACTCGAAAATACGACTAAATAAACGTATTTATGCTGTCAGTTCTGTTCATGTGAAATTCATTGAAATTACTTGCAAAGAGAGTAGAAAAAAACTAATCTTGCCGCCATGCAAGCTATGCTGAGTGGTACAGCACTACAAAGATTTGTATCAACTTTTATACCTTGCTGCATTGTAATGTAATTAGGGCTTAACGATACATCTCTTTGTCGTCGACTGTACCTTATTCCGTTGCTTAAAAGCAAAAGGGCCACAAATCAAAATGTGTTTGTGTTGCATTTCAATTCGGAATGCTATATACCTATAATTTTAAATCAAACTATCTATATATTTTTTTGTTTTGTGGCACTTTTGCATTAAAGCAGCGATTTGTCACTACTTATATACTATATTATTTTACAATGTCAGTATCTTTATCTTGATTTTTGTGAAAAATTACAAATTTTGTCAGTGAATTAATTTGTATTATATCAGACTAGACAGAACAAAATTAATACTGCACTGCTTTTTTTGCCATAAAAAAGTCAAATAGGTTTACATGGCAATGCGATGAAGTACAAATTGTGACTACTTTTTACGTTCACTATACTGTGACATACTTACCTTTTTTGTTTCTGTTTATTTTTGATTTGTTATTTTCTGTTTGTACAATAAAGAGTTTACATACATTACATACATACATACATTCACAAATCTCTCTATTATTTCACAACTAGACCATTTGCGCTGCAATCTGTGGGTAACTGGTTACTGGTTATGTAGCTATAGTTAAGTTATTACGATTGCTGAAGTTACGGAATAACTGTGGATTCAGCCATTATAGTTCAGCATAACTCAGCGGTTGAACAGATTGATCGAAACTGAAACTATAGTCCCAACACGTTTTATCGCCTAATGGCTGTCTGTCAGCCTCCAAACCGCAACCACAGTGTATCATTTACTAACAGTACGCTGATGCATATTAAATTAAATAATCGATATATTTTGTCGTACTTTACTTTTGTGGTGGTAAGACCTTGACTGGCTCCAAAGCGGAATGATTGTTTTCATTTTGTATGCAGACAAGCCCTCGATTTTCAAAATGTTAACAATTCCGATTGCGAGTGCGTTAAACAATAGCCCATCTGATTGCTACAACCATTTTATCAATTTACCCACCGCCAAACATCAGTGGCATTCGCATTGTTGTGTTCCAATATGGGGAAAAGACTACTGTGGGGTTATTATGACGTATCTGTGCTATTCATTTTACGGTGAGCGTAAAGGACAGAGTTATGTAACTGCTATAGCTTCGTCCTTTACGCTCACCGTAAAATGAACTGGTTTGCCATGTCGTAATAACCCCCCAGGTTAAATTACATAGTAGTAGTATCGAGGCATTCCATATAAGATCTGGTAAAGATGTTCTACGATATCGAATCGGTAATGAGGAGATCCGCAGAAGAACGAAAGTCCGCAAACCTGAAGTTGCATTGCAACTCTGCTATGAAGCACATTTTTTTTTTTTTTTTTTTTTTATTTTTTTTTTTTTTTTTTATTTATTTAGGTTAACAAACAGTAGCACAATCTTGGCTTATGATTAAGTAGTATACAGTGCAACATGATATGTTATTGTGCCACCAACACCGTTAACCACAGATTACTAAAGAAAACATAAGATCTTAGATGTCGTACTTCTAATTATGATATGGTGGGATATCTTAAGTAAGTTCTTAAAATTAAAACTTAAACTAGTACCTACAGTCGAAGACACCAACATCCATACATAATATACCTTGTTGTAAGCGGCATAAAGGTGTTTAGATATTTTCGATGTCTCGGGAACGCATGTATGTCTATGACCTTGACTGCACTTACATCACCAGATGAGTTAATTTTTTTTTTTTTTTTTTTTTTTTTTTTTTTTAATTAGATGTGACCTTGCTTCAGTATGTACACAACTCCTTTTTTAAATTTTCCAATGCGTGTAGACATTATATCAACTGACAAAAAGTATTTATTGTATGCGTCTACTAGTCTATAAAGTGGTGACCGTTTACCAGCATTAGTGCGACAGGTGGTAACTGCAAAAACGCGACATTGCCTACGACAGTGCGTCCTGTGTGGGACCCTATAACATAGTTTATTAGTGAGGGCAGTACAGTCGTATTTATTTTGACAAAGGTCATATAACAACATTGTATCCAGATACATACGTCTAGATTTAAGAGTGATTAAATCATATTTACATAACAATTCACTATATGGCAATTTACCATGATAACATTTATAATTTATAAAACGTAAAAATTTTGACTGAACTATTTCAATTGCTTTAATGTACTTATTATAAAAAGGATTCCATACGGGTACAGCGTACTCTAATTGAGAGCGAATAAGTGACTTATAAATATAAATAAATGTTGAGGGTCGGGTGAACTCAGCACACGAGCGCACGGTGAATCCATACATCTTGAAAGCTTTGCTCACGATATTATCTATATGTAAGTCTAGATGCAATTTAGTATCAAGGACGATTCCAAGGTCTCGTATAGACTTAACAGTATCCAAGGAGGCTCCACATAACTTATAATCGTAAGGTACTACGTTATGTTTTTTTGTAAATGTTATCAATTTGCATTTGTTTATATTTAGATTTAACTTATTTTTCACGCAGTAATTGGAAAAATTGTCTAAGTCTTTTTGAAATTTGTGGCAGTCATCAATATTCTCTATTGTATGGAAAATTTTCAAGTCATCTGCGTATAAAAGGAAATTACAAAAGTTAAAACAAGAGTAGATGTCGTTAATAAATATTATGAATAAAAGAGGACCTAGGATTGATCCCTGAGGGACTCCCGAGCTGACAGAAACACAGTTGGACTCGTGACCATTGATGACAACCTTCTGAGTACGATTGGTGACATAAGAATTGAACCATCGCCACAAATTTCCCTTAATACCATTAAAGGCGAGTTTTTCGAGCAAAATTCTGTGGTCTACCCTGTCAAAGGCCTTTTGGAAGTCGGTATATATGCTATCAGTCTGTTTACTAGCATCCAAACTTTCAAAAAGATAAGTAGTATAAATTAATAGATTGGTCGTCGTGGAGCGTCTTTGCACGAAGCCATGTTGATGTTTAGTAATAATGTTATGGAGCGATGGGTAAATTTTATTATGAATCAGTTTTTCAAAGACCTTCGACATAGCGGGTAGAATAGATACGGGGCGGTAGTGTTCAACATTATTTTTGAGACCGCCTTTGTGTATAGGAACTATGCGTGCGGCTTTCCAGATTTTGGGTAAAACGCCTTCGCGTAAACATTGATTAAAGACGTAATGAAGCGGCCAAGACAGCGACGTACTTGTTGACTTTAGGAAAATTGGGGGAATATTATCGAGACCGCAGCCTTTATAAATATCAAGAGCACGGAGTTCCTTACATACATCATTTTCAGTTATATATACATTACTAATAATTAAATCAGATTCTTGATTAGTATCTGGGATGCTGTTTACATCTAAACTACTGTCTAAGGTTGATGGTTCAAATACCGAGTGAAAAAAGTTTGAAAACAAATTACAAATTTCAACAGGCTCCTTAACCGATCTGTCCCCGGCGAACATACTACTAGGGATACACGCCCTATTTTTACGACTATTTATGTAATACCAGAAGTTCTTTATGTTATTACAGATACTATTTTCTACTGCTTTTATGTAATGGCTGTAACATTTGTGCGACTCCATTTTAAATCTATCCCTCAATAAACAAAAAACGTGATAATCTGAGATATTTTGGTATTTTTTCCATTTAATCCAACATCTATTTTTATTTTTAAAAATATGTATTAGTGCCGGTGAGAACCAGACCGGGAATGCCGAGCATCTCAATATTTTTGTAGGTGTATATTTTTTTATAATGTCGAAAATTGTTTCATACAGTGCGGATACTGCATCCTCGGCATTTTTTTGGTGGAAAACCGTACCCCAGTCGATGTTTGTCAAGTCGGTGTTTATCTGAGCATAATCGGCCTTATAAAAGTTATATTTTTTTTGGGGTCTAATGTTCATGGGTTTAAAGCGGTTATTTACAGGCACCAACACATGGAACGGCGGATGATAGTCGTCTTGAGAAACTAATGGTGTGGTGACTAAAGCCGGTTTACAATTACTAACTTTGGTGATAAACAAATCTAATATACGATCGTGTGCATTTCTAAACCTATTTACCTGAAAACAATTGAAAAGCGACATAAAATTAATGACGCATTTATTGGATAGAGAATAATCGCTACGAATAATGGGTTCTAAATATGAAAGACCTTCGTGCCATTCTAGGGTCGGTAGGTTAAAGTCACCTACGATAACGAAATCATTAATGTCTGGTGCTTGCATTATGTAAGTCAAGTCACATTGCTTGTAGAACCAATGGTTCTACAGTGGCGTACGTTGGCAGGCCGCCCTGAAGGACGAGTAGGACGACAGACTGGTTAGTGTTAGCATAGCATAGAACCGATCATGGTTTCAATCTTCAAGAAAAGGCTATGTTCAACACTGTTTTAGGATTTTAGGATGATGATAATGAATTGGCAATTTGCTTGCTTGACAATCACTGCGCTTACTGTTTGTCAAGCCTTTACTGTGCCGCGGCTTGAGCGTAACAAATTACCTAAAGCCGATTTATCTCTGAAACAAAGGAATATTAATGATCCCTTTCATACAGCACAATGATTGTTTGCAGGGCTAGGCATAGTTAAACCCATTCAAGGCCACTGCTCTAAGTTCCATACTAAGCCGACCCCTTTCCGTGTATTTTTTTTTTTTTTTTTTTATGGCATAGAGAAGACAAACGAGCACACAGGCTGCCTGATGGTAAGTGGAAACTGTGACCCATAGACATTCGCATTCACAAGACTGCAATGCAATCCTAAGACTGCAAATGCGTTGCCAACCCTGAGGACCAAGATGGAATGGCTCTATGCTAGTCATTTCACCGGCTGTCTTATCCCCAAACCGGAACACAACAATGCGAACACTGCTGTTTGGCATTTGATATGGAATAGTAAACATTCAGTGCCAGCCTATCTAATCTCAATAGTAAATTGACTTCGTTGTTACTGATAATGGTTTGTGTGAATCTCTAAGATTTGGAGAGTTAAATGGTTTCGAGAAGGGATTCTGCGGAAATGTGTTTTTCAACAGAATTGTTTGTTAAATATGAATATTCTCAGTTTAGTAAGACAATGTTACTGGATGTTACTAAGGTAAAACGATGCATTTTTTGTTTTACAGAATCTGTACCGAAAGGGTACCAACGGGACCCTATTACCAAGGCTCTGTCTATTTGTCTGTCCGTCTAATTTGTCACAGGGCAGTATGTTTTGAACCGTAATAACTAGACACTTAGAGTTTGTATTACAATAGCCGATAAAACATAAAAAAAGTTGAAAATTAAAGCAGGTCTCCATACAAGAAACGTGCGTTTTTAGGCATTTTTTGCTCGATCTCAATTTTGTTTGTTGGTAACTTCGAAATCCGACTCGCACATGGCCGCTTTTTTTAAATTGAGATGCAGAAATAAACCTAAAATGATGTAAACATCAATAATGGCCTAACTACAAAATATAATGGCCTAACTATATGTATGGTATAATCTAGTATGTACGGTCACGATTAATTTGGGGCCCATTTCAAGACAAATATGCTTGAGGTCTTCAATGTCATTAGAGATGTCAAGTTATTTGTAACTTTTAGGAAACTCAACCTAATTGTTGTAAAATGTCAGATTGACTTTGGACCTAAGGTACCTTTAATTTCGTGGCTGTACCGGTGCGAGTAAATCGTCTTAACTACTATTATGGTCCTTATACTTGTAGATAAGTCGCACCATATAAAAACATGTACAGTACCTAAAAAAAACGTCAATAACTTATGGACTAAGTTTGCATTCTACTATTTACCTATATTCACCAATAAAATACACACTCACTCAACTAAAACATTATTTTCTTCATTCATAATTATAATTTAAATGCATGCTATATTACAAAGACAATATTATAAACAATCTTGCAAAGCCCTAGACCAGATCGAATGCTAACGTGAAAGATTTTCGAAAACTCTTAAAATGTATAGAATTGACATTATGCGTTCAATACGAAAGCGTCCAGCAGCTTACATCAATCTTAAACGGGTTTGGGTAAAAGTGTTGTCATTTGTAAAAGTCATACCTACATTTTCAATGTGAGCGGCTATTAGAAAAAATGGTAAATTAGGATATATTTATTTAAAATGAACCTATTTTGTTACATAATGTAATACTCCTACCTAAGAGCATCGGAGCCGAGATATTTAAATACTCATACATAGGCGTACTTTTAGTACCAAAAACTGATTTAACGCCATTAATTATATATATCTATGTATATTTAGAGCTCCTCTAAATAACTATGTAAAAATCATGGGTGGCCGCTAAAAAAAAGTTCAATTTTCTTCGTACAAACTTACCCAATGGTCATTTTTACTTAAGGATTTAATATTATAATGTACCGGGACTTCATAACGTGGCTTGTTTTTGTTACGATCTCCATAAACAATCAAGCCTAAACCCCAAAAATGCTCAAAACGTCCTTACCCCCAACAATATCTAAAAGCCAAAATTTATGAATCACAAGGATTTAAAGGATTACGCAAAAATGTTTTTCAATTTCCTAAAAAAACATTCGTTATCCTTTTTCCGGTTTTATCTGTTCGATGCCAACATTCTAGAATTGTATTGAAAATGAGCTGGTTGATAGATTAATGGCACTGAACTTAAACAAGGCTGGTCAAGGTTTTGGAAGCAATTAAAAGTTGAATTTAAGCCTTTTTGTAAATGTTACCAAAGTCGCCTGACGAATTATCAGTGACTTCGGAAAAAATGGTTAACCAATAAAAGGGTTGTGGCAATTTAAAAATATTTTCTTAATTGTTTCCTTTATTGCAAAAGTCTGTTGGGGTTCGCTTTTTTTATCTTTATCATCTTCCTTCTATCGTCGTATCTTTTGTCATCGATAGGTATACAGTGTGTTACCGGCATGCGGGCATTTATTAAAACTGCCGATAATATGCTGCTTTAGCAATTGTTTGCAAGTATTATCAATTAAAAAATAATTAAAATAACTTCACAATTATTTTTCTTAGATACTGTCCATTTTTAATGTAGTGCATATGCTGCGTGTTCATCGTTATCAGTATCGCTGTTGCTTGGTACAAGGCACGTCGTGGTACGGGGGCAAATCATAAATAATCAAAGTATCCGTCGACTGTCATTTGCACTTGTCAATTTGCTGTGCTTTACATTGCTGGCAATTAAAATTTTGTTAGAAAGTTAACAAAACCTGAAAATGTGTTTATTAATGAAATTAATGTCATAGTTACGTTACAGATATACGTTATTTTAACCTACTTTCAAAAAAGCCCGGGTGCTGGTAACACACTGTATTGGTCACTTCAAAATATGTCCTCTTTTTCTTCTTTGAGTTCTTTAATACTGGCAACGCATTAGTACCGCCCTTGGTAACCACTTTACACCAGGTGGACTATTCCAATTCCAAACTTACCAAAGTTTTTTACTTTAAAAGTCGGGTCTTATATACTTTATAACGGCCAAACAAGTTTTACAGCCAGGTTTCTAATTTATTACTCAATATAATTTTACAGTATAAATTTTATTAAGCACCACCAGATATAATAATAAAAATAAATTAAAAGTCAACACACAATACGATCATTAAAAAAAATTAAGTCTCCATAATAAAGCACTCTTGTAAAAAATTACACATATTTAACCCAAATCATTTATTAGTATAATTTTCTCAGTGAGAAAAGAAAGAGGTTACAATTATTATTTTTTAAACTAGTAAGTTCAAAATTTCCGTTACTGTCCCTAATAATCCATATTATAACACTTGCGCTAAAGATTAACTTTTTGACGTATTCCTGTATTACACTAACATAATATTATGTAGTGCGTATTATGTAGTGTAATACAGGAATACGTCAAAAAGTTAATCTTTAGCGCAAGTGTTATAATATGGATTATTAGGGACATATTATGCTTCAATAATAAAAAAAAATATGAAACTAGTCACATAAAGTTTTTTTTAATAAATATTTCTGGCCAAAACAAAATGTGCCAATCATGAATGTGCCATGCTGCCATCGTCAGTTTCACATAGATCGATAGAGTTGAGAGAGAGGTTGAGGCGGCAATAGTTAATACACGGTACGTTTAAAATAGTAGATTGCACATCGAGGGGATAAAGCACTGTTTTATGTCACGGGCGCGATATTGAATCCTATATTGTACTGAATCTCATTATAACCAGCTGGTTTGCCGATGGCTATAATGACTTACTTTAGATGAGGTTTGTATGATCAGCATTATAATTGGGCAATTTCGAACATGTGATGAGTGAAAAAATATTTAAATTGTACGACTGTTACAAAGACAATTGATGGAACATTCATCATTATATGCTTAAATTGAAAAATAACGTAATTTTGCGTAACAATTTGAGGTAAATTACAACGTAAATGTGATGCTTCTCCAACTAACGTCCAATTACGGTGCAGGAAATGCAGCAGAGCATATTCATTCCGAGCGAATTAATTGCAGTCACTAAGCTAAAAAACGCATGGGATTCAATATGCGTCCTTGACTCCTAAATAAAGTGAAGTGGAGAGTAATTGCTTCGTTTTCACACTTAGAACCATCTTGCTTAGGAAATGAAAATGTTTTTGGTGGTGTTAAACCACTTGTTAATCATGTGTCTCACTTGCACTTGCAACTGAGAGTATATTTCGTTGCACATGTTTCATAGAAAAATGAGAATTGCTGATCGTGATTAAGAAGCCAGTAGTAGTAAACGATTGTCGAAAACTGAGAAAATGAGTAGAATTGACGAAGATGCTTGAAGCGACCGTCTGACAGCTTACGTCAATCCTATGAGTACCTACATTTTTGATAACGATAACGTACGCCGAATGCATCTTGTCTATAGCCTCTTGTACAGTACAACAAAAATATTCATAGTAATTGGTTGTCTATTATTGCGGTCGCACTAACCTAACCTAACCTATTTGTTGACGACGCGCTGGCCTAGTGGGTAGTGAGCCTACGAAGCTAGTAGTCCTGGGTTCGAATCCCGGTAAGGGCAGATATTTGTGTGATGAGCTCGAATCTTTTTGTTCCTGAGTCATGGATGTTTTCTATGTATTTAAGTATATATTTCTCTATATACTTAAGTATTTATATCGTTGTCTAGTACCCATAGTACAAGCCTAGAGCTTAGTTTGGGACTAGGTCAATTGGTGTGACATTGTCCCTCCTTATATTATATTATATGTATATATATATTATTGAGCTCTCTATGATGGCATGTAAAATAAACAACAACAAAAAAACGCGTTCGGTATCGCTATCACTTTCACACTAGAGAGCAAATATTATGACAGCAATACGAACACGCAACTGCATCGCTACAAAAAGTCGCCGTGTGCTACCTCTCTTCAATGCAATTCAGCCACAGAAACAGACAGAAATCATAACTTGTCTTCCCGCTCGACTTCAAGGTTTAGCAGCCATTGCTAAAACCCGAAGATATATCAAACCCGACCTTAATAAAAATAAAACTCTTATAACAAATGACCACAGTCCCGGCTTGGTATAGGCCGCCCTTATTTTGCTATATTAAATTGTATGGGCGCATCATAAGTCGAGATTAGGCTGAGATACTGGCAGCTTTCTGGGGCTCCGTTAATATACTGTTGTTTTTGTGACTCCGTTTAACTGTTATAACCTTTTAGCGTTACTCTATTAGACGTTGCGTTAACGATATTGTGGATTGCTTTTCACGATGCAGTCGCTAGCTCTCATAATAATACGAGTTATCCTGACGAAAAAACAGTAGATTGTGTCACAATGCCGCAAAATGACACATTAACGGCGAGGGCGTACATTGAATTCTGAGCGTAGTGAGGTATTCAAGTGTTAACGCCCAAGGTGGAAATAATTTTGCTCACATCACCATCAGTGATGAAACAAATAATATATAATTATTTAAATTCTCTAAAAGTACTGAAATTATCAAATTTTGTCATACTAGTTTCTTAATCCATTGCGTTTATATTTTATACTGGCAACAAAATGTCCTTCAACAGAAAAATGCCACTTTAATCCCTCCTAGCAGGGAAGAAAAGTCCCTTTTCCGAATAATGGTGTGAAAAGTAATTTGTTATATCCCTGATTCAATATATTGGTATGGTGTGAATGTGGTAACTAAGCTTAAATATTTGGAACATTGGGTCATCAAGGAACTCTATGATGACCTTGATATCTATATCAAAGTCATCAGAGAGTGACCTTGACCTTGATATAGATATCAAGGTCATCAGAGAGTTCCTCGATGACCCATTGTTACTCTTGTAAAAGCGTAGGGTATTCAATGAGGAGCGACATGCTGACTCTCCAGGTTTGCACGTGGTGCGAAAGATGTCAAAATTACCATGTTCAAAGCTTTTTTTAGGTGTCCACAAAGATCTGTCAATGCCATACGGTGTTCAGTATAACAAAGGGTTCAGGTTGCTGGGTCTACCACGGCACAATTTTTCAGCTTTATTTGTGGCACATCATTGACATGTTGACACATATTAATAACTGTCAAGTATTGCCACATAATTATAAAGATCCAGAAAACGGTCTTTACTATCAATTTTTTTCTACATTACTGGAATTAAAGGTATGGTAAATTCGTTTTTTTTTGTTTTTAACGATTAGTTAGTTTAAGTACTGATCAAACCACAGGCCCTAAGTACCGCAAATTTTAGTCTTAGTACAACTCTCTAGTTTTTTGGCTCTCCTATTTCTGCCGTCCGATCACTAAAAGGCCGTTAAGTAGCATTTTGTCAATTTTGAGTTTTATATATAGCGCGAAAGAGATTTTTTTTCTCTATCGACTACTGTTGGCCAATATTTTTTATCATTTATAGATTCAGAGATATGGGGACCCCGTACCCGGCTAAGTAAAGGTTTTTTTGGATCTTTCAATACTTAAAAACGGTTAAGTTACGTCACGACACTAAAGCACGTTTAAAGGCAAATAACTGTGTTGATAACAGCTACAAATGATTCTCAGTGCAATCTTAAAACACGGTTACTGCAACGAACTTCACTTTAAAACAGTTATCCTACTCTAGCTGTGATTTACCAATTTATTTTATGCAAGCTTCGTCAGCGGGTACAATTTTAAAAAACCGTTATCTAAATGCTAATTCTCTAAAACATCGTTAAAGGTTCTTAACTGTTGCGTCGTAGTAGAACACATAGGTGTAAAAAACATTTACAACGCTTAAAGACAGTCACCGTTTTCAAGTTTAGACAATCCATTAAAAACAATCAATGGATGCAACACTATAAAACGGTTAAGTGGCATTACAATGCTAAAAAACGGCAAAGTTCAGCGACTCAAAGGGTCAACCGCGCGCCGACTTCGGAGGCAAGGTAAGAGTTTTAGCCAGCAATTTGTATTAAAATAATAAGTTTTATTACATTTGTTGTTAGTTTGCTTATAAAGTTTATTTGGTAGATTATTTAACTTCACATTACTATAATATGAAGTTAGGTATGTATGTTTACTTAGCTTAAATCTTGTAAACAAGTTTTGAACCAGTTGCCAGTATTCGATTGAGCTGGAATTTGGTATACCTACTTATGAGATTTTGATGATAATACAGTAATGGGTCCATATTGACTCACATAAAATTCTTATTCCTATTTTTTGATTTCCTACCGATTTGTATTCATAACAATCACTCTTCATAAATTTTTTCGTCATACTTTTTTATTCATAATTTTTAAGTCATAATTATCGCAATTCATAATGCATTTTTTTTAAGAAACTGTTACTTTCTGTGATTTTTTATAAATCTAACCTAACCTAACCTAACCTTATTACACGTAAGATATTTAAGAAATTGTGAAAAGTGTACGGCTTCATTAATATTGGCGTTATGAATTCTGATGATTATGAGTTCCGATCGTTAGTACTAAAAAAAATTGTGAAGAGTATGAAGAGTGATCATTATGATGTAAAATGGTATGAGAAACATTTTCGGACTTCCGATAATAGGACTTAAAAAGTTATGTGAGTAGATACGCACCCACAGTAATAGGGTATCTTGTAACAGAGGGGCAATCGCAATTGTTTTCATTTTAAAAAACCGAAGGCTTTTCTGCATACAATATGAAAACAATTATTCCGCTTCGAAGCCAATTGAGATTACGAGTGCGTTAGGCAATAGCGACGCTGGTCTAGAGCCGGACGACGACGGCAACATGAGCTCCGTTGTGCTTAACGTAGACCCATCGAATTTGGACTCATTATAAAAAAATACAGCCAGAAAATACGTGTCTTAACATAACTTTTTTCACTAAGATGTATTTAATGTAAATTTGAAGTAGAAAATAAATATATTTTTTAAACGCTAATACTATTGTTGTACTACTATTGTCATTCTATGTGGTTCTTTGTTTCGTTTTAAGTACCCTCGTGATTGACGTGGCTACATTTAGAATCTGACTACCTGATTCTGTCCGGGAAAAGCCCTGTGTTATAATTTATAACTGTTTAAGTTTATTGCTTGGGTGTTATTCTTTCAAAAACAACGGACGGTTGGATGGACGAGCGAAATCGCAGCGCGCAGCGGCAAGTTTAAGTAGTCCCGTCAGAGCGAACAAAACACATTTGAGCGCGTGCATTTTCAATTAAGCTGCCTTATACGTTCGATCCATCGGCAAAAGTCATGCTGCTAAATTGAAAGTGCACGCGCTAAAATATGTTTAGTACGCACTGACGGGACTACTTAAACTCACCGCTTGGACATTCACTCGTTCGTCCGTCCAACCGTCGTTGTTGAGAGAAACACTACCCTGATCTGTAACCAAGATACATCACATATTAGACCCCGTTATGACTGGCATAGCGAGCGATAACTGTAGGACGGAGCCTGCGCTGAGTTTTATTAGCACCGGCTCTGCGCCGGAGCTGCCAGTTGATTTAAACTGACAGCTTCGACAGCGGCCGCGGCTGCCGTCGTCCGCGGCGACCACCGCGCCGGCCCCGTGCCTGCCCGCAAGTCGACGAGCATTACAAATAAATTTGGTTGTAATGTAATAAATATTATTCATCATAATATACAGAGGTTTTCTAGTAAGGAACTTGAAATTGGTTTATTTATTGACAGTACTAATATACACGTTTTATGTGTTACTGAGCATTGGCTTAAAGGTTATGAGTGCATGTTTATTTTTAATAATCACAACATAGTTAGCATGTTTGCTAGGCAATCTTGCAGGCGGGGGGATTCTTAATAATTGTCAAAAATTACATTAAATGCAAGGAGCGTAAGGATATTGTTATGAAGTCCATTGAACGTCACATTGAAATTGCGTGTATTGAAATGGAGCATTTTATTATTGTTTGCGTATAAAGACCCCCTTCAGCGGATTACAAACTATTCGTATTTGAGAGCGTTTAAGGAAATGTTTTTAGTTGTTTTTTAAAAGCAAGAAGTGTATATTTGTGTGTGGAGATTATAATGCTAATTTACTCGAAAAATCGCCCATGTCTATTAGCTTGCCGATCGTTTTTAGATCCTTTAATTTAGTAAATCTGATTTATGAACCTACCAGAGTCGCAGCAACTAGTGCAACGTGTATTGATAATATATTTAGTCATTTTGACCCTATTCAGAAATCTATAGTTAATATGTTAAGTTCGGACCACTGCGGTCGACAAGCTTATTTTAAGGGAACACTGTCAATTCTCTTCGAGATTTTATACTAAGGCCAGTTTCTAAAAATCGATTGCACTTGTTTAATGCTAAGGCCACCAAACAATTAAGTTAATGCCGTGTACCTGGGATGATCCAGATAGCTTGTATTCTTCATTATTTAATTTTATTGTCAAGGAATTTGATACCTGTTTTAGTTTGAGAAAGGTTTTCAATTTTCAATTTATCAGCATGATTTCTGCCGATGGATCGAACGTATAAGGCGGCTTAATTGAAAATTCACGCGCTAAAATGTGTTTTGTTCACTCTGACGGGATTACTTTAACTCGCCGCTGAGATTTCGCTAGTCCGTCCAACCGTCCGTTGTTTTTGAAAAAATAACACCCTTGCATAGGAAAAACTCTATCATCAAAGCACTGGTTGATATGACTCCACCTCATAAAATGCAATTCTGGTATGAAATGCCTGTATATACAACAGAGAGGCATGCGTCTGTGAGGTCAACTTAGTAAAGCTAGCTATTTTATCAAATATTTGCCTAATTTTATAGATTTGTTTGTAACAATTATAGAAATAAAAGATTTATCAACGAAGAAGTGTACTATTACTAATAAATACTAAATATCCTACTTTAATAATAAATTTCACTTACTTCTATAGCAATAATAAACATGTTTGACCACAATTCTTGTTATTGTTACAAGTAAGAAGTGAGACCTAACCGTCTATTTACCTCAATGCGTTCAGTTTACGATGGAGTATTGCTACACTAAAACACGGTTAGCATTGATTGGATTTTATAAAACCCTTTTTTTTGTAGTTGTGTTTGTATTTTTCTTTCTAAGGACACCATGATAAAGACAGTTTAAGGTCATTAACGCTTTTGTTCAAAGTTTTGATGATAGTTACTTTTACTAGTTACAATTCAAGAAAACGGTTAAGTGACTTAACCGTTATTTAGTAGTGGTATTATTTATAACTGTGGGCTGTAATGCCACAGTCCTCCAGTTACAATATATTACAACGCATAAAAGCGGCTACAGTTCAGCCAGCCGTCTTTAAGAGTTGTAAATATATTATTTTTTAATAGAAGAATGCTAGGCTAAAGCGCAAAAACCTTTATAAAAAAACTACCATAGACCCTATTAATATATTTCCGACACTGATGGATAGAGCAAAAATAGACAAATAATTATCAATTTCAAAAAACGTAATAAGTCTTTAAAATATTTAGAAAATTAAGTTATCACCTTTTTTGCTCATATCTCAAAAAGTGTTTTTTTCACTTAACGGCCTTTTAGTGATCGGACGGCAGATTTGTAACTTAATTTTTATCTTATTTACATCTACCTGTACGGACAATGTCAACGACAAAGAAAATTGGGTTACCCTTGATAGCTAACGTATTGGTTTCCACATAATGAAAACTTTTTCAGATTTACTATTAATCAATCTTTGCAAGCTACCAATTGTCATCAATAAAAACTTCAAAATACTCTAGCTTTTGCAAACCTTAAATCCTTACAAATTGACTTCGGAAGAGAATGGAAAAAAATAATGAATTGCTGTCCGTCACCCTTGTGTACTCACAGTGGAAACAATAATACAGCAGAATTAGTCGTACAAAAATTTCTAAAATTCAACATTATACTACCAACGGTTTTTTTTTCAAATTTGACCGATACGATTACGACTTAGCGTCTTTCAGAAACAACCCCACTGGTTTCTCAAAGGCTGGCCGCGCGCTGACGATGCCTCTGCCTTTACGCGTGTTCCTAGAATAGGAAAAATATTTTTCTATTTCAAACAACGAAGCCCACAATTGCAAATACTTTATACACTAACATACCTGAACACTTGAAACTTAAAACTAATACTAAGGTGAACAGCGTGGTCCTATTTTTCCAAATTTGACGTCATTAATTAATTAATTTAATTTATTATATTAAAGGCACGGTACAAAAGTAAATGGGTAAAAATCAAAATAAATGTCCAGTTAAAGAGAGTTTTGTCACCGTCACGAAACTGTTGGTTAACGTCAAACATACGTCAATTGTAATGAAATTGTAAGTTAGACATCATTTAAGTGACTTTTAAATAGCGTCCTTATGTACATTTATTTTGATTTTTACCCAAATATATAACAATATTCCCGCAAAACTGTTTTTACAGGTTGTCTGCAGGCAGGAGTCTCTATTTAGCTAAGTAAGCAATAAATAAGGTAAGTGACATGATAGCGGGTTGCGGAACATGACACCTTTCGGCTAGAAGACACTCGACAGTTGCAAGCATAAATTGCACCCACCTTTCTCCGTGCCCATTTATGGGTCACAGTAAGTACTTACCATTTAGGTGACGCTCGTTCGTCTTTTTTTATCGCTAGGAGAAGGCAAACGAGCACACAGGCCACTCTGAATGCTGGACTGTCTCCAATTTCATCAGACTTATCCTAAACCTGTAGGTTAATATATTATTTGACAGATTTCGAAAACCGTTTAGTTTTATGATTAGTGTAATAACATCAACATAACAATCTTACATTGTCTAGGTATCTGAAAGGTACACGAAGTGACCTGACAATTTTTTAAACGTTATTTTAATCTTAAAATGTAGACTTTGCAACAACGTTAGCCAGTGTTACCCCTGACTTATAAATAAACGAATAATAATATATATAGGGCCGAATCTTAAGTACCCGAAACCGACGTGCGTGCATGACTCGATGTATGAATGTGGAAGAAGCGAAATAAATTTGTCAACAAATTTGTGACAAATTTCCACTGAAAGAAGTAGTCTCTGCCTACCCCTCTGGAAAACAGGTGTGATTTAATGTATGTATGTATGAATTTTTTACTTTGAATATACATCTACAAAAAAATACGTACAAAACATGCTTTCTATATTTCAAATCTCGATTTCTCAAAATATTACTAATGTGACTAGACATGTTCTTTCTTTGTACCCTTCATCTGATCAGTGACAAGAATAGTACATTGTGCATCAAGGGCGGTAAGAAGAGGATTGCTAACGAGAGACTATTAGAAGCCCGACGCCGAAGGCGGAGGGCTTTTAATGACTCGAGTTTGCAATCTCCTTACTGCCCATGATACACACAATGATTTTCATCACATTAGCGAGGAAATAAAAAACAAATAGAAAAAAAACCTTTCTTTAGATTTCGCTGGCAGCAAATCATTGTTGAGTAGTTGAGCCGCATTTAACAAATCAGGTGGTGTTGATGTCACTACAGATTCTTCCGATGAGGAAGTCATATTTAGTTTGTTTTTTTCGTACCTTTAAACAAAATACGCTTCGGAAACAACAATCAAACAAAATTAAATGAACTCGATTCGCTAAGCTAAAAGAGTTTGACAACTTTTTTTTAGCCTTCCACAGATAATGCTTAGAATTGCTTTTTTTTAAACTTGTCAAATACAGGCCATTCTGCCAGATTGTACAAATTTTCAAAATGAAATTTAATAAAATAATTGCGAATGTCTCTGAAATAATGGTAAAATAGAAATGTAATGCAGACAAATGTGCCGTATAAGTTTAATTAAACAGTAAAATTGGTTTGTAGCCAAGTTTTGAATATAGGAAATAAACCTTGGCTGATTTTACACCTCCTTGGTCTGAAATGATGTACAAGTGGATTCTATATTTTAAAACTAAACTCATAACTCCCTAGGGAGTTATGAAAATCTATAACTCCCGCGGGAGCTAAGTCGGCTATAACTGCCCTAAACGCCTGCGTGTTATAAAACCCTTTCCGAGCAAGTGTGATGAAAAAATATTAATATAATTTTTCCATTGCCGTCTCTGTAGTTTTCTCCACTGGGTTCTATTCGAGGAAGTAAATTGTTTCAACTGAAACGACGGCGCTTGAATGGCATTTAAGTTATGTGCCTGCGCGCTCGACAAAGAACGATATAATACCGGATTTTGACGGATTTCCTAATCAAAAACTGTGAAGCTGTAAATCATGAAAATTTTTAAAGCTTTGATTTATATACATTAAATTTTTTTGGGTTCCGTAGCTAAAAACTATCAACGGGACACTATTACTAAGGAATGTAATTTAACCGGTTATTAACCGTTTTAGTTTGAAGATAACCGGTATAAACCGGTTAAACCTGTTAAAACCGGTTATTTGCATTCCCTAACAATATGTCTGTTTGTTCGTGGGATGGGCCTCATGAACCGTTATAGTTAGACATTTACATAGAGTTTAAATAGTAATAATGATATTTTTATTTTGTTGTTATAACAAAGATGATAAATTAAAAACCAAGTACAAAAAAAGTGTTATTTTTGTTTTTTGCGCGACCATTACAATCGCTGTATCTCTTGAAAAGTTTATCGCTTGAAAATATTATCACTTAAAAAATATTTTCTATATATTGAAGTATGTATTTCGCGTTGTTTTGTTTCCCTATGTCTGTTGTTGTTCTTGTACCCATAGTAAAAGCCTAGAGCTTAGTTTGGGACTAGGTCAATTGGTGTAAAAATTGTCCGTTGACATTTATTTATTCAAAACGTGAACCTATTCTGCAAGGGGTCATGTTTTTGTTTTTTTTTTATATTTTCGTAAAGGGTCTTAGTAAATAAAATAAATATTATTCACACAACTGGACAGGTCGATTTTTTGATCCAAAATACCGCTTTTATAGTCTACATTTAAGTATATTAAATTTTAACCTGACCAACACAAATGATCGGTTCAACAGTAGAAGATTTAACTGCAAACCTTTTCAAGACAAAGGCTCATTCTTTACATCCTGAGCATACCTACAGGGTATTAAATTGACAAAAGATCCGGACGTCGTATACAACAGGCCGATCCGTTTTAGAATAGTAAAATTGCTTTGACATGGTTTTCACGTACTTATGTTAAACATACAAACAGGAACACCCTTTAGGTTTTATAAAGTGATGACTAAGGGCCGTATTAATAATCTGTACCCTTACCATGAGTTACAATTAACATAGGTACTCGCTAGCGAGTCGAAGCTCTGTCCCTCGCAGACCTCGCAAGTATTCTTATAGAGTGCAAAAGACAGAGCATTCGACTCGCTAGCGAGTACGGTAATTGTAACACATGGTAAGGGTACTGATTTCAAGACAAGTGAGAAGTCCGTTTTGAGATACGACAAAGTCAAGTCATCGAAATAAATCATCTTTGATGCGTCTTTAGATGTGCGTCTTAAGATCAGGTTTATTAATACGGTAATGTCTTCATGGGTTTTGAAAACAAGGTAATAGCCCGGAGACGTATTAAAGGTATTTTTTTACAAAAAAAATTTTTTAGTAGAAATAGCGAATAACAACTTCTGAAACGGAATTGGTAATATTAGTAATGCGAAAGTATGTCTGTTAGTTATAGATACGGCAGAAAAAGAGGTAAAAAAGTTTGACGCTAGCATAATCAAGTGGTACCCTATAGTGTCCCAGAAATCGAGGTCAACCCGCCTAGAGCTGATACAGCAGCTATAAAGCCATCGATTTAACCCGTATGTATGTTCGGTTTTAGAAATACTTATATATATTACACACATACACATACATAAACTCACGCCTTTATTCCCAGTGGGCTAGGCAGAGCTACAGAATTTCCAACAACTATAAAAACTTTTCGATAATTCTGTAACCACATTTTGCACACTTAGGCGAAGATGTTTATCAGTGTATTAGTGACATCGCCTAACATTATTATATATATTATTTAGCTTCTTTTATATACATATTTTTTAATTATGTTAAATCATCAATTTCTTGTTTCATTTTCTTTTTTACTTCGATGATTCGGTCATTTGGAAAGGATGGATGAAAGAAGATTGACGAAAGAGATATACAGATCGAACGTACCCTAGGCGTACTTTTTCGAGTCAAATCGGTGAAATACTGGAAAAGGGCCGAATCTTAAGTACCCGAAACCGACGTGCGTGCATGACTCGATGTATGAATGTGGAAGAAGCGAAAGAAATTTGTCAACATCGTAGCCAGTGGAAAGAAGTGGTCTCTGCCTACCCCTCTGGGAAACAGGCGTGATTTAATGTATGTATGTATATTATAATATATTTTCATTAAAATCATTACGAATCAGAGAAGTTTTTAAACATTTGCCCGTTTTTTTAATCTCGTCTTACATCTGACAAATTCATTATACTCTAACTGTAAACAACAGTTTCTAAAACGCTGTAGGAACCCTCATCACTCCCGCCTTAGCCGACCTGCGAGTTCCATTTCAAACATATTTAAATCTCTTTTGCGGGAAGACGTCTCGTTTTTCAACTGAGACTGTGGGTTCAAGCTATAGGCAGTACCGGATTAAGTTAATCTCATTCGGTTTTACTACACCCAAAAAAAAAAATGTAAGGGGAAAATCTCACACCAATTTGACCTAGTCCCAAACTAAGCTCTAGGCTTGTACTATGGGTACTAGACAACGATATAAATACTTATATAGAGAAATATATACTTAAATACATTAGAAAACATCCATGACTCAGGAACAAATATTCACGCTCATCACACAAATATCTGCCCTTACCAGGATCGCTAGCTTCGTAGGCAGGATCACTATCCACTAGGCTAGATTTTCTCTTAGTTGACATAAAATGAATACAATATGGTAAGTTATATCAACCAAAATAGAAACAACAGCAAGTTCTTTAGTGATTCATCCTGCATCTTAGTTGATGTATCTAACGTCTTATGAGGCTTGTATGGAATCAAGACGCCTATGCACAATAACTGCAATCTTAGAAGAAGAAAAAGAAGAAGAAATATATTTACTCACCAATCATAAGACACACAAAATGTACAAATGATTCAACAAGACAGGGAAGGAAACTGGGTTAGCAGGCAAATGTTTGTCCTCGCGGCGGTGAAACGGACACTGGCTCAACAAAATCTTCTTAGAAACGATCTTTTTTTTTCAGTTTATAACAGTGTTATATTTGTGAGTTGTCCCATAAAATTAGACACTAGTTAGACGCTATTATACGCGTGTAGAAGTCGTTTATTATAGTTATTCCATCAGAAAGCATCCGATTTTTCGGAATAAAAAGTACCTCGTTGCGTGCTGTCTATGTGTGTGTGTGTGTTGTATTTCTGTGCCAAGTTTTAACCCAATCAGTTTTGCCATTCTGGCTCGACTCATTAACAAACATCCATGTATGCAAACTTTGATTTTTTTACTTTTTCATTAAGTTCAAAGACAAAGTCACTAGGTCAGTAAAGTTGTGAGTAAATTAACAAATAAGTATGTTAGGTATTTATTATTATGATTTTTACTATCTACTTTTGGTAGTTGTTTCGTGTTATAAAAACCGGCGATGTACAATGTTACGTTTTATTTAATGTCTCTTGTCATTTTTTTTGTAACGTATTAAAGTATATAATTCATGACCTTAGCGAATTTATTTTATTTTATTTCAAATCCCGCTTAACTTTAAATCTCAACCGATTTTTAAACTCCTCGTTTCCACCACACCCTATATTTCCCACCAACTTTCCAAAATAGGGGCTGTCGTTAATCACCGGATGTGACGTCGGGTCATGTTCTTCCAGAAGCGTGATTAAGGCGCGAAAGCTTTCGCAAAAGATAAGATAAGATGCGGTCGCGAGCTTTAGAGCTTCGGTTTAATTAGAAAAGCTGTTTGTTTCTGTGTAGGATTGTAGTCTTTGTTCTGTGATAATGTACTACAGGGTGTGATTTATTTTGAAAAAAGATGTTGTCAAAATAGGAATCGTGAGTGCATGGATTTAGTGTTTATTAAAGTTAGCTTGCGACATTAAATAATACAATACAATACAATGATTGTCTTTGTTTGTTTTCTCTCTTTTAATTTGGGAAGCTAAGCTTTTATACAAGATATGGATAGTAAAAGTACAGATGGCGTTCTTCCCAACAAAACAGCGTTTGTAGGTCAAAAGTGAACTCTGTCTTTTCCTTCCTATCGCATACTTCTGTTAATTGGCACATAAACCAGCCTGTACAAAAGTCACACCTAGAGAAGCAAGCCGATTTGTGTCCATTTTAGACCAAACTTTGCATCAGGTCAAGAATGATATTGAATCTTCCTAAGTAACAAATAAAATTACTCGTATTGTTTAATTTTTAAGGCTGAAATCAATTTGCTTTTGCTCCTTTTTGAATCAAGGAAAAAAGGTTCATATTCAATGACATCCAACTCACACGATCATATTATTCTTTGATGTAAGGTGTCTTCACATTTTACTGCAGAGCGCGCTGGTCCTGGTTATCTACGGTCAGAAACGTTAATTAGAAACCAATTTAAAAAAAATGCCCGAAGTCGTTAATGTCATTAGAGATACCAAATCATTAGTATCTTATAGGAAACAGAACCTTAATTTTATAGAATGTCAAACTGACTTTCGACCTAAGGTGTTTAGGTCCACCCTGTAGCAGGCCTCGAGGGAAGCCTGCGATACTGCCGTAACACCAAAGAAGTCGGATAGGTAATTGCAATGTAGTAGTCCAAGCATTCTATACTCTATTGGTAACCACATTAAATTCAAAATATACTTTACCATGCTGTGTGGTAGAATTTTGTTTGAATTTTTACACGTCACGGTGTATCTTCCGCAATCCCTATAATTTGTAAACTCAACCCTAACATTTACGTTACGGATGTGACGTCACGCTGAAATATTAGTGAGTGCCCCTAGGAATAGAGGCAGAGACCAGAAATGCCACAAATTTATGCCGGAAACGCCCGACTCGCGTTATTTAAGAGGTTACAGAGCTTCGAAAGGTTTAGAAGCGATGTGAATAAATTAATGGAATGTTACAGTCGTCTTACCTGTGAGATAATATTGTTACTGTGGTACTGTATACTTCCACATTGTTTAACGTACATGAAGACGCTCCGTGTTGCATAATTAACTTAGTTTTGGAGTTCTGACGTCTGGAGTAATCAACTCAACCGCGGCGTGAACTTGATGCAAGGTATAAGGCAGGTTTTAGTGTCACGCGGGCCGTCAGCACGGATCGATCGATCCGGGGATCGATTTTTGAATTTCGAGCGTTCGATTTCGAATCCGAGCGGTAGAGAATATTCGAATGCGACAATCTTTCACGCTTTGTTTTCGAATGGTCCCTAATTCCCTATGTTTGAGATTCCCATTAGAATCTGAGGGATTGACTAAATAGTATTGTAACGTTGGAACGTGTTTCATTATACGCAGAAAGTCGATGTTTTACCGGTTTTTTGTAATTCATATTTCAAATGCGAATAAATGTGTAAAGCTAATAAAAGTTGAAATTATAATTAGTAATTTATTATTTAATTGCGAATGAGATTTTTTTTCGCTTATTAATTATTTTCGCTTATTGACTGGTAAATTTAGGAGAAATGGTACGCTTTCTCGTCTGTGGATGTCTATGGCGTTGCTAGGTTTCCAGGTTTATACAAGTGTGACAGGTGTCAATTGATACTTTCTATTGATAGAATTCAAAACGAATGACACGGACCGCTCGTGTTCATATTTTCTATCGCTCGTAAGTCAAAAATACCATTTCATTGTTTTTTGTCACTTTCGATTTAAACTTTCGAACGCTCGAAAGTAAAAAATCGGTCCCCAGTATTAAGCTTAGGGAGTGTTTTAGAGTAATGCAGACGGTCCGCGCGTACGTCCGTCATTTTTGTATTAGATCGGTCCGTGCGGAGCGATCCGCACTGACGGTCCGCGTGACCCTAAAACCAGCTTAAAGGATCATACATATTACGGGAGACTAAAGCAGTTTCCTAGGTGCCAACATATTGTAAAATTTATTTATTTCATTTATTTATTAAAATAAAAATAGTCCCCCGCGTCTGCCTGTCTGTATCTATGTTGGCGATGATCTGAAAAATCACTGAACGGATTTTCATGCGGTTTTCACCATCAGTTACATAATAATAATTGTTTTCACAGGTTTTTATGTAAATATGCTGGTACGGAAAACTCACATAAACCGAAGCGAAACGAAGTCATGTTGAATCTACAAATTGCTGCTTTTTAACCCAATACATTGAAAAGAATAAGGGTCTGTGGCATCATAGGTCCCAAATGGACGGAACAACTTGTACGTTTTTGTTTAAGTTAGATAGTTCTATGCTAGGTTTCATGAAAATTCGTTGAAAGGTTAAAGAGATATCAGCTCTGAATCAATGTCAATTTAAAAGTTAAAACCTCGTATCTCATATTTCGTGACGCACGATTTTGAACTTAAACACGAAAGAGAATTAAGTTCAAACTCATACATCTCAAAATACCAGATACGAGTTTTTTTCTAAATTAGTAACAAATATTTAATTTTGAAAATGTACGTCGTTGAATTTTCTAGATATTTAATTTAAAGTTGATAGACAATTATTTACTAAGAATTTGCGTCGCCCTTATTTAAGCAATCAACTGGCCTCCTAATCCTTTCTTTGACATGTCTACCTCTTTTAATGTTCCTACCGTATTTTAGCTAGACTCTAGTCCCGTCTCAATTAATTTAAGCCTCCGGAAACTCATTCACGTTTACTCGTTCACTCGCTCTTCATTCGGTCACTGCTCATTAACAGTTCACAGGTTCCATGCCGGATGTGGTTACATGCTAAGGGTTACAGATTCAGCATGCGGAAAAAAAAAAAGAAAGTTTAAAATCTTATTTTGCATAAGCTATATAACAAGGGTCTTATTTATTGCCAGTGTAGTTTACATACATACATAAACTCACGCCTTTATTCCCAGAGTGGGGTAGGCAGAGCTACAGAATTTCCAACAACTATATTTTTTTTTTGATAATTCTGTAACCACATTTTGCACACTTAGGCGAAGATGTTTCCCAGTGTATTAGTGACAGGTTGCAAGCCCATCGCCTAACAGTACTACACGCCTTTATTACCTTAGTCGGCTTTTGCGACATCCACGGAAAGATACGGAGTGGCACTGACTATTCTAATTCGGCTACCACACGGGGACCAGTGTATTATTTCTTTATTATGGATAGTAACTGAGAATACAATTGGTAGTGTGCTAAAAAATGGACACATAATTGTGTTTTTAGAGCGAATTGTTTTGTGAACTGCCAATTTATTTAAGGGTTAAAAAAATTAACATAATTTTACTTTAAAATGAAATGAAACGAACATTGAGTTTTGATTAAGGTTCATTAAATAAGTGAGTATCGTGCGAAATTACCTTTTAAAGGCTATAATCATTACAGCTCTTATATTTTGACTATTACTTTAATCGTCATTATCACGGGATAACTAATTGCAATTATGATTCAATTTTGTTATCTAAAGTGCTCAAGATAAAACTAATTTATCTAGTAAAGACCCAACTAAAAGCGATTTAATTATAACTAGTCTTATAGTTCATAATTTAACTAGCTTTGACATGAAAGATGATTTTTTCTTTTATTGCTTTTGCAAAAGAACAACTAAATCTTCTCCATCTAGTTCTTTTAATTAAGTGGAGCGAACAAAAGATTATTTTTAAGTCATTCGTTTTAGACTTAATTTTTTGTTTACTTGAGACGTCGTTGACTGTACGACTAGCAAAAGTTGTATGTTCTCGCTTGTCGCTCAGTACGTCTCTATCGTTCCAGGCTAGAGAGTAAAGGATCCAGATCCTAGATGCGAACGACAATCAAGTCATGGATGACTTGCGCTAGCCCTCCTGGGCCCGTTTTATGGTCGCCTTTACGCGGTAGTTAGCATCCGTCACTCTCACACTTGCATACTGATCGAAAAGTGACAGTTATTTTATCCACGTTTGTCCACATCGTGTCATTGAGAATTAATGTCAAAAAATTACAAAATTTTGAAACTTAATGCAATATTGTTATGACTGTGATTTCCACCAATAAAACGCAGAATAGAACAGCACAGCGGAAGTCAAGCAACGAAGAAGTGCTTAACCTTTTCCACGCCATTGACGGATATACCCGCGACTGGTTCAACGCCAACGAGGGATATATCCGTCACTGTTGACAGCGTAAAAAGGACCCGAGTGTCTATGATGTAAGGTTGACAATAGCTCTGATGTTTAGCTGTCTTTGGCATGTGAGTGACAACTTTTGTTTTGCGTTCATTGAATGCAAAACGGACACAATCCGAAATGAGTCAGTGTTGCATTTTAAAATTAGAAGCGGTTGCAATACGATTTTTGATGGAAGAGCAAATTATTTTGGAATGTGTCCGTTTTATATTCAATGAGCGACATAGCGTTGAAAAGGTTTACGTGAAATGTCATGTTTGACTTCTAGTGATAAGACGGGTTTATACACTCAAATTAAGCCCGTATTCACACCACCGGTCCATTTAATAAATCAGCAAGCTTGTCGTGATTATAACTCTAGAAAATAACCGTTGAATCCGTATTAGAAGCGAACAAGCATTCTGCCGTCCTAAGCAAAAAAGCAGTAACTAAGATGAACCTCCTGTAGTAATATCAATCTTATTACTAAATACATAGAATTGAATCTGCTTTGGTGATTGAATGTTAGATACTGCTTAGGTGGGCAGCATTATAATCGTATTTTGACAATTTACCAGACAACGGCTTGAGATTGGAGTGACGACGAGAGGTTGGAAATGGCGAAAGACCGGGAGCTGACATTATTTTTTTAAACTTTGTTCCCTTAAAGTTTTTTAAGTTGTATTTAGAGTGCTATCGATGAAGACTTGGGCATAGACTTACAAGTTTTTCATAGCTCTGCCATAAAATATGGTCAATTTTGTAAATTTTTATAGGGTTCACAAATCGTTGAACCTGACTGAAAATATCCAATTGAATAATTAGTTAGTTTCTTTTTAAATGTTTTGTAGGTACCTAAATCAAGTAAATTAATTAAATATTCAAAATGATATCGCAGGTTAAGCAATTACAGGTAACAAAACTTTCATTCGTCTGAACTTAGCCGTATCTATGTGTTAATTGGTTATTAAATACGTCGTTATAGTCGTAGTCGGGTTTCATTGGCGGTGACCTATAAGGAAGCAGTTTAGTGTCAGAAAATAAACTTTGTATCACTATAACATTTTGGAATAGGTAAGCTATGTAAAAAATGGTGGGTGGTAGGACCTTGTGTAGGGTCCGTCCGGATCGCTACCACCATCTTATCCATTAACCTACCGCCAAACAGCAGTGTTCGCATTGTTGTGTTCCGGTTTGGGGATAAGACAGCCGGTGAAATGACCAGCATAGAGGCATTCCATCTTAGCCTCAGGGTTGGCAACGCATTTGCAGTCTTAGGATTGCATTGCAGTCTTGTGATTGCGAATGTTTATGGGTCACAGTTTCCACTTACCATCAGGTGGCCTGTGTGCTCGTTTGTCTACTCAATGCCATAAAAAAAAAAACCTAAATCTACTGTCTACATTATGTACTTAAGTCAGTATTAGTATCACTGTCTTATCGTATCATTGTGTTGTTATAGATACAAAAAAAGTTGAAAAACTTAGTTTATAACGAAATCCATATCTAAATTGTAATTATTGTTACAAGTGTTCAAATAGGCCATAAAAATTAAAAGAATAACAAATATTTCATTTAACAAAATAACTCCCAGCTCCCGTCACAAAACGTATGCAGGAAAGTAAGAATTTCTGGAAGGTTTCCCCTTACATCTTTCCAAATCCACCTTAAACGATTTAAATCACCCCCTATTTATCGCGAGGGCGTTAGTACCTCTCGGAAGGGTACGCAAAATGTAATGTGATGTGCCAGGAGATTCATCGGAGGACGACGAAAGGGATTAAGTGGCGCATTTACATATCTAAACACCGTGTTTTTTTTGCAAAAAATAACTTATTTTCAGAACATAATAAATCCATTTTACGTCAACGGCATTTGTAAACTGTGTCGCGTAAACTGTTGAACCAAGATCACTTAATAATTACTACGGACAAAGGACAAGAGGGTACTTGATACCGCGCATTTACAATACAATCATATCATTTATAATCTTTAATGTAATCGCCTATTCTACAGATCGCCATACGATTAAATAAATAAATATCAGACAACGAATATGAAACGAAAAATGTATTTAAAACTAAAGTCAAGGCGTGTTTGATGGATACGTTCCTTAAAGAAAGTGAAAGTAGTTAATGTCAAATTTCACCAACCAGTTAACAAACGATGAGAGTGTTAACAGCTGTCAAAATGTATGAACTAACAGTCGATTAACATTGGTTAACATTTTACATTGTTTGGTAAAATTGGTAATAAGTCGCACAATGTAATGTTTAATTATTTTGTTTTATTTAAAGTAAAAATGTAAAAAAGAGTGCTGTCTTCGCCAACAAACTGCTCTGCAGTTTGGCGAAACTATTTTTAATGTTTTTTTCAATGTGTTTCCTTGGGTTAATAAAAAAAGGGCCTTTTGAGTTAAGTACCAGCGCCTCTATTCTAGGTGGTAAAAACCATATCGTTTTTGACCTGTTATCGTATTATCAACGTTTCGATAGCTCCTAATTTACTTGACAGTAATGGCGGCCGAGTTAAAAATGTATGGCTGCGTCTATATCGCGTGTCAACTGTGGATAAAGCATCCGTCACTTTTTGACACGTGTACTTATTTACCTGTCAGAAGGTGACGGATGCCTTATCTAAAATTTATCACGCGATGAACGCAGCCATATTAGGCCCCCAGGTCATATACGATATTGGTTTTTACCGCCTATAAAATAGAGACCCAGTTAGTTTAAATTTCGAATGACACACACATAAAGACCCCGTTATCTTGTCGCACTGACATTACTTTTCACTAGAGCGTGAATGCTTTTTTTATCGACTATCTAAATGTCGATAGTGTGTGTCACTGATAATTTCAAAGAGGTGTCACTAGGACTAGGTACTACTTATTAGTTTCTGACCCACTGAAAAGCCTGAACGGGGTGAATAAGTGGCCATACTGAACCACTGTCACTATGCGGCTAACCCTGAAATCTCAAAAACATTTTTGGACTTTTCATACATTACGAGTTTTACGAGAGACACAACCAATAAAAGTCTAGAGTGTACGTTAGTTAGAATTAATCATATATTCTTCACAATAATTACAATAAATTTAACACAACTGTACATATAATTATATTATGTACGTACACACCAAGCAATTAAATAAATTCCACAATTAAACTAACACTATTCCAAAGAACAGCAAGTTATAGTGTCTGTCAATGTGACATGCAATTGCAAATCATTTATATAAGGTTATCGCTTCTCGTAAGGCCAATAAGGTTATGTACTTATTTGTAAACAAAAAGTTTTAATTGAAATTGAGTATATACACTTAAAAGGCGAAAATTCAATTGCATTATATAAACATCGATTTCAAGAAGGTCGATAAAAAAATCATTCACTTTCTACTGAAAAACAATATTTATGCGACAAGATAACGGGGTCTACATAAACGTAAATTGAGCGCCACTTGGCTTGATGTCTTTATTAAATAGCATCTGTCGTAGAATATTTCGCAAGTATCAATTTAATTAAATTAATAATATCAAATAACCAAATTTCTTTGACCTTCATGTTGTGCATACGTATTTAAGAATCAAAAACGCTTTACTCACAGAAATTCAAACGCAAGTATTTTTTATGGGTTAGGGGCCATAGGCTGGTTCTACTTAAATTTGTGATTAAGAGCATGTTTGACAATCGACCAGGAAATTTATCTGCTTTTTTAACTTAGCTCTCCCCTTGTCAATTTTCAAGTGTAAGAAAGAAATGGGCTAATTTGATCTGTCAAATATGCGATTTGAAACAGACGGCAAATATAATAACTGACTATCTTGAAAATGGTGCGAGTCAGTACACTAGTTTCGTTTGTCTAGCCAATGCCAAAAAAACGGACTCACTGTTATTAAGTCTTGCCTATTAACACTGCCACCAAGCAGAAGTTATTTTTTTTGTTGTAGGAGACAAATAAGGCACTTGATCACTGTTCAGAATCGCTTAATAATAATTAATTTTAAACCACGAATTCTTATTTATATTTGAATATGTTTAATCAATTTTTTTTTACTTACGTAAAAAGTATTTCATTTTATTCATAGCAACATTTTTGTAACGGCTAAAATGACGAGACAAAAGTCAGCTTCAAAAATTGTCCCGTTACTTCCACCACTTTTCTTTGTCTCGACCAAGGACCGGAAAACCCCTTCATTCGCTTAGCGCTTTCGATTCAAAAGCCTACACATTGGCTAACCGTACAACGGATAGCCCTATCGATTGTGTTGCCGTATCGTTAGGACTACCTTTTCGAATAAGGTTACCGCTTCCATTGCGCTTGTTGTCCGACAAGGTGTTGGCAGCTTGAATAAACAGCGTATCAATAGGGTTGGGTTAATCCTGATTGTGGTCTCTTTCTCACCAGCGCATTCGGGCGACACTGTATAACGTATTGTTGAATTGTTAAAGTTTAGGTTTTATATAATAATTATGGTCTTATTACATTATAAAATAAAATAATATAAATAATAATATAAAATAAATATATATATCCTACTAATATTATAAAAGCGAGAGTTTGTGTGTGTGTGTGTGTGTGTGTGTGTGTGTGTGTGTGTGTGTGTGTGTGTGTGTGTGTGTGTGTGTGTGTGTGTGTGTGTGTGTGTGTGCGTGTGTGTAATTTCGATGAAATTTGGAATGGAGATAGCTTATACCCTGGATTAACTCATAGGTTACTTTTCATCACGGAAAATTTTAAAGTTCTCGAGGGCATAACGATAATCGAAATCTAAGCGGACGAAGTCGCGGGCAGAAGCTAGTAAATAATAAACTCGCGTTACTCGCGTCAAAGTGGCCCGGGGGTTCCGTAAACGAAGCGAAAAATAAAGTCCAGTATAAAATAAACTGACACGAGTTCTTTGTGGGTATTAGTTTATTTATGTTACTGGACATTGGAACGAACCCAAATGAGGCAAACTATAATAGTAGACTTCTTATAGGTTTTCCTGTAATATAAAGGAGTAATATTTTTCTATATTTTTTTCAAAATTTTAGGCCCCGTACCCAGTAGTTTCGGAGATAAGGGGGAATGGTTAATCTTCACCTATTTTCTTAAATAACTTCAAACCTATTTACCTTAAAATTATAAAAAGTACTAGCTTTCGCCGGCGACTCCGTCCGCGTAGAAGTCGTTTATCGCTGCTCCCTCGGGAACTGGCCCATTTTCCGGGATAAAAAGTAGCCTGTGTTAATCCAGGGTATAAGGTATAAGCTATCATCACTCCAAATTTCATCCAAATCCGTCCACCCGTTGCAGCGTGAAGGAGCAACATACACACACACACACACACACACACACAAACTTTCGCATTTATAATATTAGTAGGATATACCTATTTGAGATTCTAACTACCATACTTCGAACTACCTTTTACCATATGTATAAGAATAACATTAATAACTTAGTTTTTTGACAACTTGATTATTTAATTTAAATAAAGGTTTTCGATTAACATTTACTTACATAGGTATAGGTACTCTACTTACCTTCTGATTTATGTCCAAGAATTAGTATTTTAAATTAATAGCACATCACAGATAAGTATCTATCTGTTCTGTGTTAATAGGATGAGTAAATATGATATAGGTAGGTACGTACCTTTAATTTATTCTGGCATAGTTCACAGGTGCTCGTGTTAGATGATTTATCATATTTAAAATATCGATGCACGGCGTCCTTTTTTATTGGAGCCATATTGGATGGTAGGGTAAACGTAACAGTGAATGAACCCTTAAGGAGAATTTCGTCTTTAAATATTTTTTTTAATAAAATGGAAGTTGTTACCAACAAATATAAATGTCGTTATCAATCAATCAAGTATACTAGTTTGCTTCTATAACGTTTGTTTTACAATAACATTGCTTAATTTTAAGTTATAGCTATTTTAAGCCGCAAACACTCCAAAACACCAGTGATTGAACATAGAAACACCAGCAAATGAACAAATGAAACCAGTGAATGAACAATGTTTAATTGTTGATTATGTTTTATCCTTCTTTTAAATTGATTTATAAAAATGTTATTTTACTACTTAGTGTTGATTGACGTGCAACTTTCCCGCCTGAAAACGCTGTAGGTATAATAGGTTATTTTCAAATAACGATAGTTCAATAACTGGCTCTTAAATTTTATGCTAAGCCAATAAATGAACCAGTCACATTGGTGGTAGTTTATTTACTGGAAATAATAAACCAGTAAATGAACGAACATTTTAAGCATTTAAGAGTTTGTTCGAATACTGGCCACATGAAGGACAAGCCACTAACAGCTATGTTTCTGAAAAAGAAACTCTAATAGAACAACGAAAACTCACAATACTGTAAAATAAGTAATTCACGCGGTTCTAGTAAATGAACACCGTCGTTCATTCATTAGTTTTAGTGGTTTCTGTGATCCAGTTATAAAACATTTGGCCAAAAATGGCAATTTGAAACAAAAACACTTGATATGGCTTGTAAATAGAAAAAATATATCCTTAAGACTTAAAATAAACACACACTACGGATCTCAGTTGTGTGGAATAAGAACAATATCACTTCAAACACAAGATAACTTACCCGTCTGCTAACTACTGCCCCATACAACGAAAACACGTCTGCGACACGTCAACTTTAGATGTCCGCCATGGTTCAACTAAAGCAACTGAGTTGAATTTAATGTTACCATGATGTTACTAGTAAAGATGCCAATCAAAAAAAAATACTTTGTAGGGTAGAAATTAAAAGAACCCTTGATTTACGAAAAACGGCTCATTTTGTTCATTCACTAGCACTGTTCATTCACTGGTACGCTTACCCTATCACACTTTAAACTTTATCAGTTTATCACTGACCACTTTTATGTTAAGTACTTGAACTTGAGCGAGAGGCTTGCATTACAAATGACGAAACAATGAATAACATTACGTTAATAGGTAAACAAACACCCCGTGCCGGCCGTGTGCCGATTTGCCGAACAGCCCGAAATCGACCGAAGTCACCGGAATCTAACTCGCTCGCTCACAAATTTATTACTTACTGTTCAAAAATCAAAACAAAGTATAAAATACAAATAAAATATTGAAGATTTTGCGTGAATGGCAACGGCTTAAGGTTTACTATTGTTTGTCGTGGCGATCATGTGCAGCTCGTCTCGCCGCTTGCGCCTACCGACTGCTAGCCTTTCTATTGTTAAGTTATGCAATAATAAGTCGTAGGAATTAGGCGCATAGATTGAAATAGCTTGACATCTTTCAAAACCTCTTTAAAAGCGGCAAGCGTTTTAAGGGTTTTTGATACCGGTAAGTCTGCAAGCGAAAAGCCGAATCAATCGTTTCAATTGATTAGCCTTTTATTACGGCTAGCCGACGATACGCTTGCCGCACTGATGGGGTTTTTAAAAACAAGCCTATCGAATACCCCATCAAAAGTGTATTTTAACGGATACCGGTTCCGGTCCTTGGTCTCGACGACTGTAACCGAGTTCTTCAATATTTTTAACGCCAATTATACCAGCTACAACTACAGTCCACTTTTATTCAAGACCACTATATATCCTGAAGAGCTTTGCAAGTTAGGGATTTTTTACAATCACCAGATGTAAAGTGATCACCGCCTATATAAGGTGCTAACAAATTAGATACCGATATTTTTACAGCTGATAGTACTCCGCTCTCGGAGTACATTTAATTATGAAACATCATAGGTTTTCTTATGTTTTTTGGAGAAAAGTAGGAAACAAATTTGCTACGTTTATACACCCTGTTAATAAGATAATTAAATGAGACCTCTTTAGACATTCTAGAACCTCTTTAAACTATCATTCAGATGCTAGTATTTAATAACCTACAGTTTTCCCGCCGAATCATAATGACATTTATGAAAAACAACTTTTGACAAACAGTGTTAAACATCTTGACAGGTACATAATAGGGGTGATTATTTTAAAGATTAATTATAATTTATATTTTTTGTTCGGTAAATTAAAACAATAAAATGATATACAAAGGTTCCTTAATTACAGTTAAAAGTAAATTGTTTTAATGTAATGTATTATCTCTTAAAATATCCGTAACTAATTTGTTAGCACCTTATATACACCTGAAACACCAGACCTAACCAAGATTTAAACACTGCCATCGTTTCTGGTTTCTATCTACTCGAAATTGTATGGAGTTGATCATAAAACATAAAACATGATTGACGCAATCTATCATCAGCTGCGGGCCTATTATGGTTGTGTTTACAGATGTGGATAGACGTGGATAAAACAAGTGTCATTTCCTGACCAGTATGTAAGTGTGAGAGTGACGAATGCTTTATCCACACGAAAAAGGCGACTAATAACACTCACTCACTTTCCGTCTCTTCACCAAGCGAATCCAACGGAAGACCAATGCTGGCTTTACGGCTAGCGAATGGTGAGTTGGGACCGTTTCGCAATCATTTCTCTGTGTCTTGTTCGTTTTGTATTTATGTAATCTAATTTTGAACTGTTGCGAATAAATGTCTCTTTATCTTTGTCTTTTAAATACGGGTCATGTCTATTGCAACTGAAAATACAATCTACTTATTGTGATTTCGTTTATAACTCGCATAAAAAAAGTAAATGGTTTCCTAAAGGAAAAATGGTGTCTAAATTTCCTCATCACATTTTCTTCTGGTGACTTTTATCTGTCAAGAAAAATCGTAGAATTATCAATTCTTCTTTAAATCCTAGATCCGGTTCTATTAAATGCATAAACAGTGGTAAATAGGGAACCAGTAAAGTTGTACGTCACCTGTTCCCGCCTAAACCTCCGATAACTCAGGCGCAAAATGGTGCGCTTAGTTCCGGTTATTATCACACCGAAGCGTAATTAAAAATCAATTAATATTAAAACAAATTATGTCGTGTAGAATAGTACCACTCCATCTCTTCCTGTGGAAGTTGTAAGAGACGACTAAGGGATTAAAGGCTTGTAGTATTGTTAGGCGATGGGCTTGCAAGCTGTCACTAATATACACATGGTAAACATCTTAGCCTGTTGTGCAAAATGTGGTTATAGCGTTAACAACTAGTTGTTAAAAGAAAAAAAAGAAGAAAAAAGGCATTTATTCAGTAAGTAGGCCGTACGGGCACTTTTACACGTCAAAAATCTACCAGCGCTTCCCAAGAGGAGACACTGCTGAGAAGAAACGCCGCAAGAAACTCAGCAGTCAGTCATTTTTTAAACATATTACAATGGTACTACTTAATCTAGCAAAGCAATAAATATTTAATTCAATGTAATATCAAATAACATGCGTAGATCAGCAGGAAAACATGCCAAAAATCTTACGTTAGAGTTTTTAGTCATTCTGTATCACTGCCTACCCCTATGTATGTATGTATGAATTCCTGTTTCCCTTGGACACGCCATAACTCGATGATGGCTTGACAGATTTGTAAAAACAAAATGATGTGTTTTAACTATCATTATAAGGTTTGCATGAAAGAAAATTACAACCGAGCGGCGCCGGGACAATTCTACACAAATTGATCCAGTTTCAAACTAGTCTTGTACTATTGGGTTAGATAACGGTAAATCTATTTCCGTATACCGGGAATCGAACCTGGAACCGCTAACTGCCTAAGAAGGCTGTCACTACCGACTAGGCTTAACACGTCGTTGATTAAGACGGATATAACGCAGGTAGTCTAATCGGAAGAGACTGTCTATGAAACTAGCAATGAGGCATTACTTCAATCGAAGTTCAAAGTTAGCTTAGTTCTATCCTTTCTCTCGATTTAGTCTCGAATGACGAGTGACAGGGATGGAGCTAACGTAGCTTCGAACTTCGATTTTAAAAGTAGAGCCTCTAGAGTTCTATTTAAGAGTCCAACACACCTAGAGTCTGTAGAACGAATAAAAATAAAATCAATAAATCAGTATTTAGAAACCACGAGTGATATTTAACAGATAATTTAATAATAACAATTTAATAATTTAATATTTAATTTTTAATTTGGTTATCTTACAAAACTTTATCTTAAATATGAACAAGTATCGAGTTGAAAAATTATTGAACGAAATTATTATTTTTCCCGCCAATTTACTTTTGTTTTTCTACTTTGTAAAATCATCTGGGGGGTTATTGTGACATAACTTTGCAGTTCAGTTTAAGCTGAGAGAAAAGGACAGAGCTATACAAGTGCTATAGCGCTGTCCTTTACGCTCACCGTAAAATGAACTGCAAAGCCACGTCGTAATAACCCCCCTGGAAGAGATTGCTATTTAGCAATTAGACCGTCGGTTGAGTAACTTTTTTTATGTATTCCATGCTATTATGGTATGTGGTGTTGAATCAAGAAAAAAGAAGAATATAATTAATGACTTACGCTTCGGTGTGACAGACGTACAGTTAATCCCAGTTTTAACGCGCGTTAATCGCGGTCGGTACATTCGGCCGCAAATTTATGACTCGCCTTAGGGGTTGTATGCAGGCTTATTCAATTAGGCACTTGGCACCAGGCAACGTTCGAGGTAATTAGGCTAAAACCTACTTAATGGCAATCAAAGTCTACTTGATCAAGTTTTAGTATCAAGATTTGGATAGAGATGTTTAGTATTTAAAGTAACACTAAAAACGTTTTGTTTAGTATCTTTTCTTGGAACACCTTAAATTCCTAATTATTTTTTTCTGAATATTCATTTGTCCGAATTTTCACTCTTCTGAAAGTTAGCTAGCAGAATTTAATTGTCATACGTAGGTTAGGTTAGGTTATGTTAGATTAGATTTATAAGTGATAGCAAAAATTAGGTCTTTCATCAAAAATTGCGTTCGTAATTATGAAAATTCGGAATTTTGATCAATTCGGAATTATGACTTCGGAATTATGTAGTGTACCACCCCTATGGAGCTATCAATTAATTATTGTATTGTATTAAATTGGCAGCACTTCCTAAAGGTAGACCGATGACAGTTCCGTTATTTCGCAACCCTTTCATATCAACCATTATAGACCTAATTTCAACATTTTTACTTAACTAAAACACCCCTTACAAATCTTAAACATTTCCACGAAATAAAAACAAATTTAAAAAAAGATAATCTCTAACATAAGTAGGTATTATCTCTAAAGCGTTAATTAGACATCAGATAGGGTCCGGAGTAATTGCTCGAAGATTTTAGTGAAAAGATTTTGCTCATTACTTCGAATGGGAAGCCTTAGTCCATTCATGAATGAGGGTACCGGTTTATTTTTTTATGTCTATGAAAAGTTATTTTGGACTGAATTTCCATGCGCTTATGTTTCCTTGGTACTTCTGGTCAAATTTAACTTAATTACTAAATTCTAAAGTACTACTTGTAATTTTATTCGCAACGAACAATGTCAGAATGAAGTAATCATCGAGTTTTTATTTATGGTAAGGAGAATGTACACGAGTACTGAGACTGGAGACTGAGGCCACTTGTCCCTATTTCACCATCCTGACAATGACAGTGACAGGTGACATTTCAGTGTACATGGAGTAGCTTATGTGAATCCCAGTTATGTGAAAACTTTTCAACTCCGCAATGTAAATCGAATTGTCACCTGTCACCTGTCATTGTCAGCATGGTGAAATAAAGGGCTGATGATAAGTGGAATCTGAGACCTATAAACACTTGACTTCTCAAGACTACAATCTGAAGGCTGCAAACCTAAGAATTCAAATGCGTTGCCAACCCAGGGGACTAAGACGGAATGCCATTATGCTGGCAATTTCACCGGTTGCTTTATCGCCACACTGGAACACAACAATGCAAACACTGCTGCTTGGTGCTTGGTTAAAGGATTAGATGGTGGTATCGGTTCGGATGGACCTTGCATAGGGTCGTACCACCACAAAAATCGAATCGAGTGTTAGTTCATATATAAATGTTCTTAGGTTGATTTAATATAGCTAGCCCTTTTAGATCTATATTGCTGTGCCCTTGCAGGGTGTCACACGTATACCTACCTACCTGTATTTCCACCTGTGTTTTTGTAATGTGATACGCAATAAACAATTTGAATCTGAATTTGAATTTGAAAATAACAAATAAATTATTTACATAATTAATTATTGTTCTGCGATTGCGACAAGGTTAATGTTATAATAAAATAGTGTAACACGCTCTTCAGTTACAATTTTCACTTGCTCAGCGTGAATTTACGCCGGCCTCATCATTTTAGTAGCCATATTATCCAACGGCAGGACGAATAAAAAACCAAAAACACCAGGTTAATCCCAGCGATGATAACACTTGCTAATCGATTTCGCTCCGAGCGAGTAACGTAAAACCTGGTTAAGAACTACAATTTAACCGGTATTTTTCGAACCGTTCCCAAGCCCTGGCAATGATTTATCAACTCAGCGATAGGCTACTATTAATAGGGAATGTAAATAACCAGTCATAACCGGTTTTAAACCGATTTGAACCGGTTTTAACCGGTTTTAACCGGTTAAACCGGTTATTTTCATACAAAAGTGGTTAATAACCGGTTAAATTGCATTTCCTAACCATTAAATCTACTGATGTTATGTAAACAAACGGCATTCTAAGCTACAAAACATATAAACCTCCAACATCGAACCAAGTCCTCCAGTTTATTTAACTTAGTCAATTAAAGTTGCTCACATAAAATTGAACTTAAACCGCGACTCAAGCAATAAACATCTTAGATTAATCGCGCAACAAGTTTCCTCGCAGCCTATTACTGCAATGATTAATGAATGTAAAACGCAGGAGGTTTTATTAAAACAGTATGCTACATGGTCTAAGATCTGAAAAGGACACGACTTTCAACGGGCTGTTTATTCGATTAAAATATTTTGTATCATAAATATGGTAAGAAATGTATGTCAAAAAGGTAGGTTGAACAATTTCAGTCCGGTACTTACTTGACAGTAATGGCGACCGTATAATAAACAATAGGTACCATAACAAGTCAAAGACAATATGGTTTGTGGTAGAATAGAAGCTTTGATAAATTTAGATTGATCAAACACAAATTCATGTAGTCCAGACCAAAAGAAAACTTTACAGCAACTTTGTTAACCCTTAAATGCATAATGATGTAGATTTACATCGTATATTTTAAAGTTCAATTTCAAACATAAATTTTAAGTAAATTTCAATCTTAGAATTTATGCAGTAAGATTTGTAGCTTTGTCAAAATTCAAATTTGGAAATGAACTTTAAAGACGCGTTCGATTTTCGAAACGCTATGCATTTAAAGGTTAAGTCAGTTTACTTCTATGATACTTGTCTCAATATAGGATATGTTAGAAAGCGGTCAAGTGAAGGGTTCTGTACCATTATTGTATAGAGGCAGTTGAAGCACTCTTTGTGGATAATAAGATGTGTTACTGCTTATTAACAACATACTGTGGTGTTATATCAAAATGGCGGCTTATGTGACACTTTCAGGTTAAACAAACATTGTAATTAATGGTAGTTTTATTGTTCAAAAAATAAAGGGGTCGTTAAGTATCACTTAGTGTCATTTATTATGTTTTGACGTCTCCTATAATTGTGTTAGGGGTTAATTCGTCTATTATACTACTTTTCCGGCTATTAACCTGTTTTTACTTGTTTGTGGAAGTTTTCTACCCCAACACAAGTCCTTGTTCCATCAATCAGTCTAATAACATTTAGCATAATTTAAATTTAAAAAATACTAAAATCCGGTTTAACAAAATGTTTGAAGTTTAACTAGTTTACATGCAAAATTGACACTTCTGAGTAGTATCAAAAAAAAAAAAAAAAAAAACAATAAATTGGCAACATGTAGACTCTATTACACGCTGGCATTATGGAGTAAATCTACTAGCGTTACGGAATTAATTAAAAAGGAACATAGTTTAAAAAAAAACACAACTCTTTTTATTGAAAATTATAATAATGTAAGTTTGGATAGTTTCACAATTTTCCGTGTTATTTTTAACCTGCGAGCAAGCAAGTCAAAGGCTATATTACAAGTTAATAGTTTTTGTAGTTGCTAAGAAAAACATATTCAGCATATAGATAGATACTAGAGTCTCACCTTAAGGGTACCTTTTTTACAATTTTATTACAGTACCCTTAACCTATCACAAAGAAGTAACACTTAATAATAAGTCCTACGCAAACAAAATCCGAAAAATCTAGAGTTACTTCAGTCTTGAAACCACTAATAAAATACCGCTGTATTTTTCTTTTCAGTAACTACCACTAAACGAGAACAAAGCCGAGCAATTACTGTTACCTACACCCACCTGAAAAGTTTTCAAGCGTCCATCGAGATAAAGAGAAAGGATCTCTCGGGAACTAAGTCTTTCCAAGTTAACAGTAGTTAAGGCTCAATTTCGAAAAATAAATTTTCTTAACAAAATATCGTACTTTATAAAAAAGTGCCAGTATTTTTTGCTAGCTAACTGAACACTCTAGCTTTGTTTAGAGTGCGCAATTAGTTTGTTTAATAACTGTTTTTTTTTAGTTTATTACAAATTAGGCGCCTGCGACTAACAAACACAAGCCATCTCTACAAGGAAAATTGAGGACATACTGCCTCATTATAATATATAAATACAACGTGTCTCCAGCCTATGGACACAGAATAAGTACTCGCGTAATACTAGTTCTCACAAATACTGAGAAACAGTTTTTGTTTTAATTAGTAGTAATATCAAAGGCTTTTTTTTTCTAACAAATTGAATTCCAGATAAACGACCGAAAAATGTAGCATTCTGTATAATTATTGACACGAATAAGATGAAAAGAGATGCCTGTGTGAGTGAGACACGCGTATCAGTCAAAGACAGGGATATTGTGTGTGTGTGGAATAGGTGAATGTCTGATAGACTAAATAGAGGGCTATAGATAGCGAAAATAAAGGCAAAAAAAAAACCGATGTTTTCTCGGTAAATACTACCTACACTGATTGTTATAATAATTTTCATACTGGTCAAAAGTACTCTATAAACGTCTACTGATCGTCTATCTCCATAGGCTGAGGACATGTTGCGTGTATTTATTTATATACTTGTGTACGTAGGTAAGGAAGTTTACGTTGTTTTTGTACTTACGTCTACCTCGTTGCCACATTCTGCTTTTCTTATTTTCCTCAATCACCCAAAGGTTAGTTGAAAAAGATCCTTTAGAGGGATAAATTCGCTTTTGTACATTCCATTTCTGTAAATATTGTATTTGAATTAATGTATTTGTTTACGATAAGTTTACATACATACATACATACTTTCTTTGCGCTTTTCCCGATTTCTTTCCGTTACGTTGTCTGTCCGTCAGTCAATCAGTCAGTCACGAGTAAGTTTTATATGTAAACAAGCTTTTGCCCGCGACGTCATCCACGTAGATTCAGATTATCGTTATTCCCTCGGAAGCAAGTAAATTTTTTGGGATGGAAAGTAGTCTAAGTGGGTATAAGCTAGGGAATGCAATTTACCGGTTATAATCGGTTTTAACCGGTTATTTTCATACCAAAACGGTTAATAACCGGTTAAATTGCATTCCCTAGTATAAGCTATCTCCGTTTCTAATTTAATCAATTTCGTCAATTTGGTGTAGCGTGAAGGAGTAACAAACTAACACACAAACTTTCGCATTTAAAATAATTAGTAGGATAAAAATGATGATTTTGATCACGTTAACTATCGAATATTATTTAATTAATAATAATTTTACAAACTATATTGTGAAACACTAAAACGCAACTCTAAAAAGAAAGATTATGGATCGTATTAAATAATTTTATTCTTCTCTACAATAATTAAAACGAACATCAAAATAAAAATAATACTTTTAGAAATGCAATAAGTGAACTCTACGGTGTAGTGTGAAATATTTTTTCTCCTCCTTTATTAAAGTTTCCGGTCCAGCAAAATATAATTTTCCTCCCTTGTTTAGAAAATTTATCACGTAACGCGGCGGGGTGGATATTGCAAGTAACGTGACGGTATACTTTATTATTATCTTTTCGTTATTATGTCTAAGGACTTGGTTTAAATAATGTTCTGTAGCAAAACGAATTAACTATCAAAATACAAAAACAAAACGTGAAATTTAAAGCGGAAATAAATTAAGGTTATTTTTAAGTTTGTTTTTTGTTTCTTTTTTATTTTACTTTTTAATTGTTTTTGTGTAGCCGTGTGGTGGCCGGCTTAGAAAAGTGCCACTCCATGTCTTCCTGTGGTAGTCGTAAGAGACGACTAAGGGATTAAAGTTTTGTAGTATTGTTAGGCGATGGGCTTGCAACCTGTCACTAATATACACATGGTAAACATCTTAGCCTGTTGTGCAAAATGTGGTTATAGGATTAACAACAGGTCGTTAGAGTTGTTGGTAATTCTATAACTGTGCCTACCCCACTCTTTTGCCTTGAACGATTTGGATTTTGACAAAATGGGATATTGCTACTTAAAACGATTGGAAATCCCAATTAACACGTTTGCCCACGGTGCCGTTTCACTGAGAATTTCCGCTATGCCGGCCGAAATTGACGAGAACACACACGGTGTGTCTCTGACATAGGAGTAAGATTTCATATTTTTATGGACACACATGTTGTGTCATCGGCATCGGAAGAAGATTTTTATTTTTTTATGGACACATGTTGTGTTACCGGCATAGGAGTAAGGTTTTCATATTTTTATGGACATACATGTTGTGTCTCTGGCATAGGAGTAAGATTTTTAGGACACACGTTGTGTCACCGGGGGCGAACGTGTTAATGTTTTGTCACAAATGCCATTAACTGATAAGTAATGTAACAATGCAGTTGTTACGCTCCTTACCTGTGTGCATTTTATAGACAAACTAGCCTTAATATCACTTAAATATCACGTAAAATCACTTCCACATCTTGAATTTGTTTATCAACATCTGTAACTGTCAAACAGACTGCACATCACTATAGATTAGCGGTGATGTGACATTCCTATATTGACATTGTCAAATGTTAGCGACGCTTAGCCAACAGATGGCGGCACTAGCTTTACCTCTTGTAATCTTCAATTCTTTTATTAAATTACCAGTCAACGTACCTAAATGTTAATAATCATTTAATAATATAATCAACATAATTAAGTACAATTAAATATTGATCATCGTTCTTTTTATGTAGGTAAATTATTTTTATTCAGCGCATGAGAAAATAATTGAGGGTAAGTTGGTGTCTTTCATACATGACCAGTTATTTTCCACTCACGACGCGCAGTAACTTGCTACGATTCCTTTGTTCGCCCTTCTAACGTTCAAAATTAACCGAAAAGGGCGAAAGGTTATAAATAGGCCACGTTCACTTCATTCGGCCTCTTTGCCGCCTCAACTCTTACCGTGAAACAATTGGTGATACACATCATTGTTACGTTATTACTTTTACCTATACCTTAGAATCGGTGCAATTCCCCAAATCGGGTAAGTGAGTGCAACGAACTAATTACCTATCTATCTTATTTCTATTTTGCTGTGTACTGTATTTGTGTTTTTACATTTTATTATAACTAACTGTGTTTTCTAAATTCTTCCAAATTGTTCTTATAACCTTTTTGTCTAAATATCTGACCGTTACTTCATAACGGTCATTAGTATCTACTGAATTGTTCTTCCGGCTTCGCTTCATTTTCTATATTGTAACTCCGTTCCGATAGTTCTTGCCACCGCCAATAATTAAACTACGCGCTATTCCCTCGGGGTTCACCCCTCAACGGCGGCTGGCATGGACTATCCCAATGCTGGACACCAGGCTCACACAGCCAATGCTTGGGTTTTCCAGGGAGCAACGCTAGGGGTATAACTACGCTGGGAGCAACGCTAGGGGTATAACTACGCTAGGAGCAACGCTAGGGGTATAGCTACGCTAGGAGCTACGCTACTGCAACGCTAGAAGTACAGCTCCGCTAGGAGCCTACCATTGCCGAGTCGGGTTCTACGCCCTGACTTTCTTCTGTCGACTACTTGGCCGGAGCGGCCTCTACCGCTGGTGACCAGGATCGTCGTGTGGGTTCCGGTGCTACACACCGGGTGCTACCCCCGACGCCAGGGTCCTGTCATCGCACGCCGTCGGGCTGCCGACGGCTTCATCTCTGCCGCTCCACGTCACCAAACTGCGAGGGAAGTGCTAGCTCGCTTCGCAGAACCAGACCACCCCTACGAACCTACCCTACCTCTTCTGTTCACACTACCGGCGTACTTTTCAATAAACCAATTAAACTACTTCGTGTTTTTTACTTGCCACCCGGTGGGACGTGGCAGTGGCGCCCTTTACGTGGTCTAAGTCTGGTTCTGTGTAGTGATTAATTGTTGGTGTGTGTGTTTTTGTGTAATTTTTGTTTTTTTGTATTTTCATGTTTTTTGATTTGCAATTCGCAGCAAGCTTTTAATGCCCGTGTGGTGTCCGGGCCTAGAGTAGTGCCACCCTCTTTCTATCCGAGGTGTCGTAAAAGTCGACTAAGGAATTTCCGGGGCCGTTTCTTCTAAACGGTCCATGCTAAGCTCACATCATTACACCCGGTGTGAGCTGACGCGCCGCCTTCTGCGGAACCTTTTACTTTGGGTGTCGCCTTCTGCGCACTACTACCTACCTACCTAACGTTTTTTTTTTCCCTTCTGGTTTTTTTTTCATTTTGCTTGCTGCGGGTTACAATAATTATATTCCTCTGCTTATTCTTCATACTTTGTAACGGAACGGAGAGTAGTTATTCTAGTTGGTTCGTTGCACTATATACCTACATATTTTTTTTTACTATCTACCTACATTTTTGTTTTGTGACTATCTACCCACATTTATCCGTAGAGTTAAATCATGGCTGAGGTTAAATTTCTCTCTTTACAAAAGGATGAGCTTACCTATGAGGTGATCATCCGCGGTTCTACATCGGCTGATTTTAATGTGGGTGATATAGTCTGGAAGAGAACCTATTTCTTAAGTGACAAGTCACAACATTTTAGTAAAAAACTAGCACCAAAATTTGTAAAATGCCGTGTGATTTCTAAAAATTAACGTTAGTCTATGTATTGCAGGATTTGTCCGGCAAGGACTTAGGCACGTGGCATATCAAGGACCTAAAACTTGTAAATTCTAAATAATCTATTTCTACTATACTGTTACTACATTCTAAAATTATTTCTGTGCTGGCAGAATTATTTCTGACTTGTAGATTCTTTATATATTTTTTAAACATGATTTTCTTTTTGTTTTTTTTTATTTGCATTACACCACCCAGTTGTTAAACTTTAAAATCTCTTTACTAGTCGAACTACAAAGCCTTTCACTCAAGCGGTTGGTAACTTGAAAAATAAGCCCTACCTTGACCACTACTTAAGATTGCAGCTATGCTTTCTTCATCTAACATACGTGCCCCGAGCGGATAGTGACTCGTTAAATAAGCCCTTGCCCTGCATGTATCGTTAGGTGATCTATATATAGGACGGGTGGTGATCCTATGACGATGTTTAGAGGAAGGTTTAACAGATTTTCATCCAGTTCCATCTAGCCATTTTATTTTTGCGTCAGAGTCAACTAAATTGCCTAAATAGTTTACTCACTTTGAAAGGATTTTCTGCTAGTTATGTATATGTGTGATGAATGAAAGAAGTTTGAATGTGTAGACGTAAAAGTTTTTCTTAGGCGGATTTTTATCTTAGGATCAAAATCCTTACTGGAGAAGGGGGGGTACTGTAACAATGCAGTTGTTACGCTCCTTACCTGTGTGCATTTTATAGACAAACTAGCCTTAATATCACTTAAATATCACGTAAAATCACTTCCACATCTTGAATTTGTTTATCAACATCTGTAACTGTCAAACAGACTGCACATCACTATAGATTAGCGGTGATGTGACATTCCTATATTGACATTGTCAAATGTTAGCGACGCTTAGCCAACAGATGGCGGCACTAGCTTTACCTCTTGTAATCTTCAATTCTTTTATTAAATTACCAGTCAACGTACCTAAATGTTAATAATCATTTAATAATATAATCAACATAATTAAGTACAATTAAATATTGATCATCGTTCTTTTTATGTAGGTAAATTATTTTTATTCAGCGCATGAGAAAATAATTGAGGGTAAGTTGGTGTCTTTCATACATGACCAGTTATTTTCCACTCACGACGCGCAGTAACTTGCTACGATTCCTTTGTTCGCCCTTCTAACGTTCAAAATTAACCGAAAAGGGCGAAAGGTTATAAATAGGCCACGTTCACTTCATTCGGCCTCTTTGCCGCCTCAACTCTTACCGTGAAACAATTGGTGATACACATCATTGTTACGTTATTACTTTTACCTATACCTTAGAATCGGTGCAATTCCCCAAATCGGGTAAGTGAGTGCAACGAACTAATTACCTATCTATCTTATTTCTATTTTGCTGTGTACTGTATTTGTGTTTTTACATTTTATTATAACTAACTGTGTTTTCTAAATTCTTCCAAATTGTTCTTATAACCTTTTTGTCTAAATATCTGACCGTTACTTCATAACGGTCATTAGTATCTACTAAATTGTTCTTCCGGCTTCGCTTCATTTTCTTTATTGTAACTCCGTTCCGATAGTTCTTGCCACCGCCAATAATTAAACTACGCGCTATTCCCTCGGGGCTTCACCCCTCAACGGCGGCTGGCATGGACTATCCCAATGCTGGACACCAGGCTCACACAGCCAATGCTTGGGTTTTCCAGGGAGCAACGCTAGGGGTATAACTACGCTGGAAGCAACGCTAGGGGTATAACTACGCTGGGAGCAACGCTAGGAGTATAACTACGCTAGGAGCAACGCTAGGGGTATAACTACGCTAGGAGCAACGCTAGGAGTATAACTACGCTAGGACCAACGCTAGGGATATAACTACGCTAGGAGCAACGCTAGGGGTATAACTACGCTAGGAGCAACGCTAGGGGTATAGCTACGCTAGGAGCTACGCTACTGCAACGCTAGAAGTACAGCTCCGCTAGGAGCCTACCATTGCCGAGTCGGGTTCTACGCCCTGACTTTCTTCTGTCGACTACTTGGCCGGAGCGGCCTCTACCGCTGGTGACCAGGATCGTCGTGTGGGTTCCGGTGCTACACACCGGGTGCTACCCCCGACGCCAGGGTCCTGTCATCGCACGCCGTCGGGCTGCCGACGGCTTCATCTCTGCCGCTCCACGTCACCAAACTGCGAGGGAAGTGCTAGCTCGCTTCGCAGAACCAGACCACCCCTACGAACCTACCCTACCTCTTCTGTTCACACTACCGGCGTACTTTTCAATAAACCAATTAAACTACTTCGTGTTTTTTACTTGCCACCCGGTGGGACGTGGCAGTAATCATGGTGTTTTCTGATATTAAAACCCAGGATCAAAACGACTACATTTATGGGCACATTAGCCCAGTTGGTAAATCTTGCCTACGAAGCTAGCTGTCCCGGGTTCAAATCTAGTAAGGAAAAATATCTGTGTGATGAGCGGGAATGTTTGTTCCTGAATCCTGGATGTTTTCTATGTATTTAAGTATATATTTTTCACTATAAGTAGGTTTATCATTGTCTAGTACCCGTAGCAAGCCTGGAGCTTATTTTGAGACTAGGATCAATTGCGTAAGATTCCCTCTGTTATATTTTTTTATATGCCGATATCAAAATTTAACTCAAAGTTAGTTGATGCTGACTTACCTACCATCGATTTTTCCACAGTGGAATAGAACTTACTCTGAGATTAGTCTAAACAATCTAGGTATAAGACCCTATTCTTGCTTGGTCGAATCCGCCCTTAGTCGTTCCTTAGTAACGATTTTCCACAAGTTTGGAAAAGGAATGAGTTAATCTTCTCTAAAATGTCTCTGTAAACGGCAGAAATTAATCTAATCTATCCACTTTATCGGTCTGAACAACACATTGAATGTTTCAGAACATTTACACACACGATATTGCTAGATTTTGGAAGGATAAAGCCTTGTTGTGATTACGTCAATACCATACACCGGATTGACGGGGGCAAAAATGTACCAGTGCTAGTGATTCATTAAATGTCGACTAAGATTATCGACATCGATAAATAGTAGATTATGAAATTGTTGCATAATGAGGGGTATTAAACCACGAGTGTGTGTTTAAGATCCGAGCCCCTAGCGCGATTTTGTTTGAAGAAGAATTACTGTTTATGCTGTGATATGTTTTCCAATAAATAATTTCCTCATATCGAACGTATTAAGTTCCGTTTTGGTAAAATGTTCTCAAGCGTATCCCCTTTGACAGTCCGGTTGCTCGTTTGGGGTTGAAACCTTTGCACGTTGATGGAAAAAGACGGAGATTGAGTCTAAAATTATTGGTTAAAATTTTAGTTGAACATACCGCATCTTTAGAATTATAGTGACCTAATTAGCAAATTTTGGATTTCGAGTTAGGTCTCTACAGTAATCAATTTATGACTCGAAGTAAAAACCCTGAAAATTTTGAACTAGGTCACTATAATTCTAAAGGAGCGATACATAATTTATGCCTTAAACTAAATCAGTCTCTTTTCGCAAGTCGTCATCATAACTGGCCAATATTTAGTTTCTTACATTTCACAGATATTTATTTTTATTACATCCCAGCGTTAAACTCAACTTTCTTGAAACTCTCTTTTTAATTATTTTAATTATAGTTACAAGTCTAAATTAACCTAATTAACGTTGAGATCGTTAAAATATATCCTGTAAATAAACCATTGTAAGAGAAAACTGCGTTCGGCGAAATGAAAATTCTTTTAGACAAATGCCTGCCCATTTATATTTGCCTAGTGGGTAGAAACATAGGTATTTAATTTTAAAAAATGGGTATTTACTATAAAATGGGCGGTGGTGATTACTTCCCATCAGGTAAAACTAGCAATGTACAAGTTGCAGAATATTCTCAGAAGTTAAGAAATCTTCTCAAGAAATTACCGAGAATATTATCGGAAACATTTGAGAGCATTGAGAATATTCTCTTTCCATACAAAGTTTAAGAATATTCTTGGAAATTTCAGAGAATTTCTCATAAGAAACTTTCACATTTTGAGAAGTTACTTTTCGGTACAATGCTAGGTAAAACACATGCTAGTTTGCCTCCCTCTCTTAGGGTAAAAGTGGGATAGTTGCCCCAAGAGGATAGATGCCCCGAATTTAAAATCAAAATTTACAAACATTACACAGCCGCAGCGAATGCTTTTAAGTAAAGGCACAGAATAAGTAATAGTACAAGTACAGAAGCGACTCTCTGTGACAGCAAACATGCGAATTTAAACCTATTCAGAACGCGGGAACGATAATAATACAAGTGCACGCACGGAAGTGACCTTGGTTACATTTTTGCGATCGATAGTGGGGGCGCCCCTAACGAGGCAAAATGCACCTTAAATCTGCGCCGCGAGAGTCTGTATTATTTCGCCCGTCATGAGCTTTACTGACTCCGCCCACCTCCCAGGGCTGGCACTTACTTGTACTATTTATTTCCGTGGTTGTTGTAAGAAAACAAATTGAATTAATGATAATTTCGTCGGCTTAGTGCAAGAAGTCACTAATGGCATAAAATCACTAAGTACAGGTACAAGCACAGGCGGATTCGCCGCGACTTACTCTTTCTAACGCACGGATCCATTTTTTTTTACATTGAATAATTTCGATGTTACAGCCATGACATTAAGTCATTAACTTAACTTTTTGCCTTATTGATTTGATGTAAATTGGTTTAGACCATTACTAACTTTAAACAAAACAAATTTGTTATTTTTTATCTTTTTATTTTGTTTAAATATTCACTTTTGTTACTTATCAACTTTAAAAAATAAAACAATATGAATAAAGCTATGAAAGTATTTGAGCTAGAATTCATTATATGCACATAGTTACTTTTAGCAAACCGTAAAACGAAAATAAAAGTTATTATCATGCTTTAATGATTTTTAACAAAATGAGCATTGGATGCACATTACCACTTTTACTTTAGTATAAAATAACTAAAGCACTTTATAAAGTTTAAAAAAACTAGGAGACAGCATTAATGGCAATCAGAATGATTTCTTAAAGTAATTAATGATATTTATCGATTTTTGTTATGTCCAAAGACATGTAATTCACGTGATTAAATTATGGTTAGTGACTTTTGGCAAATAACTTGTAGGAATTTGAACACCTTTAGTGAAATATTCTTGCACAACAGTTCATATTTCAACTCATTTATACCTACGAGTACGTCTTGCTCTCGCGGTAACGGGGCGGGGGTTCGGCCACCGCGATCGAAGTCATACCGTTGCGGCTGCGACCGGGGATGGACGTTACGCGAGAAGTTAGTGATTTCTTACAAAATGAAGCGAAATGGTATTAAATTTAAGGCAGGACGAGGATCTTTGATGTTAGAAAAGATTCTAAATAAGGAGAATGAAGATCACAGCGTAACTACATACATACATACATACATAAACTCACGTCTTTATTCCCAGAGTGGGGTAGGGAGAGTAGTAGTAGCGTAACTACTTTTGTCATATATTTATAATAAGATACGTGCAAATTACTTTATGCTGTTAAGGTGTAGGTAAGTAAGTATTTCATTTGCGAAATACCAATTTTGTCCTTAGGGCGAGATTTTGTATAGGTACCTAGGTTTTGTTTTTGACTTTTTGACTGGTAAGATCAGTGATATTGACGATAATGAGTTGGAAACAAAAGCACTCAAAAAAATTTAAACAAAACTGTCGTCAAAAGGATTTTATACTCGCGAACATATCAGTAAATCCTCCACAAAGGTGTTACGTAAAAGCAGTTAGAAAACGAACCATGTCACGTTCATATTTTTTTTCTAATGATGAAGGTAAAATCAAGGTATGTGAAAAGTTTTTTAAAAGTACCCTCTGTATTTCAAACGGCCCTATAAACAATGCATTTTCCAAGGTTGGCAGTTCTGGTCTTTTTGAAGAAGAAGACCAACGTGGTAAGCATGTTGCTCACAATAAACCCAAACAAGACGATATAGATTTTATAAAACAACACATCGAATCATTCCCTACAATGGAATCGCACTATTGCCGAAAAACATCGTCAAAACTCTATTTAGATGGCACGCTATCTATTTCAAGAATGTACGAACTTTATACAGAGGAATGCAAAAAAGCGTCTCGGACTTCTGTTACTATAAACGTGTACAGAAATGTATTTGGAACTGAATATAATTTGGATTTTCACAATCCAAAAAAAGACCAATGTCTAACATGTCATAAGTATAACAGTATCAAAAATACAAACGGACCCGATCTTGAATCTTGGAAACAAAAATATGACTTACACATTTCACTAAAAGAACAAAGTCGAGAAGCCAAAGAATTGGACAAAATTCGTGCTAATGAAGATGAAAGCTTTAATTCAATAACCTTAGATTTACAAAAGGTACTTCATATCCCAAACGGAACTGTTTCTATTCTTTATTACCTACGCAAATTGAATGTGTGAACCAGAGATAACAAAAGCCGTCATTGGGAGTGCGAGCTTCATAAATGGTAGCATTGTGAAGCTCGCACTCCCAATGACGGCTTTTGTTATCTCTGGTCTGAGCTGGATGGCAAAAAAAGAAGCGATGAGGTGGGTACGGCTTTGTATCTATGGATAAAACGTCTCCCATCTACTGTAAAAGAGATTTCCATATTCACTGACACCTGTGGAGGCCAAAATCGTAATCAATTCCTTTTAAGCCTGCAGTTGTATTTAGTTCAGACAACTCATCACGAGGTAAAAGAACATAAATATTTAGAGTCTGGTCATACACATATGGAGGTAGATAGCATGCACAGTGCGATTGAGAACCAATTGCGTTTAATGCCAGTGTACTCAATGATAGACTTCTGTAATGTTATTCGATTAGCAAGATCAAACAGAAAAAATAAGAAAAATGAAACCCTGAAAAAACCGTACGAAACGATAGTTATGAATCACACAGATATTTTGAACCTAAACGACTTGAGAGATAACTTGATGCAGAATCGATCGATTGACGTCAATGGAGAAAAACTGCGATGGCTTAAAGGGAAATTTTTTCGACTAGAGAAAAAAAGGCCGAATGTTGTTTTATACAGATACGATTTCAAATCTGAGTATAAAGAATTTCACGTATTAAAAAGTAATACATCCGAATCTATGGCCCCAATAAAACAACTGCGAAAACGTAAGCTTGAAAAACCCATACAGGGTTTCAATTATAACACTTACATTTTGAGAAAAGCTTACAACCAACACTCTAGCTAAAAAAAGGACTTACTAAAAATGTGCAATGAAAAAATTATACCCGCGGAACTTCTGGAACCACTGGTACCAGAACTTGACAGCCAAAGAAAGTCGTGATTATGTACCTGAAGAAATGTCTTCAAACTCAGAAGACGAAGAGTAAAAAAGATGGATGACTAGGTTTTTTAACTCTTTTTCGTACTTACAGTATTAGTTCAAAATCAAAGGCTGATCTTTTTATTTTAATACTTTTAGAAGTTTTTATGTTTTATAACAGTCAGTAAGTTGTGCTTGCTGTGAGTGTCTGGGATTATAATATAATATTAAGTTCCTCTATAAAAAAAAAACATTTTTTAGTTATTTTAGTTTGGAGTTACAAATAACGCCATTTTGAGAATTTTATGTTATTTTTGTGGTTTTGTTGAGTTTATATCTGTGAAGTAGAGTTTTTAAAACTGTTTATGCGTTGTTAATTAGTAAATAATGTTCATAAAGTTTCTAAGGTAATAATTAAGACTGATGAAACCAAATTTCTCGTTTAAAACTGTGTTTCTCGATTTAATTGTGATTAAAATAAAAAATAACTAATTGTAAGTTCCCTTAAAGCGAGAAAGACAAAAAGTCACTAACTACATATTTAGGCTTTTAAAAAAGTTATTTGGAATTATTGTACAAAGTTTTTAATTGGTTTTGATACTAAATATATTTAGCTAACCACTTGTGTTTAATTTTTAAATCTAGACCCGAACCTACAATAATAATGTTCATTTGACTAAGTCAAAACTTTGGGCCCGTTTTTCTCGGACTTGACTTTTTGTGGGTTAATGACTTCTTGCACTAAGCCGACGATTTGTAGTTTTTTTATGTAGTTCTTACTTAAATGACGAGAAAAAATAGTTCATGCCTGGAGGGCTTGCAAAAGTTGTCCGCGACTTGTTTGTTGTTTGCTCCGATCTCCCTTTCCATCTAAGTAATAAGACGTAGTTTACTAGTATTAAACTTCAAAATATATCGACGACCGTAATCTAAATTGACGTAAGGGACAAAATGGCGAAAATGAGTTATGAATGGAGTTCTGTTCAGTTTTTTTTTCTCTATCGATTGGTATAGGTGACATCTCAATAGCCGTAAAAAACATGCCCCTTACAGCCTTAAAAAAATGTTACTTTGACTCCGTATTTCAAACAAATACGACGTATCGATAGCAATAAAAAAAAGTTCATTTACTTCTTGGTGTAACATTCATCTTCGCAATTTACCTAACGCTGTAAGGAGCCATTAAATAAGTAAAGGTCCGATACATCATTTAACGTTCTCAAAATTATCTACAAAAACAAAATTCATTCTATCACAATTAGATGTAACTATAATTTTCTAAATTTATCTACGTCGTAAAAGACTATTTTGTACTCAAGCAATTGTACGATACGCAGTTTTGCTTTCACAAATGTAAGGCAACAGTGACCCTTACGGTAATTTGTAATTGTTTCAAATGTTTGCTAAGAGTATATACGACATTTTTTCACAAGTTAAATGTCAAAACTACCGTCCCTTACATTAAAACATAGCTGCAAAATTTTAACTATTACCAAAAATGTAAGCGTTATCTCTTTCGTTAGATGGCATACGAAGTGTTCGTCAATATAGCTAAATTAGTCTAACGCACTTAAAGTGGCTGGAGGGTGAAAGAGATCTCACTATCACCTCGTGTATCAAAAACATTGCAGAAGGAGCATGTCGCTCCTGGTAGTGGTTGACAATGTTGCCGCTTCATCTGATTTTTAGGAAATCTACTGAATTTTCTTGACAATCTTTTGATTTTTGAGCCTTGGACTTCGATTGAAAATATGGCTATAAATGCATTTAAAATAATATTCCAAGGGCTTGTTTGTTTGTGCAAACAGAGTATAAAGTATTTACAATAAACACGGCACGTGACAACTATAATTTTTCAATAGAAATAAAATAAAATGGTTTTAATGAGAATACTCTATACATAATTCAATTGTTAGTTTTCCAATAAAGCGTTTACATACATACATACGAACAAGAAAAAAACAGTTTTATAATCGTTTATTCAAAGGTATGTTCGACTGATAAAAAAACTATTCGTTTTTCAAATTACACCTGGCTACACTGAATTAAGTGCTGCCGCTGCTTGCTCAGTTCTGTTTTGCACGAGCACTCGTCTTCACGCACGTTTAAGTACTTAATAATAAGGAAGGCAACCGAGATTTGATAACGATGAATAGGAACAGTATTGAATCACTCTTAGCTCGACGCAATAAATTACTGCGGGATCGAGAAGAGTTATTGCAGTAAGTATTTTATTTAATAAAGTATCAAGGTTTCGGCTACATGCAATTACCGTGTTTGTGTCTTCTTATGTAGGTATATTATTTTGCAAGTCTTTAGAAATGCTATGCTAACCAAAATACTTTGTTACGTTTGTAAATACATTAAAATATATCTATTCATTCTTGGTATTGCGACATAACTAAGTTACTTGTGTGCTATTTTGTTAAAATAAACTTAATAGAGGACCAAACTATTGTTTAAAGTACTAATCTATACTTTAAACAATAGTTTGGTCCTTTATTAAGTTTATTTTAAGAATTTTTGGTCCGTTTATACAACGCTGGTATCTGAACACCAGTAAGTATTTCGACCCTATTAAGATAGCATTTGACCTAATTGTACTACTATTATTAAGTTCTAATTGATCCTGTCGAATTAAAATTGCTTATGTTTTTACATTTCTAATCGTTTTTACACCGAATAGTGTATTTTGTTTTATTTTATTACTTGTTACTAGCTATCGACATATTAAAGAGAGCTCATAATGGCGTATAATATAATAGTGATGTATCGTTGCAATATATATATTATAAAAACACTCGTTTACAATAACACGAGAGCAACGAATAACTTTCATAAGAATTGTCTCATCTCTATTACTTCTTCAGAACACTTCACTTTAATTAAAAACCTTGTATATTGCCGATAGTAAAAGAAAAATGAAGATTTAAATAGTGAAAGTCCTGTAAACACACAAGTACCACTACATAATTGCGATTCCGAGCTCTGGCAAATTATGTCTATACTTACATGATTGATCTCTTAATTTTTCTAATAAATAACACATTTACATTTTATGTTTTGGTTTATTATTTCACCTAAGATAATTTCCCATGTACCTTTTACGCCCTGTCATTGATTAGTTTCAATGGAGTTACGACCACTTTAATTTCGTTTCTTTCAATTTATTTGTAGATACATCAAATTCACTCTAAAGTCAACTGTTGAAGAAGGGTGTATTGGACATAATGAATTATTTTTTTTGACGTAAGGGACATGCTATCTCAGTGACTAAGCGTTAAATGATAAATTGAATTATTTGTAGTTAAAGGGTTAAAGAAAATAAGTAATTGGCTATTATCAGTTACATGATACGTAAACAAACAAAAAAAATATGAATTTAAAATGAAAAAACAAAACAGTTTTTTGGCTCTCCTGAAAAGTAGCAATTTGTCCCTTACGTCAATTTAGATTACGGTCGTCGATATGTTAATTTAATTATTTATTTTTTGGCATTTTGCTGTAATGTGATAAATGCCAAATTTTTAGTTTTATTGAATCCCGACTGTTCTTATACTGTTGCACATTGCACACCTGTAATTGGTACTAACTATTTAACTATTTTCTTTATACATACCTTTTGTATTTGTATTTGTCTGTACAACTATTGGTGTGTCTAATTGAATAAATAAATAAAATAAACAACTCAATATAGACCTTAAAACTTTTTGTTTGTTATAAACTCAAGTACTATCGTTACCTACTCCGTTACTTAGAAAAGCTGCCATTTGTTTGTGTGTTGTATGTTTACCTTATATCCAGCACATGCTGACCTTGCTTTAGCAGGCAGTTAATAGTACTGGGAGATCTACTTACTTACACTGAACGCTGTTTAAGGCAAGTAGATAACTAGTTTTTGGTCCGAATAAGTTGAAAACTGCGAAACTGCGGACGGGTCGTTAATAAAATAAATAATATTATACCGCTCTTATTGCGTCGAGGATTCAAAACTGTAGGTACTGATTGTGTCAGTAATTAAGTCCAGCTACTCGTAACTACCTATCTAGATCGAAGTTATTAATAATATTAATAATAATCTTACCTTTTGTCATCCTGAGGTAGGTTAAAAAAAGATAATTCGACATTGGAGTTATTATTTAAGCACCCGTATGCGATGCAGTACTTTTTGCCTTTTCGATTAGTCATATTCGTATAAGTGCGTATTCAAACAAAAACTTTGGCAGCGCACGGCGGCGCGCGTCGAGCCGAGCGCTCGCGTGACACTCAACTGATTCGCCCCTTGCAAGGGGCAGCACATTTTGAAGGCGATAGCGTGGAGTGTCACCGGCCTGGTAAAGGTCGCCCCCCCGCCCCGCCAATATGCGTTTGGCAGCCGCGAGCAACGGTCGATTCGCGCGTAATAAATAAAAGTTCGATGCTTCGCTCAGGGTCGCGGCGGATTACGATATTGAAGGATTTTTGGAAGTGTGTAACTTTTAATAGTGTGAAGTAAGTATATTTTATTTTATCGTTATTTGCAAGTGTATGGTTCAAATATGACCTATAAGTACAGGTTTGGAAATTTTACTAACAACATTATTATTTTTTAAATAGGGGCATCTATGCCTATCAAAAAGGATAGATGCCTCGATGCCTTGTGAGTATAGATGCCCTTAAGGGCATCTATCCCCATAGGGTTTAAGGTGAAGCTTGCATGGCCTTTAATTTTATTAACGCTTGGTTTTAGCATGCCTCGTAAATATCAGAGGAAGGCTGGCGCTCGTGCACGTGGTCAATGGAGGCAAGAGACCTTAACAGCCGTTTTGGATGAGATATCGAAAGGCAATATGGGAATGGGGAGAACATTAAGGAGAAGATTTTTAAACAAAAATACTGAAAAAAAAACACTGGGTAAGCAAATGTTTCTTGACTGGATCGATTTAAAAAACACATTTACCAAAAATAATGAAACTGAGATTACCTATAAGTACTGTTTTTTTTTTTCAGGAAAACATCCTATTCTTGATTTTGCTAACGAAAAACGTTTGGTGGGGCACTTCCGGAAATTGGAAAAAGCTGGTTTGTTATAATTTTAACCACAGTCTTATGTGACATTTAAACAGATTAAAATAAAACATATTAATTATACTTGGCTTTAATTAATCCCAAAGGGCAACTATCCTCATAGTGATAAAAGCATCAGGGCATCTAACCCATACAATAGGCATCTATCCTCACAACTAGTACTCTGAAAATATTTTTTTTTTAAATATTATTGTTATTTTTTTACGCAATTGCTCTTAACCAAGTAGTAACTAATAGACATGGTTTTCATTACAAATAATAATCTGTTGATTTATTATTGTATTTTCAGAAATAATTGACATTTTCAAAATGTGGGGCAACTATCCCACTTTTACCCTATGAAAAAAAATACTAATGGTAGTCGAATTTCCTATAAACCATAAAGAAGGAAGAAAATACCTAGATAATATTTGATCTTGTGGATCCTTACTAACAACTTCCATCGGACATACATTATCTTTTACTGGCAATATAAAAAGAGCCGTCTTAATACAATCAAATTTCATACGATAACAAAGCAATATAGCCTAATGCAATGTGGAATTCAGCGCCAGTTGGTATGTATACTTGTTTACATTATACATGCGAATAATATACGGGTATATAATACTGACCAGCATATCACTGCGTAAAAATAGCAAATTTATTAAGAAAAAGGCAATTATTCTCTGTAATAATAATTAATATTATAGTTGTGTGAGTTGTTGACTACTTTTCAAAACACGTCAGAAAAAAATAACTTTTTCTTCACATCTTAACTAAACTAAGCACGGTCGGGAAACTTTGATTTGATTTATACTCGTAACGTCACTATGACAAATAGTACCTGCTTTAGATGGTAGAATTTTATTATAATTATTATAAAAAAATACGTTTCACTGGAGTTTCTAGCAAACCCTCCTTCTTTGCAATCATCTCTTCAGAAGCGCTAGTAGATTCACTCCATATTCCCAACGTGTTAAAAAATCTTATGTGGCCAATTTATTCAATACCTAAATAATTTTAAACTTCACACATTCGTCAAAGTTTCATCTTATAATTCACTTATTAATTCCCGGTTCCTACATTCAAGAAACGAATCGTTTTCCTTACGTCTCGTTAAAATTTGACATTTGCTACGTACAAAATGTGTCAAATTTTAACGAGACGTAAGGAAAACGGTTCGTTTCTTGAATATAGGAACCGGGCATAAGGGAACCTCCGACACCATCTCTTGTGCTGTCAACCGGCCATTTGAGCAATGACTCGACGGTATCGCACAAAGTGACTTAACGACAAAATCGGTCTTTGTCCCTGCCATACGAGTACAACATAGGTCCTCGTTATACATGACTAAGCCAACGTCCAAAACTGGACTTTACAATTAAATCATAAAAACAGACATTATTAAAAAGTAATGGTTTATTTTTTGGTATAGTCAGTTTGAGTTTTATTATAACCAGGATGTAACCAGGCAGTAAAATGTTTAACATATCCTTACCTGTCCATGCTTTTGTTGCGTTAAAGATTACATCACTGGCATTTTTAAGGGTTCTGCAGCGAAATGGAATAAAAACCGGTTTTAACCGGTTATTTTCATCCAAAAACGGTTAATGACCGATTAAATTGCATTCCCTACTCCCTGGTCGTTTCCATGATAGTGGTCATCAGCAGATTGCGTCCTTTACAATCGCGATAAACTTAGACGAAGCATAAAGGCATATAAACTGGGTCCATGATTTAAGTTTATACTTTTAGGTATTTAATTTTTTTTAAACAAAACTATCACGTGATATAGTTCGTCAGCTAACAGAAGCAGAACACCGATACGTCAATGTGCAATAAAACAGTTTTGATTGGCTGTTTAGAAAGGTCACGTGGTTTGGGTTGGTTACAATTTTTTTTAATATTTAAAAGTATAAATTATAGATAACAGTTCAACGGTGTGTTTCTAAAAATACCAAATTCAGTATCCTTAATACAGTATCCCTATTTCATGTTTGCTATGTTTTAAACTAAACTAAAATACTTGATGAACTCTTTAGTTTCGCCTTCTTTATCGGTCTATCCAAATGTCACAGCGACATTTTCCGAAACTATCAACGACACAAAATTGAATTTTTGAGCTCAATCCTCAGTTACCTATTTATATCGCGCATACAGATTTAAGTAAGTAAATAAAATTAAGAAATATTAAATCAAATTAAAAATTAAAAGGGGCTCCATACGAGAATAGTACGGAACTAGAGAATGCAATTCAACCGGTTATTAACCGTTTAGTTTCAAAATAACCGGTTAAAACCGGTTATTACCGGTTATTTACATTCCCGAGTTCAACTCGCACTTGGCTGTTTTTTATATTACATACTATACCACCGTCTTGGTATTATAAACATAATGAGGTTATGCTGAATTAGCCCCTAGACGGTCTTTATAGGCAATCATGTTATCACATGACGAGATAACTGAGGCAATGACATTATTATGGCTGTGATACTGGCAAATTACTCCTGGGAGTCGTTCCACTCAGCGGAATAATGATGTAACGGTGACGTCTACGATGGAATAAAGACATCCTGTAGCTACAAAACAAAGACTGAGTCACCAGGGATATGATTATTTTAAAAACGCGGTCAAACGAACGAACGAGTGGATTCGCAGCGGGGAGTTTCAGTAGTTTCGTCAGAGCGTACAAAACACTTTTCAGCGCGTGCTTTTTCAATTTATTATTTTTACGAGTATTATTTATTAATTTATTAAACCAGCAACAAAAATTACAAATAATACAAAAGCCCTGCAAAACTGTATTTGGGTCATTCTACTTTTATGCGCAGGTCGATTTTTTGACAAGTACTCTTCAAATAATATTTTTATAAAAACGTTAAAGTGCTCGGTTTTGTAATTTAATATTGAAATAGTTACACAACTTAGCTTACATTTAAAATTAACACTACATTTAAAAAGTCACTATAATTAACTTTAAAGTAGGTAACATAGTGGTCACGCATGTCCCCGCCATTTGTATGGAAAAAGTGTATTTACCGCTGTGTTACCAACTTTTCCTGATAAAATATCAATAAATTTAAAGTGTTTTGTTTTGAACTATTAAATTTAGTTGTTCCAGTTTCAATATAAGTCAAATTTACGTCTAAAAATGCTTTTAATTTCACCAATGATTATTATGCCCTAAAAAGCAGAATGACCCATTTAGTACAGTTTGACTGCAGGAAGACTTTAAAATAACAGTAAGTACTATAATCTTAATAATATACAATCTTTAGTTCGACACAATGGGTACCAATAATATAATTCTAAGGCAGTTTACCTAAAAGATATTTCTTTAGTTTTCTCTTAAATATACGTTTATTTTGCTCGAGACGGATGTCCTCAGGTAAACTGTTGAGAATATATGGCAGCGCTTTTTTAATTCGACAGCATGGCTTCTGTCGATGAGATATAAGGCTGCCTAATTCAAAATGCACACGCTAAAAAGTGTTATAAGCTGTCTCCATTCTAAATTTCATCTAAATCTGTCCAGCCGTTGCAGCGTGAAGGAGTAACAAACTAACACGCACACAAACTTTCGCATTTTTAGTATTAGTAAGAGTTTTATTTCTGAGTTATAAAGCAATAAAACGTTAAAATTATACCTTTAAAATGACGTCTAAACTTCATTTGAAATAACTTAAATTCTTCAATATTGGAAGACGAAATTGCAAGCCATAAAATAGCAATATTGGCAATTGACGTCGATATCGCCAGATCTATATTGCCAAACATCAATCGTTACCCTAAAATTGAGAAGTAAATTACACGTTCAGTTCAAAAAATGGCTTTTGTTTTATAGAAATATTTAAAAGCTGATTGTCTATTTGCTATTCAATTATCCTGTGCATATTTTTCGAAGACATAATATTGGTTGTTGAAAAATAAGTAAAAGTGTCGTATCATATCGTTCGTCATTTATTGAAAACAAATATGGCGTACCGCAGGGAAGTATTATTGGCCCACTTCTATTTCTAGTATACATCAATGATTTGCCTAATGCTCTTTCATATGACTGTATTTTGTTTGCAGACGATACTACTGTAATCATTGAAGGAAAAGAACTAGTTACCTATAACGATAATATTATTAATGCTTTGACTGAAACAATAAACTGGTTAACTATAAATAACCTCAAAGTAAACATAAGTAAAACCAAATTTATGCAATATTATACCTCCCAAAGTAAGCCAGTAAACTTAAATGTAAATTACGACGGCAAACCCATTGAAGAGATATCAGACACCAAATTCCTGGGGCTAACGATCGATTGTCATTGTGACTGGAAGGCTCATATAAGTAACCTATGTTCAAAAATAAATAGATTTGTGTATGCTCTAAGAAGGGTCCGTCTGGTGGTGTCTTTACAGGCCGCTATTACGGCCTATAATGGATACGTGGATTCTGCCCTGCGATATGGGGGAATTCCACAGACATAAATGACGTATTTCTAATACAAAAACGCTGTATAAGGGCAATTTTTGGACTCAAATATGATGATTCATGCCGACCATATTTTATTAAACATCGCATTTTAACAGTGCATAGTTTATATATCATGGAAGTGTGTCAATTTGTATATAAACATAAATATCTATTCAAACAAGTTTCTACAATGTCTTCTAGAACAGTACGAACACAATACCTATATAAACTATATAAACCTAGTGTAAGGCTAAAACTAGCCGCGAAAAATTGTTTTATGATGAGTATTGACATTTTTAATAAATTACCCGACTCATTTAAAATAATGGAAAAGCATGAATTTAGTACATCAGTTAAATCTTGGTTGCTAGATAAATGTTATTATAATTTAAAAGATTTCATGGAGCATCGTAAATAATTTAAATACCGTAAATTGTAAGTTTAAGATAAAAATATAAAAATATATGTACCTAAGTATAACCTATTGCATGCCGGACGACGGCTGACTGTGACGCACTTTTGATAGTAATGTAACACCAAATCACTGTATTTAATTACTCACATTCAAGCAATAAACGATTCATTCATTCAATAATCCACCTATGTGATTGCGTTTTTTATTAGATAACAGAACAAACAAGCGCGTTTAATCGAAATACCAGGAACATAAAAAACTTACAATATTGTAAAATGTATCTAGCAATTTCTTTTTATAATACTTATTCCTATTTTAACGCGTAGTTGTAATGTTATACGTATACATCACTTAACATTTTTAGTGTTCAAAAAAATACTATAATTAGTATCGTATTAATGTGAACTTTTTGTAATTTTTATTTCAATTAAAATTGCCAGGTGACACTTTTAAAGCATTTTGAATTGTAAAACAAATGTAGGTAACCTTAAAATGTTTCAAATTAAAACTAAAACTAGGGCAAATTAAAATGTTAAGAGCATTCCAATTAAAATAAAAAAGTTTAAATTAAAACGAAATAAAAATTAAAAAAGAGAGAGCCTGTTAGCTTTGTTCATTTCTGGTTACTGTTTTTCTTTAGTTTATATAATAATTCTTAGTAAGTACTACATTTTTGGGGTTGAGCGCTGCGTTCGTTTAGGAGCTGTGGCTAAAATATTATCGAATGGTTTTCTGGCTAATGTAATTAATATACCTACTTATAAGATACGTGTATTTTTATGGCAAATAAAGAATTATTATTATTATTATTATTAAAGTACCACAGATGTTGGCAGCATTTCGCATAGCAATGCTGCCAGCTTTGTGGTGTCCAGTTGTTTCTTTCACTATTTTTGAGATACCCTTTAAAGACCAATGGTCTCGACGCTTAAACTAACTTTTTTAAATAAGTCAAAACCCCACACCAAAATATTAGTTACCAAAACCCTTTTTCAAATTCTGTTTCGTAACCAACGTAACCCTTGCGAGTAAATGCTGCAATTTCAGGGAATTCCCAAATAGGTGTAAGACCTTTGAATTTGATTCATATAGGTATTCGAAATCGTTAGTGTGTAGGTACTTAACTAGAGGTCGGCACTGGACCAAATGCGCACTTAAAGCTGCCAGAATGTTAGTGATGGGGCGAGTGTGGGTTGTGAATACCGATATCGATAAAATGTTTGCGTGTTGTAAATATTGAGACGGACGGCCAGCGTGTTATTATAGCAACTAGAAGGGTTTTTATGTTTGTGTATATACTTTTATTATTTTTATGTTGGTATCTTATTTTTGTCATTATCAAAATGGTCCTAACGGAGGACTATTTTGTCGTTTGGCATTATAAGGTCAGTCCATTAGTTGTTTGGTGTTTGTTCTCTGGCTACGTTTTGTGTTTGTAAAAAGCACTCTATTAAGTGTTTTTCCATATTTTATACAAAATTTGTCGTTTTGAGTGGTAATGCGTTTAAATTTACACAAGACAAACAAAGTTGACTTTACTTTTATTTTACCAGACTGAAATCAAAGAAACGTGTGTTTCAAATCACTTGGTGAACGCAGGATGGCTAGCTCAATTAACCCGCGAATCTTTAATCCCTCGAATTTGTTCTATTCTGTTACATAAAGTAATGAGCTGTCACCAAAGGAGATATTTTCTTTCTGTCTTTAAAACATATAAGACACAGGAACATTTTCCACATAATTGGTTACGAACCAAAGGCAAGACCAAAGTAAGTCCAATAATACAAAGAAACGTCACCCATTACTCACATTTTGGCTGACAATGTCTTCTCATCGATATCGATGCTGCTCCCATCCCTAACCCAGCGAAGCGCGTAATCAGGTGACTGCTGGGCCGCGTCTGAATAACGAATAGCGACTGTGCGCGGGGCTCGACTCCCAGCGGAGCTCTATTGTGAGGATTTTAGGAACTAAGGACTTTATTAGCTAGTAAAGAGCTTTGGTGGTCTAGCGGCTTAACGCTCCCATCTATAGCTACAGTTATGGCTATATCATCGACCGTACCTAAGCAATATTGCTTTCGTGCAGATGATAGATAGCAATATTTCCCAGGGGGGTTATTATGACATAGCTATGCAGTTCATTTTACGGTGAGTGTAAAGGACGGAGCTATAGCAGTTGCATAACTCTATCCTTTTCTTTCAGCTTAAAATGAATGGCACAGATAGGTCATAATAACCCCACAGTAGGTACAGTCAGCTGCAGAGAAATGTAACCACCTTTGCTAGGAAACTTGTATGCAGGGGGGGTCACTTTTCTCTGCAGCTGACCGTACATGAACAAAACAGTATCAACTCAAAATCTTTGCTAGTTTTGTTTCAAGTTAATAGAAATTGAATTAAAGTTCATTTTTAAATACGGTTGTATTTTGAGTTACTACTGTTTTGACCTAGCAGTGCGATTACTGGGTTTATATTCTACTGGGTAGAATCGGGTAAACACTTTACAACATCATTTCATTCCATCAAAAGCCAATTAATCGCCGCATATTTTTTTTGATAATCACCATTTTAACCTAACCTAACCTACGCAATTATGGGCTACTAGCGAGCCAGCCTCGCTTCGCTTCTGTTTATGTGAGTATGATTAAAAAAGCCTATAGCCTTCCTCGATAAATGGGCTATCTAACACTGAAAGATTTTTTCAAATCGGACCAGTAGTTCCTGAGATTAGCGCGTTCAAGCAAACAAACAAACACACTCTTCAGCTTTAAAAAATTATGGTTTCAACAAAAAAAAGCGATCAATGCAATGAAATTTTATGAATTGATAGACTTGATGAAGTGAAATTAGATGTAATGTCTTACCAGGTAAAAGCATATTGATATTAATATGTTATTGTATCATTTTTAACTCGATCACCATTACTGTTGTAATTAAGAGTTATCATAACGTTGACAATATGATTTCGGTGTCTCCCAACACAGGCTTTTATTTTTGCTTACAGGGAGGCTCCATCTCTACATACATACATACATTAAATCACGCCTGTTTCCCAGAGGGGTAGGCAGATACCACTTCTTTCCACTTGCTACGATCTTGACAAATTTCCTTCGCTTCTTCCACATTCATACATCGAGTCATGCTCCATCTCTTAGATCATACTTTACGAGTACCGTAAAACTACTCAACTGTGGTCCCGGCCTACAACAATAGTCCAATTTTACTTTTTATATTATTCTAAAAATATGACAGATTTAGCTATAGCTACAGTTTAGAGCAGTAAATTTTAGGCCAAACAGTACATATACCCAGCAATAATAGCAGTAAGGTATCATATTTTAGAATAATGTAATGAGGAATATTGGACTATTGATGCAGGCTAGGACCATAGTTGAGTAGTTTTACGGTACGTGATTTTGCTGAATAAAAAAATTGAATTTTTGAATGATCAAAATATCACAAGCAATATGGTTTTACTGAGTAGTATAGAGGCATGAGATGTTGAATGGAGGACATGAGGAGATGAACGATGGAGTGTGTAGTGACGATATTAAGGGAGCTGAAAACATTAAAGAGAGGAATGGCATAGACGAAACGAGGCTTACATCAAAAAAAAGATAAAAAGATAAAAGATATTTATTCAGTAAGTAGGCCGCACGGGCACTTTTACACGTCATGAATCTACCAGCGCTTCCCAAGAGGAGACCACTGCCGAGAAGAAACGCCGCAAGAAACTCAGCAGTCAGTCATTTTTTAAACATGTTACAATGGTAGTACTTAATCTAGCATTATATAAAGCAATAAATATTAAATTAAATATAATATCAAATAGCAAATAGCATGCGTAGTTCAGCAGGAAAACATGTCAAAAATATTACGAGAGACAAGGGGGGGGGGGGGGGGAAGAGAGGAGAGGAAAAAAAAAACACAGGACAACCAAATAAAAGTTTGATATGCTTTCCCACATCAACGGTGTCCCCTAGACAAACAACTTTGCAATTTTTTCAAATTATGAATGACTAAGTTTCGGGTTTAGGCCAAAATAGTAGAGAACAGCTAAGATGAAGAAAAAAAAGGCATTATTTATATTTCGTGGCTTAAGTACATACAGTACTGTCACGAGCGTTAATTTGGGACCCATTTCAAGAAAAATATGCTTGAAGTCGTCAATGTCATTAGAGATGTCAAGTCATTTGTAACGTTTAGGAAACTCAACCTTATTGTTGTAGAATGTCAGATTGACTTTGGACCTAAGGTGGGTCCCAAATTTAATCTCGTGACTGTAGGTACTTAAGCCACGAAATATAAATAAAACCTTTTTTTTCTTCATGTTATCTGTTCAGTTAAGTACAAAGTATTATTTTTTTGTAAGTGGCCGACACTGTACTATTCTTTAATATATTTTTCACTCCCTCTTCCTCAGAAAGGACGTCTGAAGATTTTTTAATTAAACGACGTAATTTTTCACTTGCGGTTTTTACAATGAATAACTTTTACCATTAGGTAAAGGATGTTCTGGAAATTAAAATGTAGGGTCTCTATGGACTGCCATAATTATTTTTAGTCATAATGTGTTTTAAGTCCTAAATAATTTTCGCAAGTCATAATGCATTTTTCTCAGAACACGGTTATTTTTTCAGGATTTTTATAATACTAAACTAACCTAAGTAATCTACACGATAAACGTTTATTAAAAAATGCAGCTTCAGTCTGAAATAAGTTATGACAAAAAAAAGTATGACTAACAATACATTATGACCAACGATATGTCAAAGGGATCCGGAAAATATATCTGTACTTGAAATGGGGTCTTCTTTCTGACTTGATAGTAAAAGTTATGTGTCTAATAAATATTATTAATTTTAATTCTAGTTTTATTGTGTATTAATAGAATAAAATTTTAAAGCCTCTAATCTGCATACCCAAACTATGAAAAACGCTTCTTTTTTTTATAAAAATTCGTCATTTTCAAATAATATGTAAAACCCAATGACTGGTGAAACCATAAAGCAACAGTGCCTGCTAACCGATAGCTTTTGTTTGCATTTCCATTGTTTATGAACAATACAATAGTTGGAGTACTTCCAGTTTCCAATGCAATTTTATTCCAGTTTGAACTATAGTTTGTGTACTTTGGATGATTGCTTTTAGACTTTGCTCGTTGCGATAAGCCTACGGCAACCTGTAGGAGATTATTATTCCAGAATAAATTCAAAGGGACTTTAGTTACACACATACATTAAATCACGCCTGTTTCCCAGAGGGGTAGGCAGAGACCACTTCTTTTCATTTGCTACGATCTGGACCAATTTCTTTCGCTTCTTCCACATTCATACATCGAGTCATGCACGCACGTCGGTTTCGGGAACTTAAGATTCAGCCCTTTTCCAGTATTTCTCCGATTTGACTCGAAAAAGTACTTTAGTTTGGCGGGTTATTTGTGAATTTATTCACGACGACGTAAATTGACTAATAAACATACACATACATACATACATAAACTCACGCCTTAATTCCCAGAGTGGGGTAGGCAAAGCGAACGACTCTAAAATCTTGTTGATAATTCTGTAACCACATTTTGCACAAGTGACTATAAACTTAGTATAAAATAAAATCGCTCCCGCTGTGTGTACGCTTAGATCTTTTAAACTACGAAACATATTTTAATGCAGTTTTTAGCAATAGATAGAGTAATTCAAGAGAAAGGTTTGTATTTATAATAAATTCTGGATTATGTATGGGTGTTACATAAAACTCACATAAATCGGCGGGTCGCTAGTCTACTATAAATTACCAGATAAGATTAAAATTTACCTGTTCCGGAACTTTTTTTTTCAAAAAGTCTTTGACGTCTAAGGTCTCTGTCAAAATACGACGACGCGCTGGCCTAGTGGATAGTGACCCTGCCTACGAAGCTAGTGGTCCTGGGTTCGAATCCCGGTAAGGGCAGATATTTGTGTGATGAGCTCGAATTTGTTCCTGAGTCATGGATGTTTTCTATGTATTTAAGTAAATATTTTCTCTATATAAGTATTTATATCGTTGTCTAGTACCCATAGTACAAGCCTAGAGCTTAGTTTGGAACTAGGTCAATTGGTGTGAGATTGTCCCCTTATATTATATTATATTATATTATTATTAAATTGACGCCATGTAATTACAATGACCCATTTATATTGTTTATACAACGTCACCGTATGTTACCGGATATTTATTTTATTTATTATGTAGGGTGGCAACAAAAGTCAAATACCCGGACGTCTCTTTTATTATTATGGTTGTCTGGAAGAGATTGCTATGTAGCGATAAGACCGCCTGTTGTTTACTATGTACATAGATTTTTTATTACTTGAGTCAACTTGACACTCCCTGTGGTGCTTAATAAAGAGTATTGTATTGTATTGTATTGTATTAAAGAGTGCGGTTTTAAAACAAGTTAAACAATCGTAGTCGTATAATAAACTCATCTTAAGGGGCAAACCTCTACCATGGGTAGGTAACCTTCGATCTGAAGCTCTAAACTTTCAGTTGTTGTTAATACATTTGCATTAATACTGCTGTTCTAAATTAGCTGCCATCTCATATTTTTTTTATAAGTCACTGATTCCGAGATTTATGCTATCAAAGTTTGACATGTTTTCGCCATAAAAGGAGTTTTTTGGCCTTTATTTCCATATTTATTACAAATATTAATGACGAATATTTAAATGTAGTTACTATATGAATTATCGCCAAGAGGAATAGTTATATCCCATTCGTGTTTCCAAAGTTCTGTTAAAAAAAAATGTGGTATTTTATAATTTTGATCGACAATTCTAATACATTTTTCATAAATTTACAATCAGTTGTGACCAAGTTATACGAGCTTAAAATTCATCAAAAATTACTATCATGGGCATGGTAGTCTCGTGAGTAAAATACGTAAATAATGACCGTTTTCTATGACCACGTATCATGATGAGGCCATCTTACTAAACAATAATACGATCCTTAGCCACGTATCGCTCCCACTCCCCCCACATCCGCTCACCTTTTGTCCCTTCTTTTCGGACGTCGCGCCCCGCCGCCCGCCACAGATGAGGTGTTCCAATCTTTATTCTTCAGGCGAAATTTACGCTTTCCAGCGCTTCAAGAACTGTGTGAAAAATTGATGCTGGCCACTTGCAAAGAAAAAAGCGGTCGGGTTTTGTTTCTGGAATTATCTTTTTTAAATAGTAGGTTACATTGCTTTTGGAATACCATGACATAGCTATGCAGCTCAGTTTACGCTGAGATAAAGGGACTATTATAACTGCTTATAGCTCTGTCTACGCTCGTCAAAAAACCATGTCATTATAAGACCTCTGTTGTTAAACAACTATTAGATTTTGTTTGAATGTATTTTTTTAATCATTTTGATGACGATGATATTTAAATATCCAGTATGTAGATGTTTTGTAGGTACTGAATATTTTTTTTTTTACTTTTTTGCACCATTCACATTAACAGTACCTAATTCAAACGATTTTTAAATGATTTTTTAGGTTTATTACATGTTTTTAATAATTTTAGAGTAGGGTAGGGTGGGTACGATTGAACCACTTTCACTTTAACAGCGTATAGCGAAGAATCTATTAAAGTCACGGATTCAATAGTTTGGTCATATAAAGTATGGTAATCTGGCTTTTAAATAAAGTATATTTTGTAGCTCTATCTCAAATAACTACGCCGCTATTGCCGAAAAAAGAGGACCGGGTAAATTGGTTCAATTGACCCCATGCTAGGGACAATTGAAACGGTATGTGGGTTAATTGAAACACTTCAAATAACTTTGTCATTATTTGACATATTTAATAGGTTTAAACGGTTTTCTATACTACATGAGTATTTGATGAGATCATGATAAAATGGTAACGTAACTATAACTATTTCTATGATTATTACTGAAAGAAAGTTTTAGAGGTAGAGGTAGTTAATAAATATTTTTGTATTCATCGATAGCAGGTAGAAGTTGAACTAATAATTAACATATCATATTATCAACATAGATATAATCTATTAATTAGCTATAATGGCATAATAATGCTTAAAAAAGGGAATATCATTTCTCATACAAACAAACATGTTTCAATCATAACCATGTTTCAATCATGACCAAAGTATGTATACCTAAAAATACATTTATATACTTATGTAGGTGAACACTTAAATGTGAAAAAGCAAACTAATAAAACCCAAAGTATCAAAGAATAGAAATATTTTTTAATGTAAAAAAGCAAAAAAATCACAGTGTCAAAGAATACAAATAACTATCATCATTTTGGTATCAACTACTTCTTCATGAGAAGAAAAAATTAAAGCGAAATCATCTACCTAAATATTCACTGTTTATTTTTGGTTTCTGAACAACCTTGAAACGAATCAGAATATCTTAGTCTTGGAAAACCTAATAAAAACTCAAAAAATAAAAACTTAATAAGATAAATATTATAACAAAAATGTCATATACTTATGACAACAAACTAATAAAACTTATTATCAAAGACCCACACTATACTTCGTTAGTTTGTAAGCTTTTATTCAGGTTTATATAAATTAAAAATTCATTACCTACTAAAAGTAACATTAGTAGGTACATAAAAAAATCATATCTCATCCATTCTGCTTAAAGTCGGTTAAAAAGGGACGGTTGGAACACCTGGACGATTGAAACGTTTCAAACGTCCACAGGCACATTGTTCCAATCGTACCCAACTCCTATTCTTCATTTCAAGGTCGATATTTTAGTCTTAAATACTACTTTAGCGATTACCAATATCAATAAATACAATCTCAAATAGGTATACCATACAATGAAATAAGAAAAAATACAAAAATACAAGAGGTAATTAAGATAAACCGAAAATAAAAAGACCATAAATGCTTAATTTTGCGTGTGAAATCTTTCCGAAGCGTCCTGCACACGACCGCGTCCTTCGCTGCCCCGCGCGCCACTGTCCAAAGATTCGAAAATGGCCGATGTAGTAAAGAACTTCGTGTCGCGCTGGTAGGGGTAACGGTTTCCGAGAAATTTGAGTTGTTTCAATCATGACCCGTTTCAATCGTACCCACCCTACCCTATGTACGGTTTTTGTTTTAAAACACTAAATATAATCACATTTAAGGATTTTTCTAATCCAATGTGTAAGTAACAACATATTTTTGGCACAATAATCACACGCAATGCATTCTCAATTTCAAATAATTTCAATGACCAATCCAATAAAACATACTTATTCAATACTTGCAAAAATACATTTAATACTTAGAAGTATTTCAAGTATCTTGGCCGTCAGGTTGGCATTAAATAAATGCGCCTCCCGAGCCCCACTTGATGCTAAGCTGAAATCGGGGATACACTGGGAGAAAGTTTTTTTTTAAGACAGACTAACTGCGAAAAGCAGATGATCTGAAAATGACTGCCACCATTAGACATTTGTAGCAATTAATGATCAGACAGCGCTAATAATAACCAAATTGCAAAGTAAATTTATAAATAATTCATTTTTGTCGCTGACTTGAGCTGTCAAATCCAAATTGCAGTAAACATTTTCTAATCGTTTTTGAGATAAAAATATGGTCCTGGTAAGATTGTGTTGTTGTGAATTGTAATAACACCGAGAAGAATAGCGACTGTAAATTTTACCAATTTCCAAGACCATGGTGGAAACGCGACCAAAGAAATAAGTGGATATTTGCCGTAAACGAAACCCCGTTTTAGTCACGAGTAGGCTAATTTTATAATTTTTATATGCGATAATATATTGCTTTAGCAATTGTTTGCAAGTATTATATCAATTAAAAAATAATTAAAATAACTTCACAATTAATTTTCTTAGATACTTTCCATTTTTAATGTAGTGCATGTGCTGCGTGTTCATCGTTATCAGTATAGCTGTTGCTTGGTACAAGGCATGTCGTGGTACGGGGGCAGATCATAATAATCAAAGTATCCGTCGACTGTCATTTACATTGTCAAATTGCTGTGCCTTACATTGCTGACAATTAAAATTTTGTTAGAAAGCTAACAAAACCGGAAAATGTGTTTATTGATTAAATTAATGTCATAGTTTCGTTACAGATATACGTTTTTTTAACCTACTTAAAAAAAAACAGGGTTCTGGTAACACACTGTATATGTATGACATCACAACAAAATTACATTTGCTCTGTTTTGCTTTTCTTATTTTTTACATTTTTAAACAACAATCACTTACCATAGAGGATTACTCAAGTGTGCCTCCAACTTAACAAGAAATATTCGTTTTCAACCCAAGGGAGAGCCTTGATTCTTTCAAAGTGGTATCAGTTAGCGTAATGGGACTCTTACCATGCACTTATGGGAGCCATCCTCTATGCAGCGACCGCCATTTGGCTTTACAGTATGAGCAGAGCATATCCATATCCGGGTACGAACGACGACAGTGGTTTGCAAACTTTGAAACACCAAGGTATATTATTTTACAAACTTCTGTTGGTTTCATACATGGAACTTTAAAATTTCCCGAGTTAAAAGTAGCTTATGTGTTAATCCTGTGTACAAACTGTGTCCATTTCAAATTCGTCCAACCGTTGCAGCGTGAACAGACCAAGTCACAAATTTTCGTATGTATCATATTAGTAAAATGGAGCTGTAAAATAATCTAAAATAAGTATATGTTTTTTTTTATGTCATTGAGAAGACAAACGAGCACACAGGCCACCTGATGGAAAGTAGAAACTGTGACCCATAGACATTCGCATTCATAAGACTGCAATGCAATCCTAAGACTGCAAATGCGTTGCCAACCCTGAGGACTAAGATGGAATGCCTCTATGCTAGTCATTTCACCGGCTGTCTTGTCCCCAAACCGGAACACAACAATGCGAACACTGCTGTTTGGCGTTAGGTTAATGGATATGTATTTTTTTCTTTACATTGGAGAATATAGATACATTAACAACACGTTTTACAACGCCCTACCACCACTAAAATATATTCTGTGTGCGTATGTGTGCGTGTGTGTGCTTAAGTGTGCGTGTGCGTGAGTGTGTGTGTGTGTGTTAGTTAGTTTGTTACTCCTTCACGCTGCAACACCTGGACGGATATAGATAAAAAATTAAATGCAGATAGCTTATACCCTTCATTTACAAACAAGCTACTTTTAATCGCAGTCTACTTAAGCGAAGTCACGGGCAAAAGCTAATTAATACAATATTTGGTAGTTATTAAGTTCAATGAAAGCCACGTTTAAAGTATCTTACACATCAGAACTCGCTGAAACACACATAATGCGTATGCTATGCCAAAACGAATAAGCTTTAGCAAAGTGGTGAAACTATCTGTTTCCTGGCACCGCCCCACTGGCTCAATAATATGCTTACAAACCAAATGCAAAATCTCAGTACCCTTACCATGAGTTACAATTACCGTACCCGCTAGCGAGTCGAATGCTCTGTCCCTCGCACTCTATAAGAATACTGCGAGGTCTGCGAGCGACAGAGCATTCGACTCGCTAGCGAATACCTTAATTAGAATAGAATATAATCATTTATTTGGCTATTTAATAACACAAAAACACATATATTTTACTTTACTAAGTAGCCGAAACGGTGTGCCAGCTTAGCCTGGTGCTATGGCATACTACAAGTAATTAGAATAATAGAAATCTATATGAATAATAATAAAATTTAAAATGTTCAACATCACAACAAAGTGGGATCTAGCATTCTAAGCGCATTCCTATTCGCTTACATAATTATTTATACAATTTAATATAAAACTGAAAACGAAATATTCAGTAAACAAAAAAATAAAGAAAAATAATAATATTTGAAAATTCACCATAATATTTTATTATTACACCAAGTGATCAGTGCAACAGTTGTTTTGTACCGTCTAAGCTAGCTCTTTCAATTTGTTCTTAAAACTACTTGTGTAATTGTAAGGTAAACGTCCGAGTGTTCATCGCTGTGCTAGTATTTGTCCCCATACTTTAAATTGCAATTAAAAAATAAGATTAACATTACTTTTGTCACCATCACATTTTAGCGATGAAAAATGTTTGTGGCTGTGATATTTCACACGCCAATTTTTAAATAAAGAAAAATACTGCCAGCAGAAGCACCTGACATTTACTCATACAATACGATTGACTAACATTTATTTTCATTTTGAAAAAAATCCATATGGTCATCATGTAAAACAATTTCCATTTAACAAAAATCAAACAAAGGTCTTGAGAGAGTGAGAGAGCGCTAGTGCACGACAGACCTATATTCGTTGTCTCCGCGGGGAAAAAATCAAAACTTGCGTAAAAAACAATGGTACCGCTGCAAAATAATTAATAACGCATTAAATAGTGAATTACCTGTACTGTTGTGTTATTGGTTACAACAGGTAGTGATTGAACAACGTTTAAAATAACCATTAAAATACGCAACCGAACGTTAGTGATTCAAATATTATTTCGCGAGTGTTAACCTCGGAGTGCTTCGGGTCAGCTCGGCGCCTTATCGGCAAAGAGGTCATTGACATAATTATATTCACCCACTACCCACTAATGAACAAGGTGTGAGCTCCACAATAATGATTCACAAATTCGTCATCAACAGAGGAACGGCTTTGGCCTAGTGGTCTCGTGGCAGTGTACGACGCTTGAACAACGCTGTGAGTTCAAGTTCGAATCCAAATGAACTATTGTTTTTTTTTAACTTTTTTTTTTTTTTCTTTTTTTTTTTTCTCTTCTCTTTTATTTCTTACTTAAGAAGAATTATGACGTCTAAACCGACCTGCGGTATTTGTTATAAAAAAATTCTAGACAAGCATTATTTGACCTGTTCGCTATGTAAGCTCTCATATGATCTGAATTGCACACATACAGAAAAGCGATATGACTTATTTGACAGAGAACGTAAAGAGTCATGGACATGTGTTAAATGTCGTCGAAATAAAGGTTTACCTAAAAAAGCGAGCACGAGTGACCGGCGTAAAACAGAGTGTGCATCTAAATGAAAATAAGTTGAACGGTACTTTAAAATTACTATGTGCAAACTTTATTAACTGTAGATTTTTGGATTTGAGCGGCTTGATTCATTATCATGGCAACTTCATGTACAAACTATGTTCGAAAATAAACAATGTGGTCGATTATGAATATTATGCCAATGTGTACCTAACTTATAACAAGTTGACATTAGATACGAAAAATAAGATGACATATCCGAAACAAGATAATTTAGTTTACAATAAAAAAGGTACTATACCTTTCTATTTTAAAAAATTAGCACCTACTAGTAATGAAAACACACAAGCACGTACTCAGTATGGGAAAAAAAGTTCACAAAAGTCTATTACTGAGTATTTTCCAAAGAAAACGAATGAAGTAAAATGTATTACTAAACAAACACCAGCTTCGCAAAATCATTCCTTTCGTTCTTAAAAGTAGTCTCTTTACTATACTTCATCAAAATGTAGCGGGTTTTGTTAGTAAAAAAGACCTACTAGAGTTAACTCTCTGTGAATTGAGAGAGAACAGGAAGCGTCTGGTTACTTTAGGTGTATTATGTTTTACTGAAACTTTTATAAGAACAGGTAACGAAGGTAACTTACGAATGTCCGGCTACCAGCTGGCGGCATCTTACTCTAGGTCGCACCAGAAGAGAGGCGGCACGTGCATATTTTGTTTAAATCACATTCAAACACGGGTTTTGCCATTTATCAAAGAATTTTCGGAAGACTATGTGTTCGAATGCTGCGGCATAGACATACCGTCACTAAAATATATTGTTATTTGTGTGTACAGAACACCAACGTCTTGTCCCCGCCGATTTCTACAGAAACTTGAACGCCTCTTATACAAGCTTAGACTTAAAACAAAGTATAGGACAGTTATCACTGGAGACTTAAATATAGATTTACTTAAGTCCACGGAGAACTCAAAGGAGCTTTACCGAATTACCAGCAATAGTAACTTTAAATTACACATCACTTCTCCCACGCGGAAAGAAGCATGCTTGGACCAGATAATATCAAATATTCCCGAAGCTGAAAGTGAAACTCTTCACCTAGGTCTATCCGATCATGAAACTGCTCAATGCTTAACATTTTCTGTTAATAATGTGGAAAAGCCTCCTAAGCACATTTATCACTTTAAAAGAGACTATTCCTCGGAGAACGTTGGAAAGTTCAACGACTGTCTTAGTAGTTTATCGTGGTCGGACGTATATGGTGAAAAAGATGCGGCGGGAGCTTTTAAATGCTTTTATGATACGTTTACACTCTTTTACAAGTTATGCTTTCCTATTGTTAAATTAAAATATAAAATTCAAACTAAGAACAGTCTGTGGTTTACACGAGGAATTAAAAAATCAGTCCAAACGAAAAGGTGTTTACGTTTTTGTTACTACAAATTAACAAAAAGACACGTTAGCTATACATATAGCAAACAGAAGTACAAAAAATACTCTAAGGTGCTAACCCGCTGTATAAACCAAGCCCAAAAACTTGCAAATGCAGATTACTTGAGGCGATCTAAAAATGTCTGTAAAGCCACATGGGACGTAATAAAAAATGTATCTAACAATAGTAACTTTTCTGAAACCAATATTAGGACATTACTGGTAAATAATGTTTTGATATCAATCCCGGATGACATTGCCAATACTTTTAACGATTATTATATAACTTTAACTAATTCTAATAACACCAATAATCCTATACCTGACATTTCACTAATTAATCCTAGTAACAATAATTTATTTTTAACCCCGACAAACGCAAGCGAAATAGCTAAACTAATAGATAGTCTTAACTCAACTAATTCTGCCGGCTGTGACGAAATACAAACAAAAGTACTGAAAGGGTGCAAAAAGCAAATCTCCGAAGTTTTAAGCTTCTTAGTAAACGGGTCACTAGCGAGCGGCATTTTCCCGGAACAACTTAAAATGTCTCTGGTAAAGCCAATCCACAAAAAAGGTAGTAAAGAGTGCGTGGAAAATTATAGACCCATTTCCCATATTCCCGTTATCTCGAAGATATTTGAGAAGGCGGTTCATCAACGTTTGACGTCATTTTTAACAAAATTTAAACTTATAAAGCAGGAACAGTTTGGTTTCCAGAAAGGGAAATCGACAGCTTTAGCGGCATTTAACCTCACTGACACCATTCTTAGTTATATGAACAGAAGCTTACCGGTCACTGCTATTTTCTTTGACATGAGCCGGGCTTTTGACCTTGTGTGTCACGATATTCTTTTGGCAAAATGTGAAAGATACGGGCTGAGAGGGGTAGGTAATGATTGGCTTAGAGATTACCTTCAAGCGAGAACTCAGTTTGTTGAGGTGACCCAAATTGATTCTTCTAATACACTGACATCTTATAAATCTAGGACAAAAGTAAATAATGTTGGGGTACCGCAGGGGAGCATTTTGGGACCTCTGCTGTTTTTGCTGTACATCAATGACCTACCAAATGCAACAAAATTTGAGTGCACCCTATTTGCGGACGATTTATCGATTGTGATACCATGCCATGATGTCAGGACATATAACAATACCATAAATGCAACAATTAATGATGTTATAACGTGGTTGTCTAAAAATAATTTGAATGTCAATATAAATAAGACAAAATTCATGCAATTTACAAATAGAAATGCAATTAGGCACCCCTTAACGGTGACTTTTGCTGGGAATAGTCTAACAGAGACCGGTAATACAACTTTTCTTGGTATATGTCTGGATCGTGAATTATCTTGGAAAGAGCACATCAATGGTGTTTGCAGTAGGGTCAATTCATTTGCCTATGCCTTATGGCGTCTTACACGGGTTAGCACTAGGGAGACAGCATTGCAAGCTTATCACGGTTACGTTAGCAGTAGGCTTAGATATGGTATCATTCTCTGGGGTAATTCAAGCCACGCTAAACAGGCGCTGTTAGCACAAAAACAATGTATTAGGAGCATTTGTAATGTAGGCGTGTTGGACTCTTGTAGGCCATTATTTAAACATTTGAAGCTTCTGACAGTGCCTAGCATGTATCTACTTGAAGTCTGTTTATTTGTAAAAATGCATCCTGAATTATTCAAAACAAACAGAGACACGTGTAGATTTAATACGAGATACCCAAACCGTCTTGTGCTTCCCGCCGTAAAGACTAAATTGTATGGCAAAAGCACCTATTGCATGTCAATTAAAATTTTCAATTGCTTACATAGTAGTATTAAGGATTTGCCACTTACTTTATTTAAGCGTAAACTGAAAAAGTGGTTAATTGAGCAATGTTTTTATTCTATCAATGAATATTTTGAGTATTTTAAGCTTTAGACTGTGACATTGATGTGTGTTTATAGTTTATCTACTAGTGTGATGTGAAATGATTGTAAGTGATGTTACTTTAGTTTGTTTATGAAATATTGGTAGTAACATTAGTTATATTGGCAATCTAAATGAATAAGATTTTAATAAGTTGGTTTTATATATTAGTATTTAAGAGCATGTCCAGCCTAGTGACGCATCTTGTCTCCTGTTTGCATGCCAGTTGTTGGCAAAATGTGTGGGACTACAAACATATAATTATTAACCAGATTAGGTACCACATTTTACGCAAATAAATAAATTTGACTTTGACTTTGACTTTGACTAAAGGTGTGGTTGCCGGATTAGAATAGTGCCACTCCAAGTCTTCCCGTGGATGTCGTAAAAGCCGACTAAGGTAATAAAGGCGTGTAGTACTGTTAGGCGATGGGCTTGCAACCTGTCACTAATACACTGCTAAACATCTTCGCCTAAGTGTGCAAAATGTGGTTACAGAATTATCAAATAGTTTTTATAGTTGTTGGAAATTCTGTAGCTCTGCCTACCCCACTTTGGGAATAAAGGCGTGAGTTTGTGTGTGTGTGTGTAAGGTCTCCTAATTCACATTAAAATGTTTTGTGTATAATGTATAAATGAACATAATATTACGACGCAAATAAATATTATCTGTTGACATGTCGAGCACTCGGACGTTTACCTTAACTCATGGTAAGGGTACTGGAACATAAATACCCATTCGAGGGCAAAACAAACCCCTCCTTTTTATCGCTTGTACATAACTTAGCCGCGGCTATTGTTTACATTTATTGCTATATTCTTGAGGAAAACAAGAGCCTGCTTTTTGAAATGGCAGAAAATTCCCACTTCTCGATAAGAAAATATTTCAACGATAAATGTATCGCGGTTGCTCCTTGGGGTTGCGAGAGTATTCTTAAAGTGGTCGAAAAATTACGGTGATATTTTGATCGAGATAGATTCTACGAGTATGTACGTTTGCATCAAAAACTGTTATTTTTCTGTATTACTCTTATATTGTTTAGGGGACACGGTTTTAGGAGAATGTGTCGAAACTTTAATTTACTTCATAGTTAAGTTTAATTTTTATATTTTTTACTTTTCTATTACTACAAATTAGTTCTGGTGAAAGTTTTGACACATTTCCTTGCTCAACTACGCGTGAATATACTTATTTCTTATTGTATGTTATACTCATTGTTTTGTATAATGCTAGGTTCAGTTTTATAATTGTTGAGTTTCTTCTCAGCAGTGGTCTCTTGCGAAGCGCTGGTAGATTTTTGACGTGTAAACGTGCCCGTGCGGCCTACTTACTGAATAAACATCTTTTATCTTTTATCTTCTGCGATTGAAAAGAATACATTTTTTATAGGTTTTCACAATTAAACATTTATGTTATTATTACTGTGCCGTATTCTACGAACCAAAGGTCAAAATCTAAGACTTTGAATATGGTTTTTCGAAGGAGATTCTCGCTTATTTTGCCATTAACCATCTATCATTCTAATAATTTAGTTTTTCATTAATTGAATAAAAAACAATCCCATTACTTAAAAGCATCCGTACGTTTTCTTATACCACAAAATACCGCTAGGTAACCCAATTTTCATCATCACCATCATTATCACGGAGTGTTATCCTCTCAAAAACAACGGACGGTCGGACGAACGAGCGAAATCACAGCGGCGTGTTTAAGTAGTCCCGTCAGAGCGAACAAAACACATTTTAATTAAGCAGCCTTATACGTTCAATCCATCCGCAGAAACCATGCTGCTAAATTGAAAATGCACGCGCTAAAATATGTTTTATTCGCACTGACGAGACTACTTAAACTCGCCGCTTGGACATTCACTCGTTCGTCCATCCGACCGTCGTTGCTGAGGGAATCACTACCTTGGACATAGGCCTTGCTCAAGAATATCCACGACGGTCAGTTTTGTGCTACTCAAATCGATTGACTGCCCGCAATCTGCACTAGATCGTTGGTCTCTTTTCAAAACCTTAAGTGGGACTGTGGGACACATTGTTTGTAGATCTACCCCCTATTTCACCATTAACAATGACCTGTGACAGGTGACAATTTGGTATGCATTGCAAAGTTATCACCCTGATTCATCACTAAGTTTCATATAAGCTGCGCCATATACACTGAAATATCACCTATCACCTGTAATTGTCGGGATGTTGAAATAGGGGGCTGATGGTCATTAGGGTGGAAAGGTTATAGAGTATGAGAAAGCGAAATATCTGTAGGCCTCTTACAAGGTAAATAACCGAATAGGTAACTACATCTTTAACTACCGTTCTCAGAGATATGCTAAAAACAATTTTAACTAATTCCTTTTTCAAACTTGTGTATTAAATATCGTTGCTAAATAACGACTCAATCGTCATTAACTGACTCTGAGTGCGGGCGCTTAACAGAACTAATCTACATTAATACAATAAAGAGGAAAGATTTGTAACTATACACTCGAAATTCTCTCACCATTAGAATGCTACATTATTCCTGATTAACATACGCTATGTTTTATTTTTTTCTACGCGGACGGAGTCGTAGGCAACAGCTAGTTCAATTCATATCGACCTACTTAGAGAATAGCCACCCTAACCTTAACAATGCTTATATAAATGGCAGTTGGCATTAAAAATAAATGGTATCGTTTCCCAATACACACTCAGAGGTATGTGTAAAATCTGTCATAACGCCGAGAAGCGAAGCTTAGACTACGCTGTTGCGTCGTATATTCTTTTCCAATTGTAGAAATGAAATGGGTTTTATATATTTGACGTAATGGATTGTGTGTCTAACGTTTTGACACTCTCTTTTAGTATAAGACGAGATCAATTCTATAAATCTAGATTTATTAGGAGTTCAATTCATATTTTTGATAGGTACTGCTATCTTTTTGAAAGGATTTTATGTAACCTTTGGATCTTTATTTGATAATTTTAAAGTATATTGATTTTGCGTGGTCGTAAAAGTAATTAGAATGGTACAGAAAAGTGTTTAATTATTGTTAATTCGCGGGTTAATTCCTTTAAATAAACTAATCTGAGCTTTTAATATTTTATGAACGTTTAATATCTTTTACTATCTTAATTATCAAGCTTGCCAAGCTAATTAAACTTGTAATAAAATAAGTTGAACTCGACTTTTTTGTTCGTAATTTTTTTATTTGGCTTTTATACTTATTTATATTAATATTATGGTGTATTTCAATTAGAGATCTGAATTAATTCCACTCTCTTCTTAAATTTAAGAGCTAGGCTCTTGTCGGTTGAGCAATTTCCATGACTGTTTCTAGAGTTCTTTCATTTAGGGCCTGATAAGACGTCTCCACGTCTACTTTTTCTTTTATCGAGAATATAATAGAATAGAAATCATTTGGGCCATTCTACTTTTCAGTGTACATTTTTGCTATCGTCCGATAAAAAGTATACCAAGTGATGAATCCGCGAATAAACAAATAACGTGAACTTAGAATGTTTACGTTTAACGGTTTTCAAGAAAAATTATCCTAAATTTCTCAATTATCGCTGAAGAATCTCGGTAACTCAGTGGTAAATTGCACATTTTCCATAGAAAAGGCGGGGACATCAACGTCCACTGCGTTACTCACTTTATAGTTATTACAAATAACTTTTTATGAATTAGGTTAATTCTATATATAAGCTTATTGACGTCCCTTTTCTAGTTTCAAGTTAGAAAAAGCAACATTTTACCGTTTGTTGAAATAAAAATAGTTTAGTGAGAGCGTGGCTAAAAGTTATGTACAACGAAAAGTAGAATGGCCCATTTATTCAACGCATACACACATAAAAAAAAAAATTGAAAATTGAAAATTGAAAAGGGCCCCCTCTCAGCTTTGTGCAGCAGTAAGCCGCGGCGCTCCATGAACGTTCTCTTTGGGCTTCCTCTCTTCCGTTTTCCTTCAAATTTCTCTTCCACTACGGTGTTAATGTAATCGCCGTGCCATACCAGGTATGCCTAGCCTCTTTCCTGTTCTATTTCCAACGTTTTCCAGAATTAATGCGTAGGAATTAAAAATATTAAAAAATTAAAACTAGCTTAAATACTTTCTGTAATCGTCGTTTTAAAACATAATATCCTATATTATAAATAAATACGTTATCATTTATTCAGTTTAAATATCACAAAACCAATGTATGGGTTTTAAATTTTTAAATAAGTTTTTCCCCCATTATTGAATAATTGAAACAGCTGTTGACATTAACTGCTTTACGAATAGTAAATGTCTCAAAAAAGTCTCGAACGATCCTGGTCACGGCACCGACTCGATACGCCGCCATATTTATTAGCACGCCGCTTCCTCTTCCGGGCGGTACGTGATTTAAATGCGCGGTTCCGTAGCGTCACTCGTCCCACTTCCGGCATACATTTATTGCGTTAATATATCGGAGCGGCATTATAAGCCGGGAAATTGCGTTGTGGGTAGTTGCTTTATTGCTGTTCAGAATGTTTTCTTTAGGATAAAGTATAAGGAAAAGAGCTTTATTTTTTTATTTATTGCCACGCTGGTTTATTTGTTTATAGCAGACATTTTGCATATTTTGCTACCATTTTAAGGTAAATCAAATTAAATGCGAGTTTACTATTTTATAAAAATACTGGCCACGTGCGAGTCAAATATACACACTCTGTGTAAATAATATCTAGCTATTACGATTTATGAGATATTGCCCGCTGATAGACAAACAGACGGGTAGATACTGGAGACTTAGTAAATGGGGTCTCGTTATTACCGTTTGGGTACGGAGCCCTGAAAAGAGTGCTCAAACCTCTTACCATTCAAAAAAATTACTAAAAAGAAATAAAGTCATAAATTAAAAAAAAATAATAATCGTACTTAACCCCGTTCATGTTCATCAGATTAAAAACTGTTAGATCAAAACGGATACAAAAATAAACTCAAGCCTACTTACTCCCCTCATTAAACCTTCATGTCCAAAGTTGAACACTTACTCGTAACATTGAAGACGTAAGTAATCTTTTTGATTTCCATAAAAGAACCTCTGACCTGAAATCTTTCCAAGCTTCGCAGCGGAAAGTTTTTAGGAATATTCAACACTTCCACTTTTTTCGTGTTCTGCATTGAGGAAGTTTTTAATGGGGGAAGGAGGGAGGGGGGATCATGGGTCTTCTCGGGTGCAACCGGCACGTTAGATTTACGTCTGTTTTTGTTCGTGGTTAGTACCATTGGATGGTGAGGGAATTTGGGTATTGAAGGTAATATGGTTTAACCGGTTAACTAAGGTAATACCAAATTATCGTTTGACAAACTATATCATTTTACAAACTTTCATTTTCGCAAAAAAAAAATGTGTTCAAAACTTTAATCTAACCTAACTTATTTAAAAAACCCATGTAACCTATGTAATAGGTAATGGTTTGAGCACAAACACGTTTTTGCGAAATGAAAGTTTGTAAAATCATATAGTATGTATGTATGTATGTATGTAAACTCTTTATTGCACAATAAATAAAAAACAATTACAAGTAAATTCGTACATAAACTTAAGATTAACATGTACAAAGGCGAACTTATCCCTTTAAGGGATCTCTTCCAGTTAACCTGACCATGATTGAGGAAACTGTACGAGGATAGGCAAAATTACAAGGATGTGCACAAAAATATAGTTATATAGTTTGTCAAATGGTGATTTGATAAAAAATCAGGATACCTACCAGTTATACTAATCTATGTAGAATATCAGGCCAGAAGCCCTAGATAAGATGCATTCAGCGTTCGTTATCGTTATCCAAAATAGGATTGACGTAAGCTGTCAGACGGTCGCGTCGAGAGCCTACGTTTGATACCGTTGGTCAGTTTTCGAAAGTCGTCTACATTTGCGTTAAGTGACTTGACTTGACACAGACCCTGTATTCTACTCGGTAATACTTTATCTCTCTTGACCTGTTTATTGTATTGTCAAAGTCACGATAGCTCTTATTTGGTTGACAGTAATTGCGGTCGAGTTAAAAACAACATGATAACATGTCTAAGGCAATCAAAAGAGTCTTGCATAACACTTTGCTAAAAATCTGACAACGGTCGTAGGGTGACTGCACCAATTATGGACACTTTAAACTTACAGGCACCAGTAATGAAAACTTTACCCTTAATTTAAATTTCATACGGTCCTAAATTGAATGTTGCAAAAAAAATTAATAACCCATAACTCCTGTAAAATAAGAATCATGTGACCATTATTCGTGCCTTGTCCATTAATGATTCCATCACCGTCGGGTGGATATAGGAAAAAAATAAAAATTAAAAAAGTTCGTACTCTGACACCATTAGTAGGAGCCTCCTTAAAGTCGGAGAGGAGGTAGAAGACTCCTGCAAAAACTGCCACATTTTATTTCCAAATGCACTTGAGTTGTTAGTTCGCTGTTTGCACTTAATTGTGCCATTTTGCACCTTTTTGTTTTTTCAAAGAAGCTTTAATATATTTGTGTGGCTTTAATTACTTTACACTCACAAGTTGTAAGACTTACTACTAGTATTTTTTTTTTATCAAAAATAGTTTCTTGAAAAAATAAAACAGGCTATTTTACTGATAAAATCGGAACCAAACTTCATGAAAAATCAACGTTTTTTCTGAAAGCCCCCTTTAAAAGACGATTGCAAACTTTAATTACATACTCATAGGTACTTACTCTTAATGTATTCTGAAACAATCGGTTTAAGCACGAGTGCAAATTAATGTAGGACACTGCAATGCGACTGTAATATTATATTTCTGACCTTAGGTAAATTATCTTCTATTGCACTTTAAGACTGCACCGAGCAAACGTCGAGCGTCCAGTGCCGACCTTATTATTATTATTGTGTTTAAACTTTAATAACTATTACCCTTTGAGTAGTCAGCTTAACGGGAAAAGGTGGCCACTTTTTTCCGTTAAGTTGATAACTCAAAGGTGAATTGTTATTAAGCTATGTGATATACCCTATAAGTTGTGTTTTTGTTTGTAGTACAAAAGCCTACCGACCAATTTCAAGAAAATACTTTACTTTAATAGAAAACACAATAATAGTAATGAGGGCGCCACTGTACATCCGGCGTACGCTCGGCGCAGTCTTAAGATCTTCAGAAGGAGTCCTTTAACTTACATAAACATACATAACGCCTGTAATCCCAGAGTGGAGTAGGCAGAGCCTACAGAATTAGCAACATTTAAAAAAACTTGTTTGTCTCCACATTTTGCAAAATTAGGCTAAGGTTTACCAGTGTGTTAGTGACATGAAAATTGTTTCTTTCTAGGTATACAAAAGCAAGATTTTTTTTAAGACTTAAACAGAATAAAATTCTACAATTTGAGAAGTTTCTCCTCAGTACAATGCAATTAGGAAAGCATAATTACAGACATGCAAATATTTATGCATCTCAAATGATTTCTTTGACTCTCATAATTAAAAATAATGACCGTGAGAAATGTTGGAGTTGACAAACGATGCAAAAATCTCGTTACACCCGGCTGTCGACAGACGACATTAAATATCGTGACATTTGTCAATGTCTACGAAACCTTTTATTTGTAAACATACAAACATGTACATACAAACAGACCCAAAGTCGAACTCAAGTAAACAAAGGCGGGAATCAAACCCACATCTAACCTAGAAGTTAATCAATAACCAACACGCTATTCGGGTCTTTATTTACTTTGTTCAAACTACAATAAAGGGTACCTAATAAAAATCTAATACACATGCTGGCATTTAAATGGGTCGATAAATAAAAGTTTTTTTCATTTAAAATCTGAAATCTGAAATTCTGTGTATACTTGTAATTGGCTTGTACATTAGACATAATACCCTGACCTGTCACTATGATATAAATGCTTTCTGTACTTGATGTAGTGTACCTTTATATTAATAAATAAATCATGTAAAATAAATCTAAAAGTTTTGAGTTAAATAAATCGATAATAGTTACTTCTCTATACAAATCAATGTTAACCCTCCAATGCATGAACAAATAAAACAAATAATAAAATGAAAAAATAAAACCTAAAACAAGTTTAAGTCATTTTATCAACGGATTACCTAAAAAAAACGCACAAAGCTTCACAAGAACTTCTTAAATAGTGGGCACCATTCACTTGATGGTTTAAATTTAATTAGTTTCAACAGTTATTTTAAAAGAACTTCTTTCTTACTCCCGAAATAAAATTAACAAGAAAGCTCATCACTCTTTTTTGCTGCTATAAAGTTTTCATCAAAAATCTTCAAAATCATAATTGAAAATATGTCCCGCAACACCCCTTGGGACTTGTAAAATTGACGGAATTTCAATTTTTTTCTTTTCTCCCTCTTTTGTTATTATTGAGAAATACCAGCCAAATTCTCACGATAAAAAATAATTTGTTGCTTTACATTTTTTTTTCTATCATTACTTACTTATTTGTTTGAACGTTAGGTGTATTTTAAAAGAAACTTTGGAACCACATTTGAGTAATAATTTTTGTCATGTGTAACTTTCCTTGTCTAACGGAATTGTATGCATTCGTCGCCTTTAGTTCTAATATTTTTTAAACAACTTACGGGTGTATTAACAAAATAAAATATAAATATCTCAAAATAAATCTAGCCTTGTACTACTGGACAAATATATACTTAAAATACAGAAAACATTCAAGACTCAGGAACAACACACAAATAACAAACAACACATTTCAACATTACACAAATATTTTCCCGTATGATCCATGGACCAATCACTTCGTGGGTAGACTCATTATATTCCTTTCCTCAGTATTTGCAACGTATTTGCAATCATCCCTTACACTAATATCTACGTGCCTCAGGACATTTAGTACCCTTACCATGAGTTACAATTAGCGCTAGCGAGACGAATTCTCTGCCCCTCACAGTATTCTTATAGAGTGCGAGGGACAGAGCCACAGATTTTTACTAGTTACTTCGTAACAGTTGCATCACTCGCCGCCGCCTACCTTTATAATTACCTACCGGCCAGTGTGTCCCCGGGGATACAAATATCAGTTGAGTGTCAAAATTTGCACGTAGTGTACATAAGAGTAGTAAGAGTGAGTGAGTGAGTTTCTTGCGGCGTTTCTTCTCAGCAGTGTCTCCTCTTGGGAAGCGCTGGTAGATTCTTGACGTGTAAAAGTGCCCGTACGGCTTACTTACTGAATAAATATCTTTTATCTTTTTTTTTAAGGCTTAATTTATGCAATGTCAAATTATTATTTACTGATGAATTTATTATTTAGTAGCGAACCTTTACTTACGAAGTTAATGACGTTATGCAACCAATTTTTATGAAACCTAGCTGAAAACCACTGCTAGAAAACCAGCTTTTAATAAATCGGTTCAGACACGATGCCACTGACACAGAGACAGACAGATACACACACACACACACACACACACACATAGTGGTCAAACTTATAATACTGCTCTTTTTGCGTCGGGGATTGAAAAATCAAAAAGGGGCATTTATTTTCCCGACCCTTTATTTGCTCGCCAGTGTAGCTGCCCTCGTTATTTAAGGATCTAGAGCGGGGCCGAGCGCGGAATGTTCTATTGCATTCCCACGTCGCCGCGACACGACACTAGTTTCATTGGGATTCTTAGCGAAACGGTTCGGGTATTAGAAAGAGATAAAAATGCAGTTTTGTTTCCTCTTACAAATAAAATAATATTTCCTTTAAGTAAAATGATTTTACTTAAGGATTTAACGTAGTTCCCCTCGAGGGCCCAATTTTTCCACCCTGTATACCTATATGTTAAATATGTGTGTGATTTTTTTTATTTAAATTTAATTAATGGCTTTCACTCCTGTTAAGTATTTCGCCAATGTCAAGTTATTTATAGACACTCCCATGGACTTATTAGAGCAATAAGTCCGTGGATATCTGGATATCACACGCGAAGGCAATTGTTCGGTAAAAGAGAATTTTCTAGAATTGACTAAACAGAAGCACATGGGGTTAGCTTGTCCACAAACCTCTTCTGACTTTGATACTTTAAACACAGTCATTACCGGTTGATACCCCTCGCGAGTCGCGTTACACAATCATTATCTTCTCTATCTTCTCTACATAGTATAAAACAAAGCCACTTTCCGCGTCTATCTGTTTGTCTGTATGTAACTCTAACTCTAATTTCTTCTAAACCGCGCAACGGATTTGAATGCAGAAAGTTATCATTTGGGTTTTGGTAGCATATTATCGTGGTTCTAGAATCCATGGAGTCGCTATTTCCTAATTTTTATAATACATGTCACTTTGATTTTGACCTTCAGTATGGTCATATTTCAAAATGAACTTAATACTTTCTTAGTTCGGTTATTCCATACCTACTTATATTTGCTTGTTTGTAACCCTTTCACAGCAGAGACTAAAATTCATTTAAATTGATTTAGCGGCTTAAGGAATAAATTAATTTGGAAATATTAAAATACTTAAAGTCAAAATAAAGGTGGTATGTATTATAATAAATAGGAAATAGTGACTTCATGAATTCTAGAATCACGATTTGCCATCAAAGGTCCTAACTCTAGTTATAACCTTCAGTTAGATAATAATAATTTCTGCTTTATTTACCAGAGTTACCGAAAACTCAAATAAACCGAAAGAAAGCGAGGACAGTTGGGTTATTATTACGTATATGTGCAATTCATACGCTGCGAGAAGAGGACAGAATTATGTAACTGCTATAGTTCCGTCCTTTACGATTACCGTAAAATGAACTGCATATTCATATCATAAAAACCCCTAGGTCGCTAGTTACATACATTTCTGTAACAGACAAAACTTATAATAGTGTAAAAGTCCAAAAATCCATTGAACCAACAAAAATCAAGTGCTAATATTTGAACTAAAAGTATTGGTAAACAAGGTTTAACGATACCATTAAATTTATTGTTGCTAACAAACCCCAATTTGCACAGTGGGCCGCTCCAGCCGCCCATTGGACAAAATGAAGTAATTAATTTGAACATTTCAAACGAAACGTTTTGTTTACGAAATCAATTTCGGTTTTATCGAGAGGGTTACTGCTGTAGCGACGTTTATTGAAATTCGCACCAAATTGTTTTTTTACGAGGTTTAATTGGCCTTGCAAATATACAAGAAGGGATTATTAACTGGATCGTGCTTTATTACAATCAAATTTAAATTGGTGTTTTAGATTGTTTTTTTAGGAGTATTATAACAAAATAAATAAATATCGCAGGACTGATGGCCGATGGGGTCAGAAGGTTCTTGAGTGGCGTCCGCGGATCGGGAGACGAGCTGTAGGTAGGCCTCCAACAAGATGGAGTGACGACCTTGTGAAGATCGCGGGAACGCAGTGAATGCGAAAAGCACAAGACCGGTCTGAGTGGAGAGCCTTGGGGGAGGCCTATGTCCAGCAGTGGACGTCTTTCGGCTGACATGATGATGATGATGATGAAATAATAAATAACGTGTGGTTGCCGGGTTAGAATAGTGCCACTCCATATCTTCCCGTGGATGTCGTAAGAGACGGCTAAGGGAATAAAGGCGTATAGTACTGTTAGGCGATGGGCTTGCAACCTGTCACTAATACACTGGTCAACATCTTAGCCTAAAAGTGCAAAATGTGGTTACAGAATTGTTAACAAATTATTGGAGTTGTTGGTAATTCTGTAGCTCTGCCTACCCCACTCTGGGAATCAGGGCGTGAGTTTATGTATGTATCTATGTATAACAAAATGTGGATGAACGTTTCGATTCCCTGGATTTTTGGTTTTGGTCTAGAGGTAGTTAAAGCTTTCTACGGTGCCAAGGATTGTAAGTTCAATTTTCACCTAAAATAATGTTGCTCCTGCCTCCTGTTTTTGCCAGATAGAGCTATACTGACATAGTCTATAACATTATCGTAATGTATGTTTTGTATGCACTTATTTCCATTTAATTCAATGTCTTATAAAGCCCAAATATATAGTTAATTTACACGTTTCAATCGAACATAGCAAAAGAGTTTTCAATCAATGATATAGAATGCTCTCAATATAAATGAAATTAAATGAAATTATTTATTTGCTCTAGATTTGGTATGGAAGGTATTTAAATAAAACATCTCTCGAAATGCAAAAACTTTGCTTTAAATTAATCATAATTAGTATTTGTTGAACAACTAAACATTCCTCAGTACATCATAAAGAAAATAGCAAATATTGCCACGACTTTATTTTCACGCTGGGTAGTGATTCTCTCAACAACGACGGTCGGACGGACGGACGAGTGAATCGGCGAGTTTAAGTAGTCCCGTTTGTGCGAACAAAACATATTTTAGCGCGTGCATTTTCAATTTAGCAGCATGGTATAAGGCTGCTTAATTGAAAATGCACGCGCTAAAACGTCTTTTGTTCGCTCTGCCGGGTCTATTTAAACTCACCGCTGCGATTTCGGTTGGTTGTCCGACCGTCCGTTGTTTTTGGGAGTATAGCACCCCTGGGTAGTGATTCTCTGAACAACGACGGTCGGAGGGACGAACGAATGAATGTCCAAGCGGCGAGTTTGAATAGTCCCGTCAGTGAGAACAAAATATATTTTAGCGCGTGCATTTTCATTTTAGCAGCATGGTTTCTGCCTATGGATCGAACGTATAAGACTGCTTAATTGAAAATACACGCGCTAAAACGTGCGTCCGTTGTTTTTGGGAGTATAACACCCCTGGGTAGTGATTCTCTGAACAACGACGGTCGGACGGACGAACGAGTGAATGTCCAAGCGGCGAGTTTAAGTAGACATCAGTGCGAACAAAACATATTTTAGCGCGTGCATTTTCAATTTAGCAGCATGGTTTCTGCCGATGGATTGAACGTATAAGGCTGCTTAATTGAAAATGCACGCGCTAAAACGTGTTGTGCTCGCTCTGATTGGACTAATTAAACTCTCGCTCGATTTCGCTCGTTCGTCCGACCGTCCGTTGTTTTTGAGAGAATAACACCCGCTCAACATACCAACATTTGCTGCGTGGCTAATAAATATCAGAATTTATCGAGATTTGATTATTCAGTGGCGGCTCAAAACATGCATTAATGCGATTTGATTTTCGCATATTCAGTTTAATGTGATAAAATATTGTTGCGCTTTGGTTTCAAATTAATAATATTTGTTGTTTGTTGTTTATATTGAAGCTATTAGTGAGACCGTTTTAATAAAACTATGTTTGTAAGTATTGGGGTGGGAGATGGTGGTGAAAAAATCATGACAGTAAATTTATAAAATATGTAAAAGTTAATCTGTTTTTTTTTAATGGCATTTGACAGTCTTTTATGGCGACAACATACTTGGCTGTCAAATATTCTCATTGCATCTCTTACATTCGGTATGTGAAAAATAAGAGATGTAAGACGAAAATATTCGATAAATACTAGTCACCATTTCATTGCTAAACCACTTAACCGATTTTGTAGAATGTTGGTGTGGAAATACGTTTGAGTCCCGGAAAAAGTGAGGTTTTTTTTTTCCAGGAGTATTGGACAGTTTTCAAAGAAATACCAATAAACGACATTGACGGAGCCTTTTAAAGGAAAACAGATTAATCCACATGTAGTAATACTACCTTTAAGAAGATGATTTTCAAATTCAAATTCAAATTCGAAATATTTATTTGACAAAAAACACACTTGACACAACACTACATTCATGGTAAAAAAGAAGAAACAGGATTAAAGCAGAAATTGAATCATTGCACTATAGTAGCGAATAACGTTAGCAGAAATTAAACAATACGTACTTAAAAGATATGAGTGTAGATAAAAGATATGTACAGTCACCAGCAGTAGGTAATATCGATACCTTAGTGCACTTATTATTTGTGCACAAACATACTAATTACAATAACTTTTCAGAAGTAATTAGTACAATTATGAACTAAGGCATCGATATATTATCCAACTTTGGGCGCAAAAGTATCTGACAGACACCTCTAGAGTAGTAAAGACGTGTCAGATATTTTTACGCCCAATGTTGAATAATATTATTGCTGGTGACTATGCGAATGGTACAGGTTTATGATTATGATTAGAAAACTGACTTAAACCGAAGTGAAGCGAGGGCGGGTCGCAAGTGTAATATATTTATGACGGAGACTAGAGGCACTTATTGGTATTTTACTGGCAACTCTTAAGAATAATAAGGCGTGCAACGTAATTCCCCTTCCAGGAAACTTAGATTAAACTGGAATTTGAAACAGGGTTGCGCGCGGGAAACGCCGGCCTTCCTCACAATATCCGGTGCACAGATTAGAAACATAGCACAGATAGTATACAATTGGTAAAAAATCGCTGCAATATTTTTAAAGTTATTATTAAAGTGCACTTTCAAAATACTTGACCGGCAGAATATAAGTGTCGTAAAGTTATTCGTGACATGTTGCTGAGCCTGGAACCTATTTTACCTAACTTCCCGAAAGAGGGTTATGTTGTTTTTGTACTTATAATTATTTGTTGTTGTTTGTGGTATTCTGGGAGAATTATCTTTTTCAATATTTTCTCTTACGTGCGTGAGCAACTTTTATTTATACTAGCTGTCTTACTCTTATTTTGTGGACGGGAATAAGACATCCGTACTGTTGATGGCCCATAATACAGGGAGAAAGTTGAGATGGGTCATTAAAGGCAGCTACAGCTACTGAAACAGTAAGTCGAGCTCTATATCGTATACAGTGGCCTAAATGAGAATGCACGGTCTAAAATATATTTTGTGAATTCTAACGAGACTTTTTAACTCGCCGGTTAATACCAGCCTCATCAAGTAGGAAAGTGATACGCTTAAGAGAATAACATTCCTGGATTGCTACAGCTAAAAAATGTCTGGCTCAGCTGAAAACCAGATACAGACAAAGGATAATTCGGACAGGACAGACGCTATTAAGGACTCGCAGAGAAACGCATAGGGAATTATTATAGTAATAATGTTAAATTGCTTACTTGCCAAACATTGTTGTTTGTAATTTTTGCAGTTTTTCGATTAGGTACCTACCTATGTACGTAGGACCATATGCAAGACGCTTCGTTCACATACAATTTTTGGACGAGGCAATGTATGTATGAATGAGGACACCAGCGTTTTTTTACCGGCTTGGCTTCTTGAAACTATGCTACGTTCTTTTCATCTGAAAGACATCAACCGATGGTTGACTTCCTGTTGTAAATGAAGTAAATAAACATCGTCTTAAGACTTTATTTGGAATCGAATTTTGTAATTTAGGACTTTATTTTGATTTTGAATTTTGTAATTATTATTTTGCTAATTAGAGCTAATACTTTCACGATTTAAAAATTTTAACGACGCGTTGACCTTTGGTAAGGAAATGAACAATAGGCCAATTGGTGTGAGATTGTCAATAGTTGATTGTTAACCAAGGGATGAAAGCGATCAATTGTAGCCCGAGATATTTAGGCAGGATGAGCAACAGCGAAGGTGTGGAAGGCATATAACGGTCTTAACAGTTTTAAAAATAAATAAACATATAAAACAAAGGAAAAAAAAATCTTATCATCAAAATGTTAAGTTTGGAATTTACTATTAACATTCCACTCGGTATCAGATTAAAAATCTAAATTTAACTTTTTTTCGCTTAAAAACCCTGTACATGGAAATAACGTACGAAAGTACCTTACAAATAAAGATCTACAAACATCGGCCGTACGGTCTACCATCATAGCAAAATGACGGATATACTACATATTTCCGAAGAGTCATAATTCCAAATTGATCATTATCCCAAATTTTCGTAAATCCGAATGCAATGTTTTAAATAAACGTTTTTAGGGGACACCCGCGACTTCGTACGCGTCGTATTAGTTCACCGCTACTCCCCCTTTTTCGTGTCGTTGGGGGTAGATTTTTGGCAAATCCTTTCTTAGAGCACCTCTAAGCCTTCATTAGGAACAGGAAACAGGAAGGAATAGATCAAGCAGTTTGGGCTTTGCGTTGATATGTCAGTCAGTCAGTTTCTTCTTTTATATAGGTATTTTTTATATCCCTTATATAAGTACAACCAACTTAAACTAACTTAAAAAATATTAAATCTAAAATAGCAGCACATCATTCTACATAAAAATAACATGACCAAAAACGCAAAAGGAAGGTGTCCCAAAATGACGTCAAACCCCTGCCCATTTCAAACGATACGTCATATTAATCGGTACCATACTGCCATCATTGTTTTGACGTTAACGAGGTCAAATCATTTAATATCCCCGATAAATCGACCGGGTTGATTACAAGAGAAACACACCTAAACACCCAAGCCCGTGGTTAATTAATCTATGAATATTAATCATCGGGCCTGAGGTATCTATTTCGATTTGGTGCAAGTCAAAAGTGAAATTCTAAAGTGATGTTTTATTTTACCACGGTCCAACGGCTACATTACAAGTTTAATGGGTGTAATTGTGCTTGTCTATGATATCTTAACTTAAACGAATGGACCGAGGTTTTATACTTAGATTAAACGCTGAATTTGAATAGACTAATCTCGGAATAAGGCTTTTTTCCTGTCCGGTAAAATCGATGGTTAGTCGTTTAAAAATTATCAGGTCTACAAGAAGGATGTACTATTCAATAGGAGGTTTTGTATCTATTAAAGAATTACGTTAAGTACACTAAACATTGCTTAGGGATTTTTTCATTTTTATTCTTTGTATTTTTTAGGCTTGACGACGAATCGAGTTTTTTAGGGCAAGGAGAAGGCGGACGAACACACGGGCCACTTGATGGTAACTGGGATCTAAGACCTATACATACATACATACCGTCACGCCTTCATCCCAGAGTGGGATAGGCAGAGCTACAGAATTACTTACCGACAACTCTGACAACAAGTTATTAATTCTATAACCACATTTTGCACATACGGGCTAAGATAGAAGAAGAAGAAGAAGAAATACATTTATTGACCAACCATAAGACACACAAATATACAAATGATTCAACAAAACAGTGAAGGAAACTGGGATAGCACGCAAATGTGTGTCCTCGCGGCGGTGAAACGGACACTGGCTCAGCAAAATGCCGAAGTGTCAGACACCTACAGCGCTGATTTTCAGCCAGTACCGGCAGTGACTCACGGAACATACTTACTATATTATATGTGTAAACTACTTACATAATACTTATAACGGAAAAATAAATGAAAATAAGTAAATAAATAAATAAAGAAAACGCATACATAAATACCGATATACAGCCTGCATAAAACTAAAAACGAATTAAAGGATAAATGATGTTTACTATGTGTATATTAGTGACAGGTTGCAAGCCCATCGCCTAACAGTACTACAAGCCTTTAATCCCTTAGTCGTCTCTTACGAGTCTTACGACTTCCATTAAGAACTTAGACATTTGAATTATCAAGGCTACAATTTCCAGACTGCAATCCTAAGACGTCAAATGCGTTTCCAACCCTGTGAACTAATGTGGAAATGGGAAACTCTTTGGAATTGGTATTTGCGCCGCACGACCGTCCAGGAGCATCTGCCCCTGACTTCGTTCGCGAAGTATTAGTAAATTTTGCCATACCTTGGTAAAAGTTAAAAGCTATTAATTCGTTCTCATGACAAGCACTCTCAATAGGGATGTTCATATATTTACAATAGTTCGAATTCGAAAACCATTTCGAGGAATACGGTTTCAGAGCCGTTCTGCATTAATATTAAGTTTTTGAAATATTTATTTATTTTGGATATTTTGGCAACAGTATATTTAATCTTTGTTTGACTTTCGTTTTCGGCTTGAAGCCCTCCTAGGTGTATCTTACGGGTTATGCGAAAACCGCTTGAAATAGTCATTAGATATCATTTAATTGTTGTAATTTATTAGAAAATGCTAACCCAAATTTAAAATAATCATGTCATCCATAAAATGTGTGCTAAATAAATAAAGATATTAAAACAAAACTATTGGGTCAAATAAAAAATAATGAAATAGGTGTGTTAAAATTTCCTATTCTTTCGAATGAGAAAGAAAAAAACCGTGAGTATTTTTTTTGGTCAAGCCCAATTAGCCAGTGATGGTTCAATAAAATCTTTAAAACGCTAAGGCGGACTTGCGCGGACCAGAGTTAGCCCTTAACCCAGAGTTAAGCGTCTACTTTTGTACGTGGTTTGCCGCCTAACCTCGGGTTAAGACGCTAACTCTGGTCCACGCAAGTGGGCGTAAATCTTCTAACTTTAACCACGCAAATCAGAGTACGTTTCGGCCACGTTTTTAAGAGGTTTTACTCAATTGACGGAATGACGGGCCGTCATTATTTCTGATCGCTGTTGATTGGTTGTGTAATTGGAAATTATTGAACCCTTTAGCCGTACGAGAACCCTTGGGCCGTTTGCATAAGCTGCGAAGGGTTCTGTAATAATTAATAATAATAATAAAGTAGGCTAACTCAAAGCGACTATTTGAAACTAGCTTTGCTTCGGTTTACTTGTGTAAGATTTCTGTAACACTCGTACATAAACCAGAATTTATTATCCTTACATTATCTTTGCGTAAATAAAAGATTTAACTGATAAAAATCGAATCAAAATTCGTTGCGGGTTTGGGAGGAGTAACCGAATATACAGACAGACGCGGGAAGTGACTTTGATTCATACTATTTAATAATGAAATATAGCAAATAAGATGCTAGTACTAAGGAGTAGTATTGAAAACAGCGTCGGTGACCTAGTGGCTTAAAGAGTCCACTCCTGATCGTGAGGTATCGATTTCGAAACCCTGCAGTCACCATGTACAGTCGAGTTCATAAATATGTATGCACTTTAGTACCTTTTATATTTAATGTCATGTTCAAACTGCCGTATACGAATTATCACAGCGATTAATGTGAGAAGGTACTAAAGTGTATACATATTTATGAACTCCACTGTACAAGTTATTTTGTCTAACTAGTACCCGATGCTTTTACAGTGAAGGAAAAACATCGTGAGGAAACCTGCACATTCAAACCACTAAAAGTGTAAGAGGATACTTGCACAAGAAGATCCTTAAATAAACATTTTTTATCTTTTTACCTTACACACAAAAAGTTTTTACTTTGCCATTTTAAATCGTGATAACATGTAATGGCACCTCATCTGCCACAGTCCGTTAAGCCCCTATGAGCAGACAGAGAAACACACATTCACAGAAACATACCATGTCATACAAACAAATCGGTAACTCCACCCTTCTCTTCAGGCACTACTTGTGTAAAAAAACACTAATCAGCACGAACAAAAAAATGCGAAATAAAAATGCGAAATAGCGTTAACAAAAAATTCTGTTACAATTGTTATTTTAACGGAAACCAACCGTAACCACTTTAATGGTAACGAGAAAAAAATGTTGCCATTTTGTCTATGGCCCGTGAAATTGGGAGCAAATAAGGGTTTAATCGAGCTTAAAAATGGAACAGATCCTTGTTTACTTTTTAAATGAAAACGCCGGCTATCGCAGAATTCCTAGTAAAAATATTATACATTTTGAAAGTAAAAGTATGTCTTCCTGACTATTCTACGTGGTAAAACGATATTGCTTTGACATGTTATAGTATTCTTTTAACTCGGCCGCCATTACTGTCAAGTGACACGTGACAGAATAGCTTGTTTGCCCCCTCTAGCATAAAAAAACAGTGTTCAGTGAATCAATGCAAGCCCGACTTCTTTTTTTTTAGGAGTATGTATATTTGTAAGTAACCTACTTTATTGGAAAATATTGCGAGCTTAAATCGAAATGTTCCTATTAAGTAGAATAGGTTAGGTTAGAACTGCAACCCCAACAGAAGCGAACTGCTGCCAGCAAAGTAGGTTAGGTTAGATATTTCAAGTTTATGTGAAACAAGCTTCTGCCCGCGACTTCGTCCGCGTAGATTTCGATTATCGTTAGTCCCTCGAGAACTTTGTAATTTTCCGGGATAAAAAGTAGCCTATATGTTATCCCAGTGTCTAAGCTATCTCCATTATAAACATACACACTCACAAACATTCGCCTTTATAATATTAGTGTGATGAGTGGTGACCAATAAGTATTTTTAAGTAAGGTATTATTACCTCTTGGAATATGGAAATTAGTATAATCAAATTTAGGTATACATCAATAGGTAGGTAATAGAACAGAATGGAAATCAATTTTTAGTATACTGATAAGTAGGCGCCAAAACCGTTTGAAACTTGAAGGAAATATTCCGGTACCATAGGGGTGTACTATGAAAGGATTTTCAGAAATTTGACCCCCAGCGGGAAGTAGGGAAACGAAAAAAAAGCAAACGAAACGAAACGGGAAACGAAATGTAGGCGAAGTCGCGGACCTCCTGTAGTTAATATCATTAGAACTAAGGAAAAAAGTTGATATAAAGTATAACAAGCTTTCCATTTTCCAGAAACAAGATGGCACCCAAGATAACGAATATTAATTAATTTAATTAAAAACATTTCGCGAAACATACCGTCTGCTTGTCAAGAAACTTAATACTCGTTAACGTTGCAAAAATATTCAATATAATTATTCAAAACGGAAACTCAGATTAATGTTTTCATTTGCTGGCGCAAAACCAAAATTTAATATTTGGTTGGAAACTTTATGTTCGTATGTACAAAAATAAATTAATACTTAATTAAACCGCACTTGTGTACATAAGTAATTGAAATATTTAATTGATTTGTGTAATAAAATCGAATAATAAATTACACGAGTTATTGAGGAATAACAAAAACCAACCATGGGCTCCATTTTTCTCATTAAAACCTAATAGTTATTGACGTGTGTAACAAACGAGTTTTTAAGCTACCAGTACCAGCTCATAGTACTTTTGAACACTTAAGCACTTATTCCTCCTAAGGCCCAAGATCCTACCCATAGTACTTATTAACTTTGTCATTCAGACCCAGCTTCTTCGACAGTTGTGTAGTCATAGTGTACCACGGTCCTACCAGTAGGACTTAATAGAAAACCCGCCATTTTGTTTTCAAACTTCGCGCTAAATGAATTTGGCGTGTCCTCTAAGTAAGTCTTTTAAGTACTTGGGTCTGAATGAGTATAAAACAATAGTACTACTGGTAGGACTACGGTCGTAGTGACTACAAGCTGAATTTTTCGTTGGGCATTAGGAGGATGGTATGGTATGGTATGGTGATGGACTCCTTTTTTCCGCACTTAGCCCGTGTATGTCGGGCCATTGTGCGTAGGGGTGCCGGCTAGTAGTCTAGCCAGCCTAACTCCGACCAGAAGCGCAGGATCCTCCTGGTATCTCCACAGGCTTCTCGGAGTGACCTCGGTGTCTTGAGGATTTCAGTCCGTTGAGCGGCTACACCTACGCATTCCAGGATTACGTGGGGGGCTGTTTCGTCAGCCGACAGGCATCCCCTGCATAGGGGGCTGTCGGTCATACCTAGAACATACAAATGTTTGTTAAGCAAGCAGTGACCAGTAATGTTTCCTACAATTATTCGTAGGGCATGTCTATCTAGTGATAGGAGACGCTTAGTTAGACGCGCGTCCGGGTGTGGCACAGTTTCCCTTGATTGTCTACATGTACTGGTATTTGCCCATTGATTGGCATGTTGTTCAAGTGTTCTGTGACGTAACCATGACCTTAGCTGGTTAAATGCTAATGGAAGCATTGGAGCGGGACCGATCGCTGGGCGGTCTGATCCTCTCCTGGCCAGCTGGTCAGCTGCATCGTTACCTAGAGATCCACTATGCCCCTTTATCCATTGTAGCGTGAGTTGGTTATTTGAACCTATCAACTCCAATGCTGAGTGGCACTCTAGTATGAGCCCGGAATGTATTATTTTGTTGTCTAGGGCTCGTAGTACCGCAGCGCTGTCAGAAACAATTCGTATCTTTTGGTCTTTGATACCTCGCCTGGCTACTGCCTTGGCAGCCTGTAGTATGGCAATACATTCACATTGGTATATGGAGCTGTATTCGCCTAAGGCTGTTGATATGTTGATGTTAATTTCGGGTGAGTACACTCCTGCACCTGTTCCCTTTTTCGTCTTTGATCCATCCGTATAGATGCGTAGTTCATGTATACTGGACTGGTCAGTGGGTTCCTCAGCTAGCTGGATGGTGTAACTTTTGTTGAAGTTGTGTTGCTTGGGTACCTTGTCATTAGGAGCGGCTATCAGTGGTTGATATGCAATTGCCTCCTGAAGGACTACGGTATGGGTCCCGTTTGTAACACCCCAGAGGTTGAGGGATTTTAGTCTGATGGCTGCTACCGCCGCCTCCTGTTGGATGAGAAGGTTTAGGGGCGGTAGACCCAGCAGTATCTCCAGCGCCGCTGTGGGTGTAGTTTTCATGCAACCTGTGATAGCTACGCAAGCTAGTCTTTGAAATTGTTGCAGTTTATTCTTGGCCGTGGTCAGTTTGGTTCTGGGCCACCAGACCACAGCACCATAGGTGATAACAGGTCTGATCACTGCCGTGTATAGCCACATGGCAATTCTTGGGTGTATACCCCAGGTTCTGCCAAGTAACCTTTTACACTGCCAGAATATGACACAGGCCTTTTCTAGTTTGTTATCTAAGTGTTTGTTCCATAGCAGTTTGTCATCCAGGATGACTCCTAAATACTTGACCTCTTTGGAGAGAGTCAAGGTCGTGCCTAGGAGTTTCGGTAAACTTAGGTTATCAATGACCCGTTTCTTTGTGAAAAGTACTAGTTCGGTTTTTGATGGATTTACTGACAAACCATGTTCGGAGCACCATCGTTCGACGATTTTGAGAGCCCCCTGCATGAGGTCGCATAGGACTGACTCAAACTTTCCCCTTACGAGGATAGCTACATCGTCTGCATAGCCTACAGTGTAGAAGCCAGCCTCGTTTAGTGAGCGGATTAGGTCATCCACCACGAGGTTCCACAGGAGCGGTGAGATGACTCCTCCCTGCGGACAGCCCCTCGATACAATGGCTCGCGTGGTGCTATTGACTGTTACCTGTACCGCCCTTTGTCTAAGCATGTTGTCGATCCATCCCGAGACGGTATGGTCGGCGCCATGGCTAAGTAGGGCGTGGCTTATGCTGTTGAATTGCGTCTTGTCAAAAGCCCCCTCGATGTCGATGAAGGTTGCAAGAGCTGATGATTGTGTTGATAGTGCATTTTCTATGGGTGAAATGATGCTGTGTAGTGCTGATTCTGTTGATTTACCTGAACAATAGGCATGCTGTTGGTGGTGAAGAGGGTAATGCGCCAGAGCCCCGTCTCTGAGATCCCGGTCACAGAGTCGTTCCAGAGTTTTCAGTAGGAATGACGTAAGGCTTATTGGTCTGTATGATTTGGGCTGCGTATAATCACTCTTACCTGGTTTGGGTATAAATACCACTTTAACTTCTCTCCATTTTGTGGGGACATAGCGGTGCCAGAGACATGCCTGGTAAATCTTGACTAGGTGTGGTGCCACAATATCTTGGCACCATTGTAAGAGTCCCGGAAATATGCCATCTAGGCCTGCCGCTTTAAACGTCGAGAAGCTGTTGATTGCCCATGTCACTTTCTCTAGTGTTACTATTCTTTGGGCAGTATTGACGGCCTCAACAGCTGGTTGTTCAAAAGTCTGCTGGGTCGTGTCTTCCCATGCTAAGTCTTCCGTAACTGTACATCCTGGGAAGTGTGTATCAAGCAACAACTCGCACATCTCACTATTTGTGGTTGTGTAGTTGTTGTCTGGTTTTTTCAGTGAGCCTAGGTTTCGATTCGGTTCGCTGGATAAGATGGTTTTTATCCTGGCTGCCTGAGTGTTTGATTCAATGTTAGTGCAGAAGGTTCTCCAGCAGTCACGTTTCCTCTCACGGATCCGCTTTTTGTATAGTAGCTGGATCCGCTTGTAGGCGTCCCAGTCTGTTACCTTCCTTGTGTTGCTCGCTCTGTTAAACAGTTTGCGTAGTTTGCATCGCATTTTCTCGAGTTCAGGTCCCCACCAGCCATTACGATTGGTGGCTTTCGTCGAGGGCGTTGTTGGTGAGCAAGCTTTCGTAAATGAGTCTATTAGCGTTTCCGTCAGTTTATTCACGTGTCTCTCTATGTCTGCAGGCTCTTTGTACCCCATCGGGATTGTGGCAGGAGCTAGGTTTGCAGATATCAGTCTGTTGAACTTTGCACGGTCGGTTCGTCTGGGATTTCGCCAAAGTTCTGGCTGTTTAGAGTCCACGTTTAGTTTGTATCTTACCCACCTATGGTCGGAGCATGACAGGTCTTTCGACACATGCCAGTCGGAGATCACCTCCGATACCCTTTCCGTAGCAAGTGTGATGTCGATTATAGTTTGGAATCTGGAGGTAACAAACGTAGGTTCTGACCCCCTGTTTATAAGCCTGAGATTAGTAGAGAATAAAAATTCAACTAGGTCCTCACCTCGTTTGTTGGAAGATCCGCTGCCCCACAGGGTGTGGTGCGCGTTTGCGTCCGCCGAGATGATCAGCTCAAGCTTGTTGTTCTCGCAGTGCCTGATGAGATTGGCCAGCTCAACCGTAGGTATGTCCACATCGCCCGCCAGGTAGGCCGATGCTATTATAACCTCCGGGATGCTATGGCAGTTGTTTTGGAGTCTGACCGTAGTCAGGTCCCTGGAACAGAACTCATTCATTAAAACTGCATTGATAGATTTTGGTACATAGATGCATGTGCGTGGATTAGTCACAGTGGTATCGAGTAGAATCTTACCCCCGATGTTGTTTAGACCGCATATCCTGTCCTTCCTTATCCACGGCTCCTGGATAAGGGCGACGGTCTCGTTGTTTACCTCCAGCATTCTTCGCAGGGTAGCCGCCGCGGCTTGTTTATGCTGGAGGTTGGCTTGGACGATGTTAGAGAGGGGAGGAGGAGCGAATGGGACTGCTCACTTCCTCGTCCGTTCCCAGCGAGACGTCCTGGTCCATCAGCTGCGCGACATCCTCCTCCAGGTCGCCGAGGGCGGCGTCCACGGTGGAGGTAGTCTGCGAGCGAGCTGATTTCCCATCCTGCTTCTGCCTTTCGGCGGAAGAGTGTTGGGTGACCAGTGGTTCGCTAGCTTCTCTCTGCCTTGCGGCGGAGTTCGGCCTGCTAACCACAGACGAAGACGCGCCTGCTCCCTGGTCAGGGTCAGCGTGCTCACTCTGCTTTTCAGCGGAGGAGTTGCTGGTGACCTTGGGTGCAGTCGCAGTCTCAGCAGGGTCTGGCGGCATATCCTGCAGCCTTCCCGTGCTCCCGAAGAAACGGATGTAGGCGTTACCCAGCTTGTAGCAGAGTCTACGCCCCCTCGCTAAAATCCCGGGAATTTGGTCCTCTGGAATACCGAGCACCAGAAAGGTACCCGGAGGATTACCTTCATGGCGCTCGATATTGTAAAGCGACCACCTGCTGACCTGATACCACTTGTTCTGACCAGCCAAGATGCGTTGTATCATCTTAGGCTCGTCAGCACAAGCCGGTAACAGGACAGCGGACTTCACCCGTCTGGGGATGTCCGTTTGTCGCCTTACCACCAGCTTGGTCCCGGGAATTGGTGACACGAAATTGGCTACGGTGTCCTTCAGCCACTCCATGTCCTTAACATCCTCGCACTGTAGTTTTAGCACACCCTCGCTGTGGAAAGGTTTGCCACGGAAGGAGGGCCAGTACGGGATTTGGTTGGAGGCGCCTGGAGCATCGGCAATGTCCTCGATGCTGGTCTCCAGTGTCCTCTTGATGCCCTCCACTTGGACAGGTGTTAGGTCGGTGAAGGGTTCCGCCATCACTGCGACAAATAGGTCATTTAGGACCACAGTGTCAGCGTAGGTGACGGCTGGGTTCACCAGACTAGTGGAGGCCTTGGTGCGCTTCGCAGTGCTGCCTATCGGCGATTTTGTGTCGTCGGGGCGCGGGCGCTTAGGTACTATCTGGCCACCAACTTTGGGCTCAGATTTCCCTTTTCTGCCTCTGCCACCGCGCTTCCTTTTTGCCGCCTGAGGTGCGTCGGCCTTGTCCTTCGCGCCTTGGCTGGGACGGAATGCCTTTTCGGCGCTCAGCTTCGTCCCACCTTGGCTTTCGCCGAGGCGGTTCGCCTGCTTTGCGCGTACTGAGGCGGCGGGGGTCGTTGCCAACCCTTTGGCTTCCTCCTGCCTTGCGGCGGGAGGTTGCCTCCTTTCCGAGCCTGCCTGGGCAAAGTTTGCTGCACGTTTGGCCGTGCGTCTATCTTTTTTGCGCTTGTCCGAGGGATTGCGCTTTCGTGAGTTAGCCGCCCACTGTTGTTCACCGGTCTGCGAAAGACCGGGTTGGGGGCTTGGTTGGTTGTTGCAGGGCGCTTCGTTAGAAGCAGCGGCCTGCTGCTGATTGTTGTTGTTGGGTTTATTGGTACTCTTTTTGTCCATGGTTTGGAGTAAAAAGGTTTCATTCTCCTCGGCGTCCCACCCTCCTGGGAGCCCGCAGATGGGGATGCTCATTCGAGCACCAGGACCTACCGCGGAGAATATAGGGTCCAGGATCCGCGATGCAGCGAGCCTGCACGGTGCGAGAAGGACTACGGTTGTCAGGCCGAGGTTTTGGCCCGTACTCGCCGTAGAATTCGCGCTCCGCCGGCTGCGCACCTCATGATCCCGAAACCCTCGCCGACCACCCTTAAGGGGCGCCTTTGCCGGTTACCCCAGGCTGGCTAGTTCCTGAGGCTGTCGTTTTAAAGGAATGCCGGACCAAAGAGGGCGTGTTGCCTCCACAAGATAACTACAACCCGATCTGTGGTAGGCTCAACCCCCCAGGACTCCATTATCCCCTCGTACGACGCTCAACTACGCACGGCAGTACGACGTAGGTGGGCTCTGCACTCTTCACGGGGAAGAGGCCGGTCTGACACGCCCACAGGTCATGACCTACCAGTCCTTTTTGTTGCGGTTGCTACAAGGTCGCTGGTGGAGCCTCTTCGGACAGAACTCCGGTGGTTGGGAAGGTTCTTCGCCAACAGCCAGTGAGACCCCTTGGGGAGAATTACTGGCTGTTGCCCAGGATATACCGGCGGTTAGGGATTCGCGTTCCTTTTGGACGGATCCTAAAGGACTGCCAATCCCGCCGCACTCGAGGAGGTGACCTAACAAATACCCCCAAACTTCGCGCTAAATGAATTTGGCGTGTCCTCTAAGTAAGTCTTTTAAGTACTTGGGTCTGAATGAGTATAAAACAATAGTACTACTGGTAGGACTACGGTCGTAGTGACTACAAGCTGAATTTTTCGTTGGGCATTAGGAGGATATACAATGCTATCTTAGATCATTGCAGCTTGAAAGGCCAATCTCTACTCAAGCCTAAAATGAGTGTATTTAATTTTCTCCATAATTTAAATTAATAATTTCGTCATAATATGACGAAACCGAAAACATTTTAGTTTAGATGGTCTCATTAATTGGCCTCCTTTATCCTATTTCCTTTAGTTTAATAAATTTTGATTTAATTTTTATATAGTTTTTAGCAATATGTATAATTAAGTCATATAGCAATTTATTATTGTAATTGGTTCCCCGCGATACAGGTCAAGCCTAGTGCGGGGACCCCTGGCAATTGTGTAACAAGTTGTGTGCAAAATAAAGAAGTTTTTTTTATGTTATCGTACTCTAAACGTTATGATGCTTTTAATTACCTAACAAAAAAGGTTTATATGTATAAACTAGACTCTATTATACATATAAACCTTTCTCTTAAATCACTCTATCTATTTAAAAAAAAACCGCATCAACATCCTTTGCGTAGTTTTAAACATCTAAATAAGCATACATAGGAACAGACAGACAGCGGGAAGTGACTTTGTTTTTTTGCGGGTGGTAGGACCTTGTGCAGGGTCCGTCCGGATCGCTACCACCATCTTAAATCCATTAACCTACCGCCAAACAGCAGTGTTCGCATTGTTGTGTTCCGGTTTGGGGATAAAACAGCCGGTGAAATGACTAGCATAGAGGCATTCCATCTTAGCCTCAGGGTTGGCAACGCATTTGTAGTCTTAGGATTGCATTGCAGTCTTGTGATTGCGAATGTCTATGGGTCACAGTTTCCACTTACCATCAGGTGGCCTGTGTGCTCGTTTGTCTACTCTATGCCATAAAAAAAAAATACTATGTATTGAAACCACCCTTAAACAAAACACTCTCAAATATATTTATAACGGTCACTGTCGGAATCAATAATGGTAATGATCATTCCATATTTAAAATCAGCAATTAGCAAGCTATTCAGCAATTCTATCAATAATAAATAAGAATATCAAACTGGCCAGCCGAATACTCTAAATGCCATATAGCTTCCAAAAACCTATTAAGCCGGCCTGTTCAAACGAAAGTGGCGGTTTCATTCCATTCTTTGCATTTTAAAAATTCCATTTAACGCTTCACGCTGTGGCGGGCACTTTGATTCGTTCCGCGCCCGCCACAGAGCCACTGGAAGGGTTTAGGTTATTTTTCTTTAAAAATATCAACCCTATGTGGTTGCCGGGTTAGAATAGTCCCACTCCACGTGGAGATGGGTTTGCAACCTGTCACTAATACACTAGTAAACCTCTTAACCTGAATGTGTAAAATCGGTTAAAGAAATATCAATAAGTTTTTACAATTGTTGGTAATTTTGTAGCTCTGCGTACCACACTCAGGGAAGTGACGGTGTGAGTTTATGTATGTATGTAATAATAAGATAGATGGGGCTTTCGGGTTATCGGATCAACTGATGTAAAGTGATCACCACTGCCCAATCACCTGCATCAGCTGGAAAGGTATTGCAGCTGCGATGCCAGCCTTTGAGAAAAGAGTATGCTCGTCTCTTGAAGGTCCCCAAGTTAAGTCGTCCAGAAATACCGCAGAAGTAAGCTGTGGGGCTAGACAGGTTGCCATAGTAGCGCGAGTGATAGTGATCACTTTGTCAGTTGTAACGTGATATATCACGTGACTTACGTCATTCCCATACATTTTTCAATAACAACACATGTCGCCAGTGATCACTTAACGCTAGCGTTCGTGAACGATGGCAACTTGTCTAGCTCCACTGATTTCATAACACTGCTCTGAACGTCAAAAAGTTTTGTTTAAAACGCTAAGTGGTAGACTGCCATCTATCGAGATGGTGGACATGATTGGACAGCCGTTTGCGAGTGGTACGGTCCTATTGATTCAATTTAATTACTCCATGGTTATGGAGTGACTGTCACCTCCTACCGGGTGGCATGTAAAACTTAAAGAAGTTTTAAGAATTTATTGTAAGATCTCCGTAGCATCAGCAGAAGTGTTGGTAGGTTCAATTATGGTGTGGTCTGGTTCCATGAAGCGTAAGAGCACTTCCCTCGCTGTTTAAGGAGCAGCGGTGGAAGAAACCGTCGGGAGACCCACGTAGTGCGGTGTCAGGACCCTGGCATAGCGGTTCCCACTCGATGATCATCCTCACCTGTGAAGTATCCCGAGCCTCAACTCCTCGACTGATGTGCCTGAACCAGAATATCTTTCCTCACTTCTTAGTCTAATCTGGGAGGTTTTCATAACATAGCTATGCAGTTCAATTTACGCTGAGAGACAAAGACTGAGCTATAACTGCTATAGCTTTGTTCTTTACGCTTGCTTGCGCTTGCGCTGCTTGTTTAAAATAAACTGCATATCTATGTCGTGATAACCCGTATCAACATCTTATCTTGTAAACTATTTTAGTGTGGGATTAAGACAACCGTTGTCTAGAGGCATTAGATCTTAGGCTTCAGGCTTCATATAAACAGCTGCTTGCCTCGACCGTAAGATCAGTGAAAAAAAAAGTGACCTAGAGCGCCCTCTACCCTGGCAAAAACTAAAAGTTTATCCTTGTTAAAAGGGCTAAAGTAATTCTTGGAAATTCGGTAAAAGTTATTTACCTTTATGAAATTTTGCAAACTTTTTACTTGTTAAACGTAGATAAAATTTTATAGATACTCAATTAAATTTAATGATGAAACCTATTAAATCCATGAAAATGATACCCCATTTTATTTAATTGGCTTCCCTTTAAATAACTGAGGGTAAGATTACCGATTACAGATAACGAGGCTTGACATTTAAATGATTATTTTACATTGAAATAAAACTATAATCAAGAACAATGAAAACGGGTCACTTCGTATAGAATTTCCATAGAAAGTGACCCGTTTTCATTGTTCTTGAGCGTAGATGGGCCGGGTCCATCCAAATCCTCTATTCTAGGCGGTAGATATCACATCGTATTTGAACTAAATTACGATATTGTTTTTAAACTCGGTTGCCATTACTGTCAAGTAAATAAGAGCTATCAAAATGTTGACAATACGATAACCTGATCAGTGGGGTTATTATGACGTATCTGTGCAATTCATTTTACGGTGAGTGTAAAAGACGGAGCTTTACCAGTTACATAACTTTGTCCTTTTCTCTCAGCGTAAAATGAATGGCAAAGATACGTCATAATAGCCCCACAGAGGGGTTATTATGACATACCTATGCAGTTCAGTTTACGCCGAGAGGACAGAGCTATAGAACTGCTAATAGCTCTGTCCTTTACGCTCACCGTAAAATGAACCTGCATAACCATGTCATAATAACCTCCCAGTACCCTTAGCATGAGTTACAATTACAGTACTCGCTAGCGAGTCGAATGCTCTGTCCCTCGCACTCTATAAGAATACTGCGAGATCTGCGAGGGACAGAGTATTAGACTCACTAGCGAGTACGTTTATTGTAACTTATGGTAAGGGTACAGACAGACGGTTTTCACCGCCTAGAATCTCGGCCCTGTTATTGTATTGTCAAAGTTTTGATAGCCCTTATTTACTTGACGTTATGGCGGCCGAGTTAGAAACCATACGATAACATCTCAAAGACAAGATAGATTTTGCCACCTAGCATAGAGACCCGGATCACTACTACGATATCTTATCCATTAACCCACCGCCACGCAGCAGTGTTCGCATTTTTGTGTTACGGTGTGGGGATGAGCCAGCCTGTGAAATTACTAGCATTAAGGTATTCAATCTTAGTCCTTAGGCAACGTATTTGAAGTCTTATGATGACAGTCTTGAAATTGTAGTCTTGATAAATCAAATATCTATTATGTTCTAGACCTATGTAACTTTTGGAAGACCGTCTTTGTTTGCAAAATTTTAGAAAAATCTAGGCCTAGAAAGTTCTAGCTAAACTAGATCTTTGTAGTACGAAATTACGGACACTATTGCATCGCGATGTCGGCACTTCAATCCTGAATATAGCCACGTTTAATTATATTTAATATGCAATTATAAGGTTTCCTTTATTGCGCTGTTGTCTATTCAGCAAAGCGGTTTCACTTTAATATGGGCCTTAAGCGAGGGGTTGTAATAGCTCTCTTGTCTGTCTGTCTATGGTATTAATGAATTAAAGAATTAAGTTTTTTCTTAATAGCTAGTTCTAGGTGGTACGGGGTGGTGGAAAATACACGGGAAGGAAAGAAAAATCATTTATTAATAGCAATAAAACTCTAATGTAAGATAAAAAGTAATAAAGAACAAAGATCGCAGATACAGTGGTCATTGTTTCAACTCAGCAGCCATTTGCTGGCTGTGAAGCCTTAGCTGATCTTCCATTGTGACCACTTAGTGAAAACAAGGAAGGTCACACAAACGTTACAATATTTAGACAATCGAAATCGCAGCGGCCAGTTTAGGTCCCGTCAGAGCGAACAAAACACATTCCAGCGCGTGCAATTAGGCAGCCTTATACGTTCGATCCATCGGCAGAAACCATGCTGCTAAATTGTAAATGCACGCGCTAAAATGTGTTTTGTTCGCACTGACGGGACTACTTAAACTCGTCGCTTGGACATTCACTCGTCCGTCCGACCGTTGTTGTTGAGAGAATCACTACCCAGGTCGTAAGGATAATTGTCAGTTTTTCTCATTGATATCGTAGCTCACGTTTGCAAAGAATGTATTTAATATATCGTTGCTTTTATGTTAATGTTTTCTTGAGCCGTGGCAGTTGAAGGAAGGATCCCGCTATTTGCTGAAGTTTCAGTCTCGAGGGTATAAAAGTAGTGTAGATATGCGGCCGAGTAAAGTGGTCGGCAACAAATAAAAATAGTTTTAATGTAATGTAGAAAATTTATATGATTGGAGATTGGAAGAATCAAATATTATTTTTACGTTGCTCTTTTCTTATAAAAAGGTGGTTTTGATATGAAAAAAAAGTCTACTAGGTAATTTTATGTTGAGTAATAAAGACAAAGGCAATTCTATTTTATCTCTTTTGCTATGGAATTTTACTTGTATTCTGATGGCCATACTATGTATGTTTTGACACAATGAGCCTTACGAGGTTAAACTAGGAACCTTTATAATTACGCCACATCTTTCGTCTGTCTGTAAGTAATTTACTTTTTTTAAGACTTATAAGACTTTGTACACACACATTGCTACTAAGCCGATTTGTGTAAGATCGTCTGTGTTTTTTAAATATTTTTCTACTCCCGTTGAAGACCGATGAATTAGCACATGCCATAAAATCTATCATAAAGTTAACACCACAATTGACCTGCTTCAAATGACAGTAGTACTAGCACTAGTCCGAGTAGACTTTTATGTGGTACTCGAATAATAAAGTGGCTGGATTTAGCGCTTATTTATGATCTTTTTACGAGTGACGACAGAAAGTTATTTTCACGTCAATTTGGACAAGCAGGACGGAATGTTGAAAATCTAGAGGATAGAATTTGCTAGTTTAGAAATGGCCAATGTAGTTTTGTTCAGTTTGATTCCCGATACTTATAGGCAACTATTTGTGAGATAAGCGAGATTATTTGTTCCTGAATCTCGGATCAATTCTAACCTCCTAAGGCGTACCATACACCGAAATGTGTCGATGGAATACAATGTCCAGCAGAGGACTGATGTGGGCTGATGACATGAAAACAAAAGAAATTCCACTTTACTTCCTTAGCACTAGATTTTTATATGAATGGTCGTTTTTTTCTATTTTTAGAACAAGGAAACTCAGGAGGCTAAGCATTTAAATAATGTATTGCTCAATAATAGTTTGTGTTTCGTTGTCAAATACCAATAGTACAAGCCTAGAGTTATTCAGGACTAGGTCAATTTATAGACAAGTGTCCCCTGCTATTTATATTATAATACCGGGTGTAACATGAGGAAACCGAATAATTTTAACAGCGTATTCCTGAGGTCGTAAGAAGCAAAACAGTTTCGCTCATTCCCGAAATACCAGAATTTTAAAATACCAGATTCTCAATATACATGAATCTCAAAAAATAACATTTAAATTTCGGTATCGTTGATTATGCTTACCTAATATTTCGAAGCTAGTGATTTGGGAATCTGGTAAAGAGAGTAGTCTGGTATTTTGAAATTCTGGTATTTCGGGAATGAGCGAACAGTTTATATGAACCCAGGTCGAAATAATGTTTTTTTATTTTTTAACCAGCATGCAGTTGTAATGAAATCTCCAGTACAAAACACCCTTATGATAAAAAATAAAAAGCATATTTCGACCTGGGTTCAGATAACATGTTTTGCTTCTCACGACCTCAGGAATACGCTGTTAAAATTATAACTATCGACCCGCTCTCGCTTCGCTTCAGTTTATAGAAAATTTCTGAGACACCCGTATATAATCTAAAATGTATTAATAATATACATACCTTCCTCTTAAGTCACTCTATCTATTGATGAAATGCTTATTAAAATCCGTTGCGTAGTATGACACATCTAAGCGTACATACAGAGGGTGGGAAGCGACTTTTTATACGATGTAAAGATATTAAATATGTCCCTTTCTTTGCACGCCAGTGTACCACGGAACCACTCAACAAGATTGTATAAATCCGGAATACGTCCGCTGTTCGGTATGCTCAAATTTAGCTGACGATAACGTTTATCGAACTAAAGTGCACATTTTAGATATTCGTATGCATACTCAAAATATTAATGGCATACGATATGTATTGAAGTTGCAAACTAGTACACAACTAGTACAGTATCCATTTTTATAGCTTCTCTTGGAAATGGCAACGTGACATAAATCATTTTACTTCTTTAATATTGTGCTTCGTAAATGCGAAAGTTTGGATGATAAAGTTATCCAATTAAGGCAGAACGGCTGAACGGGTCTAGATGAAATTAGGCACAGAGATAGATAATAGTCTGGAATACTACATACCCGCCATTTTGTTCATTGAATACAAAACGGACACAATCCAAAATGAGTCAGTGTTGCATTTTAAAATTAGAAGCTGTTGGAATACGATTTTTAATGGAAGAGCAAATTATTTTGGAATGTGTCCGTTTTGTATTCAACGAGCGATATTGTTATCCCAGAAAAATACAATATTATTCGGGTATACCCATCTGGGGTCAAAAGTAAAAAACTAGACTTAATTGATTGCCCTAATACCCGTGTTAAACTCTGATTTCCTAGTATTCAAATTACGTATCCCGTTTTCCGATACAATCACAAATATACGGGCGTATCAATCGTGATTACGCGATTTGGCATAACATTGTCATTTTAATATTGGTATTCATATTATGATTTCGATAAAACGTTTATTGTATTTAACTAGCTATCTGTGATATTTGAACGGGATCAGTTAAATAAACTGCACGATTGGCCAACTTTATTTGCGACTGTGATCCATTATATCTGAGGGAATAGCCAATATGCAAACAGCAGTGTTCGCTTTGTTGTGTTCCGGTTTGGGGATAAGACAGCCGGTGAAATGACTAGCATAGAGGCATTCCATCTTAGTCCTTAGGGATGGCAACGCATTTGCAGTCTTAGGATTGCATTGCAGTCTTGTGAATGCGAATGTCTATGGGTCACAGTTTCCACTTACCATCAGGTGGCCTGATGGTGAAGATGGAGTGACGACTTTGTGAAGATCGCGGGAACGCAGTGGATGCGAAAAGCACAAGACCGGTCTGAGTGGAGAGCCTTGGGCAGGGGGAGGCCTACGTCCAGCAGTGGACGTCTTTCGGCTGACATGAGATCAGGTGGCCTGTGTGCTCGTTTGTCTCTCTTCATATCCTATTAACAGGGAGCGAAACTTTGATGCCGGTGACATTATTATCACAAAAATTTACATATAGGGTGTTTTTATAAAATATTCACAACATATTAAAATAGTGACATAGATGATACGTCTGTCTTTTAATACATCCTTATTTCACTTTCTCGGTTAAATCGTATGCATCCTTCTGATCTAAGTACTGAAGTGGTACACATGGTTGAGAGTGGCGATGGCTGCGATACGCGTCATACTCGTGAACGGGTGCTGTTTGTGGGGTTCGGTCTGTTCACGATTGCAAGGACTTGTTGTTAAATAAATGATTCTAGTTATAGCTTTTGACGTAGAGACCTCGTCGTGTTGTTCTCGTAGTTTTTTTTTAAGTTTAAAGTTTATTGACCTTACATTTGTAATGATTTTATTATTGGTAGTTTTAAGACTTTATTATTTATTACTTTATTACCTAATGTAACTTACTTTACTTAATGTAACTTAGTTTTAAGTACTATTATGTTTTTATGATTGAAAAAATTATCTGCTGGAGTTTCTTGCGGCGCTTCTTCTCCGCAATGATGGTCTTGTCCGAAGCGCTGGTAGACTCACCCTATATTACCGACGTGTAAAAGAGCCCTCATGTGGCCTATTTACTGAATAAATATTTTGAATATTGTTTTTTTTGGTTTTCGATTCAATATGTTGGCAGTTTGTTAAATCCATATTAAAATCTTGTTGTGTCATTTTTGATCGTTCTCGTTCAATGTGCTTTTTGGTTTTTAAAAGTGTTTATATTACTTGTTAAATTTTGCTCACAAACATTTTTTCATCTTTAACAACCAAAACAGGATACATCTTCAAATATGTATGCATAGATTCCATGGCGTCTATGGTCAAGCGATGTCTATAATATTAAACAACAATTCACAGTTCTTAAATTCACGAATAAAAATACTATTTAAACGGATATACATTATTATCGTCTCCGAAAACTTTCTGATTAATATGACAAAGACTGGTGATAATGTTTTTATAACTACTGGCTGTCTCAAGTGTCAAAAAAATATTCGTTAACTAAAGAGGCCAATAAGTTAAAAAAAAAGATAAAAGATATTTATTCAGTAGGCCGCACGGGCACTTTTACACGTCAAGAATCTACCAGCGCTTCCCAAGAGGAGACCACTGCCGAGAAGAAACGCCGCAAGAAACTCAGCAGTCAGTCGTTTTTTAACCATATTTAATATAACAATGATACTACTTAGTCTAGCATTATATAAAGCTATAAATATTAAATTTAATATAATATCAAATAGCATGCGTAGATCAGCAGTTTTTAGTGATTATCTATAATCTAGATAATAACACAAGCTTCATTCGTCTAATCCGCTCACTCCTACATACATATATTATTTGTCTGTATATTATTATTCGTATCGTGACTCAGAGAACATACTGAGTCCATAAGCGTATTGACTTACCCGATGTAAAGCAAACGGTTTTGGTTCTCTTCATTTGTATTCTATAAGCATAACATCCGCTGTAGAAGACTCAAAGACTAGATCAATACTGTCTGGAAAATATTGTGAGGTCGTGGACTTAGGGAGAGGAGCGTTTTTAAAACGCTAAATGGTGAAGTTAGGAAAGTAAAGAATCAACCATTCAGAACCCTTACTATGAGTTACAATTACCGTACTCGCTAGCGAGTCGAATGCTCTTACACGCTTTTTTTTATTTTTTATGGCAAAGAGAAGACAAACGAGCACACAGGCCACCTGATGGTAAGTGGAATTTGTGACCCATACACATTCGCATTCACAGACTGCAATGCAATCCTAAGACTGCAAATGCGTTGCCAACCCTGAGGACTAAGATGGAATGCCTCTATGCTAGTCATTTCACCGGCTGTCTTATCCCCAAACCGGAACATAACAATGCGAACACTACTGTGTGGCGGTTGGTTAATGGATAAGATGGTGGTAGCGATCCGGACGGACACTGCACAAGGTCCTACCACCCGCAAAACACCACACTCCGCACTCCGCACTCTATAAGAATACTGTGCGGGACAGAGGATTCGACTCGCTAGCGAATACAGTAATACGGTATTTGACAAAAGTGAAATCAGCTTCTTTTTATGAAACATCAAAAACGCTACGTTACTATGGAATTATATATGGATTACTATCTTGTGACGTCACAATCAAACAGCCTCCTTATTGTTGGATTTTATGAATTTAAAAATCTTAGCAAAACATAAATAAAAGATTCATGTTTTCCTAGTATTTTTATAATGTTTATCTATTGTTAATGAAAAAACAATTTAATTTCAATGTTGTCAAATACCCTATTGTAACTCATGCTAAGGGTACTGGGTAGTGATTCTCTTAACAACGACGGTCGGACGGACGAACGAGTGAAACAAGCGGAGAGTTTAAGTAGTCCTGTCAGTGCGAACAAAACATATTTTAGCGCGTGCATTTTCAATTTGATGGATCGAACGTATAGGGCTGCTTAATTGAAAATGCACTTGCTAAAATGTGTTTTGTTCGCACTGACGGGACTACTTAAACTCGCCGCTACGGTTTCGCTTGTTCGTCCGACCGTCCGTTGTTTTTGAGAGAATAACACCCCTGAAGTAATACGTTGACGCAACGTTAACGCTGTGACGCGTCTACTGTATAATCTACTGAAAGGATGCTTTGGAGACTGATCCTTAAGATTATCAATTGCGAGATTAATCTATTTGTACCTACGAGATACCTACCTACACGCAAAGCCCCTTAATTTGGCAATGAATGTCACACTGAACACACCATAATGTCCACTTTTCTTGTTTGGATTGTTTTTTATTTTTTTGCTGATTCAAAATCAAAAAGGGTTTGAATTGCCGACTTTTTTTATTTTTGCCAAATTGAGGGTTAAGCTACCGTAAAATGTTCCTACTTTGCTCCCCCATGGGTAACTATCATAGTGACTATGTCGTTTGTTACCTTATAAGTCAAGGTTGATGACAAAATTGGTTAAAAGAATCGATATGGATTTTTTTGCTGGTGGTAGGACCTTGTGCAGGGTCCGTCCGGATCGCTACCACCATCTTATCCATTAACCTACCGCCAAACAGCAGTGTTCGCATTGTTGTGTTCCGGTTTGGGGATAAGACAGCCGGTGAAATGACTAGCATAGAGGCATTCCATCGTAGCCTCAGGGTTGGCAACGCATTTGCAGTCTTAGGATTGCATTGCAGTCTTGTGATTGCGAATGTCTATGGGTCACAGTTTCCACTTACCATCAGGTGGCCTGTGTGCTCGTTTGTCTACTCGATGCCATAAAAAAAAAAAAAAAAAAAAAAAAAAAAAAAAAAAAAGATGTATAGATGCAGTTACGAAGTAAATGAAAGCAATAGAATGATTTACAATACAGATTACCTCAATATAACCATGGAGCATAATTACCCAATGGGGAGCAAAGTAGGCACATTTTATGCTATTTAGTTTTACGAAAAATCACATTATACCTCAACAAAGGTCTAACTTAAAGTACCTACCTTAAAGGAAAAAAGGAATATTTTTGACGTCCGTCACGCGCCTACACGCGAAACACGAAATATAATATTTATTACCTACCTGAATCAGTCACGGAAAGTAAGATTTATATGAAACCTGACAATGTAACTGGCATACCTACTCTAGAAACATTCCGTATAACATTTCAAGAGCGTTCCGAGTTAAACCTACTTTCCTCCATATGATAGCTCTTTGAGTAACTGACAATAATGAACATTAAGTTCTGAGGTATTTTATTAATATTGTAGGCAATTAGGCTAGGTTAGGTTAGGTTAGGTTAAGGCCTTACAATAGTGACTTTTGGTGCTTTGGAAGCGTTTTCAGGACTCTAAAATCGTGTCAAAGCCTTTTTGAATACGTTTTAGTTTTATCATTCTCTTATTTTAGAAGTTACATGGGGGGGACACACTTTTTACCACTTTGAAAGTGTCTCCCGCGTAAACTATTCCGTTTAGAAAAAATATATCTTAGAAACTTTAATATCATTTTTAAAGATCTATCCATAGATACCCAACACGTATGAATTTGATGAAAATAATAATTGAGTTTCAGTTCTAAGTATGGGAAAACCCCAAATCGTATTGTTTTTTTTTTCTATTTTTGTGTGAAAATCTTAATGCGGTTCACAGAATACATCTACTTACCAAATTTCAACAGTATAGTTCATATAGTTTCGGAAAAAAGTGGCTGTGACATACGGATGGACAGACAGACAGACAGACAGACATGACGAATCTATAAGGGTTCCTTTTTTTGCTATTTTTAAAAATGGATTTGCGTGGGGGGTGTGGTACAGGGGTGGTAGGTACAGAGAGAAATGTGGACAAAAATAATATGTAGTAACTAAGATTTGAAAAGAGCATGCTTCGATGGTTCGGTCAGTTGGAAAGAATGGATGAAAGAAGATTGACGAAAGAGAAATACAGATCGAAAGTAAGTTGAAGGGTTGGAAGGGGCCGCCCTGTACGTACTTTTTCGAATGAAATCGGAAAAATACTAGAAAAGGGCCGAATCTTAAGTACCCGAAACCGACGTGCGTGCATGACTCGATGTATGAATGTGGAAGAAGCGAAAGAGATTTGTCAGGATCGTAGCAAGTGGAAAGAAGTGTTCTGCCTAGCCCTCTGTAAAACAGGCGTGATTTATTCTATGTATGTATGATAACTTTTAAGCAATTTTTGTTGTTTGTAATGTTTTTAATTATGTGCCTACAATATTTCTGCTGCTGACTGTACCTATATGATATACATCTTGACTATTTATTCAGTTAAAGAACAATAGGCTACTATTTATTGTTAATCAACAATAAATTTAATGGGGTTCGGCTTTAAGGCCGATTGTAATTCGGCTTATCAGAAGGACGGCGTACGTTGTAATCTTTGCCAGTGGATCGGGTACGTGGCCTTTTTACGATTGGAATAAGACGGAATTAAACTGAAAATCCGTCCACGGAATAAAAGGGGACGAGTAAAAAATAAGGTAATTATCAAAACTGGAATTGGGATATTTAAGATATTTTTTATCTAACTACATAATTTGGTTTGGTTTGCGTTTGCATTTTACACAATTATGCTTGTCGAAATAGAAAGTGACAGAAGTTTTCCTAAGGAAACAGTGTTACGCTAATGATCGTTTGTGCAATTAGATACAAGTATAACCGCTGCAGAACGCATCTTCATAACGTTCTTTGCCTATATAAAAACCCTTACCTTTTTACTAATATTATAAATGCGAATGTAAGTTATTTTCTTAGTATGTCCTTGTTTTATGAAAGGTATTCGAAAATAATCTACTTTGATCTATTACTCAGCGATAAACGTTTGAAATAAACGTGGAAAGGCTGGATATAAGCTACTTTTTTTGCGACAATGTCTCAAATTGATCTAGTCCCAAACTAAGCTCTCTTACACTCTTGGTCTTATACTATTAGTACTAGACAACGAGTTTAATGAAGAAGCTTACGTCACTGCACTTACAGTTGAACCTCGAGCACAATAATGTCGCATAAAAAAAAACATAAAAAATTAAGTGCACTTTAAACTTTGTCCCAATTTAAACTCGGATACCGGGTTCTAAGGGAGACCAGCCCCCAGGGCAGAGTAAATCTGCCATTCAGAACTAATGGCCCGGGTCCTTGAGATATAAATCTTCAATATCCTCGGAGATTTGGGGAACGACTCGGGCTTTGTTAATGTTTTGGCGCGGGTGATTCCTCAAATCAAATTATAAGATAATTAATATGGAAAAGTTGATTTGGATAATTGGAGGGGTGTTCGAGATTATAACTAGTATGTGGTTACAGAATTATTAACAAGTTTTTAGAGTTGTTAGTAATTCTGTAGCTCTGCCTATCCCACTCTGGGAATAAAGGCGTGAGCTTATGTATGTATGTATGTATGTGTTCTTTTTTAAGTAACATTTTTGATCTGAATATGTGTTTCCTGTGTTTGTGTTGAGGGATTTATGGAAAAGAAATAAATAATTTTCTCTTAAAGTATTTTTATGATTTTTGCTTTTGTGAAAATAACTTAATACTTAATATTAATCTTTTAAGAGAAATACTTCCTCAAAGCAAAAAAAAAAACTATTGTAAATGAGAAACTCTATAGTGTTATTATAGTTTTTACCTTACATTATTACCTAATTGTCGTAGACTGTACAAAGGCCTCGTCCCAACCTCATCTTTACTGCAAGAAAAAATAACTCCTCTGTACGGTCACGAGCGTTAATTTGCGACCCATTTTGAGAAAAATATGCTTGAAGTCTTCAATGTCCTTAGAGATGTCAAGTCATTTACTTTAAGGAAAGTCAACTTTATTGTTGTAAAATGTCAGATTGACTTTGAACCTAAGGTGAGTATCAAATTTAATCTCGTGACTCTACTATCACGGACTTTAACAGTCGAGATTTTACAGACTATATTAAATTTGCTCAATTAGGTACCTAAAGGTTTTCTGAACGAGATACCCTTGAATTTAATATTTATTGCTTTATATAATGCTAGATTAAGTAGTACCATTGTAATATGTTTAAAAAATGACTGACTGCTGAGTTTCTTGCGGCGTTTCCTCTCAGCAGTGTCTCCTCTTGGGAAGCGCTGGTAGATTCTTGACGTGTAAAAGTGCCCGTACGGCCTACTTACTGAATGAATGTCTTTTATCTTTTATCTTTTTATCTTGTACTTTCATATTCTGTGAATATTGTATTTTCATACATACATACTTACATACATATTAAGAGAGTTAATTTACGACTGTCTTTTTTCCTCAACTTCGTGACTACAGTCAAGACGGACATATAAATAATTAGTTATCTTGTTTGTAGAACTACTCCATCGCCCTTGACGTTCGAGCTCGCAGATTGTGGGTGCATTTTAATCAATTTGGAGTGTTGGACGTCACGGGGACATTCGCTTAGTGGTTGACTATTACGCAAAAGAAATGTTTAAATTAAAGCTAAAGTGTATTGAAGTGTATCGGTCATTTGGAAAGGATGGATGAAAGAAGATTGACGAAAGTGAGTGGACGGGTTGGAAGGGGCCGCCCTAGGCGTGCTTTTTCGAGTCAAATCGGAGAAATACTGGAATAGGGCCGAATCTTAAGTACCCGAAACCGACGTGCGTGCATGACTCGATGTATGAATGTGGAAGAAGCGAAAGTTTGTCAAGATCGTAGCAAATGGAAAGAAGTGGTCTCTGCCTACCCCTCTGGGAAACAGGCGTGATTTAATGTATGTGTATGTATGTGTTTTTATTTTTTAAATACTGTTTTATCTTTATTTAACTTTGCTAAATTAGGACATATCTGCCGCATACCGCAAGATCGGATACGACGACGTGGCAGACCACGGCGCAGATGGCGAGATGAGCTTGAAGCCTTTCAGCTCAAATGGCGGGAGATTGCCCTTAAACGTATTACGTGGAAAGGTGGGAAGAAGGCCTTTGCTTAGCAGTGGGACATTCCGGGCTAACAAAAAATAATAGGAAAAGGCTCAAGCAATGTCTCAAAATATTTGTTTTTAAATTTCCAAAAATTACCAAAATGTACCTGTTTTGGCAATAGACTCACACATTGTGGGTGAACATTTATTGATTGGAGTGTTGCACGTCACGGGAACATTCGCTTAGTAATTGACTATGACGCAAAAGAAATAATTAAATTAAACCCAAAGTGTATCGACGTTAACTTTGCATTTTTGCGTCATAGTCATATTGTAATTGTTATCTCTTGTTTGTACAATAAAGTGTTATCATACATACATAGGATATCGTTACTATCGAATTAGGTCCGAACACAATTGAAGCCCTATTTAGCCTTGTACTATAATATTACCAGATCACTTAGCTGAGCCTGTTCAATGCGTTGGCCATCGGGTGGAATTACTAGGACTACGCGTGATGCAATAATGCAATGTGCATAATTACGCATGCATAAACAGATTGATATTAATTGAAATATAAATGACAAACAAAGACGTATCAAACCCGGAACCGAGCGTCTAATCTACGACGTTTTAACAATTATTGCTCTTGACGTATTGTCGTATTGTTTTAATTTGGTCACCATTCTGCCGCCCGAAGCAAAAACGCAGTAACTAAGATAAACCTCCTGTAGTAATATCAACCTTGTTATTAAGAACATAGAACTGAATCTACTTTGCTGATTGAATTTAAAATACTGCTTATTGGCTAAGGAGGGCAGCATTACTGTCAAGTAAATATGTCAGAGGGTTTATTTTACGGTGAGCGTAAAGGACGGAGCTATAGCAGTTACATAACTCTGTCCTTTTCTCTCAGCGTAAAATGAATTGCACAGATACTTCATAATAACCCCACAGGTCTAAAAGATGATAATCACACAGGTATATATTTAGGTAGGTATTTCCGTAAACACCTTTCCAGGGAAGTGATTCTCTTAAAAACGAGGTCTGTCTAACGAACGAGTGAATATCGCAGCGGCGAGTTTACATAGTCCCGTCGGAGCGGACATAACACTTTTTAACGCGTGCATTTTCAATAAGGCAGCCTTATACGTTCGATCTCAACGGCAGAAATCATGCTGCCAAAATGAAAATGCACGCGCTAAAATATGTTTTGTTTGCACTGACGGGACTACTTAAACTCGCCGTTCGTACGGCCGACCGTCGTTGTTGAGAGAATCACTTCCCTGGAAAGGTGTTTACGGAAATACCTGTAATTAGCTCACGACTAAATCGTCATCAATGACGTATAAATGTCTAGAATTACCAGGAATCTTAATTACAAACTCATTATGACGAGTTATTTTTCTAGAAAAGTATGTGGGAAGCGAAACGAGAAAACAATCGCTTTTGTTCGCAATTCTATTGGTAAAAGATTTGTAGGTCTGATTTTGAACATTTTTCTTGTTATTGTGTTGATGTGTTGTTTTGTTATTATAGAAGAGAAAGTGTTAATTAAACAAAAGCTGTTTATACTTTGTGCATTTTTATTTCATCTTTTTATGTTTGTAAAGTTTAATTGAGTAAAGATGTTTTTAAGATGTTAATATTTTAAAGTCTCTTTTGTTGATGTAGGACATTGATGATAAATATTAAAACAACAGTACATTCTTACTTTTTCTTTTAATATGATACACTTATTATTTAAACTACTTAAAATTACTTACGTTAATTAACGATAACCTTTGGTATGAAGACACGTCACATTATTCAGTCACAACAACTTCGGTCTCCTATTCTTGATTCCCTCCGTTGTCATTTCTATTTCACTTGAGTCCTTTATAACACTTAAGTCGTCACTTTCACGAGTTTCTGTCGTAGAAAAATCTGTTGTCGTTCCTCGAGTATCATTAACACGATCATTTTCATAATCTTCAATATTGACTCTTGATTTCGGATCATGCACGTTCAATATATCACTCATAGCACCAACCATTTCCACAACATCATCGATGGGCTCAATAACGTCAGTGTCATTTCTAAATTCAGCAACCAGCCGTTCTCTCATGAAGAAACTTGTTCCGAAATTCTCGTAGATCGTTTGGTGATTTTCGATTTCCTCCTCGCAGCAACGTTGGAAGAACAAATGGATCACTGGCCGGCCGTGGATGCAGCTCAGAACAATAAACAGGATGCAAAGAACAAGTATGCAGAAAGTCAAGAACCTCCACCACATTTTTCAATCATATTTTGATTTGCGACTGGTTGTGCGCGTGAGTGGACGGGGAATGACGTCAGGAGGAAAATGATGACCATTTTAAGTCGCAATGGGCGATCGATCGCTTCCTTGATTGCTATTGACGACTATTTGATCGTGGTAAGAATTATTCATTGTCATTTGATACGTCATTTGAGTAAGTACGACTAAATATAAAAGAATATAAAGATCTATATCTAGAGTAGCTTTGTTGTTGTTTGTCGAGAATAAATGTGTTTAGAATAAATCAAAACACACAAATATATTAGCCACCTGATGATGAGTAGGATATGAGAGCCATACTGCCCTCATAAGCCAGTAGGCAATATCTCAAATTCAATAGCCAAAGCAGATTCATTTTTCTCCCGTATTTCATAAGGTTTCCTTTGCTACAGGAGTTTGTCTGAGATACTGCCATTTGTCTTAGCAGAGCAGCCATAGACCTATGCATTTTCAAGACTACAATCTGAATCTGATGATAGAATGCCATTAATATCATAAATGTATTTTTATTTACTATGGACGTCTAGACGTTCGTATTTTAATCACGTTTCCCATCAGACAGCTCGTTGAATCGCCTAATGATTGTTTGTCCTAACGATTGTTTGGGCTAAAATGTTTTCGCCTAATATAATACAGCTATTCTGTAGATAAGTCAAGTTAGGTTAGTTAAGTTTAGTTAGGTTAGTCTTTTAGTAAATAATTTCCAATAGCAAAAACCGTATAAGGCGAAAATGTGTTAGCCCAAACAATCATTAGGCGATTATACGGGCTCCCTGGGATACCCTAATACGGCACTACTTACAGTTTCTTTTTGAACATCCGTCCCATCATCTTTCCTCTTCTACATTCTATAGTTTCTAAAACATTATTTCTTATGCAACCTGTCAATACGCTGGTAAACATCATAGCATATTTGTGCAAAATGTGGTTACAGAATGATCAACAAATTTTTAAAATTGTAGGTATTTCTGTAGCTCTGGCTACCCGACTCCGGAATTACAGGCGTGAAGGTATGTATGTATGTATATCTTCTTTCGTTAACCATCTTCAAAACTTAGTGTTACCTACTGTTTAAAATGATGTAAATACGGAAACAAAGTAAGCCCTTTTTATTGTTGCTTGAGTTATTTATTACATTCCGCTGCGTAATAGCCGCTCAGTCTCATTATAGTCCCGCGTCTGCGCAGATTAATGAAATACCGACTTGGATCAATTTGTATGCAGATGCCGCGTATGCCGCTAACGCATATTAAGAGGGCAGGATAGATCTAATGGAAGAGTCATAAAAAACCACTACACTTTTTTAAACTATCGCGTTTTTTTTTATATAGGGCTAGGAGATTTGGTGGCACAGCGTGGATCTAAAAACTATGGAGTCGCCTGATTCTTATATTACCTCGTGTGACTCGGTGTTCCATTGATGGTGGTACAACATCGAGGCAATTTTAGTTTTAACTTTATTCTAATGATTGTAAAGTTTATTTTAATTTCTTTCAAAAATTTAAAATGGTTAAGGGCAATGGGTTTTAGACTTTAATCCCGTGCTGGTAAATTCAAATTGCCACTCACAAAAATCTCCCTGCTCATAGACTGGTGGGCTTCACTAGGATACACTTACGGTAGGCTTAGTAAGTAGCTCCACGCTTTAGTGTTATGTCACTTTTAGGTCATATTTGAACGACTGCACTAATCTATCAAAGGCGTTAAAGATACAAGGTTCTAAAGTGTCTTGCTACTTACAGGGCTCGAGTTTATCGCAGTTTACTTTATCCATACTAACAATATTTTCTGTCTCGTTGTTACGCTTTCACAGCGGAGTTAAAATATCCTCCATGCCAAAATTACTATAAAAGCTGTTTTTTAAAATAACGCATTCCTTTTTTTGTCCATAACATGCTATTTTCGATGTTAAAGATAGTTTATCGTCAATATCGTCATGATGGAATTCGATTTCGTCACCCCATATACAAACCAAATAATGCCAATAAGCTCTTCCGATGATGTAATTCTGTTGCCTCGGTTACCCACAAACATGTTTATACATTAATATGCATGTTTTATACTTGCATGTTTACTTAAATACTAGATCGTCAACGTATAAGTCATTCAACACTTATCCCTTTGTCATAATGTTCCGCATTAAAAAGTACTCAACGTCTGAGCAGTCACGAAATTAATTTGGTACCCACCTCAGGTCTAAAGTCAATCTGACATTCTACAACAATAATGTTGAGTTTCCTAAATGTTACAAATGACTTGACATCTCCAATGACATTGACGACTACAAGCATATTTTTCTTGAAATGGGTCCCAAATTAACGGTCGTGACCGTACCCGGGCTATGAACTATCTCAGTGTCAGTCATCACCATCATCATAATCATTTCAGCCCAAAGACGTCCACTGCTGGCCATAGGCCTCCCCCAAGGTTGGCCACAAGGACCGGTCGTGCGCCGCTTGAATCCAACGGTTTGCCGCACCCTTAGCCAGGCCCTCGGTTGTAATGAAAATTACATGTGTTATTATAGGGTTAGGATATTGGTGGCATATCGTGGTTCTCGAATCCATGGAGTCGCTATTTCCTTATTATTATAATCCATGAAATTTTGATTTTGCCCTTTACATTTCAAGTTCGGTTATTCCATACCTATTAATAGTTGCTTGTTAACGCTTTCATCCTCCATACCAAAATTCACTCAAACTGGTTCGGTTTGATGAATAAATTAATTTTGAAATATTAAAATACGAGGTCAAAATCAAAGTTGTGTGTATTATAATAAATAGAAAATAGCAACTCCATGGATTTTAAAACCACCATTTGCTTCCAAAAGTCCTAACTGTAGTTATTATTGCTCGCCTGAACTGTATTCAAACCCAAACTCTCCATTCGGCAGACAAGTCCAACTCTACTAGACCATAGAACACTAACTCATTGGTACTCCGAGCACGAAACTCTATAAAGTTACATGTCATTTATATTTTGATCTCATTTCCGATCATAAAATTATGACCGTATCGTAAAGATTTAGGGTCGCTTCTGCAATTGCACATTTGGGTGAGATACGACTTCTATTTGTCGATATGGTAACGAGTACGTTTTATGTATTTCTGATGCAGGTTTTCGTACGTGCTTTGGATTCAAATACGTATCCCGATGGCAACGGTTATAATTTTGATAGTTTTTCTGTTATAATAACGTTTAGAGTCACTTATGAGTACGTACACTAACTGTGAGTTCTGTCGGGTTGCTACTAGGGAATGCAAATAACAAGATAATATAACCGGTTTTAACCGGTTATTTCCATACAAAAACCCCTAATAACCGGTTAAATTGCATTCCCTGGTTGCTACTTCGGGCCAGTCATGAATTATATAGTTTGTTTTTTTAGTTTACTAATTAAGATACGATATGTAGTGTATTATCAATTTGACATCAATTTAAATTGATATAATACGTAATGCATACCCAGTGATAAAACTGGCCTACGCTGGTAACGATGCAACAGGAAACGATCGCGTTGTTCTAGTGTTGCCACACAAAAAAAAACTACGGTTACATGTAAGGATGACCACTCACTATCAACTTGTCGCTGTTGTTTGTCGTCATCCCTTTTTGTTTAGTTTTTCCTTTTTATGTTTTATTTTAGAGATATAAATTAGTTCTTAAAGTCAGGGCAAGTGAAAATATTTTGCATCAATCAGTAAGAATATATACCTATTAGGTAGTATGAATGAAATAACTTTGTCTTTTTCCAAAAAATTTAGGGTATAAAGAGGAGATCGGAATACGGGCGTCTTTATTCTAAATAATGTGAACATGACTCCAAAGTTTTTATTTACATAGGTACATACATACATACATTAAATCACTTCAACTCACTTTCGATCTGTATAATAATATCTCTTTCGTCAATCTTCTTTCATCCATTCTTTCCAACTGACCGAACCATCGAAACATAACCCTTTTCAATGTTAGTCACTACATCTTATTTTATTTAAATAAATCAAATTACATTAATTGATTACTTACCCTAAAAATTATTTTGATCCTATGCAAGGCAGTTAATTAATAATACGAAGACTTGTTATTGTGTATGTGGTTAGTTTATTCCTATTCACGGTTAAAATAAACTTATGAGGTGAAAAACTCCTTTCGTATTCCACGGATGTTAATGGAGCAAACTTAAGTAGATTATTATGATTATTAACGACTTTGTATCATTTATTTATTACTATCCTGCAAATGATCAAGATTAACGTTCAGGTAAGAAATCAATTAATGTAATCTAATTTGTTTAATTAAAATCTTTGGAGCCATGTCCTCATTATTGCGAGTAATGACGTCCATTTGTCCAATCTCTGGTTATAAGGTTATTATTGAAGATACATGCATTATTACCGATACTTTCGATAACCGTATCCCCACAAATATCGTATTCCGAAGAGACGTCTAAATCGGAATTTTCCTGAGTCCGTAAGATCTCATTGCGATGCGAAAACGTTATGCAGATGTGAGATGCGCAGTGCTTCAATACTTTACATTTTCTTTGCCAGGCACCTCTTTCTGGAGTCCGTTCTGTATAAAAATCTAGAAGTTCGGCGGTGAAAATGTTTACTATGCTCAACTTCGTATTTTCCTGTTCATATTCATATATTTGTTCATCTTAATAGATCTATTATTATTAGTTCTAGATATAATTTTAATGATATCTATCTTGTTCATTATCTCATATGATTTTAATTTTAAGTTTAAGTTCAGTGGTGTGGTATCATTGTTGAATAAAAAAAAAAGATAAAAGATGTTTATTCAGTAAGTAGGCCGCACGGGCACTTTTACACGTCAAAAATCTACCAGCGCTTCGCAAGAGACCACTGCTGAGAAGAAACGCCGCAAGAAACTCAACAGTTAGTCGTTTTTAAATATACAATTCGTTGCTTAAATACTAAAGGGCATTCGTGCAAGTGTTCCTAAGAGGTGTTATTTTGGTAATACCTTGTCATTTGATTGATATTAAGTAACTTAATTAAAAAATGCACGTCCTTAAATGTTGTCCGTACTCTCTGACGGGACAACTTAAACACGCCGGTTTATAATTCGTCAATCGAGTTAAAACGTTAGTTGAGATGAGATGGTCAAGTTGGCACAAATTTTTGTTATCAAAAAGATACAAGAATTTAAGCGACTTGATCTTTACTAATATTATAAAGCTAAAGAGTTTGTTTGTTTGTTTGCTTGAACGCGCTAATCTCCGAAACTACTGGTCCAATTTAAAAAAAATGTCTCAGTGTTAGATAGCCCATTTATCGAGGAAGACTATAGGCTATATATGGTACTCACATAAACCGAAGCGAAGCGAGGGCGGGTCGCTACTTCGAAATAAAACAAACATAGTGTTACGTTCCTGGAAAACAGCGTTATTAATTTAATTATCTTTATTCTCATCAATATTTTTAATAATCCATTGATAGTAGTTGCTGATGTTGGTAAAACTGACATCTTTGTTGAAGCATACTCCTCTACTGGTAGGATTTCCAGTAGAGATACCCTGGAGGGACCAGTCAGACTCAGCTCGACGTGACACGAACAGACCGCCAAAACTCGGGCATGTGGTGATATCTGAAAACACAAATCCGCCATTAAACACTTGAATTTTTATTCTTGGATTGCCGCAAATTTTGAGACATTTCATTTTATCCCTCGTGTGGTTGCCGGGTTAGAATAGTGCCACTCCGTGTCTTCCCGTGGATGTCGTATTTATAGCCTATAGGCTTCCTCGATAAATGGGCTATCTAACACTGAAATAATTTTTCGAAGAAGTTCCTGAGATTAGCGCGTTCAAGCAATCAAATAAACAAACAAACTCTTCAGCCTTTTAATATTAGTATAGATAGGAAAAAAAAACAATGAACAGATTGACATTAGAAATTAATTACAAATAGTACGAGTGAGTACGTGTGACTGTAAAATAATGAACGAAATAAATAAAGCATCGGGGGGCTATTATAATGATGACATATTCGTTTAATTAGTCCTAGATCGGTTATTCCCGGTAGTATTCTTAAATCTTACGGCAGATATTTTCAAAGCTTTTTATGGACAAAGATTTGGACCTTCAAATGTCCAATAGGCAAAATGGAACCCTAACCCTCCATAGAACTGTGTCACGGTGATGTTATAAATAAATCTAAGAATTGTCAAACTCCAACACTGTGACCACAGTATAAACAGTAGTTCATCTTTAAATATTACATGTGTGCGTGGCTTGACAGTAAGCAAGCAATTTCAACAGGACGCACCAAGCCGGTGCATGGTGTCGCATTTGGATGCAAGTGCAAGTCGCAAGTCGCAAGCGGCAATAGGTAACAAAAACTTCTAAAGGGCGTGACACTGTTTTATGGTTGTAACCATTCCACTTCACCGATTGTACTAACCAATTTCAAAAACATTCTGCCTCCTCCCACTAAAAATACACAGATTTTTACAAACCATCTCCAAATGTAGCACAAAACGTGTTCAGAGCATCTGATTCCTTTTTGCACGTTTTGCTGGACCCTGCTTCGAAGTATATCGGCGTTAGACGACCGGTAAAATGCCAGCCCGTTGTCTGAAAAAAGAAGGTTACGTAACTAACAAGGACGTTAAAAACTCTCTTTAGGAGAGATTTTAATTACGTGCAATGTTTTCGTTAGCTGCTTTGGTTATGGCTTATAGTTTCGAAGTAAAAGGGATATGAGACTGCGTCCTTTTCATTGCCTGGAACTTGTCAGCTTATGATTATGTCAGCGAGTTGCAACTGTATCCGTAGCAGTTGCAGTAACGAGCTTCTAGTGGAGAACAGGCTCGCGAGCCGCGCACACATCACGATCTTACGTGCGACACGAACAGTTACGGATCGCTAGTAAGTACACTCAGGAGCAAAAATATCGGGTCAGAGTGCGTTTTTCATACGAACGAGGCTATTTTGAAGCCTTGGTTCCTAGCAGGGGTTATTTTGAGTGAGGTTTGTAGGTGGGTACTCCGAGGTTCAATAGAGGAGGTCAAAAATTCTGAAGACACCTAACTGATCGCACAATCAGTTGACACCACAGCGAGAGAGTTTGGGTTCGCATTTGGATTTCCTTACATTTTATTGTCATTTTAGATGTTTTTCTGAACATGCACAATTCCGGCGTTAACCGCAAATTCAATCAGTTGGGTGTCCGTCCTAGGCACTCTGGAAGTCCTGTATCGATGCTCGGGGCATACATCATGAGATTTCAATACAAGCATCCCCTGGCGAGAAACCAAGGCTTCGAAATAGCCTCGTTTGTATGAAAAATGCACTCTGACCCGATAATTTTGCTCCTGAGTGTACTTCGCTTTAAACGGCCTCCGTAACTACCCCAATCAAAATATCAAACACATAAGGGCATTGATTTAACAAACGTTAAACAACAAAATGCACGATTTAAGTTCGGTTCGATTTAGGTTTGGTTTTTGATCGGGTAAATTAAAACCACATCTTTTGTGTCCCTTTTCCCATCAGGACAGGACAAAGACTGATGTGATTCCACATTTTGATATATTACATACATTAAATCACGCCTGTTTCCCAGAGGGGTAGGCAGAGACCACTTCTTTCCACTTGCTACGATCCTGACAAACTTTCGCTTCTTCCACATTCATACATGGAGTCATGCACGCACGTCGGTTTCGGGTACTTAAGATTCGGCCCTTTTCCAGTATTTCTCCGATTTGACTCGAAAAAGTACGCCTAGGGCGGCCCCTTCCGACCCGTCCACTCACTTTCGATCTGTATATCTCTTTAGTCAATCTTCTTTCATCCATCCTATAACTACATATTTATTATATATTTAATTAGTATTGAGTTAAGATTTAAAACTCCTGAATTATTCTGATACTTACAGCAGATTGAATAGCATCAAATTCATCATGTTTCCATGGCACCGGTTGTATGTCATCATTGAATAGTATAGGTCCAGCTAGTGCAATGATTGCCAAATCATTGTCAACCCTTCCTTCAGCAGCTGTGAAGTTGTCATGTAGCTTAACTGACTTCACCTGAAAATTATTACCATTAAGTTCAACTTCAAGTGATTTTTGGTTAACCCTTGTTAAATTGGTTGTTGCTATAAACTTGGATTATTTGAATACGATACTGACTCGGTCACCTATTTTTTACTAGCCTTTGTACAACCAGCAAGTTTTGAATACAATGCAAGGCAAATGCAAGGCAGCTGCAAAATATTATGCACTTAACGTAGATCCATTAAATTTGGACCCGTTAGGTGGATATATCGACGATTGTGCAAAGAAAAGTACAGTCCCCAAAAAGGTTGTCCTAAAATGAAATGTTTACCAGAAACTACCTGCATAGCTTTGCAAAAACAAGTTTGACTTTATGACATCATATCGAACAGCAGTTTTGAAATGAAAATTCAATTGTGTTGCATTTCCATCATCGGATATCCAGGCAGAGGAAACAGTTTCACGTTTATTCTTTTGAAATAGCATTCGTTCGCTTCGCATGAAGTGTTTTGTTTTTTCTCATAAAACGCAAACTGCTTCTTTCATGTGTATTTCGATACCATTTTTAACTAGTTTTTGCCGAGCTATTGAGGGTGCGTTCCTATATTCATAACCTTGGATAGAGTTGTGACGTCTCGTTAAAATTTGACACATTTTGTACGTGGCAAATGTCAAATTTTAACGTGACGTCACAACTCTATCCACGGTCTTGAGCATAGGAACGCACCATGAATCATTAAGATTTGACATTAAAACCGGGCAAGAGCATGTAGGACCATGCTCACTGTAGGGTTCCAAAGCCGTTACGACAAACACAAAAAACTATCTCTAAAAGCCACATGTAGGAAGATTTATTTTTCTTGATTTTATTTTACCACTTTGCGTGACATATATGTATATTCATAACAAATTACAGCTTTCTAGTACTAAAACTCTGAGCAACGATGCGGACGTGCGGACGGACGGACGGACAGACGGACATGGCGAAACTGTGTAAGGGTTCGTAGTTTGACTACGGAACCCTAAAAATGACGTGCAGTTACCCTTAAAACTTTCTCATTAGGCCCTGTGGCCTGCAGGGACCTTTTGCCCAAAATCACGAGTATGTTGCTGACATCTTCAGTTTCATTCGATTTCATAACACAGCGAGCGGCTGTAAATGAAATAAGAAATAGTATTAAATTATAAAGCAAAAAAACAATTACAATAAACAAGCACATTTTGGTTTTCATCTCATTTTAATTGAATAAGAACGCCTCAAAAGCTTAAGTATCTATTTACAGAAGCAGAAATAAGAAAACGAAATTAAATATTTTATGCTCCTTAGATATTTTTTACTGTTAACTTTTATATTTTACTTCTTTTCATAAGGCTCCTTTTTCTACCTCCTCTCATTTAAGACAAGTCGGTAATATTTTGCTAAATTCACGTTTCAGTAGCCTCAGAAATAATAATTATAAGAAAACCAAAAGTTCACATTTTTGCTGTGAAGATAAAAATAATTGTTAGCAAACAAAAAATTTGTTTTACGGCTGTTTTAAGTTATATTACTTGTTACGTATGTAATTTATAAAGCATTAAAGTTTAGAAGGTAACTAGCATACAAATATATATTTTTTAATTTTTGTTTTAATGATAATTATCAAGAACTGTGAAAACCAAAAAATACTCATTTGTCATTCTTACTACTTTGTTGTGTGAATAAAGAGTAATTTCGTGATATCGCACCTTCTCGGTAAAACAAGGGCACAATGTACCATCTGACAACAAGGGCAATTGTGCCCTTGTCTTACTGAAGATGCGATATCTGTAGTCCCACATTATATTATCATTGTAAAAAGTTTACAACATGACATTTAGTTCTAATTAGAATTCAATGAACATTTTAAACTTTCATTCTATATTACTAAGTAACTAAAGCATCGCCGTAAAACTTCTATTTAATTAAAAATTGCTCACAATACATTTTATCTATCCACAGTGCTAAAATAAAAACTATTAGAATTCTGAAAAGTTTTTCATAAATTTTAATATCCCACGACGAGACTATTTCTATAAAAAAGTTTACGGTTTTAGCGGCATAAAAATTATGAATACCAATAATTATGACCAGCAAAATTATGGGAAACAACGGGCTGCCGTCAAAATCACATCAGCTATATTATAACATTTCAAGGCAATTTACGCTGACAACAATTCTTATAAATAGCGTGTAATAAAAATATCTCCGCAACTAATGTACCTTTTTAACAGACAACCTTTTTTCTTGAGTCCTAATTTCCTTGGCATTTATCAAAATCACATACGAGCAAAGTGACGTCATGATAAAATTCAAATTTCAGCGTACATTACAATAATCAGCGTCGCGCGCCATTTACAGCCTTTCTTCCATTTAGATGAAAACGGCGTTAAGATGAGAGGGTTCCGCTTTCCACCATTGTTTATGTTAAAAAGACCAGAGCGCATTTTTTCACATAATTTTTTTGTTCATAATCATTTTGCTGTCATTAAATTGTTATTCATATTTTTTTTATCGCTGATACCGTAAACTTTTCAAATGTTAGGTTAGGTTAGGTTTATTAATTCCGATGATCATGACTTAAAGCACTTTATGAGTGAAATTAATTATGAGAGTCATAAGGACCCTCGAAAAACTGAGTGCTGCTCTTTTGAACTCTAATAGTGCTCTCACAGTGGCTGTTATAAATATTATATATTTACTAATACTTCATAACAATTTGTTACAACTTGTTGTTTCAAACACTAGCACTGGTAAAAATGTATAACATGTTTGTTACCGTGTTGTTATATAACATTTTAGAATTCATATAACGTTATGTAATATATTATTTGCGATAAAATGTTATAATACAAATGTTTTATAACGTTATTAACATTTAAAACAGCTGGTGTGAGAGCACCATAACATTACAATGTAAGTAAGTTTGCGTCTGTACAATAGTTTAATAACAGTATTGTACTATTTATATTTAAAAACAATAAAGAGTTTACATACATACTACATTTTATAAGACAAGGGACATTGTAAGACATAAAAATAAGGAATAGAAATACAGCGGCAAAAAAAAGGTTAGATAGGTTTGTTAACTAAATGCTGTAATGGTTAAATAAATTAATAGGAATCTAAATGAATTTACTTAAAAGCTTTAATTGGACTTAGTGTGAATAAATAAGCTGCAGCAGTCTTTGCACTTAAAACGACAGAATAATACGAAATTAAAGAATGAACAAGATTAAAGATCACAACACAAGTACAAAAAGCATTGCTGTACAACGAGGACATGCTGCCAGCATCTGTGGTACTTTGCCACGGGGGCCCTTTCTTAGTTTTTAGTTTTTATTTAGTTTTAATTTTATAGTATTTAGTTTAGTGATAAGTAGGTTTTATTTTATTGATACTTCTTATTAGTACAAAAATCAGAAATCGCTACATTTTCCTGCAGTTACCTTTATCACTGAGAAAAGACGTTATTTTATTGGCGGTCACTAATTAAATTGTATAGTGAGCATTATACTACAAATTACTACTCGTCTAGCCGTGTTAAAATGAAATATTTCCTTTTACGATCATCATAACATTAATAACATTCCCTTCATTACAGACGTAGTTGATGAAAAAAACGAAAGTATTGCCAGTACCTAAAACTCGACATTTTTTTTATTAATCTACGGTACTTACAACAATAATAAATTAATAAACAACATATTTTAATTGTACTAACCCTACTTAAAGTTAAATCCAAATTGTAATAAGCACAGACATTTTTAAACCCTCGGGAGTAAAACGACGTAGCCTTGCATCATTAAAATAAAATACAGATTCCTACCCATCCCTGCGGAGGAGACAGCATATTTTCTCATGTCAAGTACCACGCATCATATTTTATTTCCAAGCCTCCGCACAAAGTTTTTTCTGCTATCTCTCCCTCTCTTAAACACCTCTTACATAGCAGTCGAAAATTTCGATTTTCATATTTATTTCCTTGGACGTACGTTACGTTTAGTTTTTTTTAAATGGCATCTTTTAACTTGGTAATTGACTAAATAAAGCGTAAAGGCATGTAAGTAAGACGTAACTTAGTAGAGTGCAAATCATACGAGTTCAGTCAAGCGGTTTTTTTGGGAACAAATATGGACATTACTTTGATTTCTGGGGAGTTTTTGGGTTGATGAATGGGTTTATTAATTATAGGCTTACATGGTGTAAAATATTTAACATACGTTATCTGCGAAATGGTACTTCTTATTTCATATATTATTTTTTAAAAGGTCGTAAGTACCTATGTTAAAATTTAGGGCCTGGTTCACTACCTTCTTCTGCTAATACTGACAGATAGCAGATCTTTTTATAACTCTGCCCTTTTCTTTCATATACTTAATTATGACAAAAAATAAAAACCAATAACGTTAACTGCCAAATAGTGATTATGAGGAAACCGAATAATTTTAACAACGTATTCGTAGTCGTAAGACACAAAAAAAACTTATGTGAACCCGGGTCGAAATATGGTTTTTATTTTTTATCCGGCATGGATTTGTAATGTAATTTCCAGTGCAAAACAATCTTATGATAAAAAATAAAAATAATATTTCGACCTGGGCGCATATAACATTTTTGGCTTCTTAAGACTTCAGGATTACTATGTTAAAATTATTCGGTTTCCTCATGTTACACCATGTATAATTATTTCTCAATCACGTTAGAGTGGCTGACCAGATCTGGATGAACTTTGGCACAGAAGTGGATTATAATAGTCAGGGATAGCACATAGATATTTTACCTTGGAAAATTAAAGAGTCCCAAGGGAATAGCGATATACGACTTCTACGCGTATAGAGCTAGAATATTCATAAGATACAGTAACAAAAAACCAGTACGTGTACTTTTAGTCAGTAAGTTCTGCATTCCTAGATTTGCTGTTTGTTTTTGTCGTAATGTACCTATTTATAAGCGTTTTGGTGTATTAACTGTTAGCTTGTATGCTTCTGAAATAAATAAATAAAATAAATACGGTAATATTGTTCAAATTTACGTTTTTACTTAGTTATGTAAACTAACATTAAGTGTTAACAGCATTTACTTAAACTTAATATCCAGGACTCGATTACTTTAAAAAACTGTATGAAATAAAGAAAACTAAATGTAATGCAAATAAGAATAACAATAAATAAATAAATAAATAAATAAATATCAGGGGACAATGTCACACCAATTGACCTAGTCCCAAACTAAGCTCAAGGCTTGTATTATGGGTACTAGACAACGATATAAATACTTATATAGAGAAATATATATTTAAATATATAGAAAACATCCATGACTCAGGAACAAATATTCGCGCTCATCACACTTATATCTGCCCTTACCGGGATTTGAACCCAGGACCGCTAGCTTCGTAGGCAGGGTCACTACCAACTACGCCAGCGCGTCGTCAAACAAACTGCTTGCCAATGCTAGTTGAGATACGCTGTTTTAAAATATTTTATTGTTCACCGCGAATATATCACACTCCGAGCATTTATCCAGAGTGGAACAATCCCTTAATACCATTGTAGAGCGAAACATTTCCATAGAAAATGCGAAAACGTTTCACTTCCTTCAAACTTAGTTAGGTTTTTACGATTAGGAATAGGTATGTTGTAGATTATTATGAAAAGCTAGGACTGTTAGGTTTTACCATTCAACGAAAATATATACTGGAAAGTGACAAACGTACAAACATAGTTACAGGAGTCACAAAACCTTTCAAATGACACCTATCACTACATATTATAAAACAAAGTCGCTTCCCGCTGTCTGTCCCTATGTATGCTTAGATCTTTAAAACTACGCAACGGATTTTGATGCGGTTTTTTTTAATAGATAGGATAATTCAAGAGGAAGGTTTTCATGTATAATAAACTTTGTTTTACGTACGGGTATTACAGAAAACTCACATAAACCGAAGCGAAGCGAGGGCGGGTCGCTAGTATTGTAATAATTAGAAGACTTTTTTTGTTGTTGATATAAATAATTGACATTGCCATTGTTGTTGTTAACAGTTTAGGTATCCGGGACGGTGAAAGAATTCCAACGATACCACACACATTTAAATCGGCTCAAGCGTTTAGAAGTTATGGTGGAATAAAGAATCGTAGATACATACCTATAATACATACATGAACCCACCAAACATTACTGTCCTTTTTTTGGGCAGTCGTGTAAAATTCATCGAAATCGGACTTGATTTAGGCGGTGAGACACGTTATCGCACGGAGTTAAATTTTAATGTTTTTTTCAGCACACACAGACCACCCATTCTGTATAAAAGCCTTTAAAAAACTTCGAAGTATAACCCACTATTAGAATAACGCCTTTGGAAGAAATATATGACTTGTTATTTGTTAAACTAACCATTCACATAAGGGAAACCTAATGAGCTAAAGCTCTGATCGCCAGCGCTAAACTGATATCCCTCTCTTATTTCATAACCCAATATTAGGGTAACCCTCATAAATAGCACTTAAAAAGTCAATCGAACATCGTTTTTAACTTAAAGAGATATGGTACCTATCACTCAAAATATAGCGCTTTAAAAGCAAAATCAAACAAGACTTACACGAAACGGTTGGATAGTTAATCCTTTCGAAATACCCATTCCAAACCCTTCGTTAGGGTAACCCTTATACATACATACATACATTAAATCACGCCTGTTTCCCAGAGGGGTAGGCAGAGACCACTTCTTTCCACTTGCTACGATCTTGACAAATTTATTTCGCTTCTTCCACATTCATACATCGAGTCATGCACGCACGTCGGTTTCGGGTACTTAAGATTCGGCCCTTATAAATAGTGATTTAAAAAGCAAATCAAACGACTTTTCTAAATAAATCCTTATAAAAACCCATTCGAAACCCCCGGAATGGGATAGCGGGCGTTTTTTTTTACAGCCACGCGATTTAAGCATCTATTCAACACCCCCTTTATTTTGTATTTCAGTTAGTATAAACACAACCTCAGTAAAAACTTTATCCCCCATAAAACATGTAAAGCACAAAACTTAATTGTACCCTCTTGATAAATCAAATCCTAAGTAACGCAGGGTTTTACAGCCGGTTTTAATTTTATTACTCGCTCTCTTGTAAAGCAAAACTATAAAATTAATTAACTGAAGTTGTAGATGTATTCCTCCTGGGGGAGAATGTAACTTACTTGGTTTTACTGCTGGAGAGTTAACTTAATGTTCGCGTATGATTGTTGAACATTCAAACATGTAAGTTGAATGTCTAGTTTTAGTACGCTTGTCATAATTATACAGTGTGTTACCGGCATGCGGGCATTTATTAAAACTGCCGATTATATGTTGCTTTAGCAATTGTTTGCAAGTATTATCAATTAAAAAATAATTAAAATAACTTCACAATTAATTTTCTTAGATACTGTCCATTTTTAGGGTTCCGTAGTCAAACTAGGAACCCTTATAGTTTCGCCATGTCCGTCCGTCCGTCCGTCCGTCCCCAGTCTAGCTCAGAGACTCGTAGTACTAGAAAGCTGTAATTTGGCATGAATATACATATTAGTCACGCCAACAAAATGGTAAAATAAAATTTCGAAAAATATTTTTTTTTAATGCACCTCCCCTACACGTAACGTGGGGATGCCTTTTTTTTTCTTGCCTACCCCATAGTGTGGGGTGTTGTTGGATAGGTCTTTCAAAAATATTGCGGGTTTATAAAAACAATTTTTCCATTAAGGGATCCGTTTATGAAATATTAAGCTAGAAATATTAGAGTCAAGTGTCCCCCCCCCCCTACAGCCAAAACTACAAATACTAAAAATCTGAAAAATATCTTTAATAAATATAACGAATTTTAAAGGAAATGATTAGTTCCTGAGATACAGGCGACTACCTATCAAAATCGCCTATGATAACTTTGATAGAAAAATTTGTTAACGGGGCGTGCATGACGCGCGGGGGGAGTCAAACTGTCCAAGCAACAAATCGAGCGACAGCCGCGCTCATAAGCGCGAGCGCCTAGCTAGATGCTGTTTGGACGTGCCCCGGAATGCTACCTACAAGTTTGCGATTTGCGATCTGAAAGTTTACAAATTTTCGATTAGATTATTGATTTGAGTTGAGTACCTATCGTTTGGAAAACTTAAAATTATATTTACTGGACCTTGTTTTCTTTCAATTTCTATTAATTACTATATGAAAGATTTAACTTTTATTGTAATTTAAAGTCGGTTTGAAGCAGTTTAGATACCTAACTACCTACATAGGTATACTGATCTCACACTTAAAAGCTTGGCTCTTGTTTTAGATTTATTATATACGAATTTATAAGAAAAAGAATCATTACTAAGTAGACTTAATTAGTTCCTGAGATACAGGCGACTAACGGGTTTATACCTACTAAAAATCATCTAAGACAGCGCCAAATAACTTTAAATAGAAAATTGGTTCATACATGTTGATTTTTGAGATAGTTTTTTGTGTTTGTCGTTACGGCTTCGGAACCCTATACTGAGCATGGTCCGACATGCTCTTGCCCGGTTTTAATGTAGTGCATGTGCTGCGTGTTCATCGTTATCAGTATCGCTGTTGCTTGGTACAAGGCACGTCGTGGTACGGAGGCAAATCATAAATAATCAAAGTATCCGTCGACTGTCATTTGCACTTGTCAATTTGCTGTGCTTTACATTGCTGGCAATTAAAATTTTGTTAGAAAGTTAACAAAGCCTAAAAATGTGTTTATTAATTAAATTAATGTCATAGTTACGTTACAGATATACGTTATTTTAACCTACTTTAAAAAAAGCCCGGGTGCTGGTAACACACTGTATACCTATTTATTTAAACTTTATTGCAATACTTATAAGCACTTATTGTGTAGGTACTGAGTTCATCTATATGTAAATACTCTCCCTATTGTAACCTGAGGGGAGAAGCGGATGCAATGTATGCTGTCTAGCAAAACCAGTCCGTGGGTCCACGGAAGACCAGCGTCGCACTTCCACTAGGTCGTACGACATATAGCTGAAAGGATACCGTTTTCGCAGCACTACTTTTCACACACTGTAATAATTTATAATTAAGCGAAATAAATGTTTTTCTATTCTATTATATTCTATAAATAAGTACAAATGGCGGACCTAATAACTAATGGCATTATTTACCAGTACCAAATAATCAAACACTTTACATAATGGGTGCACAGAAAAAGAAGACAGATAGAGATAAAATTCAAAATTTAATTATCCTAATTATTGCTAATACTTACTACATTAAATTTAGTGCGAATTATTGCAAACTTTTCTTAGTAGTGATAGGACCTTTTCTTTCTAGGGCTCCGTATCCGAAATGTAGCCCAACGGGCCTCTATTAATATGCCTATGCTGTCCTAACTTTAAACCGCTGTACCTATTGAACCGTAATAGTTTTTTTTCTAAAGTACAATGCTAAAGGGAGTCTTATTTTGGTTCAACTTCTTTTTTTTGTCTTGTAAAAACGGTAAACATTATAAGCGTCCCACTTGGTATGACTATAGTACAAACTCTGAAGAAAAACTTCAAACACTTACTAAATAATGGTTAAGAAGTTGATCTCCCGCTGATAAACTAAATTTCAATTTAATAGTCACGTGAAGATCAAAGATGTTAGAAAATTTATCGTGTTACCCTCGACAAATACGTCTAAGGGCCTGTTGTCAGATCAGAGGAGTTATTATGACATAACTATGCAGTTCATTTTGCGGTGAGTGTAAGGGACAGAGCTATGGCAGTTATATAGCTCTGGGGGGTTATTATGACATAGCAATGCACTTCTGTTTACGCTGAGAGAAAAGGACAGAGCTATATACCTGCCATAGCTCTGTCCTTTACGCTCACCGTAAAATAAACGGCATGGCCACGTCATAATAACCCCTCTGTCCTTTTCTCTCAGCGTAAACAGAATTGCATAACTATGCAGTTCATTTTACATTGAGCGTAAAGGACGGAGCTATAGCAGTTACATAACTCTGTCCTTTTCTCTTAGCGTAAATGAATTGCACAGATACGTCATAATAACCCTAGTTAATTTAGCTAATGGTTAAAAATTTAATAAGGAATCGAAAATTTGACCATTTGAAATTTAACCATTTGGTACAGTTTTTGACCATGAGTTAGTTTGAATACTGATCAAACAACAGGCCGTCAGAGGATATAATCATGATCAAAATCTTCATAACGCGGGTTCTATTTCTACTCAGCAAAACCATAATATTGCATTTTATGTTATCGCATTGTTTCTAACTTGGCCGCCATTACTGTCGAGTAAATCACTACATACACTCGCGGTCAAATAATTCGGGTCAAAGTGCGTTTTTCATACAAACGAGGCTATTTCGAAGCCTTGGTTCCTCGCCAGGGGATGCTTGTAGTGAAATCTGATGATGGATACCCCGAGCATCGACACAGGACTTCCAGAGTGCTTAGGACACCTAACTGATTGAATCTGCGGCTAACGCCGGAATTGTGCATCTTCAGAAAAACATCTAAAATGACAATAAAATGTAAGGAAATCCAAATGCTGACCCAAACTCTCTCGCTGTGGTGTCAACTGATTGTGCTATCAGTTAGGTATCTTAAGAACTTTTGACCTCCTCTATTGAACCTTGGAGTATCCACCATTAAACCTCACTCAAAACAACCCCTGGCTAGGGACCAAGGCTTCGAAATAGCCTCGTTTGTATGAAAAACGCACTCTGACCCGAATTATTTGACCGCGAGTGTAGTATAAAACAAAGTCGCTTTCCGCTGTCTGTCCCTATGTATGCTTAGATCTTTAAAACTACGCAACGGATTTTGATGCGGTTTTTATTAATAGATAGAGTGTTTCAAGAGGAAGGTTTATATGTATAATAAATCCTGTTTCATGTACGGGTGTTACAGAAAACTCACATAAACCGAAGCGAAGCGAGGGCGGGTCGCTAGTAAGAACTAAAGCAATATGGTTTTTCAAAGTAGTATAGAGCCCCATAATAACACCGTATTTATAACTTACCAGTAAGAACAACCTTGTCGGACATCAAACCGCCATCGCAGATGTATTCAAATTGGTTGTTGTCATTGTTTTTTATGAACACCGTCGCTATCCACGGATATATTGACTCGATCCCATTGGCCTCGGGCATCTGTAATTACGATAATACGATAGTTATTTTTACGACACAGCTAATATTGTTATTAAACAACTGTATTGTAATCAACTACATAATTTTACATGTTTTTTTTTATGGCATAGAGCAGACAAACGAGCACACAGGCCACTTGATGGTAAGTGGACACTGTGACCCATAGACATTCGCATTCACAAGACTGCAATGCAATCCTGAGACTGCAAATGCGTTGCCAACCCTGAGGACCTAGATGGAATGCCTTTATGCTAGTCATTTCACCGGCTGTCTTATCCCCAAACCGGAACACAACAATGCGAACACTGCTGTTTGGCGGTAGGTTAATGGATAAGATGGTGGTAGCAATCCGGACGGACCCTGCACAAGGTCCTACCACCCGCAAAAAACACCAAAAATTTAAAACTTGATGGACACAGGGACACAGAAGACCAACTCGAGTTAAAATTTCAGTTTTTGTATGAAACTGACGTTTACTACCTCGAGTTAGTGTCACCCATCGTTATTTTTTTGTGCAAATACCCGTAAATATATTAAAAAACCCCTACATAATTGCTATCACTTCTTTAAGCCTATACTGAGAATTGAAACCTCGGTTCATAGACAAGGTCAAGATAGGCTAGTAAACGTGTCATCAAATCACGGTCTCTGGCTCGGTCACGGACTTTGTTGATGAACCACTATACAACCTTGTCGCATAAAACCAACGATTAATTCCTATGTATCTAATTTCTATCCCGTCACTTGACGCTCTAATTAGAAAAGAGTTCTATAGTTGATCCACAAGTCTGTCATGGTGTCTATTCACACCCTTGGTTTAAGTTTTAGGACTAGATATTATGTTTGTGTATAATTTTATGTGTTCATATTTTATATATTAGCGACACGCCCTCGCTTCGCTTCGTTACACCCCGTACATAATCCATAATTTATAAAAAGTACATAAAAATATTCCTCCTGAATGAAATCTGTTGCGTAATTTAAAAGATCTAAAGACTATAATAATAAAATCCATCTCAGTTTATTGACAAAAACAACTACATTAGTATTGAGAACATTTATGAACATTTCAATTAAACAGTCTCATCGAAATTCCATCTTTTAATATTCATAGTTTCATAAGCAAATTCCCACGGAATTGTTTCCCTCGTGTTTACGAGCTCCATTAGGTAACAATAGCCGTTCCAGGATATTTACCGCCGTAAAACGGCTATTCCGGAATACCGGTAATCATGTTCTTAATTTAAATACCTTCGGTTTTTTTTTGTAAATACCGACTACGTGAAAACTAATGGCTAACCTTGAACATGTGCGAAAACTGGGACCCCTTGGAAACGCATATTTTTTTTCGCATAGTGTATCATTTCGCATAAAATCAATTGGCATAGCACCGTTTTAGCCTGACATTGCGGAATTTAATAAACGTCTATTGTGTACATGAGGTAAGATTAGTTTTTAATAATAACAAAAATAAACCCCTTTCTATTGTAAAATTAAGTTTTTTTTAGGACAAACTATTTTATGCAAAAAGATACATTATGCGAATAAACCATTATGGATTCCGATAAAGACCCGCGGAAACTATACAATTAATTGGGTATTGAAAAAAATAACCGTTTTTTACCCGCCTGTCGATTGTTCCGTTGTCCTGAAAGAGTGCTGAGGGTATGTCTGTAATTAATTCAAAATGTTTTGTGCTGTTTTGTTTTGTTTATCGACCTGTTTGATATTGTCATGTATAATGTACTCTGTGGTTATAATGCGCCACGCCACAGATTATAAAATATATAGCAGCCCGCCGTCGCTTTGCTTCGCGACAACCATTCTATGTCCATCTCCGTGTAAAAGATAACATACTATGAGATTTTTGTATGAAAATACGAATATCCCTTATACGGCTGCGTTTATCGCGTGATAAAGTGTGTATAAGGCATCCGTCACCTTCTGACACGTAAATAAGTACGAGAGTGACGGATGCTTTATCCACATCTGACACGCGATATAGACGCAGCCATACTAGGCTAGGTATGAACCAAGAAACTTGGAATTTTGCGCATTATCAAAAAAAGTAGGTAAGAATTAATATATTTTTTACTCGGTTAAGTCTCAGAGGATTTAAAACTTGGTAGGGAAGTTAGTGCCAAAAACCTAATCTAAGAAAGATTACGTGGGCAGGTAAGGCTGAAACGGAAATTAAAAGGTTTCTCTGTTCAATTTAGAAAAGAGAAAGCGAATAATAATTTACATGATATTTTAAAATAAGAAAATGTATCATGAAAGCAATCTTTAAATCTACCTCTAACATGTTTTTTTTTTGTTTAGGTCATCAGAAAATCAAACGAGCACACACGCCACCTGGGCCTCTGGTAAATTTTGTTAATAAACGAGATGCAATAAAATGTCGGTAAAAAAAAAAGTTTTTGTCAAAAAATTCCTTCTTGGGACAAGCTTTTATTCCTGACTGTACTGTACTTTTTTTTGCACAGTCGTGATCTACTTGTGAAGACAATTCTAACAAGCCCTAACACGATGGGTTTATCATTGTGTAATTTATAAGTTCCTATGGCCACCCTGAGTCTCCATCGTCAGACCAGCTCGATGGTACTATATTATTGTATTGTCATCAGAACTAAAGGCGTATGCAAGTTTTCAGCTACATCGGAAACCAGGAAGTGGGTCTAATTTAACTTGCAAGATATGACCCTTACATACATACATACATTGCAAGTTAAATAAAATCATTTAAAAAGGACAGTCTCTCACAAATTGTCAAAGCTTCAAACTTTCCTATAGCAAGGCTTGTACTATGGTACCAGACGACAAACATACTTACATAAAGCAATACATACTTAAATACATTAAAAAACACCCGTTACTCAGGAACTAGTACGTGCGTGTGGTTCGGTCATTTGAAAAGGATGGATGAAAGAAGATTGACGAAAGAGATATACAGATCGAAAGTGAGTGGACGGGTCGGAAGGGGCCGCCCTAGGCGTAGTTTTTCGAGTCAAATCGGTGAAATACTGGAAAAGGGCCAAATCTTAAGTACCCGAAACCGACGTGCGTGCATGACTCGATGTATGAATGTGGAAGAAGCGAAAGAAATTTGTCAAGATCATAGCAAGTGGAAAGAAGTGGTCTCTGCCTACCCCTCTGGGAAACAGGCGTGATTTAATGTATGTATGTTAGTACCAACATTCGAGTAAGTCGACGTTGACTTTCACATCGAGTGAATTACACGTAAAATAAATGTATGGAACTGTCAGTTTAAGGTTTTCTGCCACAGATAATTATATTCTGTAAAAAGTTTCGTAAACGTGATGCATCATTAAAAAGATCGTGCAATATCTAGGTGTCAAAAAACTGGTCCCATTTTCTATATGCGTGACGATCATCAAACCTTTTGTGCCAGCTGTCGTAACAAATTGAGTTGTTTTCAAACAATAGAGGCGTGTATGGCAAACAAAAGTTTTTCCTCTAATTACACGGCCTTGAGTGGTCGTGAGTCCGCCATTATGTGACGTGTGCGCCATGTTTAGAGGATGCGGCAGTTTGAAATAATTGGTCAAGAGTCGGGCCATATAATAAAAATAATAATAATAGGTTAGGTTTTTTATTCATGTTTATTTTTTATATTAGTATTGTTATTTTACTTTTATAATTGAATATTTATTGTAAAAAACCTAATTTACAGAAAATTAAATAAATACTTAAAATAATAATAATAATATAATATAATATGCAATATAATAAAAAAATACATCACTCAAAAAAGAAAATTTACAATGTTCACCCTAAGGAAGAAAAGTAATTGCATTTTTTAAATATAGTACCAGGAGCGCAGCGGTAATTAGGAGGCATATCAGGCATAGCGCAACTTACAATTAGATCGCAGGCGGTGCGGGCGGGGCGGGCGCACACGTCACAGCGCGGATCTCCCCCAAACGTTTATGCACTCCTAGTATTTGACGTTATAACTTTTGCTCAAAAAAATTGCAAATATAGTTTAGTAGCTATTCAGCCTATTTATAAACACAGCCGCCATGTTTACAAAAAAATAAAAATGAAATACTTTCCGGCCTAGGCCAATTTTGTATGAAATTCCTTTACGAGTCTCTCGAGTTGTTCCGCCCACAACGTGACACTTTGAAGCCAAAAATAACTAACATAACGCCAACATTTCATTGGATGTTTGAGAAAATACCTTCCCTACGTAATTCATATTTTGTTGTGTTCCGCTGTAGGGATAAGACAACCGGTGAAATTATTAGCACAATAATAATATAGGCATTCGATCAGACGACGCGTTTTTTTTTTATAGCATAGAGAAGACAAACGAGCACACAGGCCACCTGGGGGGTTATTATGACATGGCTATGCAGTTCATTGTACGGTGAGTCGAAAGGACGGAGCTATAGCAGTTCCATAACTCTGTCTTTTTCTCTCAGCGTAAAATGAATTGCACAGATACGTCATAATAACCCCACAGATGGTAAGTGGAAACTGTGACCCATAGACATTCGCATTCACAAGACTGCAATGCAATCCTAAGACTGCAAATGCGTTGCCAACCCTGAGGACAAAGATGGAATGCCTCTATGCTAGTCATTTCACCGGCTGTCTTATCCCCGAACCGGAACACAACAATGCGAAACACTGCTGTTTGGCGGTAGGTTAATAAAACCTACGAAGCTAGCGGACCCGGGTTCTATTCCCGGTATGTTCAAATATTTGTGTGGTGAGCGCGAGTGTGTGTTCCTGAGTCTTGGATGTTTTCTATGTATTTAAGTATATATTTCTCTATATAAGTATTTATATCGTTGTCCAGTACCCATAGTACAAGCCTAGAGCTTAGTTCGGGACTAGGTCAATTTGTGTGACATAACCCCTAATATTTATTATTTATGTTAGTCCTCAAGATTGGCTTAACATTAGCATTCTTAGGATTAAAGTCTTAACAGTAACGTTTTGAGAATGCAAATGTAAAATTTTTGCATGCCTTTACCATTCCATTAAAAAATCGCATTAAGAAACCGTTAAATTATGATGATAAAATTTTGATTCCAACCCAATATACCATATTTAAAAAGGTGTTTTCCTACATCTAAGCCACCCTCGGAGCCCTTTGTGGAGTGATGGATGAAGGCAATAGCGTGACCCACTATTTATTCGTTATACCTAAACATGCTCATATGTCCATTATATCCTTCTTAGAAAAAGCAAAACAAACATGTATAACAAGACACCTTAGCTCAGTAATAAAAAAAATATTGACCAAGCCCCAAACTAAGGTCGGGTGAATATTTGGCGTTTCAACCGCCGTCATTATTATTTACGCATATAATTCAATATAAACTCAATAATTTTCTTGATTTTTTGAATGGAATGGATACTACCCCCGGGTCCGCTGATTTTGACATCAAAAATTGCTGGTAGTTATCATTATTTTCGTCAATGTATTAAAGAGAATAATGACGGCGGTTGGAACGCCCGAATATTCACCCGGTCACGTTTGTTGTACATTGGACGTCGAAGATATGGTTACATTTTTGGACCTTATTTCAATGGGATAAGGTGAAAAAATATAAACATATATTTGACGTCGACTGTATACACTATCCCCCTTAATTTATAAACGTAGAATAGGCTTGGAATAATAGTTTATGCCATGCTTTGTCATTTTCTGTCAGATGCAAATGTCACAATTACAGATAAGGACAAAGCATGGTATAAAAGTATAGGGGTATGGGTACAAGACGACGATAAACTTACTTAAATAATAGAGAAATATAATCTTATATACAGCCATTGCCAAAGGTGTTGAGTACTCCACGTTTTCCTTTGTAACTTATAAAGAAAGTATTATTTTTCAATTTCAAAAATAATAAAATATAAAAAAGTGTATCAAAATGTGCAAATCATTAGTACTCGTAGATATCGTTTTAAATTAGCTATTTGCGTGTGAAAACTGAAGTTAGGAAAAGTCTGGTTTCACGATAAAAATTATTACCTAATAGGGTATTTGACAAGAGTGAAATTTAATTTGTTTTTATTAACAACAGATAAACATTATAAAAATACTAGGAAAACATCAATCTTTTATTTATGTTTGCTATTTTAAGATTTTTAAATTCATTAAATTCAATAATAAGGACCCTGTTTGATTGTGACGTCATAAGATAGTAATTAGTAATCCCTATAAATTTTATAGTAACGGAGCGTTTTTGATGTTTCATAAAAAGAAGCGTATTGTATTTTTGCCATGGAATTTCCCTTGACTTTAATAATTATGATAAATCTTTCCGATACATATACTACTTCACTACATATTATAAAACAAAGTCGCTTCCCGCTGTCTGTCCCTATGTATGCTTAGATCTTTAAAACTACGCAACGGATTTTGATGCGGTTTTTTTTAATAGATAGAGTGATTCAAGAGGAAGGTTTTCATGTATAATAAACTTTGTTTTATGTACGGGTGTTACCGAAAACTCACATAAACCGAAGCGAAGCGAGGGCGGGTCGCTAGTTATCTAATAAAAGGCATAAATGCACCTTTTAAAATTGGACTTTTGTATGAAAAATGTATGGGTGCTCAACACTATTGGCCAAGGCGATAGAAAACGCCCAAAGGCTCAGGATTAAATACTCGCACTCATCACACAAATATGTGCCCTGACCAGGAATCAAACACAGGAACACTAGCTTCATAGGTAGGGTCACTACCAACTAGGCTAAATACGTCGTATAAAATCAGAGAAATTCTCACATCAAATGACCTAGTCTCGAAACTGAGCTCAAGGCTAGTACAATTTTTTTGATAGTAGACAAAAATAAATAGGTACTATTTTACATAGAAAACATCCATGACTCTGGAATTTTATGCTCATCACAATTTGCCTCTACCGGGCATCAAACACGGGGTCGTTAGTTTCGAACACAGGGACAGTGCTAACTACAACGAACTGTGTCGTCTATATAAACATGATTATAAGAAAACAAGTTAATCAAGTCCTAACTCGATAGAGGAATTAGTCATTGGGCAGTCCGTATAGGCAATTTCCACTTCGATATTTATACCAGAGACATGTTCGCTTACGTATGCCACTCTCGGATGAATTGTTTAATAATGTATGTATGTAAAATCTTTATTGCACATAAAACCTATCACAAGTAAAAACGTATATAAACTGGCGAACTTATCCCCTTAAGGGATCTCTCTAGTAAAATATTTAATCAAAATATACGAATGTACTTTTTAACGACATGAACTAAGGTCACTTTTATTGCGATTTGTAAAGCACCTATCACTCTCACACCTACAAATTGGTCAGAAGGTGACAAAGGTTTTATCTACGTATATCCACATCGATCGAAAAAAAAACAAACCTTGGACAAATCCTAAAAAACTTCCAAAAAAAAATACCTGGTAGCAATCCACCATTATACGTATACCGACATTTTGATTATAGAATTAAAAATACACCACACCTAACAAAGATAATATATTATTTATCAGTCAATAACCAAGAAAAAAACCTGACTCTTCCTCAACTGCAATAAGTAACTAGAATCAAATGAAAGTGTCATGTTTCGACTTGAATCCTTTTATTACTTAACGACGCTGTGGCTTACAAAAACCAGAGATTTTACCATAAAGAAAAAACAATGACTTTAATTTTGTAAGTCGAAATCTACCGTCAGACTTCGTATTTTTTTAAACATGTTTTTTTTTGATGTTTTATTTTACATTATTATTTGAATGCTTACCTATCATGAAATCATGTATGTATGTATGTATGTAAACTCCTTATTGCATATAAACAATTACAAGACATGTTTGCATCAATATAAATAATGTACATAGGCGAACTTATCAAATATGGGATCTCTTCCAGTTAACCTTGGAGTAGAATAAGCAAGGACAATGCCGAAGGATAGACAAATTAACAAAATTCCAGGAAAGAACAAATAGTAACATACAACAATAAAATATCTTCTTTAATAAGATACATACAAAGGTAAATTATAATGTATACTACCGCACATACGTAAACAGCAGTTAAAACCTACAACAGAGGTAACTCATCCGGTTGATTTAGCCACAACTTTCTTAATCTTTCCTTCAATGAACCGACAGATCTAGATTGCCTCAAGCGCGATGGAAGCTTTCCACATTCCACAATTGAACAGAGTGTACCGTGAAAGATTCATCCCGTTGACAGACATATAATATAGAAAGACAGACGGATAGTTGATACGTTATAACAGGATCCCATTGTCTGCCTCTGAGTATGGTATGGAGCCCCAAAAACAGGCGCGACGAAATAAAAAATCACGGAAGAAATATAACACTCAATTGATAAATCTGACAATCAAACTCGAATGTCAAGTGAAAGAAGTATAAATGATTCGGGCCATAGAAAATTGTTTTTCACGCTTGTAAGTGTATTTTCCCGTATTTTTGTATGAAATGATTGATTTGAATTCTCATCGGCTGCCCACAAGGGTTGGACACACAGCTGTGTGAAATGGAAATCTTTTTTTTATTGTAATTAATGCTTATTTTTTCAGTGATATTACTTATTTTTTTATTGGTTGATTTTTTAAGAATGCAAGAAGCAACGTTCGCTGCCCTAATTCAATAGTAAGACATTTTGATCGGGGTATGTTTTGAGTTATTCACATTTTTAGTTTGTACTGTACTAATTGAATTGGAAATTGAAATCGTAATAACAATATGACTTAGTTACATGCATTCGGTAGTTCTACATACTGTTATTATGTAAAAATGTTTTGATTGATAATTTTAAGGCTTTTAGTAACAAGATAACCGTATGTTGCCCTTAAATTTTATGTCATATGTTTAATGATTTAAAAGTTGTCTCTTATTTTTGATTCATTAAAAATACAATTTGTAGCACGCATAATTGTTAATTATTCTTTCTTTGACATAAAAATGCTAAGGCTTAGTGTAACGAAGCTCGAAAAATTATGTAAAACAACAAGACATAGACATAATTTTAAGATATCTCAGTATTACACCACACTGATATTTGAAAATGCAAGTTGTACGACAAAACCCGCGAAAATGCTTTGCATAGAGCCATGTAAAAGTAATTTAAAACTTGTTTTAGTGTAATATTATTTATTAATGACTATAACATTTATATGGCACAGATCAGTCAAAATCAAAACAATCATAAATTAGTCAAATTCCACTAAGGAAAATGAAAATAAAAATAGTGATATTTTAGTAACTTGTGATTGTAAGTATTAGAATATTTTATGATTTTATTCACTATTTTCAGTTTCATTTACCCCATTACTTGTTATAAAACCTTCAAAAAAGGTGTGATGACATTGTGGTATCAAATTCGCTGTACATAAAGAAATCAAATCTTTCTTTTTGTGATTTGATATGGCTGGTGGCTGAGAGTAGGCGTATCGAATTTTGAGGACGCACCGACTTCGAAACATCTGAATCAGTCGAAGATTCGACCTGAGCAGGGCTTGGTTGATAATCATCATCGGTGTCTGAGGCACTAAAATCACCGGTCGGGCTCTGCAATACAATACGTAATAATTAAGTACTTAACATAACTTTTTTTAAATAAAATTATAGATACTAGGCGATAATCGTACTAATACAATTTAGGCACTTGCTCATGGTGACATTTTTACACGCAGGAGACGCACGTTTAGTATTGCTGTCACATTTACATTACACTGCCTTTAACAATAAATACCTAGTGATAAGTATATGAAACTCATGTTTCCTGCGCATGAAAATGTCGCCGCTTTGGTAACTTGTCGTTATGGGGCCACGCACCGGTCTAAATACTTAGGTACCTACAAATTCAATCAATTAGAATAGCTGATAAACAATACACTACTTACATTTATTTGATCTCCAGCCTTATAAATCTTATAATGATTTTCAGAAAAATCCATATTTTGCAAGTTATAATGAGGCGGATAATTTTCTCTTTCGTCTTCTGGTTCTAAAAATTAAGCAATCTGAATAAAAATATACATTATTACATAAAATACATACATTCCCAGAGTGGGGCAGGCAGTGCTACAGAATTACCAACAACTCTAAAAAACTTGTTGATAATTTGTAGCCACATTTTGCACAATCAGGCTAAGTAAGATATATGTTTACCAGTAACGTGTATTTAGTAACAGGTTGCAAGCTCATCGCCTAATAGTACTACGACATGGAGTGGCACTATTCTAACCCGGCAATCACACGGGGTGTTATTATTATATATTAAAAATATAATAATAACAGCATGTTTTTGTTAAGACATCTTAAAATGTCCTAGTGTTTCAATGAAATATCGTAATAATTTTCATTTCTATACTCGGATATCTTAAAATATCTCACTTTTAAAAGGTGGGATATTTTGAGATATTTTCGTTGTAGTCTCATATTTTATAATATATATATATATAATTATATATATTATGTATGCACGTATTTCGTTCACTTACTTCTCTATCTTCTTGCACATACACATCATTTACTTTGGTCGGTACAGTTCGCGGAACCATTGGAGGTAGCAGTTCTTCAATTACCTAAAATACAATAAATTTGACATAGTTATCAAACGAGCTCAAGTTAGACGAAGTTTCGTCTCATTTCTCGCTTAAAACTTACACACTCTTTTTTTTGTTGGTGCTTAAAACCAAGGCAAGTTGCTCGAGCACCTATACTTACCTACCTTTACCTAACCTTACCTACCTAACTTTGAAATACCTATTTTGGTCACTTATTAAATAATGATTATAAATATTTACCTGCATGTTGTCATTCGTGACCGTTCCATTTACTGTCCGTTCTTGTATAAACTCTTGATTGTCTATAAGTAGGTATAGTTGGCGGCGCCGCGGCCGGCGGAGGTATCAGCGATTTTCGAAAAACCTAAATTACCATTATAACTATTATACAATGGCATGTAACACAATATTTACAATTAACACCAAGTAAATAATGAAGCACTTAATAATAAATAACACGTTGAACTTTTAAACTACTTAGGTAGGTAGGTACTCGTACTTTGTATGAATCCAAACCGTTCAAAACTTACCTCTCGAGTTTCATCCCGTTTAAAACTTTTGGCTAATTGAACTAATAACTTTCCACGTTTCATTGTGTAAAATAGTAACGATTCACAGTCATTTAAAATCTAATTTTGTTATTTTCACTAATATTTTTTATTTTTTTACGCAACAAATCACGCACGCGATATCCTTCCTTCAATACTGCGGGGTGCGGTGCGAGTCGCGGGGGGAGTGCGCTGCTCGGCAGACAACCGTACGAACGTCAGTGTGCCGCCAGCGCCGTCAAATGCGGCCGTTTACAACGAATTTAACGTGGGGTATTTTAAGATATCCGAGTATAGAAATTAAATTGATATCGATATTTGAGTGAAACACTGGGACATTTTAAAATGTCTTAACAAAGACATGTTGTTATTATTTTTATTGTAAAGTCATACAAAGACATTTTAAAATATCTTTGTATGGAAGCAAAACTCTTCCTGGCCCTTCAGATATCTTAGGATATCAGAGTCTTGAACTTGCAGTCGGGTAAAATATGCTTAAATGTTATAGTAAGATATTTAATTTCAAGCGCTTTAGGTTGCGTTTTCACGTTATCCGATTTTTGTCATAGATAGAGCAGCTAAATGCTTACATAAATCAAGACATATCTCAATTTCGTTTTTTTTTAAGATATCCTACTATTGGATTGGGGCAGCGGTATGTCCGTTGGGTTAGTTTGATTTGGTCAGCGTTCACAACTCATTTATTTAATTTGTAAAATTCATGGATTGATCAAATTCAAAGTCAATAAAAAAAAAATAAAAAAATATTGATTTTTAATAAAACGAAAGTGACATGGTCCTGGAGGAAAAAAAGAGAAAAGTGGTTTAAAGGCTTAGAAAATTCGCAATGAGTACACAATAAATAATTATTTGTATAATATAAGGGCCCATTTGCTGTTTTAAAGAGTGACATTTTAATTTGACAGATGCATGGACAAAGCATGGTTTAGTTACCCCACAGTTATTCCACGTTTATAAATAAGGCAGTTAGAGTTATATTTTTACTTAGGCCTCTAAAGTTACACGACAACATAGCCCACGAGATGATACGACGTTTTTAATGGACATGCACAAACGAAATTAATTTAGAGGTATTTTACTTCAAAAGCATGTTTGCCTTGAGTAAATTTTACCTGTTAATTTGAACAGTGTGAACGTTAAGATGCCACCACATTTAATGTTTACATTAAATACAACCACAGGTACTGGATTCTTAATATAAGTTACTTGCTTATGGTTTCTGAAAATATTGTATGGAAGTTATAAAATGTCTTGAATTATAATAATTATTCCATATTTCCGTCTGATTTCAACTGTGTGTCCCTAAACAAACGCGTAGAAAGCTATTATTATCCAGTTCCTTTTGCATAAAACATTTCAGTATTCATATTTAAGTAACGAAATACGAAGAGGCTTAAACGTAATGACATTTTCATACTTACAAACTTGGGAAATTTGGAACGTAGCCTCATTTAGGTTTTCGTAACGTGTCACCTTGGAAACTTGCCAAGTATTGATTTGATTTTGTTTTACGAAAATTTACGAAGGCTACAAAATTTTACATAATACAAAATACATAACGTAATGTATTCGAAATAAAATTGAAATATCTTACTTTAAATTAAGATCTGTAACATAATTACGTTAAAAAAAAAAGAATAAAAACCGAGGCGATTAAAAAAAAGAAGACTAGTATGAAATCAATTTGGACAATTTGAAACGAATGAAAATGCTAATGAAGTGTTTTTTGATACCTTCATTGTAATAATCATTCTAGGTTGATTCGTTTAAAGATGGAACCTAAGTGGTAAAAACATTAGAACATGATATTTTCGATGATAATAGGACAAAATGTAGGAACATTATTTAGCAAATGGGTAATTCCACGATAATGTATCGAAAGTTACCATTTCAATGAGTGTTTTTTGAAAGTTTGAATGCTCATAATTTTCTAGATATCAATTTAAACGCGTATTTAGAGATAAATGAATCTTTCTATTTTGAAATTTAACTAAAAAACAAGCAGAATGCTTGAAATTGGTAACTTGCGTTACTCTCTGCCATGGAATTGCCCATACACACACATAAACTCACGCCTTTATTCCCAGAGTGGGGTAGGCAGAGCTACAGAATTACCGAAAACTCTAAAAATTTGTTGATAATTCTATAACCACATTTTGCACACTTAGGCTAAGATGTTTACCAGTGTATTAGTGACAGGTTGCAAGCCCATCGCCTAACAGTACTATACGCCTTTATTCCCTTAGCCGTCTCTTACGACATCCATGGGAAGACATGGAGTGGCACTATTCTAACCCGGCAACCACACGGGGGAATTGCCCATATTAGCAACTAAATTATAGTTTCACACAAAGTATACTGATTAAAATGCTTGTTTGTTTTTGTTAGTATTATCAAATTACCTTGCCTGATGTGATGTCCATGAACTGACCTATACCAATTAACCTATACCAAAAACATTTTTTTTTCAATCATTACTTACCTCAAAAGACGGTGACGGAGCTTGCGTAGTTGTTGTTGTGTATAAAGGTAGTGTGAAACCCACTTCTTCGTTAGTCGTATCTTTATATATTTCAATGTAATCAATAGCAAGATAATCTGTAGCATTGACATCTTCAGCATTGTAATCAAATTCATCGTCCGTTACAACAATCTCGTTTTCTAGTACATTCTGATGATCGATATCATCTTTCGCGTTATCTTTGACGTCGTATTTTATGTTAGTTACGGTTTTATTTGGGTTTGTGTCTAACTTTTTTTCCTCTGTGTTTATTTCCAAATAAGTCACGTTAATAGGCGACTCAAATGTTATTTTATAATTACTTGCCACATTCTTTGGAATATTAATAAAAATATTGCTTACATTCGGTTTTTCAATGTTTGAAGCATTATTTAGTTCGATAAAAGTCTTCACTGGTGTTAACTCAAGTGTTACGTTTTTATTTGTAATAGTATAGTCGGAAGTAATATTATTGATTTGTGTTTCAAGTTCACTTGTGTTATTAATTAAATATTCACCACCTAAAGGCACTTTATAAGGGTCATCTTTATTTGTTATATTTGTTTCCTCAATTATGTCGTTAATTGCACTGTAATTCCAGTTATTAGTAGATAAAACTTCAACAAAATCAGTGGTAACAACAACAGTTTCCGTAGTTACTTTCAAATTATCAACCTTCTCGTGTACTTTTATTGTGTTTTCGTGTACGTCAGTGGTTTGGTTTTCATTTCCATTCAATATTACATTAATTAAGATATTGTTAACAATTTGCTTCGTCTCCTTTGGTTCATTGGCATTGTCTTCAACTCTTAACTGTTGATTATTAACTTCAAGGCTATTATTTATTTTAAACGTTTCAACGTGAATCATAGTTTGATCGACATCTTTAACCAAACTTGTTTCTTTTGTTATACTATCAAATTTATCTACTATAAGCTGTGATATATTTGACAATATATCACTAACTTCACTGAAAGTGTCAGGTACATCTACTGTTTTTACAGCAATCTCTTTCTTATCATTCACAAGTAAATCACCAATCCAAGTACCAACACAAGAGATAAAATCACCACAATCACACTTAACTTCAGCAGTGCATAACAACACTGCACAAATCACAAACAAATCAAGTTTCAAAAACATTTTTTTCAACGTCTGCGCTCTGGGTCTGGTCACGAATGAATGTGAGATGATGTTTAATCTGATACAGAGATTAGTTTAACTAGTGAGCTTTAATACAAACGCTTGAAAGCTCATTTTCAAAAGTTTTTTCAAGCACAATGGTCACGAAATCACCTTGAGAACGCGGTAACTGACTTTGATAGATTGACTTTTGGACAATTAAAGAAGATAATGGCCGGTTTGATGAAAGCTCATAGTATAGAAGACAACCGTTATTTTTGCTTCGCTAGAATTGACAAGTTTTGTTGTATCAGTAGATTAACTATTTTATGATATTATGTTTTCTTTTACGCTGAATTTATTAGTTTTTAGATATCATTATATGAGAATTAATAACAATCTTATTAGTACCGTCAACTGGGGTTACTTTCATTTACGGGGTAACATTGCCCACCCCAAAAACTAGTTTTAATATTCAATTATTCTATGTTTCATCAGGAGCAAGCTACTTATATAGTTATACAATTATTTAAATAATTTAAGAAGATTACCACTAAAATTGTTGTCGTTTTAAGGGTGAGCAATGTTACCCCGTAAATCAAAGTAACCCCAGTTTACCGGTACCTATATTATTAATATGTACTTTTAATGATTATGTAACTGGTTCACAAATAGTGACAATTTGTTGCATTAGTTGTTAAATACACGTATAAACATAATAAAAGGAAAAAACGTAAAGAAGCCTACAGGTCAAATTAAGAGATAAATGGTGGAATTAGAAACCCACAGACAATCGCAATCCCTAGACAATAATCACAAATATCATTTCTAAAAAAAAACTAGAGAACTTATGACAAAAGTAAAACTTGTTTTTTAATTAATCATTAACCGACGTGCGTGCATGACTCGATGTATGAATGTGGAAGAAGCGAAATAAATTTGTCAAGATCGTAGCAAGTGGAAAGAAGTGGTCTCTGCCTACCCCTCTGGGAAACAGGCGTGATTTAATGTATGTATGTATGTAAAATGAAATTAACTAAAGTATATTTTGATATTGAAACCAGGATACAAACAGCTTGTGTGATGACGCACACAACAACGTAGTGAGCGCTCGGTCTACAGTTGCGTCTATTGTAATTACGTGTGATGCAAACGAAGAATGAGATGTTTCTTACAACACAATTGTTATCAATTGGTCAATAAACAGTTGTGTAAGTTTCGTGGATACCTCAGTTTAATTGAAATAAAATCTTCTAACCATAAATTTACGCCGTTTTTTTATTATTTATACAGTTTTTCTCGCTTTACTGCCAAGTTATTATTTATTATTTGTTTATTTATTTAAACTGTATTGCACAATGCACAAAGTAAGTACAAATGGCAGACTTAATACTTTGAGGCATTCTCTACCAGTCAACCATTGGGCCAAACAGAGACAAGTAGAGGTTGGTGCTACATGTACACAATAATAAATGACACGTTAACTAAGATTTGTCACTTTTCCCCATCCCTAACCCCTTATTTGTCAGGTCACATTTCACTGTTAATCGTGTAGCTTATAATAAATCTTACTAATGTGAAAAATTGTTTACTATGAAATGTTCTGAATTGTCACCTATCATTGGCAGAGTGGAGATATAGGAGCAGGTTTTTGTAGGATTTCTTTTTACACTTTAATGAAATTTTTTGATCGGATTTTGAGTAATAAACATAATAAAGTAAAAGAGAAGTTATAGAGCAGGATGGCAAAGCAAATCTGAAATATTGTTAATAAAAAACATGTTAAGGACTTACATTATTTTCATGACTGCCGTTTCTCGAACTATGTTTGATATCAATGTCATTGTTTTTACAACGATAATGTTTTTTTTCCAGAATTTCTACATCTGTTTTCCTTGCAGTAAGTTTACTTTCATCGATCAAGTCTCTTTCTAGACTTTTACTAGCAACTTCAAAATCAAAATCATCGTCATAATTTGCTTTTATAATCCTATAGTTTACTTTCATTTCTTCTATCGGTATTTGTCTTTTTCTTCTTTTAGATTCAACTGCATCGTTTAAAAAATCATCCAAATTAAATCCAAAGTCATCAATTGTTGAATCGTCTAAATAATCAGCAACGTCTGTCGTCGAATACATTTCTGTGGTATAATCAACTTCGTATACAACAACTTGATTAAGTTCAGAAATAGTAGGTATTCTTTTGATCGTTATATTCGCATTAATATAGTTATATACATCTGGCCAAAGCCTAACACTGTATAAAAACACTGATATTATAAACAACATCACGAACAAAATCATCAATATCAGCAAGCGTATTACCAATTTCATTAATTGTATGTTCAGTTTCATTTTGATTTATTTTAATATTGATTATATTTGATGTAGTTCCTCCGAGATTACGATCGATACTAAATAAAATATCGATAAGTTTTCCAAAAGAACGTTATAGATCCTTATTTAGTTTAATGTGTCTTTATTCCAGAACAATAGGCTATTTAATGATTATGTGTTTTCCATTTATGTCCCTGCATTATTGAGTAAGATGTGTCATGAAATACAGCTGCTGGGTCATAGTAATATAATATTATATTCTACTGAACTATTTGGAACAACTCGGACACACAAAAGCAAAAAGGATTCGAGCCGTTGATTAATTTGAAATAGAGTTTTCCTGAAGATATCAATACACAGACAGACAGATTTATATTATATAGATCAGATACATACAGATATCAGATAGCAGATTTTATTTTACAGATTAGAGTTCAGATTTTAATTATAATTATTATATTTTATTTTTTAATTATTTTAGATTTATTTGGTACCCGAAATACCCATTTTCTTTGAAAGTGTTAGTTTTCAATAACGTGATTAGAAACAAACAGTATAATATATTGGTCGTATAATGTGGTCGTTAATTTAAATATGTAAAAACACATTAAATAATAACTCGATTACTGTTTAAATTCACAATTATATTCTAGTATACATTTAAATTCAGTAACAAATAGAAATTTACATATTTATCATAGTCTTGGAATGCTAATATAATTATGTAAGTTTACAAAATTCCCTTGAAAGGGCTAAGTTCGCCTGTTTACATTCCTGTTAAGTTTTCGTGTATTTCAAAATTGTTACCTCTTTTGTTAGTACAATAAGGTGTTTACATACATACATACAGTCACCAGATTTAATTTGATACCCAACTTAGGTTCAAAGTCAATCTGATATTATATTCTACAACAATAAGGTAGAGTTTCCTAAAAGTTACAAATGACTTGACATCTCTAATGACTTCAAGCATATTTTTCTTGAAATGGGTCCCAAATTAACGCTCGTGACCATACATTATAAATCTGTCTATTTATAGAAATTGAACTAGATCCTTTCGCATGCGACCTTGTCTGCGTAACTGCACTAAAATTGCATTTATCAGTTTATTTATATAGGCATTCACCATCAATGGTTCACATGAAAATTAATTGTTAAAACCTGCCAGGTTCCAGGCACCGGGCTGAAATGATGATGATGAAAGCAAGGAGAAGGTCAGCGAGCACACAGGCCACCGACGGACCGAAGGGCCCACTGAAAACCAGAGCCGTGGCTTGCCTTGGCATTGTACTGTTAGGACCCTTACTCGTCTTCTAAATATCAAGTGAAAAAGGGTTCAAGTCCAGTATATTCCGATCATGTATATACCCTTTTTTATTACGAGTTAAGTCGACTTAAACCGTTTTTCACTAGGACTTCAGTTTGACGCAATACATACGACACAGATGTAAATTTGTTTTTTTTTTTTTGTTAATTCTTTGTTGTTGAAAACCGTGTCGTTTTTGTGTCAGTAAATTTATATTTTGTATTATAAACACAAGACTATAATTTCAAGATTGCAATCGTAAGACTGCAATTCCTTGCAAACCCTAAGGAATAAGAAACATGCTAGTCATTTCAACGGTGGTATTTTTGTACGTGCTTTCACACAATTACACACCTTATGACACACAACTGCGTCTTACCAAACTATACTTTTCTAATGAACTTTCTAGAAACCCAAAAATAAAACTGCACAATAATGTCACACTAAGATTTTTCTCGACCCCATTATCTTTTTCTAGCTTAGTAACAATGACGCAAATGTTGCAAATCCCAAAGGTATATAAGACCTTATTACTTGGGTATCAGGGTTGCATTTACCATGTTTATAATGTTGCATATACGCCTTTGTTGCATAGTAGGATAACATCAGAGATTCAGTGCACAGAATAACAAAGCAAATCTTAAACAATGATGAGAAAAATGTTAATCTACTTTGTTGTTATGCAATGTCTACTATTACTTCATTCATTATATCCGGTTGACCTAGCAACTTTACGAAAGAGGTCATGGGAGCATTTCCGGTGGTTTCTAGGGATCTAAAGTCAAATAAAGCATTACGAAATAACAAATATTTTTTGGTTAGCTTTATCTTAATCTTCATTCTTAACAATTTACAGATACAATTTTTAATATCACTGTATTTTTCATACTCATTTGAACCATTAGTGGCTGAAAAAGGTACAGTGGCCACAAATGGTAGTTCTACCTTTTTTTTTACTTCCTACATAACTGATGCTGATTGGTCTACAAACCCGAAAAAAGTAAGCCAATTAGTCTGGATAGGCTTCGAGTAATTGCCGCCCGAACCAACATACAGACGTACGACCTGATGGACGGGACGAATTTACAAGGTCTTCCTTTCTGCTATTAGCACAGTCGAAGGCATTAAATCGTTTTTATCGCATCGTTTTGACCGTAAACTTAGAAAGTGGTTAACTCAGTTCTCAATACTCAATTCTTTATTGCTTCCATAAGTTAAACATTTATTATATAGGTGTTAGGTAACTTATAACTTATAAGGTATGAGATCTTTATGGACCCTGGTAAGAGACAGCAACTGACAAAGACTGACTGGTAAGAGGCTTGTTTATTAACAATAAGTATTCTATTTTCTTCCTTTTAATTCCTTTTTATTTTAAACATGAACGATTACATAAATGCATACTTTAAACAAATATGTTTCCAAAGGTATCTTATCTACTAAATATTCTTCGATGGTGTTGTGGTGTGTTCTTTGACTGTTTAGTAAATAAATGATCAGTGGGGTTATTATGACGTATCTGTGCAATTCATTTTACGCTGAGAGAAAGGGACAGAGTTATGTAACTGCTATAGCTCCATCCTTTACGCTCACCGTAAAATGAACTGCATAGCCATGTCATAATAACCCCCCAGATGTTATTGTGTAATTTATTGTATACTTTAATTCCTTCAATGAGTACCTTGATGACATTGACCTTTAATTGTGTTATGACATTGAACTTCATTTTGACACATTCATTGTAAACATTAAATTTGAAGATTAAGTTTAATTTTATAAATTATTTTTAATACAAATATATTATACTGTAACACTTTGAGGTCTAGACCCTATCTAAATATAGCCTTACTAACCTTTCCTTTATGTAATCCTATTTGTTTACATTCCATAACAAGTGTCCATATCTGCCTATGAGCATTACTTCTTCCTTTTAGCATTTGTTTCCAATAAATTATCATGTTTTGATAATCATAACAATGTATTATGACAAGCCGGTCATTTGACACTTTGTTTATGTGACGTTTTGTTCTTCGCACTTTGAATCGCAAGACGAACTTTCAACCATGACATTGGTTCTTAATATTTTCTTTCAATCAAGTATGATAAACTAACAAATGTTTATCCCATCATTTGTTTAATTTCCAACTAGCGTAAATTCATACTTTAAATAGATAACCTAATTTAATTTAAATAAAGATTTACTTCTTCAATCGATTCAACTCATGGAACGAAACGCAATACGAGATGCGTTCCGTACATCAGTCTCTCGATAAATCGTTGTCCGAAATAGAAGGCAATGGTGATTGATTTTAACTTCTGAGTACATAATAAAATACAATAAACTCATTTAACCATTTTAATAATAATAAAGTCATCTCATTTGATATGTAAGACATATTGGATAAATCTTGTGACACTATAGTTTTGTTTCTGTTTACTTCTAAATGTAAATAAAAAGATCCGTTCGGAAGTCAATGACCCAGCATCTTTCAAGACCCTTTCCGTGACCTCTATCGGGATCGAATCATCAAGATGTAAGGACGTAGTAAAATTTCCTCCGATTCACCGATCGCGCCATCCGGCCCTGCCCATGGCAGACTTTGTCTAATTAACTTTCTTCTTCTAAAATGGATTAAGTAAATCCATAATATCAATGTATGATGTTCAACCATAGTTCGGTAGTTAGTAGTAGTTATTCGGTAAGTGAAACTTTCGCCTAGAACTTTTGCTGCCGCCATTTTGAGGTTGGTGCTTCCTTTTACTTCCGTGTTCGTAACCCGTGCTTACTTATTTTTCAGTGACTCGTATAACAGTCATGCCAACCTTCCTACATGCATATTTTCCCTTGAGCTTTGCCTCATGCTATATATGGTAAAAGAAACCCACGGCTAGTGGTAAGTTACTTCTTTTCCTTTGGTTTAACCACGTGTTAATTACCGCCTGTTCCTACTGTTATTTTATAGTGAATATTTTGTTCACAGGGTTTTTTTTTTTTTTTTTTTTTAATTCTTATTCTGCTCTTAATTTCTGAGTTGTGGTTTTGGTGTGTAGTTTTCCACACCTATTCCATTTCACCTCTGGATTCGACGTTCATATCTTTGAATGAAGCTTGCAAGTGGTTTAAAGACGTTTCATCGCTTCATCTGTCGGCTGAGGTGATTCACGTCACAGCTTCTCACTACATGCCTCGTGGAATACCCTGCACTCAAGCTATCCATCCATCTTTCCTGCACGTGCAGTGTTCAGCTGATTTCCACCTGCGGAGAGAGTGAGCTCGGACTATTCGGCTTAGTCAACACTAGCGGTATCCAACTAAGGAGGTATTTCTCATGAAGATGACAGCGTGAGTACTTTAGCTACTTCTTTAATCTCCGTGTTACCTTATCCAATTTAAATTCTAAAAGGATTAACCTTGTTCTTAGGTAGTTTGTTTATACTGAATCTAAATAAGTAAACTAAGTAAATAAATGTAATTTACTAAAGACTTGGTTTTATTTGAACGATTTCATTTGTTGACAGGATGTAAGTCTGGCGCCCTTAGTTACTTAAATTCGACTTACTCCTTCCTGGGTTAAATCTTACTCACACCCTAGTCTCACATGCTCACCTACCCAGCTAACCTGGACTATCACAGTGGCGTGCCCAACGTGAAGCCTAGAGAGTGATATCGTTCAAATAAAGTTTTTTTTTTCTCATAAAATTTTCTATAATACTTAAAGTTATTTCTCGGTAACATTGTTAATTCTACAATACCTACGGACTGTATACTCTATATTTTATCAATTTTTAGGGACTATGGTTACTTACTTTTTAAGAAAAAATTGAAATTGAGTTTTTTTTATACTAAGTGAAACTTAATTTTTATTTTCTTGTTATTTTGGTTGAATGCTTCAACCATATGCTTTTACTGTATTAACTACTGGTTTAATCTGGTACTTATCTGAAGTTTCAGTTAATCACTTTAATTAATTTTAATTTAATTAATTGAACTTTTACTTACTTAGTCTGATCCCGATCAGAATTTTACTTTCAACACTACTTTACTTTACTTGCTTACATTAATTTGCAAGTTTTTCTTTTAAACAATTTCAACGATTTGCATAATTCAGTTCAAGTCATACTACTTATCTTATAAAGATTTTTTTTTAATTCATTAATTTAAATAGACTACAACTTTATAATGGATTTTCTTAAAGCTGGTTGTAAAATACTTCACTTACACAAAGATGAGATAACTCACGAACTTACGATTCGTAAACTTAATGTTAACCCTGCTTCTCGTAGGGATAGTTTAAAAAAAGTTTTGAAGCAGACTGCAGATCTAGCTCGTAGAGGTAGCCTACAATTTAATACTCTAGGGGAGTGTGACGTATCAATAGAATTAGATATTTGCCAACGGAAAGCTGAAGAAATTGAAAAGGAAATCAATGACAATCTGTCACAGGCTGCTACAGACCGCTTGAGCTCTCGTTGCAAATACCTACTCTGTCGCTTAAATCGATTAACTGAAAAATCTGAAGATGTTCAACTGCTTCAAACTGCTATTGTTTCTTTGTCAGATCGTTTGAAACGAGATGATACTGTTACGTCTGATTCTGATAGTAGTGACAATTTTTCGGAAGAGCCTTCCGGAGTTGTTACTAAGAAAGTAATATATATGCCTGAAAAAACTTTTAATGTAAACTCGTTGAATTTAAAATACAACGGGGACTCCTGTGCCCGTACTTTTCTGACGCGACTAGAGGAACTGCGTGTGGCTCGGAAAATATCCGAAGAGGTCATTTACCGCGGTTTTCCTGAAATACTTGATGGACCTGCTTTATCGTGGTTCCGCTCTAACCGCTCAGACTTTCTTTCCTATCAAGATGTAATAAAAGCACTTCGTGATGACTTTGATATACCTGACTTGGATTATAAGCTTTTGCAAGAAATTCGTGCTAGGACGCAAGCAAAAAGTGAGACGATCGTGACTTTCCTCTCAATCGTGCTAGGTATGTTTGAACGCTTAAGTAAGGAAATTCCTGAAGATGAGAAACTCGACATTCTTCTGCGTAATATAAGGCCTGAGTACAGTAGGGAGTTAGCTTTACATGACGTCACTTCTATAAAACAGCTTAAGGCATATTGCAAGCGTATAGAATTAGCTAAAGTGAGATCTGAACAATTCATTGAACCTTCATCGTCATCACCTGTTACGACTATAGCTTTCAATAAAAATAAAACTACGTCGTCTTATCCTCGACGCCTTTCTCAGTCTTCTAACCAGGTGGCAGCTGTCCACCAATTTTCTTCTAAGCCCTCGTGTTTCCGCTGCGGCATGAATAATCATCCTACTAACTCTTGTAGGAGATCTCGCGAGATAGTTTGTTTCCGATGTGGTGAGAAAGGTGTACGTGTACCTGATTGCGCTAAGTGTAATACTCAGCCAAAAAACTAAATAGTATTGTCTTTTCCAAATCTAAAAACTATTATAAACGTACTTCTCCTTCTCTTTCTGAAAAGACAATTTGCTTTAATCCCCCTATAGGAGATACTCGGATTTACCTTGCCGTAGATGTTCTTGGTCTACAGGTAAAAGGCCTACTTGATTGTGGTGCTACATGTTCCATTCTTGGAAAAGGTAGTCACCATTTATTCTCTAATATTGGTATACCTACTTATAAACATACTACTCCTTTCACACTTCGTGTAGCCAATGGCCACGCTCTAGCCTGTACTGAATACATGCTTCTTCCTATTTCTTATGACAATAATGTTCAAATTGTTCAATTTAACATTCAACCTGATATTACTGCTCCTATTATTTTCGGAATTAACTTTTGGAAGATATTCCAATTAGCTCCTGAAATTATTTCTACTCTATCTACTGATGAAAATATAGCTAGCATGACCGACATTCCCGCGGGAACTGGTCTTAATGACTTTGACTCTTTAACTGCTACGCAGAAAGCCGAAATGGATAATATTAAACTTCTCTTTGATCAAATCAACACTGACAAGGTTGGTCTTGGTAAAACCCACCTACTAGAACATAACATCCATACTGGTAATAGTTCTCCTATCAAACAAAAATATTATCGTTTAAGTCCTGAAAAACAGGCCGCGTTAGAAAAAGAAGTTGATCGTATGTTAGAGGCTGGTATAGTAGAACCATCCTACTCTCCTTGGAATTCTCCTGTAGTAATGGTAGAAAAGTCTAACGGTGAACTTCGACTTTGTTTAGATAGTAGAAAACTTAATTCGGTGTCTAAACCGGATGCTTATCCACTTCCTTATATAAACTATATATTGGACAACTTACGTGACGCTAAATATCTTACATCACTTGACTTGAGCGCAGCTTATCATCAAATTCCTTTAAGCGCCAGTGCTAAAGAGAAAACTGCTTTCACAGTACCTGGACGCGGATTATTTCACTACAATCGCATGTGCTTTGGCTTGATTGGTGCTTCAGCGACTATGCAAAGACTCATGGATCAATTGTTCGTGGCGGAATTTGATAATAAAGTATTCTGCTATATCGACGATATTATCATCTGCACATCTGACTTCGATGAACACGTTCGCTTGCTTAAAGCAGTGCATGCTAAACTAAAGGCTGCTAATCTCACTTTAAATATAAAAAAGTCTTTGTTCTGTAGGAACGAACTCAAATATCTTGGTTACGTGGTAGATCGTTACGGTTTAAGGACTGACCCTTCCAAAGTAGAGGTGATCTTAAATTTTCCTATCCCTCAAGATGTTAAAGAAGTAAAACGTTTCTTAGGAATGGCCGGTTGGTACCGTCGTTTTATTGAAAATTTCTCCAAGATAGCTCGCCCACTTACGCGCCTAACTAGTAAAAAAGTTTCCTTCGTCTGGACAGACGAAGCCAACGAATCTTTCAACTTACTTAAGACTGCTCTAGTATCTGCTCCTATTTTAAGATGCCCCAATTTTAATGAACCTTTTTACATCCACACGGATGCTTCCTCTTACGCTATCGGTGCTGTTTTGACCCAGCGCGTTGACGATTGTGACCACCCGATAGCTTACTGCAGTCGTACCCTTAATGCTCAAGAAATTAATTATTCTGCAACTGAAAGAGAACTCCTTGCGGTAATTTATGCTTTGGAACAATACCGTGCATACATTGAGTGCCGCAAATGCTTTATCATAACTGATCATGCTTCTCTGGTATGGTTTTCTAATCTTAAGAACCCTTCTGGTCGTTTAAATAGATGGTCGTGTCGCCTAAGCCAATTTAATTTCGATATAATTCATCGCAAGGGAAAAGAACACGTAATACCTGACACCCTTTCTCGTATAAAGGTAGATTTTGTATCTGATATTCTTACTACACAAGATCCTTGGTACTTAGAGCTTTTCCAAAACGTTTCTGATAAACCTACTCTTTACCCAAACTTCAAGATTGAAAATAATAAGTTATTTCGCCTTTCTAAGAATAAATATCGCCTAACAGCTCAATTCGACTGGAAGTTGGTAATTCCTTATGAAGACCGAAATGAAATTTTACAAAAATGTCATGATCACCCGACATCTGGTCACTTTGGTGTAGCTAAAACTCACCACAAAACTTCTAGCTTATATTATTGGCCTACCCTTTTTCAGGACGTCAAAACTTATGTAGACTCGTGTGAGATATGTAAAACTTATAAACCAGTCAACCTTGCTCCTGCCGGTTTAATGGGTAACCCTCGTCGTATCTCAACACCTGGTGAGGCCATATCTTGCGACATATTAGGACCTTTTCCTCCATCCTACTCTAGGAACCAATACTTGTTCGTTTGTTCGGACTACTTTAGTAAATACGTAACTTTATTTCCTTTACGTACGGTTACTGCTAAAGCAATAATCAAATGCTTGGAAAAAGGCATATTCCTTACCCATGGTGTACCAAAGTACATTTATGTGGATAATGGACCTCAATTTATATCTAAGGAATTTAGAGACACACTGTCTCAATATAAGGTTCCCCACGTCTTCTACAACCCGAGATATCATCCGCAAACCAACCAAACGGAACGAGTGAATCGCGAATTGGTAAGAACCATTGCCTCGTATGTGCGTTCTGATCACCGCAACTGGGATAAGAACATACAGGAGATCCAATGTGCATTAAACACTGCAGTTCACGACAGCACTAAATTTACACCGTATTTTTTAACTCACGGTCGCGAGATGATTCTCGACGGTTCTCTTTACAATGCTGATTGTCCGGTTGACAAGAACGCCCTTTCATTTGATAACGGTTTGGCTCTGTCAGACAAACTAACAGAGTTAAAGTCTATATTCCAAAGGGTACGTCAATCACTGCTTGCTTCTCACGAACGTAATGCAAAATATTATAATCTAAGAAAGCGGCCAGTCCAACTTGAAGAGGGACAATTTGTTTATAAAAAATGTTATCCTTTATCCAATGCTGCTAAATTCTTTACTGCAAAGTTGTCCCCACGCTATGAAAAATGTTTAATTTATAAAAAGCGTGGACCACTTGTTTACACCCTGAAATCTTTGTCCGGAAAGATTCTTGGTGACTTCCATATTAAGGATATAGTTAGACCTGGTGAAGCTCCACCTCTCTCTTAATCTTAAAGGTGACTTCCGTAGCTCTTTCTATACTTCCTATCTAAAAAAAATATATATCACTAAAATATATACTAGGTATTAACCTGCTATTTAACACTAGTCATCGAGCTAGTGCCTACTCACTATACAAATATAGGGATACTCCTATGAATTAGTTCATGTATACCCTCCTATTTACTTTACTTTCTACTTTAGACTTACTTCCTGATACCAGGACTTACATCCAATGAGGATGGTTAAAAGATTTAACTTTATTGATGTGAGTTGATCTTACTATTTAATAGGTTCTCTTCTATTATATGTTGAAGAACTTTCCCGTTTATTTGCTGTAACAAGTGACCATGTAATTCATAAAAACACTTGTTTTAGTTCACAGTACTTTTAAGTCAACATGTTTAGTATTAATTAACTTTACCTTGTAGTGGTTTGTTTCTTGTTGGAGTATGAGAAGAGATATTTAATTCTTAGTACGTTAATGAAAGGAAACTGCTACGTTTAGTTTTAATGCATGGATTTGAAACTTATGTTTTCTATGGTTGTTTACTATAGTTGTTATGTTTGTTTAATTTTTTTTTGGAGCGCTCCCTCGTTAAACAATCCCTCGTTTAAACAATCCCTCGTTTAAACATTCCATAGTTTAAGTTAGCCCTAGTTTAAGTGATCCTAAAAGCTTGGATCAAGATACGTTGCATATGTAATTAGTTGTTAAGTATTTTTTTTTAGATTTGACCATATCGAAACTTGCTTTCGCGAGTTAACACTTTAGCTTATGCCTATAGTTATGCTAGTGTTTGGTCTAGTTGTCACTAGACAATGTATTTTGTAAACGCTTGGTACTCACGCTGACTACTTAATCTTAATTTAATTCTACCCTCCACCAACTAGTTGTTGCCAGGTATCTCTTTTCTACTGAAAGTCTCTTATATTAGTTTCTTCAGTTTCCTTCGTCGTTTATTCTAAGTTTTCACCTGGAAGAAAAATTTTCTTTCCAATTATTCTAATTTTGAAACAAAATTTTTAACCCAACTGGGGATGAACTGTAACACTTTGAGGTCTAGACCCTATCTAAATATAGCCTTACTAACCTTTCCTTTATGTAATCCTATTTGTTTACATTCCATAACAAGTGTCCATATCTGCCTATGAGCATTACTTCTTCCTTTTAGCATTTGTTTCCAATAAATTATCATGTTTTGATAATCATAACAATGTATTATGACAAGCCGGTCATTTGACACTTTGTTTATGTGACGTTTTGTTCTTCGCACTTTGAATCGCAAGACGAACTTTCAACCATGACATTGGTTCTTAATATTTTCTTTCAATCAAGTATGATAAACTAACAAATGTTTATCCCATCATTTGTTTAATTTCCAACTAGCGTAAATTCATACTTTAAATAGATAACCTAATTTAATTTAAATAAAGATTTACTTCTTCAATCGATTCAACTCATGGAACGAAACGCAATACGAGATGCGTTCCGTACATCAGTCTCTCGATAAATCGTTGTCCGAAATAGAAGGCAATGGTGATTGATTTTAACTTCTGAGTACATAATAAAATACAATAAACTCATTTAACCATTTTAATAATAATAAAGTCATCTCATTTGATATGTAAGACATATTGGATAAATCTTGTGACACTATAGTTTTGTTTCTGTTTACTTCTAAATGTAAATAAAAAGATCCGTTCGGAAGTCAATGACCCAGCATCTTTCAAGACCCTTTCCGTGACCTCTATCGGGATCGAATCATCAAGATGTAAGGACGTAGTAAAATTTCCTCCGATTCACCGATCGCGCCATCCGGCCCTGCCCATGGCAGACTTTGTCTAATTAACTTTCTTCTTCTAAAATGGATTAAGTAAATCCATAATATCAATGTATGATGTTCAACCATAGTTCCTATTCGGTAAGTGAAACTTTCGCCTAGAACTTTTGCTGCCGCCATTTTGAGGTTGGTGCTTCCTTTTACTTCCGTGTTCGTAACCCGTGCTTACTTATTTTTCAGTGACTCGTATAACAGTCATGCCAACCTTCCTACATGCATATTTTCCCTTGAGCTTTGCCTCATGCTATATATGGTAAAAGAAACCCACGGCTAGTGGTAAGTTACTTCTTTTCCTTTGGTTTAACCACGTGTTAATTACCGCCTGTTCCTACTGTTATTTTATAGTGAATATTTTGTTCACAGGGTTTTTTTTTTTTTTTTTTTTTAATTCTTATTCTGCTCTTAATTTCTGAGTTGTGGTTTTGGTGTGTAGTTTTCCACACCTATTCCATTTCACCTCTGGATTCGACGTTCATATCTTTGAATGAAGCTTGCAAGTGGTTTAAAGACGTTTCATCGCTTCATCTGTCGGCTGAGGTGATTCACGTCACAGCTTCTCACTACATGCCTCGTGGAATACCCTGCACTCAAGCTATCCATCCATCTTTCCTGCACGTGCAGTGTTCAGCTGATTTCCACCTGCGGAGAGAGTGAGCTCGGACTATTCGGCTTAGTCAACACTAGCGGTATCCAACTAAGGAGGTATTTCTCATGAAGATGACAGCGTGAGTACTTTAGCTACTTCTTTAATCTCCGTGTTACCTTATCCAATTTAAATTCTAAAAGGATTAACCTTGTTCTTAGGTAGTTTGTTTATACTGAATCTAAATAAGTAAACTAAGTAAATAAATGTAATTTACTAAAGACTTGGTTTTATTTGAACGATTTCATTTGTTGACAGGATGTAAGTCTGGCGCCCTTAGTTACTTAAATTCGACTTACTCCTTCCTGGGTTAAATCTTACTCACACCCTAGTCTCACATGCTCACCTACCCAGCTAACCTGGACTATCACAATACTGAACATGAATGACAATGTATGATCCTTACTAAATAAAGAGTTATGAATCATGAATTATCTAGCTATCGTGTCAAAGAGTTTACACGAACCTTATTGTAAGTGGTATTTACAAATTAGGAATGTACAAAGGTGAGCTTATACATACATCGATATTATCAGCATATGAAGACGATACAATATTAGTTACCGGCTTGGATAGAAAAACAACTCTCTGGCTCTACACAAGATCCATTGAAAGTTATCGTTATCGAAAATGTATAGGATGCTGCTGGACGGTCGCATAGAGCGCCTACGTCAATTCCACGCATTTTGATAGTTTTCGAAAATGTTGTACGTTAGCGTTAAATACCTTATCTAGGGCCATAGCATAGCAGGCTAGTCCTAGCTCAAGAAGAACTTGGAAACACGTCAAAAAAACAAAATTTTCTAATTATGTGACGGAAATTGATACTGATAGCTAGAGCATCAAATTCACTTAAATTAAATTCTAAGTTAGGCTTCTGAGATATATATTTTTTATTACAGTTTGGTTTTGGCTTTACTTGAAAGTAACTGAGGCAGACAGAATTATTATTTCTCAACTCAAGACGTTAGCTGGGGTGTTATCCTCTCAAAAACAACGGACGGGCGGACGAACGAGCGAAATCGCAGAGGCGAGTTTAAGTAGTCCCGTCAGAGCGAACAAAACACATTTTAGCGAGTGAATTTTCAATTAAGCAGCCTTATACGTTCGATCCATCGGCAGGAACCATACTGCTAAATTGAAAATGCACGCGCTAAAATATGTTTTGTTCGCACTTACGGGACTACTTAAACTCGCCGCTTGGACATTCATTCATTCGTCCGTCCGACCGTCGTTGTTGAGAGAATCACTACCCTGCCGGGTAAGAACCCGCGTGTCTTCGGTCCAATGAGCGTCTTCACGACAAACTTATATTGTACAATCCAACGAAGCAATCAAACATCCAACTTAGAAACCTTTTACCTGATAATACATTATACTCCTTGGATGTCCTGTTCCTACGTGCATAATGTCCAAAAATTTGAACACTTTTAATAAACGTCAGTTAGTTATACTACAGTCCTACTCAGTTGGTATGAAACTTGACGACATTTCAAGCAATATTTTAAACAATTAAATGTTCTTCGTTTTAGTCGCTTAACTAGCTTTATCGAGATATCTTATCGCCAGTGCGCCACCCTACAAATAGGTACCGTTGAGGTGTGCCGTTAACCATCTAAGGTCTTCATCATTAGTCACGTCTCCAAATTATACTTTCTTAAAGAAAATGCTGGATTTGTTACTAAAAATACTAAAATCGCTATATGTATGCCTATAAGATTTCAGGAGTACCCTCAATTCCTCACGTATTCCCTTATAAGATTCAGATTTGGTGACGATGGGACCATCTCGGAAGCATGCTCTATCAATTAATGATTTTATTCTCTATTCTATCAAAGCAAAAAGATTTTTTTAAATCAGTTCGTAATCATGAATATGTAGATAAAAAAAGTTACAGTGGAACATAGAACCTACTTTTTTGAAGTCGTTTAAAAATCAATATTACACACATTAAACTCTGCTTTTACCCAAATTTGGCGAGTCCCTCAGCCAAATATAATACTAGTCTCGCAAACTAAAGCTTTCAGACTGATATCGACAAAGAATAAAATAATAGAACAGTAGGTTATCTGACCCTTTAGCAGTTTCTGTTACTTATTACCGCTCGAGTTGGCAAGGTGGTCCAAACTTGTTTTTTATGTTAGCCAACAATTTTTTATACTTTATTATATTATCATTGTAATATTTATATTTAGTAAGTATAAATTATTTCAGGTACCTAATTGATATTTTTTGATATATTTACTTGTTAACTAGGCATTGCATTATACAATAATAGGTTTGTGATATGTTATGTATGTAAGTTATCATGCCGCAGTACACGCCACATGTCATTTTAAAAAGAACTATGGTAGATTTTATTCACCGCTCGAATAAACGAATTCATACAAACGCGGCGACAGTCTATATAAAAGTGCGCGGCGACACACTGTGGAACGAAAATGGCCTCTCCATAGAAATAGGGACTTAATTTTCTAAGTGCCTATTTTTTTAATTGAAATCGAATCTACTCCTCATAATTAGGTAAAAAAATGAATATGGGTCAATTTGGCTGGAAAACCGCCGAGTAATAATTTTTTTTATAAAATTTTGTATGGAGCGTATATGAAAATACGGAATATCTCAGAAAGTGCACAATTTCCCGTAATATCCTTCCGCAGGAATTTAGTACCAATTATTTATGATTTTTTGGCGTTCTCAAAATTTCCCGGGCAGGTGCACTTTTTAAAAAAAAAATCAAAAACGTTTTATATAGGGAAAACTTGGTTTTTAGGAGGTATTTAAGTTTGCAAGACACGTTTAATCGTGGGATAAAATTAAATAATGGCTTTAGATGAGATGGATGTTCAAAAATGAGGTCATTGGAATAATGACATATCTCACTTTTTGGCCCTTTATCTCCCTGCCCCCTAATGAGCACAATCGGTGCTCATTAAGTGTATGATTAAAAGTAAAAATTAACTAAATCACTCTTAATTATTCTTAATGAGTTGGCATTAAGTAAAAAAATAAATTAAATATTATCTTATTATCATTAAGGATGATAATTACCCAGATTTCAATGGGTTCTCATTAGTAATATGCAATAAATAGGTTGCAGTTCAATTTTATTGTTTATTCCTTCTGGAACATTTCAACTGCAAGCAATGGAGGGTTTAACGACCAACTTAGATTTGTACGTGATTTTGAGAAATCAGGAACCTTCTTTTAACTACAAAGCCTTGATGGAAGAAGTGGTTACTAAAATCAATGGACAACTATCTGAAGAAGACTATGATACCCTCAAGGAATTTTGCCAAAGATTTTCAAGAGCTGCTTTGGAAAGATGGCAGAAGTGCCGAAGAGATACGAAAAAGTTTAGAAGTACTTATGAACATTGGCTTATGGAAAATGTTGATTGGCCAAGCTTTGTAGTTTGGCGATCCGATTCACCCACCCAAGAATCAGGTGATTTAAACTATGAAGGATCGACCTCAAGGTTGGAACAATGACTACAACAAAACGTAAGTCATTCGAAGATCTGGGAACCAAACAGAAGAAAAAAAGATCGAGTGACTTACAATCCGAAAACGCTGATGAATTGGCATATGCTGCAGCAGAACGTTTTAAGCAGGATGGCCGCGATGATATTGCGGCCGTAATTGAATATATGCTGAAAAACCCAGAAGTAGCATCTAAATTAAGAGAAGTGACAATCTCTACGAAGAAACCCGTAACATCTACGATATATACACCTGAAAAAGCACTAAGTCTTTTTATTTCACTCAAGTTGTCTAAATGGCAATATATGATCCTGCGAGAGAGTGCTATTAGAGAAGGTGCAGAAAATGTGTATCCGTCATACTACAGAGTACAAAAAGCTAAACTAGATTGCTATCCTCCGAGTGAATCAATAACTATTACGGATTCTTCAGCCAAAATTAAACTGCAAGAATTATTGAATATTACAGTGAACAGAATAATGGATAGTATACCGGAGCACGTAGAAGACAAACAGATGGTACTTATTTCTAAATGGGGGTTTGATGGTGCTTCGAGCCAAAGCAGGTACAAGCAAAAGACGAGTGACTCCGAGCAAGATGATTCTAGTGTTTTCATGACAACCCTGGTACCATTAAAATTAACTTCAGGAACTGATACAATATGGACGAATCCCAAGCCTTGTTCAGCGTTATATTGTCGTCCAATACAGTTCAAGCTCATTAAGGAAAACGAAGCCGTTGTGCTTGCTCAGAAAACGGAGATAGACAAGGAAATTGAAGATCTACTACCCACAGAACACAAAACCAACACTGTGAAGCATGAACTGAAGATGACGATGTTGGACAGCAAAATATGCACTTTTCTTTCAAAAGCCAGATCAAATGCAACTTGCAGTTTATGTTTGGCTAAACCAACGGAGATGAACCTTCTTGATAAAGTTCTTACAAAACCTGTGGATACTGGTATATACCAATATGGGTTATCATCTCTACATGCTCGCATCAATACGATGGAATGCCTTCTTCACATAGCATATCGCCAGGATTTTAAACAATGGGCTGCGAGAGGAAACGAGCTATAAGAAAAAATGGCATCAAGGAAGAAAATCATTCAAGATCGTTTTAAGGAAGAAATGAATCTCTTGATAGATGTGGTCAAACAGGGGTCAGGGACAACTAATGATGGAAACACAGCCAGAAAGTTTTTTGAGGACCCCTGTAAAACAGCAAGCATTACAGGACTAGATGAGGGATTAATCAGGAGATTTGCAGTAATCTTGCAAGCAGTTACTTCAGGAGAGGTTATAGACGTCAACAAATATAAAGATTACGCCCACGATACAGTAAAAAAATATGTGGAATTATACAACTGGTATCATATGTCCGCAACGGTTCATAAATTACTGGTGCATGGAGCAGACATTATAGCCCATAACGAAGTTATACCGATCGGCAATCTCTCAGAAGAAGCGTCAGAGGCCCGGAATAAAGACTTTAGAAGGTTCAGGGAACACAACTCACAGAAAAAGAGTAGACAAGATTCAAATCATGACATTCTCAATATGTTACTTCTGTCATCGGATCCCAAACTTACCGCAATGAGGCCAACACTGAATAAAAGGAACAAACAAACCTTATTTATTGAGACCTTGGACCTTCTAATCAATTCCGAATCGCAAAATGATTCGGAATTGGATGCCGAAATAGGTGACGCAGAACAATAAAATTAAACTGCAACCTATTTATTGCACATTACTAATGAAATCTGGGTAATCATCATCCTTAATGATAATAAGATAATATTTAATTTATACTTTTACTTAATGCCAACTAATTAAGAATAATTAAGAGTGATTTAGTTAATTTTTACTTTTAATCATACACTTAATGAGCACCGATTGTGCTCATTAGGGGGCAGGGAGATAAAGGGCCAAAAAGTGAGAAATGTCATTATTCCAATGACCTCATTTTTGAACATCCATCTCATCTAAAGCCATTATTTAATTTTATCCCACGATTAAACGTGTCGTGCAAACTTAAATACCTCCTAAAAACCAAGTTTTCCCTATATAAAACGTTTTTGATTTTTTAAAAAAAAAGTGCACCTGCCCGGGAAATTTTGAGTACGCCGAAAAATCATAAATAATTGGTACTAAATTCCTGCGGAAGGATATTACGGGAAATTGTGCACTTTCTGAGATATTCCGTTTTTTCATATACGCTCCATACAAAATTTTAGTAAAAAAATTATTACTCGGCGGTTTTCCAGCCAAATTGACCCATATTCATTTTTTTACCTAATTATGAGGAGTAGATTCGATTTCAATTAAAAAAATAGGCACTTAGAAAATTAAGTCCCTATTTCTATGGAGAGGCCATTTTCGTTCCACAGTGCGACAGCCAGGCCCTTACTAGAGCCGGCTTGGCCGTCCTGTTGAGCTTGCTTGTGGTGGCTCGGGACGCGTACGGTTGCCGCACGCACACATGCAAGCCACGCGATGTACTCTTTGTTTGAAAGTAACCTACTGTAATATTTTTGCTATGCCATCGGTTTCACTAAGGCTTTAATGTAAAGAGGTCGATTGGGGCAGAATTTAAGCTAATAAGTTATGAACACTCCAACGGTTTCGGGTCCGATTCCAGCAGTATCAATTAGCGAGTTCTCGTATTTGGAAGGTTATGTTTTTTTTCGTGACCTTGACTTGAAGTATAAAATCATTGTGTACAATTTAGTGTGATTCAAGGAGAGACGTTATACAGGGTGTCCTTGGACATGTGAATACAGTCATAATAACAGGCAGTAATAGTTATATAAATAGAAGAATTTTAATCAATTAAAGACACTGTAATATCTATGATTCTGAGATAATGCATACTTTGAGTATAAGACAAGATGTAGAACGCCAACGATAGCGTTTTTGTAAACTGATAATTTGATGTTAACCTTAAGCCTCATATCTAAAGTCGCCGTCAATAAAACTTGCAAAACTTGTAAACAAAATCAAGCGAAACAATTCACCATGATTACTCGATAATCACGTACTTTTAAAGATCAAGTGAGGTCTCTGCAATGATTTATACACTAGATCAATTTTCGTATTGTTTAAGATGAAATAACTTTTCATTATACGTAATTTTTAATAAAAACACGCTTGGTGAATATTTGAGGTTATGTGTCAAACAGTACTAATTTGTTTACATCGTTCACAAGTTCTATTGAAGGTGACCTTAGCGCTCCTAATTATAATACAAACAAAGATTCTTACTAAACGAAAACAAAAAGCAAAAGCAAAGTAAATGTCTTACTATAGTCCCAGGTGGATTAACGAACCAATATTAGTAGTTAAAATATAAGCATTGCAGCCTAAAACTGTTAAACATTTAGCCAGAGCATTATTGTATTTCAATTCACGTATAAAACTAATTTAGTTAATGATTTAACCAACCATAATGTCAAAGGCTGTAGGGTAAGTATCGGATAACTAACCATCAAACTAATGACCAGCGGCAAACCAGCGAGAAAGAACTCTGATTATAGACCACGCTAATGAGAGAATACTCGAAACTCGAGAAGGTCTGTGGCTCACTGCAATAAAGTGATCTAGAAGCGACACAAAACATCTAATCAAGATCGTTTCTGAAATTGTTTCTGTTTTCTATAGACTCTCTTAAAAATGTGTTATTCTCTTAAAAACGAGTGAACGATTGAACGTGGTGCAGCTTATATAAACCGGCCAGTTTAAGTATAGGTAGTACCGGTTAGGGTTACAGAGAGATGAACCTTCTTACAATACGTGCCGGGTCGAGGAGTAGGGTAGGGTGGGTACGATTGAAACGGGTCATGATTGAAACAACTCAAATTTCTCGGATACCGTTACACCTACCAGCGTGACACGAAGTTCGTTACTACATCGGCCATTTTCGAATCTTTGGACAGTGGCGCGCGGGGCAGCGAAGGACGCGGTCGTGTGCAGGACGCTTCGGAAAGATTTCACACGCAAAAATAAGCATTTATGTTCTTTTTATTTTCGGTTTATCTTAATTACCTCTTGTATTTTGGTATTTTTTCTTATTTCATTGTATGGTATACCTATTTGAGATTGTATTTATTGATATTGGTAATCGCTAACGTAGTATTTAAGACTAAAATATCGACCTTGAAATGAAGAATAGGAGTTGGGTACGATTGGAACAATGTGCCTGTGGACGTTTGAAACGTTTCAATCGTCCCGGTGTTCCAACCGTCCCTTTTTAACCGACTTTAACCAGAATGGAGGAGATATGATTTTTTTATGTACTAATGTTACTTTTAGTAGGTAATGAATTTTTAATTTATATAAACCTGAATAAAAGCTTACAAACTAAGGTGTATAATGTATATAGGTAATGTGTTTAAACCTGAAAAAAAAATCTTACAAAATAAGGTGTATGTATATATTTAGGTATACATTTTTATGTGTATAATTCTGGAAAAAAAGCTTACAAACTAAGGTGTATATATTTAGGTATGCATTTTAATGTGTATAAACCTTGCTTTTGCTTTGTCGTGCTTTTTCACATTTAAGTGTTTACCTACATAAGTATATAAATGTATACGTAGGTATACATACTTTGGTCATGATTGAAACATGGTTATGATTGAAACATGTTTGTTTGTATGAGAAATGATATTCCCCTTTTTAAGCATTATTATGCCATTATAGCTAATTAATAGATTATATCTATGTTGATAATATGATATGTTAATTATTAGTTCAACTTCTACCTGCTATCGATGAATACAAAAATATTTATTAACTACCTCTACCTCTAAAACTTTCTTTCAGTAATAATCATAGAAATAGTTATAGTTACGTTACCATTTTATCATGACCTCATCAAATACTCATGTAGTATAGAAAACCGTTTAAACCTATTAAATATGTCAAATAATGACAAAGTTATTTGAAGTGTTTCAATTAACCCACATACCGTTTCAATTGTCCCTAGCATGGGGTCAATTGAACCAATTTACCCGGTCCTCTTCTTTCGGCAATAGCGGCGTAGTTATTTGAGATAGAGCTACAAAATATACTTTATTTAAAAGCCAGATTACCATACTTTATATGACCAAACTATTGAATCCGTGACTTTAATAGATTCTTCGTTATACGCTGTTAAAGTGAAAGTGGTTCAATCGTACCCACCCTACCCTACTGCCTTTTGTATCTGGTCCTTGCTCCAGCCATCTAGCGAGAGTCTCTTGAGGTGTTGGTCGAGATTGGTCAGTCTATAAGACCGTTTGCCGAAACAACTATCGGGACAATGATCGTCGAGTCAACATTCCACATGGCAGTCACCTCGTGAGCCAAGTCAAGGTACTTGCTGAGAATGCTGAGGTTGTCCTTGTCAGCCTTCCCATCGTCATGCGAGATGGTGACGTCGAAGAGCTCAGCCCGTCGTTGAGATCGATCTGTCAACACGATATCAGGGGCCTAGTATGGCTGCGTCTATATCGCGTGTCGTAGAACTGGCGCCGATGTGTACTTATAGTACGGCACTTCAGACTCAACAAGTCCATATTAAAGAGCAAGTTGCTGATGGATGATCCTGGCTACGAAGTTATGTCTGTGCAAGTATTATATATTATATTACCAAATGTTTGCCAAATGCGAACAACCGGAAATTATATGTCTGGAGGGACTCGACGGGCAACGTTGCGCTCGACAAATGTCAACCGTGCCATCCTTCAGAATATATATCCGCTAATTGATCGTCATTATGACCTCGTCAGCAATTGCACAGATATAACCTTCGGTTTTCCCGAAAGGGTCACCAAGGCCAGTTCACGGACTCTAAACGTCTACGTTGGGCCTTGTTAGAGCCCGATAGAAGCGTCCGTGTAGCTCCTTGCTCTTCCATATATTCTTGCGGTCTTCAGTGCTCAGCACCGTTGGTCTGCGCCAGTTCTCGTTTGCCAAGGAGAGAGGCGTGAGGCTCCTGTCTACTGCAACCACATCACAATGCATGATGGGCACTCATTGCCAAGGAAATAATCCCTGAGATTGCACACCTCGTGGTTGTGGAGGTTCTTAGCATTTAACATGCGTCGACCTCCACATTTCCTCGGGATGTACAATGGTGGTGGCGGTGACTGAAAAGTTATGTGGAAATTGTCATGGTATGGGTGAGATTGAAAAGGGCATGCTTCGATGGTTCGGTAATTTGGAAAGTATGGATGAATGAAGATTGACGAAAGAGATATACAGATCGAAAGTGAGTGGACGGGTCGGAAGGGGCCACCCTAGGCGTACTTTTTAGAGTCAAATCGGAGAAATACTGGAAAAGGGCCGAATCGTAAGTACCCGAAACCGACGTGCGTGCATGATTCAATGTATGAATGTGGAAGAAGCGAAAGAAATTTGTCAAGATCGTAGCAAATGGAAAGAAGTGGTCTCTGCCTACCCCTCTGGGAAACAGGCGTGATTTAATGTATGTATGTATGTGTGGCCATGTGATACGGAGGATGGGGAAAATATCGTCAGCAAAGTTTTGAATAGGTATGAATGTGGATGCTATAAGAGTAGGGGAAGACCGAAGAAACGAAGGATGGATGAGAGCAGGAGAATAGAGATGGATATTATAGTGGTAGCAATCCAAAAGGACCCTGCACAAAGTCCTACCCATACCCATACAGGTAATAATAATTATTATTAAAGCGCACCTATACATAATTTTCTACATCCAGGCAATATACATCGATGATATCGTGTCGAGGTTTAATGGTTCGAAATATGTTCTAGACCGAGCAGCGTTTAACGCTTACATCGCATCCGCAAATAAAACTCAGGAAAACTGCCATTACCATTACTTAGTATTTTACAATGCGGACGTCCATTTTAATGGGAATTCTCTTTTCCAAGTATATAATTAAACAAGATGGGAAGTCTTAATGCAAACTTTACGTTTTTTTAATCGTTATAATTGTTGTTAGTTACGATATTTATGATAAGAGCAATAAAAATGTTACTTTTTAATTTCCCTACGAATTGTATAAAAAAAATCGACTTTGACCCTGACTTTGGTATCAAAAAATGGGTCTTACCGATGTCAAGTTCGAAGTCTTCTAGGGTCATTTTCACTTAGTGGCAATGGTGGAAACATGCCGTAAACCAATCTCAATTTTCCACCTCAGACCAATTATCATAATACATAAAACCAATTTCCAAGAACTGGTAAATGAATTAAAGGGAACTAGGTAACTGAATGTAAGCGCAATTTACTAACTAAAGCGACTGTGGAGACAGTTGGATAGCTACATCGTGCCGTCAGACATTTTGGGGAAATGCGGGCTGCATCTAGTGCATACAAACGTGTTTCCTCTTTGGATGATCTACACTAATAGTATAAAGAGGAAAGATTGTGTGTCTGTTTGAATTGAAGATTATCCCTCGATATTTGATATAGTTTCCGCTCTTTGGTCAAAATTTCTTTGTCAATTTAGGCAAAAAATATGCCTCTAAACTAGGGTTTGCAGTTTTGGTACCAATCTATTATAAAATCAGTCCCCAAAATCCTGATACTGTTATTCAAAGCTATGTTATCTCACTACACTAAGGAACGTATTAATAAACTAATCTCAACTCTTATGCTTGTCTTGAGATGTGTCAAAAATGACAGTGTTCTATGGTTTGACGTTTACTTTGACGTATCTTGTGACGGGCATCTCAGCCAAGATGAGTTTATAAATACGGGCCTAAGTAATATTATAAAGAGAAAAGATTTGTTTGTTTGTTTGATTTGAATAGGCTTCGAAAAAAAAAACTGTACCGATTTAAAAAAAACTTTAACCATTAGAATACTACATTAATCCTGATGAACATAGGCTATGTTTTGTTATTCTGCACGGACGGAGTCGCGGGCAAGAGCAAGTTACTAACAACATACATACATACATACATACCTTCACGCCTGTCTCCCAATAGGGTAGGCAGAGATTATGGAACGCCAGGTGCACCGATTTAAACACACAATTTTCGCTTCCTCTACATTCATCAATCTCTTCATGCACGTACGGCGGTTTCGGGTGCTTTTGATTTGGCCCTTAATCAGTACATCGCGAATTTGATCACTGTAGGTCCGTCTAGGACGTCCCCTACGGACATCTCCGCTCATTTTCACTCGCCATATCTCTTTCGTAACTCTACATACATCACAGTGTTATTATTGCACGTGGCGTTGCATTGTCTCTGCCTACCCCATTAGGATACAGGCGTGAATGTATGTATGTATGTATGTATGTGGTATTATTGTTTTGACGACACGTGTTGACCTAGTTGGTAGTGCCTCTGGCAGATATTTGTGTGATGATGATGAGCATACACCGGTTTGACGGGGGCAAAAATTTACCAGTGCTAGTGATTCATTAAATATCGACTAAGTTTATCGACAACTGTTTTGTGTGAATCTTACATTTCTAGAAAAAGTAAGTCGTCCCTTTATCTTCTGTATCTGAATGATCAGCTTTCCATGAAGATAAGCAATCTTTTTTCTTTTAACCTGCTTAAAAAACAAAAAGGTTTCCAATTAGTCGGAATGCTAAATAATATTGTTCTACTGAATGAATTTGATATTCAATGTTTTTTCAATGGTTGTTGACAAGTGACTAGAGTCCAGAGTCAATGTCAGATACCGGTTGTTTATAGTTGCGATAAGTATAAATAAAAGAGGTTTGCAGATAATTAAAAGGTAATCAAACTTGGCCATTACTGAGGATATTGAAGATAAAATATTGCTTTTAATCGATGTCGATAAACTTTGTCGACATTTAATGAATCACTAGCAGTGGTACATTTTTGCTCCCGTCAAACCGGTGTATGGTGATGAGCGTTAGTACTGTTTTCTGACACTTGAATGTTTTCTATGTATTTTGTGGGTATGTATTTCTCTATATAAGTCAGTTCATCGACAAGTCTCGACGTGACCTTCCTGCCTTATCAATGGGAAGAGAAGGCTCGGAATAGGAAAGAAAGGTTATCTAACAACTAGAGCCATAGCCCTTAAGAAAATGATGATAATGTCTAACTGGCACTTTAGAGAATCTAGATACAAATCAAAGTTCATGCTTACCGGTTTGGAATATATTTCAAATTAACTTACTTAATAGCGACTCTGCCTATGAATCTAGCGGCCCTGGGTTCGAATTCCGAATAGGGCAAATATTGGTATGATGATCGCGAATTTTTCCATGAGTTTCCTATGTATTTATCTCTCTATAGAAGTATTCATGATTATCATTGTCTAGTACCCACCTCCAAACCTATAGTTTAGTTGTAGCTCATAAATTCACCCTTGTTTTTTTTTATATTGTGTCGTGGTCATTGTGTAAACAATTACATCGACGACGCGATAGCCTAGTTGGTGGTGACCCTGCCTACAAAACCCGGTAAGGGCAGATATTTGTGTGGTAAGCGCAAAATATTTTTTCCTGAGTCATCGATGTTTTCTATGTATTTAAGTATATATTTCTCTATATAAGTATTTATATCGTTGTCTAGTACCCATAGTACAAGCCTAGAGCTTAGTTTGGGACTAGGTCAATTTTGTGTGACATAGTCCCCTGATATTTATTATTATTTATTGAATTTTAATACATAAAATTTCAATTTGTTCCGCACCACAACTTCACATTTTAAGTCTCACTGTCTAAAACTACCCGACTAAAATACTGAAATAGTTTCATTTAGTTCTTTTTCAGGAGTTAATTGGACAGGACTGGCAACCGTCAACTTACCTCATTAGTAATACCACTGCAGCGCCATTTACATTTATTTTTTTGCGGAAAATAGGGTAGTTAAATAGGGTAGAATTCTTGTAGTGGCAACACTGACAAAAATTGGTCGCTTCTAACAAGATTGTGAATGTTGTGTATAAGCATCTTGATTCCATACGAGCGTGACAAGATTTAGATACATCAACTAAGATGTTAGTTGAATGACTAAAGAACTTGCTGTTGTTACTATCCGCTTTGATTGATGTAAGTAATATCATAACTGATGTATATTTTTTTGTCCACTAAGAGAAAAATTCTCTTGGTTGGCTACATTTTTTTTAATGAAGGAAATTGTAAACGAGCACACAGGCCGGTTTGTTTAGGGGTTCCGTAGTAAACACGGACGGAACCCTTATAGTTTCGAACGTAGCCTAAAAAATACGAGAAAACAATGTTAAAGTAACTTTGAAATTAAATAACTTGTGACGAAATTGTTGCAACTAACTTAAGATAGGATTTCCGAGATTTAGTTTAAAATCATGTTCCAAAGTTCCCATATCAAACGAACCAATAGAACAAACGGAATATTTTTAAAGTGGGACGACTTGCTCCCAATTTAAATATTTCCCGCCGTTCCCGAGATTCCGGTTCGAAGCTCTTCTTTCAAAGCTCCTCCATTTGTATGGAGAAGGCTTTATTAATTGTTGAAGCAAGCTTTTACTTAGAGGTAAGTAGTTTTTTATTTGCCTATGGCGAAGAGTGAAAGGTTTGATATTTACCACGATTTTTTTTCATAATGACAAAGAAAGTGAATTAAATAGAGGGAATCACCTAAAATGGGTTAGAAGGAAGAAAATTTATTATATATAGAAAGTCACTGTAATTTCTATTTAAGAAAACACCTTGTAGTAATCGGTCCATCTCTTCGTGAGCTAAGGTGTCACTGACAGACACGGATACACACATATACAGATAAACTTAAAAAAACAACCGGCCAAGTGCAAGTCGAACTCGCGCACGATTATTATAGAAAATTTGAATTTTAGGAAATATTTATATTATTTTGTTTTAGTACTATTTGTTGTTATAGTGGCAACAAAATAAACATCATCTGTAAAAAAATCAATTGTCTAGTTGTCACGGTTCCTGAGATACAGCCTGGTGACAGACAGACCGCTTTCGCCCTTTGGGAACGCAACCCTAAAAAAAAACAGAAAGTAGGCTCAGGGAACTATAACTTGCCAAAATCAACCAGCAAAAAAAGAGTAGGGTTTAGGGTTTCTACCATAATCATACCAATCTTGACGCTTGGGTTTGTTTGACCGTTTTCACTAAAATAAAATTAAGTTACAAAAACCTTTCAGGTAAGTATTAATTGATATTTTCTTTACAAAAACAAAAAAACACTATCTATTACGGTTCAACTCTTTAAAGTTAAGACGGACGGACGGACCCATAGGATCCATAAGATCGGGGGGATCCATAGGGTTTGGACATGAAGCCCTAAAAATAGTTTGAATAAAAAAGATCCGTCTCCAGTGTTCCCGCCGCATCTGCCGCCGGAGCCCGGTCAAGCAAACTCTATCCACTCGGATAATCATTTATTGGTTTCCGGTTTTACGCCGGTTCTTATTTTAGCCCTGACTATTCGCTTTAAAACAGTACCGGTTTTACGATACCGTAATCCTGGAATTTAGAATAAAACTCTGTAGGGAATCTTTGGATTTTTCTCCATTTCCTTATCTATGGATTTGGGTAAATGAGCTCGGATACGGGAGGTGGTTTGTTGAATTTTTTGATTGTTCTATGGAATACTTGAATTTTATGTATCATGTGGTTTGCTTCATTTTTATTTGTAGATTAAGGCTTTTTTTTAAGTGTCTAACTGCATTTTTTATTATTTTATTCATAGGATGAAAAGGTATGATTCTAGACGCTATTTGGAGTATATAATGTAGTATAACATGTAAGTAGTCCAATAACGCATAATTTCCGAGATTTTTAATATTTAAAAAAAAAAATCATAGTTAATTTAATTTGAACTCTGTCAACTTAACCTAAAGCTTTACTAAGAAAGATTCATGTTGTAAGTAGCAATATCATCAACGTACAACATAAATTAATTTAATTTATTTCTTAGTAAATAATGACAGAGTTCAAATTAAATTAACTATGGAATTGTTAGAATTACTTCTAATAGTGTCTAGAATCAATGGTTAAAATCCTTCGTGTACCTACGTCCCGAGCACGGTGTATAGATACCGAAACATAAAATGTACCTAGATGCCAGAGAATCGTTTAGGTCGAGGAGTTTTCCTCAAGATGACCACTTTACAAATGGAATTCTGAAGCTGCAAACGCCTATTCTGATACATATTTTATCAAAATAGCTATGTAGGTACAACTGTTTTCGAGAACTCGCTTACTTTACTTAAAGTATGTTTGTGTCCAATTTCATATGAATTCAATAAAATATTTATTCGAAAATGTTTTTTGTGTAGATTGAAAAGGGCATGTTTCGATGGTTCGGTCATTTGGAAAGGATGGATGAAAGAAGATTGACGAACGAGATATACAGATCGAAAGTGAGTGGACGGGTCGAAAAGGGCCGCCCTAGGCGTACTTTTTCGAGTAAAATCGGAGAAATACTGGAAAAAGGCCGAATCTTAAGTACCTGAGACCGACGTGCGTGCATGACTCGATTTCAACGGTGGGGTAAATGCGTCAGTTTTTTTTAAGGTTATTCAACGTATTCAAATTATAGTTGCGTCCTTTTATAGTAGTTTAAGTACCTTAATTTCTGGAAAATTAAGCATAAATAGTTGTAAAATGTTGAATTACTTTGATAAAATTAAGTGACGCATTTACCCCTCTGTTGGAATAGCCCCGCTTGACCTTAATTTATTTCAAAGATTGGTGTTTAAATTATAAACCTAGCCCTTATCTGTGTTGAAATTATAAACCTATTAAAATTATGTATAACAGCAAACATTTTCACAATTACACAGGTTGATTCACAAACAAACAAAACAAAATGTGAGCTTGTTATACAAACCATTCGTCGTTATTTAAAACATCGTAACGATGTTCAAACATGGTGTTTGAAATCTGCAAAAAATTAAAAACGAATAAATGCAACTATGTTTTAGAAGCAAAAAAAAACAAAATTTCATCTAATACCGCTGCTATAGACTATGATACACAGTTTCCCATAAAGTTCAAGATAAAGCCTTGATACAAAGACTGCCATAATAGAAGAATGTTCAATATCTGACGTTGGAGCACTACATAATACAAAATGAGGCCCGATATGAGACTGCAATAGAGACTTATTTCGAAATGATGACATGTCAGATCGTCGTGAAATGTGGAAGAATGGAAATGTCTTTCATTTTATGAAATACTTTGGGATTTCTGTTAAACTCCGTTTTAACAATCATTTCAATTCTGAAGCAAGATTGGATGGCTGAAAGTAAAAATCAATAGTGATTTTATGTTATTAGTTGTTGTAATGTGGTTGTACCCCGCGTGGTTGCCGGTTTAGAATAGTGACACTACATGTGTTCCCGTGGATGTCGTAAGAGGCGACTAAGGGATTAAAGGCTTGTAGTACTGTTAAACAATGGGCTTGCAACCTGTTACTATCACGCTGGTAAACATCTTAGCCTAATTGTGCAAAATGTGGTTACAGAATTTATCAACAATTTTTTAGAGTTTGTAGGTAGTTTTGTAGCTCTGCCTACCCCATTTTGGGATTACAGTAGTAAAGTCAGAATTTACTTCTTGGAAATGCAAAAAAAAAATTGTTTAATCAGAATAACTTACTTCTTGTTAGTGCTAGAAATCCTTAAAGTTTCCCCATGTCCGTTTGTATGTGTGTATGTCAGTATATTTTTTTGATGTTTGGTATCATAAAGTTCAAATTAGGTTTAACTGTTTCAAGGTCAATTGATAAGCTGCGGTTATTTTAAGCCACAGTAGATCTAATTCATCATAGTCATTTAGAATCCTGTTCGAAATTCAGTAGTTTCTCAAATATTCCAATTTAATTATTCGAATACGGCAAATTTAAGTAACGATTAACCAGTTAATAAATAGTATCCGCTTTTATGCTTTGAATATTTTAAATTTAATTTTAAATAAATATTTTTACTTAAGTTTCTGTTTCCAATTTTTAGTGGTTTTATGGTCATTTTTACCCAACTCATTATTAATTCCACCTAAATGGTTAACTTTAAGTACACAGGCTTAGTTATCTTCTCTGTCAAAGAAAACAACACCCTTGAACATTTAAGAAAATACTCACCCTTTACCCACTGAGTCGAAGGCGTTACCTTTTTCACTTAACCGTAAGATCTTCGGCCCAATAGTCTGGAAATACTTACATTTTCTAAGAAACTAAGGGACCGAAATAATTAAAAGGTTGTCCGGTTAATAACCAAGACAATATTAAACTATTCATGTATAAGTGAATCGATTTGCTTTGATAGTTCATCGTGTTAAATTTAAAATTAATATCAAGGTTTAAGATTACACAAGGTACTGAGACGGCAGAGATTACAGTGTAAAAAGAGAACGTTGTACCTAATTTAAAAACCGGCCAAGAGCGAGTTGAAATCGCGTGGGGAGGGTTCCGTACCGTACATAGCTTTTTTTTTGGTAAGTTCTTATAGGTTTTTCTGTATACAAGCAATGAACTATATTTTGCCTTTTTTCAAATTTCTCTGGTTCAATAGTTTCGGAGATCATGGGAGGGAATGGTAAATTTTCGGGTATTTTTCAATAATAACAAAAATATATTTGAGATCCTCATAACGAGCCCTGTAATTTGAGATATGACACAGTAAGGGTTGTACTACTTTTTTTTTAATTTCCTTTTGTCCCCCGAAAATTACCCTTACTTTAAAATAATATTTATTTACTCTGCACGTCTGTGTTTCGGTCATCAATTTACATAACTCAATCGGTCTAGTAGTTTCGGAGCAAATTGGCTGTGACAGACAGACGGAGACAGACGCACGAGTGATCATAGCAGGGTTCCGTTGTTTCTTTTCTTGGACGGAACCCTAAAATCTTAAAAGAAAAGAAAAGATGTAGTGGCAATGATAAATAAAGGAGTGCCGAAATAGTTTGGTCATGAGGCAAGAGTAAATAGGAATGTTAGAAGGGAAAGGCCAAGAAAAACGTTCCAAGATCAGATGGGGACGTATTAAGAAAGAGCCAGGTCAGGAGACTCTAAACCAACGTACGTGTATGAAGAGACTTATGAGTGTGGAGGAAGCGAGGGAAGCTTGTCTGGATCGTAGCAAGTGGAAGGAAGTGGTGTACACTACGGGAAAGCCCTTTACATAAGCTCTGAAAGAAGGGGTCTTATATTGAGAATTAAGAAGCAAGATTCGTCCCTGTACAGGTACTAGGAAACTATTAACATGGTAATATTGAGAAATAAAGAGGACAATCTGACAAAAATTGACGTCCCAAACTAAGCTCTTGGCTTGTACGGTTACGAGCGTTAATAAGGGGCACATTTTAAGAAAAATATGCTTGAAGTCGTCAATGTCATTAGAGATGTCAAGTCATTTGTAACTTCTAGGAAACTCAGCCTTAATGTTGTAAAATGTCAGATTGACTTTGGACCTAAGATACCAAATTAAATCTCGTGACTGTACATGGGTACTAGACAACGATAAACCTACTTATATGTATTTGTAAATATATACTTAAATAGGTAGACAACATTTCAGATTCAGGAACAAATGATCGTACTCAAAACACAAAATGTTTGCCCTTAGAACTTTGAACCTAGGGCCGCTAGCTTCGTAGGCAGGATCACTACCAACTAGGCTAACCTTTTTTTTTTAACGGCATTTACGCCTCATCCCCCCCCGACTAGAGTAACGTAATGGGGGGGGGTGGGTATGACGGACTCTCAACCACCTCCTACGCCACGACAACTAGGTTAGGTTTTAAGGTCAAGAGTACCATTAATTGTGAGTATTATTCATTCTCTTCATGTATAAAAAGGTGTTGGCAAACAATCTGATGCTACACATTGATATTTATACCCTCAGAAACATTAAATAAATAATATTATTTTTATACTATATTTATTTCTAATTTCAGCTTTGTGAATTATCCAACTACCTAAATAAATTATATTATTCGATTACTTTTCTACAGCACCCAAGCCAAATTCTATTTACACCTAATTAAGATCGCAAAATGTATTCATAATTTTATGCAAATTTTAGCTGCTAAAATTCTTAATTGCTTTAAATGAAAATGAGTCAACTACATTAACTTTAATAAGATTTACATTTAAAGTTGGAACGTAGTTAAAACAAAAATGTAGGAGTTACACGGTGTTAATATCAGTTGTTTAGTATTATTTTTACACTAGCGACCCGCCCTCGCTGCGCTTCGGTTTATGTGAGTATGATATAATAGCCTACAGCCTTCCTCGATAAATAGCTACCTAAGACAGAAATATTTTTTCAAATCGGACCAGTAGTTCCTGAGATTAGCGCGTTCAAGCAAACAAACAAACTCTTCAGCTTTATAATATTAGTGTAGATACATGTGTAAAATTAAGTGCCTACAAATGGATTTAATTCCACCTTTTCATATTCGTATTGTTATTGACATAACCTCCCATAGACTATTTTTTTTCGATTTTTTGTTGCCTTGATGTTGCTAGCGATAACTGGTTGCAAATTTTATGGTTGTTCGAGATAATCACGAATGATTGTTTCTTACCTAATCCATGTAGTTTTTCTTGTAACGTTGTTTTTTGTTAAGTGTCACTTTTCGTTTCTTCACCGCAATTCCAACGGAAGACCAGTGCTGGTTTCATGGCTAGCGAATGCTGAATTAGGACTGTTTCGCAGCCTCACTTTTGACGACATTTTTTGAAGAGTTGGGCGTATATTTTGATGTCGTTTTTACATATTTGTTAGATGACCGGTAAACTTAGAAACCTAACCAGAAAACAAATCTAAATCTGCAGCCACTTCTTCAAAAATGTGACCACGAAAGTGTTGTTCTTTTTGTATCTACGTAATGTAATTTTGTATTGTTGCGAATAAATGTCAGTTTATCTTTATCTCTAATAAGAAATCCAGAAAAAGTCACCGTGTAGTATCTTGGTAAAACATTTTACCGGCAAAAACTACTTGTCTCAAAAACTGAAATTTTTCAAGTAAAGTCTTGTAAATTGGCCCCCCGGAATAGGCGGGATTACACTTGTAAGTTTGGGGCGCGCGTGACGTCATTACAGAAACGTGGCTGCTTACGACGTGCCTGCACGACGTCTTTAACATAATGTAACTATTGAACAGAACCTTGAAGTCAGGTTCTTTAACCCTTCATCTCTCTACAGGGTAGCCTAGAACTTGACGTAACTATTACGCCATATACTAACTAAATTTTGCATGTTATATTTTTAAGTCTGTCTGAGTCCATACAGGCCTGAGATTCGGGAACAAAAGATTGTCAAAAGTACTTTGAATAAAAAAAAAATGCCTGGTACATTTTTATTTTAGGAAGCCTTTTTTCCTCGTGAAGAGATAGTCCTCGACCCGATAGATATTGTAGGCTTTAGACATCAGCGACTTTTTCAAGTAAGTTTTAAGTACTGGAAATAAACTAAGATAAACCTACTGTAGTAATATCAACCTTATTAATAACGACATGGCATTGAATCTGCTTTCGTGATTTAATTTAAGATACTGCAGCTTAGGAGGGCAGAATATTGCATCAAAATGACTTCTATTTGTCAACGTTTTGATAGTTCTTATTTACTTGACAGTAATGGCGGCTGACGTCAAAACAATACCGTACAGGGGGTTATTATGACATAACTCGCTGCTTAAATGCTAAAGCGCCTCAAAACAAAAACAGACATAGTTTGATTTAAAACTTAAAGTATATAGCATTCCGAATTTAAATGCAACACAAACACATTTTGATTTGAGGCCCTTTAGTATTTAAGCAACGAACTATGCAGTTCATTTTACGGTGAGTGTAAGGGACAGAGCTATGGCAGTTATATAGCTCTGTCCTTTTCTCTCAGCGTAAACAGAATTGCATAACTATATCATAATAACCCCCCAGGCTAAATACCGTATACCGTATACGTTTTCCTTGACAAGTTTTTTTTTTAAAGAATTTTTTTTTATTAAAAACAGAGACGTACAAAACTTGTTTTTCATATAATATGTGGAACGTTATCGCCCGGAGCTACACTTGCAGGTCCTATACATTAGTCGTTTTAAAATCAATCAAGATAATAAAGTATTTAACAAGAGTGAAATTAAATCGTTTTTTCATTAACAATAGATTAACATGATAAAAATACTAGGAAAATATCAATCTTTAATTCATGTTTGCTATTTTAAGATTTTTAAGTTCATTAAATCCAACAATAAGGACGCTGTTTGATTGTGACGTCACAAGATAGTAATCCCTATAAATTCCATAGTAACAGAGCGTTTTTGATGTTTCATAAAAAGAAGCTGATTTGTTTTTTTCTCAAACTGCCTGCCACCACCGCCGCAACGAGCAGTTTTGCCTTGATTGTATAAGATTTTTTCCGTAGTCCATTCTATTTTCAATGCAATTGACAGCATTTTAAAGGAATAACGTAGCGGACAAAAATGAATTTTCCTCCGTTTATTTTACTCTTAGGAAGAAAATGCGTCTCGTGTATTTTTTAATTTAGCCGCCATTTTGAGTACTGTGAAGCAAATAGGAGCAATGAAAATGTAGCCAATACGATAACAGGGGGGTTATTATGACATAACTATGCAGTTCATTTTACGTTGAGCGTAAAGGACGGAGCTATAGCAGTTACATAACTCTGTCCTTTTCTCTCATGAATTGCACAGATACGTCATAATTACACCACAGATCGAAGATGATATGGTTTTTACCGCTTAGAATAGAGGCATGTGTTGAATCAAAATGCAAATAACGACACATACATACATACATTAAATCACGCCTGTTTCCCAGAGGGGTAGGCATAGACCACTTCTTTCCACTTGCTATGATCTGGACAAATTTCTTTCGCTTCTTCCACATTCATACATCGAATAGAGCAAATTATTTTGGAATGGGTCATACATCGATTCATGCACGCACGTCGGTTTCGGGTACTTAAGTTTCGGTCCTTTTACAGTATGACGATACAATTATCAATTAATGTCATTAAGACTATGTATTAATATTATAGAAATTATTCTGTACCTATGGTCATGTTAACAAGGTCAAGTTTCAAGTACGCAGCGACCAAGATCTGGAACAACCTTCCTCCGCCTATTCGTAACATAACAAACATAAGTAGTTTTAAGAACAAATTAAAAGAGCTAGCTTTGTCGCTACAAATAGACGGTTGCACTGATCACTTTTTATGATATGGTTGTCTTTGTGGTTTATGTTTAGCTGTTATAATTTTTCTTTATTTTTGTGTTGGATAAATGTTTAGTTATAAATGTCAAGCAATTAAGAAGGCGTTTAGAGCGTTAGATCTCACTTTGATCTCACATTGTTATGTTTAACACTTGTGATCCTATAATTATTTATCGAGATTGTATTACTTTAACTGTGTGTCCAGAATGTTTTTTATGTGATTGTTATATTTCTTTTGTTGTTTTGTTTTTGCTATCCTACCTTCTCTTACGGGTCCAGCTGAAAATCAGCGCTGCGGCTCCGTGCCACAGCACATGCTGAGCTGGTACTCCGTTTCGGCTATCTCATTTTAATTTTAATTAGTTATAAATAATTTACTTTTGTTTTTTGTCTTGTCAAATACTTGTGTTTTTTGTTTTATTAACAGCCGAATAAATGAATCTATCTATCTATCTATCTATCTAACAATAATATAGCTAACTATTGAAAAAATATAATAAGAATCCTTGCTTTCAGTACTGATATGTCCTCAACGGCCCAACTGATAAAAAAAAGATAAAAAAAAGATAAAAGATGTTTATTCAGTAAGTAGGCCGCACGGACACTTAAACACGTCAACAATCTACCAGTGCTTCGCAAGAGACCGCTGTTGAGAACGCCGCAAGAAACTCAACAGTCAGTCCATTTTTTTAATATACAATTATAAAACTTAACCTAGCATTATACAAAACAATGAGTATAACACATACAATAAGAAGTAAATAAATTCACGCGTAATTGAGCAGGAAACCTATACAATTCACCATGCCAATTAAACTTGCTATCTTTTAAACAACATCGTTTTCAAATCGATTCATCTTATTGGAAGGTACAATCACGGAATTTAATTCCTTGTCCCCATTGTACGATGTCAAATTGACACTGTAAATAATATCATAAGATGCCTTTTACGTTTTGATTGATTACGTCACTTTGACATAGTCCAAAGTGGACTAAGAATTTCCTTTAATGGTCGATGCAATTAACAGATACACAAGTAATACATAATAGTCGCCATCAATAGAACATGTCAACAATGTAAACAAAGGGCCGTATTAATAATCTCTATACTCAAATTCTACTCATTTTACAAGTAGACTAATTTTAAAAATCACTTAATATATTATATTTTTTAATCAGAATCTTTACAATTGATTGAGAAATTAACTCACCGATATAACAATTTAAGGTTTGTTGACATAATTCACAAGTTCTATTGACAGCGACAACACGGAAACACGTTAGTTGTATAACATCCCTTCTTTTTGGGACGGTGGTTAATAAAATCCCCTCGACTACTTTATCTCCCCATCCAAGGTGGCGAGTAATTCCCCAAGGAATAGTTATGGCAACTTCCACCTGTCACACGTACAGACGATCACTTAAGGTTACACTTGGGCTCTGATTCAGAGGAAATGGAACGTTATCTAGCTATAAATAGTAGGTTAATTTTGACGGAGAATAGTAACCTATTTTTATGGAGATAATGTTATGTTTTATGTAAGGTAATGTAAGGGGACCATCTCACACCAATTGAGCTAGTCCCAAACTAAGCTCTAGGCTTGTACTATGGGTACTAGACAACGATATAAATACTTATATAGAGATATAAGTATATACTTAAATACATAGAAAACTTCCATGACTTAGGAACAAATATTCGAGCTCATCACACAAATATCTGCCCTTACCGGGATTCGAACCCAGGACCACTAGCTTCGTAGGCAGGGTCACTACCCGCTAGGCCAGCGCGTCGTCAATCGTTTTAGATCAAGGTTACTTTACATTGTGAAGGAATAGTTTACTGCGCTCAGATTATACATAATAAATAAATATCAGAGAACAAGCTCATACAAATTAACCTAGTAGTCAGCAGCACAGAAGTAGCTACGCAACAGAAAAGGTCAAAATGATCTGCCCTCGACTCTATTGTCAAGAAAATACGTCGTGTCTAGACCATTTTGAGCATGTTATTCTGCTTAGCTACTTTTGATGCTGACTGTACAATGGGTAATAGACTAGATAATCTTACTTATGTGTAAGTAAGATTGATGTTTTGTTGGATTGATTCCCAGAGACCTATCTAATGATAACTCACTCTATGCTATAATTAAAAAATAAATGACTTTCATAATTTTATTTTACAACTTTGTCGGCGTAATGTATCGAAATTCACTTCTTCGATTGGATTAATTTCACCGAACGCTTTTTTCTGCTGAAACCATGATTTCAGGATATCTTAAAGAGACCTGTGACTGTGACCGAAAAAAAATTAACTTACGTATTGTATGTTGACGACGGAAACCAAAAAAGACAATCGTCATGAAATAAATTATTCAAATTATTCATAATAAATCTAACAGAACTCTGACTGCGACTGTGAGCAAACAAGAGTACAGTCGGTATTTAGCTTGCGTATAACGCTCATTGAATACAAAACTGACACATTCCAAAATAATTTGCTCTTGCATTAAAAATCTTATACGAACAGCTTCTAAGTTTAAAATGCAACACTGACTCCTTTTGAAATGTGTCCGTTTTGTACTCAATGAACGATAAATGAAATTTAATTTTTGTACACACTTGCGTAGGCTTTGCAACGTTACAAGGCTAAACTTTTTATAAGGTTATGAACTCCCTGTATTTAAGTATGTAAAGTAATAAATAAATAAAAGCATTAACATATTTTTCATAACCTTAATAGTTCTTTGGTATTTAATTGTTATATTTATGTTAACAATCTGTCACTTCCAACAAAAGCGGTGCCTACAAAACAGCTCAATCGGCATTTTCACCCGTCGCATTCCTACAATTTGAATTCGAACCGGCATAAATCCTACGGAACCCCACCGACAACGGAACCCTATCACTATCGGATCAGCAGTTTAAGGGTCCGAACCTTTTCTGGCGTTAATAAAACAACCCTTCGGTGCCTGCCTTATGGTACGGAAAATTAGAAAACTTTGAGAAATTTTCTTCGTTTTAGTTATACTCATTTTATGGTTGGGAACTCGGATGCTTTTCCTGTTTCAAAGTTATGGTTTAATTTTTATGAGCGTTTAAGGGGTTAATTTTGAGGTAAGTTAAGGGTTACTCTGATTATGTCGATGTAATATTAATTATTAACTTTTTATGTTGCCGTAAAGTTAGAATAGTGCCACTTCATGTCTTCCCATGGATGTCGCAAGAGAAGATTAAGGGAATAAAGGCTGTGTAGTACCTGTCACTAATACACTGGTAAACATCTTAGCCTATAGATACTATTGCAAAATGAGGTTACAGAATTATCAACCTGTTTTAGGAGTTGTTGGTAATTCTGTAGCTCTGCCTACCCTCTGAGAATAAGGGCGTAAGTTTATGTATGTATGTATCCATACTAATGTTATAAATGCGAAAGTGTGTCTGGCAGTCTGTCTGTTACCTCTTCATGCTTAAACCGCTGAACCGATTCAGGTGAAATTTGGTGCAAAGATAGTTTGAATCCTGGGAAAGGACATAGGATAGTTTTTGTCCCGAAATTCATCCCCTAAGGGGGTGAAATATAGGGTGATTTTTTTTATGGATCTACGATATAAACGAGTTCCACTCGGACGGAGTCGCGGGCAGAAGCTAGTGTTACTATAAAGCTGAGTAGTCTATGTAGTCTAGTTAGGCCTTGTAGTACTTTGAAAGCCGTGAAAAATTGAGTCCGCATAATTACAACTTTACTTCATATACACGTATTGTTGTTGAAACAGCTCGGCACTTAGTCCCTAAATCTGTTCTATCCCTATATGTATAATAAACTTTCTCGGGATAAATTAAACTCGCTTGTTAGTAATTTCCTGACGAGAAAACAGGCAGAATATTAAACACAATGTAAACTACTCTAAACTTTATCTTCTGGTACAGGCACCAGCATTAAATATTATCCAAAATGTGTGACTCGTCTCTATAACTAAAGGCATAAAAGTGAGTCAGAGATTGTTAGGCCTGTACAATTTCTTTACTGTACCCGATTTCCACTAAAAAACTTCTTTGGCCCTTTGAAGCTGAGATTTTGTGGCATTGAGAAAGCAAACGAGCAAGCAGGCGTTATCTGACACCCACACATATTTACTGTCTCAAGACCGAATTCGTCAGTCGAAAGACTGTAAATAAGTAACAAACCCTTAATAATAATAATGGGATGTTTTTTCCCGGGTGGAGAGGAAGAAGAAGCCTGCCTTTGCGGGTGGCCTTGTGCAGGGTCCGTCCGGATCGCTACCACCATCTTATCCATTAACCTACCGCCAAACAGCAGTGTTCGCATTGTTGTGTTCCGGTTTGGGGATAAGACAGCCGGTGAAATCACTAGCATAGAGGCATTCCATCTTAGTCCTCAGGGTTGGCAACGCATTTGCAGTCTTAGGATTACATTGCAGTCTTGTGAATGCGAATGTCTATGGGTCACAGTTTCCACTTACCATCAGGTGGCCTGTGTGCTCGTTTGTCTTCTCTATGCCATAAAAAAAAACCTGTGTGGCACCGCACCGACCGGACCGAACTTGCTGTGTCCTGCTACGCCACGACGCAGTTGTACGTGTCCCGATTACATTACTCTACGGAGGCGAAAGATCTCGTAGAGTATGTACGAGTTAAGACCGGAGTTACTCCTAGGGTCGGGTGGTTGGAGCCCCGCCACAAGGTTAATTTTAAGTCATTTGTGGTGAGAGTACCCACAAAATTTGTCGATCTTTTTAAATGAGGAATTCTGGCCGAGGGTTGTCATATTTCGGCGATTTCGTGGCCGCCGGCTAGCTGACACCGCAAAAGTGTATAAATAGTCGTTTTAATTTTATATTATATATTGTTATGTATGTTAGTCTGTAAGGTATTTGTAAATATGGGCCTTGTTGTCTGAAATAAAGTTTATTCTATTCTATTATATTCTAATATATTATGTTCCAATTAATTCTACAGTTTTTAATTCAGTTCAACTATAAGGTCAAAGTTAAATATCAAGTTCTTGACCTTGTACTTTATAGTTGCTTTTCCATAAAACTTAAATAAATAAATGGACGCAACTGTATATTAATGAAGCTAAAATTAATTTATTTTGATCAACATTTTACGTAAATTTAATAAGCAATTTTATTCATTATAAATTTCATGGATCCTTAATCTTTCTGCGTAATTAATTGTAAAATCGTTGTCTTGAATAATAATGCTACTTCGTTATAAATAACGCCTTGTTTTTTCTTCACTCTAAGTTCATTTATGACGTCGTTTGAAACGAGATTTTTCCATAAATTTGGTTAATTCATTACCTTCCTAAACATTGCCTACATAAATACGTCAACAGGATGTAAAAAAAGAAATTATTTAATCTATATTCCTGGGGTCCTAGTGAATAAGGGTACAAGTCGACTTAACTCTTAATAAAAATGGGTATATACATGAACAGAGTATACACCATGGGAACGAGGAATCCGACAAACTTTAACCATCGATTCTAGAGCCAATTTGTAGTATATAATGTGATATAACATGTAGCCCAATAACGCATAATTTCCAAGATATTTAGTATTAAAAAAAGTAACCATAGTTAATTTAATTTGAACTTTGTCACCTAAAAGCATTATTTACTAAGAAATTGATTAAATTAATTTACGTTGTACGTTGATGACATTGCTATTTACAAGATGAATCTTTCTTAGAAAATATTGCTTTACGTTAAGGTGACAGAGTTAAATTCAATTAATTATGTTTTTTTTTTAAATAATTAAAAACTCTGAGATTATGCGTTATTAGGCTACATGTTATATCACATTATATACTACAAATTGGCTCTAGAATCGATGGTTAAAGTTTGTCGGATTCCTCGTTCCCACGGTGTATAAACTACTACACTTAAACCCTTTTTAACTTGATCTTCGGAAGACTTATACCCTTTTTAACTAGTTCCCCAGATTTAACCCCAAAATAAAATAGGGTGGTATAAGTTTAGCGTGTATATTGTGCTGCCGTCGAAGGCGCCTAACTACAATGTAGTATTCAAAGCATTGTTAAAAACAATTAAAAATAAATAAAGCAGAAAGACTTATTGCACACACATAAGTCCATAATATGTTAAAATGGCATAAAGTTCATCTTCAACACATGTATTCAATTCGGTAAAACCATACCAATTTAACATTGTTAACGTATTGTCAATGTTACGAATGCTCTTCTTTACAAAACAGGAACAGTTAAAAAGCAATATTTATCTTCCTGTAGAAAAGAGGGCCAGTAGTGGCGCTGAAAACAATACATCAATAGGTGTGAAAAAAAGAATAAACACAACAGATAAGATATCATTTCAATATATCGCGCCTTAAAAGAGAATAAGCACCTGGGTAGTGATTCTCTGAACAACGACGGTCAGACGAACGGACGAGTGAATGTCCAAGCGGCGAGTTTATGTAAGTAGTCCCGTCAGTGCGAACATTTTCAATTAAGCAGCCTTATACGTTCGATCGATCGGCAGAAACCATGCTGCTAAATTGAAAATGCACGCGCTGAAATGTGTTTTGTTCGCTCTGACGGGACTACCTAAACTCGCCGCTGCGATTTTTTTTTAAGTGAATCACTACACTGTTTTATTTTTTGTATTGGAAGCTATGTGAACGCGAAGCCACGGACCACGGATAGTTTAAAAGGAATATATATTATTACTAGCGACCCGCCCTCGCTTCGCTTCGGTTTATATGAGTCTGTAACACCAGTACATAAAATAAAAAATTATATACATATAAACCTTCCTCTTGAATCACTCTATCTTTTAAAAAAAACCGCATCAAAATCCGTTGCGTAGTTTTAAAGATCTAAGCATACATAGGGACAGACAGCGGGAAGCGACTTTGTTTTATACTACACTCGGCGTCAAAAATAACGCACCTCGTCGAAAATCAGATTCAAGCAAATCTAGCCCTTAAATAGTAAAATTATCCCACCTCGTAAATATTAGTATCAATCGAAAGCACGTTTAATGTGTTTTAAATTAACAATATTTAATTTAAAGAAAAAAAAGTGTTTTCGCAAACTGAGAGTTTCGAAAAAAAAGTGCCAAATTACGCGTTTGAAGGGTCGCGAGCTGTGCCGTGTTCCAGGTGTATAAAAAGTCTGGTAAAGGTCAAATGTCAATCATTCGCTATCCAGACGTTAAAGAGAACACACCTAAGGAGCTTAAGAAAAAAAACGACCCTCAAAAATGGAAACCACTGCTGCTGAATCAACCCAGGTGGTCGCACTGCTCCAAGCAGGAGTTCGGCAGTGTGATGTCGCTCCGCAACTGAATTTAAGCCGGTTTGCTGTCCGCCGATTATACCTGCGGTTCCAGGAGACTGGAGGCTTCATTAGGAGGCATGGAGCTGGCCGCTGACGCTGCACATCTGAAAGAGACGACCGCTTTATTGTGTCGTCGTCTCTACACAATCGCTTCTCCAATGCTGTTGAGGTGCAACAGCGTCTCCGAGAAGCTCGGACGACCTCTGTTAGCACCTCCACCATTAGGAGAAGGTTGAGGGAGAAGAAGATTGTGGCCCGCAGGGCTGCTACAGGTCCCCAACTGATCGCACAGCATCGCAGAGACTGCCTGCAGTTTGCTCGTGCCCACGTCGATTGGACATTCGTCCAGTGGAGGCAGGTTCTCTTCTCCGATGAGACGAGGGTCTGCCTCTATTGCAACGACAGGCGTAGAAGAGTCTACAGAAAGTCGGGAGAACGATTTGCTCAAGCCTGCATTGAAGAAACGGTGGCCTACGGAGGTGGTTCGTGCATGTTCTGGGGCGGTATGTCCACAGATGGCAAGACCGACCTTCTGTGCGTCTCCCGGACGGGGGGCACTCGCGGGCAGGGGTCTCTGACTGCTCACCGGGACGTCACGGAGATCCTGGAAGAGCATGTGGTCCCATATGCGGGTTTTGTCGGCACTGGATTCACTTTAATGCACGACAACGCCCGCAGCCACACTGCATTGCTCGTTCGTGATTACCTGGGAGAGGTTGGGATCCCTGTTATGCAGTGGCCAGCGAGAAGTCCCGACTTGAACCCAATCGAACACCTTTGGGACGAGCTAAAGCGACGTGTTCGGTCACGTGATGCCATCCCTACCACTCTCCAAGAACTCCAGGACGCCGTGATTGAAGAATGGGACCTCATTCCTCAGTCGGACGTAGTGAAGTTGGTTCGGTCAATGAGAGACCGCATGGAAGCAGTAATTAGGGCAAGGGGGGGTAACACTAGGTTTTAGGTTACTTTTAAGTGTCTTTTTTGTTGGTTTGTTAACCATTTCATTGATGTTAATTTAAAATTTAATAAACATTTTTCTTGTCTTCGCATTAAACTTCTTTTTTTTTAAACCTGGTAACAATAATTATATTTCTTTTAGCTTTTTTAAAAAGTATATTTTATTACCTTTCAAATAATACCTAACAGTTATACCTTTACCCTTGATTAAATAGGGTAATGTCGGTTGAACATATTTTTCCCGAAGGTGCGATATTTTTGACGCCGAGTGTATGTAGTGATTTGTGGTCTGTAAAACAAAGTAAAAACTTCGACTCAATTATTTTAGGTTTAATTTCATAACCATCAATCTAGATGCTAGATTATTCCACGGATTATAAACATAAATTTTGCTTGGAATAATTGTAGAACTTTAGTTATTTCGCTTTGTCTAATCATAGCAGCAATATTTTAATTTCGCTAGAATAAATTATCTTACTTGAGGTTTTCGTACTTTGCTGTTTATTAAATTTAACCTTCGAGCTTGTTACAGCTTGTTTTGTGAATCCGTAAATAAAGGTTTTTTTTAAATTGATAGTCATAATAACTATTATATTAATCAAATTTGATCTATTGATATTTATAGAAATTACTTTGAGTGTTGTACTAATTTGGCTATTCGTTGTAAATTAATTATTTTTCAATCACTCAAAGGTTCACTGGAAGAGATCCCTTAAAGGGATAAGTTCGCATTTGTACATCCCTGTTATGTTTTTGTTTGTACAATAAAGTGTTTACATACCTACATAATCATAATCTTTATTTGCAAGAATACCTACGTAATACGTGTTTAATATTAAAAATTCACAGTATTCAGTCGTCAATTCGATACCAAACATTTTTACCGATTCAACGTATCAGATACTTAGGTTTAGTTACGTAGCCGTAAATATATTCAATCACTCAATCACTTTCGGCCCTAGCGATGGAAATACTATTTTCAGGCCTCTAACGAGGTACCTATGGAAAAACTTACTTTCCGAACAGAAAACTTTTTCTGTGGCTATCCAATTGAAAAAAATCAAAGGCATATACACTGCAACCATTTTTTTCATACCGATCGGCAAGCTTCGTTTTTCTATGTCATACGAGTGACAAATATACTGTCAGTTGCAAGTGCAAGCGTGATAGCGATGGCCAGCCGAACGGTATTAAGAGCTGGGAATACTGTAATGCGACTGGCATCGGAAAGAGAAACGTATAGGCATTTTTAAAATATCATACGAAACGGACACAAACGAAATAGAATCAACAATACAAAATCACCCCTGTAACGACAGCAACTGACGACGTAAACTGATCTGCAAAGCGGTGGTATATCTGAAACAAAAACGGGCACAAATATCCGTATAACTCCCCAGACACTGGCAGTAAAAACTTTGTCTGTGCCTGTCCAAAGTGTCCAATTAAAAAGATCAAAGGCATGCGCCCGGGTTATAATGCCACTGGCAACCGCATCGGAAAAGAAAAACGTATTCGCATTTCAAATATCATTCGCAACGGACACGACGTGTGTGCATCGATTTCAAAGTTAGGATCGCTAGTCTGTTAAGAAAAAAATAAACTTGGAAAGCAAGTTAGAGCGAGATACAGTGCCTCATCTTGAGTATGATTTCTTGATTTCAATTAACAATAATAAAAAGTAAGCAACTTTATTTACTACTTTATTTCACATAATTAATTATATATTTGGAAGTAGCTGTACGTAAGTATATGAAAAGACTTCAGTAGTTCCAATAACCAGGATTTCCTTTGTTACTTTCATTTTACTTTGACCGTAACAGTACTAATATGGTTATCTTTTATAGGGTCCCGTACCCAAAGGGTAAAAACGGAACCTATTACTTAGGTTCCACTCTTCGTCCGTCTGTCTGTCTGTCACCAGGCTGTATCTCATTAAACTTGATAGCTAGTGTAGTAAGAGAGGGCAATAGAGAGATCTCTCTCCAGGCGGGTGTTATGCCTGGGGACCGAAGTCCATTGGGATGAAGTTAGAAGTGCTACATATATCAACTGACAGTTGAAATTTCGCTTGCGCGTTGTAGAACAGTTTAGTTCCGCTGTCTGACGTTGTGACGTTGTTGGCGCTGGCGAGTTGGTGGTACATGGTTTGCCGTTAGATGTCGCCATGTCGCCACAGCTAGATAGTTGAAATTTTCACTGATGATGTATTTCTGTTACCGATACCGAACAAGGTACGGAACCCTTCATGCGCGAGTCCGACTAAAAAAACTTCAATTTGATCCAGAATTCATTTGAATTTTAAATTATCAGTTATACAAATTTATAATTTTAGTTTTAAATTTATCAATCCAGTTAAAACAGCAATGGCATAGCGTCAGAAGCGACACGAGCTGACAATCGGCGGCTAACGAGAAACTTCGCCGGTGATATTCGAATTTCGCATGCATTTTTGGACACTCGAATATTTTCGGGTGGTTTTAGAATATTCCCTGCGTTCAGGGAATAAGAAATTCCCTTTTTAAAAAGACCCAGACTTTTGAAAGTGGATTTTGAAAGGAGAACATTATCAACGCAAACGGTCTTGAGGGTACCAAGTGCAAAATTTAGCTTTTTTTTTCTTAGGATGCCAAAATGCGGTAAATTAACATTGTCAAAGTTTTATTGTGAAACGTTTAAAAATAATTTATCACGTTTGCTTTCTAGACCATCGAAATGAAAATCCTCTCTTGTTTTATCTATCTCCGTGTGTGTGTTTCTGTGTTCCGGTGTGGTGATAAGACAACCGGCGATATTACTAGCATAGAGTCATTCCATCTTAGTCCTCAGGGTTGGCAACGCTTTTGAAGTCTTCGGATTGCAGTCTTGTGATTTCAAATGTCTATGGGTCTCAGGTCCCACTTATCATCACGTGTCCGGAGAGATCACGTGCTTTTTCCTTAAAAAAAAAATGATAAGTAGTGACCAAAAGTTGATTAATTTGTCAAATTACAAAAAGCTGTAATAAGTATTTACGTAAGAACACAATCAGTTTAATAGTGTGTTTAATCTCGTATCAATTCACTAATTTAGCGTAAAATATTGCTTTTCATTCAAAAGGTAAATAAAATATAATTAGTCGTCCCAATATTGATACTCGAATCAGCAAATATTAGTTTGATTGGCGGAGCAAAAGCACTTAACGGCTATGCAATTATTTAAAATAAACAACTAACTGCATTTAATTTTAAATTAATTAACCGAACATCGATATTAAACAGAATGATTAGATCTAGAAGTTTTTTTTTTAATTCTATAAATGTGACTGACTCATATTTAACGCACTCGCAATCGCAATTGTTTTCATTTTGAAAATCGAAGGCTTGTCTGCATACAAAATGAAAACAATAAAATTGTTCCGCTTTGAAGCCAATTGAGATTGCGAGTGTGTTAGGCAATAGCGACGCTAGTCTCACCTCCGTACATTTTACAGACGATTCTCGACTTAATCCCTCCCCCTCCCTCTTCTGTTAGTATTGTTACAGGAGTTTTATTTGAGACTAGCGACCAGCCCTCGCTTCGCTTCGGTTTGTGAGTATGATATAGCCTATAGCCTTTCTCGATAAATGGGCTATCTAACACTGAAATAAATTTCCAAATCGGACCAGTAGTTCCTGACATTAGCGCGTTCAAGCAAACAAACAAACAAACAAACTCTTCAGCTTTATAATATTAGTACAGTATAGATTAATATAGATTGAAAATGTACCACAAATTGTGGTCATCCTACCAGATAATTAGCGTAAAAGAACATATTTCACTCTTTTTTAAACTAAATTATGTATATTTTTTTCAAAAATTAATGGTAATTTCATATTTTTCGAGATTTTATCTGTAGCAGAAATGCTATGTGATTGGCTTGCAGTTTTGATTACTTGCTGGTGATGTCACTCGCAAGTTATCACAGATCATAAAGGTCTCTTCACATGATTGTTTATTGTTTATTTCCGTGTGACGTCACACTTGTCATAATGGTCAGCAGCGCCATAATAGAAACAGCGTTCTTAGTGCTGGTTTGAAAATTTAAATTTAAACATAGATTTTTATTGATAATACAGTGGAATCCTAAGGAAATATCAATGTAGTGTACTTGTTATGTAATTTTTTCAAGTCATTTCCTAGCATTGCCCTCTCCCATGCCCTTTGAGTGACCTTGACCTTTATTGAAGCCCGTCGTTAGCGCCCACGTCTCAAATTTATGTGCATGCATATTAATCCGAACGCTGCAAAATCCAACTGCAAATTAGCGTGCGGTTTTCAATGCAGTTGTGACGCATACACAATGCAATGCATCCTACATGCGCTTCGGAGCAAAATGCACAAAACGCAATATGTACACTAATATACGCAAAATGTAACCAATTGCAAAATCTTCAGTAGGCTTTGTACACAAGGCATCACAGGTCCTATTTACGACTTGTGTGTTTGTTTGTCTTCTGCGTGCCATTAATAAGATACAACCTTGTCGCAGAAACCCATTAAATAATTTAGACGTTATTCATACCTCGTGACTTGATGCTGTTACGACAGGGTTCTATAGCAGCTATACAATAAAAGTGGCTGACGTTATCTCTTAAGCTACAAATGGGTGGATCATCTTTTTGTTGCTGTTATTGTGTCCCGTAAGCCAGAAGACAACAATGATAGAGTTTCTTTGAAAAATGGTTATAATATACACTACTAATACGCTTGAAAGAAAACCCATATGAGAATGAGCTTGTAATTGCCGCAAAACCTGATGTTTGCTGCATTTATATACTTTAAAATCGTGGTTTTAAAAAGTGACCTAGGAGACGTCACCATGGCAACGAGGTGCAAAGAAAATGTGATTGACCCAAATGCATTACCAACCCAAGCACCAAGATGGATGCTTTAAGTCAATTTAACTACTGTCTTACCCGACAAGGAGGCAACACGTGGACACTGCTTGGGAATAGGATTAGTGAAACTGGATATAGCGATCCGGACGGATTAGAATCCACCACCCACAAAGCCTTGCTACAAGTACTTGTACAGGGTTATATAACATAGCTATGCAAGGCTTATTCAACTCGGTAAAGCCATTTCGTTTTTGATCTATTATCATCAGCCATTACTGTCAAGTATATAAGTGCAATCGTAACGTTGACAATATTGTAACATGTCAAAGGCAATGTAGTTTTACCCAGTAATTAGTTTCTGTTATAAACACAGCACGGCAGTCGTCATCTACTTTTCAAGACGATTCTAACAAGTCCTAACACGACGGGTTTATCATATCGTTCATTGAATACAAAACGGACACAATCCGAAATGAGTCAGTGTTGCATTTTAAAATAAAAAGCTGTTGTAATACGATTTTTAATGTAAAAGCAAATTATTTTGAAATGTGACCGTTTTGTATTCAATGAGCGATGTGTAATTTAGGAGTTTCTATGGCCACCATTAGGCCCGTATTAATAAACTCATCTTGGCTGAAATGCGCGTCACAAGATACGTCAAAGTAAACGTCAAACCATAGAATGCTGACATTTTTGACGCATCTTGAGACGAGCATTAGAGTTCAGATTAGTTTATTAATACGGACCTAAGTCTCCATTAGACCAGCTCAATGGTATTATATTATTGTATTGTCGTCAAAACCAAAGGCGCATGCAAATTTTCAGCTTCATTCCGAAACTGGAAAGTGGGTCAAATTTAACTTGCAAGATTTGACCCTTACATACATACATACATTACAAGTTAAATAAAAGCTTTTAAATGAGGCCCTTACCACAATGCACTACGCTAACAAGCGTTTCCATTCGTTTCGTTTTTAAGCCAATCGCGTCACTGGTAGATCACGTGATACGAAAAGTCACGTGATCTACCAGTGACGCGATTGGCTTTCAAAACCAATGGAATAGAAACGCTAGTTACCGTAACGCATCTTGGCAAGAGCCTCTGTAATTTTAACAGTTTAACATTTTATGTAGAATTTCTTAATATTCGTACCTATTTGACTGCCCAGTTTTTGGTTGGTTTGTTTTTTTTTTTTGGTTGCTGGATTAGAATAGTGCCACTCCAAGTCTTCCCGTGGATGTCGTAAAAGCCGACTAAGGTAATAACGGCGTGTAGTACTGTTAGATGATGGGCTTGCAACCTGTCACTAATACACTGGTAAACATCTTCGCCTAAGTGTGCAAAATGTGGTTACAGAATTATAAAAAAGTTTTTAAAGTTGTTGGAAATTCTGTAGCTCTGCCTACCCCACTCTGGGAATAAAGGCGTGAGTTTATGTGTATGTGTGACTGCCCAGTTGAAAACACTACCAATTTGTTGCAACAAAATAAACAGTTTTGATTCGGTTTCAGAACAAAATTACCCGCCGTTACCGATATCCAATCGGAACCATCCATTTGAATTGCATGAGCATAAGCAATCGTATCAATTTGGATAATTTTGCGGAAAATTCCTCCTTTTTTGTGGATTTGTCTGTTTAAAGTTATCTTTTGACACGAAAATTGTTAAAAGCTGTCAGCTTTTTGGATGACTATTTATTTAAAAAACTACAGAAAAACAGGTGTTATAAGTTTAACGTGTCTGCTCTGTCAGTGGCATCGTAGCTACCAAATGGATTTTTGAAATTTTTACTGCCTTAACCGGGAATCGAACTAATAGAATATGTAATGTAGATAAATGATATGTAACGCGACTTTAGTATTTTATTATATTCCACCAGTTCGATTCTTAGTTAAGGCATACATATTTTCAAAATCCATAAATGCATTTATTGTTTTCATTAATAAAAGTTTGCCTCCTTTTGCGTATGAGTAGATGCCCTCCACGTGGTTTTCCTTTTTAAACATACTATTATACAATGATACTAACATAATAAAAAAACATATATAAAGGCGTATAGTACTGTTAGGCGATGGGCTTACAACCTATCACTAATACACTGGTTAACATCTTAGCCTAAAAGTGCAAAATGTGGTTACAGAATTATTAACAAATTTTTAGAGTTGTTGGTAATTCTGTAGCTCTGCCTACTCTGGGAATAAAGGCGTGAGTTCATGTATGTATGTTATGTACACATAGAAAGCATTCAAGACTCAAAAGACATAGAACTCGGAAAGCAAGTTAAGCTTCCTCACGACATTGACCATTCACCGTTCAATCTAACTCACACCAGCGCATGCAGTCAATCTCGACCAGCATAGAATTTAGTCAGCCACGTTATTCCTTAACGTGAGTGCAATATTCAATTTACCATTATTTCGACATGAAATAATACATGAATGACATACATTTGCGGGTGGTAGGACCTTGTGCAGGGTCCGTCCGGATCGCTATCGCCATCTTATTTATCCATTAACGTACTGCCAAACAGCAGTGTTCGCATTGTTGTGTTCCGGTTTGGGGATAAGACAGCCGGTGAAATGACTAGCATAGAGGCATTCCATCTCAGTCCTAAGGGTTGGCAACGCATTTGCAGACTTAAGATTGCATTGCAGTCTTATGAATGCGAATGTCTATGGGTCACAGTTTCCACTTACCATCAGGTGGCCTGTGTGCTCGTTTGTCTTCACTAAACCATAAAAAAAAGTGAAAACTACAACTACGCTTAAATAAGACTATTGTTTAGCGAGTTTACGACTAGCATTAAAAATTGCAGAAGTTGATTTCTCTATGCCATAAACAACTATTAGATAGGTAAAAACCCCCGATATGCTGACCCCTTCTTTCAGAACTGATATTGCCTAAACTACTAAACCGATTTTCATAAAACTTAGCTTAAAGCCACCGCTGAAATATTATCTTTCAATTAAAAAAAAATGCATCCAAATTGGTCAACGCGTTTAAGAGCTACAGTGCCTAACACACACACAGTGGTCAAACTTTTTGCGTCGGGGGTTTAAAATAGGTCGATTCGTCTTTCAAAGTCGCCGTGAAGATAGCTTAACTAGATAGAATACACTCGGCTAAATGTGTGGGTGGGTATATGAATAGCCCTCGTTACCTATTGAATTGCATTTACTAATAGGTCAAATTATGTGCAGTAGTTGACGGCAATTCCATTCAAATAACTTCGAGTCTGAGCTAGTAGTCATAGAATTTAAATTTGAATGCCTTGATTTGGATCTGGAGTTTGGGCATTTTGAGTGCTGTTTAGGTTAGTATGAGAGCTTTATCGATGTTTTTGTAGTTTCGTGTAAACCCCCCTTCCTTACCCCCTAAATTTAGTCCGATTTTCATATTTTTTGAATAGGCATGTTGTAGTTATTATGGAATTTAGCTCAGCATAAATTATGGTTGCAATTATCACGTGACAAAAGTGAATAAAGCATGCGTCACACTCACACTTATGTACATGTTAAAAAGTGACAGATGTTTTATCGATATTTTGTCACGATTAACGCAGCTATATTATTAGGCCCCCTGTACGTATGCCTTATTTTTTCATCTACAAGATATTTAAAAAGCGTAAAAATCGGACTAGGTTTAAAGGGGGGAAACCTTATAGCATTTTTTATGGAAAATTTTAACTTGACAATCTTAAGATGTGTTCACAATGTTCACATGAAAACTTATTCTAACCACCCGTGGAACAGATCGCCCAGAATTGTGTAAGTTCGTAATCAGGGGGGGATCTTATCTATTGTTAAACTTTAAGGGCACCCAACTTACCCCTTTCTAGGGAGAATTATGTATGTTGTATGTATGTATGTAAACACTTTATTGTACAAAAGAAAAACCATAACAATACAATTAATATAAAAATATGTACAAAGGCGAACTTATCGCTTTAAGGGATCTCTTCCAGCTAACCCTTGAGAGATTGAGATGAGTGAACGGTTGTGCAACGAGTAAACAAGTGTACAAGAAGAAGACCAATAAAACTTATATAATTAAATTTAAAATAAAACTACATTCAAATACCTACATAAATATACATTATTAATAGTTAAATATACATACATAAACTACATTTTACGTATCTAGAGGATAGTTGATATTTAGGAGATAGAGTCAAGCCAGAACTTCTTTAATTTGCCTTTTAGGGAGTCTACCGTTTGTGATTGCCTAATGTCAGTCTAATTATCCTTTTATCAGTGATGTATCAATATGTTGGGGGTCTTGATCAAATGTTTGCTTGGTGATTGGTTAACTGGTTAAGTGGTTAAGTTATCACTTAGACCTGGGTTGAGATTTGCGATGCGTTGGCCTTGCTGGTAGTGACCCTGCCTACGGAGCTAGCGGAGCTAGCGGCCCTTGCTAAGATGCATTACGCTGACTAGCGTTTCTATTCGTTTCGTTTTGAAACCAGTCGTTTCACTGGTAGATCACATGACTTTTTAGGGTTCCGTAGCCGAATGGCAAAAAACGGAACCCTTATGGATTCGTCATGTCTGTCCGTCCGTCCGTCCGTCTGTCCTATACTATGTAAACTTTGTAAGTAGATGTATTCGGTGAACCGCTTTAAGATTTTCATACAAAAATAGAAAAAAAACAATAAATTTTTGGGGTTCCCCATACTTAGAACTGAAACTTAATTTTTTTACCCCATACTATAAGGTCTTCAAAAATGATATAGAGGTTTCTAACGCATTTTACCTTTCATTCAATCAACTCAAATATAATAAAGAATTAAGAAATACATTTATTTAGATGTATAGTGGTACGGAACCCTACATGCGCGAGTCCGACTCGCACTTGGCCGCTTTTTGTATCACGTTATCTACCAGTGACGACATTGGTTTGAAACGAAAAAAAAAGAAACACTAGTTGGTTTAGTGCATTTTGGCTTGAAAATCTCTTTCAAAAGGTTCGACTTAATATAACTTACCTGTAAACCAGCACTTTTGCAAATTGTTAAAGTTTAATCCTACTTTAAAATTTAAATGTTCGTTTGCCAATCCTGCACAAAAGAACCGTAGATCCACAGAGAAGATAGGCCACTGACCGAGCTCGATTCCGAATATAAGCTCGAGTTGAGATAAAATGGTGGCAATAGTGCGATAGTTTTAATGAGTTCGGCTTAAGCCGGGAGCCGACCACCTTTAAAAGACCTCTCAAAGTACAACCCACTAAAAGAATAACCCCTTTGGAAAAAATATATGACTTAGTTATTTGGTAAACTAACCATTGACATAATATAGGGGAAACATAAAGAGCTAAAGCTCAGGGGTGTTATTCTCTCAAAAACGCAGCGGCGAGTTTAGATAGTCCCGTAAGAGCGAACAAAACACATTTTAGCGCGTGCATTTTCAATTAAGCAGCCTTATACGTTCGATCCATCGGCAGAAACCATGCTGCTAAATTGAAAATGCACGCGCTAAAATATGTTTTGTTCACACTGACGGGACTACTTAAACTCGCCGCTTGGACATTCACTCGTTCGTCCGTCCGACCGTCGTTATTGAGAAATCACTACCCTGGGCTTGAGTTAGTATGATGGTCAAACCTCAGATTGATGGAAGAAATTTTTTTTCCAGTGCTAGTGATAAATTAAATATTAAATAGGTTTTATCGACATCATTAAAAAGCATTTTGTTATTTTCATAATGAATAATTAAGTTGATATACCTTTTATTATGTTTTAAACCTTTAGTGTTTATACGTAGAACGCACAGGCGGCCTTATAAGTAGCTGCACTCTTTGGCTACTTGTCACCGTAACGCATTTGACACATTAATGCAGCAGTTCAAACATAACAAACATAGTTTAAAGTGACAAAGTACTAAGGAGTGTTTCGACAGTATTAGAAGACAATGTTAGCTTAATGAATCTTCGCTAGGGCCCCATTTTTTACTAAAATTGAAGTCGTGGAATAAAACACTAAAAAACTTATAATCAGAAGAAATTAAAAAAAAAGGAATTTAGTATAAAAATGTCTGGTTTTTCGAACCAAAGGCTTGCAATTAATATAAGTATATCAATATCTGTCTACAAAAAGATTATAAATATAGATTGTGTTCAACTTACTAACTCGTTTCCTTTAGCTACATAAAATAAACCCACTCTTTATCGAAACGTCACGCCGGACATTGTTATTTTGAACACTTAGCACTTTTCGTGTACGACGTGTTCCTTCTATTTGCCAGGTCAGGAAAGCACGGCGTAATGGCGCCCAACGTGGGGCTGAAGTTCTTTCCTTCTTTCTGCGCGACGTAAAAATGGGTGTTAAGTTAAACGGCTGTGTAGCTGTGTATCTGTTTCATTGAAACTCCTGAACGGATGGACTTGGGCAGTTTTTTTAAAAACAAAACTAATATGACATTTTTAAAGTTTCAATAATAGCTGATTCACGTAACAAACTGCTGAGAAAAATCGTTTAACGTATAGCTATAAAAATAACCAAGATAAGCCAACAAAGATTTGGTCCGTACTCTTTCCAGCGAAATAGAGGAGATTATATGGCCAACGTGTTATATGACGTCACACGGCGTAGCGGATCTCTCTGTCTAATTAGCAATTTAAAATGTTTGTCTCATCCGTATTTCTCGGCTGATTTTAATTTTAATTTCACTTTTAGTGATCTCTTTTACGGTATTTTCATATTTAGTTGAGATATGCGATTAAAAAACTATATGCATGATATTTAATCATGATCGTTTTTATTCATAAAAATTTATTGAGCCATTTAAAAGATGCCATTATATCGAGAATTGTTATCAATAGTATAAAACAAAGTCGCTTCCCTATCCTATGCCTATCTTTAAAATTAGGCAACGGATTTTGATGCGTTTTTTTTTAGTAAGAGTGACTCAAGAAGAAGGTTCTTATGTATAATAAATTGCGTTATTGTGTTACAGGAAACTTATATAAACCGAAGCGAAGCGCGGGCGGGTCGCTAGTTCATTTATAAACAAAACAACTTATTATTTTATTAAGTCTAATATTTTAGTTATCTTAAATTAAACCACTTACTTATCCTTATTCATGTTTTAATTTGAGTCTTGGCAAAGAAAACTAATTAGCGGTGTAAATTATTCTCTAATTACTTTTCTACTGTTTATGTTTTAGCTGTGTTTACGCGAAACTAAAACGTGGAGAACTTGTTAATCATATTATATACAGGTTCTTGTAGTTTCTTAGTAAGTGGAACGCTCTTATTAACTTAATGAAATGGAGTGAATAAAGTTATATGTTTACACTCTTGTGCTTAAACGAATGAGACCGGGGCAAATGTATTTTGCATAATATTTTGGTCCTGAAATTTTAATTCAAAAGCAAATTTTATTGTTTAACACTGGGAATTATATTTTTTAACGATGCTGACGGTAAGTATATAAGGTGCTAACAAATTAGCTACGGATATTTTTACAGCGTATAGTACTCGGTTCTCGGAGTACATTTAAGTATGAAACATCATAGGTTTCCTTATGTTTTTTTGTAGAAAACTAGGAAACAAATGTTCTACGTTAAAACACCCTGTTAATAAGATAATTGAATGAGACCTCTTTAGACATTCTAGAACCTCTTTAAACTATCATTCAAGTGGCCTCTTAGAGTTGATAAATAAAATACTTGACATTTATGAAAAACTACTTTTGACAAACAGTGTTAAACATCTTGACAGGTACATAATAGGGGTGATTATTTTAAAGATTAAGTATAATATATATTTTTTGTCGGTAAATTAGAACAATAAAATTATATACAAAAGTTCCTTAATTACAGTTAAAAGTTAATTGTTTTAATGTAATGTATCATCTTTTAAAATATCCGTGACTAATTTGTTAGCACCTTATATATTTGTCAAAATATGAAACAGATTATCAAATACGTATAAAGAAGTATCTTACACAAATAAAATGTAATTACTCAAAGCTACCTAACTTCACTGGTTGTCTTATCGCCACACCGGAACACAACAATGCTAGCATGTGGGCCGTTCCGGATCCATCCTGTACAAAGCATAGTCACGGTAAAAAAGGTTTGTCACTTTTCGACCCTACTTCAACGCTCTTAACCCTTAATAATATAAAAATGAAAAATTGATTAAGTAGGTACCTAAATGTCCTCTTGCATGTAGTTTTCTCACATCTGTATAGACCGTTCGACGTTCTATATTTGAAAATTGACGTAAATTCCAAATTAATTTTGTATACATCATATACTCATATACTCATATACTCATTTATTCATAATATTATTAGAATATTACATGTCACGTTATATTAATTACAATAATTACATTTAAAGTTAAGGTACAAAATTAATTTATTTATCCGGTACAATATTACAATGTCTTGCTGGTAAATTTACTGAAGAATTCTTTAATGTCGTAAAATGCATTATTAATTAGTAATTTTTCTACATGCAAGAGGTGTTTTAGATAAGTTTTTTACCTATAAAGTCGTAGAAGCGCAACAAGGTAAGTATAATAATTCCCGACGGTATGATTGGGTTGCACAGAGCAGCGCTGCGTACTTTTACCGAAAGTTTTTTCTACATCGTCCAAATTTTATGTCACAGCGAACACTGCCAATATGTTTGGCAACTCCTATATATATTTGCGGCGAGGCGCTAACATATATAATATCACTAAACCGCTCAGAGAGATCAGCCTAATCAGTGGAAAAAAACGCTGTTTGGTGTGTTGTTCGATTGTGTTTTACGAAGATCTTTCCTCACTACAAACGGTAAACGGTAACGGTCTTTTGATGTGTATTGGTATAGTTTTTAACTCGACCGCCAATACTGTCAAGTAAATAAGAGCTATTAAAACGTTCGCAATACGATAACAGGTCAAATATGTACAATATTGTGTTCAACTTTGCTTATGAAATTATATTTTTTGTGAAGTGTTGGCGGCCATTTTTACAAGGCTTTATTTAGTTTCGGCAAAATAGATGTCGATATTAAATTCATGTTTGTTTCCTTATCAAGGTTAAACAGACGACTTGATTTCGAGGTGCCGTTCGATTTTCTTTACCGTGGCCTTGCGTGGATCCTCCTCTTGAAGAAAAATCCGAATTTTAAAACTTCTTCATCTGTATGATTAGTTCCAAAAATATACAAACTTCGAATAAATCGTAATAATAAAACATCAAATGCGTGGTAATGTCAGTTATATTTAATTTAATATTATAAATGTTTTATTAATGAAAAAAAATGTTTTTACTTCAAATTCTCTATTAATGATGCAATAATATTAGTGGAAAGGTAAATCAAGACGGCTAAATGGTTTACTCAACATAATAAGCTGATCGCTACCTAGAGGTATAGTTACATAACTATGCACATTTTTTAAATCGTTAACACCGCACTGTTTATCTCATACTTTTAATGGAACAGTAATTCAGTGGATTTTTACGGACACGCAAAATCAAAACTAAAGTTAACGTAACACGCAATGACATTTAACGAATATTAAAGTATAAGGCTTCGCGTCCGCCATCGCATCTTCTGAGAATAAGATAAATAGGTAGGATAGGGTAGTATTTTCTTTTGAAATAGGATGAAATATTAAAAAAAACAGAAAGTACTAACGTTTATTTCAGTTTAGAATAATGGTCAGAATTATTTATGAAAGTTTTGTAAACGTCCTCATTTACACCATGTAATATTAACAAAAAAACAATAAGTTATAAAACCAGCTGCGTTTTTTCCTAAATAAACTTCATCCCTCTCTGTCTGTGACACCGCACAGTTTTTACAGCTCTTCACACTCTTTTACGGCCAGCAGTTGGGCTATAAATTCAAAATGGCTGGCGTAACTTGAGCTTCCTCTCCCCCTTTTGCAGTAAAAACGCCAACTACCCATATGAAAGAGTATGGGAATCGATAGGTCAAGCTAAATTGGTCTGTAGATGTGATTGAAAAGCAATATCAAGATGGTGCTAATACTGATAACGTTGAGATAAGGCTTTTGTTTCGTTTGGGAAACCACTTTTCAATTAGTAAATGGTTTGAAATGGATTGATGTAGCGTAACGGACATTTGAAAATTGTACATTAACCAAGCGAGCTGGATTTACCGATTGGTTTATTTGGTAATGGTGATTGGTTTCTAGGTTCCTTTTAAAATAACAGTTTTTTCCATAATCATCATTCTTGTATCAGCCGAAATTTATGTCACAGGCACTGCTGCAATGTTATTCTCTACCTCAACTAAAACCTCTTAATAACTCGACAGAGAAATTATTACACGGCGAGTTAAAGTTGTCCCGCCAGAGCGTACAAAAAAACGTCTTCAGTGGTGCATTCTTAACTAGGTAGCATTTAAGCTCTTATCTTATCTAATCTTACAAATACACTTCGACCCCTTTAAAAAAAAACTGTACCCTTTTACACCAGCTGTTCAAATGTGCAGGTTGTCTCACGATATTTTTCCTTCACCATAAGAGCATCAATCAATCAATCAATGTGCTTAAGTAAGAAAAACTCAGTGGTGTATGGTAACCGCGGGGGTTCGAACTCGGTACCTTACAATCATGAGTCGACTTTAAAACCACTGAGTCACCAGCTTTAAAGCTCACTCGTATTGAATTGGCTCCCCGATTAAAAGTACGCTGTAGCTCGAGCAGGAAAATTTCAATAAACGTCATGTTGTCGAATCGCTTTTACCGTTCGAAAACGTTTTCTGACTCTATCCGGAGCACTAACCCCTATTCTTCCATTTTATTTACCCCTGCGGGTTATAAGCTCAACGGGTGTATCTGCCTGTGGCACCGTAGCTCTTGTAACAGTGAACCGATTTGGATGCGGTTTTTAGGGTTTCAAAAGGAAAAAACGGAACCTTTATAGCATTACTTTGTTGTCCGTCGGTCTGTCCGTCTTTCTCCAAGAGCTTTTATCTCGGGAATGCGTGGAGGTATCGAGTTGAAATTAAAACCATTATGATCAGGTCTACAAGCGGTGAAATAATCAAAAATTTTAAGTTAGCGTAAAATACGATACGGCCGGTTACCGGAAGACCTATTTTACGTATACTTCATTTTCTTTACATCTTCTTTACTACAAGATCGTCGACCTGTACCATTTTATGTCACTTTAACGTCAAACGTAATGAGTAATATGGATAAAAAATAAAACCATAAATGTATCGTTTATAAATCACTAAATTTAATTTGTTACAGTAAATTGACATATTTTTCCCTATCATAATTGTCAATCGCTACCTTTTAACATTGAGAATCAGTTTATATAAAGAGAATGACCTATCTACATCACAGATGTGAGAGGTGCGTAGTTGTAAACCGATATTTCATCGATACTAAAGCCACATACATTTTTAGTATTATAAACTATGCACGAAATTGAAATAAAATCATGTCCATGTTATACTTTCATCGAAAATTTGGGGTTCTTATCTACTTCATAATTTAAGAAAAAACTATTTATTATACGAAATAGGTACAAACCAATTCAATACAACTAAAATATTAAATGTACTACAGCTAACTTATAAAAAAAGCCCTCATAAAAATCCATTTCATAACCACTACAAATAGATTGCAATTTTAAATTCAAACGTCATATTGTACACAAACCGACTGAATTACTTTATTTTCTATACAATCAAGCGGTATACATAAATCACTTCGTTAAACCAACAGAACCGCACAAACAATCGCAGTACAAATTAACTTTCAATTGTTTCGTTTGTAAAAAAAGGAAATGCAAAAATTCCATTAACCGTGGGACAAAAAATCCTAAACGGTGTTTAGCGCATGCTACGGCCCATTAAACGTGCTATTGTGGAGGTTGCCTCAAATTAAGCTGCCACAGGGGTAGGGCATAGTGGGGAGAACAGCGGGCTAGAAGGGGTGGCTTCAATCAGTCTAAAAACATTTTGCATTTATAAGTTAATTTAACTAACTACGAAAAGCATAATGAACGTTTAGCATAAAAACCAATTGTATAATTTTGTCAGGCATACGATCAAATAAAATAATACTAATTTGTTATAAGTAATGACTTTTTTTTGTTTATTATGCGTTTAGAATGAGTTTGTCGCACTTACCCCGTTGACGCTCCTACCCCACCCGGTGCAAGTGAGTCTAAGGGGCAAGTCCGTCAAACCAACAACATATCAAACATATATGGTTTGTCGCAATTACTCCGTTGACGCTCCTACCCCACCAGGTGCAAGTGCGTCTAAGGGGCAAGTCCGTCAAACCAACAACATATCAAATAATATGTAGTTTGTCGTACTTACTCCGTTGACGCTCCTATCCCACCAGGTGCAAGTGCGTCTAAGGGGCAAGTCAGTCAAACCAACAACATATCAAATATATGGTTTGTCGTACTTACTCCGTTGACGCTCTTACCCCACAAAGTACAAGTGCGTCTAAGGAGTAAGTCCTTCAAACCTACAATAACTCCTAAAAAAGTATATATTGTTTGTCGCACTTACTACGTTGACGCTCTTACCTCAACAGGCACAAGTGCGTCTATGGGGCAAGTGCCTCAAACAAACCATATATCAAAAATATATGGTTTGTCGCACTTACCCCGCTGTCGCTCTTACCCCACGAGGTAAAAGTGCGTCTAAGGGGCAAATCCGTCAAACCAACTATATCTCCTAAAGAATAATATGGTTTGTCGCACTTACACCACCTGAACTCCCAGTACCCTTACCATGAGTTAAAATTAATGTACTCGCTAGCGAGTCGAATGCTCTGTCCCTTGCAGACCTCGCAGTATTGTTATAGAGTGCGAGGGACAGAGCGTTCGACTCGCTATCGAGTACGGCAATTGTGACTCATGGTAAGGGTACAGATCCGCTATCGCTTCCTTACTGTGGCACGTCCCTTAGCAAAGTCGGTACTATCAGTGCACAAAATGAGTACGACACCGCAATAATAAATTCAGCCGGGACTTTATTGCTTCTGCTGATAACTGCCTTTTGAGAAATCGATACATTTTGTGGAGAGCAATTTGCAACGTCTAGTCTTTTAGACATTTCGCTTGTTTGTTGCAAGGTTTATGAATAGATTCGCAACGTGAACAAAATCAAAATGCGCGTATGTTTTTGCTGTTTACATTGTTTCTTTCTGATCACCAATGGAACACGAGAATTTCGAAAATAAGTGACGTTAAGTTCTCGTTTAAACTTTAATAGCGATTGAAATCAGCGCCTCTGGGCGGAATTTAGTATTAGCACGTTGACTTTCGTGTCGTCATCGAGTAAAGTATGCGTAAAATAATTAATAGAAACATGAGCCGGTTTGAAGGGTTCATGTTATGGATGGAATCCATCTTAGTCTTCAGGGCTAGCAACGGATTTGCAAACTTGGAGCCGTATTAATAAACTAATCTCAATTCTAATGCTTGTCTCGAGATGCGTCAAAAATGACAGCTTTCTATAGCTTGACGTTTACTTTGACGTATCTTGTGACGCGCATCTCAGCCAAGATGAGTTTATTGATACGGGCCTTAGAGCCGTATTAATAAACTTATCAGTCTCAATCGGTATCTTTTGTTTAATCGAAATACCTTTCAACAAAATGTAATATTACTTTGCAGAATTTTTATAACCTAACCTACGTAATTAATGTTTAAGATGTCCTGAACGCATCATGGTTCCAGCCGAAAATAGCGTTCGATTTAATTAAATTCGATGAAATGATACAATCGATGAAGTGAAATTCGATAAGCTTGTGGGTTACCCGTATCAATATAATTATGTCAAATGCAACGTAGTAAACTGTATTTTTTGACGTGTGCATCTTACACCAAAATTTGTTATTAATAACGACCTTTAGGATTGCATTGTTCAGATTGCAATTATGTATATGGGTCTTAATTCCTACTAACCACCAGGTGGCCTGTATGCCAGTTTTTTTTTTATGGCATAGAGAAGACAAACGAGCACACAGGCCACCTGACGGTAAGTGGAAAATGTGGCCCGTAGACATTCGCATTCACAAGACTGCAATGCAATCCTAAGACTGCAAATGCGTTGCCAACCCTGAGGACTAAGATGGAATTCCTCTATGCTAGTGATTTCACCGGCTGTCTTATCCCCAAACCGGATCACAACATTGCGAACACTGCTGTTTGGCGGTAGGTTAATGGATAAGATGGTGGTAGCGATCCGGATGGACCCTGGACAAGGTCCTACTACCGGTTTGTGTGTAATCCCATAACAAAAAAAATTACCTTTTTCTTTGCTTGTAATGTAATTTCTAGTAATTTAAACAGTATGCTCTAGTGTAGGTCTGTATGTAGTATTTCCGGCAATATCAATAATATTGTAATGGAAGCCGCGTGTTTGTATGACTCGAGTTCCATACATTATACACTCATACATAATGTATCCAGGCCGTCCTGATTTCGAATCCCTGGCGATTCTCGAAGTCGTGTTTCGTTTAGGCAAACGTTCCCTTTACTTGTACCTTTATTATGTTTATAGATAACTAGCTGTTCCCGTGTCCACTTCGTTGGGCAAAACATTTTTTTTGAGTTAATAATTTTCCCGCTAAATCCCGTTCCCGTGGGAATTTCGGGAATTCCTTTCTTAGTGCACATCTACGGTACCTAAGCCCTTCCAAATTTCAAGTGCCTACGTTTAGCCGTTTAGGCTGTGCGTTGATATGTCAGTCAGTCAGTCAGTTTCTCCTTTTATATATTTAGATAGATAAGTTTATTTAAGTAACTAAGGCATGGATACGATGCAAAACGCTTATGATAGCAATTTTCGATAACGCAAATTAAATTTAGACAAATTGACGTTTGCGACGATCTATGGCGTCGGCCGTTTATGTCAGCTGAGCTGTCAGTTACCGAAAATCGGGAACATTTGCATTATTTTGCGTTATTAGACCCCTAATAGGTATTTCGTTAACTTTATACATTAATAGAGTATATTTTGGTTTAGGAGTATGGGTTTTTTAAAGTAACTAATATATCAAGTCCACTTTACTTAACATCTATATCACACGCCTGAATTTTAAACCGAACTAACTTGATGTGAGTTTTCTGTGATATCCGCTCATAGAATTTATTTATTACTAGCGGTTCGCCCTCGCTTCGCTTCGGTTTGTGTGAGTTTTCTGTAACACCCGTACGTAAAACAGAATTTATTATACATAAAATCCTTCCTCTTGAATCACTCTATCTATCAAATTCATTTTCGTTTTAAAGATCTAAGCATACAATAGGTACAGACAGACAGCGGGAAGCGACTTTGTTTTACACTATGTATGTAGTAGTGATGTAGGTTTTAAAACCTTCCGTGAAAAAATATCTAACTGATGGTGATAACCGCATCACAATCCGTCCGCGTCGTTTAGGAGGAGAAACCGGATATACAGACAGAGAAAAATAAACACAGACGTGGATAGTGACCTTGTTTAATGCTTGGTAAAGACAATTATCAACCAATCACCTCGCTTTTGCCGATCTGCTTCGTCGACGAAATCTCCGATCAAATTCAATACACACTGAAATGTTTTCAACATGCTTTGAGGATCCAGCTCAAGAAAGCTTATTAATAATTCTTCGACGAATTCAGCGGTGAGTTGTAAAAGAGAATAATATCCTGAGGCCATGATTACTTTACTTTATATTGACTACATTTTTTCGCAACCATATTTTTTTCAGGGTTTTGAAGTTTTAATTAGTAAGAGATAAAAAATAAAATTAATCTTGAAAAAACAGACGCATAAAAAAAGTTTCAAAGTGTTTTAATAACACTTGATATAGTCTACGAACTTTAAAATCCTAAAAAGCTCCCACATTAAAAAGTTTCAAGTGAATTTACAGTCGGATCCTCTCGTCCATTTTATGACAATCCTTCAAACTATTGTTATGGTAATATGGATCGTTTTCGAACTTGGAGGGTCGTTGAAAAACTTCCAAAGCTCTCTGAAAGCTGTTTATTGGAGATATGAATAATATGGTGTGGTCACGAGAGGTTTGATATTCATGGCATTATTGTGAACTTTCAAAGTCATTTGATTGTATTAATTTAAGTTATCACGTTAAAGTTTAAAAGCATTTTACAGTTACAAAAGTATTAAACAAACATTTTAGCTCCCAAACGGATGGATGGATTTGATGCGGTTTTTTTATAGTAAGTTAAGGCGTTTCTTAGCTAGGTTTGATTAAAATTTGCGGTGTAGTAAGAGTTGTCAACTGTTCAATTAATTCGGGGGTTTTCAAATATTTATTTAAAAATACAACGATGACCGCTTTAAAGATTTAAAATAGGGTTTGCCAATCTATATAAAATCGGTATCCAAAATCCTAACACTCCTATTCAAAGCTATGTGAAGATAAAAGAAAAGAACATGACGAATCATGTCCGTTAACATTACGCATAAGTTTAACAATGGCTATAAATTTCCAATACGACCTTTCAGAACTTTAAATCTCCTCTATAATGACACAAAAATCTGTAATCAGCGTTTCTTTGATTGTTATCCTGAAAGAAATGTCTCGTCCATTGAAAGGATCCTTACAAATGCCATTATGTTAAAATGAAGAGACGTTTGTGCGATTCAGTTTAAAGCAAAATTGATTCTTAGGTGATATTGTTACGGTTGTTTTTCTATTACAGGTATTGTAATAGATGTTATCTTCTTCCCAGGATAGAATAGCTTTTGTTGCAAATACGCAGGGTTAATACGTTTACTGCCAAGAACTCAATATAAGCTTTACTTTGTATGAAAATTGGAAAGCTTGGCACAGGACCAACACGCTAGATCAATGAAATTGGTCACGGTCTATGTTAATTTATATGTACAGTGACTTGTTATTATCATGCTGTTTTTTTAAATAATGTTAGTACGAGTATTTTGTAATAATTTTGAATTTTACGAGAGAATCTTATCAAGAGAAGATGTTATTTGACAAAGAACAACCGAAAGGTCACTTTAAAGGCAAATATTAATTAATATAAAAGCTAAGGAGTATAAAAAATGGAGTGGTAAAGGACGTGTAATGAGGAGGGATGAAGAAAATATAAATAGAGTGATGAATATGTATGTGGATGGATATTTTCTTTGTTACTTAAATCGATGACATGCTTTCTAAGAATAGATCTTCGTATGTCTTATAGTTGTCAGACTTTCCCATACTAACCGATTTAAATATTAAACTCTGTATTTTAACCTTTAAAGACTCAATAGTCCGTACCTAATAAAAACAACTTTCATCCGGACAGACAGACTAGTTTAGTTAGTATAAGCGTAAGCGTAAGACACACATGTTTAAAAATGGTGACACCAGGTCTTGTACGAATAGGCGCTCATGACATATCTCCCTTGTTTCTGTGATCAGGGGGGCTATTATGTAATAGCAATGCAGTTCTGTTTACACTGAGAGAAAACGATAGAGATTTTTAGCTGCTATAGCTCTGTCCTTTACGCTCGCCGTAAAATGAAATGCATAGGTGAGTCATAATAACCCCCCTGAGGTCCATACTTACTACAATTTTACGCTCTATTTGTGTGTTACTTGTTTGTTTTTGCTTCTTCACGTTTCAACGACTAAATTATTTTTTTATTATAATTTTTTTTTTTTTATTTAATTTTATCTAGAGATAGTTAAAAGCCCTAAAACAGACATCGATACTTTTCTTTTGGACAATTGGGATTGTTCATATTTTTACAATTACTCCAATTAAAAAACCATTTCGAGGAATAGGGATTTAAATCCGTTTTGCATTATTAAGTTCTTGAAATATTTATTTATTTTGGATATTTTGGCGAAAGTATAATATTTAACCTTTGTTTTTGGCTTGAAGCCGTCATAGGTGTATCTTACGGGTTAGGCGAAAACAGTTTGAAATAGTATGTTTTAATACACTATTACAATCACTTTTTTTCATTAGATATCATTTAATTGTTGTAATTTATTAGAAAATGCCATACTAAATTTAAAATAATCATGTCATCCATAAAATGTCTGCTAAACAAATAAAGATAGGTATTAAAACAAAACTATTGGGTCAAATACAAAATTAATGAAATTGATGTCATAAAATGTTCTATTCTTTCGAATGAGAAAGTAAAATCCGTGAGTAATTTTTTGGTCAATTCCAGTTTCCGTGGAAATATCTAATAACGACCTCGGACAGAGTCGCGGGCAAAACTTAGTTCCCATAAACACATAAGATTGCTCAATGTTACATTATCATACTATAGGGCCTCTGTCCATTACATTACGTCGCTTGAGGGTTCCGCATACAGCGGCGAAGCGCCCAATATTTGTCTTTCGGATGTATTAAATCCTACTCAGATGCTTTCAGATCTTGCATGCGATTGTTTGGGTTAGCTAAAGACTAGATTTGCTTGAATTGTGAATCGCCGGACGAATAACAAGAGATATGGGGTTTTTACGAATACGTCGTCTTTGGCAGGTATACGGCCCGCATGATGGATAACCGTACCGCATCCTATACTACACGCATCGGTGTGTAACTTTTGTTAGAAAGATAACGAATCTGTGTACCGTTATAAAAATGAATACCTATTTTTCTTGGTCACGCTATTACTCGAGAATGGCTCGATAGATTTGAAATTTGTTTTTTTTGTTGTGTGCGTTATTATCACGACAAGGGTGGTATGAAAAAAAAAGAGGAAAATAATACCCGGGCGGAGCCGGGCACGGACAGCTAGTTGATCAATAAAATATAGTTGTTTTTGATTTTGGACGGAGTTCGTCAGTTTCTGTATACACAAAACAAAGTAAAGTATTTACCTCTTTATTTAAATGTAGTACCTAGTTACGAGTCTCTCATAATGAAGTATGTTTTTACTTGTAAAGTAATTACTTTACCTCGCCTTAAGTCCCTAGCAAAGGTTGTCTAGAGGATATCGCTATTTTAAACCTGAATATTATTAAATTGAACAGTTTCATGTTCTGTTTTCGAGGTTCTTTAACAAATATAAAAAAAACGCATTACGTTCGGGAGCGATGACGAAACAGAAACACAGATACGCATATAGGTACACAGATATACATACACAGATATATAACGGCAACCAATAATTTTATCGAATTTGACTTCATCGATTGCATCATTTCATCGAACACTATTATCAGCAGAAACCACGATGTTAAACATTTATAACGTAGTTAGGTTAGGTGAGACGTGTGACGACCAAAAAAAACTCAAGCGGCGAGAAATGACTTTCTATGAAATTTAAATTTTGCGTAATGACGTTCGATGAAAGGTGTTTCGATAAAATAATAGGTACCCAAATACTAGTATGCGTAATACTCGTACTAGTATGTGGGGAAAGGAATAACACCCCTCTTTTAGCGTCGGGGCTTTAAAAAGCCTGTAAAAAGCGGCAAATCTCCCTAAAGGATTGAAAATAACTTTATGAGTCGAAGAGTAATTTTGTGGGAAAGGGAACGAATTTGGGTATTAGTGGGGAATTAGAGGCTGGCAATACAAAGATAGCGAGGTGCCGAGGAATTGATAAAACTTTTGGATATGGCAAACTTTTTAAGGCTTGACCAGGGGTATTATTCTGTCAAGAACAACGGACGGGCGGACGAACGAGTGAAATCGCAGCGGCGAGTTTAGGTAGTCCCGTCAAAGCGAACAAAACACATTTTTGCGCGTGCATTTTCAATTAAGCAGCATTATACGTTCGATCCATCGGCAGAAACCATGCTGCTAAATTCAAAATGCACGCGCTAAAATATGTTTTGTGCGCACTGACTGAACTATTTAAACTCGCCGCTTGGTCATTCACTCCTTCATCCGTTGAGAGAATCAATCCCCTGCACTCTTAATGTTACTATACCTACTTGTAAATAAGAGCAATTTCGATGCAGTTGTCGATATTGGAACATTGATCTATCTATCGATCACCGATTTTTACCAATATAATTATAAGACCCATTTATCTTGTCGTAGTGATGTCGCAGTTTTGAAGGGATTGAATGTTGATGTATTTTATCGACCGTCTCTTTATCGATGAGTCTAGTTTATATTATTCAACAATGCAATTGTTTTTTTACCTTTTAAATCTCTGCCCAATGTAAGTAACTAAAAGTTCTTGATTAAAAATAAGTAGATAACCTAAATTAATCTAAAGTAAATTACAATTATTGTGGAAAAATAACGATAATTAGTTTTAACTAACGAACACCCACGGCTTTTATTTATTCCGTTATTTTTTATCTTGTTTTAGTAATGATTTTCTCGTATGGACATTTAGATAGTCAATAAGATTAAAATTCAATCCCTGCGAAAAAAACGAAATCAGTGCGACAAGATAACGGGTTCTAGTAATTATAATATAGGGAAGCAGGGGTAATACCAGTCACCGGGTAATGGCGGTCACCTCAATAACTTGATAAAACTAGTGCGTGTAATGGCGGCGTGCGGGTGGAAGGGAGCGGGGAGTGACGCTTGAGCCAGTGGCGACCGGCCCCACCAGTCCGCTCGAAGAACGTGAGAGTGACAGTTGTGTGTTTGTTTGGAGCTAATTCGATCTTATTTTTCACTGGATGTTTTTGTCGGTAAGTTTTCATATTACACATTTATATATTGTATTCCTCGTTATTCTTATTGTTAAACAACTAAAGGTAAAGCTCAAGTTGATATTATTGCACAATCTTACGAGTATAATTTTAATTTTAAATTTTAATACGAAACGGCCGTTAGGGGTAATAGTGCTCGGATGAACGCCATTTCCCCTGAGTGAACGCCATTACCCACTTACTTTTTTCTTACAGAAATGCCAAGAAATCGTCAGAGAACCACCATGCTACCATACTAACATCAACACTATTAAAAGCTGTCTTAGAAGAAAAAGAAAACAAAAAGAATAAGAAGAAGAGTGCTCCAACTAAGAGAGGTCTTAGGAACAAAAAACAGGATTCTAACACATCAACAGTAACAGTTTTGAAAAATAAGAATAGCAATAAAAAAGGCAAGAATTGTGAAACTCAGAGAGCAGCAAAAGGAAAGAAAGACAGTGGAAAAAGCTACAGACGTAAAGTTTTACAAGAAACTTCATCAGAGTCTGATAGTGAGTCAAATTCCGTTATTTGCAACGACAACAGTGATGATGACATGGATGATGAAGGCAACAACGATAACATGTGTAATCTATGCAGGGAATTTGGGCGAAATAATGAGATATGGTACCGCTGTACCGTATGCGGGCTATGGAGCCATGCTATGTGCTCAGGGTGGGATTCGGCAGAGGGGTACATATGCGACTTATGTTCCTAAAGTTAAAGTAATATTTATATGTTGATTGTACCAAAAAAATACCGCTTTACTATGTATAATTTATGCTTTAATTAGACAAGCAATGTTAATTTAGTTGTTAAGGGCTGATCTCATGTTATTAATCAACAAAAGTTGATCTCAATTATACTATTTGGGCTTATGTCGGTTTGAGCGTTATAACCCCATTGCCCGAACGGTATTACCCATAGCTGAGGGTAATGACGTTCAAAAGTGTTTTTTTTTTTAGATTTTACTGCTCCTTATCTAGGAGTTATAACAATGTTTCGTGTTCAATTTCTAATGACTGATTAGTTACACTTATGTTATGTTTGATTTTCTCCTAATAAAAATTGATATAAGCAAAAATATGGACATTTTACTTTAAGTGAACGCAATTCCCCCTGCTTCCCCTACATACCGCATCTAATAAATTTTATACTCCTCTTCAATTTTCTTATCTAGCGCGCCAAAAGTGTGAAGTTTCGGAGTTTGTTCGCGGACCAACCAGCGGAAATTTGGCTGGTTTTTAAATAATTTCTGTCATTTCAAATGAAGACAATACAAAGAGTTATTAGGTACAGCGCGATTGCTCTTAAAAAGTAAAGTTATATTATGGTTTATGTATTATAAGGGGGGGGGACAATCTCACCAATTAACCTAGTCCCAAACTAAGCTCTAGGCTTGTACTATGGGTACTAGACAACGATATAAATACTTATATAGAGAAATATATACTTTGATACACAGAAAACATCCATAACTCAAGAACAAGTATTCGCGCTCATCACACAAAAATCTGCCCTTACCGGGATTCGAACCTAGGACCACTAGCTCTGTAGGTCACTACCCACTAGGCCAGCGCGTCGTCACAATTATGTGTAACTACACATGGTGGTTACTAATTACCTAGTGTAGGGCCATGGGTACTAGACAACGATTAATATTATTATGCTTGTTAAGGGAATATTTAAATAAAGGTCAATAGAAAAATCAAAGAGAGATAAATATAACTTTATATTTTCGCGTTAAATTTGCTTAACTATAAACAGTTCGAACATGCCAAATATTTATCGAGACCCAAATACTGTGAAGCAATAACATTTTACTGAATTTCTTGGAAATAACTCCTATAATGACTACCGCGGGGCCAATTATTTTCGACTTTAAGGCCTTTGTAATTAGACTACACCTCGAAAATAAACTTAAGTTTTTATTGAATGTTAATTGTTACTAATTGGGACGAATAGGGACTCATGGAGATTAAAAGGAATATGAATAATGAAAAAATATGATGATGATGATGAGTAAATGTTAAAAAATCCTTTTAAAATAGAGAATGACCATATTTTCAATAAAAAAAATATTTACAAACTAAACTTGTTGTGTTCCGGTTTGGGGATAAGATAGCCGGTGAAATGACTAGCATAGAGGCATACCATCTTAGTCCTCAGGGTTGGCAACGCATTTGCAGTCTTAGGATTGCATTGCAGTCTTGTGAATGCGAATGTCTATGGGTCACAGTTTCCACTTACCATCAGGTGGCCTGTGTGCTCGTTTGTCTTCTCTATGCCATAAAAAAAAAAAAAAAAAAAAACTTGGAGCGATCACTAGTATATGCAAAAAGCATCGATAATTTAGTTTATCGATATAGGCAATCCCTAGCTATTATTAAATTTTCCTAGGTCTGTCTTTGTCTATTGGTGTGTCTTCTGAGTAGTGTTGTGTGTCTTCATCTAAATGTTTCAAAAAAAATAGGTTAAGAAAATGCCTATTCAATCAAAACAACGTAAACGCAAATGACGCATTTATAACTGTTTCTGCAAACGAATGCAAGCGCCAGCGATAGCGTGTGAGAAATCGCACGCTTCACATTAAAAACTATAAGTTTACGTCCAAAACCATGCAAAACTTTACCCTAACATCCACATAGAGAGTTCAAAATCAGAAATAAACAGATAGTGAGATGCGTCGTTGTCTTTTAAAGCGCGGGAAATGCTCAGCTTTCCCGGCTTTATTCTGTTAAAATGCGCCTTCCGCGAAAAAGCACATGCGTGCAATAAAACTAATACACTGGAAGAAAAAATTTGGTCGCATATATTGAAAACGCGTATGGGGTACTCATGAATTAAAATATTGGGTCCTTAGCTATGAAATTGGCGTTTATTATCGTACTTTATTAGGTACGTACGGAATATAATACTTGACGCATATTCATTCATGCGTAAGTGAAATGGGAATACATTATTGAATGAAGGTGCATCAAGTTTAGGCAAATAAGCTTACCTATTTCCGATCACTGGTGATCACCCTTGTTGGTGCATAAGATGCGTTAAAAATGTGACGCAGTGAATGCGTCACTAAGGAAACGTTGCGTCAGCTCATTTTAAGCTTCGTTGAGGTCAATCCTTACATCCCTTGAACATCTTACATGGGTTCTTTCGGATATACTTCGAGAATTTTTGGATATTTCGTACAAGTGTGATCAGCACAGGCTACGTTTTTTTTTTTGGAAAAGTCTTACTTGGTGCCTTCACGCCTTCATTCTCAGAATGAGGTAAGCAGAGCTACAGAATTACTAACAACTCAAAACACTTGTAAATTCTGTAAGCACATTTTGAACAAACAGATTAAAATGTTTACCATGTAAATATTTATTAGTAACCCGTTGCAAGCCCATCGCCTAACAATACTACAACCCTTTATTCCCTTAGGGTGATGACACATCTATCAGCACCGATTCGCATTTCGTCTATGGAAAATAGTTACTTTGTATCAAGATGCGTACGCATCAATTCTGCTTTCGCATGCGTACGCATCTTCATACAAAACAGCCTTATTATATAGAGAAAATGCGAATCGGTGCTGATAGATGTGTCATCAGCCTTAGTCGCCTCTTACGACTTCCACGGAAAGACATGGAGTGGCACTATTCTAAGCCGGCTACTGCTCGGCAATACGTATCACGCGTTTATGAATAAGGGACACTTGGACTAATAATACATACTCGAGTTAGTAAACGTCAAATTCATATTATGCAAACTGTCATTTTAACTCGAGTTAGTGTCTTAACACAGTGTTATTTTTAAGGTGCAAGTGGCCCTAACTCGAGTTAAAGACAGTTTTCGTATGAATCTAACGTTCAGTAACACAAGAAAGTGTCTCAACCCAGTGTTAAATTTTTCGTGCAAGTGTCAGAGGTTTTAACTAGAGTTAACTTTTTGGTTCGAACCTACTCGTAAATCTTTAAATATATTAGCAGGAAGCAGGAGCAGAAATCAACTCTTACCTTTAAATTTAACTTATTTTTACAAAAACTGCTACAATTTTTATCATATTATTCCCGCGTAGAGACTATTTACCTAGTCCTTGTACCCAACAGGGACACATACAGGCTGATTATTTTTTATAAAAGTCTATAAACTCTAAAGTTAACCGAATAACACCCCTTAGCTGCCATAAAGATTTTTTCACTAAACTCATACCCTGGTTATAAGGAAGGAGATGTAAAATCTGGAGCAGGATCGTAAAAAAATGTTATATCCGCTCCTTTGTGTCATAATGCAGTCGTAAATAATCACATGACGGCTTTACGATTTTTGAATGTAAATTTTGCAATCGGGAAAATTGGGTAGCGGATTACTTTACACGTTTAACAGATAACAAATCTGGATTCGGGAACGCGTTTCTTTCAAGGAAAAGGTCAAACATCCGGTCTTAACTTTATCATTATCACTGTTCGGGGAAATTCTTTACACAGAAATCATTAGCGAAATTCCAGAAATATGTTTAGGTATGTATGTATACCTATACAGTAAAGGAAATTGATTCATAGACCATTTTGGACTTTGTCAAAGTGATACTATAAAGTAAATTATACGAAGTCTCTTACGTTTTAATTTACCAAAATGTCCAAAATTAGTCCAAAATGGTCTAGGTATCACTTTCCTTTACTTAGTTGTACAAAAGAAAAACAAGAAAAATATAATTTATATTAAAATATGTACAGAGGCGAACTTATCCCTTTAAACGAATTCATCCAGCTAACCCTTGAGATGTTAACAAGAGTGAAAGGTTGTGCATCGAGTAAGCAGGTTTCTAAATGTATTTAGAAGAACATAACACTAAGCCATATCTATAAACTGAACGCGTTAATCTCAGGACCAACTGGTCTGATTTGAAAAAATATTTAAGTGTTAGATAGCCGTGTGGTTGCCGGATTAGAATAGTACCACTCCAAGTCTTCCCGTGGATGTCGTAAAAGCCGATTAAGGTAATAAAGGCGTGTAGTACTGTTAGGCGATGGGCTTGCATCCTGTCATTAATACACTGGTAAACATCTTAGCCTAAGTGTGCAAAATGTGGTTACAGAATTATCAAAAAGCTATTATAGTTGTTGGAAATTCTGTAGCTCTGCCTACCCCACTCTGGGAATAAAGGCGTGAGATTATGTATGTATATGTATGTGTATGACATGTGTTAGATAGCCCATTTATCGAGGAAGGTATACGCTATACTCACATGAACCGAAGCAAAGCCAGCGCTAGTTTAGTATACTTAGACGTAAGCTATTGTGCGTTCAATCCCTAACCTATAATAACTTTTATTCTTCTGATTCGGAGATACCTTCATTGATTTGAATAGAGTTACGTTACTTTCGAGTCCCACAGAACTGTTAAAATGAGATATTGTTCGATCAGTGCTTCGAGAATACCCAGTGACAAGTGAATCGCAAGTAAGTTGAACTAGATGCCCAAACAACCTTAGAATATCTTTATACATTTTACCAAAACGTAAAGCCACCATGCTTTTTTAGATAACTTAAAGGTTGAAGTCTTCTCTTTGTAAGCAAAAGACTGAACTTATTCTCATTTTCAGGGAACAAATTTTTATTAGTATTATTTCATTATTAACACACATATAAATTTAATAGAAACTTATTTTAGTATCATAGTATCATTGTTATAATTATAATAAAGCAATCGACTGTTTAAACCTGACTTTTAAACAATTTATTTTAAAGCAGTGTTTTGCAAGAAAAACAAACCTCTTTCTTTGTCCGCCATTGTATTTTTATCAGATGGCGCCCAATGCAGACAAATGTAGGCTTATTTACCCGCCGTCACATTGCCCGTGAATTTTTATAACAAGTCACCCTGATGCTTACGGAGCGCGAGGATATTTCATTTGAAATGAAATATTACGTATCATTTACTGGTTTGAAGAATGTTTAGAATTTGAAAAAACAACAGCCTGTAGTTTTTAGTCAGTTAAAAAAAAAAGATGAAAGATGTTTATTCAGTAAGTAGGCCGCACGGGCACTTTTACACGTCAAAAATCTACCAGCGCTTCGCAAGAGACCACTGCTGAGAAGAAGCGCCGCAAGAAACTCAACAGTTAGTCGTTTTTTAAATATACAATTTTAAAACTTAATCTAGCATTATATAAAACAATGAATCTAACATACGATAAGAAATAAATGTATTCACGCGTAGTTGAGCAGGAAAATGTGTCAAAACTCTGAATCTTACTCTCAATCGTAGTCTTTCTTACTAATATTATAATACTCTCTGGGTTCAGTCACCAGCAATAATATTATGATCCAACATTGGGCTCAATAATATCTGACACGTCTTTATTGCGAAAGGTATATGACGACGCGCTGGCCTAGTAGGTAGTGACCCAGCCTACGAAGCTAGCGGTCCTGGATTCGAATCTTCTTCCACATTCATACATCGAGTAATGCACGCACTAATAAATAAGTATAAATATGTGTTAAACATTTGTGAAGATTATTAGATGTTTGTTTGTATTTCAATCACGCATGGACAGTTAAACGGATATGGATAGAAATCGGTACGTACATAAAATAATAATATGACGAATATTATTGTATATTATAATATTATATTTGAATGCAACTTTGTTCATAGGGTATTTTAGTGAGACTAAAGTCATATTTTTTAATTTTATACAATAGAACTACTGGGAAAAAAAAGACCTACCTGTTCAATCTGAAGTACCTTTAAATGATGGAACTGTCAAACAGGGGTTTGTATTTTGTAGTGACCCGTAATTTTTCTATCTTAAGTTTATTTCTACTTTAAAAGTAACAGCCACATTCGCTTAAAGTGATCGTTATCGAAAATCTCTTTGGACCTAACTCCGAATGTTAGAACGATAATTATTTAGAACGAAACGATTTTATTTCAGTTGGTTAACCGAAACGAGGTGTAAAAGAGAAAAGTTACCATTATATGTTTGAAAAAGGCAGAATGTAAAAAATGGGTCGGGATTCCGTGGATAAAAGGTGGATTCAAACCAAAGAAAAGCTTAGAATCATTTAAAAAAAGTATTTATTTATAACTAGCTGTTGCTTGCGAGTCCGTCTGCGTGAATTAATAGGAATCACTAATAATAACAACTTGTCCTAACGCTTCGTTTCTCCGAATTATTGATTAACCTAAACTGATTTTCAGCGTAGTCGGAGCTTTATAAGTTTTCCAACATGTTTTTCAAACACCTTGTTAGGTTATGGTTGTATTATAATTTATAACAACACTTAACAGTTTTAAAATTCAAGCGGAATGGCTTTAGGATAAACAAAATCGCGTACAAAAGATGCATTAGGACAAATGACGATTAGGAATTCTAATATGGACCCGAAAGAATATTCTATTGCATACGTTTATTTGATTCTAATATTTACTATACAATATTTATTAATCGATTAATAAAATGCGTTTGAAATACCCAACGCGTACAATTTTTCTAATTTGATTTATTTGTTGCAGCGCGTCAGGGATGTTTGCGGAGGCGAGCGTGGCCGGCTTCCATGACATTATGCGCAAGAGTCGCGTCGAGTCCCTGGCGCGGCGCGTGCGCGGCAGCGCGAACTCCATCCTGTGGGGCTAGACACGTTGCCATCGTTCACGAACGCTAGCGTTAGGTGATCACTGGCGACATATGTTGTCATTGAAAAATGTATGGGAATGACGTTAGTCACGTGATATCGTTACAACTGACACGCTGAAAACTGATTGTCTAGCCTATTTAATATTGACAGCGCCAAGTGACAGGTGATTACCAAAGTGATCGCCTAACGCTGCGCTCGCGAACGATGGCAACTTGTCTAGCCCCACTGGGTAGTGATTCTATAAACCACGCCGGTCGTGCGGACTGTCGAGTGATATCCAAGCGGCGAGATTAAGTAGTCCCGTCAGTGCGAACAAAACATATTGTAGCGCGTGCATTTTAAATTTAGCAGCACAATAGGTCGGACGTGTAAGGCTGCTTAATTGAAAATGCACGCGCTACAATGTGTTTTGTTCGCACTGACGGGACTACTTAATCTCGCCGCTTGGATATCACTCGACAGCCCGCACGACCGGCGTTGTTTACAGAATCACTACCCTGGCCAGATAGGTTTGATGGTCCTTTTGCCAAGTACTGGAATGATATCCATAGGCCAAGTCGTTCATTGAATACAAAACGGACACAATCCGAAATGAGTCAGTGTTTCATTTTAAAATTAGAAGCGGTTGGAATACGATTTTTAATGAAATAGCAATTTATTTTGGAATGTGTCCGTTTTGCATTCAATGAGCGAAGTAGCCGCACCTTAATTAAATTATAATAATTAAGTTATTTGTAATTAACTATAGTAATGATGTATAGACTCTAACATAGGTTTACGTTTTATTGTTACTAACATAATATGGACATGTCTGAAATAAAAATATTTATTACTATTATTATTATTATCTATAATTGCTCAAATTATAGATCCAAATAGGACCATGCTCAAATACAAAATCTATAAAAAACAAGCTTATTATAATATTTTTGGGTAATTACATAAAAATATTCACGCGAAATGGTAACGACGCCATCATTAATCATACCCCACAATTCTATTCACACGATCCCTTGGGAAATCGGAAACTGGAGGTTTTTCCGCACCCCTACGGTACCCTAATCAGGTTAGCTGGTAGCGATCTAGTTGCTTGCAATTTAAATAATTCAGGCGGGATTGAGAGAACCGCTCCGTTCGAACAGCTTGGCTTAAGGCGTTGCAGGGTTAAGAAAATACGGGTTGAAATATGGAGCCAATCTTGTGCATTCTCCGATGTAGGTAGACGTCGACACCTGCGAGAAATAACATCGTAACTCACTTTTTAACTATATTGAGGTCAAGCAAAATGGATATACGATTTTTTAGCTGGTATCATAATAAGTCGCGCTATTTGCGTTTAATGTTGAGGCATAGAAAATACATTGTATGTATGTATGTAAACTCTTTAATTGCACATAAACAATTACAAGACATCAATCAATGTAAATAATGTACATACGAACTTATCCCGTATGGGATCTCCTCCAGTTAACCTTGGAGTAGAATAAGCAAGGATATTGTTGTTGGTGGCAAGTCTTTTTGCTGTTATTTGATAATATGATAAGACAATCGTTAAATCACAACTTACTTTTTTCTTTGACGTAATTTTTTATTATATAAGTAAATATCGTAAGTATCGTCGTATATTCAATGCAACGAACGCACTTGTATAGAGGTAAGTAAGACATGTAATATTGAATCCTGATTTATTTACTTCACTCACGACTTTTTGTATGGGGTTACATCACTTTTTTTTAATAATAAAGTGGAATATCAGCGTTAGTCAATAGCAACAAAGAATGGTATCTTAAGTATTATAACTTATAACCTTTATGATTATTTAATTTACCGTTATTGATCAACGTATTCAAGAGGTCCTAATTAATGACGTGCCCAAAATCATAAAATTATTTTTAATTTTAACACATTTAAGAATAATGAATAAGAATAAAAATAACTTTATTAATAATAAATACACTGTTTACAAAAAGGTGCGATATCTTGCGGACCCCAAACTAGGCTGAGCCTGTATCTTGGACCACTTAAAAAAAAAGAGAATTAAATAAAATACAAAATTATTACTCAACAATAGAAAAGTAGCTATTGGTTTACAAGATTTAACAAAGTTATTTGGTAATGGCAGGAACTAAAACTAATTATTATTATTTATTAGGTACATTATAAAATGCATTAATTTTAGGAAGAAGTAAAGTGTGAGTGTTTGTCCGCACGCGTGGGTGCGTGTGTGTGTGTTTGTGGGTGTCCTCTTCTTTTACAGAATATTTTTTTATAGAACGTATCACTACGCAGAAATTTCATTACTTAGACAGCTAATTTCTGCTGAAACCTTATTGTTTTCAGATTATCTTAAGCATGGGTTACGTAGGTTAGGTTAGGTTAGACCTGTGACCATTAAAAAAAAATCTGGAAACAATAAGGTTTCAACAGAAATTAGATGTCTAAGTAATGAAAATTCTGCGAAGTGATACGTTCTATAAAAAAATATTCTGTAAAAGAAGGTACAACCGTGTTTGTGTGCGTGTGTAACTGCTAAGTCGTAATAAATGAGTTACGATGTTTTATTCCTTGCAAGTATAGACATGTAGGTATTGGTTTGTGTAGAAAGGAGGAAATATGTAAGTTTTAATTCACATCAAGATCCATGGATTTCCTATTTATCCGACTGAAGCGAAGCACAAAGCAGGGTTTACGGGTGGTAGGACCTTGTGCAGGGTCCGTCCGGATCGCTACCACCGTCTTATCCATTAACCTACCGCCAAACAGCAGTGTCCGCATTGTTGTGTTCCGGTTCGGGGATAAGACAGCCGGTGAAATGACTAGCATAGAGGTATTCCATCTTAGTCCTCAGGGTTGGCAACGCATTTGCAGTCTTAGGATTGCTCTGCAGTCTTGTGATTGCGAATGTCTATGGGTCACAGTTTCCACTTACCATCAGGTAGCCTGTGTGCTCGTTTGTCATCTCTATGCCGTAAAAAAAAAAAAAGGGTTGTGTTTGTTGTATGTATGTAGGTTCCTATATCCCCTCGTAACAACTAAACGGGTCCACCGATTTTGATAAATGATACGTCATTAGATTCGTCTCGATGGCGCAAGTGTCACTGGATAAAATAAATTCATAAAAAAAACAATTGGATTTTATGTGTTTCAATGTTTTTAATATATGTCGACGATATCAGAAAATGCAGTCGGGTTAAAGCTTGCTTTGCTTAATTAGTTATGTTGCTTTAGTTAATTATTTATGTGGCTGTGTATCTGAAGTTTCTTTTGACTTATTAAATGCCATAACCTCGCGTCAGTAACAGAAACATTTACGAGGTTTCACAAGCTTTTAGGTACTTTTGTTTACTTCGTACATGTGCTTATTTTCATGCTTCTAAACTTGTTAATTACTTTTAACTCCGAAATTTAAATAAATATGAAAACAAACACTCGTATTTACATAAGTACGACTAACAAAAGGACTAAATATAATTTATCAAATGAAATACTAAAAAACATTGTCTCTCCCAGATTCGTCAAAATGGGCGCAGCTCAGCATGGCAATTTAATTTTCACCTCAGCAGCTCAAACAAGCAGGTTTTGCTGCTTAAAAACAGTGAGCAAAATTCAATTTTGCTGCGAGCAAGAGGCAAAGTAGCTTTTTAATTATTTTTTTTAAATGTCGTGAGCAGTGCTGGGGCTACTCACAACATTCGAAAAAAAAGAACTTCACTTTGTTCTGTCACTTTCACTTCGATAGGAAAAAAGCGAGAGATAGAAACAACTTGATTCGAAGTTCGATTTTCAAATTCCACACATAGTAGGCCCTCGGGCTAAGAAACGCACGTTCGGATGCAGACATAACCGTAAAATTGCAAATAAAACTATCTGTTAAAGTTTGAAATGTGTTTATTATACTTAACTATTTTATACAGTAGGTTGATAGCATTTGTAGTTGCTCAGAAAACCTGCTGTGGCAACGTAGACTCAATATAAGGGTTCCTTTTTTATCGTCTTAGGTACGGAACCCTAAAAATATATTAGATAAAGACCAATCTGCCTTTAGTGATTTTAACCTGACTAGGTTAAAATCACAAATTTATTCAAAAACAAAACAACATAAGATGTATACCTTAGGATAATTTATTTAAAATAAAAACATCTCAGTTACCGTCATCGTTTAAAATTGGATACTTTTCGAAAACTCTCCGAAAAGCACTCATATTACCATTTTTATACAGTTTACTGATCGGCTTTATTCTATCAAAGACGTTAATTGGCATCTTGAAGACAACACCGCGCTTAAGATCTTGTCTTAAGCTGCGATTACGTGAAATCGCTTTCAGAGAATGAGGAAGTAATGGGTTTTAGATGTTTTTAGAAAAAAATAAGGAGTTATAAATAAAAATGGGAAGAAAATAAATGGTTTCTTTGGTGTTAATAAAAAACGAACACATTATAATATTACTCAACAGAAAGCATTAAAATAAGGTGATTTTTTTTAAAAACTTACTATACTCGTACTTATACTGAACCTATCCTTAGCACGAACCCCTAAACCATATTTACAGTAAAACGGGGTAAAAGGGATTAAGGGGTGAGTAGGAACACAACCTAAAAGAAACCATAACTTGTTACAAATAAGAACAACTACATACATACATACATTAAATCACGCCTGTTTCCCAGAGGGGTAGGCAGAGACCACTTCTTTCCACTTGCTACGATCTTGACAAATTTCTTTCGCCTTTTCCACATTCATACATCGACTCATGCACGCACGTCGGTTTCGGGTAGGTAGGTATTTCCAGTATTTCTCCGATTTGACTCGAAAAGGTTTTTTTTTTTTTATGTCATAGAGAAGACAAACGAGCACACAGGCCACCCTGATGGTAAGTGGAAACTGTGACCCATAGACATTCGCATTCACAAGACAGCAATGCAATCCTAAGACTGCAAATGCGTTGCCAACCCTGAGGACTAAGATGGAATGCCTCTATGCTAGTCATTTCACCGGCTGTCTTATCCCCAAACCGGAACACAACAATGCGAACACTGCTGTTTGGCGGTAGGTTAATGGATAAGATGGTGGTAGCGATCCGGACGGATCCTGCACAAGGTCCTATCACCCGCAAAAACATACATTCTAAATACATAAATGTGTTGTTCTATTCACCATACACATTTTCTCGATGATATGTTAACGTTACTTTTCTATCTTTTTTACATAGTATAATATAATATATATAAATAAAAGTAAGGCGCTTCCTCTGTCTATTCGCTTAGATCTTTTAAACTACTCACCGGATTTTAATGCAGTTTGCAGCCATAGATAGAGTGATTCAAGAGAAAGGTTTATAATGTATAACTAGAGGAAGCCCGCAACTTCGTACGCGTAAGATTTATTTCCCGCCACTCCCCCTATTTTAACCCCTTAAAGATGAATTTCCAAAAATCCTTTTTCAGTGCACCTCTAGGCCTCATAGGGAAGGTAAATACCAAATCTTAAAAAAAAAGGCCGAATCTTAAGTACCCGAAACCGACGTGCGTGCATGACTCGATGTATGAATGTGGAAGAAGCGAAAGAAATTTGTCAATATCGTAGCAAGTGGAAAGAAGTGGTCTCTGCCCCTCTGGGAAACAGGCGTAATTTAATGTATGTACGGTCACGATCGTTAATTTGGGACCCATTTCAAGAAAAATATGTTTGAAGTCGTCAATGTCATTAGAGATGCACGTCACTTGTATCTTTTAGGAAACTCAACCTTATTGTTGTAGAATGTCAGATTGACTTTGGGCCTAAGGTGGGTGCCAAATTAAAGATCGTGACTGTATGTGTATGTAGACCCAGCGGTTTGGGCAGTGCATTGTTATATAAGTCAGTAAGTCAGGTTTGCTTTTTAAATATATAGATAGATTCTGGTTTATGTACGGATGTTACATAAACCGAAGCGAAGCAAGGTCGGGTCGCTAGTACTCAATATATGGAAAACTTAGCGCTCGAGGTACGGAATCGTAACTGCGTTCTATTAAGTACTTCTCTATTCCATTTATCATTACATTAAGAAGCTTTTTAGCTTAAAAGCTTATAAAAACTTGACGAAGACAAAGCTCTGCAAGTGACTTTCCCATCGTAAACCTGCATTGCTTGATGTCGTAATAAAACAGCTAAATCCAGTTTAGCTCTGGCTCTTAACCTAGATAGTATCTAATGTTTAATCTTAACTTGATGTTATTTCGTTGTTTCTAGCCATTTCTCTCTTCCTTCAAGAACTATGAGAACTTCTAGAGTAAAATCACTTTGACCTTTTGAACGCCTTACGTCGCTTACAGAACGTGTCACTTACACGCAAAACATGTTTGCTATGCTATGCAAATTACAACTTAATTAATACGAAACAAAGTCTCTTTTAATCTTGGACTTGTGACGGCTGTAGCCGTCGTGGCGTTAGTGGCACGACTTTCACATGTCGGCCACAGCCGTCTGTGGCGTCCAAAAGGTTAAGCCTAATTTCTTGTCAGTTTTATCAGGGCCTGTATTGGACACAACAAAACAATACTACCATTGGCGTTATTACATCGTCTACGCTACAATTATAGCTATAATTATTTTTTTTAATTCTTATTTATTTAACAGCAATGGCGGCGTTAAAAATGCTACGATAACACGTTAAATGCAATATGGTTTCACCGCGTAGAATACAGAGGGTTTGAGGTGTTGAAGCGTGAGGAGAAAACGAACAAATACACTTTACCTTTGAAAACACCCCCCCGCTCCCCTCGTAGAACAAATGTGGATAAAAATAAATGTAAACAGTAAACATTTAATTATTGGTACCGCTTACCGCCCTCCGTGGCTTAACGTTGAGACTTTTTTTGACGCTATTACTGACTCAATTACTTCTTTCACTAATTACGACCGTTTGATTTTACTTGGTGACTTTAATATCAATTTTTCGGATGAACATGACTCTAAATTTAAATGCTTGACACAATTTTTAACGACGGTTAGTTAACCGTCGTTAAAACGTGAACGTGACTCAACATGTAAGCGACCCGACGCATTTCACAGAACACAGCGAGACGACCATAGACCTGGTTTGCACTGACGCTCGCGTTGTAACTATAGACGTGAAGCACATTCCAGATCTGGGTAGACATGCTTTCATTACAGCCGAGTTTGACATAAAAAAACGAAAGCCGACACCAAAGCGTATTACTTACCGACCTCTAAAAGACATTACCTTGAGTGACTTCAACGACGACCTTGACGCCATAAACTGGGACCAAATTCTTGTACTCGACGACGTAAACGACATGGTACGACGTTTTAACGAACTTTTACTCGGACTTTTTGACAAACACGCGCCTGTTACGACGATAGTGATAAAGGAGGCCCCCAAACCATGGCTTACGAGTAATGTCAAACTCATGATGCGTCTCAGGAATGAAGCACATTCCAAATATAAGCGATCCAAGAGTGATGCTCACAAAAAATATTACCTGGACCTGAAACATCTCGTAATCGCAGCCATCTATAACGAGAAACGGGCCTTCTTTGCACACCATATCAACAACGTGACTGACCCAAAGACTCTCTGGAAAAACTTGAAGCGCACGGTTTTTCCAGACTCACAGACGCAGACTGATCTCCCGATGCTTTTCGACGACCCTGACTTAATAAACCGACATTTCCTCAACGTCCCCGGAAAACAGGACGTAACAATATCTGACCTTACTTTTTACGAATTCGGTAGGCATGGTAGCAAGACTTTTACTCTTTCACCCACAACGTCTAGAACTGTCACAAAAATTATGACTTCGATTAAAACGACCGCGAAAGGACTAGACTCTATTGACATTGACATGCTACTCATGACTCTTCCGAGGACCTCTGACATACTGACCGACATTATTAACAAAAGTATAGAGACTATGACTTTCCCAACGGACTGGAAAATCGCTCAAGTGATCCCGTTACCAAAAAAACCGAACCCTGCAAATCTGTCCGAACTCCGCCCTATAAGTATCCTTTCTTGTACGTCTAAGATAATAGAAAGGGTGGTTTGCGATCAGCTGTCGGAATACCTGGAGAAAAACAGCATCCTACCTGAGCTGCAGTCGGGTTTTCGCAAGGGTCGGTCGACTGTTACTGCGTTACTCGATGTAGTCGACAATATCCTGGAGGCTCGGGATGCTGGTAAAAGTACCATTATGGTTCTTTTAGATTTCTCCAGGGCTTTCGACTGCATTAGCGTACCCTTGCTGTTATCCAAGATGTCCTATTACGGGTTTGATGTCACTGCGATTAATTGGTTTAGCAGTTACTTGTCCGGTCGTGCGCAGGCAGTTGCGTTGCGTAGGATGGATGGTAGTACTCTGTGGTCCTCTCCTTGTCCTGTGACTAGGGGAGTGCCGCAGGGTTCGATCCTGGGTCCTCTGCTCTTTATATTGTACAGCGCTGACATTATTCACAGTATAAAGAACAGTAGATACCATCTTTACGCGGATGACCTGCAACTTTACTTCTCCAGCGCGCCGCCGGACACGTTGGCCGCCGTGAACGCAATTAACCAAGACCTCGATCGTATTTCCTCTTGGTCGGATAAGAACTGTTTAGTTCTCAATCCCAGCAAGTCGAAATATGTGGTTTTTGGGTCAAGACATCAAATTCGTAATACTCTGAATGCTCTGACTGCCAGGGATGTTGCCATCAGGGGTGAGCCAATAGAACAGGTGGTAGAAGCAAATAACCTCGGCCTTCTTATGGATGGCAATTTGCGCTTTGAGAGCCACATACTTAGAGTAGTGAGCAACTGCTTCTATCGCCTTAAAGTTCTATATAATATGCGTGATTACCTAAGTGTCGATTTGCGTGTCGACCTTTGTGAATCGCTCATATTATCTAGATTAAACTATTGTGATGTAGTCTATGATGGCTGCATTGTTGGTAGATCTAAGAGGTTGATACAACGTGTGCAAAACGCATGCGCACGTTTTTGTTTCCGCGTCCCCCCCCGCTCCCACATCACTCCCTACTTGAACGCCGCAAACCTGTTGAACATGCCTGCACGCAGGCGCCTGCACCTCGCCACTCTGCTGTTTGGTGTTGTACGTAGCGAGACTCCATCTTACCTTTTTAACCGGATTAAATGGTCGAGAAGTGCGCGCAGGTATAAGGCAATCGCTATCGTGCCTATACACCGGACTGCGGCTTTCAGAGGTAGTTTCAGGTTTGCGGCGTCCAAGTGCTGGAATGATCTCCCTCCTCCTATCCAAGGAGTGTCTAGCAGGTACACCTTTAAGCGCAAGCTTAAGGGCTATTTGTTGACACTCCAGAAATCTTAGTCCTCATCCAGCACTTACCTACACACGTCATTATTTCAACCAGTTGCTTTTAAGTTAACCCTTTAATTATTATTTTTTTAGTTTTATCTAGGCTGTATATCGGTATTTATGTATGCGTTTTATTTTTATTATTATTTTCACGTTTATTCTTCCGCTATACGTATTATGTAAGTAGTTTACACGTATAGTATAGTATGTTTGTACAGGGCTCCGCGAGTCAGCGCCGGTACTGGCTGAAAATCAGCGCTGTAGGTGTCTGACACCTCGGCATTTTGCTGAGCCAGTGTCCGTTTCACTGCCGCGAGGACACACAATTGCGTGCTATGCCTGTTACCTTTGTTTTCTTAAATCATTTGTGTATTAGTGTGTCTTATGGTTAGTGAATAAATGTATTTCTTCTTCTTCTTCTTCTTCTTAAAATAGTGCTTAAGTATACTTTTCAAGGATTAGGTAGTTTTCCACATTTCTAAATGTAACGGTTTTGTTAGTATTGTTAGTGAATAAAGTTTTTTATCGTTGTTATTACTCGTATTTATAGTAATGTATGAAAATCCCACTTTTGTAACAATAAAACATTTTCCAATAAAACCATTTCTTTTGGAGATACGACGCCACTGACAGATTAACATATACACGTTAAACACATTACACCCCTCTATTTAAATTGGGGGTTACAAAAACAGATTGTGACGCTGAACATTTCCATATAAATTGCGGTAAGGCCAAGCGGGGCTATAGTGCAAGGGGGGTAAATGAATCACTAAATTTTTTCAAGGGAATTCCACGTTGTAAAACTATTCATCCTTCTTTTTATTGAAGTTAACGTACTTAAAGTTAAAGCTTGCTTTGCTTAATTAGTTATGTTGCTTTAGTTAATTATTTATGTGGCTGTGTATCTGAAGTTTCTTTTGACTTATTAAATGCCATAACCTCGCGTCAGTAACAGAAACATTTACGAGGTTTCACAAGCTTTTAGGTACTTTTGTTTACTTCGTGCATGTGCTTATTTTCATGCTTCTAAACTTGTTAATTACTTTTAACTCCGAAATTTAAATAAATATGAAAACAAACACTCGTATTTACATAAGTACGACTAACAAAAGGACTAAATATAATTTATCAAATGAAATACTAAAAAACATTGTCTCTCCCAGATTCGTCAAAATGGGCGCAGCTCAGCATGGCAATTTAATTTTCACCTCAGCAGCTCAAACAAGCAGGTTTTGCTGCTTAAAAACAGTGAGCAAAATTCAATTTTGCTGCGAGCAAGAGGCAAAGTAGCTTTTTAATTTTTTTTTTTAAATGTCGTGAGCAGTGCTGGGGCTACTCACAACATTCGAAAAAAAAGAACTTCACTTTGTTCTGTCACTTTCACTTCGATAGGAAAAAAGCGAGAGATAGAAACAACTTGATTCGAAGTTCGATTTTCAAATTCCACACATAGTAGGCCCTCGGGCTAAGAAACGCACGTTCGGATGCAGACATAACCGTAAAATTGCAAATAAAACTATCTGTTAAAGTTTGAAATGTGTTTATTATACTTAACTATTTTATACAGTAGGTTGATAGCATTTGTAGTTGCTCAGAAAACCTGCTGTGGCAACGTAGACTCAATATAAGGGTTCCTTTTTTATCGTCTTAGGTACGGAACCCTAAAAATATATTAGATAAAGACCAATCTGCCTTTAGTGATTTTAACCTGACTAGGTTAAAATCACAAATTTATTCAAAAACAAAACAACATAAGATGTATACCTTAGGATAATTTATTTAAAATAAAAACATCTCAGTTACCGTCATCGTTTAAAATTGGATACTTTTCGAAAACTCTCCGAAAAGCACTCATATTACCATTTTTATACAGTTTACTGATCGGCTTTATTCTATCAAAGACGTTAATTGGCATCTTGAAGACAACACCGCGCTTAAGATCTTGTCTTAAGCTGCGATTACGTGAAATCGCTTTCAGAGAATGAGGAAGTAATGGGTTTTAGATGTTTTTAGAAAAAAATAAGGAGTTATAAATAAAAATGGGAAGAAAATAAATGGTTTCTTTGGTGTTAATAAAAAACGAACACATTATAATATTACTCAACAGAAAGCATTAAAATAAGGTGATTTTTTTTAAAAACTTACTATACTCGTACTTATACTGAACCTATCCTTAGCACGAACCCCTAAACCATATTTACAGTAAAACGGGGTAAAAGGGATTAAGGGGTGAGTAGGAACACAACCTAAAAGAAACCATAACTTGTTACAAATAAGAACAACTACATACATACATACATTAAATCACGCCTGTTTCCCAGAGGGGTAGGCAGAGACCACTTCTTTCCACTTGCTACGATCTTGACAAATTTCTTTCGCCTTTTCCACATTCATACATCGACTCATGCACGCACGTCGGTTTCGGGTAGGTAGGTATTTCCAGTATTTCTCCGATTTGACTCGAAAAGGTTTTTTTTTTTTTATGTCATAGAGAAGACAAACGAGCACACAGGCCACCCTGATGGTAAGTGGAAACTGTGACCCATAGACATTCGCATTCACAAGACAGCAATGCAATCCTAAGACTGCAAATGCGTTGCCAACCCTGAGGACTAAGATGGAATGCCTCTATGCTAGTCATTTCACCGGCTGTCTTATCCCCAAACCGGAACACAACAATGCGAACACTGCTGTTTGGCGGTAGGTTAATGGATAAGATGGTGGTAGCGATCCGGACGGATCCTGCACAAGGTCCTATCACCCGCAAAAACATACATTCTAAATACATAAATGTGTTGTTCTATTCACCATACACATTTTCTCGATGATATGTTAACGTTACTTTTCTATCTTTTTTACATAGTATAATATAATATATATAAATAAAAGTAAGGCGCTTCCTCTGTCTATTCGCTTAGATCTTTTAAACTACTCACCGGATTTTAATGCAGTTTGCAGCCATAGATAGAGTGATTCAAGAGAAAGGTTTATAATGTATAACTAGAGGAAGCCCGCAACTTCGTACGCGTAAGATTTATTTCCCGCCACTCCCCCTATTTTAACCCCTTAAAGATGAATTTCCAAAAATCCTTTTTCAGTGCACCTCTAGGCCTCATAGGGAAGGTAAATACCAAATCTTAAAAAAAAAGGCCGAATCTTAAGTACCCGAAACCGACGTGCGTGCATGACTCGATGTATGAATGTGGAAGAAGCGAAAGAAATTTGTCAATATCGTAGCAAGTGGAAAGAAGTGGTCTCTGCCCCTCTGGGAAACAGGCGTAATTTAATGTATGTACGGTCACGATCGTTAATTTGGGACCCATTTCAAGAAAAATATGTTTGAAGTCGTCAATGTCATTAGAGATGCACGTCACTTGTATCTTTTAGGAAACTCAACCTTATTGTTGTAGAATGTCAGATTGACTTTGGGCCTAAGGTGGGTGCCAAATTAAAGATCGTGACTGTATGTGTATGTAGACCCAGCGGTTTGGGCAGTGCATTGTTATATGAGTCAGTAAGTCAGGTTTGCTTTTTAAATATATAGATAGATTCTGGTTTATGTACGGATGTTACATAAACCGAAGCGAAGCAAGGTCGGGTCGCTAGTACTCAATATATGGAAAACTTAGCGCTCGAGGTACGGAATCGTAACTGCGTTCTATTAAGTACTTCTCTATTCCATTTATCATTACATTAAGAAGCTTTTTAGCTTAAAAGCTTATAAAAACTTGACGAAGACAAAGCTCTGCAAGTGACTTTCCCATCGTAAACCTGCATTGCTTGATGTCGTAATAAAACAGCTAAATCCAGTTTAGCTCTGGCTCTTAACCTAGATAGTATCTAATGTTTAATCTTAACTTGATGTTATTTCGTTGTTTCTAGCCATTTCTCTCTTCCTTCAAGAACTATGAGAACTTCTAGAGTAAAATCACTTTGACCTTTTGAACGCCTTACGTCGCTTACAGAACGTGTCACTTACACGCAAAACATGTTTGCTATGCTATGCAAATTACAACTTAATTAATACGAAACAAAGTCTCTTTTAATCTTGGACTTGTGACGGCTGTAGCCGTCGTGGCGTTAGTGGCACGACTTTCACATGTCGGCCACAGCCGTCTGTGGCGTCCAAAAGGTTAAGCCTAATTTCTTGTCAGTTTTATCAGGGCCTGTATTGGACACAACAAAACAATACTACCATTGGCGTTATTACATCGTCTACGCTACAATTATAGCTATAATTATTTTTTTTAATTCTTATTTATTTAACAGCAATGGCGGCGTTAAAAATGCTACGATAACACGTTAAATGCAATATGGTTTCACCGCGTAGAATACAGAGGGTTTGAGGTGTTGAAGCGTGAGGAGAAAACGAACAAATACACTTTACCTTTGAAAATAGTGCTTAAGTATACTTTTCAAGGATTAGGTAGTTTTCCACATTTCTAAATGTAACGGTTTTGTTAGTATTGTTAGTGAATAAAGTTTTTTATCGTTGTTATTACTCGTATTTATAGTAATGTATGAAAATCCCACTTTTGTAACAATAAAACATTTTCCAATAAAACCATTTCTTTTGGAGATACGACGCCACTGACAGATTAACATATACACGTTAAACACATTACACCCCTCTATTTAAATTGGGGGTTACAAAAACAGATTGTGACGCTGAACATTTCCATATAAATTGCGGTAAGGCCAAGCGGGGCTATAGTGCAAGGGGGGTAAATGAATCACTAAATTTTTTCAAGGGAATTCCACGTTGTAAAACTATTCATCCTTCTTTTTATTGAAGTTAACGTACTTAAACTACTATGAAAGGACGCAAAAATGGTTTTAAAACGTTGAATTCTCTTGAAAAATTAAGACATGCATAAATGTTTTTTTTCCCTAAACCTAGTCCGATTTTCATTTTTTTTTAAATATATTCTACATAATTATTATGAAAATTAAGTCATATTGTTTTCCTTTCTAAAGCAAACAACGACATAAATTTAGAAAAAACAAACGGTAACTTGCTAACCTAGTGTTTCATAATAACCACAACATATTCAAAAATTGTGGAAATCGGACATGATTCAGAGGGTGAGATATGTATGTATGTATGTAAACTCTTTATTGCACAGTAAAAAAAACAATTACAAGTAAATTCATACATAAACTTAAGATTAACATGTACAAAGGCAAACTTATCCCTTTAAGGGATCTCTGCCAGTTAACCTGCCCATGATTGAGGAAACTGTACGATATATACATATACTGTGAGAATATTACCGAAGTTAAATTTAGTTAGTTCACACATTGCCCCCCTCCCCCCCTCCAATAACAAATAAAAACAAATAAGCTTGCTTTTCATCAGACTTATTTGCTAGAGAAGCTAGGGTTTCTCAGTTACTTATAAAATACAACCATTTGATAGTTTTCGCATTGCTGCTGCGTTTAAATATTTACGTATACTACTCGTAATGTAAAATAAATACCTCGCTGAGTCTAGCAGGATTTTCTTGGTAAAGGTTTCTCTTTGAAGTTTCTTTGACTTTCAAACGTGCTTATTACAAGTATTAATTAAATAACATGTTAGTCATTGTTTTGATATTTTCTAGTTAATTATTCATGCATAACTTTGAAGAATTACCAATTAAAACAATGTCACGGGGCATTGCTTCCATTAGGTATATTTAAAAGACTTGCGTCAGGTGCTAAGAGAAAAATAAAATTGAAATACATACATACATACATACCTTCACTTACATATAACGAAATTTTGCACAAGTAGGCTAAGATGTTTACCAGTGTAGTGTTAGTGACAGGTTGCAAGCCCATCGCCTAACAGTACTCCAAGCCTTTAATCCCTTGGTCGCCTCTTACGACATCCACGGGAAGACATGGAGTGGCACAATTCTAACCCGGCAACCAAGGGTAAATTTAAAATAATTAAATATTAACCTATTATTACGAGTCGTACTTTATTGCATTTACTTTTCTAAAACTAAAAATGTATAATTAAGTTTTATTAATATTAATAATCTATGTATATGTTGCGTGTGCATCTGAAAGGACACGGTTTGGTAAAACTCTGTCAGTGAATTTGCTATTTTATTATTCTTTAACAATACGATAGCAACACGTGTAGAGATAAAGTAGAATAAAGCTATTAGGTGGCCTGTGTCCTCGTTTGCCTTCTCCATGATTAAAAAAAAGCCAGGAACTAAGATTACATATTATTGTATTAACAAATGTAACCATTCACAAATAGAGACGGCAATGGATTAAATTAACCCAGGGATGTAGCTTCGTTAGGAAGGTTGCTAGGTAAGCCAGAATGAGAGTTATTTTTTTTACAAGCAACAGTAAACAGGCATGCTCTGGAACAACGAACGTAAAGGGCGTTTCAGATGAGCCAGGAAAAAACGCGGCGGTTAAAAAAACGCTGTGTCCGTTGATTTATTTATTACTAGCTTCTGCTCGCGACTTCGTCTGCGTGGACTTCAGAATTTATGTCGTGTAATGGGGTGACGCGCTGCGCCTTTAATGATTTGTTTTTTTTTGTATGATTTTTAATGTTATGTACACAATAATATTACATAATTTTTATTTACTCATAGCACGTGCAAGTTCTGAGCGTGTGATACTGGCGAGCACGCCACGTACTGGGTAGTGATTCTCTGAACAACGACGGACGGACGAGTGAATGTCCAAGCGACGAGTTTAAGTAGTCCCGCCAGAGCGAACAAAACACATTTTAGCACGTGGATTTTCAATTTAGCAGCATGGTTTCTGCCGATGGATCGAACGTATAAGGCTGCTTAATTGAAAATTCACGCGCTAAAATGTGTTTGGTTTTCGTTTTCGCTCGTTCGTCCGCACGTCCATTGTTTTTGAGAGAATAACACCCCTGCTCGCAACAAGTAAAGAACATCCCGTATGGGTCAGTACCCGGAATAAACGTTATCTATCTCTCTATCTATCTTATAGTAAGAGTAAGAAAAATTATAAAAAAACAAATGTTTTCACCAGCGTCTAGTAAATTGTGCTCAAAAATATCTGACACCAGTTTTATCACTACATAGTATAAAACAAAGTCGCTTCCCGCTGTCTGTCTGTCCATATGCATTCTTAGGTCTTTAAAACTGACGTGACCCATAGACATTCGCATTCACAAGACTGCAATGCAATCCTAAGACTGCAAATGCGTGGTCAACCCTGAGGACTGAGATTTGCCTCTATGCTAGACATTTAACCGGCTGTCTTATCCCCAAACTGGAACACACCAATGCAAACACTACTGTTTGGCGGTAGGTTAATGGATAAGATGGTGGTAGCGATCCGGACGGACCCTGCACAAGGTCCTACCACCCGCAAAACAAACCTCTAAAGCCGTACTTTTTTTAAAATACCTTTCAACATTTCTGTTGTCAATTCAGTTTGTATGTCTGTAGGTTTGTATACACCACTAACAAAGAATGTCATGAAGATTGTTAGGACCTCGGGTAGGAATATAAGATTCTTCAAAGTGGATAATATTATAGTTTCCGATGAATTATCAACGAACAAGCTCTATGCGGATAAAGTCAAGAACAAATGTTTTTATTAAACTTAACTTTTAAATGAATACCTAAGTCTCTTTGATTTGAAACAAGGATTTGAAAATATGTTACCAAAATGCTTTTAACGCATAAATTATTTACCGACATCGAAAAGGCGGCATAAAATCCAAATCCTTTGTTGTTAGAAATGTTTTTTCACATTGAAAAATAAACAGTAGCAACACGATATTGGGATTCAGTCCAATCTAAACTTTGTAACAATTGTACAACGTTTAAGATTACAGTGCATTAGAATATGTCGATACGCCTTTTAATCTTGTGTTTTGTGAATTGGTTCCGAATAAACTCTCGTAAGAACTACCATTATTTGCAAATAAACTGGAGCGATGAAAAAATACTGTTTTTAGGGCCTGCATTCGATATTTAAGCCACAATGTTGACGAACTGGTTTAGTTGGTCCCTGTACTGTAGCAACCCAGGCTAATTCAGGGTGTAATTTATCTCCATTCTAAACTTTACCGAAATTCATCTAGCAGTTTATATGCCAAGGAGTAGTATAAATATAAACACATACGATTTATAATCGAAGATTCTACCAACTTTCTGCAGAAAACAGATTCTATAAAAAAATACTTTACTTAAGGGTTTATTTTTTTAGAAATCCGAATTATTTTGCATTTTAACTTAAGTAGGTGTACTTATATATTTTAATTTATTATTTCATGCATCACCCAATGATGGACAATAATACAGTGTGTTAAAATGTGAAAAAATAATAACAATTATAATAATACAATACACATGAAAAAAATTGTTTGGCACAGTCGTTTTTAAAACCGCTTCTCTTTAACAATGTGTAGACCCCTCAGACCTAGGAGATGTAAAGAATGAGTCTATTTAGGTAGCGCAACAATTTATAGCACCAATGAAAGCCTGACGCCGCACTCTGCTTATTTGTTGAGCAAATGCACTGCACATGGTAAAAGTATCTTTCATCTCTGTGAAGGTAAACATTTTACAAGCTTTTATTTAACTTGAAATACATGTATTTATTTATGGATCCATATCGGTTTCCATAATTGTTTTTTCGCATAATATATCATTTCGCATAATATTGTTTGTTCTAAAACGGTTTTTACAATTGCAATGGTTTTAATTTTACTATTATAAAAACTAACCTAACCTACACAATTGACATTTATTACATTCGGCAATGTCAGACTAAAAAGGTGTTATGGCAATCAATTTCATGCGAAATGATACATTATGCAAAAAAAAATACGCGTTGCAAAGTAGTCCCATTGTGTATGTTAGTATGTACGGGTCAAATCTTGCAAGTTAAAGACCCACTTCCCGGTTTCTTATAAAGCTAAAAATTTGCGAACGTGTGTAAATTGAATGACAATGCAATATGTTTGTAGAGCTGATCTGATGCCGGAGGGTAAAGGTTCATGAATGAAGAGGAACCGAGAATTGTATGTATATGTTTTTTTATACAAAAAAAACTGAAAAACAAATACAGTGTTTACAGAATTGGAATTTACTAAGGGGAACTTTTACCTTTAGGGGATCTCTTCCAGCTAACCTTTGGGTGACTGAGGAAAATAATGAAAGTAGAATGTGGTAGACATAGATCTAGTATTTAGTAGGTATTAGTTATATGTTTAGACCGGTGCACCAGGTGTTCCATAGTCTCCGCTTACCCCCATTGGGAGACAGGCGTGAAGATATTTATTGTTTTATTATTATAATTTAGACAATTCAAATTGGTAACAATCCACTCTAGACAATTGGTTTAACCATTTAAGATTTTAATACTTAAGCTCTTTTTCGCTAACTCACTATAAACCTTTTTTAACTAAATTATTCTTGCTCCCTATCTGTCAAATTCAAATGTCATAATGACAGGATACAGATAGCATATTTAAAGCACACTATAATAGCTATTACGCGTTTACGAAGAGGGATAACCTTTATTTGTATCTACCCGTAGAAACTAAGTTAGTTCTCCATCAATCTAACTACAATGTGGGCTTATAGCCCGTAAACAGCCAGCTTGATGTACCCTCGGTCCGCAAGCCAAAAGGCCGTATGCGCATGTGATGTTCATACTTATACTACGTTTTTCTTTTTAAACGCGTCGCTAGTGGCGGAAGAATTACTTGATGACCAGTTAAGGTTTAGTTACCGCGGAATGAGACTTTTAGAATAAAAGTTTATGGCCGCCGCGTTGTATGAAGCAGTTTTAGTCGGTTTAGGGTAAAATATTGCGAGTTCTTAGCAACGTTCCATAGTAATTTGGGTAGTTATTAATAATTAATCTATAGAAATAATTCGTACCTATTAATGAAAAATTGAGCTTGGACATACCTGTGTATAAATACCTATTAGTGACATGTTACAAGCCCATCGCCAAACAATACTGCAAGCCTTAAGACTGCGCCGACCGTACGCCGGATGTACAGTGGCGCCCTCATTACTATTATTGAGTTTTCTAAAAAACGAAAGTATTTTCTTGAAATTGGTCGGTACATTTTTGTACTGCAAATGAAAACACAACTTATAGGGTATATCACATAGTTTAATAACAATTCACCTTCGAGTTATCAACTTAACGAAAAAAAGTAAAAGTGGCCACCTTTTCCCGTTAAGCTGACTACTCAAAGGGTAATTGTTATTAAAGTTTGTTACGTATCACATAAATTGTGTTTTTACTTGCGCTACAAAAACGTATAGTTTGATTGCAAGGTAAATCTTTAGTTAATTAGAAAACACAATAATAGTAACAAGGGCGCCACTGGACGCTCGACGTTTGCTCGGTGCAGTCAAATATGCACCTTCTTATGATGTGTATGTCAGTAGGCTAAAAGTGTTTCTAACTGACCAAGCTTCTTATAGTGTTAAGGACTGTTAATTTATGGGTGATTAATTTTATTTTATTTTAGTTGGTGTTATAAATGTTATCTTTTTTTTTCTATTGTTGTAAAAAATTATGACTTGTGTTTTTTGACAGTAAATGTTTTGACTTCGACTTTTTCGACCCGTCTCGGTTTGTATGTAGGGTGCCTAATGGAACTAGTAATGGACAAGTTTAGTCACCAATTAATGGACACTTGATTCTTACTTTACACAAGATAAGGGTTATTCATTTGTTTTGCAACAATCAATTTAGGACCGTATAAAATTTTAATTAAGAGTGAAGTACCATTACTGGTGCCTGTCGGCTAAAAGTGTCCATAATTGGTGCCGTCACCCTACGTAATATCGTTCCAACTATGCAACAGATCTTAATGCGGGTTTATATTTGTAATAAATTCTGGATTCTGTACGGGCGTTACATTTATTATATTATTTGGTTGAATTTAATTTTAGGCGCCTGTGTAAAGCGCTGAGCAATTTCATTCCGTTGCATCAACATAATTTTATTGTTTCAGGAACAACAATTTCTCAATTTTCCGTGTTTGGAATGTCGAAGCCGGTAAGTGTATAATTATGATGACATGTCATAAATTTGATTCATATTTTTTTCAATATAAATACTCAATACCTAATTATTTTTTACAATTGGAAATACACATACACAGACTGACATCTAAGTTTCACGATTCCGACAGTGACATTAAACCAAAAACAATTTGTTTGCATTTCTCACGACTTGTGTCACAGCTCTATGGTGGGTCAGGGTTCCCATTGGACTACGATCAACTGTACTATCAGTTGGTCATAAATATTTAAATGTTCCCATATTGCAAGATGTCAAAAATATCTAACAATGCCAATGATACGGTCTATGTAGACAAACAGATTTTTGGCGCGATAGCCGTATATTTATGTTCTATGTATCTACCTAATTTCACTTCGATTTGAGGACTGCTTTTAGATTAAATTAAATATTAAAAATACAATGTTCGTGATTTAATTTAAAATGTTTAGTTTTCAGATTTTTCCCTTTACTTACTTGTAGTATAAGACGATATTACTTCCCATATGTCATAGATGTACGTCAACGGAAAATACCCTATAATTGATTCCCTTGAGAGTGTCGAAATAATTCGTTTCTTTTTTTTACGTAGTTAACGATTAATCGGGCACATATTTGACGTTCAACAGTATGGACGTCTATTACACCAAATTAGAGTAAGACTAATGATGGCAAATTATTACTCAAAAATTGCAAAAGTATGCATCCTTCCGATACTTTAAAAAGATAAAAACTAGACTATAAATAAACGGTGGCTACAATAATTTACAAAACCAAGCAAAATATGCAAGCAATTTGATATAAAATATGATAAGGTTAACCGAACCGAGCTAACAGAACAACCAACCGGAAAATGGATAAATATTTTCCGTTTCACAACGTCTCATTGAAAATTTATTGAAATAGCTGTTTAATATTGAAAAACACAGCTCGGGTAGTTTTTTTTAATACGTTTCTCATTTAATACCGATAGCCAAAGTGTTTTGGCTTATTTGAGATATTCGTGTTACTAATTTTCAACTTTTGAGACATTTATTTTTTATTTTTAATCCGTCCGTAGATTCTGTAAACAACGCCGGTCGTGCGGACTATCGAGTGATACCAAGCGGCGAGATTAAGTAGTCCCGTCAGTGCGAACAAAACGCACTGTAGCGCGTGCATTTTCAATTAAGCAGCCTTATACGTTCGACCCATCGTGCTGCTAAATTGAAAATGCACGCGCTGCAATGTGTTTTGTTCGCACTGACGGGACTACTTAATCTCGCCGCTTGGTATCACTCGACAGTCCGCACGACCGGCGTTGTTTACAGATTCACTACCCTGGAATTCAAACTCTGTACCTAGCAGCCTGGGGTGTGATTCTCTTAAAAATGCGGTCATTCGAATTTGAATTTGAATTTTGAATTTGCTGCGGATCTCCTCTTTCCATAGCACTTTTGTAATACTAAAGTCTAATAACGTAAAAAATCAACTTCTACCCCTAGGCTTCGCGAAAAACAAGTCCTATTTAATAAGAAAAAATACTGTGACCCAAATCTCAAGAGTACACTCTCCAAGGAATAAAAGACAAACGGGGATATAATAGAGGGTTCCGTATATATCTGCGTTTTATTGGCGAGGACGCTTGTGTTTTATTACTGCGGGGCCCTGATTGTGGGTAACAAGCCTTAAGAGGAAGCGTTTTTAACCTCCGACGCAAAAACGACGGGGTGTTATAAGTTTGACGTGTCTGTGTGTGTGTCTGTCTGTGGCATCGTAGCTCCAGAGCGGATGAACCGATTTAGAGTTTGTTTTTTTGTTTGAAAGGTGAATTAGTCGGAAGTGTTCTTAGATATGTTTTATTAAAATCAGTTTAGCCGTTTTTGAGATATTGAGCTTTAAAGTTTTAAAAGCGTTAATATAAAGTAAATTGAAAATTTAAAAAACCCCGGCTCTAAACATATAAATGTAATTATAGTAGGTATTAATATTGTGATTCAAGCGTCGAAACGTCGGGGGACCGCTAAGTAGCACTAGCTAGGATGTTTCATATATAATTATTAGTCGGGGCTTTTTTAAATTCTATATAAAAAAAATTATAAGATGGTGTAAGCTTTGCAGGATTATCGTGAGATCAGTTTTTTAATGTCATTATTTTGCGTTATACTTATTGGCGACCACCTAAAAAAATATAAAAAAAACATTTTTACTTCAAAGAATAAATAATTGCAAAATATATTGTTTTTTTTAAACAATGTTTTTTTTCATTTGGTTTTTTGTGTTTTCTATGAACAATCAATACATTTAGAGTTACTTTTACAATGAAGTATATAACAATGAAAAACTAATTAAAATAAATATACCTTTAAGTTTACTTCTCTGATTGTCTTAGAATTATCATAACCCAGCTCCAGCTATCAATTAATTAAAATTCAAATGTAGTCACAATTAAGATTCAAACAAAACCCCACAGCATAATTAAACAATGTAATGTTGAAAAGTTATTCAGTAAACCAAAGGTTTTCGCATATTCTTAGTAAGAAAAAAGGTAAAAATATATTTACAGTTAATCTAAGAGACAACAAGGTTATAGCAAGGAAGCAACTAATTTTAATAAACGATTAGAGCAAATCAGAGAATAATATCCTATAAAATGGCCAATTTGCTCTACCTTTCCAATTAATAGAGCAAACTGGAGAAAAAGAGTTCAATTTGCTCTATCGCAATTACAGAAAACTCACATAAACCGAAGCGAAGCGAGGGCGGGTCGCTAGTGGCTTTATATAATGCTAGGTTAAGTTTTATCACTGAAATATTAAGCTATATTTAGTAAAATTACGATGTTTCTTCTCAGCAGTGGTCTCCTCTTGGGAAGCGCTGGTAGATTAATGTGTAAAAGTGCCCGTTCGATCTGAGTACTTGTATTTTCTTACATAAGTATGTTTATTGCTGTCCTTGCTTGAGTTTATTGATAGTTTTAATGTATCAGAGTGTCCTCTTATATTTATATATGTTGTAAGTCTTTTACCAATCCGCTTATAACTTAACCCCTCCCCTACAGGACACAGATGACCAGCGTGTCAGACTTCTGACCATAAGAAGGGTTTTATACCCGAACTTGTAGGCGATTCTTGTAGCGAAACTTCTGCGCCTTAATCTAAACTTATGGTTAAATGGCCAATATTTTGGCCAGGGTTTATCGTAAATTGTTTTTGTCTTCTTAAATAGGAGTTTGGAACGAGTCGGGACGAAAGATATATGAAATAAGAGCATACAATGTGTTGCTGGATTTATTTGAATTTTGGTTGAAAAAGTAGGTCTGTAATCAGTCAAATGGAATCTTGACCCACAATAGAAGCATGTCACAGTGACGTTATGATTCGAGCCGTAAGAAGTGTCAAATAAAGATAAATATAAAGAGACTTTTATTCGCAACAATACAAAACAACATTAGGTACATAGATACAAAAAATAAGACACAGAAACAGTTGCGAAACGGTCCCAACTCAGCATTCGCTAGCCGTAAAGCCAGCACTGGTCTTCCGTTGGAACCGCTTGGTGAAGAGACGGAAAGTGACACACTTAACACAAAATAACATAAATTGAAAAACATCAAGGATCAAAATTTAAATCATTTGTTAGAGATTATCTCGAACGACCATAAGTTAAGGTTGGCAACCACTTAAGAAACAGAAAACAAAAGACTAGTCTATGGAAATGCAAACACAGCAAGCAAAGCAGTATAGGTTACAATAAATGAATTGTTTTATAATATCACTAGCCTGTTGTGCGCGACTTCATCAACGCAGAAAAATAAAACATAGCCTTTGTCACAGGGTGAATACAGCTTTCCAATGGTGAAAGAATTTTTGAAATCGGCACAGTAGTTTCTGAGTTTATTCATTAGTACAAACACACACACAAAAATACAAATCTTTCCTCTTTATAATATTGGTGTAGACTGTGACACCGTTCTATGGTGGGTCAGGTTTCATTGGGCTTATAGTACAGTCGCGAACCGAGATCGTTGAGCCACTTACCCATGTTTCTAATTTGGCCGTGTAATGCAAATCGAATAGCTGTCAGCCAGTAGGTGACATCGGTTATTGAATACACGGCTAAATTACGAACAATGGCTAGTGGCTCAACAATCCCGGCTCGTGACTGTACAGTCAACCAATTTGATTTCTAGGCCACTTTGGACTATGTTAAAGTGACGTTGTCAACCAAAACGTAAGAGACTCCCTATGATTTGGTTTACAACGTCACGTTGACAAAGTCCATAGTGGCCTAGGAATCAAATCGGTTGACTGTACCTACATACTGCAACTGTTTTTATTGACATTGAGAATTTTATTGTGTGGTTGCCGGGTTAGAATAGTGCCACTTCAAGTCTTCCCGTGGATGTCGTAAAAGCCGACTAAGGTAATATAGGCGTGTAGTACTGTTAGGCGATGGGCTTGCAACCTGTCACTAATACACTGGACAAACATCTTCGCCTAAGTGTGCAAAATGTGGTTACAGAATTATCAAAAAGTTTTTATAGTGGTTGGAAATTCTGTAGCTCTGCCTACCCCACTCTGGGAATAAAGGCGTGAATTTATGTTATTTATGTATGTATGAGAAAGCAAACGACCACACAGACTTCCTGATGCGATCTGAGACATAAAAACTTACAATCCTAAGATTGCAATCGCAAGAATCAAATCTTATGATTCCAAATACGTTGCCAACCCTGATGACTAAGATGGAATTACTATGCCAGTAGCAGTTTACCAATGTAACTTAAAAAAACAGGGAACTATGTCTCACAAGTTGACCTACTCACAAACTAGACTTGTGCGGCTTGTGCCTACTATGTACAGTCAACCAATTTGATTTCTAGGCCACTTTGGACTATGTTAAAGTGACGTTGTCAACCAAAACGTAAGAGACTCCCTATGATTTGGTTTACAACGTCACGTTGACAAAGTCCATAGTGGCCTAGGAACCAAATTGGTTGACTGTACCAGGCACCAAAACTAGTATTTATTTAGAGAAATAAATACATAACAAGTCTTCGCACTCCAATGCTCCTTTCCATAGCGCGTTGGCGAAGACTTGACAAAGTAAGAAATGTAGACTTGAGAAGCAAAACCAAATTTAACGACATTCTAACCAGGATCGACACACAAAAGTGGAGATGGACAGGACAGGCTAAGGGACGGAAGAGAGAAATGGTGTAAAATTGTTACAAATTGGTACCCGAGATGATGAGATGATGGGAGGACGACTAATTAACAGCTGGACCATACTGGAGAAGAGCAAAAGATAGATTACAATGGAAATGCCTGGAGGAGGCCTTTGTCAATAGACACTCTGAAGCTATGAGGGAGGTTATGGTATAATTACAGGAACTGTATCAAGCTTCAGAAAATTAAAGGCTTTATTTAATTATTTTCCCAAGAATCAGAATTCAATACTCGCGCTCATCACATATTTTTTTGCCCTGACCGGGAATCGACCTCGGAACCGCTAGTTTTCTATGCTAGTAGCATAGAACTAGCCTAAGATACGTCGTCTTTACTTTACTGCTTTGTATTATTTATTTTGTTTTTTCTTGTTCATATAATGTGGCAAATGCCGTATTAAGTTATTAATCTTCCTTTCTTTCTTTGTCATTGACTGAAGATGAACTTATACGCCGCACTGTTCCCATGGGAATAGCGATAAACAATTTATAATACAAAGACTGTCGTTTCCATCGTTCCAAAATGTTATTTTACATAAATCACCAAAGTGTTAGTTTCATATCGTATAACACTGTCTAATGCAGGAGGATCATAATGAAACTTTACCTCATTAGTGCTGTAATGTTCCAAAACGTGTCAGATTAACAAAGGAGAACTTTAAACGCAATTTAAACTTTACCATAAACACGAGATACGTAATAAAATGCTATTTTACCAAACTACTTAACAAGTTTTGAGTAGGGTTGGAAAAATATAAAAGGTACGGATACGTTTTTTTAGACTACGTATTTAGTCAAATTCTAATAGATTATATTCTCCACGTGTGTGTTCCTCCTTTTATACCTAATATAAAGGAGGGTGGACTAATTGGCCTAATGACCAATGAATAGCGATATGTCCCCGAATAGATCATTCTAAGTTGTAAAACCATTCCTATGGCAGGTGGTTCGAAATCTTTGTGTGAAAAAAGTTATCCCCACGCAAATTCAGCGGTTTCAAACAGCAGTGTTCGCATTGTTGTGTTCCGGTTTGGGGATAAGACACCCGGTGAAATGACTAGCATAGAGGCATTCCATCTTAGCCTCAGGGTTGGCAACGCATTCGCAGTCTTAGGATTGCATTGCAGTCTTGTGATTGCGAATGTCTATGGGTCACAGTTTCCACTTACCATCAGGTGGTCTGTGTGCTCGTTTGTCTACTCGATGACATAAAAAAAAAGAAAAAATCCTGCTACACAAAATCGTTGTAGAATTGAAAAAAAAACCACCCTGAAATTCATTTGCACTTTTCAAATCGGACCAGTTGTTCCTGAGATTACGTTCGCACGTTCAAGCCAACAAACTCTTCAGCTTTATAATATTAGTAAAGATAAAGGTAAACTCACGCCTTCATTCCTAGAGTGTGGTAGGCAGAGCTACAGAATTACCAAGTACTGTAAAAACTTGTTGATTATTCTGTAACCACACTTTGTACACTCTCAGGCGAAGATGCTTTTACCAGTGTATACCTATTAGTGACATGATACAAGCCCATCGCCAAACAATACTGCAAGCTTTAAGACTGCGCCGAGCGTTGTGTTTTCTAATAAACAGAACTAAAGTATTGTCTTGAAATTGGTCGGTAAGTTTTTGTTCTACAAATGAAAACACAACTTATAAAGGTATATCACATAGTTTAATAATAATTCACCTTCGAGGTACCTATCAACTTAACGGAAAAAAGTGGCCACCTTTTCCCGTTAAGCTGGCTACTCAAAGGGTAATTGTTATTAAAGTTGGTTACGTATCCCATAAATTGTGTTTTTACTTGCGCTACAAAAACGTATCGTAATCATAATCATAATAATCATAATAATTTATTCGTAAAGCCAATTTACATGTCAATAAAATGTGTACAAGGATATCAAAAATTAAAATAAATTAGGCTACATAGATAGCTAGCAAGCAATAATATCGTCTGATTGCAAGTAAATTCTTTAGTTAATTATAAAACACTATAAAAGTAATGAGGGCGCCACTGGACACTCGACGTTTGCTCGGTGTAGTCTTAACTCGCCACTTACGATTTCCACGCGGGAAGACATAAAGTGGCACTATTCTAAACCAGCAACCACACGGCACTTAGATATATAACTAATATCACAATATTATTAATACGACCAACTGCAAGCCAAATAATTGTTCATTTTAAATTGTAGTACAGTCATCATTCAAAGTAGCTAAGCAGAATAACCTGCTCGAAATTATCTACACACGACTTAATTCTCTTGACAATAGAGTAAAGTGCAGATCATTATGACCTCTTCAGTTGCGTAGCTTTTGCTGCTGACTGTACATCCCGATTTGTACATTAAACATAAAACTTCCGTGAAACTGACATATTAAAGATGGTTCTCTGTCGTTTGCCCGAAAGTCATTTGCCATAATTCTATCACTTGCCATAATATTCATTCGCCATAAAGGCATTTTTTCTGAAATCGTGAACTATTCAGGAATTGTTATAAAACAAACCTAACCTATTGGGCTCTATACGATGGCATGTAAAAATTACCTGAAAGGTTTACAGTTTCAGAAATAATGCCTTTATGGCAATTTAACATTATGGCAAGTGACACAATTATGGCAAATGAAAATCGGGTAAACGAAGTGATCCGATTAAAGATACCACAATACTGTACTCACGTAAACGATGTCCAAAAACGCTCGACATGTTCAGGCTCGTCCGGAGTCCCTATTCATTAACACTTTTGTACACTTATTCTGACGTGTAAGGAGTGTTATCAATAATAGTACATTACTACAGAGGCCGGGAAGTAGGGGGTTGCCGGCCGAGTGATATAGACGGCCGAGCGAAGCGGGCCGGATACTTACGAGGCTGGCAACCCCTTTTCACGGTGAGGTACGTATAGTGCTTTTCTCAAACATATGCAATTAAATAAAAAAAGACATCAATCAAAAAAGTAAATTGATAAATGGAAGAAAAGTAATTGGGTGTAAAATAAAGTACCAGGAGCGCAGCGGTAATTAGGAGGTATATCAGGCATAGCGCAACTTAGATCTCAGGCGGTGCGGGCAGCCGGCGGGCGGCGGCGGGCGCACACGACACAGCGCGGATGTCTCCCAAACGTTTATGCACTCCTAGTACTTGACGTTAAAAAAAATTCTCAATATTTAAAAAAATATAATTTAGATATTCAGCCTGTTCATAAAACCAGCTGTCATGGCCAAATTAAAATAAAAAAAATTACTTCCCGGCCTAGGCCTTCAATTTTGTATGAAATTCCTTTACAGTTCTCTCGAGTTGTTCCGTCGGGATCGTGGCACTTTGAAGCCTAAAATAACACATAACGCCGACATTACATAGCATGTTTGAGAAAAGTATTTTATTTCCTTTATTAAAATAACCGATGCTTTTTACATTATTATAGCTGTGTCCGTCCGCTTACAACAGTAAAATCATTCTCGCCGGCTTCGAAAGCAGTAAAATATTTTAGGCGCGTAATTTTCATTTCGACTGTTTATAGGTACTCACCGTAAAACAGAATATTGCGTTATTGCGTTTTAGTACTAATAAATACCGCGATTTTGCTTGTATTTCTGATAATTCTGTTACCACATTTTGCACAATTAGTCTATGATGTTTACCAGCGTATTACCTAGTGATAATTCCAAACAAAATGCTATGCACATTCAACATACATACATGTAGGTATGCTATTTACAGTACTTACTGGGCACTCTTTGTACGAGCTACGTTGTTTGAGCGTTAATTTGGTAAAATTAAAAAAAAAATGCCTGAAGCCGTCAATGTCATCAGATTTCAAGTCATTTACAACCTTTTAGGAAACTAAACCTTATTGTTGTAGAATGTCAGATTTACTTTGGACCTAAGGTGGATACCAAATTAAATCTCGTGACTGTACTTCCTAATCTAGCTTTCATTATCATATCAACATAATATATCAACCGAAAGACGTCCACTGCTGGACACAGGCCGTCCCCAAGGATCTCCACGACCGGTTTTGTGCTACTTGCATCCATCGGCTTCCCGCGACCTTCACCAGTACCCTTGCCATGAGTTACAATTAACGTACTCGCTAGCGAGTCGAATACTCTATCCCTCGCAGACCTCGCAAGTATTCTTATAGAGTGCAAGGGACAGAGCATTTGACTCGCTAGTTAGTACGGTAATTGTAACTCATGGTAAGGTTACAGTTACCCTTGCCATGAGTTACAATTAACGTACTCGCTAGCGAGTCGAATACTCTATCCCTCGCAGACCTCGTAGTATTCTTATAGAGTGCAAGGGACAGAGCATTTGACTCGCTAGTTAGTACGGTAATTGTAACTCATGGTAAGGTTACAGTTACCCTTGCCATGATTTACAATTAACGTACTCGCTAGCGAGTCGAATACTCTATCCCTCGCAGACCTCGTAGGATTCTTATAGAGTGCAAGGGATAGAGCATTTGACTCGCTAGTTAGTACGGTAATTGTAACTCATGGTAAGGTTACAGTTACCATTGCCATGATTTACAATTAACGTACTCGCTAGCGAGTCGAATACTCTATCCCTCGCAGACCTCGTAGTATTCTTATAGAGTGCAAGGGACAGAGCATTCGACTCGCTAGTTAGTACGGTAATTGTAACTCATGGTAAGGTTACAGTTACCCTTGCCATGAGTTACAATTAACGTACTCGCTAGCGAGTCGAATACTCTATCCCTCGCAGACCTCGTAGTATTCTTATAGAGTGCAAGGGACAGAGCATTTGACTCGCTAGTTAGTACGGTAATTGTAACTCATGGTAGGGGTACAGATCGTCGGTCCATCTTGTGGAAGGTGTGCCAACAGTTTTCCGGTCCACGACCGCCACTCTAGAACTTGTCCAGTAGCAGTACTACCAGCAAATCAAGCATTCTAGCTGTAAGCTTAATTATTACTAGCTATATGGATGTCAAGCTTTCTGTTTTTTTTTCCACCTTCTAAACGTTACAAACTTTAACAAATGTAGGTTCATTCACAATCCCATATTTTTATGTGTATGCACGTTCAATCCAGCCCAGCTGTCGTCTTATTGTAGCAGTGAACTTTTCCTGAAACTTCAGCAAACTTCAGTGAAGCTCCAAAGTTTCAGCGCTCAAGTTCATATCACTTTCATTAAGCAAGAGAATACGGAGTGTTTTAAAATATGGTGCATTTGATAACAAAAACAGGAGTTTGCAGAGCTTCTAAGCTCTTTATGAACCTTAGCTGAGCTTTTGAAGCCACCGCAATTTGTACCCGCTATTATAATATGGAAATAGGGTTTGTAGTTTTCTTTGTTTCTACAAATTGTACAGCTTTTGAGGCGGAGAAGGTTTTATATTGAAACAAGTGACAACATAATGTATTCGTGATGTTACAGTAGGAGTTTTTTTCTTTTATGGCATCGAGTAGACAAACGTGAACACAGGCCACCTGATGGTAAGCGGAAACTGTAACCCATAGACATTCGCAATCACAAGACTGCAATGCAATCCTAAGACTGCAAATGCGTTGCCAACCCTGAGGCTAAGATGGAATGCCTCTATGCTAGTCATTTCACCGGCTGTCTTATCCCCAAATCGGAACACAACAATGCGAACACTGCTGTTTGGCGGTAGGTTAATGGATAAGATGGTGGTAGCGATCCGGACGGACCCTGCACAAGGTCCTGCCACCCGCAAGATTACAGTAATTGAGATGTTACAGTAAAAAATATGAGCAACTAGTATTCTGCCATTAAAAAATATTGCCTTTGACGTGTTATCATATTGGTGTTATGGTTAACTTCGGTCACCATGAAATTGATTTACAGTGTAGTATCAAAGCCCAGGGCGATCGTCAAACTTTTATACTTTCAAAGACGTTACAAAAGAGTAGAAAAACAATCTTAACATACAAACAGAAACATTTACACCAGTTGCAATATCGATTTTATTATGCCAAGACATTAAAGCTATGGGCATTTCGCTATAAAACTGGTTGTAAAGCGCTCGGTACAGCCAATTAAATAATATTTATTAGTATTCGGAACCCAGGTAAGAGTTGTTTTCCGTAGCAATTGAGTATCCTTTATTACCTTTTCGAACTACCATTTGTTATGAATGGTTTGATCATTATTGGGCTGTCCTTCTGTTTTCTGTTGACAATTGTGACCTATATTGACGAAATACGGCGGTAATTAACAGTGATCGTAGTTTTTCCAGCATTTTTAGTGCAGTGTAGTTGTTAGTAGTGCCCAATCTTAAATTGTATGAACCAAGAATCAAATAAAATCAAAAATAAAAATAAAATAGTGTACTAAACAAATCGGAAATACAGAAAATATTCTCAGAATATGTAAAGCCTAACCCAATATGCATAATGAAATGAAGGGTTAATTTACTACGAGTATTATGAGAAAATGTAACACAGTTGCAATAAATCCTTACCTCATGGTGTCTCAGGTTATAGTTTATGTTTATGATTAGGAATTGATATACGTACAGTCACCCAATTTGATTCCTAGGCCACTATGGACTTTGTCAACGTGACGTTGTAAACCAAATCATAGGGATGAGTCTCTTACGTTTTGGTTGACAACGTCACTTTAACATAGTCCAAAGTGGCCTAGAAATCAAATTGGTTGACTGTACATACATACATAAACTCACGCCTTTATTCCCAGAGTGGGGTAGGCAGAGCTACAGAATTACCAACAACTCTAAAAACTTGTTAATAATTCTGTAACCACATTTTGCACTTTTAGGCTAAGATGTTTACCAGTGTATTAGTGACAGGTTGCAAGCCCAATAATAATTGAATTGATATACTAACTATATATAAGCATAGACAGTACAATGCGTAGGTAATGGCAGTGTATAAATATAGAAGTTATTTTGTTTCTTTACTGATGTCCCAGTAAAATATGTTATACACAATTATAATAACTGATTAAGTAAAAAAAAATAGAGTTTCATTTTCCATGACAACATAATTATAATATAATTAATAATTTTAATAGTCAGGTTAACTGGAAGAGATCCCTTACAGTGATAAGTTCGCCTTTGTACATGTTAACCTTAAGTTTATGTATGTACAGTCAAGGGCAATAATATGTATACACTTTAGTACCTTGTCACTTTAACCACTGTGACAGTTCATATATGGCAGTTAAAATATGACGACAATTAGACAAGGTACTAAAGTGTGTACATATTTTTTCCCTTGACTGTACGAATTTGTAATTGTGGAACAAATTAACCTCTAATGTTGTGAACTCTAAAAGTGTTAACCAGTTCAAAAATAAGTTTGACAAACATTCTAAATTAGTGTGACAATTCGTGCAGTGATCAAGGATTTAGACATATCAGTGCCAACTGCCTGTCTAAAATAAAATAATAATAATAATAATTGTTTTTTTTTTCACCGGAAATACAAAGTGCACCTTCCTATCAGGTTTATGTAAAAAAACACTTTCTTTTAAAAGAGGCTTTTTATAGTGTAAAGGAGTTTTATAATACATAAATAATAATTAGTTTATACAGGGTGACTGGTAACTCGACCTATTCCATAAATGAGGTTATACTAGAGCTAATTTGCTATAATTTTGTCTTAGTCAACTAGGGGTCTAATGCCACTGGTTTTGGAGTTATTTAATTTTTAAGTTTATTTTAAGAAATTCCGTCCTTTGGTGTTAAACTATCAATTGTGAAAAAAGTACCTAGCTTTGGGGACTAAAATGACGTTTTTCGAATAGCTGATGAATTAGGGAATCCTTTAAACAAAAATACGTTGCGAAAACTGCAAGAACCTCAGAAATAAAAGGTCCTTAAATCGCAAGTCCGTTATTTCTTTTAAAAATGTTTACTTTCGGGGGGGGATTACTCCAAAAAAATGTAATACACTTGGCGTACAAATTACGTAAATAACTTCCTCAATTCATAAGCTTTCCGAAAAGGTGCAAATGTTGTCAACTTTAGTAGGTACAGGTATTAAAAATTAAGCTTATTAAAAGAGCAGAGGGTGCGATGTAAATTTAACTCGGAAAGTTGATATCAAAAACTAGGTAACATTCGTCGGACTACGAGTATGGTCGCAGCCAATGTGCCTCATGAGTTGGAGCCACGGGGTCTTAATCGCTCGGACCGCTGGTTATGTGGGCTAGGGCAGTCTCATGTGCGAGGCCACGTGCCTCAGCATTTTTCCTTCCTCGCACCTCACAGCCATACAATACGGAGCTCAGGTCGCTGCTGAAAATGGTGCAAGCACCAGCACACCAGATACTCAGAGCTCAAGCGGGCGTATGAGTTTGTTCCAGAGCTGTAGAGCGCAGTTGTTCTTGGTGCGTAGAGGCAAAACCTCTTTTTTAAGGCTTTGGGACAGCGATTGAGGGATAGGGCCTGTGACCTCCGGTCCGGTTTGTAATCTGTTCCATCACATTTCATTGGCAACACAGCATAGCAATGTTGCCAGCATTGGATACCTTTGAACCAGGCGCTACCCGAGCCGCGGAATAATTTTGCGGAAGATTTATTGATGAAAATTGATACTGATTTAATTTATGTACACTGTTGACGAAGCTTGTTGCTAATTAACTAATCGTAAACTCTTGACGAAACTTGTTGCCGATATTTTTTTGTAATTGGCATAAATAAAGTTTTAGAAAACATTACAAATCTTGTTCAAATTAGGAACTTGAAGTCGCGCGATGTTAAATGCAGACTCCTTATTGGTCATGGGATTGAGCCGCACAACGAATCCAGGTTCAATTTAAAACAAAAAGAAATCAGTTAGTTTCAACCATCTTAGAGATCGCAATTTCCCTTGTTACCTAACATTTCCGTGCTAATACCGCTTCCTTTTCAAATGGCTTTGTACCAAAATGACGAATACGCGGATATCATGTATTGTTACGGGTTTTGTGATGGTGACGCCGCTGCAGCAAGAAGAGAGTATCAAAGACGGTTCCCTAACCGCCGTTTACCTGATGTCAGTGTGTTTGGTGGGACATATCGGCGCATTCGGGAAACAGGATCGGTTCGACGACACCAAACCGATACTGGAAGAGCTAGTGTTAGAGATCCTAACGTAGAAGAGCAAATCTTGCAACGTTTTCAAGCAGACGGCACTACGTCAACAAGAACTGTGGCTAACCAGCTTGGTGTTTCCCAGTGGAAAGTTTGGTCCGTACAACATCAATCACAACAGTATCCATACCACTACACGCTAGTACATGCTATTGAGGAGGGCGATCCTGCAAGGAGCATGGATTTCTGTAGATTTTTACTGAATGCAGATAATGAGGACCCAGAATACCTGAAAAAAAATTTGTGGACAGACGAATCCAACTTTGACCGTGATGGTATTACTAACTATCATAATCTGCATTTTTGGGCTCCTAAAGGTCAAAATCCAAGAAAATCCAAAGAAGGTGCACACCAACGTAGATTTTCGCTAAATGTATGGATGGGGATCGTGCACGATAATTTGATTGGACCATTTTTTCTGCCGGCACGACTAACCGGTATCGCCTATGAAAACTTTTTAATGGAAGAATTACCTACGTTGTTGGACGATGTGCCGCTTGCCACAAGAATGGGTTTGATTTACCAGCATGATGGCTGCCCAGCCCACTATCATCGGGGTGTACGACAGTGGATGGACAATAACTATCCACAGAAATGGATTGGTCGAGGTGGACCGATTCCTTGGCCGGCAAGAAGCCCGGATTTAACACCATGTGACTTCTTCATTTGGGGTCACATGAAGTCGTTGGTGTACCATTCACCAATATCCACTCAAGAAGAGTTGAGAGTAAGAATTTTGGCAGCTGCCCAAAAAATGAAAGACACGCTTTCAACACGAGTGACAGTAAGCGAAGTGCGACGCCGACTTCATGCATGCATACGTAATGGAGGGAGGCAGTTTGAACAAGAATTGTAATGTTTTAAAGTCAGAATTCGGTAAAATAAGATACTTTTTTTGCTATTTTTGTTATTGATATCACACCTTCTGCTCTTTTAATTAGCTTAATTTTTCAAACCTGTAATAAAGTTGACAACATTTGCACCTTTTCGGAAAGCTTATGAATTGAGGAAGTTATTTACGTAATTTGTACGCCAAGTGTCTTACATTTTTTTGGAGTAATCCCCCCCCCCGAAAGTAAACATTTTTAAAAGAAATAACGGAATTGCGATTTAAGGAGCTTTTATTTCTGAGGTTCTTGCAGTTTTCGCAAAGTGTTTTTGTTTAAAGGATTTCCTAATTTATCAGCTATTCGAAAAACGTCATTTTAGTCCCCAAAGCCAGGTACTTTTTTCACAATTGATAGTTTAACACCAAAGGACGGAATTTCTTAAAATAAACTTAAAAATTAAATAACTCCAAAACCAGTGGCATTAGACCCCTAGTTGACTAGGACAAAATTATAGCAAATTAGCTCTAGTATAACGTCATTTATGGAATAGGTCGAGTTACCAGTCACCCTGTATAAGTATAAAGTAAAGGGGACATAATTTAATTTAATAATAGTGTTTTTGGTTTAGGATTAAGAATTCAGTTTTTTGATAATTGTTTTTAGTTTTTGATAATTATTTTACCTATTTTATTTTTGATGTATTTTTTGACGTGTGCTTTTATGCAATAAATATTTTTGATTAATGTGCAATAAAGAGTTTACATACATACATACATACATACATACATACATACATACACACACACACACATACATACATACATACATACATACATACATACATACACACACACATACATACATACATACATATTTTAAACGTCAATCATATTACACACGTTGACAATCCTAGGTCGCTGTCATGTGTCATTTGACGTCATCGCACCAAGAATGCTCGAAAAAGTACTATCACTGATAATTAAAAACACGGTAATTAATGACGACCCGATAGCCTGGTTGGTACTGTTGGTAGCACAGACCACTTACCCTATAGACTCCGCTTCGGAACAGTTTGTCTAGTATCTCATTAAGCCAAAATGGCGGGGCGCGGGGGGCGGAAAGTGCACCGTGATTGGCTAGTTCAAAGTCAACGAATAATCAAGTGTGCGCGTCGTGGTGCGCGCCAATAGAACCATGGCAACCAATTAGTGTTCTGTGAGCATAAGCATGGCTTACGGGGGCGCCTTTGTATGCGGAGTCTATAGGGTAAGTGGTCTGTGCCTGGTTGGTACTGTTGGTAGTGATGATGCCTACGAAGCTAGCGGTCCCGGGTTTGATTCCCGGTTTGGGTAATTATTTGTGTGAGACGCACTAGTATTTGTTTCGGAGCCTCGGATATTTTATATTATTTAATAAGTGCATACGAATATAAGAAAGAAATAGGCCCTTTTGATCAGAACTTTCATATCTGAATCTTTTTTTAGAGAACAAGAAGAGACATTATGTTTATTTACTGTTTTAAGCAGCACAATATTTATAGTAAAAAAAAGGAAAAATGGAAATAAGCCCTTTTGAAATACACTCCTCACTTGTGATTTGGAATGAATACTATTTACGAGTGTCCAACCAAAGTTTAAAATGAGTTACTATTAACTGCCATCTATGAGACATTCATGGAACCTCGTTGGACAGGTTTGAACTTATGCTATCCCAACCGGCGTAGAGCTGCCTAACGCCACTAACCTCTCACCTTTGCTTATAGATGGCGTTGAAATCAAACTGGCTAGTCACTCACTACATGGTATAAAACAAAGTCGCTTCCCGCTGTCTGTCTGTCCCCATCATCGAAATATAATAAGTATGGAAGAGTAATCGACGCTCAAAATCTGCCCCACTGACTTAGTGCCGGCGGGGGTGGAGCTATTAATGAGTGCCGAACTGTCTATCAGTCGAATTTCTGACGTAGTGTCAAACAGTTGTTTACAATCACAAAAGAAAAAAATCGATATTAATGATTACCGGATTTAAATGACGCTGCAACCATGCCAAGTTGCATTGTAAATTGGTGCAGGACCCACACAGATGCAAAACAAAGCGATATTTATTTTCATTAGTAAGTTATTGAATTTTTAATATTCCCATACCAAAATGTCATGGCCGATGTTATGCAATAATATCTTTGAAAAATGTGAATTACAAGCAACTACTTCGAATGAATAGGAAATTAAATTTTATGTCATCTTTACTATCGTTAGTTTATGTACATAATAAAAAAAAAATGTGACCTTTTTAAGTTTTTCAAAAAATGAAGAACGTCGTCTGGCTTGGATGGATGCAGTTCGTCGCGAATTGCGAAACGAGAATTGGATGCCTAGCAAACATTGCAGGATTTGCAGCATCCATTTTGACGAATCGGATTAAGTATATCATCTCAAAAACTGGAAAACATTTTTTAAAAGTCACAGCGGTCCCAAATTGTACAGTACGTTGTCAACATTTATTTACAATAATTTAATTAATATTTAAATGAATATCAGACGTCGAGGTGTTTATCACAAGTCTATTAGATATGTTTAGATGCTAAAGACTATTTGACGCTGACTACTCTTACAACATAATATCTTCTGATATACTATTTTACAACTTTATATTAGTGTAACATAAGTACCTATGTTAAATGATTCAAGGGGAACAATCATTCAATCATATAAAAAAATATTATTAAAATTCATTATTCAATTACTGTGTTGTTTTTGTATTAAACCATCCACGTCAAATGTTGAAAGACATGGCCGCGTTCAAATAACCCTTATGAAAAAAAATATTGACAAATGGAAATCTTGTGTCAGAGAGCTTGTAACCAATTGCAGATTTTTGTCTTTCAAACGGTATAAAACCTTACTGAAATTACTGTCTACTCAAACGTTATACCAGCATCAGACATAAATGACTTCATACCTTAACTCAATTAATATTTAGTTGATTATTGAAACCACTCGATACATAAGATCTTTTCATTTCAAAAAGTGGGCGTTTTGGAGCGGATTTGTCAGTCGTTTTTGTTAGACTTTACTCTTCCATACTTATTATATTTCGATGGACCCCATGTAGGTATGCTTAGATCTTTAAAAATACGCAACGGTTTATTTTGCGGTTTTTTTTAATAGATAGAGTGACTGAAGAGGGAGGTTTTTATGTATAACAAATTCTATTTTATGTATGGGTGTTACAGAAAACTCACATGAACCGAAGCGAAGCGAGGGCGGGTCGCTAGTTATGATATAAAACAACCCAATTTTCAACCCAATATATTTACTTGCTGAGGAATATATTTAATTAATGGAATTCAGCAGCATCAAACTGCTCAAATAGGCTTTAAAATTAACAGCAATATGTGAATACTACTAACTATACTAACATAATTCTCATTTTATTTCTGCACTTTCGTGATCTATTTTTATTTTATTTTACACAAAAACATGCTATCGTGATCACTAAAAAACAGAAGTAGCCTTTAAATAAACGGTTTTTTCATAAATTTAAATAATTAGAACGGTCTATTTTATTTAAACAGCTACAAGTTCGTTTACAGTTACGACACGGTTGCGACACGACTCTGCGGCTTTGTGTTTTAACTCGGGCGATATTACTGTAAATAAGAGCTATCATGACGGTCACAATACGATAACATCCACTTAGCTGCCTTCTGCGGCCTTTTGCGGGTAGTAGGACCTTGTGCAGGGTCCGTCCGGATCGCTACCACCGTCTTATCCATTAACCTACCGCCAAACAGCAGTGTTCGCATTGTTGTGTTCCGGTTTGGGTATAAGACAGCCGGTGAAATGACTAGCATAGAGGCATTCCATCTTAGTCCTCAGGGTTGGCAACGCATTTGCAGTCTTAGGATTTCTCTGCAGTCTTGTGAAAGCGAATGTCTATCACACAGTTTCCGCTTACCATCAGGTGGCCTGTGTGCTCGTTTGTCATCTCTATGCCAAAAAAAAAAAAAACATTTCCAAAGCAATATTGTTTTATCGAGTAGAATAGAGCCCTGGAGTCCTTATATGGCTGCGTTTATCGCGTGACAATGTGTGGATAAGGCATCCGTCACCTTCTGACACGTATATAAGTACGAGAGTGACGGATGCTTTATACACATTTTGTCACGCGATTAACGCCACCATACTAGGCCCACTGGTCTAGTAGTGGATATAATTTGCAAACGCACTGAAATTATAAATTTTGTCTGTACCCGTAGTTCATACAATATTGCTGTTATAAAAATATTGAGCAAATGTTAAAAATTAATCGTGTGCGTGTAGGTGTGGGACGAAAGAGGTCGTACAAGGTACGCAGTTAGGCCTTAATTGATTTAGCCGATACTATGGGGTTACATGTGCCCTAAAACGATATCATGGGGGGCACATCTGCGAAGGAATTGTTTATTTATTCCGATTAAAAAATACTTTGCGTACCTATGTCCTTCTCTCTGTATGTACTTACCAAACATCACATTAATCGGTTAAGGCATCAAAACATGAATACGAAACTAAGAAACAAGCATTTACGTTCACAATACAAACAAAAATGAAGTTAAAAAAATTGATATAAATAATAATTAAGTACACATCGTGACGGGTCTGTCCCGTCCGTCGTGCACCGTAAAGCGGCTCGCAAGGAATCGTGCGTGCCCACCGCCAGATAACGACGGATCCAATATGGATGCAGTAATGAGCATTCGGAGACCTTATGTGGAATACATTGTGAAAACAGCAGTGCTGTGGAGTGGACATGGGTAAAGATATTTTCACGCTGAGGTGAACAATTGACAAGAGGATTGTTTTGAAAAGATGTTCTGATAAAAATCATACTTATAAACATTTTGGTTAAAAGTATACTTTTTTTATTATTACTGTTTTTTTTTTCAGAACACCTTTTAAATAGTTCCTGTTGTCAATTGTCAACTTTTTATATTATTTACTTTTTACCAAAATAAAAACCAATTAAGGTAACAAATCCGAGTGTCCCTGGCAATCCCTAATATGATTTAACGTATCTTTAGTTCAAATTATCATTTCAGAGTCGGATTCGTTTTTGAGTTTTCCAAAACTACCTGTGGTTCGGGTAGGGAAGGCTGGGGTGTTATTCTCTCAAAAACAACGGACAGTCGGACGAACGAGCGAAATCGCAGCGGCGAGTTTAATTAGTCCCGCGAACAAAATACATCTTAGCGCGTGCATTTTCAATTAAGCAGCCTTATACGTTCAATCCATCGGCAGAAACCATGCTGTTAAATTGAAAATGCACGCGCTAAAATATGTTTTGTTCGCACTGACGGGACTACTTAACTTGCCGCTTGGACATTCACCTCGTCCGTTCGTCCGACCGTCGGTGTTGACAGAATCACTACCCTGGTATTATACTGGGACAATATGTAGCGACATCTCATTTCCTTTAAAAAAAACTGGTGTTATATCAACACATTTTTTTTTTCCATTCCAAAGCCATTTCCGCTTGAGTTATTTCAGGCGGTAAGGTTAGGACTTTGAAACGAAAATTCAAACAAATAATGCATTAAGATAAATGACAATTAGGATTTCCAATGTACACCCAAAAATAAAACATACCTAACGGATTTTGAGAATTTCTTACTCGTACCTATTTATAATACATCGGCTGAACCTCAAGTTGATGTCATTCATTCACTCATTATAGCCTGTGCTAAATGTCAATGTCAAGTGTGAGCTGTCAGTTTTGACTATGTTTAAACTAAGTGATGTAATTATTTGCATTCTCCTCTGTGGAAGTAGAAAAATGGCTACGTACCTATTTATAAATACATGTCATGGGAGAATCTCACTCAAATTGACCTGGTCACGAATTAATCTTTAGGCTTGTCGAGAAATACATGCCTACCTACCTAAATAAGTAGAAAACATTCAAGACTCTAAAACAACATACTCGTAGCTTTAAACATTATTGTTTTATGGCAGAGGCGGGAGAGACTTTCAAAAATCCATAAATACAGTAATTTTATTCAATAACTAAATCTCCATTGCGTTGAATTGGCTATTTCCAATATTTAAGATAGTTGTCGTCCATGCGGCGTTCGTTTTTTCCACCCTATTATAACTATGTACATATTATAGAAGCAGTAAATACATGAGAATTGAAAACTGCAAAGTAAACAGTAGCCGCTCTATAGTTTTCACTGTCCGTCTGACAGAGGGCGCGGTCGTTCACCCTGATATCGGCGAAATACCCTTAACAGTTAAGGCGCGTCCTTCTTTGACTAATCTCGCATCTGCGGAAGTGTAATAGAGCCTGAGTTACGCAAATTGAGCCCCATAGCCTGGAACAGGGTTTGTTTGAAGAAAATTCCAGGCCTTTTGGGGAGTCAAATTAGTTATAGCAATGTGGCCGAGGTAGGATGTTTAATTATTGATATATTGCATACTTACATGAAATCACGCCTGTTTCCCAGAGGGGTAGGCAGAGACCACTTCTTTCCATTTGCTACGATCTTGACCAATTTATCGCTTCTTCCACATTCATACATCGAGTCATGCACGCACGTCGTCATTGATAAATTGCAATGTTTAATTAATCCGATCGAATTCTTGCTCCTACTTATTTAAAAGACCTGTAATTAAAATTATAAAACAATTAGTTGGTATTCAGGAGTTACTTTAACAACATTTTGAATCAATTTTCATGATTATGCAATTCTCTAAAGGCGCTACTGGCGGAAAAAATTGTGATGATAGTCGATATCATTACATAAGTGATTGAAATAAGTTAACACGAAAGTTGGTTATTGTTTCTCTGGCCCGAGATTCTAGGTGGTAAAAACCATATCGTTTTTGAAACGTTATCGTATTGTCAACGTTTTGATAGCTCTTACACGTAATGGCGGCCATGTCACTTTTTTTACCATCTCGGACGTACCAAAAGAAGAGAAATTTCCGGGCTTCAAAAAAAACACTTATTTGGCGAATGCAGCAAAAACAGGGGGGTTATTATGACATAGCTAAGCAGTTCATTTTACAGTGAGCGAAAAGGACGGAGCTATAGCAGTTACATAACTCTGTCCTTTTCTCTCAGCGTAAAATGAATGGCATAGATAGGTCATAATAGGACATTTTGCTTGAAAGGTGTTCGAAATAAAGACGTATAAAGGCGTGTAGTACTGTTAGGCGATAGGCTTGCAACCTGTCACTAATACACTGGTAAACATCTTAGCCTAAAAGTGCAAAATGTGGTTGCAGAATTATTAACAAATTTTTAGAGTTGTTGGTAATTCTGTAGCTCTGCCTACCCCACTCTGGGAATAAAGGCGTGAGTTTATGTATGTGTTCAAAAATTTTGAACACAGAAATAAAAAAAATATTACTCAACGGAAACATTCCTTTATTTTTAGAACTACGAACACCTAAATGCACTAATAGATTTCAGAAAAATTGCTTACCTGAACCGTTAATAGAACTTTTATAGAGCAATTTATGCTGTTTATATGGCTAACAGCTCACCCTAATCTAGCAACTTGACTGTTATGTCGATTGGTCGTAAAATTTAAACATGTTATTATGCTTAAACAAGAACATTACAAGGCATATTATTCTGATAACTCATCTTCTAAGCCCGTTATGGGAACAATCAGACGCGTATTGGAATAATCGAAACGAAGTGTTAACCGCAACGCATTACATATTGTTATAGCAGTAGTTTAACTTTAACCTTTTATAATAACTGGAGCGGGTGCGTATCTACTCACATACCTTTTTAACTCCTATTATCGGAAGTCCGAAAATGTTTGTCATACCATTTTACATCATAATGATCACTCTTCATAATCCTCATATTTTTTTTTAGTACTAACCATCGGAACTCGTAATCATCTAAATTCATTACCCCAATATTAATGAAGCCGTACACTTTTCACCATTTCTTAAATGTCTTACGTGTAATAAGGTTAGGTTAGGTTAGGTTAGATTTATAAAAAATCTCAAAAAGTAACGATTCCTAAAAAAAATGCATTATGAATTGCGATAATTATGACTTAAAAAGTATAAAGATAAAAGTATGAGGAAAAAAATTATGAAGAGTGATTATTATGAATACAAATCGGTAGTAAAACAAAAAATAGGAATAATAATTTTATGTGAGTCAATATGGACCCAACTGGAGCACTTTGCTAAAAACCATTTTGTTACACAGTGGAGCTCTTATTTTCTTGACAATAAAGACAGCCGCATCTTGTAATATCGATTTGAAAGCAAGATGTAATGAAACAAAGGGTTTGATTTGGCTTTGAGTGATTTCGCATAATTTATAGTGTCTGTGTGTATGGTTTTATGTCGTCACTGGCCTGCTAACAATATACATTTCACCCAGCCTATTAACGCTTGTATGATAGTGAACGCATAAATGCGTCGGTGGCAGTGAATGTGTTAATCATCTTCGGGTGGCTATCACTATCACACTTATACTTGAAACTAAAGATATATTTGTCGACTACCAACACACATCTATTAGGGAACTGGTAGCACCAGGGTCCTACTCTAAAATTCATAGTTCGAAGGTACATCAGGTCCATCGTTTTCTCTCTATTAAGTCTCGATTAAGTGAAAGAATTGGGTCTAATGAAGTTTCAAATAGTAGCATTAACCATCTTGTACTGGCATAACTAATCTACTGATGCTTTACTGTTCCATGAATATTTACTGTGCAACGGTCCGCTATCGAAATAAGAATGCAATGAGGAAGTATCGGCCAGCCAATTGCCATGGGAATCGCTATCGGCCTGGCTCCTGATGGGGTTAGGGGGATTTTAACGGGAACCGTCCGACTGCCCGGTTATTCACTAATCTTTGCATGGAAACGGACAAGTTGCGAGTTCACCAACGTATAAAGCGTAGACTTGGTAGTTGGGTAGTTTTGTACGGACTACTGCGTCCCTAGACAAGATTAATTCGGCGTTCGTTATCGTTATCAAATATAGGATTGACGTAAGTAAGATATCAGACGGTCGCGTCGAGTGCACGTTAACTCCATACGTTTTCTCAGTTTTCGAAAATCGATTACGTTAGCATTGAGCAACTTGTCTAAGCTCACTGGCTCAAAGATACGTTTAGTATTTATCGTAAACGTTAAGATAGCTTTTATTTACTTGACACTAATAATGGCGGTCGAGTTAAAAACGATACGATCCAATCTCAAAGTTGATATGGTTTTACCCAATATAATAGAAACCATGAGCCTTGTTTAGTTAGCGTTTTATTTTTAACTAGCGACCCGCCCTCGCTTCGCTTCGGTTTATGTGAGTTTTCTGTAACACCCGTACATAAAACAAAGTTTATTATATATAAAAACCTTCTTCTTGAATCACTCTATCTATTAAAAAAAACCGCATCAAAATCCGTTGCGTAGTTTTAAAGATGTAAGCATACATAGGGACAGACAGCGGGAAGCGACTTTGTTTTATAATATGTAGTGATAACCATAGTATGTGACTAAAGAAAGCTTAATTGAGCAATTTTTCTTTCTATCGAGTAAATAAAGTTAAAGTTAATTCATCGAGAAATATGTTTCGCTTGAATCAGAATATTTTTTCAAGATTCTATTTTACAACTTTGTCGGCGTGATTCAAATAATATGTAACAATTCCCAATTACAACTTTGTACTAGCAAGAGACTCTGAGTTAAACCGTGGACGAACGGACTGACGGACAAACTGACATGGCCAAACTAAAATGGTTCCTTATCGACTGTATTTAAATTGTATTTTATTTTAGTTTCATATTTTGTTAAATCATAATTGCACGCTACGAACATCACGCCAAATAACACCGTGTGGAAAGTTAAAAAAGCTCCTACATTTGCTCTAGTTTCCAGTAAAATACCTAACTTTATCAAGTTTCCTACACTGAGGATTTATAATTTCCGCTTTAACTTTGCGAAACAAAAACAATGATAAAACTTTCAGCATTACTGCAACTCCGACTGCAACCGAATGCAAATGCAACTCACTAGTTTCGGAATTTATTTCTACGAAGCCGTGGCCTTTTGGTTAAAATTTGACGCCGGCTACGAAACTAGCGGACCCGGGTTCCATTTCCGGTATATTAGAGGCTAATATATAAAATACACTACTTTATAAAACAAAGTCGCTTCCCGCAGTCTGTCTGTCCCTATGTATGCTTAGATCTTTAAAACTACGCAACGGATTTTGATGTGCTTTTTTTAATAGATAGAGTAATTCAAGAGGAAGATTTTTATGTATAATTAACTCTGTTTATACCAAAGCGACACGAGGGCGGGTCGCTAGTATAATTATAAAACTTAGCCCAGCATTATATACAACACAATGAATCACTACATATCACTACATCACTATCACTATATATATATATATATATATATATATATATATATATATATATAGTGATAGTGATGTAGTGATATATATATATATATTATAAAACAAAGTCGCTTCCCGCTGTCTGTCCCTATGTAGGTATGCTTAGATCTTTAAAACTACGCAACGGATTTTGATGCGGTTTTTTTTAATAGATAGAGTGATTTAAGAGGAAGGTTTTCATGTATAATAAACTTTGATTTATATACGGGTGTTACCGAAAACTCACATAAACCGAAGCGAAGCGAGGGCGGATCGCTAGTCTAACATAAAATAAAAAATAAATATTATATTCATTGCGTAGTTGGTAATACTGTCGGCCAAAAATGTGGTCTACCACCCTACCGTTGCAGTTTATTTGCACGTCATGATACAACAAGTTCGATTTTGCCTTGCAATAATGTTATGACAGTGACAATTGTCAACCTTAGCGATAATTAGATCTCACAGAAACTTTTGTCAAAACTGGTAGGTAGACCAGTTTCTTGGCCGACCGTCCCCTGCCTACGAAACTAACTGTCCCAGGTTTGATTCCCGGTATATTAGAGGCTAATCGTCAATAATATATCGTTAATTGAATACAAATCGGACACATTCCAAAATGAGTCAGTGTTGCATTTTAAAATTACAAGCCAATCGTATAAGATTTTCAATGCAAGAGCAAATCATTATGGATTGTGTCCGTTTTGTATTCAATGAGCGATATTAGTGCTGGGGTCTTTACAATGACATAATTATAGTAGCGACTTAATAAAATTATAGTGAAGTGAATATTAACATTGCTCGCAGGACTGATGGCCGATGGGGTCGGAAGGTTCTTGAGTGGCGTCCGCGGATCGGGAGACGAGCTGTAGGTAGGCCTCCAACAAGATGGAGTGACGACCTTATGAAGATCGCGGGAACGCAGTGGATGCGAAAAGCACAAGACCGGTCCGAGTGGAGAGCCTTGGGGGAGGCCTACGTCCAGCAGTGGACGTCTTTCGGCTGACATGAGTGAATATTAACCCTCAATCATAAAAGTGCAGTCTAAAGTGCGCTTAAAATATGATTTGTCCTTATGCGACATTTTAATTTGACAGAAAGTAACAAATGCCACTTTAACTAAAACAGGTTTATCGTGCGTTTATGAATAATTTAGTCTCTATATTAAAATTTAATTTATAACTTAACCTCTATTAATAAAGCGTGAACCAATTTCAAACTAAATCGAAACCATAATCCTTTCAAATCCTTAATAATAACGTCTCGGTTGTCTGTCCGTCGCACCCTGCTCTAATACGCCGACACGCCCGCGTATAATTTTGGGCTTTTTTTATAAGGGTCCGGTTGATAAATGGTTGGTTAACTTGGGTGTTTATAACCGATTGTTGAATTGGTTTGGAGGAGGATAGCTGTCTAATTATCCATTTTGGTTTTATTCTCAAACAAATCCGTCCAAGGTTCGGCTCCTCGTGTGGGCATAAGTTGAAGTAATGAGCGCAAGTATTTGGTTTCTGAGTCTGGTAGGTTTCATTGGACTTTCTTTATGTACTAAGTATGTAAATCGTTGTCTAGTACACATAATCTAGATTAAAAAAAGAAAACCAATACTAGACTACATAGAAGTTCAGGACTAAGTCATTTTGTATGTACGTATACTTTATTGTACAAACAAGAGATAGCAAATATATAAAAGACAAAAATATAACATCATATTTCATTTTGTGTGTGATTGTCTCCTGAATTTTATGTGAGTTAAAAAAATGTTACATTTTTCTTTTGTTTACAAATATTTTTATTCTCGTTTTATGATTATGAATGTAAATAACATTCTAAATAAGTACTTAAATAATTATGTAACCTTGCGTTTGACCTGATTGTTTACCCATTTTTTATTACGTAGATCTTTGCTATTAAAATTAAGATTCTTTGATGCATTAAAAACGCTTTTAAAATTGTGTATTTGATTCTCCATTACCACACTATTATCAACATTTAACTATAGATTAACCACAGTTTAATCTACACTTAATCAAAGATTATTCCACCGGCTCGACAAAGATGAATGGGTTGGTTTTTTACGACGGTTTTTATAACTCCCTATTGTTCATCGTCCTTCAAAATATAAAGGGATTCCTAGGATGCCTAAATCAATTGTTTAGATATTCAAAACCGATTTTTGTATGAAAAAAACGTTCTCTATTTGACCCTGTAGGCGCAAAAAAGACTATTAGGTAGGTTTTAAGTTTGAACTGTATTATTATGGTCAATCATCTATATAAAATATTGATATTTTTTTACCTACTTAAAAATACTTCTCATTTAGACAAAGGACTTTGTGCAAATGTTTAAATGTCTGCTTAAATCAAATTTTACAAAATTTCTAAATTTATTTATTTATTTTATCAAGTTTTTTTTATAGGTGAAACTTGTAAATTTTTTGAAAATTGTAAAATATTTCAAAATAAATTAATGTGACGTTGAAACACCAGGGTAGTGATTCTGTAAACAACGCCGGTCGTACGGACTGTCGAGTGATGTCCAAGCGGCGAGATTAAGTAGTCCCGTCAGTGCGAACAAAACACATTGTAGCGCGTGCATTTTCAATTAAGCAGCCTTATACCCATCGTGCTGCTTAATTGAAAATGCACGCGCTACAATGTGTTTTGTTCGCACTGACGGAACTACTTAATCTCGCCGCTTGGATATCACTCGACAGTCCGCACGACCGGCGTTGTTTACAGAATCACTACCCTGGGTGAGCTGTGCAGTTCGCTTGCCAGAAGATGGCAAAAAAAAATTTTTTCAAGGAAGGTTTAAAACATCTGCCAAAAGCACAGTATAAACAGTAGTTCGTCTTCAAGCAACGGCACATCGCGCGGCTTGCATGTGTGCGTGCCTCGACCGTACGCGCCGCGATCCACCACAATCAACGGGACGGACCAAGCGTGCGTATTAAGTACTAGCGACCCGCCCTCGCTTCGCTTCGGTTTATGTGAGTATGGTATATAGCCTTCCTCGATAAATGGGCTATCTATCACTGAAATATGTTTTCAAATCGGACCAGTAGTTCCTTAGATTAGCGCGTTCAAGCAAACAATCAAACAAACAAACTCTTCAGCTTTATAATATAAGTATGGATGAGTGACAGAAACTCCTAAAGAGAGTCCAATACGCTACTTTTCTATTTGTACTATGCCCCAAGCGTAGCTATGCGTTAAAAGCCAGGGGTCGTCAACAATGACCTTTGCTATAAACACAAATCTAATTTATAAACACCCATTATCCCTAAATTATGACAAAACCAGATAATGTTTCGGCTAATCATCGCGTGATGGTGGTGGCGGATAATGGCAATGTCAGGGGCGCGTGACCGTGGGCTTTTTGTGTTCAAGGCTTTTGTTATAAATGCCACGCTTTCGGGTAGTTTGCCAATGTTAATTATGTGATTAGATTATTTTATTTATTATCTTTATTTATCTTTTAAATGGGAACACCTTAAAGTTCCGAATAATTTTTTTCCGAATATTCGTGTTTACGTTTTTTTTTTAATGCTTTGTTACGCTGGAGCTATTTTAGATTAAATGCATAATTTAACTGTCATCGTAGGTTAGGTTAAGGTTGATTTTGAAGCATAACAAAAAGTAAAGCCCTCTTATTGTGAAAATTCGGAATTTTGTTTAATACGGAATTATGACTCTTCGGAATTATGTAATGTCACATAATCTCACGCCTTTATTCCCAGAGTGGGGTAGGCAGAACTACAGAATTACCAAAAACTCTAAAAACTTGTTGATAATTCTGTAACCACATTTTGCACACTTAGGCTAAGATGTTTACCAGTGTATTAGTGACAGGTTGCAAGCCCATCGCCTAACAGTACTATACGCCTTTATCCCCTTAGCCGTCTCTTACGACATCCACGGGAAGATATGGAGTGGCACTATTCTAACCCGGCAACCACACGGGTTTTTTATGTAATGTATTATGTAATGTAACCATTATAAATTTATTTTTTTAATTTCGCACAGTTTAATGCCTCAACCGTACGGTAATTTTTTCCCCGATAAAATCCGACAGTTTCCTAAGAAATGCCGATAAGACATTTTTGTACAGTAGGGGTCGTGGGTAAAAGCTAGTTGTATGTATGAATATATTTTGAATAGTACAAGTTTAGGGCTTATTTTGGGATTAGATCAATTTGTGTCAGATTATCCCCTGATATTTATTTTACTTTTGATTTATTATTTTATACGTTAATAAATAACCTCAAAATCTTAATATCTAAGTCCAGTAGATATCGATCCTCTGACCTTTAAATCAGTTAAAAATGTGTTTATTTTTAAATATCAGTTACATAGTCCATTCTTCTTTTGTTTAATCTGTCATCAAACAAGTTTTATTGAGAGTGATAAGCTTTACTGTATCTAATAGGACAAAACAAGATAGATATAATATGAGAACCGTCCGTTAGCAAACTGAATAGTCAAATAATTGCAAACACATCACTTTGTATCTGTGTAACCTTTAAAATACTGCAAAAAGGGTCAAGATTGTCGTATACATTTGACATTTTAAGCTTATAATGGATCGTCTCATTAAATGTGCTATTGCTAAATAATGTGCTGCTTCTCAGAAAAGCCTTCGCCGCAATAGATTGCATATAATATACGCAGTATTCTACATTACCATACTACTTGAATCACCAAGGAGATGTGCTTTCTGGGTGCAGTGGTAAAGCGAACAACAATGATGTAGAATAATAATAAAATGTACCAGATTTTTAATGTCAAGGTGTTTAAGGCCAAGTTAATTCAGCTACCTTTTTAGGGTTCCTTACTCACTCGGGACCCGTACTGTCAGTCTGTCTGTCAGTGAGTTTTTCAGAGAGCATGCCATTGTATTCATATTGCCGCTATAACGCCATAAAAAAAAAACACTTTTTTTCTGGTTTTAAATAGGAAAAAAGATATAACAGTGGATACAATTAATGTCCTTTATCAAAAATAATTAAACGTTTCACGACAAAAATCTCGTTGACATAATTTCAGTAAAACATACACATTTACTTCATTACATTACAATCAAAATGAACTATATTTCATATTCCTCCATTAATACCTGTCATTTCTTCACAGTAATCAGCACCAAAACCATCTCTTTTGACTATGTTGCGCTAAATATTAACTTTAAATCGGCTTTATCTAAATAATACTAAGCGAACTAATATCATCATGGAAAAATAAGACTTGAATCTTTGCAATACGGTGAAAAGTCTTTACAATAAGCTTGGGTTTTGTGACGTTTTGTAGTTAGTTAGGGAGACAGTCACCGCATAGGCCAAATCGCGTTGTGTCACGGAATGCACTAATTATTGTTGTTCCTGCGAATAAATTCTAAACTGCAATTACGAAGTTTGCGAAGTTTCACCGCTAAATGAAGGGAGGATAAATTTAGCGGTTCTTTGTTGGAATAGTTTATAAATAGTATTCAGGTGGAAAAGGTGTGCTACTTCTGACTTTGAATTTAATTTTTAAACAAATGCCGTCAGTCTTATGTTTTTAAACGATCATTCAATACTCAGCCAGTGTGGAAACTGACAGTGTTCATTCTTCTCACGTTCAGTTTTAACTGACAGTTTACACTTTAGTGAAAACTGATCGTAGCTTTAACCCAGTCGTCATACTAATATTAGAAGATAATATTTACATGAATTAAATCACTTCAACAAAGGCCGTAAATAATAATGGAGACAGTTAACAGCAATATTATGTACCTAAAACACCAAAAAAGTAAAAAAAAAAACCAGCCCAACTTAAATTTATCATATTATTCAAAACTCAATCTTAATTTCAAGTAAACCACGTTGTTTACAAAATATACGCCTTGTGACTTAAAGCCTTTTGAATTCAAAAGCTACTATAATAATATTCAAGATGTCACTAAAACCATTCATATGTCACATTGTTTGTTTGTTCTGTCGCACCCAAAATTCAATATGCTATTTTCGCCCTTATTTGTATGTTCCTTAGGTTTAAAATAAAGAAGTCAGTCGAAAATATTTTTTATTTACGTCCTTGACACTGTAGAGCCCAAAATAGCTAAAAAATGGGCGAAACCTTAGATACTTTAAAGGAATAGATGCGTGTTTCTAAAAACAAAACGGTAGAGACAATTTTAATCGTATGTACGTCTCATCGTCGTCGTATATAAACGCTGAATCATTATTTTCTTATCACTTTTGACCACTAATTATTTTTTTTCGAAAATTCAACTCACACACATTAACTTTATTGCCGTAGAAAAGAGCTTTTTTTTTATTGAGAAACAAAAGGTCATATACAACAATATTGCTTAAGTATTTGAATTATTACAATTAGACCTAAAGTGTTCCTTAATTAATATTTTTAATGCTAAATTCAACATACAAGATAATAATATTATGCGCATGAGTACTTGCTAGTGTTAGAGGCGCTCACTCCCAAAATTCCACAATTTCAAAATACCAGACTACTCTCTTTACCAGATTCCCAAATTACCAACTTCGAAATATTAGGTACTAAGCATAATCAACGATACCGAAATTTAAATGTTATTTTTTGAGATTCATGTATATTGAGAATCTGGTATTTTAAAATTCTGGTATTTCGGGAATGAGCGGTTAGGGTTAGACGCTATATTTAAACCAGAAAAAAAAGGAAATAAAAAATCTTATTTTCACCGTCCGACTGATTTGGACCCACTTGGTCGAAGGTTTTGTATAATATCCATCATCACTACATAGTATAAAACAAAGTCGCTTTCCGCTGTCTGTCCCTATGTATGCTTCAATCTTTAAAACTACGCAAGGGATTTTGATGCGGTTTTTTTAATAGATAGAGTGATTTAATATGTATAATATTTTTTTATTTTATGTACTGGTGTTACAGAAAACTCATATAAACCGAAGCGAAGCGAGGGCGGGTCGCTAGTTATATATATCCAAAACGTTAGCCACGTCGTTGGTCGTCGTAGGACCGGCCCTTGTGTTAAACCTTGGGGACACCTATTTGCGGCAGCGGACCCTTTTCGGGTTAAATGATGATGATGAGACCTTATATACTATCAGCCCAATGGAACCCTGACCCACCATAGAACGGTGTGACAGTGACATTATAAAACAATTTGTTTGACACTTCTTATGACTTGAATCATAACGTCTCTGTGACACAGTTCTATGGTGGGTCAAGGTTCCAATGGTCTGATAGTACTTACAGAGTTTGCAGTTTATACGTGTTTGTACAGCCCTTAATTGAATTGTCATTAGAACAAAAGCCTTGAGTAACGTTTCAAAAATTAAATTGAAAGTAATTAAAATTACTTATCTAGCTGGTAAAGTTTACTGGTAGTATTGTCACCGGAGGTTTTTTATTATCACAGTGTTAATAGTGTCACATTAAAAATGAGGAAATTAAGAGGTAATGCAGCCAGTGCCATAGGGACCTATTAGAGGGGGTGTTCTTTTTATACTGGTGATTATTATTTATATCTTTAATATTTTAGTAACTTAGTTTTATTTTAATTTTAATACGTTTTGTTGTAAGATACAGATAAGTTAATTTAGTTCATCGTTAAAAAATGTCGTTTCTATTTTTCCCTCCATCTATTCGTGAAACCACAAAAGGCCCAATGTTACACGAAATCTTTAGCTGACACGCGACGGTGAATCCTCACTCACACTTCCCTGAAACACTATGTAGATAAAACAATTCAGAAACGGAGTCACTGTTTTAATATTTTTAGGGCATGAGGCACTCGTCCCACCGCCGACGATGAGCGGGAAGCGAGTACAGCCAGCGATCAACTAGTAATATTTTTGTCTCATTTATTGACACGGGATCTATTATTTTTGTTCCGACAAACTAGTGGAAAGAGTTCTCGCCGGCAGTGTGAACAGCCAGCGATGAACGATTAGTATACGTGTCTCTTTTACTAACACAGGATCCTTATCTTTTGTTCGTTTCTTGGGCGAGAAAATAGTCGATTGCTAATCACTTTCTGGCCGGCAGTGGGACAAATGCCTGAAGAAGGCAATAAACAACAACACCAGTGGCCAGCCAGAGAGCAGTGGACACCCTTATATGCGTGCAAAGAATGGCAAATATATCTTTCGTACTCTCCCCACTCAAACTACAGGCAGAGGCCGCCTACAGGTCTCTGGCTGACCACTGAGGACTTTACCTTACCAGTCAACGATGAACCTTCTTATACAAGGTGTAACATGAGTAAACCGAATAATTTTAATAGCGTATTCCTGAGGTCGCAAGAAGCTAAAATACATGAACCCTGGTCGAAATATTATGATTTTTACGTAACACCTGGCCATAATGTGAGTTTTATCGCACGCTGCGCGCACGGTAAAACTCGCATTGTGGCCAGGTGAAGACGTAAAATTGTGTACTCATCATGGGCAGTAAAAAAGAAAGCCCTCTATCGCATATTTACAACCCTCGCCTACGGCTCGGGTCTCAAATACCTGCGATTTCGGGCTTTCTTTCTTTTACAGCCCTTGTTAAGTAATGTACTATTATCCAGCATGGAGTTGGTTGTAATGAAATCTCCAGTACAAAAAACCCTTATGATAAAAAAATAAAAATCATATTTAGACCTGGGTTCATATATAAAATTTTTTGCTTCTTACGACCTCAAGAATACGCTGTTAAAATTATTCGGTTTCCTCATGTTACACCTCGAATAGAGCAATTTTCATCTACCAGTGCTTCAGTACACATACATTTACAAACGCAAAGTGAAAACGTTTGAGCTATGAGGCCATGACACATTGCACGACATGTCTGGCTACGTGTCAAGTCGTAAACTTGTCTACAGCCTGCTGAGAATGACGTAAGTAGAAAATTGTTGGGTTTTTTTTTAATTAAACTACATTTCAGGTTTTTCCAGAATTGGCAGTTTTCATGTAATTACCTAATGTTATTTACTTTGTAAGTCTTTGCCAAGGAACTGTAGAATTTGTAGTTTTGTCCTCGGAAACTATTTTTTGCCAGAAAAATGCTTGGACGTGCTATTTGGACTTAAACTATTTGCTGCAGAATTTGAATCGGTTATTTCAATTGTTCATATGTGACTAAAAGGTAAACATTAAGAGTGTAAAAGCATGACGTTTACAAACTTTGAAACAAGGTGTCATTTGTCTTTGTCTAAATGGTACTGAAAAAAGAAATAAAGTAATGAATAAACACCTACAAAATGGCTTAGTTATGCAATTTTACTGTTTCTCTCTATTTCAGGTTAACGTCGAACCGACATGATTTGACCAGATTAAGCTATACGGCAGTTCCTGGTTTCTGTGAGCTTGTAGCAGTACTTCGCCTGTACTCGTTTTATTGTTTCTCGTTAAGACGTAATTTCCGACCTAAAAGTAATTATTGAGTTAGGAAATTGACTTCCGATTTCACGGTTTTATACCTAATTCAGATTTCATTTCCCATAGAATATCTCTTTCCTTTCTTTGCGTTTATGTTTTTTGTTTTTATAATTAAATCCTATTTTGAATGGTTTGTGACTGTGTGATCCTCTAAATTTAAGACTGCGCCGAGCGTACGCCGGATGTACAGTGGCGCCCTCATTACTTTTATTGTGTTTTCTAATAAACTAAAGTATTTTCTTGAAATTGGACGAAATGGTTTTGTACTACAAATGAAAACACAACTTTTAGGGTATATCATATCAGTTTAATAACAATTCAGGTGAATTCGAGTTATGAACTTAACGGAAAAAGTGACCACCTTTTCCCGTTAAGCTGACTACTCAAAGGGTAATTGTTATTAAAGTTTGTTACGTATCCCATAAATTGTGTTTTTACTTGCACTACAAAAACGTTTCGTCTGATTCCAAGGAAATTCTTTAGTTAATCAGAAATCACAATAATAGTAACGAGGGCGCCACTGGACGCTCGGCGTTTGTTCGGCGCAGTCTTAAACTGCACGATGAATTAATGCTTGGTCGATTGAATGGCAGATGTATCAAAGAAAAATCAGTTTAAATCCAAAAAAAGTGACGTAAAATTTAGGAATAGCGGGGAGAAAATTTGGAAAGGAAATACATGGAAGGGAATTGCTTCCCTTGAAAGTAGGTACTTAACCCTTATTTAGTAACGGTTCAAGCAAACTAGCTCGCTGGCCACCTGACGCGTAGTGGGATCGAAGACAAAAAAGGACCAACGTAACCCTATTTCTCACACAGATGGGTAAAAATACTTAATCTCATCACACAAATAATAATAATATTAATAGTAGTGAAACCCCAGATTACTAGCTTTCACGTCACACAATTAATTATTTTCTAAATTTACCTGAATCTGCGGTCAAAACCAGTTGCACCTAAAAATAAGTAGGTAGTCATTCTAAAATTAGTTTCGCTATTTTCACTAATACCTTAACCGTAAAATGCCATTATGCAGGGGATTGGCGGTTAGTTAATTAAAAAAGAGTTTAAACATAATTAAAAGTAATAGAACTCAATTTACCGAACTATTAGCTGCTGTGGAAAGGTAAAATGGTTTGGTTACGTAAAAGTGGCAATCACCAACCAAAACAAGGTACCTACCAAAAAACAACATGTTCGCATTACGTTCTGGTGTGATAAGATAACCGGTGGAATCAATAGCAATTAATCTTTTGCATTGGCAGTCTTAAGATTGCAGTCTGAAGATTGTTACCATGTGGGTCCCACTTACCATGGATGTGTTTGTTTTCCTTCTCTATGTGAAAAAATATACGAGCACAACCTTTTACCTTCTATCAAGTAAGAACCCTTAAAAGATCCGAGAGGCCTTTAGTTTAGGCTGCCTTTCCACCAGAGGTGTGCTAAGCTTCATTGCTATGGATGTGTTGTGGCATAGCTCGCGGCATAGCTGCAGCTGCATAGCGCATCTCTGGTGGAAAGGCTCCCTAAAGACTTTAGACAAATGACAATTGGTTCCCGGGGTACATAGGTATAGACTTAACTTTTTCAACTGAGCTTATCCACTTGAGAATACAAAGCCATTATGTAGTTAACCACAAATTAGGACAACGAGCTCGCAGTTAAAGCAGATAATAACCGCCTTCGAAGGTTAACATAGATTATCGACTCTATTTCTTTAAGCAATACGCAACCAAACACATTAACAGAATAATGGCAAGCAATTTTTTGTTGCATTTATAACCGCCCGACTAAGATTGTATAGATACAATGATCATTGTGTTTACAGGTAAGTGGAAGAGCTCAGTTCAAAAAGTTTAAACTATTGGACGAATAAAATAAGGACGGGTACCTACTTCGAAATGAATTACCTTCCTCACTATCACAAAATGAAGTTGATATCTAATTCCAAGCAGTAAACGGGTTAAGCAAACCTCTGTCCAGTTTTACGACTACCCTATTGATTGCACCCCTCGCTAAAAGCAAGAGGAGTGCCTGTGTGCGTCCATTTTAACTTGACCCTTGTTAGTGAAGCCGCTCGTATGAAGCAGGGGTCAAACCGTGTACATTAACCTAATGGGCAATGAGGTCGCTTAGGTTTGTGGACATGACGTGTTCAGTTTTTATTAGAAGTTTATAGGACGTTGTTTTTTTTTTGTGTAAGTACCTACCACATTCATTATGAGCGTTGTTAGAGACAAAAATGAGTCAAAATAGATAAAATATCATTGGACATAAAAGCACCTCGGTAATGGAAGTTACAAGGTTCTCTTAACTTCGTCAAATTGATATGAAAATACAAAAAAAATAAGCTTCAATCTTGTATTAGGTAGTAGTAACCTAGTTTGCTTGCTTGTGGGCGAAATTAATAAAATAAAATATTCAAAGTGTCAAATCAAGACTTAAAAAAAAATATATATAAAAGATATTTATTCAGTTAGTAGGCCGCCAGGGCACTTTTACACGTCTAGAATCTACCAGCGCTTCCCAAGAGGAGACCACTGCCGAGAAGAAACGCCGCAAGAAACTCAGCAGTCAGTCGTTTTTTAACCATATTTAATATTACAATGATACTACTTAGTCCAGCATTATATAAAGCTATAAATATTAAATGAAATATAATATCAAATAGCATGCGTAGTTCAGCAGGAAAACATATCAAAAATATTACGAGAGAGATAAAGGGAGAAAAGGAAAAAAAAACACAGGACAACCAAATAAAAGTTTGATATGTTTTCCTACTGCAACGGTGTCCCCTAGACAAACAACTTTGCAATTTTACGAATTATTAATGACTTATTTTATCAAAGTGTCATACGAAAAGGCTCAATGGACATTCCAAAATTATTATTGCACAGATTATAATTTATAATAATCCCACAGTTGTGTTTTACTGTAGTAAAGTTTAGGTAAAAACCGGGTGAAAGTGAGTGGTCTACCAGTTTTGACAAAACTGACAAAACTGACTTGTCACTGACATAACATTATTGCAAGGGAAAATCGACCTTGTTGTATCATGACGTGCAAATGAACTTCAACTTTAGGGTGGTAAACTACAATTTTGGCCGACTGTACATAAAAAAATAGCCAGAACTCATAAAATCTATTATATTTATTTATACAAAGTGTTTTGTGCATAAATAAGTGTTATAAGTGCATTATTATAATCAATTTTCAAAAAAATAACTTAGCATTTGTTTAAATAGATATTTTTAATTTTTGTTTTTTCTTTAATTTTCTGGCTCAAATCAGCACAGAATCTAATTACAAAACACAATTATAGACTATTGTAAATTGTTTAATGTGTAAAATAACTAGCGTGTAATTGCACGGTTCTCAAAAGTTACACGTAATGTAAATTTTACCGGTATTTTTTACACCTAGGGTTGCCACATAATGTTTTTTTATCTGGCTTATTGACTTTGAACTTGGTCCGTCCGTTCATGTCACACGCAATTTAGTGTTTTGTAGACTAATCTTATCTTATCTTACCTTATGTTATTGATCGAAGCTCAGATCACATTCCCCAACAGCTTAGGTCAGGTCCTGTTGAGGCAGCGTAGATTCAGGGCTCTTTGACGGCTCCATGAAACCTCACCCCCGTTGATCGTGTATGAAAAGTGGCATATTTTAAGTGACACTTGATATGATCAACAACTAATAAATAAATAGTTTCATGTGAGAGTAAGAAGGCTTTAACATTTTTCAGCTAAGAAAATATTAATTTAGTACGCTCGCTAAAAAAGGATTTTGTACTATTATATTTTTGAATATCTATGCGAGCCAAGCTTAGGGAAACCGTTAGTTTTTAGAAGACTGGTAGTTTTTGATAGTTATTACGCGCAATAAAGATATTACTCAAACAGAGGCATGCATGAATACTTTGCTCGTCTTTTATTTACCTGTCCAATTAAATACAAATAATCGGTACGTTTTGTGACAACCCTGATGCAAAAGAAGAAGAGTATATCTTTTAAGTGCCGTGCAATTAGAATTCAATATATTAACACCATTAAAAAGGCAATTCGAAGCTTTTTATGTATCCTTAAATAACATTCTAATTCTGTAGTGTTACATAAAAAATAAATAAAATTAAACGAAAATAAGGAACACGCTATTTTTTATGCGTCCCGTAACAAACACAAACAGAAAAAATTACAAGAATATTGGACACTTCTAAGCTATATTATACATATCATAATAACTTAAAAATAGGTAGCTTTATAAAAATCTGCGTCATTGAAACACTTCAACTCGCAGCACATTAAAAGAGTTGAGTTCACACTTTAATTTTAAACATTGAGTAAGAAATTAAACCATATTATTTGTATCTAAAGCCTTTGTAACATACTGTATTAATGAAGTTTAAAAGTAATTTGGAAATTAATATTGAAATGAATAAATTCAGTACGAAATAAATTACGTAAAAAAATGCCAATTTCATAGGTAAGGACCCAATACTCGTATATAGCCAACTGTGAGGACTAATAATAATATGATTCCTCTATGCTAGAAATACTATTAACAGAAGCACAACGACAAAAGCCGATGTTTTGATGCATAAACTCGTTTCCATTTTATTTGCATAGTTTTATTAGACTTTTATTTATTTAGTGAAACTAGTTTCCGGCGATCAGTGAAAACAGAAGTTTACCGGCCGACCGTGAAAACACTTTCACCGGTGAATATTATACAAATTGCCCTTTTTATTGACCATTTGTCGTTTAGGACTAGTTTTTACTTTCGTTTGGGCATTGGAACGATTCATTCTGTTATGTTAACCTAAAACCTTTTATTTCGCAAAGATAATATACTTTGACACTCGAAACTCTGTCTCGATACTTGAGTCGACGCTATCGAAATAAAGAATGCTGATCGTTAGGACCCCAGTGACACTCTCTCAAATGTCTAAACTTTATCCGTGCCCCCGTCTATACTTACCTTTCTAGTTATGTCAAAGTATAGATAGAAAATGAATTGATCACCGGCCGTTTAGCAGTTTCTGTTACCTATTGCCGCTCGGGTGCTAGGGTTGCATCGATGCGTGTCTCTCAATATTTAATGCGCACGTTACCAAATGCAGCGACGGCGTGGCCCTGACTAAACCGGCTTGGTCCGGCCTGTTGAGTTTGCTTGTGGCTCGCGGCACGTACAGTAGAACACAACCAACATGGCGTGTCGTGAATCTTCGTTCGCGCAGACACGAACAACGATTCCGATGATATCCGAAAGCACGATTAAAACCTACGATCAGACTTGTACGTAATAGTTATAAGGTGCAGATTAAATTGCATCTATTTTTTCTATCTCATTCACACACTTTGACGGTTGACTGAATGACACGCGGGCGCGCGTCAACATGGCGTCACTAATAACCAATAATAGCACAGAATACAACCACGCTACGCTGATTGGTTCCTGGGCTTCGAAAAAATTTCATCTGCGCAGATACATCGATAAGCCATATCGGTTGTGTTTTACTGGGTTGAGGCATGCACACATGCAAGCCGCTCGATATAACTTTCTTTGAAGACTAACTACTGTTTATACTGTGGTTATTACATGCAGTTGCAGTTGCGATAGAAAACGACTCTTACTGGAATTACCTAAAAGCAAGTAACTAAATAAACAATTTCTTTAATCTTATCAACTTAAACCGTGCTTGCTGTACAGTCAAGCACACTTAACTACCCAAATGTGAACCCTTTCTTCCTACAAATAAGGATCACAGGTTCGATAAGCTGTGTCGCTGCTTGTACAGGTCGGTACTGCATACCGATTTGTCGTTACTTGCATCACTTGATGAGATTATGGACCAGTTTCGAGATTATAGTTTACTCGACCGGGCGTGCGTGTTTACGTTGTTATCCGTCAAATTTATTGACCTTATTAGTAAGTAAGTAAGTAAGTAAGTAATTTATTCCATTTTAGAGTTCTGTAGTCAAACTAACCCTTCTACATCTACACTAATATTATAAAGAGGAAAGATTTGTATTTTTGTGTGTGTGCATGTTTGTAATGAATAAACTCAAAAACTAATGTGCCGATTTCAAAAATTCTTACAGCATTACAAAGCTATATTAACCCTGAGTGACATAGGCTATGTTTTATAATATAAATAGTTATAATATAAAACATAGCCTATGTCACTCAGGGTTAATATAGCTTTGTAATGCTGTAAGAATTTTTGAAATCGGCACATTAGTTTTTGAGTTTATTCATTACAAACATGCACACACACAAAAATACAAATCTTGACCTTTTATATTATAAAAGGTCAATCACACACAAACTGATCTAGCCTCAAACTTATTTCTGGGCTATTATAGGCACAAGACAACGATAAACATCAATTAAACATATTTATATATAGAAATAAGTACATGCTTATATACTAAGAAAACATCGAAGGCTCAGAACAAACACTCGCGCTCATCACACAATTTTGTCCATTACCGGGATTCGAACCCAACGAGGTTGAACTTCAACTTTTGTTACATCGTTCTGTTTGTCTTTTTAACTACAATTCTCAGTTCTCTCAGGAATGATCAATATCTCAAGGCCTGATTGACTGACAACATTCAATACTTAATGCAAAAAAACACTCTTGGGAGCTTGATACCCTAGGTTTACCACTTTCTTGATGCTGCACGGATTCTGGGAACTTCAGCTTGCTTGTTGTTAAAGTTTCTCAAGTGAGAAATTCTGCAATAAAGTCATACTCTCATACTCTTCCATACCTAATTAAAATTTAACGGACGTAACCATGGAAACAATTCTAAATTCTGATGGATTAGTTTTTAATGGGCAAAGCAGAACTGAATTGCCTAAGACCCACTCCTAATGCATCAGACTTAATAAGACGCTGATGCGAAAGTAAACCGTTTCAATGACCACAAATACTATTAGGGAAATCATCAGGATATCCAATGATGAAGGCATTAGATCATTGGACGCAGGAAACTTGTTTTAATTTCCGATGGTAACAATTTAAAATTGCGAAACGGTACTTGATTCTTGTAAAAATGATCTTAAATTTGGAAGTGAAGCGAAGAGTTGGAAGGCGTAAGATGTCATGGCTCCGGAACATCAGGTAGTGGACTAGCATCAGAACAGTTGAGCAATAGTTCAAACTCGCTTTGGACAGGACCAGATTTAAAGAGTTAACTGCTAACTTTCAGTTAATGAAGAGGCACCAAAAAAATAATAAGAAGAAAGGGGTTTGGGTAAAAGTGTTGTCATTCGTAAAAGTCATACATTTTCAAGGTGAGCGGCCATTCGGAAAAGTGGTAAATTATGATAGAATTATCCAAAATAAACATATTTTGTTATGTAATGTAATGTAAGTGCATCGGAGCCGAGATATTTAAATATTCATATATGGGCGTACTTTTAGTATCAAAACTGAATACTTAAATCTTTTATATCTCTGCTCCGATATTATTTAATACTTTAAATTATATATATCCATGTGTATTTCAAGGCCCTTTAAATAACTATGTAAAAATCATCCGTGTCCTCTGAAAAAAATAATGACAATATTCTTCAAACAAATTTACCCAATGCCCTTTGAATTGAAACTTCTCTCTTGCATGTTCTATACATATAAAACTTACAGATAATGCACATCCTAAACCACTGAACCTGAAGACTTCAAATTTGGATGGAATATTCCTTGAGCACCTTTGACATGCACTCAGAATTTTTTGCAACATAGACCGCCAACGGGAAGAAATTGGGCAGTAGCGGGGAACGAATTCTATGCATTATGAAGTTAGCATTTATTTATTTAAAACTAATGCCCGTTTCCTCGGTCTGTCCCCACTAGTACTACACTAACTATATAAGTTATTCTTGAGCTATATGGTAGTGACAGTAGAACTAGAAGGAATAGACCGTTTTCTCCAATGCTTCAACTTTCTTTAGCTTTATCCTTGTTTCTCTGTTGTAAAAGAAATTGGTAGGGATTGATGCGCGTGGAAAGCAGTGGTCTATGTATGTATGAGTCCAGTGCATACAAAAGGTTAATTTAAATTAGTATCCTACTATCATACTATTATTATAAATGCGAACATTTGTGTGTTAGATTTCAAACAGCAGTGTTCGCATTGTTGTGTTCCGGTTTGGGGATAAGACAGCCGGTGAATTGACTAGCATGGAGGCATTCCATCTTATTCCTCAGGGTTGACAACGCATTTGCAGTCTTAGGATTGCATTGCAATCTTGTGAATGCAAATATGTCTATGGGTCACAGTTTCCACTTACCATCAGGTGGCCTGTGTGCTCGTTGGTTTTCTCTATGCCATAAAGAAAAAAAAAAGATTGTTACTCCTTCGCGCTGCATAGGGTGGACGGATTTGGATGAAATTGAAAATTAATGTGGCTTGTATCCTTGATTATGGACTACTTTTCATTCAAAAGTTTCCGAAGGAATAACATGAATTGAAATATAGGTAGACGAAATCGCGAGCAGAAGCTATTATAATATAACGGTCACAAGAAATAATCAATAGAAAATAAATTATGCAAAAAGTTTATCGGGCACAATAACACATTAAAATACTTGTCATCCCATACACCCGTGGCATTCTTCCACAAATGAACGATCTTCACCGACGCAAGCGCCTCAGGTTTAGGAGCTCATTTTTATCTTTTTCTTAATCTCACTTTTGCTTTTGTTTTCTGCCTTACTAATGCTATTGACTTTTCTTTAACGCGTCGAGTGCCCAGAACTTCGATATAGTGTTTGTTTTGTATGGGAATGGAGGGGCTGGGCTCTGAGTAGCTTAACTAGGACCTAAAAAAACATCAGGTGGCTAAGTGCGTTCGTGTTTGTCGACTAATTAGCAAGCTTTCGTCCATAGACCTATAAGGTGACAAACTAGACTTTAGTTTAATGAAACAATCTAAAGTTTACGTGTAAGCTTAAATTGTCCTGTTGGGACGAACAAATATCATTTTAATACACGAAGAAGCTCGGCTATATGTGGTTATTAGGTCCCTCATAGAAGCTAAACGAATGGCTTGATTTCGACCCAATAAGTCAACGGCACCCTATTACTTAGCCTCCGTTGTCCGTCTGTCTGTCAGCGGGCTGTATCTGTTAAACCACAATAGCTAGGCTAATTTTTATTTGGCGGTTGTCATATAGTTACAAACATACTTACACGTGCCCTAACGTAAGCCCGAAGCGTTTTAACTTTAGTATACAATCCGTTTCCTTTTTGCAAAACCTTTCAACTAATTAGGAACCTGTCCTCGCTTCGCTTTGGTTTATGTGAGTTTTCTGTAACATCCGTATATAATCTAGAATTATTTATACTTAAAAACCTTCCTCTTTAATCACTCTATCTATTGATGCAACCTACATTAAAATCCGTTGCGTACTTTGCAAGATAAACGTACACACAGAGGGACCGACAGCGGGAAGCGACTTTGTTTTATACTATGTTGGGACATTTCTATGAGAGTTGAATGTGCATTTGAGATATTCCTATTCTTTTCATTCTAACCTGCCACAATGTTTCTGTGTGCGCGCTAAGCCTATCTCAACCTTTGTAAGGCTAGAATTACAATGGCTGAATTAATAATATAAAATTCAATTTTTATTGTTTTTGTATTAAGATTTTTTAAGAATGTTTGAATAAAAACTGATCCAACTTGCATCAAATACTTAAAAGGGTTATTCTGTGCTATGAAGCGAATTAAAATTCAAGGTGTCGATTGTTTTTAAAGGGAGATTTTTAAGAGTGCTTAAACGTTTACGTCTTTGATCTAACTATTAAAAGGATTGTGAAGTTAATTTCCATTCAAACTACGATAACGTTTCTCTATCCATAAATCTAGTCCGATATTTATATTTTTTTAATATCTTGTAGATATTATGAAAAACTATAGGTAGTTTTCGTTTTATAGCAACTATAAAAAAAAACGTAGAAACCTAGATTTTCTTAATCACTACAACATATTCAAAAATCAGACTAGATTTAGGAAGCGAGAAACATTACCGCCCGGAGCTAAATTTGTATGGTTTTTTTTGACAGCTACGCGATGGCCGCCATAGGGCGATAGTAACAATATTCTTAGCGTTGAATTTAACTAACACAAAATATAAATAAATAACAATAATTATCAGAGGACAGGAGCCTTTATTCAATTTGTTTTATTCTTACCAATCTTGTTTTTGAACCATTGGAAGCCAAGCAATCTTCACGTATTGTTGTGTTTCAATGTGGGGATAAGACAATGGGTGAAATTACTTTGAGACATTCCATCTTAATCCTCTGGGTAGGCAACGCACTCGCGGTCTTAGAATTGCAGTCTTAAGATTGCAGCCTTGAGAATGCCAATGTCTATGGGTCACAGAACTCGCTTACCATAGTGTCCTGTGTGCTCGTTTGCCTACTCCGTACCATTGAAAAGCAGCCTTTTCACCCAATAGGGAGTATCATCAAAATATATAAAAGGAAAAACTGACTGACTGACATATCAACGCACAGCCTAAACGGCTAAACGTAGGCTCTTGAAATTTGGAAGGGACGTAGCTTAGGTACCGTGGAGGTGCACTAAGAAAGGAATTCCCGAAATTCCCACGGGAACGGGAATTAGCGGGAAAATTATTAACTCAAAAAAAATGTTTTGCCCAACGAAGTGGACACGGGAACAGCTAGTCTTAGATAAATCTCCTGTAGCAATATCAACCTTATTACTAACAGCTTAGAATTTAAAATGCTTTGATATTTATAGAATTTGGGATACTGCTTATTGGTTTAGGAGGGCAACATAACTATAACAATATGATAACGATTTGTTTTAAGACGAAGTGGAGTAGAGGCATTCATATTTTGAATGTCAAGATTTGTTCTATTGTGTTAATGTTCATCGGACGTACTCATAATCAGTTAATGACCATTAATTCATACCTCAGTAAGGGTTTTTTATAAATACATTTTAAAAATGGTTTCTAAAATATCTCTGATTACGGCAGTTAATTTTTTAGTTTATTTTAAAGCATAGTTTGCTTAGGCATTTTTTTTATTTCACCTGTTTTTTTATCACTCGTGTAAACCTCCCTTTACAATGCTAAAGGCTAACGACAACAATGTAAAGATGCAAAATCATTTATTTTCTAAGAAACCGCGGTGTTCACTGATGTAGATATTTCCAATGAATACTGCTTATGCAATACAAGAAACAGACGCACAAACAAACAAACAAACGCTCTTATGGAATGTAACGTTTCAACTATACAGCCGTTTTACTTTTTACCATAAATTTAAACTTTACAAAAATTGCTAGTACGTAAAATAATACAATTTTATATTTACTGTCGGTAAATAAATATTTTAACACATTTAGTTGCAATAACTCGCACCAAAACAGCATTACTAAGTTTGTAACCTCCCATCCTGGCACATCTTTTTATGAGTACTTTTATAACAGAAAAAATATTATAGACGAGAAATTTAATACATCCACTTGACAGTTATTAATGTGGACTTTAATTTGCTTAACAAAAGAGACCATAATTGAATGCCGCATCAATCTAAAGACGTAGGTTCGAAGACCTTATAAGCTTTCTTTCAAAGTGTAAATTTATTCAAATTTCAAAAAACGAACTCTAGAACGGCATCCTTTTTCACGACTGGCTGGTAAAAAATGCGAGATGGATCTATATGAGTTTAAGTGGGTTGGAAAGGGACAAATATGCGTTTGTCAAGGAGTCAGAACCCGTTCAACAATACCTAAGCGATGTGATGCGCTTGTCCAACGGTTTTGTAGAAAAAAGTAAAAAGTGTTTTTTAATCGCAAATGTTGTAAACGGATTCAATTCGATTCGGCCAGTTTTATTAAATTAAACAACGGACTTCGATTTTGTACTTTAATTTATGGTATGAATTTCTCTTTAATAATCTGAAAGTGATGCCGTCTGCTTTATTTTATTTCTTAGTATTTTTGGAAGAGTCGATACACATTTAATTTAGTATGTTTAGTGGGATAATTTTACTTGTCTTTTTTTAAGGATCGTTTATAAAGTAATAAATTACTGTATTGAACATAAACTGTACTCATGAGGTGTCTCATTTTTTGTTACTTTCCAAATCAATTCGAATAGTATTCTTTGTAATTGTTAAAGTAACTTAAAACCGTTCACTCTTCTCAATCTCTCAAGGGTTAGCTGGAAGAGATCCCTTAAAGGGATAAGTTCGCCTTTGTACATATTTCTATATTAATTGTATTGTTATGGTTTTTCTTTTGTACAATAAAGTGTTTACATACATACATATACATCAAAAATTATGAATCATCCTCTGAGTTTTATAAAAAACATAGATGAATATTGAAAAATTACATAATAACCACAATAAGCCTTTAATTATTTATCTATTAAACTATAATACAAATTAAAACTAAAACTAAAAAAAAAACTCATTAAATGTAAAATTTATTTAAGTTAGGTCTAGTTTGTTAGTTACTTTTACATTTTTACTTTTTAATTTTTAGATAAAAATAATAATTTTGCTAGAAATATTTTATAATTTCACAAAAATATTTAGTTGAAATTGCATTAATTAAGAACAAGTCAACACATTCTGTTTGAATAACGTTTAAATATTCAATCCGTTAATCATAAATTGTATTCCAAAAAAGATATTCAATTGGTCGTAATTTAATTAAAAGATGGCAGAGTGATAAATCAATGATTTAACCGACTGCAAAAAGGAGGAACTTAATTCGAACAAGTTTAGGGTTCCGTACATAAGTTTAAAACACATTAATTTATTAGAAAATATAAACGACTAAAATGCTTAGTCTTTAATTTAATTTTTTTAAATAATCAAATGCATGACAACAAAAAGATCATTAAATTAATTTATTGCACTTTTAATATAACTTTATGATGGTCAGACAGATTATTTAATTCAGGAAAAATATCAGTTTTAGTGACAAAACGTTCGAAAATTATAATCTTAAATTATAATTTAAAAGGCTAGGTACTACAAAAATTAAAGATAAAGATACCTTCCATGAAATATAAGATAATAAATAGATTTCTAATGTTTCGTACACTAATTATGCCTAATCCTCTGTTTACTTCATTTTTAATAATAAAAATTTTAAAAATCAACTATTAGTGAAAAAATTTAAAAAATGTTTTTTTTTTGCCCGCTCTCACTTGGCCCATTTTTAACATGCAACTGGACAATGCCCCCTGATGTAGTGCCCAATTAAACCCAAATTCTTTAATACCATAAATCCAAGAACTCCTTTTGGAGTCTACTTAGTATAACAATTGGCGATATAGGCCCTTAATATCTTAAGTTTCCACCAATACACACACTACCTTTTTAGAAAGAAGGGCACGTCTGATCTTATTTCTTATTTGTAATTCCAACCTTATTTGAAACAGTTTAGGGTTATAGTAACATTTAAATTAATTGCACGTGTGCCCTTGTTTTTTTTTATTTGCAATTCGGCGAAGAAATATTTTAGATAATAATCGATGTTGGAACATTGAAGGTAGCAATTTTAAAATGTTAACACTGACTGATTCTGGCACACAAAGAGGCCTTAGGGCTGTAATCTTTTAACCGATTTAAAAATAAAAGGAGGTTCTATGTTCAGCTGTTTTTTCTTAAACAACTTAATTTCGATTCCGTCGATGAAATAATAACCGGCAAACTGATGTTACCCCCGCGCGGTCGTCGGTATAGTCAGTGTCATTGGAAATATAACAAGTTTGACACTCCTAAATTTTTTAAACCTATTTCCTATTTATACGGTAAATTGGTTCGTTTCCTTAGAATTAATGGCTTTCGCTCCTTGTTTTATTTAATTTAACAAGTATTTTGCCAATGTCAAGTTATAAACAATCACCATAAACGTATTATAGGAATAAACAAACCATGGTTAGTTTATATCGAGTACGAGTCGACTTCATAAGTATAATTGTGTACACTTTAGTACCTTGTCTATTTAATATCATGTTTAGGCTGCCATATGTGAATTGTCACAGCGATTAAAGAGACAAGGTACTAAAGTGTACACATATTTATGAACTCGACTGTACCGAACAGTAATACGGAGAATTAAACTTGAAGTAACAACGACAGCCCTAAAAATAACCATCATGGAGAAATTCTTGAGGGTCTTGTGGTTTGTTTTTAACGAGTTTAACCCAGTTATTCATAAACGCACTATAAACCTATTTTAGTTGAAGTATGCGTTGTCACTTTCTGTCAAATTGAAATGTCATAATGACAGATAAGGACATAGCACATTTTAAGCACTCTTTAGCTACCTACTCTGCGTTTATAAATAAGAGGGTAATTAGTTAAGTCCTTTATTCTGTTAATAATATATTTAAAAAAACATGTTTTAGGAATGTAAGTATATGCTTTTATTTAAATTCATTTGATTTTAAGACAAAATAATACAGTTATAAAAATATAAATAGTTACTAACGTTAAAAGTATCCCTCGTCCATACGCAAGCCATGATAATCAAACACACTCAGTTTTTACTTATCAAGTTATAATTTTTTTAAATATTATTTGATATTTTTTTTTAAATACCTACTTTGATCATAGGAACCTAATTAATGTCTCTGGTTTTAAAGGGCGATGAAAAGAAAATAAATCATGCATGCTGTACTTTTACTTTTGTTACCTACCTTTTTTATTGGGATACACCATATTAAGTATACCTATACCAATTTATTTAATAACCATTAAAAAATATAAAGTCCATCCACAACACCTAATTTTAAAACCACTACTAAAAAAAACAAACTAAGCTACTTAAATAATATTAGATGGAAATAGTATACAAAAACGACTATAATAAAAATAACACCCGGCAGGTTCGCCCGCATTACTTATATATTTTTATATTTCAACTTACCTATTTTATAAACTACTTGCTTATAAAACAAAAAGAAATGGATTCTGGTAACAATAAAGTACTTCACATGCGAATGTTTTGTGACATGTTTTACTTTTATTTTATTTTATTATTTATTTCCCATCTTCATGTCAATTATTTTAACAGATAATATCACTCATTACTTAAAATTAACAACAATAAAAACATTAACATGAATTCTGGTAACAATAAAAAAACTTAACATGCAATTAGGTATTTTGTTACAATTTATTCTCATTTTATTTCACCTCACTTGTCAAGTTGTCACTCACAAGTTAGAATTTTAAGAAATCATCTGCCACCAAACGTAAAACGGGTGTAACTCCAAAATACCAAAAACCACCCGGCTGAACTCGAAAAAAATGGGCAAAGCACACAGGCACTTTTGCCCAAAGGCAAACCGGTCGCGACTAACTTCACTAGCATTTCGCTTTACGAAGGTCAACTGTCTCTACACCCGCTCAGATGCGACCCAACCGCCGGAGCGAGCGCCCGCGTCCACGCGCGTCACGAAACTTTTACGTCACCATTAAAACTATAAAAAACATTATAAAATAGTAACATAACCTACAGTCTTAAAGACTTTTCATTGAGTTTCTATTCAACAAAGTGCTATAAGTGTTCAAATTCAAGTTGAAATTGTACATCAAGTAGAAAGTTGCCTTTGCATTGACAACAGAAACAGTGCTTGCATGTGTAAAACAGTTTGAGTTTTGTGCTGTGCCTATGTGGTTTTGAGCTGAAGTTTTTAAGTCGCTTGGTAAGTTTTTTATCATTTTTAAAGTACGGTAAAGTTACCGGTTTAAGTGTATGTTTTCGTTTGGTTATCATTGACCTTAAAAATCATTCAGTTTCGTTCTGAGGATTCTTATTGCTTTAATAAAGTCAGTTACCAAACTATTAAGTCATATAATTCTCATCTTAAGCGTTCAAATCGTTTATGACTTAACGATAGATGTTCTTTATAGACTACAAACATTATAAAATAAAAAACAAAGATAAAAAAACCTAGTAATATCAACGTAAACGTAATAATGATCATTTATTCTATACCATGGATACGTGTTGTTTTATTTTCAACAAGGCACCGACAGTCTGGCTGTCTGGCACTTAAAAAGTTTTTACTCTTTTACTGGAATACCTCAATACTCAACCTTGGTGATTTTATGACCTAGGTTGGAGCCTGGCTTCGCTCACTTTCAAGTTTACTGTCTGTCATTCAATTTAAAACCTGTTTAGTTATCCACTGTTTAAAGCTTAAGAAAAGTAACATTGTTTCCAGTGATTAAAAATTGCATAATTTTTCGAAAATAGATACCTACTTGAAATTTATTTGTATTGCTTTTTACAAACGCTATAATTGTATAAATAAGTATGATTTTATATTTTTTAGCATTATAATTGTATTTTTGCAAAAAACAACAGGCCTTGTTAGTCTTAAAACCAATAGTTAAAATTTTCTTACAAAATTGACTCTATATGGAGACATTGGCACCGAATATGCTGAACTTGAACTTCTCAGTATTAACTATTGAAGATCAATTTAATTAGGAACTAAAGTAAAAACTAACCTAAAGGTCAATGCTGTTAGCAAGAAAACGGTCGTGTACAAAACATTTAAACGGCAAAGTGGAATAAAATATAAACTAACACGATTTGCAAAATGATTGAAAAAAAAAAATACCTTATGAAATGATGTTTGAAATAGACTTAAGTATTTTCACGATTTTCCCACATTTCTACGATTTTCTGTTACCTATTTATACCACTAAAATTTATAACTTTAGAAACCCAAAGACAAGAACGTGCTTTATAGCTGATCTGATGATGAAGCCAGTCACGAGATATTTTTTTGTAACCACCTTAGGTCCAAAGTCAATCTGACATTCTACAACAATAAGATTCAGTTTCCTAGAAGTTACTAATGACTTGACATCTCTAATGACATTGACGACTTCAAGCATATTCTTGAAATGGGTCCCAAATTCACGCTCGTGACCGTACTTACCTAGCCTCAGAATCTACACTTAATTCCTGTTAATTCTCCAAGATTAAACTCGTTAGGAACTTGCTATATATATGTTGATGACTTTGCTTTTACGTACATCAATGATAACTTACAACATCACTCGTAACGCTAAGAATGTTAAACATCGAACAAATATAAATATTTACCGTAACAGTAACACTATTATAAAATCATTATCGCATGACACAAGATGATAAAAAAAACTTGTTATTTACACAGATGCGTTTATAGGTTTATACAAGTGCAGAGTGCACTGAACTGTTACATGGCAAGAACGATAGCATCTAAATAGGAATGATTTATAATGCAGATAGAGATCAGCATATTGAGCTAATTCTGAGTACAGTTATTGTGGCATCACTGCGGCCGAGACCGTGAAATGAAGTTACATAAACACGCAAACGCTTCTGCACTTAATTAGCATTGAATGTTAATTTTATTGTCATGCTAAGAACGGTTTTTTGTAAAATATAAACTTAGGTGCACATCACCTTGTAAAATGTCGCTTAGTATGTTTTTTTAGGGTGCGTATCGTCATGGTAATTCAGACTTGAGTTTTGTAACACAATTTTCTTTTGTTTATTGTACATATTGTATAAGACATGAAAAATTAAAATTACATAATTTAAAACTATTAATTAACACAGGTATGTATTAATTAGAGGTGTCATTATTTTGAGAATATCTCTCCGTCGAACAGTCGCTCCAACTAGACTCCTGCCTATATTGGGCAAATAAGGAAATAGGTAAAAATTACCAATATAGTTATGCCACAAAACAGATGTGTTTATACTCTCATTATACGTACTTTTTACGAAGTAAATCTTCAGTTTCTGGTTAAATCCAAATCAAGATCAAAAGATCTCAAATTCTTAGTAAAAATAACACAGGATACGGCAGACTGAAATCATGTATTTTGCGATATCTTTTGGTACGGTAGGAATACGAAAAGTTCACTTACTTTTCTTTTCCTAATTTTATGGCAGCAATTTTTTAAAAAATTTATAATACTGTTAGGTATTATAAATATTTCGTTTTATTAAGTTACTCAATTTATTAGTTGGCATTGGCCGAGATAATGCAAAACTAAAAGCGTTAAAATATAATTTAGTAATTAAAAACATGAAGCAATTTGACACTTCACAGTAATTTCTCAAATTACCTAAGCTGCAGTTGGTTTTTGATTTCAAACTTGAGTGGAATAAAAAATAAACACCCAATTAGTTAAAATCCTTTTGTTGAGATTCCGTGTCAAATTTCGAAGGTGACAGAAATTAGCGTCACTTAATTAAAACTAGCGACCACCCTCGATTTATGTTAGTTTTTTATAACACTTGTATATAAACCAGAAAATTCATGATAACGTTCCTCTTGTACCTATCACTTTATCTATTGATGAAAACGGTATTAAAATCCGTTGCGTAGTTTGAAAGATCTAAGAACATACAGACGGACAGAGACGGCGGGAAGCGACTTTGTTTTATACTATGTCGAGTTGGGAGTGTTGGGACATTTCTATGAGAGTTGAATGTGCATTTGAGATATTCCGATTCTTTTCATTCTAACCTGCCACAATGTTTCAAAGGCTAGTATTACAATGGTTGAATTAATAATAATGAAATTTAAAGAAATATTAAATCCAATTATAAAGACAATATTGCATTAATTTGGCCTTCTCATCATAAAAACTTACTTTTTTATAAGTAGAGGAAGATTTAACCGGCCAACTGTAGTTGTCCTGCCTGTCTGCGTTTTGTAAATTTTGGTACCTACCTATAGGTACGGCATACCGCTTTGATGCCGTAATACCAAAGGAGCTAACTGCAATGTAATAGGCGAAGGATTCAAGACTCTATTTGTAATCTCATTAAATTTAAAATGCTTATACTACTGCCATGCAGTTCAGTTTGACCAAGCTGAGGGCCAAGACAAGATGCACTACGCTAACTATCGTTTCTCTTCGTTTAGTTTTTAAACCAACCGCGTCACTGGTAGATGACGTGATACGAAAAGTCACGTGATGTGCCAGTGACGCGATTGGTCTAAAAACTAAACGAATAGAAACGATAGTTAACGTAATTGAATTTTGTCTTGGCCGTCTGCTTTGTCGATGAAAATTGTGATAACTGTGAAAGTGGAATAATTTTAAACACAGCTGATCAAAAATCGTTATCTACGCATGCGTGCATGTTTGTAACATTGAGCATTGAAATTATTGAGCACAAGTTTAGTATAGTTATCGAAGAATGACTCAAGGTTAGCCAATGGCGCAAGGTTTTACCCAAAACAAAGATAACGGGCTATGCTAATATTTTATTGATATCCAATAGCAAATCTTATCATGCTTTCTTCGATAATGTCTTTAGTATCTATAGTATCCGTCTCTTATAGCTGGTCACTGAATTTTCTAGGAATGTAATTTTAAGTAATAAATCCAATTATCAGTTCCTGTATGTTATAATACTAGATAAAAAATTGGTTTTAGTTATTACTTTGCTAATGTTAGTGTACCTTTATTGGTTTTCATTTATAGCTATTTTCATGCAGGTATATTCCTCTAAAGGTCTAGTATCCAGTGTGTACAAAGGACTATTTTTTTACAAACTGTCTTTACTTTCGGTTTTCTCTTGACTATAGAGTAGCTTTTTGAAGTTAATAAGCCGGACGACGATAGGTATGTAACTGACCATTTCACTTAGGTACAAAGATGAGAGCCCCGCAATGCGGGGCAATAATTATGCATATTTACAAGTTGTAAGCATACTTATAACGTTTCATAAATGATGTATAACAATGATATTAGATTATAATAGCTTATTAAAAATAGTCCATTCAAAGCGATCTTTAGATGTAATAGCAAACCAATGGAATATACTTAGGATTTTAACTTTTTAGATATATAAAAGTTATAATATAACACTTAAGACAATGGTTAATTCTGTTGTCCACTTTTCCTTGCCAGGCATTGTTTTTTAATTCAGCGCCAGTGACACTACTACCCTAATAAAACTCCTCACGAATCATAGTACCTATTCGGCAACGAACGACAATAACACGAACGGAATATTCTAGTAAAGCGCAATGGAAACAAACAATTCAAAGGAGGAAGTCAAATGCATTATAAATATTCACATAAATAATATTTATAACCAAAACCAATGGAGCATTTAAATAAATATTGCCTGAGTTCATATTTACTCAAGTGTATTTTAATTTACATATTATCGGTCAAGGCTGGGCGTGATGATCATTGATGACGTCAGCAATATGACGGTATTCTTGCGGTTTTATTTAGAAGAATTTGTGCTTGAATCCTGGGGTGATATTCTCTCAAAAACAACGGACGGTTGGACGGACCAGCGAAATCGCAGCGGCGAGTTTGAGTAATCCCGTCAGAGCGAACAAAACACATTTTAGCGCGTGCATTTTCAATTAAGCAGCCTCATACGTTCTTAATTTAAATTGAAAATGCACGCGCTAAAATGTGTTTTGGTCGCACTGACCGGACCACTTAAGCTCGCCGCTTGGACATTCTCGTTCGTCCGTTAAACCGTCGTTGTTGAGAGAATCCCTGGTAAAATATGATTTAAAAAAAAAAGACATCTTCAGGGTCGCAACGCGTTTACGGTCGTAGGATGGCAGTCTTAAGATTAAAGTCTTGACAGTGCAAATGTCTATGGGTCACAGATCTTACTTACTATCAGGGTTAACGTCTATACGTCTGCCTTTTACGCCTTTAAAAAAAAAAGATCACCGATGCCCATCACATATAATTACCAAGGAACGTAATTCTTCATAGCAAAAATCAACTGTCAGAGGGTTTGACCAAAGTGTTTTATCGACTATCGATAAATAAATGTAATTTAATGAGTCATTAACATCTTTCTTTGTAACTAAGAGAAGAATCTTTCGTTATCCATTTGTTAATCGTTTTACTTTTAGGATTAATCACCATTTTAGTAACACGGACCAGGAATTACTTATGACAATCAAGCGACGTAAATGACATATGTGACGTGGGCACGATTTATTTTAATGTGGAGATGCAAGTTGCTTATCAAAGAGGTCAAATGTTACAGAATAATCGTGTAATGCGATAATATTCCGTAACATCGATAAGTGGAATTGTCAATAAAACAATTTGGTCATGCCCTCTGACAGTTTGATTTTTGCTATGAAGAATTTTCCAGTCCTTGATAATCACCCATACAAAACCAGGCACTATATTCTCTTAGGGCCACTTGCACGCAGAATTTAACCCTGGGTTAAGGCACTAACTCGAGTTAAAATGACATTTGTTGTATGAATCTGACGTTTACTAACCCGAGTTAGGGTCTTAACCCATGGTTAAATTTTTCGTGCAAGTGGCCCTTAAAGGGCTTGTTACACCTTCCTAAACTAGTCACTAACAAGGGGGAAGCCGTAATTAAATGCGTATGGAGATCTCCATCTGGTTCCAACGTATCGCTGCATCCCTCTTGTTAGTGACTAATTTAGGAATGTGTAATAGGTGCATAAGGAATCACTTTTTACAAGCTTTTATTTAACTTGCAATGTATGTATGTAAATCTTGCAAGTTAAATTAGACCCACTTCCCGGTTTCCGATGAAGCTGAAAATTTTCATACGCCTTTAGTTCTGATGACAATACAATAACATAGTACCCTCGAGTTGGTCTGATGATGGAGACTCAGGGTGGCCATAGGAACTCCTAAATTACACATGATAAACCCGTCGTCTTAGGGCTTGTTACAGCGTCTTCACGAGTAGAAAGACGACTGTGAAAGAAAAGTACAGTCGGTAACGAAAGCTTGTCCCAAAAATGAAATTTTTGACAGCAACTTATCGCTAGGTAACCCGATGAGTCATTTTCATCGACAAAGAGATCACGGAAATGTGCTATATCTTTATAGCCTGTTCCTAAAACCAGGCCTGTCGGTACTTAACGCAATCCAAAACGTAATAACTCGTAAGATAATACTGTTATCGCGATAGCATTATTTTAGGTTATCAGCTGACACACTTCCAGGTAATTGGGTCCGATTCGTCCCCAATACACATGTTGACTTATCACTCAGTGGCAGTGTGTTTGTAACGAAATGTATTATCTGTACTAATATTATAAAGCTGAAGAGTTTGTTTGTTTGTTTGAAAGCGCTAATCTCAGGAACTACTGGTCTAATTTGAAAAAATCTTTCAGTGTTAGATAGCCCATTTATCGAGGAAGGCTAAAGGCTATATGATACTCACATAGACCGAAGCGAAGCGAGGGCGGGTCGCTAGTTTTTAATACGAGAATTTGGAATTGTGTTGACGAAAACGAATTATTGTGAAAGTTTCTTATGAGAAATACTCTGTAACTTAAAGATTCTTAATTTAACAGAAACGCCTGTTACGAAATTTCAAGTACTTAAAGTATATTAAAGCGAAAATAATAATAATAATTTATTTTTCAATAATTTAAACCAAAAGTCGAGTTCTGTTGACTGACTGACTATTAACATTTCAAAATATAAGTAATATATTTTACTATTTTGGAGACCTTTCATTGTTTTTTCAAACATTTTTTCTTGTATTGAATTTCTATTTTAAGTAAAAAAACAATGCTTTGTATCAAAACGAAACCTCTTGCATGTACAGTAGAACCCGCTTAAGACGATTCTGAGGGGACCTAGCAAAAAAAGTGTCTTAAACGGGAAATCGTATTAAACGTGAAAATAAAACTAGTAATATTTCATGTACACACATTTACATGTAATTTGTTTATTTTAAATGGAAGATACAAAAAATTATGTTTATGTAAAAGTGTATATTAATAACAATTGTTTTACTTAAAGTAATTATTTATTTTAGATTGACGTAACGATTTGGATGCATTTTTCATAACAAGATTTTCAATATAATTTAATTTATGGATCGCTTCTTCGCTATTACCCATAGACGATGCATAGCGTCTTAAATCTGCTACAACTGACAACGCCTGAGCATTTGACAAAATTGGAGGCGTTTCCTCCTATTCGTGTGCGTCTTCATCATCACTTATGGTTGCGTTTTGGGTGGAACCTGCACTTTCAATAAGGTCTTCGACTGAAAGCACTTCGTACGTTGCAACATTATCGTCTATGGATGAATATCCAGGAAAATCCTTGGTATTATGGTTTTAGAAGACGTATTAAGCGGGACGCGAGTCGTATTAACCGTGAAAAAATGTATGAAAACAGGCCTTAAGTTGCAGGGACCGGCAGAATATGGCGTATTATGCGGGAAATCGTATTAAACGTGATCGTATTAAGCGGGTTCTACTGTATTGTGTAATGTGTACAAAATTAATATGGTATTGACGTCAAATTTCAAATATAGAATGTTGAACGGTCTATCCAATTACACCCAAGAAGTCCTTTAAGTTTTTTACCTATAAGTAGTTCCTTTTTCAAACTCGTGTATGAAAAATTAATCGTTAACGGACTCTGATATGAGTGCCACCGTCAGGCTTGATAAGGAGATGATGATGATGACTATGCAAAAAAGTACAATAGGCAGAAAAACTTAGTGTATGAATAGTTACATTGACAGAGATCTTTGTTTATTATTATTTAAAAAAACCGGGCAAGAGCATGTCGGACCATGCTCAGTGTAGGGTTCCGAAGCCTTAACGACAAACACAAAAAACTATCTCAAAAATCAACATGTATGAAACAATTTTCTATTTAAAGTTATTTGGCGCTGTCACACTATGGGGCAGGCAAGAAAAAAAAAAAACATCCCCACGTTACGTGTAGGGGAGGTGCATTAAAAAAAATATTTTTCAAAATTTTATTTTACCACTTTGTTGGCGTGACTAATATGTACATTCAAGCCAAATTACAGCTTTCTAGTACTATGAGTCTCTGAGCTAGACTGGGGACGGACGGACGGACGGACGGACGGACATGGCGAAACTATAAGGGTTCCTAGTTTGACTACGGAACCCTAAAAAACGGTCTAGTGGGAGTTGGACTCGCACACGAACAGTTCCGTACTACGTTGGAAAAAAAAACTTGTATGGAGATATATTTAACTTTCTTTTATTTTTATTATCTGTTGTTATAGCCATAGTAAATCACACTCTGTCAAAAAATTTAAAAGCAGCTATTACGGTTCTGGAGATACAGCCCGCTGACAGACAGACAAACAGACTGACAGTAGAGGCTTAATAATAAATAAATAAATAAATATCAGGGGACAATCTCACACCAATTGACCTAGTCCCAAACTAAGCTCTAGGCTTGTACTATGGGTACTAGACAACGATATAAATACTTATATAGAGAAATATATACTTAAATACATAGAAAACATCCATGACTCAAGAACAAATATTCGCGCTCATCACACAAATATTTGTCCTTACCGGGATTCGAACCCAGGACCACTAGCTTCCTTTGGGTAAATAATCCTGAATACAACAATGCCAAAGCGTAAATGAAATTACTATACTGAATGGGTGAATTCGCACATCGGTTACATTAAATAGAGTGAGGTTAATAGACCATAGAACCGATCGATTCATAGTTAACAATCAACAGTAACAGTCCCGATGAATAGGTAACGCTTTCCTGACCTAACCATGCCCTTCCGCATCAGAGTGGCGTACAATACGCATGCTTAGTGGTGGTAGGAGTGGTAGGGGTGGTAGGACACAGGGTAGTGATTCTGTAAACAACGCCGGTCGTGCGGACTGTCGAGTGATATCCAAGCGGCGAGATTAAGTAGTCCCGTCATCGTCAGTGCGAACAAAACACATTGTAGCGCGTGCATTTTCAACTAAGCAGCCTTATACGTTCGACCCATCGTGCTGCTAAATTGAAAATGCACGCGCTACAATGTGTTTTGTTCGCACTGACGGGACTACTTAATCTCGCCGCTTGGATATCACTCGACAGTCCGCACGACCGGCGTTGTTTACAGAATCACTACTCAGCAACTCTTTCCATTCCTAAGATAACACGCTTCTTCAACCACATGCAACGAATATAAAATGCCTCGTGCAACGTGTACTAAAAGTAAAATAGTACATTACTACAGACGCCGGGAAGTAAGTGGTTGCAGGCCGAGTTCATATAGACGGCCGAGCGAAGCGAGGTCGGATAGTTACGAGGCTGGCAACCCCTTTTCACGGCGAGGTATGTATCGTGCTTTTCTCAAACATATGCAATGAAATAAAAAAAGACATCACTCAAAAAAGTAAATTGATAAATGTCCACCCTAGGGAAGAAAAGTAATTGGGTGTTAAAATAAAGTACCAGGAGCGCAGCGGTAATTAGGAGGTATATCAGGCATAGCGCAACTTAGATCTCAGGCGGTGCGGGCAACGGGCGGGCGGGCGGCGGGCGCACACGACACAGCGCGGATGTCTCCCAAACGTTTATGCACTCCTAGTATTTGACGTTATAACATTTTCTCAAAAAATTAAAAAATATAATTTTTCGCAACACTGCTCGGAAATATGGCCATAGATGGTCTTGTTTGGGGTCACAAAACGTCACTTATAAGGACAGGCCAAGAATGTTTTTGTCGGCGTGTTTGCTGATTGGTCGAGAACATTGTTGTCCAACTTTAAGAACCAATGAAAATTAATCAATCAATTTTTGTGACATAGCTCCTTAAAATGAAAAATTGAAATCGACCAATCAGAACACACCATTTTGTGTCGTAAAATATTAGGTGTATTTTTGCTAAAAGATGCACAGGTTAAAAACTATGTCACTGCTTTTTTTTTTACATGGAATTCAAACTTGGCCCCTAATCTCGAACCACTAGAGATAACATTACATGGGAGATATGCCGAAACAAATACAATTTTATATGGAGTTGACATTTTCATCTCGAATGTTAGTTTATTAATCTCGAGTGCCACAAGAATAGGGGTCCAGATTAAAAAAAAAATGTCTATGGTAAAATTGGCGGTGATACAACTTCTATACTAGGTACCTTTGAAAAACCGACGCCACTAATTATTGAAAGTGAATTGAAAGTTATTTAGTAAAAATGAATTCGTCTAGTGATGACAGTGATAGTAGTGATACAAACATTCTGACGCCGCCCAATATTAACGAAGCAGCAAGATCAGTCGTAAACAATCTGCTGCCTCAAAAGTCTCGGGAGAAATATTTGAAAGTATACGACAACTTCGTGTTATGGCAAACTCATGAAAAGACGAAATCTTTTTCCGAAAATGTGATGCTTGCCTATTTTGATAAACTCTCGAAGACGCTGAAGCCTTCTACATTATGGGGCATTTATTCTATGTTGAAGGCAACAATAGATACAAAACATAATATAAATATCAAGCATTACACAAAATTGACGATGTTGTTGAAAAGGCTTTCGACTGGATATAAACCAAAGAAATCGAGAGTGTTAACCGCGGAAAATGTCGAGACATTCCTCAGAGAAGCTCCGGATGAAATCCATTTAGCAATTAAAGTAAGTCTACTATTTGAAGATCTATGATACAAAAGTTAATAAAACTGGATCTTGCCGCGGTTAGAATATTAACTTTAGTGTCATAAATAACCGCGATACCTAGTTTAAAGAAGTGTACTTATGATAAAAATTATACACAAACATTTTCTATATGAAATCGTTTTGTTTGGTTACAGGTTATATTAATTTTTGGCATCAATGGTGCCTGCAGGTCGATCGAGCTAACTAACATCAAAACTAGTGACATGGAAGATCATAGGGACTTGCTTCTCGTTAACCTGGTTAATACAAAAACAAGGATTGACAGATCATTTGTGATCAGAGATGATTTCCTCAATATTGTGCGAAAATATCAAATGCTTCGTCCCAGTGATATACCACATGATCGTTTTTTTTTAAATTACATCAATGGAAGATGTACGAAGCAGCCAATAGGAAGACACAAACTCGCTGCCGTACCTAAAACTATTGCTGCATTCCTAAGTTTACCGAATGCAGAAAGCTATACGGGACACTGCTTCCGTAGGACTTCAGCGACTTTGCTTGCCGATGCTGGTGCAAACCTTACAACTTTAAAAAGGCACGGCGGCTGGAAATCTAGTAAAGTTGCAGAGAGCTACATAGAAGATTCGGTCAAAAACAAAAGCAAAGTTAATAATCAGATAACCAAACCCATTAATTTACACCCGTCAACACCAACTGTGGCTACTACATCTCGCAGCGGAGCCAGAATGAAACCACCGAGTCCAATTCCATCAACATCTATTAAAAATGATCCAATGTCCAAGACCACAGAATTAAACCAAACCACTGCTACAACATCCTGCAAACCACCAAGCCCGCTTCATTCATCGTCTCATGAGAATGGTTTTGTTGGTTCTATGCCCACACAATTGTCTCGCAGCGAATTGCATTCACCATTCCCACTTCACTCGACATCTTTTAAAAACGTTTCGGTACAATCAATGCCCACAGAATTGTCCCAAACTACTACCATCAATGTTCCTGGAAAGAATATTTCTTTAACTTTTAATAATTGTGTATGTCACATTAACATGAATTAAAATTTGAGTTTTGTGTATGAATTTTTATTTTATTTCCTCTCAGTAGTTGTGAAAAGCACTATGTCTGCCTCGGTAGAAAGTGCAATTTATGGACTCGTACTCTAGAGGGCCTCAACTACGTTTCGGCCCTCTATATGACTCGTCCAAAAATCGCGTACTTTCTATCCTCTGCAACAATGTACTATAGATATTCAGCCTGTTCATAAAACCAGCTGATATGGCCAAATTAAAATTTAAAAAAAAATTACTTCCCGGCCGGCCTAGGCCTTCAATTTTGTATGAAATTCCTTTACAGTTCTCTCGAGTTGTTCCGTCGGGAACGTGGCACTTTGAAGCCTAAAATAAGTAACATAACGCCGACATTACATAGCATGTTTGAGAAAATGAACATTAATCGACTCCCATTCTTCAGTCTTTACATAACTCAGTAGCCCGAATGCTCGCCGATTACTGAGCGCAAGCGCATTCCCTGATTCCTGATTTATGTGACTCCCGCAATTCCCTCACATTAAAAATTTACCAAGTTCTTCCTGCTTCGTGAAACCATGGAGGTGTTGTTCCAACTCTACTCAGAAATATTAATGTTTGATTAAAAAAACGAAAAGGAATATAGCGTCAGACACTAATTCTACTATATCAGCAAAGTCGTTTTACATAGGAATCATCATCAGCAACACGTTACGTAAAATTTTCTTAAACTCTACTATTACTACCTACTATCACTATTGTCCTTTTCATTCTACTATTGTGTTTTGTGACAAGACAACGAAAATAGTAAATAATATGAAATTGTGACGATATTTAAATCTCTGGATGTTTGTTACTTGGATTTAGACGTACCTACAATACTTTTATCCTCCAGAAATTATGGTGTGAGAATCACAAGTGAAATCTTTATATTTAGAATAAATGTTTTACAAGAACAAATAGAGGTGTGATAATTATCTTCCGTAGTACTTAAAATATAGAACCTCTTTTAACTCTTATTTTGTTCATTTTTTTTTTCTGATTAAACCTGTCCAATAATATAGCTACGAACACAAAAGATCTGTGGAAAGAAGAGCTTCGCCTATGAGTAGGACAGTACATATAGGCTCATAATACGCCTACCTATTACTATGCGTTACAACAATAAATAAAATTAAAATAAACTTTTATTTTATAGCATTGAATTTTTCATAAACTAAATAATCACTCAACTATAAAATAAAACAAAAACCCTCATTTTCTGTTTAAATATCTCTCGGTCGAATCAAACCGAACCCGCCGTACATAAACCGTGCATATTTTAACTGCCACAAAGTTTAAACGTTGACTAATGGAGTTCCCGTGCATTAGGTGCAATTACCCTGTCCCGGGATACCAATCCCGGACTACGGGATCCCGGGACCAATCGAGATAATATCCTCGTGATCATTTACGTCCTTCTGTGGTCTATGGTCTGATAGAAATATAGACGTAAGTGACGTTATGTCAAAATGATGTAAGTCTTCGCATTGTTACAGGCATTGTTGAGTTTCGGCGTAATGTACCTACGTAAGACAAACATATAAATATGAACTACTAGCGGCCCGCCAGCGTCTTCGATCCTGCTATTTTCAGACTTTCCCGCAGGATGTTTTAATGTTTTGTGTTGTCTTGGCAACCATAAACAACAACAAATTCAATATGCAAGTTAGTGCAGTTAGTTGTTCCGAAGTTATGCGCGTATACATTTCAGAGATTCATTTTTATTTAAAAAATATATTCCGGTGTACAAAGTATCCTTTGTCTTTCCCCAGGATAAAATGTATACAAACAAAAAAACAGAGTTTGTTTAGCATTTATTATATTAGTATGTATGATGATTTGAACTTAACAAAACTTAGGTCTTAAAATAAGTTTCGAGAAATTAAAAAAAAAGGAAACGATTTATCGTTAATTCTCTTTTAGAAATCGATTTAAATGCCACGAATTCGGAATGGGGACAACGCGTTTTTTCTGTATCATCTAAAAAACAAAGCTAAATTCTTTTAGATAACAATCAAATGTTTATTTTGTCTTGCAGTTTTGTTAAAGAAACCAAAATGATATAGATATATTTATGTTATTTATTATAGACAAGGATCGCACGCTCTTCTCAAGGAATGGGTTTTGGGATTGAACCGGCTCACGTTTTTGTGGGTTTTGTAGATTAAGTCTTTTTTTTAAACGAGAACACCCGTTATTTTAACGTACAATTAAACATTTCCTCTATGGTACTGACAATAAGGTTAGATTTATATTCAAGTCAGAATGGTAAAATAGAGGCTGATATTTCTTAAGGTGACGTATGTTTACTCTAAGCTCGCATACTAACATCTCACAACGTTCCAGACACTATGTTTAAGTCAAAAAAGGCGTTATACACGTCGCCGGCAGTGTATGCAAACCTAGCATTCGTCACCCACTTCAATACTAATTCTAAAACAACGTATCTGATAAGAATGCTATTATTCAAACTAGACAAGCGTGGCAAATCTCAAGACAATGGGCGGTGATGGACCGAAATAATGCTAGATGACGTTGGTTGGGGCTGGAGTAAGTAGGACATCTGTCACGCGTTTTTTTTGCATGTCATCGGTCACCGCTATAGCCTTAGAGCTTTACAGATAACTAGGGTACTTGTACCACAGTATACAACAGTAGTTCGTCATCGGTAAATCGACCGTACGCGCCGCGAGCCTACACAAGCAAACTCAATAGCATGGATCAAGCCGGTTTAGTCAGGGCCAGGGTTAAGTATCAAGAGACGCGTATGGAGCCAACTCTAGCGCCCGAGCGGCAATAGGTAACAGAAACACAAATGTGACCACAAAACCACACACTTTTTATTCCATCGGTAAGTGATTACCTGGCAAACTAAAGTAACCTTGCGCGATTGCAGGCATATTAGGTAAATTTAGGTACCTACTGATTTAGCCGAGCTGTTGTATCAAATTGTCTAATATAAAAAATACACACGCTAAACCGTTTATAGTGCTCTGATAGATAGATAGATAGATAAACATCTTTATTTTTCACAAAACATGCACATGGCTGATAAAGCCAAATCAAAATTACAAAAAATGCAAATAACCAGTTAAAAACTACTTAATAAATAACATAACACTAAAATGTAATTTATAAAGAAAAGTAAGTAATCCATTACGTTTGAAAAAGAGCCATGTGATGCTGCGAAAAAAAGGCGCTGGCTCAGCATAAAACTGCGGAACCCGCAGCACTGGTATTCTGCCAGAACCTTTGAAGTAGTGACGCTGGCATTATTATGTAATACGTGTGTACGTGCCCATTAAGACCTAATTATACGAGCGGGTAAAGTCTACCCTATATTTAAAAAATATAAATTTAGGGATTTGTCAAAAACGAGTGTGCAAACGATCTGATTTAATACCATCATACATTTTATTAATTTATATTGTTAAAAGATAATTATACTTATTTAATATTGAAGTATAACAAAGTATTTAAATAGTGTAATGGGGAAGAATCAGGATAATATTTTTTGTAAGCTTAATAGATATAATTTATATTTAACTCTAAAAAGGGACTTTGATTTGCAATTGCGTATAGGTGGTGGGATGTTATTCCAGCACTTTGTCGCTTGGTACTTGAAACTCCCCCTAAAAGCACAAGTCCTGTGGGGCGGTACCATCAGCACCACTGCACGAGACGTTCTGGTATTGTGTTTACACCAAGTGAATTTTTTGAACGGGTAACTTGGGGTTTCCGACTTAACAATGTCAAATAACAAACACGATAGTAAAAGATCGTAGCGAGATGAAATTTTTAAAATATCTGCGTTATTTAAATAAGAAGTAACATGTGTGCGTGGCGGTATTTTGAAACAAAATCTAGCTCTGATGTGACAACTTAGGCTTGCCGGGTAGTAATATGTCAATCGATTAAAATAAAAGCGGTTTCACAGAAACACGTAACTGCGGTATGGGACTGTTAGTTATAAAGTAACAGTTATTAAGGAAACCGATAAACGCCATTTCGAAATATCAGTAGAACCTTACTAGTATCATACTAGTTATGATTTGTACGCCGCGACTACTTTCATTGTAAATAGATTGTAGAGAAAGTAAAATTGATGTCACCGTAGATAGTGACACTTCGCTTAGGCTGTAATGCGAAGCAAAACGACGTAAGAGCAGTTACAACTGTTACAAGTAAAATTCAATGTTGTATAGGTAGTCATATTTATGTGCAATAAAGGGTTTACGTATGTGTACAATGTAGGAACCTCTTAACTAGGCCGACTTACATCTTTTTTCCTCTAATTTATGGTTGATCTATCTAAATACCTATTAACTGTAAAATACAAGAAAAAACTAAAATTTACTATTATTAATAACGAATAAAGTACATACCTATGCGGTGATATTCACCATTAAATAAGCGAGATGTGTAAATTGTCATAATACCGTAAATACACTTACGTCGTTTTACCCGAATAAACAGCGTAAAAGAGGGTAATGTAGCGTGACATTTGACTCCAAATTCAATTGTTTGATAGAAAGTGAGATAGCATTGTTAATTGGATCTAAATATTTAGCTGCTCGTTAACATTTTGTTAGATTTGACGGTTGATTATTTTGACAATCGAGATGTAAGATAACACCGACAGAACTCGGGCTTATCTTATTTATATAATAAGAAAAGTAGGTCTGTGTGGGATTGGTGAACCATTGAGGAAGTTAGCTCAATCTTAGTGATATTCAAGAGCCGATACTCTTATTAATATAAAACACTTTTTTTTATAAGTCACTGCTGTCACTTTAGCTGCTTTGGTGATTTCTGATACTTTTAACAGCAGTGTTATTAATACTATATTTTATTCTTTACACAACATGGTCAAATAAGATAGATTAAAGATTTTTTTTATTGATTCGATCAACTTCTTGTTGTTATTATGTTATTCGGTAAGACAGGAGACAATAGTTACATGGTTACTAAAAATATGTAAAACTAGCGACCCGCCCTCACTTCGCTTCGGTTTATGTGAGTATAATATATCGCCTATAGCATTCCTCGATAAATGGGCTATCTAACACTGGAATAATTTTTCAAATCGTACCAGTAGTTCCTGAGATTAACCGTTCCATAGAGATGATATTAGTATAGATAAATAATAAGAGCATGCTCAAGAGAAACCCCATAAAAGAAGAATCCCATAATAATCATATTTGGTGCATTTAATCCTATAAAAATAAAAATAAAGAATGACCGAAGAAACGTCACCTTGGCAACGATTTTTAAACAAAAAGCCGATTTAACTAGGCCCTAGGTATTTTTCAAATTGATTTCTACAAAACATGGTGACATAACCTGTCAGTAATATTTAAACGTCATCATCACAGTCAAAAACAAAATCCTAAAGAATGTATTTAACGTTCCATAAAAGGTTAAGCATTATCGCTTGTCAACAACTTTCTTGTCTGATTTATTATACGTGTCGTAACACATAAACAATTATGTTTCTTAAAGGACGCGTCACACATGTTTACATACATTTATGATTTATTATAATAAGCATTAGTGTCAGTTGTTTCAAAGAATCACGTAAATGAGGTGGCAATACAGTCTAATTTTGTATCTACAAACTATACTAACCCCTATATATAAACGCACTATAAACTTGTTTTAATTAAAGTTTGCGATGTCCTTAGAGACCCTGATTTTAACTATCTTACATAGGTATTATCCATTCAGGCTGCATTTGTCCCTTTCGTGCTTGGACAGCCGCCAAACGCTTGCAAAGCGACAGCAATAGCTATAGGTATATCTAACTATTTATATTACAAGTGTCCAAGATCGCATTTCCTCTTTAACGGTAAGCCCAAGTTATACTGTCACAGCTTTATTAACATTTCAGTCTTTTATTTTGAATATACTCGCAGCTTTCGTTGACAAATCAGCTCGACCAAGGTAGTAGCTACCTAACGTATCTAACACGCGTGGCAACTTTATTTTGCCGGTTTATGTTTCGTCAAATAATTAAAAATTAAAAACAATTAGATAAGATGCATTGCGAGAATGTTATCGTTATCGAAAGTGAATCGAATTGACGTAAGATGCCGAATTGTTACGTCAAACGTTTAAATGACAGTTTACAACCATTTGACAGTTTTCGGCCGTCTGAGGCGATTATCAAAAACTGTGCAAGTTAATCCTATACATTATCGATAACATGACGTTCAACGAATGCATCTTGGCCTACTGATAAAATGCCTCAGTGATAGTAAAATCACTTATAATCTTATACTTTACATGCAAATTGTCTATACTTATCGTAAGTGAATATATTCGATTTTAGTAAACGACAAACATTAATATCAATAAAACAAATAGGTATGCAACACGTAGGCGTTACCAATCACGATACGGCTAGCAAAAAAACTGTTTTTATTATGTCAATGGTAGATTTATCATACCACTATTGTAAGTTACAACGTTTTCCCATTACAACACAAAAGGTCAAACAATCATTGTGACTAAAAAAGTAAAAAATAAATATTGTCATACTGGGTCAATTCTCTTCCCAGCTAACACACATTTAGGCATGACAAAAATATTACATTATTCCAACTCGATATTTTAGATATCTGACACTAATTTGGGTAGGTATCTAGTATTTTTTGAGACTGAGGTTTACACTCATAACTTTGAGCAATTAAACTACATCATATATTATAATGTTGTTCGTTATAATGTTACATTTTCAAATAAATGTATAGGTAATTTAATTAATAAAATTTAGACGCAATTTGTTACACTATGTTTTTGCCCTTAGTACCGACATACAGACAGCAAGACAAATTGATTGATGTAACTAAACATGCACAGTGATGAATGATGTACCCAATGATCTCATTTGGCCTCCGCTATTGTTTTTTAATGATTTAATGATTTTTTCTCGATCAATGATAGTAAAAAATATTGATTTTGTATTGTAACAGACGTCGAAAGGTTAGTATGTGGGTGGTTCTTCTCGTGAGCTCTTCTAATAAAGGATTACACAATAATAAGAATTTACCTTGTATTTATTGTATTCATACAAAAAAAATGTGGCTTCATATAATGTATAAAAAACAATGCGTATTAATTCGTAATATGATAATTAGTTTCATTGAGATGTTTTTTTTATTGTATCTTTAGCTTTATATTGTTTGTTGATACATTGGTCCACTAGTGTACTAGTAAAAATGCCTAGATACGCAATAAGGTCACCATTTTTACCCACTTTGTGTAATGTTCAATAAATAACGAGAATATTCATCAAATCAAATCATTGATAAAAAAAATGCAAGTTAAACTTATTTTATTTTACTTTATTATCGTCGTTGGTTATTAATCGCAAGTGATAAATTTCGTATTAAATTGGTCCTGGCGTAGTTTCATACATGAACTAATGTAAAAAAAAACTATTCGATATCTATTCTATATCATTCATCACATCACATCACAACGTATTGACAGACACGCTCACATATCAGCATAAGGATCTAAAGCGAACATTCGTCATATTTAATATATGCTGATGATGTTGCAAAACGGTACTTACCTGTTTTGAAATTGTAATTTTTGAGATCGGAAACTGTAAAGTTGGCTATGAGAGGTTGTTATTTTGTCGGTGATACTGCAAAACCGCGCAACCAACGAACTGATTATAGAGCAAAATAAACCTTAACATCTTAGAAAAAGGTGCATTTTGCTCCTCATTAATAATGTTACTTACGCGATTTTGCAACTTCACCGATGATTTGTCTTTACATGTACCGTATTTTATGAGTGTTTAGTAATATTAAAGTCATTATTTGAGCGGTAGGTAACATCGTCTTAAACAATTATGCATGACACACAATTGTAAAAAAGAAATGGTCTTTAACCCTTACAATGCGTAATCCTTCCTTTATAAGTACTGGTACACATTTAACAACCAAACATTGAATACCATTTTCGGAAGTGTTACAACGCCTCTAACTACCTTGATAATGACAAATCCAAACAAAAAGTACCGAGAGAATAATTAACGAATCACAAACCGGCGTAACAGAAATCCAAAATCAACTCCATTTCCAATGTCTCTGAGGTGCGTTAAGATTGAAATTAGGACCGTTTTATTTTTTGACTAACGTCACTTTATCACCAAGAATGCGTCAAAACGATATCCGACTCGACCCGAACGCGACGGTGAAAGTGTCAACGTCGGTTTTCTTTTACTTTTCCTTTGTTGAGACGCTTGGAAAGTTTAGTGCTTAAGCGGTTAAGTAAATTAGTCTTGTTAATGATAAGACGTAAAAGTCGGTAACGTGATGTTGTGTTTTTACCATAACTTTTAAACCGCTGTGTTTAATGTATTATAATAAATGGTTAAAAACATAACAATCCATAGTTCTTGAGATCAGCGCCAACATCCATACAGTGGATGAAAAAGTTTAATTTAATAATTTTGTACATAAATATGTTATACTGTAAAACGGCGTAAGTGTCCTTACGTCCTATTAAAAAAGTAAAATTACATTAATATTAAGGTTAAAATAATCTGTTATTTCCTTAACTATAACTACCCACGTTACTTATTAAAATAAATATTTGACATATCTAATACATTGTCATATATCACTTTTAAATACCTCTTTATCCTTTTACTAACCTTTTTTACCCTTTGCAGATGATGTAAAATCCAATACGCTCTGTATTTTTACTTCATATTGTGATTTCAACTTTCAAGCAAAGAAAAATATGGTTGTTTTTAAAAAGCTTCTTCTCATTTGTATAGTGATTAATTAGTATGCTTTCGTCCCGTGAGATTTAAACGAGGTTTCTTAGAAAGTGACGCTTAAATGAGTTTGAATGGAGGTGTTATATTTTTGTTTGAACTCATTTTGGGACCATAAATGGTCCCTTAGTCAACAAAGGTATCTTTTATATTCTGAGAATTAACGTATTAAATCAAAATTTATCACAAAAGCATTTCATTGTACATTCGGTATTATAAGTAGCTGCACACTTTTGTACCTTGTCGCTTTAACGCCTTTGACAGATTTGTGCAACTAATTTTAAATAATAATAGATGGCGTTCGCGACTAACATTCTATCTTACAGGAGCACCCTGAGGGTCCAGACAAGATGCATTACGCTAACTATCGTTTCTATTCGTTTAGTTTTTAAACTAATCGGTCACATCACGTGACCTTTCGTCGCACAGGGATGTTATTCTCTCAAAAACAACGGACGGTCGGACGAACGAGTGAAATCGCAGCGTCGAGTTTAAGTAGTCCCGTCAAAGCGAACAAAACACATTTTCGGGCGTGCATTTTCAATTAAGCAGCCTTATACGTTCGATCCATCGGCAGAAACCATGCTGCTAAATTAAAAATGCATACGCTAAAATATGTTTTGTTCGCACTGACGGGACTACTTATACTCGCCGCTTGGACATTCACTCGTTCGTCCGTCCGACCGTGTCGTTGTTGAGAGAATCACTACCCTGAACTCATTTTTGTTTGTGATATTAATAGAATACGGCCTAATAAAGTGGCCGTGATGGGGTTTTTATGAGAAATAAACCCACAGAATATCAGCCTTTACGTTATGGTTATGTCACATGTCACGCGACGCAACTGTCTATATTACGTGTAAAACTGTTTCGACTTGGTTACTATGGCTAAGGTCGAAAAGGGCAAACGAAACAAAAAAAATTAAATGGCTGTAAAATAATTCGCAAAGAAAGATAACATAATAATCAAAAGTTTATTTCATATCATTATTGGACAAACATGACACAAATAATTTTGAGAGAAGTGTTTATTTCGAAAGTTGTACCTATTATGATACCAAAAAGTAGTACAGTCACGAGATTTAATTTGGTACCCACCTTAGGTCCAAAGAAAATCTGTCATTCTACAACAATAAGGTTGAGTTTCCTAAAAGTTACAAGGGTAAGGACCAAAAAGTTGGACCACAGTTAAGCGCAGTTAACCATACAAACAACGAAGACGAAAAAAGTTCCGTTGTGCGACGAAAAATTTCCACACAATTGTATGGCTAATTTTCGTGTCACAACGGAAAAGTTTCATAGAAAATTTAATTGATTGAGTGAGCGTGGCCAACTTTTTGGTCCTTACCCACAAATGACTTGACATGTCTAATGACATTGACGACTTTAAGCATATTTTTCTTGAAATGGGTCCCAAATTAACGCTCCGTACAAAAACCGGAAATGGTTCGTTCCTATAAGAACATTTCTTTAAGATTCATAACATTTTGAAAGTCTACAAGCATCGAGTTTCTGTAATAAAATCGCATGATATAAATTAGAGTAGCTACCTAAATAGTTTTTGCCACAAAACTAAAAATATCTACTTATATCCATTCCAATCAGTTTCTCACAATTACAGGTTTTTTGCGCGTCCGATGACTTCATACATCGATCTATTTTTTTAATTGTTACCTTTTATAAAGCAACGACCTCTTTTGTGGAATCAAAAACAACTGTTTTTCAATATACCAATTTTTTGCCGTTGCGGAAACCGATCTCGTTCAAAAGTTAACTTTGCGTGGACAACATAAGATGCTTTCAATTTTGAACTTGGAGAGAATTAACTTGGTATATGTATATTACGTTAAATTGCGCGTGAAAATACATGAGAGAATTTGGCTTGTTTTTTTATAGGGCTGGACCAACGTCTGATGTTCCAGTTCGTGACGAATTTTTGAACTTCTAAGCGTTCGACGTTCTTTTATTGAATGGCTCGAATCAGGACAAATTATGACTTAGAAATTTTGATACATACATACATAAGCTCAGGCAATTATTCCCAGAGTGGGGTGGGCAGAGCTGCAGAATTATCTAGTACTCTAAAAACTTGTAAATAATTCTGTAATCACATTCTGCACAATTAGGCTAAGATGTTTACCATTATTGGTGACAGGTTGCAAGTCCATCGTCTAACAGTACTACAAAGCCTTTATTCCCTTAGTCGTTTTGATACCTGTAGCAAAAAAAATAACAGTAGTAAGTTAGTTAATTACTTTTAAGATATTTGTTCATATAAATCAGTAATAACACATAGTAAGTACAGTCAACAGCAAAAGAAACTGATGAAATAGGGTCCCAAAATTATCTATACAATACAATAAGTCAAATGCTACGGACTATTGTAGTTGATCAAAAGTAAATGAGCTCAATAACGTGTCATAATAAGTGATCACCATTATTTCGATTTTTGAAAACTCAATGACAGTTTAAGTCATCGTTGAACATTTCGAATTAAAGTTTTAACTATAAAATCTTGGTTTTGGGACAACCTCGGAGTACTTCGGTTAATATCGGTTATGTTCGTCGAAAAACATGCGAAGTGACAAAATAGCAATCTCCCTTACGCCAAGATTTAAAATAAGTTTTTATTACATCTTGGAATTATTTGCCATAAATCCTTCTTTTGCCGATATTGTTGGAATGTCGTTATTTTGGTATTCAATTCACGTTTGACGCTTTTGATAGAAATGTCATGTCAGGCTTCTGTTTTGCACAGCTGTTATGATCACTTTCTTTTGACTAATTAAAACATCAATTAATTTAGCACTTTAATATAACATGTTATATTTGGGATGCCATGACAATAGATATTTTGAAATGTTGATTTTGATCACTTACTTTTGACGTTGACTGTACAATGTATGTGTGTAGTAAGGGCATGCTTCGATGGTTCGGTCTTTGGAAAGGATGGATGAAAGAAGATTGACGAAAGAGATTATACAGATCGAAAGTGAGTGGACGGGTCGGAAGGGGCCACCCTAGGCGTACTTTTTCGAATAAAATCGGAGAAATACTAGAAAAGGGCCGAATCTATAGTACCCGAAACCGACGTGCGTGCATGACTCGATGTATGAATGTGGAAGAAGCGAAAGAAATTTGTCAAGATCGTAGCAAGTGGAAAGAAATGGTCTCTGCCTACTCCTCTGGGAAACAGGCGTGATTTAATGTATTTATGTATGTAAGTACAATGTTTCAAGGTAGAATTATAAATCATAAATCTTGATCTTTGACTTCGCTTCTGCGTGATCATTTTAACACTCCTATTCTGTGCCACGTTGCTACGTTTTCATACAAAATAGACTCCAAAAGGAGTCGTGTATCCTACTATGATTGTACATTCAGCGCTCATGACACGCTTTGGTAATTCACATTACGTAGTAAATGTAGTTGGTGGCATTGAATATGTTAATAAGTAAGACCTTCGCGGTAAAACAATTTAGTAAAATTACTACCGTACCCAAAAAACTTTGTTTTTTTTTTTAAGCGTCTCGTTTTGTAGATTTCCTACCAAGTATAAAAAAAAGAAGTCGTGAGTAATTATTGATGGTGATGTTAGCCACTTAAACTGTGGCGTTAACGCTATTATTATAAACTAGCGACCCGCCCTCGCTTCGCTTCGGTTTAAGTCAGTTTTGTGTAACACATGTACATAAAACAGAATTTTTTATACATAAAAACCTTCCTCTTGAATCACTGATGTGAACGTAGCAAACACTGATAATTTTTCTTCGTGCAAACTTCTCAAGATTAAAAAAAAAATCTGTTTTCCATTTTGCCCTCCTACGGAAAAAAGGTACCTACATCTACTATATGAATTGTATTGCACTTCCAACCTTATGAATTAACTGCGCACGAGTCATTTTTCCGTAGGAGAACACAATTGACAACATTTCATTTTGGTGACACCTGCAAATTACTATACGAATCGAAAGGGTTTTGCCTCCTGAACACGGCAAAATATTTATTTAGATTTATTTTTCTTTATTTACAAAATTACAAGTAAGTTAATAAAAATATCGAGTTTTACCAATACTACCTATGCCTGAATAGATATAATACCATTGCATTTTTCACGAGAAAAAAAGCTGTCATACTTCAAATTTGACATTGACACTATTGACAGATGGATAGATAGGTACTTAGAGAATTATCGGTTGACATGATACTTTTTTATATACAGATTGGACTAACGTAATATGTCCATTGTGTCGTAGAAATGAAGTTATGGCCTTTTAGAATAAGTACATCTTAATAAATTAATAAGTAATAAAATAATTATTCATTCTAGAGAAAATTTAAAACTATTAGTGTCTTCCTCCTTCCAAACAGTGTCTATAAAACGAATAAAATTAAAGTCTTGAAAATATGAAATCTTGTCAATTAGCCCTATATGTTGCAGGCCACAATAGCTGACTAATAAACCAAGCTTTATCTATGCCATACCCTAATAGATATAAACACACAATTACGTGAAACTGTTAACAAAATCCGTGACGCCCCTAACCTTCCGCGCATGACTAACGGACGAGGAAGCACTCACGCGCCGATGATCGTTAGTGACGTCACTTGGATCATCACCTCATCACCGCAGCGGCACGACACTCAGTAAAAAACACGCCAAGTGCGAGTCGAACTCGCCCACGTTGGCTTCCGTACCATCTAAATATATAAAAGGAGACACTGATTGACTGACTGACATATCAACGCACAGCCTAAACGGCTAAACGTAGGCACTTGAAATTTGGAAGGGATGTAGCTTAGGTACCGTAGAGGTGCACTAAGATAGGAATTCCCGAAATTCCCACGGGAACTATTGCCCGACGAAGTGGGCTCGGGAACCGCTAGTTATCTATAAAAATGACGTTTGTTGTATTGGAAAACCCTTAAACTTTTTTTTTTTTTTTTTATATTTTTAAAGTGCGTAATTATACAACTTTATATTCTGTGAATATTTAAATTGTCCTATTGCCGTTATTAATATCGAGCATAAAATGGCAAAAAAACACGTTTGTTTTATGGGAGCCACCCTTAAATATTTATTTTATTCTGTGTTTATTATTTGTGGTTTATAGCGGCAAGAGAAATACATCATCTATGAAAATTTTAACTGTCTAGCTATCACGGTTCATGAGATACAGACTGGTGACGGACAGACGGACAGCGGAGTCTTAGTAATAGGGTCCCGTTTTTACCCTTTGGGTACGGAACCCTAAAAACGCTATAGTATCATTAAAGCGCTTACGCCAGTTACGAACTGCCACGTTATTCTTTTTAACTCGATGGACGAATTATTAACCGACTAGTTTCAACCGTCTTGAATTGGCAAACCCTAAAATGTAGTTTGTACGTTCTGACACGACAATTAAGACATGCAATTTATACCTAAACATGACAGAACATGGTTTCAGGTGATCTACTGTTTGATTAGACTCTCCTAGATTGAAAAAAGAGTTTCTATTAAAAATGCATACCTATGTACATAAGTACCTTCACGCCTGTAATCACAGTGGGGTGGGCAGAATTACCTAGTACTCTAAAAACTTGTTAATAATTCTGTTATCACATTTTTCACACAGGCTAAAATGTTTACCAGTGTATTAGTGACAGGTTGCAAGCCCATCGCCTAACAGTACTACACAGCCTTTATTCCCGTCGCCTCGTACGACATCCACGGGAAGACATGGAGTGGCACTATTCTAACCCGACGACCACACGGGAATTAAAAATAACGTTTTTAAAACAAGCTTTTATTGGCTACCTTCCTACTTGTGTATTTGTTATAAATTACAGCCTATTACGATTGCAAGAAGTGGTTCATAATTTTGTTTTTCTTTTAACCGGAATAACAGACATACCGACATCTACAAGTCGCGAACAGTAACCACTATTCAATTAATTGTTTAAAGATGTTGCTTCTCAATAACATAATCATACGTACACACTTGTTTTTTTTAATACGCACTTAGTTTTTTAAACCGTCATACTTGTAATCGCTCCAAATTAATCAAATGGCCTTTACATTCATTTAAATACAGTTTTTTTAAATAATATCAATCAAAATCCTTTTAAAATAATAACATCACGATAAACTAATAAAATCGATAAATTTTCCGGATCATCGGTACCACATCAAAAGCAGTTTAGTAATTGCCTTGCAAATGGCGGACGTTGTTCAAATTAGGAATATTTTTCACGGTCAGTTTGATTTTGTTATTGCTTTTTAAATAGTTGAAATAGCAAAATAAAGATGAGTAGCTCCTAAAAACATTAAGACGTTTGTTTGCAATAAAACTTATCTTATGCTTAAAAAATTGCGGAAAAATTAAAATTAAATAAATAAATGGATAAATGAATATTAATAATTCGGAATTTTAAAGTGTTCTCCGTTGTTCTAGTACCCATAGTACAATTCTAGAGCTTAGTTTGGGACTGGGTCCATTGGTGTGACATTGCCCGTGTTTTTTTTACCTTAGTTCTTGGGTTAGTAATGCATCAAAGTAGGTGTAATTACCAAAAAAAATTGTCTCGCCATCCTTCTACAAATAGAGACATGTCTGACATTTTTGAACCCAATATCGGCAAAGATATTTCCGGTACCGACTGTGCATTTTACAAATAAATATAAGTGATTTATGCATTGTAGTCAAATTTATTACATTTAACCTAGATTAATTAAAAATAATTATAACAATGGTCAAAAAGTCGTGACTTGAAAACGAGACCCAATTTCTTCACACACATACATCACTAAAGCCGGTAAACCCGCGGGCGATCACTATATCACAATACGAATTAAATTCCTCTTTTAATTAGGTCGACACTAACATACCTATAAATCAATTGTTTTAAATCTTTAATATAAACCGGTTTGATACAAAACACACTCTATCACACAAAGGATTACAGCGCATTAAACATTACCATTAAATCGATCCAGTTTAAAAACGCTTACTGCCATTTAAAACTGAACTTTAACTTTCTTTAATAGGGTTGATAATCTAATGATTGATTTGGTTAGTTTGAGGTTAGTAGAGCGCTTGACAAGTCGTGATACTTGTGACCTTCGTGTTTTGACAGCTGTCACTAGAGTGGACACCGGACTGTGATAAGAAATTTAGGATCAAGACTAATCTCGGATGAGGTTTGGTGGGTCCCGGTGTTAGTAAAAATAGTAATCTCTTAACATACATAACAAACATAGCTACTTTTTTTAATTATATAGTTAATTATTTAATACAGAGTTTAAAAATTGCTAAACATGTTGTTATTTATTGTTTAAAAATTATAAATAAATATTTTCTGCTATGAATGACCTACATAAAGTTGGCAGAATAAATACGGAATTGATGACCTTAATAGGCTTAAAAAAAACCCAATCCTTTTACCGATAGGTCAATCGTTCATTGCTTCCTTACTCCTACGCACTATTAATGCAAGCAGGTCAACCTAATGGCTCCGAGGCATTGGTCCAAATGTTGGGACCAACAACGGCAGCCATATTGTTCATAGTTTTTACAGGTTAAAATATGTCAACTTAAGCAATTTACAGGGTTGTAATAAATTTAATAAGGCCGGTATGAGTACATATCTTTGGAGATGAATACAGTGTTTTCTTTTAAATTCAAGTATTATTTCTACTAATATTATGAATTACTAATCAATTTGTGAGAGTTTGTGTCTAAGTATTTATTTATTTTGAATGCTAAAGGATGTTATTTATTTCAGCTTCAAAGTTCAACGTCTTAACCAATCAATGTAATTTGATTGGTACATTATCCCCTAAAATCTTCAAAGCGAACGGAGTCCCGAACGTAAGTTAGTTTTATCTACATATAAACGTCAACTCAAACCAAAAGTTTTTGTACAAACAAAGGGGTAACTATTAATAAAAATATTCAACCATTTACCCGAGCCGGACGTCCAATATGAAGTAATCAAGTCTAAAATTAATCAAAACTTACATTAAGTATGTTTACATGCAAAATAAAAACCATTGTTCATCATGGCTAAAAAAAATCCTTATATAAAAAAACTTTATAATTATAAGCCATTTCTTCGACGCAGTTTTAAAGTTATTACCATTTAAAATTGTTTACGCAACACGTAGCTTATTATTATTAAAGACGACTTGTAAACCTTTGTCTAGTAGCTATTTATAGTAAAAACGTAGCGCTTAATGTGTGATTAGATTTTGTATTAAATTGTCCCCTAATTTTTAAAAACTCGGTACTTATCGATTCAAACATAGTTTTGAACCAATGTTGGTCCCGGTGTTGGTTACCAGTGTCCACTCGCTAACCCAAATCCTTATAAGGTTTAGGACAGTTACAATGTTAACTGGTTTTTGATGATTCTGCTAACATGAAATTTTTTATCCGGATTTTAAACCGCCTCAGCTTCAAAATAAGTATACTTGTAATTCCTAACCACTTTTAAATGGCACCCACGCTTTGTAAAAAAAAAAACACAATGATTGAACGTTACACTCTAGCCAAATATTGTATACATGTCATTGTATAATTTGACGTACTTGTTTACTGACAAGATAGACAAACACACCGGCTGCTTGATGTTATTTGTAATTTCAAGAGTAGCTATCACGGTTATCTCAAGACTACAATCTTAGGGCCGTATTAATAAACCAATCTCAACTCTAATGCTCATCTCAAGATGCGTTAAAAATGTCAGTGGTCTATGGTTTGACGTTTACTTTGACGTATCTTGTAACGGGCGTCTCAGCCTAGATGTGTTTATTAATACTGCACCGAGCAAACGTCGAGCGTCCAGTGGCGCCCTCATGACTATTATTGTGTTTTCTAATTAACTAAAGAATTTCCTTGCAATCAGACGATACATTTTTGTAGCGCAAGTAAAAACACAATTTATGGGATACGTAACAAACTTTAATAACAATTACCTTTTTGAGTAGTCAGCTTAACGGGAAAAGGTGGCCACTTTTTTCCGTTAACTTGATAACTCTAAAGTGACTTGTTATTAAACTATGTGATATACCCTATAAGTTGTGTTTTCATTTGTAGTACAAAAACCTACCGACCAATTTCAAGAAAATACTTTAGTTTATTAGAAAACACGATAATAGTAATGAGGGCGCCACTGTACATCCGGCGTACGCTCGGCGCAGTCTTAACACGGCCCTAAGACTGCTAGTGTTAAGAATCCTGGGGGCCTAATATGCCTACGTTTATCACATGGCAAAATGTGTATAAAACATCCGTCACTTTCTGACTCATGTATAAGTATTAAGTACGAGAGTGACGGATGCTTTATTCACATTTTGTCGCGCGATAAAAGCAACCATACTAAGTCCGTTGAGGACGTCAGAGAAGGAATTTAGCTTTTTTGCTGCAAAACTCCTTTTGTAACATTTAAAATAAAATAAGTTTGTGTTCGCAAGTTTTAAATAAAAAAATAGAAAATAGTACCTATCCTTAATTGAAAGGTAAAACTAAAACTTATATTTTTTATTTTTTTATTGTTTATAGATATTATCCTCTATTATTAATATACTGGCGTACTATGTGCAATAGATCCACATATTATATACAAGCGACCCGCCCTCGCTTCGCTACGGTTTGTGAGTTTTCTGTAACACCCGTACATAAAACAGAATTTATTATACATAAAACCTTTCTATTGAATCACACTATCTATTAAACAAAACACATCAAAATCCGTTGCATAGTTTTAAAGATCTAAGCATACATAGGGACAGACAGACAGCGGGAACCGACTTTGTTTTATACTATGTAGTGATTACTTGCAAAATGTTACTATTCTACCCAGTAAAAGGGACGTATCTGCGCCTAAAAAGAAATGGCAAAATCGACTCTTCGCAACTCTGAATAAGGTAGCAAATACATTATCAATTAAGACCTTTTCTAAGAGGGCAGTAATAATATTGTTGTATCAATTGTCCTTAGACTGCACAAAGGAGAGTAAAAGTGTCGGACCTTCGTTTAGTCGTGACTGAATCGTACTTAGTAATTTAATCACTTAATTGTGCTAATTAAACCTAATTATAACCCTTATTGTTACGGATATAAGGTGCATGATAAAGTTGTTTTATATGCGTGCACATTCCTTCTATTATAGTTTTACTGTTATTCGTGTTCTTAAGTGACACCAGGAACTTTTTTAAAACGTGTTCTAAAAAAAAAACATGCATATAGTGATTTGCCCCAAACTATTTTTTTTTTGTTTATTATTTACTGTGAAAATAAAATGTTTAAACTCCTCTTGTTTTCTTTTACGTCACAGCTAGTGCAAGCAAGACGCGGTTGAAATGCATTTTTTTTTGGACAACTTAACCACGTTTACGTGTTAACTGTTAATCACTGTCAAAGTGTTATCTAGCTCTGAAAATGTAGAGCAAATGATGGGTTTTGTGTTCATTCAACTAATTTTTATCCAAATCCATTCAGCCGCTTCAGCAGAATAAGTAACAAACACCCACATACTATTATATCATTTCAAACCTCCTTAATTTATTATTTACTAGAGTGTCGATTATCGTTATTCCCTCGGGAACTGCTAAATTTTCCGGGCTGAAATATAGCCATAATCCAGGGTATAAACTATCTAGGGTATATCTCTATCTCAATCCAAATGCCTCTAGCCGTTGCAGCGTGAAGGAGTAACAAACTAACACACACACACACACACACACACACACACACACACACACACAGACACACGAACTTTTTGAAACACAAATTCATTATTACGCTCACTGAATACAAAACAGACACATTTCAAAATAATTTGCTCTTCCATTAAAAATCGTATTCCAACCGCTTGTAATTTTAAAATGCAACACTGACTCATTTCGGATTGTGTCCGTTTTGTATTCAGTGAACGATTTATCATATCAAAGAACTGATACAATATCAGATCAAATCGTTTCGCAATCGGACCCGAAGCTGCGCATACGCCGACTGTCGACATTGTATGCATACAATTAAAACTAAATTAATCATGAATTTTAATCTTGCATAATTGATTTGAGAACAATTGCACGGAGGTTTTGTTCTTTGATGGACTTTCACCAATTTGTATGTATGATTTAATCGCTGTTACTATCTGTCCAAAAATGAGTGGGTGGGGAGTGGTTTTTATGAATACAAGTTTCTCTTTTCTAACTACACGCGTGAACAGACTTGGTTCAGTGGTTTTACATTTCCCTGAGATGCTAGGGAAAATTGTTTTTTACCCGACTGTTAAAGGAGGACGATACGTTTAGACTGTAGGTCAACGCCTAGAGTTTAGATTGTAAGTCACTAAGTCTTAAGATTGCAGTCTTGAGAATGCAATGTCTACGGATTTCATCATTTCCATCTGCCCCTTGTTTCACCATCTTGACTATGACACGTGACAGGTGTCAATTTTGTATACATTTCATGGCTAACACGCTGATACATCAATGGATATCATATAACCTGCGCTATGTAAGTACACTGAAATGTCACCTGTCATTGTCATGTTGGTGAAATAGGCTGCAGGTGCAGGTGGCCTATGTGCTTGTTTGTATTCTCCTTGATATATAAAAAAAACATCTCACAACCTTTCCAAAACATGCGCCGCTAACAACTTGTAACATACTAGTGTATGTCATAAATCCAGGTGTTACATATGACCTAGATTAACCTGACATGATCTGTGCAAAGTTAGTCATTTCATTATACCGACTTGCTATAATTACTGGAAGAGCTTTCAGAGTATTAAGTATTGAGTACGCTTGATTTTGTAACATACTTACTTTGTGGTCATAAATGCTTCTAAGTTTATCTGGATGATATACCTACATAGAAAGCGATTTTTTTTAGGATGAGAAGGCAAACGACCTATTGGTGGTGGGGTCTGTAATAATAATAATAATAATAAAATGAAAAGTATAATACGTCGAGGCATTTTAAATGCTAAGAATCTTCACAACCACGAGGTGTGCAATCTCAGGGATTATTTCCTTCACAATGAGTGTGGGATGCATCGTGATGTGGTTGCAGTAGACAGAAGCCTCACGCCTCTCTCCTTGGCAAACGAGAACTGGCGCAGACCAGCGGTGTTGAGCACTGAAGACCGCAAGAACATATGGAAGAGCAAGGAGCTGCACGGACGCTTCTACCGGGCCTTGACAAGGCCCGAGGTAGACTTTTTAGCGTCCGTGAACTGGCTAAGGTTTGGTGACCTCTTTGGGGAAACCGAAGGTTTTGTCTGTGCAATTGCTGACGAGGTCATAATGACAAATAATTACCGGAATTATATTCTGAGGGATGTCACGGTTGATATTTGTCGAGCATGCCGTTGCCCCGGCGAGTCCCTCAGACATATAATTTCCGGTTGTTCGCATTTGGCCAACAGCGAGTACTTGCACAGACATAACCTTGTGGCCAGGATCATCCATCAGCAACTTGCTCTTCAATATGGTCTTGTTGAGTCTGAAGTGCCGTACTATAAGTACACACCGACGCCAGTTCTCGAAAATGGTCGTGCCACGCTCTATTGGGATCGATCTGTCATCACGGACAGGACTATTGTTGCCAATAAGCCTGATATCGTTTTGACAGATCGATCTCAACGCCGGGCAGTGCTCGTTGACGTCACCATCCCGCATGATGAGAACCTCGTGAAGGCTGAGAAGGACAAGCTCAGCAAGTACCTTGACTTGGCTCACGAGGTGACCGCCATGTGGGATGTTGACTCGACGATCATTGTCCCAATAGTTGTTTCGGCAAACGGTCTTATAGCGAAGAGTCTCGACCAACACCTCAAGAGACTCTCGCTAGATGGCTGGATCAAGGGCCAGATACAGAAGGCAGTACTTCTCGACACGGCACGTATTGTGAGGAGGTTCCTCTCTCTGCAGCCCTAACCACCGGTAGCTTGAGCCCTGCCCCGCTGCCGGCGGCATTCGTAGGTTAGGTTTTTTATAATGTTTATTTTTTATATTAGTATTGTTATTTTACTTTTATAATTGAATATTTATTGTAAAAAACCTAATTTACAGAAAATTAAATAAATACTTAAAAATAATAATAATAATAATATCAGGGGACTATGTCACAGTATGACCTAACCCAAACTAAGCTCTAGGCTTGTACTAACGGTACTAGACAACGATATAAAATACTTATATAGAGAAATATATACTTAAATACATAGAAAACATACATGACTCAGGAACAAATATTTGCGCTCATCACTCAAATATCTGCCCTTACCGGGATTTGAACCCAGGACCTCTAGCTTCGTAGGCAGGGTCACTACCAACTAGGCTATCGCGTCGTCAACTGTGACCCATAAACCGTCTTTTCAATCACGAATACTTACTGGGGTGTGATTCTCTTAAAAACGCGGTGGGTCGAACGAACGAGTGAATGTCGCAGCGGCTAGTTTAAGTAGTCCCGTCAGTGCGAACAAAACACATTGTAGCGCGTGCATTTTCAATTTTAAGGCTGCTTAATTGAAAATGCACGCGCTACAATGTGTTTTGTTCGCACTGACGGGACTACTTAATCTCGCCGCTTGGATATCACTCGACAGTCCGCACGACCGGCGTTGTTTACAGAATCACTACCCTGAGCGAACAAAACACATTTTAGCGCGTGCTTTCTCAGAATCCCACCTTGGAGTTAAGCTCTTCCATATACTTTAACTCTGTTCTCTGTACACGGCAATTATGTCTTGTGATTTGACCACGACCACGTGCCACGCTCACTTTCTGGCAATATCCAGTATGTAGGCGATTCGTATAAAAAGGTAGAAAGGTTTTTGACGATGCTTTAGCCTAGTTGGTAATGAGGGTCATTGCCTACCGAAACTAGCGGTCCTGGGTTCAATTCCGGGTATGGGAAAATATATCGCTCATTGAATACAAAACGGACACATTTGAAAATAATTTGCTCTTCTTTTAAAAATCAAATACAAAACGGACACAATCCGAAATGAGTCTGTGTTGCATTTTAAAATTAGAAGCGGTTGGTGGAATACGCCATCCAACCGCTTCTAATTTTAAAATGCAACACCTACTCATTTCGGATTGTGTCCGTTTTGTATTCAATGAACGATATTGTGTGTAAACTACCCAACGCATTTGATTGCGGTTTTCATTTATAGATAGAGTGATTTGGTTTTTATGTATGATGTACACATAACAAGCAAATAGAAGACTAAATAATATTAATACAAAACTAGCGACCCGCACTCGCTTCGCTTCGGTTTATGTGACTATGATATATAGCCTATAAGCCTTCCTCGATTAATGAGCTATCTAACACTGAAATATTTTTTAAATCGGACCAGTAGTTCCTGAGATTAGCGCGTTCAAGCAAACAAACAAACAAACTCATCAGTTGTATAATATTAGTATAGATATACAACATACAATACAACTATATATATATATATATAGTTTATATAAAAACCGTCCGGGGAAAAAATGCTATCGTGGTTAAGGAGTAAGCGGATATACAGACAGACGGAGCGACTTTGTTATGAAGAGAAGAGATAAATTCTGATCTATGTGCGTGTGATAAAACTCACATAAACCAGAGCGAAGCGAGGGCGGGACTCTAGTTGTTGATAATGCTGTGACGGTACAAGTTAAAAATCTGCATTTATTCTAATTTGTAAAAAAACACTTAAATAAAGTCAGGGGCAAATTCTAATTTATTATGAAAGCGCTATTAAAATATACAAAAGCAATTATTTGAAATACAAAGCCTGTCGAAATTCCAATATTTGCGTAACTTATATTATAGGCCCTATATTAATCCGTCTTGAATCAGGTCAATAATATCACTTCTTTTGTGCTGTATGAATTATCTTAACAATATGATTATGTAAAGTATGATATCAAGGCTATTATTAAATTATACCACTTTAATTAGACGTATTAAGTCTGGATGAAATTCTCATTATAGTATCTTTAGATGATTACATAATACAACTAGTAGAATCGTAGTACCATTAATAATCCGTTACATAAAATTAAAGTTATTTTGTAAATCAATTTGATAGTGGAAATGTTCACATTTCAGTACAAAATGCGTTAACCTTTATTTCCTTTTGAACCTGGGCTGATATTTACGAAGTTTCCATTCATTATTATTCCTGTGTATTTATTTTTATTTTTTTTGTTTCAGAATTTGCGTCTATCGCTGTACCACCCCTAAAAAGGTATTTGAAGAGGTTTTCATTTTGACTTTTTGTTGTTAAACTTATTAATTAAAAATATGAAAAGATGTTCTTGCATTTGACAAACACGCAGATACATAGGAACACATATACTGCCCTCATTAGAAAAAATGGCCTTTTTTCACAGAACCGCGAATGTATTAGTGACCTTGTATCTTAAAGTAGGGGATTCTAATTGCTTTGAGTATAAAATTGCAGATATGTCTTTTTTATTTAGAAGGGCGGTATAGGTAACCCCCTTTTTTTGACAGAGTATAAAAATACGAAGTCCAACAGTGACACAACGCAAAAAAGGAATACATACAAAAGTTAATACTTTTTAACTGCAATAATATCACTATATTGAATAGTTTTCTTCGTAATTTAGTGTCGCTATTCGAATTAAACGTGCAGTTGATTAGTCCCGTGTGGTTTCCGGGTTAGAATACGAGTAGTCCCACTCTATGTTTCCCCGTGGATGTCGTAAGAGGTGACTAAGGGAATAAAGGCTTGTAGTACTGTTAGGCGATGGGCTTGCCACCTGTCACTAATACACTGGTAAACATCTTCGCCTAATTGTGCAAAATGTAGTTACAGAATTATCAATAATTTTTCAGAGTGGTTGATATTTGTTGCTCTGCCTACCCCACTCTGGGAATGAAGGCATGAGTTTATGTATTATGTTATGCTTATTCGCTAGATCTGAATTTCGCAATCCGTACGTGTCAAAACATTATAAAAGACAACGACTATTCACGTCTATATAATTGCGACAGTCATCTCGCTCTGACGACGGCTTTTTTAAATTTGCTTACAATGGCAGGCATTACGTTAGATGTACAGTGAGGTGCGAAAAAATGTAGGACGATATTAATAGGCCAGTCTTTTTTAATTATATAATCATAAAGTGTACAAAAGCAAATGAGCGTGTTCCTCGTTGATTCTTTCAAATATTTCGCTGACGAGCTCGTCGACAATTTATTGAGACTGTAAAACTGATACTTTCCATACAAAATGCAATAACGTTATCTCTCGTTAAACTTAATCAGATTCATACGATTTTTATATGTTCCTTGTATACATAATGAAGAACTAGGTATGTATGTTTTCCAACAAAATATTTCTTAGAAAATGTAAATAAAGAAAAAAAACGGAAACGCAAAAACCTAGTTTTGATAATATCTACAATATATTTCAAAATTCGGCAATCCAACTAGATGTAGGGGATGAGAAACGTCATCGCCTAGAGCTAAATTGGTACAGTTTTTTTTGACAACTACGCGATTGAGGCGTCCTATCACAATCCTCTGACCGAACCCTATCTATATTCGAACCAGGGACAGATAAAGCTTACTTTGGATTCAAATTTGACACATGTTGTAATGGCAAATGTCAATTTTTAACCCGAAGTAAGCCTTATCTATCCGCGGTTTGAATAGAGGGTTCGGCCGTAACCACCTGCATCTGCATTCGACTTCGACTTTTACACGACGTTCGACTCGTACAGGTTTCGTTGACAATACACGATGACGCCGTACTGCATTGTGTTATTATTATTGTGTTCCGGTTTGGGGATAAGACAGCCGGTGAAATGACTAGCATAGAGGCATTCCATCTTAGCCTCAGGGTTGGCAACGCATTTGCAGTCTTGTGATTGCGAATGTCTATGGGTCACAGTTTCCACTTACCATCAGGTGGCCTGTGTGCTCGTTTGTCTACTCGATGCCATAAAAAAAAAAAAAAAAAAATGCATCGTCGACGAAATCAGAAAACAAATGAACAAGCACGCACTAAAATTCGCGGAAGTCACTTGCCACTGTAAATATGTTGCCTAGGGCTCTGCTACTCAGCAAAAATTATATTAGTGTTGATTTGCTATCGTATTGACCTAATTACCAATGATGACTCTTATTTAATTGACAATAATGACGGCAGAGTTAAAAAACATGGTGATTACATCGTTCATTGAATACAAAACGGACACATTCCAAAATGAGTCAGTGTTGCATTTTAAAATTAGAAGCTATTTGTATAAGATTTTTAATGCAAGAGAAAATTATTTTGGAATGTGTCAGTTTTGTATTCAATAAGCGACATGTCAAAAGCAATATGGCTTTACCAAGCAGAATAGAGCCCGTCTGATTGGCTTTACTAAGCTTCTTTTGACACAACAGTGATGAGCTATGGATACGTACAGTCGCCAGCGGGCCTAGTTATGGCTGCGTCTATATCGCGTGTAAAATGTGGATAAAGCATCCGTCACTCTCGTACTTATTTACGTGTCAAAAGGTGACGGATGCCTTATCCTACCTTTATCACGCTATTAACGCAGCGATGTTATAATTATTAGAGATGAGCCGACTAGTCGCCGATTAGTCGGGAACGCCGACTATTCGGCACCATTTGTAGTCGGCTATTAGTCGGCGACTAGTCGGCAAAAAATGCCGAATATTCGGCACTTATTTGCCTAGGAAAATAATAGGAAGAATTTAAACCATTTTATAACAAACTTATTTTATATTTAAGTTTTTAATGCACAGGATGAATAAGGTTATAGTTTGTACTATGCTGCGTTATTTATTATTTAACAAACGTCTTATTTTACTGTAATCAAAGCAAGAAATAATATTAACATTATTATTATTTAAAAATAATAATACAATCATTGAGGAACTATCTGAAGGCAGTAACCATTGTTTATAATTATTATTTACCTATTAGTATCATCGACATTCTATTTTATTAGTTTTTCTCACTTTTCTACTTTTAATTAACGTTATTAACGTCACGAAGCACGCCGGCGAAATAATAACGTAAACAAAACTGGTCAGGTCAAAACATGACCGCGAGACGAATGACGGGAGAAACGAAGCGACACGAACGTTTCCGATTGCACCCGAACTTAGCTAAAAACCTACGATCGGCATTGCCGACTAGTCTGCCGATTAATCGGCAATTCAAGAACCGACTAGTCGGCCGACTGGCTAGTCGGCAAAATCCCTAGTCGGCCCATCTCTAATAATTATCCAACTTTGGGTGCAAAAATATCTGAACTTCTTTATTATTAGAGGTATAAGAGCGTGTCAGATATTTTTGCGCTCAATGTTGTATAATATATGTATGACTTATGATCATAAGTTTTGAGTAGTATTTTGAGGCTGGCTGATTGTCGTTTGTTAAAATTAAAACTCGGATCGTTTTTTCATTTTTTTAAGTGAACTTAGCTTGTTTCATTTTGTACCTCTTACAGGATTTCCACTGATTATGTCTCGTTCTATTGTTAATATGTCTAGAAATAACGATCTACAATATAATTTTTTATTCATATCGTTCCACGATTTTAGCATAAGTACTATAAAAGTTTCGACCGGAAAAAATACATGTTTTGGTCGGACACAAATTTTGATGCGGTTTTCACTATCCGTTACATAAATTATCATGGAGAGTGTTTGATTTATGTACAGGTGTTACAGAATAGTTATTTCCAAAATATGAGTGAAAATAGAGACGCCTATACTCAAATATCCGGTCTCTTCATTCCTTAAGGTGATGGCACCAGTAATGGACAAGGCACCAATAATTAACAGTTGATTCTTATTGCATAGAACATGGGGGTTTTTGCAACAATGAATTAAGGACCGTATGAAATTTGAATTAAGAGTCAAGTGTCCATTACTGGTGCCCTCACCCTCAACCATCAACTGCAAGTTTCCATCATTGGTGCCATCACCCTACAAGTTTTTTTTACATATAATGGTTAAAATAAAGTAATTGCAATCAATACAAAACTCCATTATACCAGAGAAAAGGGAAACGATAACTTTGAATTATTACGCGGGTACAAAAGGTCCTCGATTGGAAATGTGAGTAGGCTGGGAAGTAAAATTGATTTATTAACCCTTGACGCAAAAAGAGGGGAGTTTAAGTGTGACCGCTATATGTGTATATGTGGCACCGTAGCTTTTAAACGGGAGAAGCGATTTGGATGCGCCGTTTTTTTATTAGAAAGCAGGTTTTCGAGCGGTGGTTCTTAACTAGGTTTCATGGAAATCGGTTTAGCCGTTCAAGAGATATCAGCTTTGAATGAAGGGTTCACCATTATAACTGGGTTTTTATCTATCTAGCAGTTGATGAGTATTACGAGCTACCTAGTTTGACTCATCCCTGAATAATTTATGTTTATGTAATGATTCAATACCTAATGACGCGCCCCTCCACTTATCTTTGCACGATTTAATAAATGGAAGTTAAGGTACAATCACCAATGGTCAGCCAGTGTCCTCTAGTCGGCCTCTGCCTATACTTTGTATGTGTTGGAAGAGTACGAAAGACATAATATTTCCCTTTCTTCGCACTTTATATAAGGTCAACTACTGATCTCTGGCTGACCACACTGGTGACTTTACCCTAAATAAAATTCAGTGTCGTTTCAGTTTATTTATATTTATAATTTTGAACCCTTGTCTCCAATTGGAGCATACTACTAAAACCCTATTTATATTTTTTTTGTACTCGAATTAGCATTTAATACATATAAAGTTTATACGCGTTGATGTCTTATAAGAAAAAAAATTACGACCAAAAACCGTAATACGAACTTCTCAAAATACCTTCATTCATTAATTATCAATGTTTTATAGATCGAACTATTGCATCGATCTATCGCCGAACCAACAGAACAAATTTAATCTTGCAATATTACATTTCATTATCTGTCTATTACATTTATATTCTTAGATTAAATCACAGACAGACCATAATAACAGTCATAATAAATTTTCACTCAAGAAAGTGAAATGACTCAGTTATTGTTCCGAATATACAGGCTGTTACATTATAACATTAGTTATTGGTTTGAGTGTACAGGGTGTTAAAATCGCAAGCGCTTCGACGCGGCCATTATCATGTCACTGACAATGTCGGGTCGGGCGTTCGTTGAAATGTCTTACGTAATGGCGATTACAAATGTGTAGTGAATCTTTAACGAAATTTAAATTGTACGAGACTAAATTTAATTAAAAAACAAACGGCCCTCGAAACGGTCACCGACACGCTTTGATCAAAGGCCTAAACTAGATGAATCTTGTATGAATTTAACTCAAACGACCATTTAAGGAAAATACAATGACAATACTACAAAACGAAGTAACCTTTAAAGCACCCTTCAATTTATTTTTAGTTAAACGACGAGTTGGACTTGACAGAAGCGCGTGGAGCTAACCCCATGTGCTTCTGTTTAGTCCATTGGAGAAAATTCTCTTTTACCGAACAATTGTCTTCGCGTGTGATATCCACGGACTTATTGCTATAATCAGTCCATGGGAGTGTCTATAAATAACTTGACATTGGCGAAATACACCTTAACAGGAGTGAAAGCCATTAATTAAAATAAAAAAATAAAAAAACTATGAGTTTGACAGTATAAGACGTTCAAAATATACCTCAGACTCTATGACATACAGTTGTTTTTATCTCACGAAAGCGGATAGGCCATACTTGTGTGTGTAGATACACATGCACGTTGTCTCTGAGTGCGTAGCTGTCGTCGTAAAGCGTCGTAGTGTGCGTGTCTATAAGCATTACAACTACAAGCATGCCTCACCCGCATTCGTGAGATAAAACAACTGCTCTATAAATAGTCACGGTAAAAAACGGTTCGTCACTTTTGGACATTAAGAGCGTTGAAATAGAGTCGAAAAGTGACGAACCTCTTTTTACCGTGACCGTCGAGTTGAATCCGAAACATCGTAATTTTCTCACCACTGTTATATATTTCTTACACATCTGACAAACTAGTTTATCTTCAGTTAAAAATATATTCTAGGTAGCAATACACATCAGCCGATTGTCGGGGAACGCCCATCTGTCAGTGAGTGTTTCTACAATATGCTTTACACATTGTGTGTCGGTACAATTACGACATAACGTCTGGGGCACATAGTATTGCCGTCGACTATTGCGATCAAAAGGTCGTTATGCTAATTATGACAAGTATCGCACCCATGAACTCGGTTTTTTAGTTAAACATACAGGATTGTTAACCCATTTTTTGCCGTAACAGAATGCCGTGGACGCCGATCGGCGTTATATATTCACTAATGGTTCCTTGGAATATGTTTCATAAATTAAAACTACTGATTGTACTTTAATATAATTATTACTAAAAATCACTAAAAATCAATCTCGGATGCCGATGACGCCGATCGGCGTCCAATTTAACTAAGCTGGATGCCGTAGACGCCGATCGGCGTCACATCTAGCCATAGCTGGGTACCGTCTCGGAGAATCTTACCGTGAAAGCCGCAGACGACCATCGGCGTCATGCTTGAGGAAGCATTGGCTTCGCGACATAGTGCAGTTAAGGACACTTGGCAAAGAATTTATTTTTTAATAACCTACGACTATTCTAGAGCTAAACCAAGCTTAATAAAAAAAAACCTGATAATTTCCAAAATTTCTACTAACTTAGACACTTCATAATCCCCCGAACATGGCACAACACCGCCACATACCATTTAGCCCACAATTATCGTAATGCCATTGTCTTTATTCAGAGAAAGGGCGTGAAAATTGGCGCGAAGTGAAAGCCGCCATTTTGTTGCAGCAAAAGTACCGAATCAGGCGCAGCGGTAAACGTCCTTTGTTCTAGTTCATTACGGTTTCACTTTTAGTAGGTGTCGGCGTTTTGATGGATTATTGACGAGCTCTATTCCACTAGGTAAAAACATATCGTGTTTAAATTGTTATCATATTGTGAACGTTAACTTGATAGTAGTGGCCACCGCTTTATAAAAATAACAGCGCGCCGAGAGTTTCGTATTTAAGATGGTTGGAAAACGCAAAGGAAAATGTTCAATTTGCTATAAACTTTATTATGCAATAAGGTCCATTTTGACAAGCCTTCATTTTAGTACAGACTTTTAGTCTCTTGATATTTTTCCAAAACTGTAATATTTGACTTCTTCTTCTCACCAAATCCTACAAATACGACAATATGTCAAAAGCGATGTGATTTTATCTAGTATACAATTATAAAGGTAAATAAGTATAGTACATTTCTAGGGGCAATCTTACCAATTTGACCTAGGTACTTACTTAGTCCCAAACTAAGGTCTAGGCTTATACTATAAGTACTAAGCAATTATAAACATACTTAAATAAAGAATATTTTAACTGTTTCAGAAAAAGATTCGCACTGTTTTATAACATATTTTTACTTCATATACTTATTTATTATTCATCTATAGAACAATTTCATAATAATAAACACAATTTCAAAAACTAATCTGCTCAATAAAATTAAGCTCTCAATATTTAAAAAAATTATATAACTAATATTTTTCCAAGAAATATACCTTTAGCCGGTGGGTTAGGCACTAATTTCAAAATACACCTTTATTCTATACGCTCTAATATCAAAAAGACCTTATCCCATAATGAACGAAACCCGAAACAATCTATTCCCAGAAAGCCCCAGTCTCAATATGCACTTTTCGCAATAGCACTTAATTTCAAATAAAATAAATCTCATAAAACACTTACTTGCAAAATGCACCAATCACAAAATACCCTAATTTTTAGTATTAAAACACACGAATCTCGTAATGAATGATTTCCAAAATACCCTGGTCCCAAAATACCCTAGTGCCTAAATACCTTATTCCCATAATACCCTAATCCCAAAATACACTTGTTTTTCATTGGCCGTCTACCAGGGAATATTTGAATTTGTACCATACATGACATTATCTTAATTATTTTATCGACAAGTGTTTAATATCGATATTGCCCCGGCCTAGGCTCTGCAATGACATGACTCGAACTTGCGACAGGCGAACTCAATACAAATCGGCCGGCACGTCAAATCTCCTTATATTCATTAATACCTGTGGTGATTATATATAATATATACACCATGGGAACGAGGAATCCGACAAACATCGATTCTAGAGCCAATTTGTAGTATATAATGTGATAGTAGTGTGAAGATGTAGTCCAATAACGCATAATTTCCAAGACATTTATTATTAAAAAAAATATTCCATAGTTAATTTAATTTGAACTCTGTCACCTTAACGTACCTAAAGCAATATTTTCTAAGAAAGATTCATCTTGTAAATAGCAATGTTATCACATCAACGTACAACGTAAATTAATTTAATCAATTTCTTGATACGTCGTTCGCTTGCCACTGCCTCTGTACCAGCTGTCCTGGAACCAGCAGGTTTGCATAGAGACGATGGCAAGCGACCAGACGGAGCTACTTTAGTGCCGTGGAAACTGGGTAGGGCACTGGTGTGGGACGCGACATGTGTTGACACATTCGCCGTTTCCCACGTACAGTCAACCCGTAATCGAACCGGTGCAGCAGCTGATCAGGCCCAAACCATCAAGCGCCGCAAATATTCATCTTTATTAAATAATTACGAATTTATGGCGCTTGCAGTAAAATTATGCTATCTCAGAAGTTACTTAGTGTAATATCAACAAGATGAAAGTCAGACTAAGTTAATAATTTATTCAAAACTAGAATTTCCATTTTGATACCAATATGCATAATTACCAACAAAACATTTCTAAAATCAATTTGGATTTAAATACAAACGCTTAGCGATTTTCAACTCAAATCATATGTAATTAGGTCTGCAATGAACGGCAAGTCAATATATCTATCAGGAGTTAACAACCTTTTAATAACAATTTAAAATCTTATGACACAATGTCATTCACCTGATGAAGTAATCGTTTTTGTGACAGGAGTTTATAATACGCTTAGTTGTATTAGAACTTGTCTTTTTTAGGGTGCGGTTCCCAAATTGTGCCAAAGGGACTTATTACTAATGCTTCGATATCCATCTGTCTGTCAGAGGGCTATATCTCATGGTCCATAATAACTAGATACTTGGATTTTTTACAGAGTATAATTATATTACTATAAACGCGATCACAACAAGAAATAACAATAAAAAAAGGGGGTCCACATACAAGAAACCCTTCGTGTGTGATTCCGGCTCGCACTCGGCCAGTTTTCTTAACTAATCACAGTTAGTTTTAACGAGCAAAAAATATTGATACGATCAGAATGTCACTTTGTTCGAACTGTTACTTGATGTATCTTGTCATGTGAAATGTGACAGCAATACTCACTACTTTGGTTTTTTGCGTACTAATTTACATAATCATAATGAACTACTATTAATTATTTCTGTTACATTTTTTTTGTAAATGTGGTAAGTCCTTTAAGGTAGTAATAATTTAATTTGGTCTTATTGTACTACAAAGTACATATTTTAAAATGTTTTATAGTAAAAAGAACATAATTCATTTCGTAGTATGTGTTTTTAAATATCGATACCTTAGTGCACACGCGTACTAACTTTTTTTTTGCCAGTAAAGTTACGAACTTACAATAACTTTTCAAATGTAATTAGTACAATTGTGAACTAAGGTTTCGATATTATTAATACATTTTATATTTCCTAAATACCATAATTACAATTCGTTGTAAATTAAAAACATAACAAAATATCTGAGTACATATTTCAACCATCTAAACATAAAATCATTTTTTCCTAAACAATTGGTTATAAAAATAGAAGTAAGAAAAGCATTATATCAAACCCGTAATTTCATAGTTACCGAGTTGATTGCTTATAAACAGAGAAGGCCATTAATGCAAAAGCAGAGTGCATTCTATCCTTTTAGCTTAAACCCATTCTCCCTAAGTATAAGAAATTAAAAACGAAAATTACAGCTTCCTTCGCCCAGTCACGACTACACCTTCCCCGTGTCAAAACGTCTTAAATCCTCAAAAGAGGAGAATCAACTTTATTTTTGAGGAATATGGACAATTTTAGAATGCAGTTTAAAATGAATGATGCAAGTAATCTATCAAAGTTGAGGTTAAATGTCGTTTGATTTTTGTTTGGTTGGATCTTGTTAAAATGAGTTTTTTGAATGCGTTGTTGTTACAAAATAAACTCGATTTGAATCGTGCACATTTTAATTTATTTGACGTTTATTTATGTAATTCATTGGATACTTTTAAAACATTATCCTCCTTCCAAACCTTTTTCTTGCTTTATCTCTCACGTAAGATTTTTGGCATGTTTTCCTGCTGATCTACGCATGCTATTAGATATTATATTTAATTTAACATTGTAATATAATTAAAAAATTACTGAATGCTGATTTCTTGCGGCGTTTCTTCTCAGCAGTGTCTCCTCTTGGGAAGCGCTGGTAGATTCTTGACGTGTAAAAGTGCCCGTACGGCCTACTTACTAAATAAATGTATTTTTTTAATAATTATAAAGTTTAGTAAAAAAATTGCGGTCATTAGTATTTTCTGAACCAGCAGTAAGTAGGTACCTAATTAACAGACTGAAAAACATGTTAAAGTTATATAATATGAATACTAGTTGATCTAGCCTAAGAAGTAACGTACGTTATAATTTATGTATGTTTGAATGTAAGTATCTCTATACGACTTCCTGTACACCATATTGCTTATAGTTATATTATTAGATAGTTTTCTCCATTAACATGAAAAGTAAGAAGAAAACATTAAACGGGTGTATCTATTTATTTATGTAAATGTATGTATGTCCGTTAATGACGTCCTGTGCTAAACTGCTTGATAGGATTTCAAGTGACGATTCGATTTAATTTATCACTAGAATATCATTGGTTACAAAAAAAAAAACAGGTTGTCTGGTTTATTGATCCTTTTTTGTTGGCCTTTTTACTTTTTCTGATCACGTTTAAATACTGGCCACTATAATGTCTCCAGCCACACAACACGGTGAACGCCAGTGTTCTTTATTTCCATACAAAACTGAGCCAACGTTGAAGTTCTCGGCCCTGAACGAGTTAACAGCGCCAGCGCATAATTCGATTGCACTCGCCATGATTACGTATGCAAGCCCGCCCGTAATAAGAGATATCGGACCCCTTATTACCTGATCTAGTATTTACATAGACATGGCGGGTTTCCGACCGAGCAACTTCAGAAAAGGTTCTGTATAGCTGGAATCGTTGCTTTTGATAGAAAAGATAAACATTTGGCTAGCTCGACAAAAGCGCGACGATGCATACGTTTTTATTTTGATCACGAAACGGAAGCTAAGTAGATTATTTATTTTATTTGTAACTAAAAACTGTTTCGAACCCCTGATTCATTCAAATAAGTAACGAAGTGTATCAGCCAAGTTCGGAAATTTTGAATATACAATTAAAAAAAAAATGCGCGTTTTTTTTAAATTATACTTATTATACTTGTGTTTTAATCAAGACTTTATTTTATGTTTAACTGTGAAAACCAGTATATGTAGATATTTATCATGACGTGTCAACTTACTGTATCCGTATCTAGATATACCAGTTGCATATTACTTATGTGAGGGTAATTGACTGGAATAACTGGCTACTACTATCTGCAGCCAAGTCAAGATTATAATGTTCAAATCGATACAGTCAGCATGTTCAATTTCTTATCATAGTAAATCATAGTAAGTAAAATTAAAAAGAACTCAACGTATAAAAAACAATGATATATAGTGTTTTTTTAATACGTTAAATAATAAAAGCCTTTTGACTTCAGAAATAACTCGAATCCTTAAAAAAAATGCAAGCTTTTACTACCTTTACCATTTGCATTTATGATTAAAAACGCTTTTTCAATTCATGATTAAAGTCGAGGGTATATTACCGGTTTGTATGGCCTAAAGCCAACTTCATGGTTGCCATACATTATTTTCCAATACATTTTTTAGTTAATAATTGTGCATCGTATTACTTCCATGTTCCTCACACCACCATTATTTTTTTACTCGTACTTTACAAGATAGGTTTGTTAGGGTTGCTACGTTTTAAATATTAAATAATATAAAAATATTTTAGTTCGATATAAAATAGATACGACGCGAAGAAGAAATGCTGCAAAAATCAAGACTGCACTTTACACCTGATTATAGATTATAGGTTGACAAAATCAATTATGTTAGTGTTCCAACAAGAAAATAAGTACTGAGAATAACGTTTTGAGAGGACCGTTACCGAACAGTCAGGCACTACTTCTCTTGTGCAATCTGTTTCACCAGGGACAGTTTTTTTTTTAAATTTCCAAGTGACAGTTAACTCGGACTAATTCTGTCAATTTATTCTTTCCTATCTTGGTCATCGTTGACTGACTAAAAACACATACTTATAAAATTTGGTAGCCTGACAAATACCATATTACACAAAATGTTATGCAAACCTTTTATAGTGGGGACAATTTTATAAAGCCTCTTATAACAGTTATAACAATCAATCAAGACAGGTTTTTTTTCTCTTGTAGCCATATCCAACCTATACTTTGAGCTTTGAAACTTTTATAATGGTGACAACCCTAGCAGCAAGCAAAGCTGCAAAGCTCCTAGTAGCGTCGGTAAAAAGCTACAGTACAGGTACGTAATTACAGCGAGCTTGCGTAAGGAAACTATTACGCTTTAATCAGCCAAGAGCTTTGCAAGCTTCCAATGCATCATATATCCTGCCTTAATATGAGAAACTTATTATGAGTTAGAGTAAGTAAGATGAAAAATACAAAAAAAGTTAAAAAGATGACCGTGGGAAAATGGGACCGTATTACTAAGACTCCACTGTCTGTCTGTCTGTGTGTCTGTCTCTCACCAGACTGTATCTCATGAACTGTGATAGCTAGACAGTTAAAATTTTCACAGATGTATTTCTGTTTTTTCCAGGTCGGTTCCCATACAACAAACGTGATTTTTTATAGATAATGGTACAGAACCCTGACGTGAGTCTGACTCGCACTTTTCCGTTATTTTTTTAAATAAATAAATACATTTTTTAATTTAAAAAAAAACAGCAATGTACAGCTGAAACTGAAACTGAAGCGAAGCGAGGGTTTCTAGCTTGCTACTTCTAGCAAGCTAGAAACCCTTGCTTCGCTTCAGTTTATGTGAGTTTTCTGTAACACCTGTAAATAATCCAGAATGTATTATACGTAAAACCTCCCGTGAATAAATATGTTACTGATGGTGAAAACCGCATAAAAATCCGTTGCGTGGTTTAGGGGTTTATTCATAAACGTACAATAAATACATTTTAGTTAAAGTATCAATAGTCCCTTTCTGTCAAATTCAACTGTTACAAAAACAGAAATGGACCACGCATATTTTAAGTAAGTACACTTTAGCTATTGCGCTTTTATGTATACGAGATAAAGAAGTTGAAGTTACTCGTACGTACGTACAGCCACCCAATAAAAATGTTTAGCATACTTAGAACCTTGTCATTGTGAATGTCATTGTCATGTGTATCATTTGATGGTCCGTTTGAAGTTTATTATGACAATGCACTTAAAATTTACGTTTATATATGTATAGAGGTCTCTATAGTTAGCTGAATCCACGTTTTCCACCACATTAAACTGACATTGTAACTAGGCCTACCAGGCGTATTATATTTTAAGTTTTTTTACTCCCTATTTTTTCCCACGCGACGTTGCAAATGGTCCACCGTCTTCATAACCATAATTAACTCGAAAAAAACTTAAACAGCAACTGGTTACTGTAATAAGAATCTCATAAACGTAGCAAAAAAAAACGTTTAAACCGAAGGAGTTTTATTTTGAGTATGGTTCCGTATTAATTGAATTTTCGTAATAGGAGCGATAGTTTAGTTTGGAACTTGGCGTTGCACTTCCGTGCCCACATTTTCTTTATAGCCGTTATTTATGATTTTTTACCTGAATTGTCTTTTAGATTTTTTTTATAGTCAATTTTACCGATTACATTCAAGAAATCACCCTTATAGTAGATATACAATCACAGGCATATTGTTTTGCACTTAGGCAGTTTCTTTATGTATTTTTATAAATTTATATACTTAATTGTTCTAGCAAACAAACAGACACGACCAACTAGTTTTTTAATTTATAGCCTTCACATACAGTAGTGAAAACCCCAAATACAAACCAAATAATCAAAACACTAAAGTTATTATCTTGCTGAACCCTAAAACTGAACATAAGTAAATCATCCAGCATGGGATAGTACACGGACACGGTACCATGCTAGTTATGGCAGGTCACGCAAGCCCTAGCATGCTCGGAAAGAGCCACTTGTATCGCCGAAACACTTACAAAAACGAGCCAAGTTTCAATGGTAGCCATTTTAGATATTGATTACACTTTGTGATATTTTTATAAAGCTGATAAGGAAAATAATTTTACCTTGAATTCAACGTTGCCTGCCAAAATTAATAAAAAAAACAAGAGAGTAGTTAAAAAACATTATTTAGCGAAAATCATAATTAAAACCTGGTTTCGCGGCGGAATCAGCGGAGACCCTCAAAAGGAGCAAATACAGTCAACTTGAGAGATGTTACATAGTTCCGCCTTTTGGGGTCGAAACTTTAGTACCCTGGGGACCAGGAGCACACCGTATTTTTAAAGATATGTCAAAGCGCCTGATCGACGCAACCCGTGACAAAAATGCTGGCCTGTACTTGGCACAAAGATTAAGCATTGCCATTCAACGTGGCAATGCTGCCAGCATTTTAGGAACAATGCCCACTGGTAGCGGTTTCTTAGATTAGTGTAGTTGTTAGTTCTTTCGTTTGTTTATGTTTGTCTTTATTTAAAAAAAAAAGTTTTTTTTTCTTAAAAACTGTACCTATATGTTAGAGCGACTCAATTATTTTTTTCTCTTATAAAAATATACGACTATTTACATCATTATAACATAGACAAATATTGAAATACTGTTGAAACATGTCGCATTTAAGCATTAAAAATTATTCAAAACAAAATTAACGTTTTCTAGTAAGCATCATTTTCTATGACGTGTGTTTATCGCGTCTCAGTTTACGCACTGTAGATCAAAACAGTAGAACCCAACTCAAAATACAATATTAAAATCAACTTTAATACAACTTAAAACAAAACTAAGAAGGATTTTCAGTTGATACGGTTTTGATCTAGCAGTGTGTATTAAGGAACCGATTATTTTCATACAAAAACGTCCAATAACCGGTTAAATTGCATTCCCTAGTGCGTATATAAAAAGGAACTTGTTTCGTTTATCTCTAATATTTACTGTTAATAATTCAGCGCCTATTACCATAATTTATATGAATCTGCAACGCACCATATGAGCCATTGGCCTCAGTAAAAAAAGATAAAGTTTTTATAGCATTAACTTGGCCTATAAACTAACACTCAAGCAAAAGTTATTTCTATTCACATATAGGTTTTAATTACGTGTTTCTCAATCTAATTAACAGGATAGCTTTAATGGTATAAAATAGCATATTTTATTACGTTTTCACACGTGCAAATTACTCACGATTTTTATTTACATTGATTCAATGTTTGATTAAACAATTACGAAATTAATTAAATTCGATTGAATTTATTGGTAACGAGTGTACCTATTATTACACGTGGTTTTTAGAATCGGATTTTAAAATATTGAGGTTCTGGTCACGTTGCGTTAGGTTTTAAGGGTTGTTGATCGAAGGACTTGGCAGCGCGGGCGCACTGCCGTGCCCCCAAGTCCTATAAGAATTACTATATTAATTTAGTACCACTGTCATGAGTCCTAATAACGGTTTCTTGTATCGAAAATATATATCTTTATCGCACTAAAAACATTTATTGTTGAATTCTCCAATAAGTACTCTATAACCAGTTAATACAAAGTACAAGCTATCCCAGAATCGATTGAACCAATAAAACGAATCGAATATCCGAAATATCGAAAAACACTTTTATTTAAATTTAAAATTCGAACCATCACTCGAACGAATCGACCGATTGTGTAACCGCCATTACATTCTTCACAGTTTGATTTTCGAATAAAAACTAAACAATTAAGATCACGCCAGTGTACCGATTCAGTTTTAATCTTGCCGAATTCATTTTACCATCTCGCTTTAACATTTATGTTAGACAAGGATGCTATTATTCGATTCGTTCAAACCCGAGTTGTGCCCTGAATCGTTTGGCTGTTTGATTTCGGTGCCATCGACCTAATATCTGAGCATAGACGAAGCAAAAACGTGATCAGAAATGCTGATGTTGATTTATGTCGTCATATTGGAAGTTAGTCTTTACTAACATAATAATAAAGGTCATAAATTACGATATTGTAATGTGGAACCACTTGTATGTTGTACTTAGGTACTATGATTGGAAAAGTACAATATGCAGGGTATTGGCGATAAATTTTCGGTAGTTGGATCGAACGCAAGGGGTTTATTTTGTGCTGGTTTTGTTGGTTTACAGAAGAGTATTTGATATTTCTTGACTACACTATACTGTTAGTTACTGACCCACTAGCTATTTGACAACGTCTAGTAAAATTAAAATTTATAGATACAATACAATACAAAACACTTTATTGCATACCAAACAAAAACATATATACATTATATTTATTTAGTCTTATGGAAAAGGATTTATCGAAAATCAACCTTTAGCAGAAAGATAGTCACAACCACCACTTTAAGTCAATTACAATTATTATTTTTAGTTTTGTAAAGATAACATTTTAACTTTAACATTCTTTTGACATTTAACAAATTTTCAAATTCAAATTCACTCCATAATAATTCAATAAACGGCCGTTTGGAGTTATTTAGTGTTTTTAGAATTTAGACCGACACTACTTTTCCGTATTCCATATGCATTAATTAGGTTAGGTTAGACTTAAGACTAGGTACTAAAAAATATTCACTCATGCGGCGAGAAATGCCTTTCGATGACATGACAATTTAGCGTAAAAAGGGAATGCAAATAACCGGTTATAACCGGTTTTAACCAGTTATTTTCATACAAAAACGTCCAATAACCGGTTAAATTGCATTCCCTAAATGACACGTTCGTTGAAAGATGTTTTGATAAAATAATAGGTAGGTAACATTTTTACACACACACATGTCGGTCAAATTCCGTGTCCAACTCGGAAATAAACTAGTGTGGAGTAAGCTTACCTCAGATATTGTGAAATAAATGAGGTCATATGTAAGTGTGTCAATAGATCCAAGTCATACCAATTGTCTTCAAATCAGTTATCTGTTTATGTAAGTTCTTATTAAGTTGTTAAGATGTCTTAAAAACCGCTTCTTGTATAGTAAATAGCAGAATCTGCAAACATCTGTAATTATGTGCAACTCTATTACTAGGGAATACAAATAACCGGTTATAACCGGTTTAAACCGCTTATTTTCATACAAAGACTGTTAATAACCGGTTAAATTACATTCCTTACTTATTACTTATAGGAGAGAATCGAATATGATTGAGATACTCGTATATTATAATACCGTTCCATTATGAAATAGTTTTTTTTTAACAATGAATTGACTCTAAATCACAATGGGCGAAGATATAGCGATTTATTTCGTATTGACTTAGGGCTGGTTTTAATTAGTAAAAGTTATTAAAGGACTACCCTTGACATAATACATAAAAAAAACTGACCAACTGAGAATCTCCTTCTTTTAAGTCAGTTAGACAAACCCGTATAAAAATCCTTTTATTTAAGTAAAGGAATAACATCATTCTTGCATAAATTATCAGACAAAAACCAAATAATAAATATCAGAGGGGGGACAATGTCACACCAATTGACCTAGTCCCAAACTAAGCTCTAGTCTTGTACTATGGGTACTAGACAATGATATAAATACTTATATAGAGTACTTAAATACATAGAAAACATCCATGACTCAGGAACAAATATTCGCGATCATCACACTAATATCTGGGATTTGAACCCAGGACCGCTAGCTTCGTAGGCAGACTCACTACCAAGCCATACATAACTACAACAAAAACAAAGTCAGCTCTTTAGCTTGTTAAAATGATTAAATCACCGTTACCTGAATAGGTATCGACTATATTCCGTTGCTTAAATGCAAAAGGGCCACAAATCAAAATGAGTTTGTGTTGCATTTAAATTCGGAATGCTATATACAGTAGATTACTGCTAGATCACTGGAAGAGATCCCTTAAAGGGATAAGTTCGCCTTTGTACATGTTAATCCTGTTTATGTACGAATTTACTTGTAATTGTTTTTGTTTTGTGCAATAAAGAGTTTACATACATATACTTAAAGTTTTATATCAAACTATATCTGTTTTCGTTTTGTGGCGCTTTTGCATTTAAGCAGCGATTCTTAGTTATTGCCAGTAAACATGTACGAGTAACATTGTTCTTGGACAGTAACACAAGTCGGAACTGTAATTTTAGGTCCAGTCTTATCTGAGATCTAGCTACAACGCCCGGGTCACTGAGCGATCGGTATCTAGTAATCACAAATGCCCTAGGAATTTGGCTTAGTCATACCGTTGCGCCATAACAGTCTAAGTTACCGGCGGATGGATATTGTAAGAGAAATTATTTCTGGGGCTCTAGCGTAAAGAGGTGAGTTGGGATTATGAGGTGAGTAGGGATACAACCTAAAGTTAAGGATTTGTTAGGTACTAATTATAAGACTGAAATTATTTTCAGTAGACGTAAAATTATTATCCATTTAACCCTTAAATGCATAGCGTTTCGAAAATCGAACGCATCTTTAAAGTTCATTTTTGCATCTTTCTGCATAAAATCTAAGTTTGAAATTTACTTAAAATGTATGTTTGAAATTGAACTTTTAAATATACGATGTAAATCTACATCATTATGCATTTAAGGGTTAATAGGTACTTGTTCTTATTTGTAACAAGTTATGACTCATTTTAGGTTCTTCCTTCTTCTTAGTACTTCGTAAATCCGAAGAAAGAGAAAATTATCCTTATGATGAATTAGTGTTGTTATTTGAACCTGTTAAAATTTACAATTTGCTTTTCGAAGGCAATTTAAATGAAAATTTTCAGAATGATTTTAGACTTATTTAAGTTCACCGGTAAAACCATCTTGCTTTTGACATGCTATTTTAGTATTTTTTTTACGGCATGGAGAAGTCAAGAGAACACAGACTACCTGATGGTACCCTATGACACATAAATTCACAAGTCTATAATCTCAGAAGCGCAATAAAAAAAAAAAGATACTAGACATTTATTCAGTAAGTAGGCCGTACGGGCACTTTTACACGTCAAGAATCTACCAGCGCTTCCCAAGAGGAGACACTGCTGAGAAGAAACGCCGCAAGAAACTCAGCAGTCAGTCATTTTTTAAACATATTAATTACAATGGTACTACTTAATCTAGCATTATATAAAGCAATAAATATTAAATTCAATATAATATCCAATAACATGCATAGATCAGCAGGAAAACATGCCAAAAATCTTACGTGAGAGATAAAGGGGAAAAAAAAAAAAAAAAAAACCCACCTACCCCAATCTTAAGAACACAAATGCGTTACCAAGCCCGAGGACTAAAATGAAATGCCACTACCGGAACACAACAATGCGAACACTGCTGCTTAGCGGTTGTTTAAAGGATTTGGTGGTGGTAGTGATCCAGACGGACCCTGCACTAGGTCCTGCCACCTCAAACAATATATTGTCTAACGGAAATTGCATTTCCTACTTTAAACATTGACACTGACTGTCATTGACAGTGACATTCAACGTTACGGTCACAATCCTTGACCCACTGAACACTTCAGTATTTGACATGTATTTGACACAACGTTATTTGTGCTCTTCCAAAACCGTTACCGACAACTGGGACACGAGTCGGTTAGTATTGTTGAAATAAGTTGTAAAGAACGCAAGGCTGAAAAACGAGATGATACGGTCTCTTTGACGCAGCAGCTTAGTTGGTAATGATGCTGCCAGGATGCTAGAGGTGCCGGGTTCAATTCCCGGTAAGGGCAATTGTGTGATGAGTACCTATACTTTGTTCCTGAGTCTTGAATGTTTACTACGTATTTATTTAAGTACGTACGTACATACATACATACATACATTAAATCACGCCTGTTTCCCAGAGGGGTAGGCAGAGACCACTTCTTTCCATTTGTTACGATCTTGACAAACTTCTTTCGCTTCTTCCACATTCATACATCGAGTCATGCACGCACGTCGGTTTCGGGTAGGTACTTAAGATTCAGCCCTTTTCCAGAATTTCTCCGATTAGGTTCAGTACGTATTTTTCTATATAATGTAAGTTTATTTTTTTGTAGTACCCACTACAGTACAAGCCTAGAGCTTAGTTTGACACTAGGTCAGTTTGTGTGAGATGGTCCCTGATTTAATCTAACGATTTGTTTATGAATCAAATGTGTGAAGTAAAGCTAAATTGCTATGGAATCACCTTTGCGTAGGTACAGTCAACTGGTATATTCTTTAAATTTTGTCTCAGTTGGGACGCTAATATCTTATTTAAAAATAAAATGTTACTCAAGTCTATACTTTGAATACGTATATTAATACGTATCTTCTCGACTTTATTGTTTTATGACGTGCTAACAGACTTCAAACAGTGAAGTGCCTTATTTTATATTTGACGGACTGTACATTTCTACAATAACATCGTATGTCCTAAAATATTTATATGGAAACTTCCTTTTTTGTTACCAAAAATGAATCTCGGTAGCAAAAAAGGAACTTCACATACAAATATTCATATTATATTAGGGTACCGTTTCTTTATCGATTATCCGGAGCTATAAAGTTACGCCCACTAAACTAAAAAACAGTGACGGTACGGAATCGCAGTGACGCGTCGTATCCGTACCGTTTTTGACGCATGCTCTCCACACCAGACAGCCGGTGAAATGACTAGCATAGAGGCATTCCTTCTTAGTCCTCAGGGTTGGCAACGCATTTGCAGTCTTAGGATTGCATGGCAGTCTTGTGAATGCAAATGTCTATGGGTCACAGTTTCCACTTACCATCAGGTGGCCTGTGTGCCCGTTTGTCTTCTCTATGCCATAAAAAAAAAAAAAAAAAAACCAATGCTTAAAAAACGGTGACGGTACGGAATCGCAGTGACTGGGATACGACGCGTCCCTACGTTTCCGTACCTTCGCCGTATTCTAAGCAGCGGTGTGGTCGCAGCTTAAAGTATAATTAACTAGCTGTTCCCGTGTCCACTTTGTTGGGCAAAAATTTTTTTTGAGTTAATAATTTTCCCGCTAATTCCCGTTCCCGTGGGAATTTCGGGAATTCCTTTCTTAGTGCACCTCTACGGTACCTAAGCTACGTCCCTTCCAAATTTCAAGTGCCTACATTTAGCCGTTTAGGCTGTGCGTTGATATGTCAGTCAGTCAGTCAGTTTCTCCTTTTATATATTTAGATACGAGCTTGTAGGTGCTACGGTGTCACACGGGTGTTCATTACACAAAACCATGACTTTTTGGTGGCGGCGCCGGCGTGCGGTTACGTCCATAGTGCGGGAATATCCGCTCAAAGCCGATTAATTAGAAATGTATAATACACATTAACGCAGGAAAATTGTGCTATTTAAATATATTGGGAGAACAAAGGCTGAATTTTGCTCGGCACCTTACTATGACAATAAATCTAATGTATTTGACGGAGTGTGTTGCCGATCTATCATTTGTATGTAAAACGTCTTGATGAAGCCTGGGTAGTGATTCTCTCAACAACGACGGTCGGACGAACGAACGAGTGAATGTCCAAGCGTCGAGAACTTAAAAGTATTCCCGTCAGTGCGAAAGAAACATATTTTAGCGCGTGCATTTTCAATTTAGCAGCATGGTTTCTGGCGATGGATTGCTTGATTGATTGTTGCTTAGTTGAAAATGCACGCGCTAAAATGTGTTTTGTTCGCTCTGACGGGACTACTTAAACTCGCCGCTGTGATTTCGCTCGTTCGGCCGACAGTCCGTTGTTTTGAGAGAATAACAATATGTTCATGTGTTTTTTCTTGCTTAAAATATATAAGTTACGATTATTAAGTTTTTAATCATAAAAAGTATTAATTTGCCAAAAATAATCACGTCAAAATTCTACAAAGACTTCATCAAAATTATTCATTTGTAAAGCGACGCTAAAATTGCGTGGCTGTCAAAGATTTTCTAGACAATTTTGACTCAGAGCGATAATGTTCCTCGCCACCTAAGTCTAGTTGTAGTTTCTATAATACCTGCAACATATTCAAAAATCGTACTAGCTTTAAGAATAAAGAAACGTTATGGCATATTGTATGATTTTTTTCAGTTTTATTAATCGTATTTGTAGATTCCGCATTTATGGTTTAAGACATTTATTTCTCAAAAGATTACATAAATCACTTACTGAGAAAACAATAATTTTACTTAAATATAATTAGGAGAGGGTAGCATGCAAAAACGGTCGACGACTCGAGCACAAATGGCGCTTGGCAACAGCAAGCGCTATGCAACATTGTAATGCTGAGCGTAGGGCCAGTTAAACCGAACCACGCGTGTGACCACTGGTTAATTACATAGTTATACGATGGGATTTATAAATTGTGTGAGGGTAATATTATTTATTGTAAAGTAGATTGGAAAAGCCTTAAAAGATGTGCATGACACGTGTGCATAACATGTGCATTTACGATTTAACGTCTCAATCAATTAATGTGCTTTAGCAACCTTTATATTACAAAGATTTTTTTTAACCAGAAGGACATGGCCCTTTTTTATCCAAATCAAACTTTAAACAAGTACTGCGTTAACCATTTTTGTATGAAAATAACCGGTTAAAACCGGTTATAACCGGTTATTTGCATTCCACTACGGTATCACGGCAAAAGCAAGTAACTGTATAAATTCAAATTTCAAAATCCGTAACAACTAGGTACAGTCAGCATCAAAAGTAGCTACGCAGAATAAAATGCTCAAAATGATATAGACACGACGGTATTCTCTTGATAATAGAGTCGAGTGCAGATCATTTTGATCTTTTCGGTTGCGTAGCTACTTCTGCTGCTACACTAGCACGCTTAAAAGTTGACAACTCTAGATTAACTCAACTTACTTTCGCCAAACTTATATATATAAGAACTAAGACCTAAGTTTACCTATTTAGGCCCTAGGCTGACACAGACAGACGCATAGCAGACAAGCAAAGTCTTTCAACACATTTATACTCCTCTTGTTAGGTCAAGGATTAAAAATGACAACTATGTCGATGACGTGATCATCAGATCTGTTTCCTGATGCCATATTTAAATACACCTGAGGGGTTATTACGAACTCGCTATGCAGTTCTGTTTACGCTGAGAGGAAAGGACAGAGCTATATAACTGCTATAGCTCTGTCCTTTACGCTCGCCGTATAAATAACTTATATTTGGGATTGACAACCATCATTTTAATAATCAAGAAAAAATTAAAACTTGTGACGTTGCCGGCACTTATTTCGGAAATTTATTATGACTTACTTATACTTCGTTTTAATTAAAGTAATTAATTATTAACTTAACAATACATGTAAGTAATAATTAATATTAGTAAGAAACAAATGTAACGAAACATTATAATACAGTTACTCCAGCCGTTACATAAAACTCGTTCCTAATAAAGCTGCTATTCAACTCTGAATAGAACTAAGGCATTATAAAGGCTTCTTTCGCGACCATTGTCCGACATAAAGCGGTCACTCACATATCAAATGACAAACAACACAAAAATTTCCCTTTCATTCTTCGAGATTCTGCGGAATCCATTTTGAATAGAGCGCGAGTCAAATATCAGAGAAATGCATATTCTTAAATCATAATCAATCTAAACTCAACCTTAAAATGAACACATAAGGACATTGAAATTCTTCCGTAAATGCAAAGATAACTTGGTAAAAGTCTTACATAATGTGACATGTTGCGAACGGACTATTAAGCCAAACTCATCCTTGTACCTTTCTCGTTAAGGTTTAAAGGTATTTCTGTAACGGTAATGTTAAGATGGTACATTATCGGGGTCACTGCCGGACAATGTCGCGTGAACTGCCGTGTTGTTTTGACCTTTATTCTGACGTGTCAAAGTTTATATCTTATTTGTTCGAACGGTATACATTTGGTTACATTACTATGGTCTTAAAAATCTTTTTTTTTTTTCATCGCTTGTTTATGAATAATCGTTATTATTTATCAATATTTTTGTTAAAGTAATGTGTAAAAAATAATATTACTTCAATTAATAATAAGAATGAATTTCTCTTGCGAAGTTGCGACCAATATATATATTTTTTATGGCATAGAGAAGACAAACGAGCACACAGGCCACCTGATGGTAAGTGAAAACTGTGACCCATAGACATTCGCATTCACAAGACTGCAATGCAATCCTAAGACTGCAAATGCGTTGCCAACCCTGAGGACTAAGATGGAATGCCTCTATGCTAGTCATTTCACCGGCTGTCATATCCCCAAACCGGAACACAACAATGCGAACACTGCCGTTTGGCGGTAGAGTAACGGATAAGATGGTGGTAGCGATCCGGACGGGCCCTGCACAAGGTTCTACCACCCGCCAATATTAATTTATTGTACCCAAAATTTGAATATTGTAAATAATTATTTATTCTTAAATGAATGAAAATCGAAGTAGTAGTGGAAGCATTCTATACTCTATCAGTAACCAGATGAAATTTAAAATGCTTAAACTATTATTGTAACTGTAAATATTTCAGACTTTATGTCAGTATCATCGTGTAGAGCCACCATAGCGTGTGGTTAGGTTAGCTTTTATAAAAACCTGAAATATTTACAGCTACAGAAAACAAAGTATGGCAAATGAAACAGTTGGGAGGCAATACATTTTGCCAAACACTTTTTAACTACCTACTAATACATCACTTATGCAGGGTCCGTCCTGATCGCTACCACCGTCTTATCCATTAACCTACCGCCAAACAGCAGTGTTCACATTGTGGTTTTCCGGTTTAGGGAAAAGACAGCCGGTGAAATGAATAGCATAGAGGCATTCCATCTTAGTCCTCAGGGTTGGCAACGCATTTGCAGATGATTTGCAGTCTTAGGATTGCATTGCAGTCTTGTGAATGCGAATGTCTATGGGTCACTGTTTCCACTTACCATCAGGTGGCCTGTGAGCTCGTTTGTCTTCTCTATGCCATAAGAAAAAAACTGTGGATTTTGTAGTCTTCATTTGAAACTGCGTTTTTTTTTATATAGACCACCCAAGATCGCAATTTATGTAGTTTTTTTAATCTGCTAAAGTACACGCAAACAAATTAACTATGCATTAAGCGACTTTAATGTCCATAACGAACTGCCGGTTATTAAATAACTTATAGTTAATACTTACTCGTGCTTAATGCCACAACGTCGTAAAAACTTAACCGTAACGAATCTAATACATTCGTAACTACGACTAGTTAACTGAAGTTAAACTGCCTTTAATTAAAAATAAACGGAAATTAGACAGTATGATAATATGAACTTTTATTATTATCTTAACACTTTAACTTTAACTTTACACTTATCAAGATGCAAATGAACCATTATATAAAAAGTTGGAGTTACTTTGTAAATCTAATAAAAAAATAGAATTAAATGGTAGGTTTGTAGGTTGTGTACTACACAGAATGCAACAAATTTTCGTGTGTCCCCAAAACGTGGTACGGGAATTGTCCGATTTGTTACCAAAATTGTATTACTAACTTCGTAACGGAATGGACATTTTCATACAAAGTTCTGGGGTCACATTGGGTAATTAAAGATAAAAACTTTTAATAAAAATGCTCTAATGTTCATCAGCATTATGCACCGTTTAGGTAGGTACCTACGACCTTAACAGAGCTGTGTACAAATCGACTTTTAATAACCAGTTTCAAAGACACTCATCAGCACATACGTAATACTCAATGACGAATCTACTAAGACTTGTTGGAAAGCTCATCTACAAAGGGTAAAAAAAACTACTTACTCATAAATACTGTCCTCAACACACATTAGCTTCATAACAGTCATAATAAGGCTCTATAACGCTAATAACTAGCTAGCCTAATCGCCATCCATTTGCCTAAAGCATCTGAGATGCTATTAAAAAGGACTTTAACAGCGTTAAAGGTCTTAATACAATTTCAAACCGCCCATTCTCCGCTTGGTTTTCTTTTAGATTAAGTCTAAAATTCGTTTGGTATAATGTAAATGCAGGTATATTTTTCTACCTTAAACAGTTTGCTTACTGCGATACGGTCAGCCAAGAAAGCGGTCTACCAGATTGCACAAAAAAATCTGTGAGATCTAATTATCGCATAGGTTGACACTTGTCACTGTCATAATATTATTGCAAGGGAAAATCGAACTTGTTGTATCATGACGTGCAAATGGACTTCAACCGTAGGATGGTAGACCACATTTTTGGCCGACTGTACTACATGTTGAAAAAATAGAGATTCAAACCATGGTTATAGTTGTATGTCTGTAATGCTCTAGAACAGACCTGCTGAGCATTAACAAAATATGTGCCAATTCCGATACAACCAAATACATACTTTTATAAGTTTCTCCCGTAGATTTTTGATATTCTTTCAAATGTACCAAACACAACAACTTACTTTCCACCAACTTTGAAATTTTAGTACCTATCAATCTTGAACTTTATAAAGTAACGCCTAAATTGTTTAAATATTATACGATAGTGTAGTAAGCCACAGGGACTTTCTCAATCATAATAACACTTTTAAGAGGAAGCTGGCTGATTTATTATTATTTTATTTCAGACAGGCAGTTTACAGATATGTCTAAATCTTTGTTCACTTAAATTAACTCATTTAAAGAACTATTTTTGTCTTAATAACCTCGTTCCATTTTCGTTACTTTCCACACGTTAATGTAAGTTCAGGGGTAACAATTTTGTCAAAATGTCATAATATGGAAAATCCAGAAATCTTACATACAATGTACTGCTTTGTTTCGGCTATAAGAGACAGCGATTCAAAAATGATACCAGCCCCTTTAGCCCATCTTCATAAGAGGCGAGGATAAAGAACGACACGTGACTAATATGTCTCGTAAAGGCTTTAGTAACCATAAAAAGAACCACATTCCAACCCAGAGAATGTAATAAAGAAAAAAAGGGTTACTCACTTTTAATTTGAAAAGAGTATACACTAACTAAACGACTTACTGTGTAACAAACTGGACCAACTGTTAAGCCAGTGAATCGTTATTAAATTAATATACTTAGGATTTTCCTCAAGGTATTTTTAATTTAAAAACAAATACTAAACTCGTCGTGTGTTTGTGTGTATTATACATGGGCGCCTGTCGTATCGCATAACGTTTTTGGTCCTAAAAATTTTTGGCCGAGAATGTTTGGCATACTGTTGAATGGCATACTACTCGTTTGTCCTAATAATTTTTGCGCATACTCATTTAACGTCCTAAAGCAAGTTTGTCCTAATATTGATAACTCTAAAGTCTAATTACCTAAAGCATAATATTCCTAACATGAATTGTCCTAATCATTATTTTGCCTATTATTAAACTGGCTACAATTACAGCACCTCAACTAAACTATGGTAAGCGTGAAGTCAGAATCGTTACGTATTCTACTTTCAGGCAGGTCAGATTTCGGTTAGGTTAGGAACGACGACGAGCGAAGCGAGGAGGAGTGTTAGGTAGAACTGTGACCCTAACGAGCGAGCGAAACGCCAGAACCAACAAGTTTGACAAGGTTAGGTTTTGCTATGCGTCAACTTTCAACTCTGCTTGCTAAAAAGATTTATGCTTAATTACAGTTGTAGTCAAAACAATTTTAGCACATTAAATATTAGGAATATTACAATTATGCACATCAATCATTCGACAGTTGAATCTTAGCCACATCAAACGATAGGACAAATAATATTTAGGACAAACGATAATAGGAGCAACAATTTCGGACAATCAAAAATATGCGGAACAAAGTGTATGCCACACGTTATTAGGACAAAAGACGTTATGCGACACAACGATAGGACTAATAATTGTATGCCATTCGATATAGACCCATTATACATATTATAACGGACGAATTGAATACCTATTTTTATGTTTGATTTCTTCTTCGATTAGGGATACTTACCAGATGAAGCTGGCTTGTCCACCTTTGTAACTTTTCATACATTTTTGTTTCTGCGTTGGAACAATTTCACACGATTCTATATACTTACATTTCATTACACGCCGACTAGTAGGTAGTTTATTTGTATCGCAGTTTTAGTACCGAGGCTTCGGATAAAGTCAAAGCAGACACGTGAAAAATATACTAAATTGTGCGAAAAAGTGTGTGGCGTGAGGTAATGGTAGGTATCGGCTATAACCGGCCGCAATATCCGGAGGTAGGACTGACCGACAACCTGGTAAGTACCTACAAAGTTTACATGTCGAAGACAACGCCACCAGAATATGATCGTTGACCTACACTTTTTTTGTGTGCCACCAAAAGTTGCGTATTTTGAGTCCCCTTCTGGACCAACATTTTTGTAATTCTCCCTCTTTAATTCTCTTAGTTTCTAGGTAAATACATAAAACCGCTCGAGCCACGCGCCCATTAACGCCTAAGACGGTATGAGAGACACGTTCTAACTGAAATGCTGTCAGTCGCAAAGGGCACTCCAAAACAAAAGATCTGGCAAATTTTGGAAGGCAAAACAGTGATAAAAATAATTAAAGATCGGCGGCTCTCGTATTACGGGCATGTGCTTGCTTAGACGCCGTAACCCTGACCTATTGTACGCGGTCCTCGTGTATAAGGAACGCAGAAGGAAAATAGGTCAGCCTATATTTACTTGGGAGGACTCTCTTGACCAGGACATACGAGAATACACTAACAAGAGTCGTGCCTACTGGCGAACCATTGCAGATAATAGAAATCGGCTCAAAAAAGAAGCCAAAAAGGTCTATAAAAGACCTGAAACCGACACAGAGACAGAGCCCGAGGATACTGAGGGACCAAAGCAATGATATATATATATATATATATATATATATATATATATATATATATATATATATATATATATAATGTATATAATGTATTAAATTGGATTTTCGATATTAGATTTAATTTTACGCAGTCCATACCTTTAGTATAATATTACACACCAAGTATTTTATCTATCTCCCTAATGCTGACTTAACGATGCCTGAATTCGGGTTGGCTCCACCTTCCGTCTCTCCTGTCATATCGACTGCAAACCCTACACTCCTATCCTATCTACCTGACTCTCCGGTGTCTCGGGCAGGTGCGCTGCTGCCTGCGGCGGGCGGAGATGGTTGGTGCAGCAAAGGCGACGAGGCTCGCATGCCCTGATCGGTTTAGTATTAGTGGCTGGTCGGTGCGGGTTAAGGTTCTCGTGCTCTGCCGGCTCTTCGCTACTCTTACTGGACCGGTCGGGCGGGCGTGCTTCTCCCCGCTAGCCTAATGTAACATCTGCGTTGGAACAATTTCACACTCTTACTTATTTTTACGAAGGAAGTATTCCCAATTTTATTTTAAATCATTTACCTAACACTTTCTTATTGAACAGAGAGAAAAAAAAATGTGCTCTTAAAGGTGCATCCTCAGTCCTCAGATCCTCACGTTGGTTCAACTGTAATAGCCTAGGCATACAAACTTGACTTATGTATGAACAACCGAGAAACAACCAGTTACATACAATGTAGCCTAACAAAACCAACCTAAGTCCAGAGAAAACCAATTTTATTTTTAATCGTATGAACACTCAATACGGTTTAAAATCGCAAATAAACAACTTAGAGTTATACTCCTTCGCATATAACAGACGAAATGCTATTGGTTTAGATGCGGATTAGTCTCAGAGATAAGATACTTATTTATGTTTTTGGATATACAAAGACTTACATTAAAATGTCTACTCGCTCTTCGCCCCCGCTTAAAAAAGAAACGGGTGACTTATTATACACATACATTGAGGAAATATGTGACCGGCATAGATGTTGAATTATTAGGCGAGCATAGATGTTGGTTCCGATCTCCCCTTACAAAGTTCAATAGGGTCTTTGCTACAGTTATCCCTAGACAAGATGCTTTCCGAGAACGTTACAATTATCGAAAATGTATATATTGACGTAAACTGCCACACGGTCGCGTCAAGTGCACATGCCAATTCGATATAATTTGTCAGTTTTCGAAAATCTTTTTCGTTAGCGTTATGCATCTTCGTATAGCTGCTGACAATTTTCTAAACTGCTAAGTTTTGTCTTACTCTAACTTTACCATAAAAGAAAGAAACCGACAAAGTAGCAATATATTTAGAAAATTACCAAAATAAATCGCCAAAACTATTTGGTCTATAACATCGTAACGTTTGATAGACTGTTAAGATACTAACAAAAACGAAGAAATAATATAATAATGACATATACGATCGTATAACTGCACTCTATCTATAGATTAATCTTGATCTTTTGCTATTTTTTTATGATGATGAGCCCCGCCCTAAGTAATGCGCTCTCCACGCATGCGCCGTTGCCGTAATGTTCATAATTTACATGCAGATTATGGCTGAGAAGGAATATTATACAGTCATCGGCAATATATTCTATAAACGATTCGAAAACCTTGGTCTATTGCTAGTAGAACTTTCTGCAGTAATACAGTCTACAAAATATTAACGATAAAAGAATAAAAACAAAGTTCATAAAATGAAAATTGGGATAATTTCGTTCCTTTAAAAATATTGCAATCTGGGCGGTAACATCTTTGATCTGTTATCGTATTGTCAACATTTTTATAGCTCTAATTAACAGTAAAAAACGATTAAAAACGATTACGACAACGGCAGAGTTAAAAACGATTTCATAATATATCATGCGATATCGTTCTTACCGCCGATACGATACCGTTTTAGAATAGAGGCTATTATCAACGTCTTATTTGACAGTAGTAATGGCGGCCATGTTAAAAACAATACTACGAGTATAAACAGGTTAAAGACGATATGAATAATATTCAGGCAGGTAAACCGTTTTTAGTCATACATCTGACATGTTTTCTCTCTTTCTATCTACGAAGAACTTCATCCTCGATATTATTTAAAAAAAAACTTTGTGTGATCACAACTACATGAATAGTTATATTTCATGTTTAAGATAAAGCTCTTACAATTGCCAAATAGCCAATTCAAATTCAAATTGCATTTGTAAATTGTTTATGTTTTTGAAAAATTCATAATTCAAAATTCAAAATATTTATTTAGTAAACTGGCCACATGAGGGTTCTTTTACACGTCGATAAAAACCGGATACCCATATGCCGTCATTGGCGCCAATATAAAAAACACGTTTTTTCTAAATTATTCAACATTGAAAGTGAAACTCTATATTTGGCTAATATTGGACATAATTCTACTTTCGCCTTTCAATTTTAAGAGACTTTTTTATGTGATAACTAAATATGGGCGTAACAAGTTGTATTTATTTCGAATCACAACGTTTTAATTTTTCCAACCGTCAAGTGTGACCCAATAACATTGTTAAAACGTTTCAAGTTACTTTAGAACAATTCTAAATATTATTTTAGTATTAAAACAAAGATATAAAACGTAATTCTGAAAAACACCAAGAAACATAGATGATGAGATGTCACATTTATTTGCAAGACTGTACACTATCCACCCTATGCCTACTCGTTTATCTGTTCGCTAATACATTACTGCTCGGCTGGTCACTGCAATTTGCCATTTAAATGCAGACCACGTAATGGATGCGGGCCATGAGCCGGGCAAAAGGTCTAAGAAAAATGATGGAGCGTCAAACAACTCTCACAGTCTTGACAAGAAAATATTATTCTCGATTTACAAATTAGATGCTGGTTTGTTTGTTTGTTCTGTTGGAGATTGAAACGGGTTTTATTTAAGCCAAGGAAATGAGTATTATGCCGCTAAATATACATATTTTAAGACGCGTTTTGTAACAGTTAAGTTGTGTTTATTTTGTCTTTAAGGCGTTTTGATAGCCAAAAAAATTTCAAAGCAATATACTCGGTGAAAAAATATTGACGTGGGATCAGATGAAACCACTCGAATTTTAATAAGTAAATTGTATCATGATGCCGATATCTCAACTTTTCCTCTCCTGTAGCTAAGTTATAAAGTATTGGTGATAGGATGAAATGCAATTCCCAATGCAATCGGCATTCTTTTTACAGTTTTTACAAATATGTTTACGCTATGCGCTTGCTACTGATATTATTTTTTACTTACATATATTATTACTTTACTAGCGACCCGCCCTCGCTTCGCTTCGGTTTATTTGAGTTTTCTATAACACACGTACATAAAACAAAATGTATTATACATAAAAACCTTCCTCTTGAATCACTCTATCTGCTAAAAAAAACCGCATTAAAATCCGTTGCGTAGTTTTAAAGATCTAAGCATACATAGGGACAGACAGCGGGAAGCGACTTTGTTTTATACTATGTAGTGATGATTACCTAATCCATACTGCTAATTTATTCACTCTTCCAGTCCCACAAATCGCTAATTCAAAAATAAATAAAAAAGGGATATGAGTAATTCTATTCAATTTAAATTTCTTCCTGTGTCATGACATCATAAACACTGCTTAAAACGCAATATCATTGTACAAGCTAAATCAGCGTCTTATGTATCAACTTTAAAGATCATTCTTCCTCTTACAGTCAATGTCGCTTGTGTCATACTTGTGTTAATATAACTCTACCATATTAACATAAAAAGGACATAACTATATATGATACTTTCGACCTTATTAACAACTGTACAAAGATACATTTGCCTAGGTCATACAGAAGTAATGTATCTTTCTGACATTGAACAGTTCTGCTTTCGAAGAAATGCTATCTCCTATTTAAAATGCGCGCCGTACGTTACAAACAATAGTTGCACATTATTATGCGCGAGCACAGAGCGCCATCTATCGCCGACGTGGAGGAATTGTTAACTAAGCTTGTAAATTACTCATTTGTGGCCGTCTCGTCTAGATCAAAAGGCGTTTACGCTGTTTTGATTTTTGTTACTGTTTTATTTATTGTACAAAAGCATTGCAAAACCGGGTTTGAAATGGTCACAAGTAGAATAACAGTATTCTAAAGTTCGTAGTGTTTAAATTAGATTTGGAATAAAGAGAAGCTTACTGATGAAAATTCATAAAAAGATGAGTAATGTACCAATAAGACATTTGTATGTTTGTAAACTGTTTTTTTCATGTGCCAAATAAATTATTTAATAACTTTTTTTTTTCAATACGCTGCACAGCGCTCCCTTATTTTTTCCAAAAATAAGAGCATTTTCGAAATTATAACCATTATAAGATAGTGATATTATGATATAAAATATCACGTAATTGTAACTAATAAAGTTTTTGAGAACTTCTTACAAGAATAAGATTCACATACTTTTCTTTTCGAGCCGCTCGTATGTAATAAGAAAGCACCCAATAAAAATTCGTTGCTTGTAATACTAAAGAACCACAAATCAAAATGTGTTTGTGTTGCATTTAAGTTCGGAATGCTATATACTTTAGGTTTTAAATCAAACTATATTTGTTTTTGTTTTGTGGCGCTTTTGTATTTAAGCAGCGATGTTGAGCATATTAAGAACCTTATCATTGTGAATGTCATTGTCATTGTTATTTGTGTCATTTGATGTTCTTTTTGAAGTTTACTATGACAACGCACTAAAGTGTACATTCACTAAGTATTCAAAATAAAACAATAGTAACTACTGTTTTTAGTTACGATAACCAAACAATCAAGATACTTTACCATTCACTTGTCCAGTGATGTATATAATTATGTACCTATATCCAAGATCTTATGTGAACTTAGCATTTGACAAACGGGTGGTAAAAACTCTTTGTTAGCGCGTATTGTCTCTATTCGTTAGTTGTTCACATGTTATTAAATGCCTATTCATCCTTACATTCGAATCGTTTCTCATACAAATACCAAGACTATTGTCCACAACATTGTGAAGTACTGTAAAAAATATGTGTAAACTTGTCAACGACAGGTACATAAATACGAGGAATATAAAAAAACAGACAAGTGCGAAATTTGACTTGTGCACCGAAAGAAAGTTATTTTAAAAGCTTTTATTTAACTTGCAATGTATGTATGTAAGTATGTAAGGGTCAAATCTTGCAAGTTAAATTTGACTCACTTCCCGGTTTCCGATGAAGTTGAAAATTTGCTTACGCCTAAATACAATAATTATAGTACCATCGAGCTGGTCTGACGATGGAGACTCAGGGTGGACATAAGATCTCCTAAATTACACATGATAAACCCATCGTGTTAGGGCTTGTTAGAATCGTCTTGACTAGATGATAACTATGCAAAAATACAGTCAGCAATAAAAGCTTGTCCCAAAAATCAAATTTTTGACGGAAACTTTTTCATGTGATCAACCTTATTTTTTTATTGTGGTCAATTGTTTTTTTTACAGTCCCAAGAGATTAATTTACCTGATATTATACCTCTATTTTACTCTACTCTATATTTTAACTTAATACATTTATGCATTTTTAAAATAGGTTTTTGACAGTCACGCAGAGAGACAGACAGACGGTCAAGGAAGTAATCCTTAAGTGTTATTTTTATAAAAAAATCCAAATACATCTTGTTTTTTTGTCTTATTGCTATCCCTGTTATACAATAAATTAAAAGGAACCTTACATCAAATTGACGATCTATTCAAGTATCAAGTTAACTTTTCAATATCAAAAAATCACAACGCAAATATCAGTATAATTTTTCTCTGTGATCCTAATATATAGTGATGGAACCTTTCACCTTCCTAGTAAAACGGCGTAACTAAAGATACAACATTGTACTTCAGTCAGGTGCCAAGTCAATTACTACTATTGTCCTTACGTAAACAAAACCGATACCCTTAGCAGATACTCGGTAATGCCCGAACAATACTCTCTCCTTTTAACTCATTTCACACATTCGTTTGGTAACGCTTACAATGTTTTGAGGCGACAAAGTACTTACATTCTTTTACGTGTTAACAAGGAATTTCTGAACGAATCTCTTACGTGAGTTCATTCAACTTGTTTAGCGTCTTTGATGAGGATTTTTTATGGCATGAAGGTAAATGAGGCACCTTATGGGCTATGAGCTCTAAGTGGGCTAAGTCCATGGACATTTTAGTCATTTTAGTCGTTTCACCCTCCATTTGGGATTACATCATTACTACAAGCACGAACTTTTACCTTTTTTCGAGTAAGTGACATTAACGTACTCGTATTGTCATTGAGAAAATGTGTGTGAACATTCATATTAGCGCCTATTATCTGTTTTTAGGATTAAAATGTTATAGCTTGTTATATCGGTGACTTTCGTACCGAGTAGTATAGGTGAAGTATGTAAAATAATATATGAAATCGTAAAGCTGTGATAGAGGTTCGTGTTACGTATAGATTCATAACGAGTTTCCGAATAGTAAAGGCGATTCGAAGACATATGGTTAGAATGTTCGTGCTCGAACTACTATGCGAGAACTATTGCTTGGTTATAGGTTGTAGTGATCCGAACTAACCCTGCTCTAGGTCTTACGAACACTAACTTGGTCTTACTATTACCACAGTGTAAAGAGTAACTAACAGTGGGCCGACGCCTTTGATGTTTGCGTAAATGCCGACGCCGCACAAGGCCACAGTAATTACCTAGGGTTGTCACAAACTACACAACTGCCCAAAAAAAGAGGGTAATGGTTTTAGGTTTAAAGTATGTATGTACGTTTCTTTGTTCCGCCATAAAAACGTCTAAAAACGCCCGCCATCTTGGATTCCAAAAATAATGTCATTTTCGTAATCAGCACCCCGAGGAACTTCGAAAATGACACCCATATCATTAAGTATATTTAAAAAAAAAAGGTACGTCCGCCATCTTGGATTCCAAAAATAATGTCATTTTCGTAATCGGCACCCCGAGGAACCTCGAAGATGACACCCATATCGATTTTTAAGAAAAAATAACGTCCGCCATCTTTGATTTCAACATGGATATCTTTTTCGTAATCAGCACCCCCAAATATGAATCCATGACATTCGAAATAAAAATAAATTATTATTATTATTATTATTATTATTTATAAAAGTCATGTCCGCCATTTTAAATTTGAAAATGGATGTAATTTTTTTGTTTGAGAAAAGTTTAAATTTTTGCTGGCAGGCGTCACGCTTTTACATCCGCCATTTTGTTTACGTTGGCATGACATGACAAAAATGTTGTAAATTAAGCACTATAAAATAATATATTTACCTTTCTTCTGAGTGTGGAAATTGATAACATCGCAGATCTTTATTTGTGCGAGATGATGAATTTGCATTCTCGCACAGCACATGTCGTATGCACCATTTTTTATTCTAAACACATCAAAATACAACACACGACACGCAGTAGCCCTGAAAGATATGTCCCGAGCTACTAACAATGGCGACGTATGCAGCTCGGGCTCGCCCTACCCGCCCCTCGCCCCTCACACCCCGCACGATTTCCCTGTCTAGACGGCTTCGTCGAACGACTGTATTGGTTTATAGACTGTGCTATTACAGCTTTGGTTGGGATTGTAGGAAGGACACCTTCGAATGCGTTTTGGTAAAATATAGGCGCTGGATTTCACCATCCTGACGATGGCATGGTATACATTGCGAAGTTAACGAGTCCGTTCATCAATGGGATTCATATTAGCTACGCAATGTACACTAAAAAGTCAGCTATCACGTGTTATTGTTAGGATATTGACATATGGGGTGGGTGGACTGCCAGGAAATGATGTGAGTACCACATTGCTCAGACGCACTACAGCCTAACATTGATAAAAGAGCTTCGCAATTAGATTGGTAGTTTTCTATTCGAACCTACTCCTCCGCTAAAAGCAGCTTGAGTGAAAACGCACCTTTACCCTTCCCGTGTATTAGCTTACACAAATTACGTTACTCCAAATCGGTGAACATAACAAAACGCAATCCATCGCTGCTTACACAGGGAGCCATAAACAATCGGCCCACGTCCGATCGGCGACGGACGTGGATATTTATCGTCGACCGTGTGAGTGCCTTTATAAGGAGAGTTCAGTGACCACGGTTGGACTTGATCTAAAGGGTTTAAGACTAGATAAATATTACGTCTTTGAACATCCTCTAAGTTACATAACATACCACTAGTATTATGGGGGGCAAGGGCAAATGACTTCTGTCTGTCCGTAGCATTTTTTTCCAAGTCACCCCGACATCTTTGCGTATTGCATAATTCCTTCATGAAATATACTCACAGTGACAAGCTCATAAACTGCATCAATTTTGTTTGAAAGTTCCTACGTTGATGAAGTATCTATTTGTCCGCAAGTATAGATGCAGTGACCATTGTTGTACGCGTTTTAGTGTTTTTTTTTTCAAGTTTTAGTACTGCGTACCCAAAGGGTGCCAACGCATTAGGTACTAAGTCTTCGCTGTTCGTACCCGTGATAGCACAAGAAGGTGAAAAATTAAAGAAACCGTTTTTTTTCGTCGCGGTACGGAACCCTTCCTGACTTTTTCTTGTTAATCCTGATTCATAATGTCCATCGTTTTTTATATGCATTCGTATTCGCTTAGTCATTTTTGAGATATTATTATAACACCATGGTGTTATTCACTCTCTCGTCTAAATCGACTCGATTTCGACTCGATTTACCGTCGAGCTCGAACGTTACTCGATTTTGGCTCAGAGTTTAAGTACTAGAACTAGAAATCAACTTCGCCGCATTCCTGATTGGATAGCTCTTATTTCGAAAGACTCCTGTCGAGACGGCTTCTGGTTTGGCAATGTTCTTGTTTGGACACATTCCTTTTTCCCCAGAAATGTATGGTACTTACGATGTTTTTATACGAAACAATATAGCTTTTTGTAGCTATTAAATTAATCCTTGTACTTATATTGTTGAGTTTGTAATGTACTTATATTATTATATTTTAGTTCAATTTACTATTCAGACAACAAATAAATGTGCCCAAACTTAGACAAAATAGAACCAGTCCAGCAGACTAGCAGATTGCTTGGCAGTTTTGGCGTAACACGTAAATTTAGCCGTGTTATTTATACATTTTCCTGCGTGACACTACTAATGACACGTGTAAAATTTAAAATCCGGCAAAATGTATGTACTAAACAATCAAATTCCTCGACTGTACCAACCTTAAGCTAAATTTGAGACTAGCTCAATAAATGTGAAATTATATATTAATAGTTATATTTTAAGCTCGTATATAGTAACACCGCTGCCGTGGCAATTAGTATGTGCGGCGCGCGCAGGACGTCCGCGACCGTCGCACGCGCATAGTAATGACAATAGAAAGTCACGTTATTAATAACGAATGGTAGTTCAATTTATTTAAAAATAACTGTCTGAGTGTCTATGTGGTACAATTAAGTAGGTAAAAAAATTACATAAATTTGCATCGAGAAATTATGATTAATAAATAGCAATGAAAATATTATTTGAATGTGCACACCGGCTAGTCTACATACAGCTTGAAAATAAAAGTAGAGGAAGTTTTGGAGTAACAGTATTGATTTTTTTTAGACTTTAAGGTAATTTTTTTTACGTTTATTTTGGTCCAAGTAAATTATTTAAATATTTAAATTAATGTATCGAAGTTTTATTTAGCGATAATATTTTATAACAACATTTTTTTTCTATTATTTTATCGTAACTCCTTTCAACGAACGTATCATTATGCAGAATTTTCATTTCATAGAAAGGCATTTCTTGCTGCATATTTTTTTTTCGTTAATCAAGGTTTTCTAACCTAACCTACCTAATTCATATTTAAGATATCCTAGAACAGTGTTTTTCAAAGTGTGGGTCGCGACCCCCCGGGGGGTCGTGAGACCTGTCCAGGGGGGTCGCGAGGCTCAGCTCCGAGAAAGTCTTGTGACTAGATGGAAACTTTTTTTTTGAAGGATGTGCATTTCAATACAACAGCAATCAATCTTACATATTTATTTATTTTATGATTATAAAAATATTTTTTTATTCAATCGAAGTATGAGCTTGTTTCTTTTGAACTAATTTATCAAAACACGGTTCCTGTCGCGAGACGCAGACGATTAAATAATTTTCCAAATTTAATATATTCCTCTTCTTTATTTTAGTGTCAACCATTGATGAAAAGGACAGCTCACACAAATAAGAAGTAGCAAAAGGGTATCAAAATACTAAGGGCTTCTTTTGCTAGATGGGGTATTCAATCATTCTTTTCACCCTGAATACCCATTGATACGGATACAAACTCCAGTTTTAGCATTGTTAAATAAGAGTTGGGCTCTAAGATTAACCGTACAAATTGGGTTTTGGGGGGGGCGCGAAGCAATTTTGATGGTCATTAAGGGCCGTGACCCCAAAAAGTTTGAAAAACACTGTCCTAGAACATAGCTAGTTTTAGTAAGATAGTTTTAGCAGAAATTATAGCGTTCGATGAAATGAAATTCTATACAATTATGGTATAACTATTTATTGAAATGCTTCAAACAAAAACCATACGTAAGTGCAAACCAACATACAATTATACATTGCACGCAACTAAATAGTTTCACCACGCAATAAGTGTCACTTACGTTATTTGAGACGCAGTTACAGCTTTCTATACGCGGCGAGATTGGCCGATAATCACGGTGGTGCTCTCCTAGTTACGTACATCGTGAACTTTGTCGATAATTCAATTATTACGTTATGAATAATGTCAGAACGACACAAATCGAAAGTGCTTTGATAGATAATTTGGTTTCGTTGTTTATATAATAGTACCAAATAAAGTCTGTTTTGTTTTTGGGTCTTTAGGCAATCAAATAAATGAAATCGACACGTCTTTTTATTAACTAAGTACCATTTTTTCATCTTTTAATATTAAAATATCTTAAATTCACCACGATGCCTCTTATTGATTTATTTAACGTGTTATGTGCGCCCTGCTTACAAATTGAATTTTTCGAATATAATCAGATTTGAATCCAAAAACAATCCAAAAAGCATTATGGACTTTTTATCCCAAAATATTAATTCATTTTACGGATGAGTGACACATTAATTCTTATCAGAAATAATTACTGATAAAAGGCCGTTACTATTGAACCTGACATGTTACTTGCTATAAATTATTACTGAACAGTAGAAATTATAAGAGTATTTTTATTGAACACAAGATACTCACCTTTTAAATTTAAATCAATAAATCTTAACAGTTTACAGTTTTAGATGCCGTGTGTACATTTGCATGTTCGTCTCGCTTTCCTCCTTCACGTTTACACGAACCATCATTACTCTAATGCCCACTAATGATAATGTTTCACTTACATCATTAAATCATGTGCTGTATGATACTTACAGTAATTTTGTTTGAGCTTATTGAATGTTCGTAGTAAAGTTTTTACGAACGGTGTTTTTATTTTAAACGTGATTTAAGTTAAAGATTTAATTTTTGTTTGTTAAATCGTTTTGCGATAAAAAAATATTTGCGAAAATGGGTTGGTTTACGTTTGAATGTACAATAAATACATGTTATTTTAATCATAAATAAGTTAATTTAACAATACTTGAGCAAAGAAAATTAATTTAAGTGAACAAAGTTACGAGCAAGAGCTATATTTTATCATTTAAATGAGCTTAGAAATAACTTCAAATAACCTATCTTAAGTATCCTTAGTTAATGACTTAGTAAAAAAAAACACTTGCAGTCAGTTTGATTGACGTTTCCTTAAGCTACTTACAATGATTATGTATTTAGATTAATTTAAAATCAACCGACTACGTTTGAAATAGGGTTTACATTTATTTGAAAAAGTTTCTGATCTTCGTATCTGCGTTAGAATTTAAAAAGGATGCTGTGAGATAATCTGTAACGACTTAAAGTTAGTCTTAAATTGATATATGTTAAATGTACCTTAGCGTAAAGGTTTAACTGCAAAAAAAAAGTTTTAAAATATTTCATATTTTCTCGTAAAGTAAATTGGTGTTAGAAGGAAAAAAGACCTTGTATAATTGTTTGTTTCCTTCACATTTTTATGGATGTACTAGAATCAGCCAGATTTAGATCACAAATACAACTGTTGTTATTCTTAGCTAAAAACAAGTAAATAAAAGATAAACAAGGTTTTTTGAAACTATCTGTTGGTTCCGAATTATTACGAGTAATATGTGCTGATTCTTACAAAAATTGATACAACCACTTCCTAATATCCTTAAAGACAAGGCTCTTGCGAGATTTTTATTACAGTATAATAACCGCAATAATTAAAGAAGTTACTTTTTTGTTTACTATAATTTCATTATATTTACGCTGTTTTAATACCATTCGTAATTGATGTAACAACAAGCCACGGCCATCGCAATTTACTAGCAGTTTTATAGAGTTTTATTCTTTCTCCTGCTCGTACATTGCTAGCGAAATGTCATATAACTAACGTTCCAATCTGTTCCACTGGACTTGGCATAGTTGTGGCATTTACCCCGGTTTTGCTTACGGTTAACTATTTACGATATGGAATTGTTACTTTGTTATATAGCTACGTAGAAGAGAAAACATTGAGACACATATTAGTTTTATAGTCTTAACAAACGTATTTAAAAAACATTCCATTCATAGGTACAAATAAATAAGTTTTGTTATTTAACTTCACTTACCACAAACTGTGTTTTTTTAAATAAATAAATAAAGTAACAAATAAATGTCTCATACTTTGCACATTTGTGCCTAGGCCTATATAAATCAAACAACAAATAATCATCTTTCATTTGATGAGAGCAACAATAACTAACTTCGCTAATGTTAAAAAGGTAAAAACTCTTATTATGCTGAAATAAAACTTCAACGTTTAACGTATTTTTCCAACTAGCAATAAAATTGCAAAAAGCTGCACAAACTGACATTTATTCTTATTATCAACTTAGATAGTCTGCCCGCCGCACTGAACAATACAATTCAAGATCAAACCAAAACGATGTATGTGCACGCCAAAAGGATTTCAACTTTCTGGCACATGCGTTAAAGTGAATTTAAAAACAATGTAACTTCACGTAGGGTGGTCAACAGAGCGAATCGTCACATTTATGACTTGTTTAAAATAAAACATATGATTGAAGTAATAGGGTCAATAAACTAGACGGCCAAGTGTGAGTCACCCGCTTTATGATAAAAGAACAATCATATTAGAAAAAAATCTGTCATTTAACTACTAGTTGCTTTTCCCCAGAAATCCATTCAAGACAGTGAAATCATTATTATCATGACAGTTTTTGTTACAACTCTCAAAATAAATGTGAGAGAAGTGATTTTTTAATACGCATTCCATCTAAAACCTGAAGATGCATTATTTTAAGCACATAATGATGTAAGTTTTTTTTCTTTTCAGAAACAAACTGTTCGCGCTGCCGGCTGAGAAAGTAAGTATTTTTTAACATAAATCCAACTCAACCGTTTTTGACAGAAGTCCAATTTTCCCTTTTCAAATCTGACAGCGGCTGTCATTACATTTACGTTTGCAAAATTAGTGTAAGTCGCATTTTTCACAAACCGCCAATTATGTAGTTACGTTAAAATGATAAAAACAAATAAAATTATTGCCTTGGGCGGTTTTTAATGAACGTTTAAACTCTAATGTTAATTGCCCATTGCAGAATAAAAGTAATGGTCGTTTTAATTGATCGGCGTAATATATGATAAATAGTAAGTTATAAGGTTTAGCCGTAGTTTCATAATAGCGTAAGCGTATCTTAGTTTTCTTTAGCAACTTTTACTTGTGCAGTGGCAAGACGTAATTACACAATTTTGACGTGACTTCTCTCTACGGTTCTTCTTGTATCCTAGTACCTAGAATAATATCAAATTACGTTTTAGTGGTATATTTAGTATTCTTTGTTATAAAATTATTTTTATACTACGAAAATCTGTTAAAATAGCAAATTTTACGGCCTACTTTATACAGAAGCCATATTATAAGTAATTTCATAAAATAAAACCTACATAATTATAAAAGTATACATATGCACAAAAAAACTGGATAAAAGAACGGTAATTTACATTAATAGCGACATTTATGCAAAACGTTAAATTTTACGATCATTAATCGCTCTTACGAGATCTAACTTTTTAAATTTTATTTTTATTCATAAAGGCGGTTTCACAAAACGCCGTATCGAGGATCGGTGACACGCCCACCGCAAAGGAACAACTTTGTTATGTGTGAACCGACCTTATAAAAGAGTATGGTTATTGATGAAAAAAAAGTTTAATTGTAACATACTGGATAGCCGAGAATGTTCGCTTTAGTGGTTTTAGGGTTCCTTAGTAACTTTATCAATCGACTTGTGTTTTAAATAACCTGTCACGTCACCTTGTTCAACTAGCTTGCTATATGAACTTAGTTTTATTTGTTCGTTTTTATGATTTCTTGATTTGTGATCTCACTAGGGTGACCTTCATTACGTAAACATGCATAGTTGTATAAAATATTCTAAATTATCATCGTTAACATTTCTACGCAGTAACATACCTAATTATTATGATATATGAGATTGACATCGTTAACCGTTTAAAAGTTAGAAGAATATGATTTCTATGTACGTAAAAAAAATTACACACTGGTTTTTTAATATTGGTAGCTAAGTAAATCTGCGAAAGAAAAGGTTCTACAATAGATTTGAAATGTTAATCCACCATAGAACCTTGTCATAATGACAGCGTCAAGTGATCAAAATTAAATGTATCTACAGGTCAATAAAAAACGTAATTTACAGCAAAAACCTAGAGTCAAAATTAAAATCAGCCCCCTATTATACCACCATAACAATGACAGGTGACAAGTGACATTTCAGTATACGTAGCACAGCTTATATTTATAAATCCCAGTGATGTGAAAACGTGTAAGCATTTGCAATGTATTAACATCTCATTGGTTTTTAACCACAAATATGTATTGTACCAAATTGTATTATGCGCAAGTCGCTGACTGATTAATCTGATTATAGTTAAAAGTTTGCCGTTTAGTTCGTTCTCAGTCCTCACTAAACTTATTGTAACATTGTATCTTTGTGAACATTGTTCATATGCAGACCCCTCTTTCTCAGTGGGCACTTTGGGCAAGTGCCCTGTGCGTTTTGCGGGTGGTAGAACCTTGTGCAGGGTCCGTCCGGATCGCTACCACCATCTTATCCATTAACCTACCGCCAAACAGCAGGGTTCGCATTGTTGTGTTCCGGTTTGGGGATAAGACAGCCAGTGAAATGACTAGCATAGAGGCATTCCATCTTAGTCCTCAGGGTTGGCAACGCATTTGCAGTGTTAGGATTTAATTGCAGTCTTGTGAATGTAAATGTCTATGGGTCGCAGTTTCCACTTACCATCAAGTGGCCTGTGTGTTCATTTGTCTTCTCTATGCCATAAAAAAAAATGGCCCCCGCGGTCGATACCCCCTCCCTCTCCCCCTCAGAACAAAATACTGTTCTGTCAAAGCCATTATCCTAATATGCCCAGGGCTGCCAATAGGTTAAAGACGGCCCTGTTCATAATGGTCTTTGTTCATTACGATAGTCTATACCATACCATACCTCCTATCACTGTCAGGATAGTGAAATGGGAGGCAGGTTTAACAAGTAAAACTAAAATAGAGCTTGTTAAGTTTTACTACGGAACCCACTAACTTCGGACCGAAGCGTCTTGTCCAACCTATTTAAGTTTAATAAGTGAATAATTCCTCCCTCGTCGAGGCCAATAGGCGAAGATAAGCCCAATAGGGCACTAATGCACCTTTTTACTAAACCAGTTTTAGTGGAATTCATATCACATAAAATTAAGTCGGGAGATCTAGCGTCAGTTGGTGCTAAAGAGGTAAGTTATTTAAAAGGTTGATTATGTAAATAAAGTATTATTGGACACTTTATTATATTTCTCAATTTCTTTTGATTTAATTGAATGAAACCGTGATTCGACGAAAGTTTTGAAAAGGCATATACAGCAGTAGAGATTCTTCGGGTTAAACTTTTGTGATGATACCGGAGTTAAATCGGTGTAAACAACGCGTCTGAATTTGCTGTCAAATTATTATTAATCAGTACCCCTACCATGAGTTTCAATTACCGTACTCGCTAGCGAGTCGAATGCTCTGTCCCCCGCACTCTATTAGAATACTTGCGAGGTCCGCGAGGGACAGAGCTTCGACTCACTAGCAAGTACGGTAATTCTTTCTCGTGGTAAGGGTACAGGGAGCCCTCAAAAAAATGCCAACCAAGATTTTTCTCTTATGTAGTTGACAAATAATGAATTCAATAGTTACCTATGACATTAGTCACATCCACCAAAGCTGACAGTTACCAGTTATGTAGTGATGATAGTATAATCCAACGTGTCGTCAGTCTCTTATGGCATCAAGACGCTGATTTATTTATTTATTTATTTTAAATAAATAAAAAAGCGTCTTGATTCCATACTTATGCACAACCATAGCGATTTTGTTATAAGCGACCTACTTTTTTTTTCAGTGTTTTACGTTGACCAATAGAGGTATCTCTTAACAACGGCCCAATCGATTTTCGACGTAAGCGTATTGTCTCCGAAATTGCATTGTACCTTATAATTCTCGGTAACTACTAAGAATTAAGTGTCATAAGGAAAGATAAAAGCCTTGATGACGACCCCCTACTTTCAGAGTTAATCACTACATAGTATAAAACAAAGTCGCTTCCCGCTGTCTGTCCCTATGTATGCTTAGATCTTTAAAACTACGCAACGGATTTTGATGCGGTTTTTTTTAATAGATAGAGTGATTCAAGAGGAAGGTTTATATGTATAATATTTTTTTATTTTATGCACTGCTGTTACAGAAAACTCATATAAACCGAAGCGAAGCGAGGGCGGGTTGCTAGTATCTCATAAACAGCTCAACCATTCTTATGAAACATTTAATTTTATCCGTTTAGAAGCTAAGATAGTATTGAATAGACGAATAGACAGACACTCCGATACTGATTTACTCGTTAAGCTTTTAGTAATTCGTTGACGACTTCAGAAGTGAGTGAGTATTTTGAGAATTTTTGGAAAATAGGAAACGAAAGACAAGGAAGTTATACATAACTTATACCACATAACTTTATAGAAACAATATCGCCTAAACATAAGCCTAGGCCTTATTATAGTCCAAACCAAAGTCTAGGTATTCAGGTCAGTGTTGAAGGTTATATGGCTCGTGCGATAGGAATCTGCGTAGGTGCGATCACGTCGTTAGTGACACTGGGTAGTGATGGGACACTGTCGATATCGATGATGACTTTGCTATAGATATCGATATCTTCCAAGGGATGAGCTATTTTATTCCGTTTCTATTTCGTAAAAAAAATCTTAACTATTAACATATTCTCTATAATGTGTCCATAAAACATTAAACTGACCTGAAAATTGGCAATATCCTCATTTAAAAATACGTATGTTATCTTTTGAAGAACTCGCTTGAACACTCGATGAACGAATTATTAACCGGCAAGTTTAAGTAGAAGAGCGTACAGTAAAAGATTTAAATTTGTCACCCCATATGGTCCAAAGTCAATCTGACGTTCTACAGCAACAAGTTTGAGGTCTCTATAAATTACAAATGACTTTGCATTTCTAATGTCATGGACGACTTCAAGCACATTTGTTTTGAAATGGGTCCTAAATTTACGTTCATTCAAGAAACCATTTTAGGGCGAGCATTAAGCTTGAGCTAATAAAAATTAATAGTAATTTTCATGTTAAATGGTTTGTATATATTTCAATGCTTTCCGTTACTTTTCTCACTCTAAACTTGTGTGTCTGTCGATAGAATGGATGACATCTATCGATAGTCTTTATATCGTCTTCAGACATCCCTAAACCCAAGCAAATGCGTAAATCGTTATTTTTATATAAGGGCAATGCTGAGTCGTAATCGCCATGCTAATGCACATTAATTTATTATAGTTAGCATATGTTACCAGGTTTTATGTCTTATGCTGTGCTATTTATGTTGACATATATTATTAAAGCATAAAGTACGACCACATTTTATTGTTTGTTTGTTTTAAAGAAAGTTTTACGTTGCGAGATTTAATAAGAAATTTCTAAGCGAGTTGGTTGTATACCGGTTTTGAGTGGGAAGTCGTTAGATTCGATTCTAAGCTATGTTGGATATTGTAACGTGTCCTATATGTTTAGTACATGGTATGTATATGAGAGCTTTTTAAAGGATTAGTTGTAAATAAATAATATAATAAAAGCTTGGAAAAAATTGAATAACATCTTTAAGATCTGACAAAAAAAACATTTCAGAGAGAAATGTGGAATAAAAGAAGATGTAGTGACTTAGATTGAAAAAGGCATGCTTCGATGGTTCGGTCATTTGGAAAGGATGGATGAATAAAGATTGACGAAAGAGATTTACAGATCGAGAGTGAGTGGATGGGTAGGAAGGGGCCGCCCTAGGCGTACTTTTTCGAGTCAAATCGGAGAAATACTGGAAAAGGCCCGAGTCTTAAGTAACCGAAACCGACGTGCGTGCATGACTCGATGTATGAATGTGGAAGAAGCGAAAGAAATTTGTCAAGATCGTAGCAAATGGAAAGAAGTGATCTCTGCCTACCCCTCTGGGAAACAGGCGTGATTTAATGTATGTATGTGTGTAGAACTGACAATAACCCACGACTTCGTTCATGAAGAAAGCTCAATCCATTTTTCGCTTAAAGTATCTAAATTATATAAAATTAATAAAGAACAGCATCTATCCGTGTGCCAAATGTCATCGAAATGTATTTAGCTGTTTGACGAGCAATTTGATTGATTCATAAGTTTCATAATATCCAAATACGTAGCCAATCATACACACATTATAGCTATAAGTAGTACCTACATAGTATTTATATCAGAATAACTTGTACCCGCTACTTTGAAAGCGTAACTTTTTTTTGTGATAAAAATAGCCTGTGTGTTAATCCAGGGTATAAGCTATCTCCATTCCAATTTTCATCTAAATCTGTCAAGCCGGTGCAGCATGAAAGAGTATCAAACAAACACACCAACTTTCGCATTTATTTATAGTACGATAATGACCAAAAAAAAGCTAATGTCACGCGTAAAATTTCAAAAGAACTTTTGGGCAAACTATGGATGACTAACTCGACAACCACGCGTTAAATTTCTTCTACGAAATATGTAATCAAAGTTATTACTTTAAAAAAAAACATTTGTCCCTTTCCCTAATCTATTTAGCAAGATTATAATGGTGGCTTTTCCATTAGGTTTATTCCACAAATTTCCACTAAAATGACGATGTTCACCCAGCTTCGTATGGAGATACATGACGTGTTCAAGATTTGGTAAAATTTTATCGGCAAATTTACTACGAGTTCCTAATATTTGGGGTTTTTTCCTTGTGATGTTGGCCTACGTGAATTTAGGAACATGTTTTTTGATGAAAAATGTGTCCTAGGTATCTTATCGTAATTTGTAAGAGGTTTTTAAACTGACTGACTGGTGGCAAATTAATTTTGTTAAAACATGTTAATAATATTGTGGTTCATCGTTTAACTTTATTGAGACATCGTAGGTAGGTATTCGGGTTCAAAGGGTTAGGGGATAAAAATAAAGTGCGCCCACAAACAAGGAAACAATTTCACTACATAGTATAAAACAAAGTCGCTTCCCGCTGTCTGTCCCTATGTATGCTTAGATCTTTAAAACTACCTACCCAACGGATTTTGATGCGGTTTTTTTTAATAGATAGAGGGATTCAAGAGGAAGGTTTATATGTATTTTTTTTTTTTTATTATTTACTGGTGTTACAGAAAACTCTTATAAACCGAAGCGAAGCGAGGGCGGGTCGCTAGTAATATTATAAAAAAAAAATGGCCTAGTTTGTCTACTTGCTTTCACATTGTCATTAAAGACTCTTTTTACAAAAACTGACAAGCGTTACTTGAATAAAAAACTGAATATGTCCATCCGTTTAGGAGTTATGATAGCACAGACAGATACACAAATGCGCACGTTGATTAAATAAATACACATCCGGGAACAGTCGTACACAAATTGACCTAGTCCCAAACTAAGCTCTAGGCTTGTACTATGGGTACTAGACAACGATAAACATACATACTTATGCACATAGAGAAACGCATACTTAAATAAACAAAAAAATCCAAGACTTAGGAACAAACACTCGCACCCATCACACAAATGCTCTTACCAAGATTAGAACCCGGGACCGCTAGCTTCGTGGGCAGGGTCACTACCAACAAGGCTAGCGTATCATTAAAATTATATACGTCATATAAAAAAATCCACAATTTCATCACTAGACCCTAAATTTCTGCCATCCTACAGAGAAAAGGCGCAAGTGCAATTTTATTCAGAAACATATTAAACTCTCAAAGTTTATAATAAGGTTGGAAGTGCAATACAATTCATATAGTACATGTGCCCAAGTTATAACAGTCATCATAATGAATCATCTATGTATAGTGACCAAATCGTCGGCTTAGTGCAAGAAGTCACTAAAGGCATAAAATCACTAAGCACAGGTACGAGCACGGGCGGATTCGCCGCGACTTACTCTTTCTAACGCACGGATCCATTTTTTTTTACATTGAATAATTTCGATGTTACAGGCGTTACAGCCATGACATTAAGTCATTAACTTTACTTTTTGCCTTATTGATTTGATGTAAATTGGTTTTAGACCATTACTAACTTTAAACAAAGCAAATTTGTTATTTTTTATCTTTTTATTTTGTTTAAATATTCACTTTTGTTACTTATCAACTTTAAAAAATAAAAGAATATGAATAAAGCTATGAAAGTATTTGAGCTAGAATTCATTATATGCATATAGTTTACTTTTAGCAAACCGTAAAACGAAAATAAAAGTTATTATCATGCTTTAATGATTTTTCACAAAATGAGCATTGGATGCACATTACCACTTTTACTTTAGTATTAAATAACTAAAGCACTTTATAAAGTTTAAAAAAACTAGGAGACAGCATTAATGGCAATCAGAATGGTTTTTTAAAGTAATTAATGATATTTATCGATTTTTGTTATGTCCAAAGACATGTAATTCACGTGATTAAATTATGGTTAGTGACTTTTGGCAAATAACTTGTATGAATTTGAATACCTTTAGTGAAATATTCTTGCACAACAGTTCATATTTCAACTCATTTATACCTACGAGTACGTCTTGCTCTCGCGGTAACGGGGGTTCGGCCACCGCGATCGAAGTCATACCGTTGCGGCTGCGACCGGGGATGGACGTTACGCGAGAAGTTAGTGATTTCTTACAAAATGAAGCGAAATGGTATTAAATTTAAGGCAGGACGAGGATCTTTGATGTTAGAAAAGATTCTAAATAAGGAGAATGAAGATCACAGCGTAACTACCTTTGTCATTTATTTATAATAAGATACGTGCAAATTACTTTATGCTGTTAAGTTGTAGGTAAGTAAGTATTTCATTTGCGAAATACCAATTTTGTCCTTAGGGCGAGATTTTGTATAGGTACCTAGGTTTTGTTTTTGACTTTTTGACTGATAAGATCAGTGATATTGACGAAAATGAGTTGGAAACAAAAGCACTCAAAAAATTTTAAACAAAACTGTCGTCAAAAGGATTTTATACTCGCGAACATATCAGTAAATCCTCCACAAAGGTGTTACGTAAAGCAGTTAGAAAACGAACCATGTCACGTTCATATTTTTTTTCTAATGATGAAGGTAAAATCAAGGTATGTGAAAAGTTTTTTAAAAGTACCCTCTGTATTTCAAACGGCCCTATAAACAATGCATTTTCCAAGGTTGGCAGTTCTGGTCTTTTTGAAGGAGAAGACCAACGTGGTAAGCATGTTGCTCACAATAAAACCAAACAAGACGATATGGATTTTATAAAACAACACATCGAATCATTCCCTACAATGGAATCGCACTATTGCCGAAAAACATCGTCAAAACTCTATTTAGATGGCACGCTATCTATTTCAAGAATGTACGAACTTTATACAGAGGAATGCAAAAAAGCGTCTCGGACTTCTGTTACTATAAACGTGTACAGAAATGTATTTGGAACTGAATATAATTTGGATTTTCATAATTCAAAAAAGACCAATGTCTAACATGTCAAAAGTATAACAGTATCAAAAATACAAACGGACCCGATCTTGAATCCTGGAAACAAAAATATGACTTAGGTACCTACACATTTCACTAAAAGTCGAGAAGCCAAAGAATTGGACAAAATTCGTGCTAATGAAGATGAAAGCTTTAATTCAATAACCTTAGATTTACAAAAGGTACTTCATATCCCAAATGGAACTGTTTCTATTCTTTATTACCTACGCAAATTGAATGTGTACAATGCTACCATTTATGAAGCTCGCACTCCCAATGACGGCTTTTGTTACCTCTGGTCTGAGCTGGATGGCAAAAAAGGAAGCGATGAAGTGGGTACGGCTTTGTATCTATGGATAAAACGTCTCCCATCTACTGTAAAAGAGATTTCCATATTCACTGACACCTGTGAAGGCCAAAATCGTAATCAATTCCTTTTAAGCCTACAGTTGTATTTAGTTCAGACAACTCATCACGAGGTTATAGAACATAAATATTTAGAGTCTGGTCATACACATATGCGATTGAAACCAATTGCGTTTAATGCCAGTGTACTCAATGATAGACTTCTGTAATGTTATTCGATTAGCAAGATCAAACAGAAAAAATAAGAAAAATGAAACCCTGAAAAAACCGTACGAACCGATAGTTATGAATCACACAGATATTTTGAACCTTAACGACTTGAGAGATAACTTGATGCAGAATCGATCGATTGACGTCAATGGAGAAAAACTGCGATGGCTTAAAGTGAAATCTTTTCGACTAGAGAAAAAAAGGCCGAATGTTGTTTTATACAGATACGATTTCAAATCTGAGTATAAAGAATTTCACGTACTTATTAAAAAGTAATACATCCCAATCTATGGCCCCAATAAAACAACTGCGAAAACGTAAGCTTGAAAAACCCATACAGGGTTTCAATTATAACACTTACATTTTGAGAAAAGCTTACAACCAAAAACTGCCAATAACTCTAGCTAAAAAAAGAACTTACTTAAAAATGTGCAATGAAAAAATTATACCCGCGGAACTTCACCACTGGTACCAGAACTTGCCAGCCAAAGAAAGTCGTGATTATGTACCTGAAGAAATGTCTTGAAACTCAGAAGACGAAGAGTAAAAAAGATGGATGACTAGGTTTTTTAACTCTTTTTCGTACTTACAGTAGGTATTAGTTCAAAATCAAAGGCTGATCTTTTTATTTTTATACTTTTAGAAGTTTTTATGTTTTTTAACAGTAAGTAAGTAGTGCTTGCTGTGAGTGTCTGGGATTATAATATAATATTAAGTTCCTCTATAAAAAAAACATTTTTAAGTTATTTTAGTTTGGAGTTACAAATAACGCCATTTTGAGAATTTTATGTTATTTTTGTGGTTTTGTTGAGTTTATGTCTGTGAAGTAGAGTTTTTAAAACTGTTTATGCGTTGTTAATTAGTAAATATTGTTCATAAAGTTTCTAAGGTAATAATTAAGACTGATGAAACCAAATTTCTCGTATAAAACTGTGTTTCTCGATTTAATTGTGATTAAAATAAAAAATAACTAATTGTAAGTTCCCTTAAAGTGAGAAAGACAAAAAGTCACTAACTACATATTTAGGCTTTTAAAAAAGTTATTTGGAATTATTGTACAAAGTTTTTAATTGGTTTTGATACTAAATATATTTAGCTAACCACTTGTGTTTAATTTTTAAATCTAGACCCGAACCTACAACAATAATGTTCATTTGACTAAGTCAAAACTTTGGGCCCGTTTTTCTCGGACTTGACTTTTTGTGGGTTAATGACTTCTTGCACTAAGCCGACGAAATAAAGATTTCTCTAATGCGTCGTTTCACCTTGACTTTGGATCAATGATTTTTGAGTTATCCTTGATTTTATCTGATGAGTTTGTTTGTTTTTAGAACTTGGTGATTTCACTATATAAGGCAATATTTTGTTATGATAGGATTTATTTCAAAGTAGGATGAGGTTCTCAACTCGTCTGTAATTATTAAAATATTGTTAGGTAGTCGATTTTAGGAAACCGCCTGTTTCACAATAGACAAGTAAAGCATGTTTGACAGATAAATTTCACCCCTACTCTTTCTTACACTTGAAAATAGACAAGGAGAGAGCCAACTTTAAAAGGCAGATAAATAAATTTACGTCGATTGTGAAACAGCCTCTTAGTTTATTAAAAGGCTGACAATTTAATTTGGGTAAGTACTCGTATGTATGTTTGTATGTATGTAAACTTATTGAACCAACAAAAAAAAACAAAAACACAAAAGGTATATTCAAAGGCAAACCCAACAAACAAAAACGTCGCATAAGTCTTGACTTGTACGACATAAAGTTGGATAGCAGTCTTATAATGGTAATGAGATGACTACTAGGTCCTATAGACGTCTTTAATTTAACCTATTAGTCGTGCGACGAATATGTCATAATACACTGGTCTTAGCAACGTCGGTAAGACTAAACTATACGACGTTTTATTACAGTCTTAGCTTAAACGTTTGTACGACAACGCAATTGTCATACTAACGTTATAGTCCATTAAACGATTTGAACTGACCAAATTAGGTGTTTGAAAAACCTTTATATGACATTTATATAACGTAGCATTGTATAGACGTTTTTACAGTGACGTTTATAAAACAACCACTATCTTGTTTTTCTGCGGTTAATAAGCGACTCTTAAATTACTTAGTTGTGTATTTAAAACTTAAATATAACGTTTATTTGCATGATGGCCGTTTAATGTCATTTCCTGACTTTAATCTAACCTGTAGTCGCATTTTAGTCAGGTTTTGACTTTAAAACGTCTAGGCCGCCATTATTTTACGGAACGCTGTATAGAAACTACGAAAAATGGAAGCATAAAAATACGTGGAGAAAACTAAAACGTAGTGGAACTTTCAAAAGGAAAGTTAATAGGGATTTCCTGTTATCAAAAAACCCTACCTACCCTAATAGCTAGCTGTCATGGCGTATTGCATGGTTTTAAAATAACCTTAATATGACTTTATGTTTTTACAACGTCGTAAAGACATAAGTGTACGACAAAAGCAACAATTTCCTACATTTTTAGATACAAACATATTTTTATTGATAAAAATATAATGATTTAAACACAAAATTACGAGGGGGCATGAAAATCTGAATAGTATTTACATAGGTATATTATCATAAAACTTCAATTCCCAGTCGAACTAAACGGCATAAGAGACAGATAAAGTTAGTAAAATATGAAAGTTAAATAACACTCCCCTTTTATTTCCTTGTAACTATTTATTTTGCACTCAAATCTCGAAACACAATCACAAAGTGTCACTGACAAGAAAAATGAATAAGAAGTCTTACAGGTGTTGTGTTCCTTGACTCAAATAAAACGTTTTAGTCATTCAAAAACACCTGTACGACCACAATACAACAAAAGTGGTAATTTCATAAAGTTTATATGACTTTTGAATGACGTTAACGAAGACGGCTTGTGACTTCTGTATGACCATTATACGACAAAGTAGGTCGTATAACTGGGGCCATTTTCGCGTTTAGTAAACGTTATTAAAACATTAGTATGACTTAGCTATTACGATCAAAGGTATTAAGATAACGTTTGCTAAACTTTTGAACGACGTTAAATTGTTAGTTGGGAACTTATCACGTTAAGGGATCTCTTCCAGTTAACCTTCTAGTAAGTAATAGTCTAAGATAAAATTATAAGGGCCCTTTTCACTTGCACGCCGCATACTTAGGTAAGTAGTTAAATTAGAAAGATCGATTTTCTTTGACGACACAATAAAGTATAATAGAGAGTTCTAAATAACGACGTTTCGACCGAAACGAGTCGTAAACGTTCAGGTTTAACGATTCGATTACGATTTTACGATATCCATAGAAGATATTAACATACTAGCGTTTCCCGCGTCTCGAGTTGAATGAATGTATTATTTATGTTTGAGAAAATAGTTAGAAATGCTAGAACAAGTGGCAAATTATACGGAAATTGTGAAATGCTGTATTCATAGCCATAATTACTATTTTAGCTGTAAATTAAAAAGTTTTGCGTTCATTTTACATTATAATTACTTAACACGTTCCAAAAACTTAGATATCACAGAACATGTAGCCAAAAGTCTGTTAATAAAAAATCACCAAAAGTACTATTTAAAAAAATACGTATGTCTACCTACTTATTGTAACTCAATAACACTACCTACCTTATATACAGGGTGGGCCATAAATTTTTGCAAATAGCAACACTGAATTTTTCGGAAACTGTCAAAGTGAGCGGCAGGAAATTGACGGGAAAGTATAGGTCACTTCGTGCAATTTTATTTATAATGGAGCGTTTCACGGGAAAACAACGGGCTTTTTGTGTTAAACAGTTTTATAAAAACAACGATTCATACGTTTCTGTACGACGCCTTTTTAAAATTGAATACGGATTACGCCGAGTAAGTGAGTGTCCAAGTGTTAGTTTAATTAAATCTTGGGTCAAAAAGTTCGAGCAAACTGGTTCGACACTGAATATCAAACAAACAGGGCGGCCACGTTCAATAAGAAATGATGAGAACATACGGCAGGTTGAAGTTTCTGTAGAGAACGATCCAGAAACGTCTACACGTAAACGTTCAGCAGCTCTAGCAATACCAAGAACTAGTCTACGGCGAATTTTACATCAGGATCTGAAACTGCACCCATACAAGCTTCAAATTGTGCAGGAGATGAAACCAAACGATTGCATTCATCGTAAGTTATTGGCTGACACTATACTGGAGCGATTCTCTAGCCTTGAGAATGTATTGTTTACGGATGAGGCCCATTTTCATATCAATGGGAACGTTAATAAACACAATTGTCGATTTTGGAGCAGAGAAAACCCTCGCTTTAAACACCAAAAGCCACTTCATTCACCTAAAACCACAGTTTGGGCTGCCATATCAGCAAAGGGCATAATTGGTCCGTATTTCTTTGAAAATTATCGAGGAAATAACGTGACGGTGGATTCAGTGGAATACGTGAAGATGTTGCTAGAATTTTTGGCACCAAAGTTGCATGAATTTGAAGGTTACAACAGCAGAACATGGATGCAACAAGATGGAGCAACATGCCATACGTCAAACATGAGTTTACCGGTAGTAAAAGAAATGTTTCCGAAAAAGTTGATTTCTCGCAGAGGTGACATCCCATGGCCGCCAAGAAGCCCGGACCTAACACCATGCGATTTTTTTCTGTGGGGATATTTGAAGAGTCGAGTGTACCTTAATAAACCGATAACAATTCTCTAGTTAAAACAAAATATTCAGAATGAGATAACCGCGATCCCTCGCAGCATGTGTCACCGAGTTTTCCAAAGTTTGCGTAGTCGATTGCAGGAGTGCCAACGACGAGACGGAGGACATCTGGATGATGTAATTTTTAAAAAATAAATTGCATTTATCTGTTACTAGGTTAAATAAATAAAATATGGAAAAACATGTATAGTTTAATTTTTATCGATGTTTCAAAAGTACAAAAATTTTTGGCCAACCCTGTATAATCTACTACTAGCAGTTGCCCGCGACTCCTTCTGCATGTCAGTCATTTATCGCTCTTCCCTCGGAAATAAAGTATGTATACTTACCTCATATCCTTCTTTGCTATTTCCCTAGCTAGCCTTAGACTAAATTTTATCGAAATCAGTTCAGCGATTTGGCCATGAAAGCGTGACAGACAAAGTTATTTTCATGTTTATAACTAGTGAGTCTGATATATAGCCTTCATCGATAAATGGGCTATCTAACACTGAAAGAATTGTTCAAATCGGACCAGTAGTTCCTGAGATTAGCGCGTTCAAACAAACGAACTCTTCAGCTTTATAATATTAGTATAGATTTTAGTATGGAATAGTATGGGTAAAAGAACAGCGTCATTTATTTAGAGCTATCTAAAATCCGAATTAATAACATCGCCTTTCCTATAAAGTACAGTCAACAGCATAAATAACTGATCATTTCTGTTCCTTGTCGCTTTCAATCGTTTCACAATTTTGTATAACATTTCAAACACGACGTTTAAGTGACTTGGTACTCAAATGATCACTTATGTATTCTGTTGACTGTACATACTAATACAGTTCCTTCTAACTCCCTAAAAGTTCCAACGAGCTTCCGTCTAACAACATTGAAAGTGAACCTATACGGATTCCTAGTTCCTACAGAACCCTTATAACACACAGTACCTACATTACGTCCGCATGAATGACCGCCTCGTATTACCACGACATATTGGAGATGAGCCAATAAAAAAACATGTGGTTAACTAGCCAGGTGTGAACTAACATACATAAATAGGTAAGTACACACATACATACATACATACACTCACGCCTTCATTCTTCATTCCGTGGGGTAGGCAGAGCTACAGAATTACCAACAACTCTAAAAACTTGTTGTTGCACAATTAGGGTATGATATTTTCCACGTATATATTAGCGACAAGTTGCAAGCTCTTCGCCTAACAGTACTACACGCCTTTATTCCCTTAGTCACCTCTTACGACTTTCACGGGAAGACATGAAGTGGTACTATTCTATGCCGGTAACCACACTGCTCCAAAAAATATGACAATAATAAAAAAAACCGCATCCAAATGCACCAGATCCAGACGCACAGACACACACACTTACACGTCAAACTTATAACACTCCTCTTTTTTGCGTTGGGGGTTAAAAATATACTTACTTAGCATGTGTTGGGTGTGAAGTCTCAGCGTCCAGTCTAGTGACGCCGATGGGCGTATGCGCATGCAGCTTTACTAAAGACTGCGCCGAGCGTACGCCGGATGTACAGCGGCGCCCTCATTATTATTATTGTGTTTTCTAATAAACTAAAGTATTTTCTTGAAATTGGTCGGTAGGTTTTTGTACTACGAATGAAAACACAACTTATAAGGTATATCACATAGGTTAATAACAATTCTCCTTCGAGTTATCAACTTAACGGAAAAAAGTGGCCGCCTTTTCCCGTTAAGCTGACTACTCAACGGGTAATTGTTATTAAAGTTTGTTACGTATCCCATAAATTGTGTTTTTACTTGCGGTACAATAAAGTATCGTCTGATTGCAGGAAAATTCTTTAGTTAGTTAGAAAATCCAATAAAAGTCATAGTTTTAGGGCGCCACTGGACGCTCGGCGTTCGCTCGGTGCAGTCTAAGATTGAACGCTGATCTACGACAATGGCATCTAACCTTTGACTTCAATGTCTTGATCTTCAAAACAAGCTACTAAATTAAAAAGGCACTCATTAACTAGTCAATGATGCTCTAAAGGATGTCACCGAACTGAAGTCGTATTAAGCTTATAAGAAGAACAAACTTGCTTGGCAGTATTCACAAAAAAAATGAAAGTTTTAGGGCCGGAAATGAAAGAATGCCCAATGCTAAGGAAAAACGTTCAACAACGGAAACCGAATCTGGTTTGCAGCCCGCCTGAATATTTTATTTTGTTTATTTGAAACATATTTAAATCTTTCTACCTTTTATTTATTTAAAAAAACACTAAAGAAGTATAGTTGATGTAATATCAGAACGTTTTGATACCTTTTATTATTAAATATATATATTTATTAGTTCATAAGTAAGCAATGAAAAGTGTTTGATGTAATACAATGGAAAACTGTTTTTTTTTAGTATCGCCTTTTCCTTCATTCGAGAAGTTCCGGTAAGTTCCACGAATAATTTCATGTTTTGGAATCTTCCTAAGTTTTTTTTTAAACTTGTATAATTTTTTAATCAATTTTAATGTAAAAATAACACATCGTTATCTTTTTTTTATTTATGTGTGAGACTTAACATTTTTATAATACTTAATAAACTACCGGCTATTAATTAAGATAAATATTAATTCATAATTAAAACGTGTGACCAAAACGTCAACAAGTTCCCTAAAACCACCTAAAACATACAGGCTGCTTAAAATCATTAAATGAAAGAAATATATTCCTCGTTAATAATTAATTATTATTTTCTACTAAATGATTTTGAAAACCATGTCACAGAATGCTTTAACATAAATTAATTAATAAAAGGTATAATTTAATTAACCGGATAGGCTTTAGCTAAAATCGCGACGCAAGCCAATTAATTTTGTATTTATTAAGTGTTAATTAGGTTAATGCTGGCGTCCATCGCTGGTTATATTTTAATCCGTTAGTATACGTATTAAAAATGGGTAGACTGGTACAGTCAGTTTTACTAATAAGTGGCAAAAAGACAAAAAAAAGTCATTTTATGACACGCATACTTTGACCCTTACACAAGTCTGGTTATCCGTTTTATACTGTGATAACGACCCGCCCTCGCTTCGTATCGTTTTATGTGAGTTTTCTGCAAGACACGTACATAATCCAGATGTTATTATACATAAAAAAACCTTCCTCTTGTACAAACTCGTTGCGTAGTTTGAAAGATCTAAGCATACATATTTTAAACATACATCACGTCACAACGTTGCAAAATATTTATTATTTAAAAAAAAACCTTTAAATTTAAAATACTTGTAAATAAAAAAAGTTACAATTATCTCAATTCTACTAAAGCGGGCTACATACCATCAGTTTTAACTGCACAGTTTCAACTGTACAGTTTTATCTAATGAAATTTCGATTAGATATTTGTTAGATTGTCAGTTTAACTGTACAGATCATAGTGCCTGAACAGTTCGACTTTGCAGTTAAAACTGATGGTATGTAGCCCGCTTAAGCTGTATTTGTGACTACCGTCAAACTATTGTTTCGATTATGTAAAATACAGGCCCCTCATGTTGACTTCTCAGACAGAACGTGTCGACTTCCTAAAAAGACAATACTACATCAATAACGGTGCAGATTCGATTCCCGGAAGAGGCTCGTTAGACCCCGACCGAATATGGGGCGCGGACGTGATGTATTTTTATTGTTAGTCGTTGGTCTCTGACCGAGCATCGAACGGGGAGTAACGGCGAATGAGTCGATTTTAATAATGTTTGAACATTACTCCCATGGGTACGGTAACTGTAAGTATAGTGTCCGTCTGCGGTAGACGTCATTTGTTTAACATCTAAAGATTCCTCCTTTGAGTTGTACAAGTATAGTACAAATTCAAATTCCAAATCTTTATTGCATATCACAGTACAAAATATAAGTTGGAAAACAAAATAGGTTTTCTTGAATATTTTATTATTTTCGGCTTTTACCGCGACTTATTCCGCTTTGACAAATAATACTTAAATAAGAAAACGTATTTAATGTGTTGTAGTTATAGTAGTACTTATTCATATATTTTTGAATTACATTTAATTAATGTGTTAATTAAATACTTTAAAACTTATTAATTAGAAATATTAGTTTGGTGTTCGTTGCGTGCGTTCAATAACTACTAGCTACTTTATGGCTTTTGTTAAGCGTAGTTAATCTTGTTAAAAAATTTACTTCAATAACCGTTAATAAGATAAAATTAAAAAAAAACATTGAATTAAAAATGAAACTGTTACAAGATACAAGACAATTTATTGTCAGAAAGAGGGTATTACAAAATGATGTCGTGTTACAAAGTGTCACCACAGTCAGCCAGTATTGGCATACAATATAAGAATGTACTTAAGAATGTCAATATTTGTTTATTCTAAACAAAATGATTTAAAATTAATATTACGAAAGTACCTAAACCAGTATTAAAAATTAAGATAGGATGAATGTTATGCATATTTATTATTTATTTATTGTTAACTTCGTTCGTTTCATCCTCCTTCCAACTTTATACACCACAACAAACCCTGTCGTGTTGCAAATCTCGGGATTCAGCGGCCACATCACTTAACTAAATGTGTGAGTTAACGGTACGTTTCTAGATTTGCGTGACCCCTAGACCTGTGGTAGCCGACAGCAGTCGTCAAGGGCCGGAATCGAACCCGGGTGGGGTCAGTGCTAAATTATTAGCCCGCAGGCGACTAACGGATAAAACGGTGTGTAACTGCCCATGAGGGTCGAGAGTTATGGTAAAATCCTGAGAAGCTTAAAGTTAGTATTTTGAGGGGAATAATTTCTGGTGAAAATGATCACCTACATCACCTGTATTTGACATTGGTTTATGCTAAAACGATTAACTGTTGAGTTTCTTGCGGCGTTTCTCAGCAGTGGTCTCTTGCGAAGCGGTGGTAGATTATTTTCGTGTAAAAGTGCCCGTTTTATGCATGGGCGTTATTCAACATTTTAAGCTAAGATTTATTTATTACTTACGAGCTTTTATTTAACTTTCACTGTTCGTATGTTTAGGAATTGTCCGTCAAAATTTCCACCAATTTTTAAGCAGTTCCGTTTAATGGAATGGGCTGAAATTTGGACCACGTAAGTAAACCCAATGACAATGCAATATTATGGTACTTATCTAAGAGCTGATCTGATGATGGAGTCGGAAGGTGGCGACAGGATCTCTGCTAAATTTTACGTCGATTCACCGTTTTGAGACTCATTACTTTGTTCTTAATAAGTAGATAAAGCCTTTGCAAAAAAAAAGTACAGTCGACAGCAAAAGCTTGTTCCAAATTTTTTATATTTGACATAAATTTAGTTCTGCAACCTTGCTTTTAGTAACGACGGTAAGAACTGTCTTAACTTAAATATTATGACTGCAATAGACGCAAGATGAGCTAAACCCAAGTTAAACAATGAACTAAAGATTGTTTTTTGCGTTTGCGTACATATTTAAGTCGAATATTTAACTAGAAGTGCATAGCGTTTTATTAATACTTATTAAAAAAAACAATTCTAGATTATGGCAAAGATACAAAAATAATTTTCTACATGAAAAAACTAAATATATTCTCCATACTTTAGTAACATACTATATCGCCACAATAAACTTAATACAAACCAATACATTCGCATACTCGTACTAAACCCGACCGTATTTTATCTCCTTTAACATATAAAACTAACTTGTAGTGTAACTTATTTGACAAGTCGTTGTAAATCGATACAGCCATTCGACGTGTACTTTACTGCCGGTCCTAGGTTCAAAGCCGGACGGCGTCATAAAGTGCATTACATATTTACACACGTTACATATTGTTATTTTGTATGTTCACTGTAAAGTAATAAAATGTGGGATACATTTTGTTATAAATACTTAAATGTTACATCTTAAGATACATGTTTATACTTATTGTATAATGTTGTTGGGTGTCTTTAATTGAATAGGGTATTCACTCATTTACTATTTTAATATACCTATAAAAATACCAGGACCTCCCTTCTACTGTGCAAAACCTTGTAACATTTGACATGTTATCGACCTATTTTTAACGCGGCCATATTATTTTCAATTAAATAAGAGCTATCGTAACGTTAACAATAAGATAACATTTTCTTTTACGTTGCTATCCTGTTTATTTTATAACTCCGTATGTGTATAATCTTTACTTACAACAAAGTACAGTCGACCAAAAATGTGGTCTACCACCCTACGGTTGAAGTACATTTACACGTAATGATACTAATGATACAACAAGTTCGATTTTCACTTGCAATAATATTATGACCTAATAATATTAGATCTCACAGAAACTTTCGTCAAAACTGGTAGACCACTTTCTTGTCCGACCGTACATCCTTAACACAATAAAAGTTAGTAAAAAAAACCGGGCAAGAGCATGTCGGACCATGCTCAGTGTAGGGTTCCGAAGCCGTAACGACAAACACAAAAAACTATCTCAAAAATCAACATGTATGAAACAATTTTCTATTTAAAGTTATTTGGCGCTGTCTTAGATGATTTTTAGTAGGTATAAACCCGTTAATCGCCTGTATCTCAGGAACTAATCATGTCTACTTAGCCGTGATAGTTTTCCTTTAAAATTCGTTATATGCGCTTTCGTTGAAGATTTTTTTCAGATTTTTAGTATTTGTAGTTTTGGCTGTAGGGGGGGGGGGACACTTGACTCTAACAAAAAATAGCGCTTTAAAGCTTAATATTTCATAAACGGATCCCTTAATCGAAAAATTGTTTTCATAAACCCGCAATATTTTTGTAGGGGAGGTGCATTAAAAAAAAATATTTTTCAAAATTTTATTTTACCACTTTGTTGGCGTGACTAATATGTACATTCATGCCAAATTACAGCTTTCTAGTACTATGAGTCTCTGAGCTAGACTGGGGACGGACGGACGGACGGACGGACGGACGGACGGACGAACGGACATGGCGAAACTATAAGGGTTCCTAGTTTGACTACGGAACCCTAAAAAGTACAACAAAGCGATCTCTTCCGCCTTCCTTTGTTTTTTTCTTCACGTTTGCCAAATTTCGAGTACTTGAACATATTTTTCCGTATAGCGGTTTTGTGGTAAAAACACTCAACTCATAAATTATATGGTCACTAACCTAAGGTGTACAATGGTGCAGACACGTAGCTATAGGGAATTGCCGATTATATGAATCATTGACAGATTAACATACATTAAGTATGAAACTCGTCCGTCCGTTCGACCGTCGTTGTTCAGAGAATCTAGTACCCTGTTTCGATTTCCGGAATTTATGCGATGAGTGCCAATTTGTGTTCCAGGGTCTTGGATATTATCAGTATGTATCTAATCTAATATATAAGATTAACACTTTATATTTATTAAGTTTTAACACTTATCTACTTTTGCTGGTAACTGTACACGCACGCACCAAAATATTCAATGTTATGTGTTGTCTTTCTCACTCTCAATTCAAGTTGTAGCTGCGTGAAAGGGACGGAGGAATTTTGAATGTGGTACCAGAATCTGGGTTTTCTAGGCGTGGGTTTTGGGATAGATTTATGTGGGTGAGACTTCCTTGTTCTAGATATAAGGTTATGGAAAATATAGGTATTGGTGGAGACTTGGAATATTATTTTATAGGGTTCATATTGTTCCATGACGTCACAGTGCATATCGGATCTCTCTGTCTAATCGCAGTCTAATTAACAGTTTAAAATGCTTGTATCATCCGTATTTCTTGATCGATTTTAATTTGAATTTCACTTTTAGTGATCTCTTTTACGCTTTTTTTATATTTTGTTGAGAAATACGACTAAAAAAATCCATGCATTTTATACAAGTTTTTAGAGTTGTAGATAATTCTGTAGCTCTGCCTACCCCACTCTGGGATTATTGGCGTAAAGGTATGTATGTAACATGATTACATGATATAAAATCAAGAATGTATGGCCTTGAAATGCCCCAAATGCCTTGGAATGTTATAGATAACAAAATAACTAGAAAATTATGATCTTCAATTGTATGTATCATTAACGCATTTTTTAAAATACATATTAATAAGTACCTAATTAATTTAATAGTGTTATGTTTATTCATTACAATGTGGCAAAGTTCTGGCTAGTGCTTGCTTTGAATATTTTTAGCTGGCAACACTCTTTCTTCTAAAAATTCAACATAATTAAAATATCTATTTTAAGTTAATCCATTTGGATTTGGATTTGACATGCGTAAGTGGTCCTTCCAACCGGATATACTTAGAGTTATACTTTAATTTTTTAATCATTATTGGCAATTAAGTATCAATATCAATTAAGGTCACAAGGCCCTACAACCACTAACTTTTGAACTACTGACACACAATCACATAATCAAATCAAGGGTCAAGTTACACAAGTTCGGTTCAAACTCGCTTTTATTTAACGTATGACACCATACAACGGAAACGTTTAAGAGCTGTCACACAAAGCCTTTACTTTTCACGTATGACGTAATTTCCGATCATTTGTTATGATTTCGTCACTACTGTCAAATCGTTACCACTTTGGAAAAAGCTCGTATCTGACATTTCGAGATGTATGAATTTGAACTTAAGTTTCTTCACGCTTAAGCTTAAAATCCTACGTCATAAAATATGAGATACGAGGTAACGAAATGTGACGAACACAATGCTTTGACCCGTTTAGCAATGACGACCTTAACGGTGTGACTTGAAGTTTTAAAGTAAATATTGTTATAATGTGATTCGTTTGGTGTGAGCGCTGCGAGTGTGACTTTACGTGGTAGAAAAAAGTTACGACATGAAACTGACTTGTCTGTGTTAACAAGTTTTTGACCTAAAAGTTTATATTGTACTAGCTGACCCGGCAAACGTTGTTTTGCCATATAAATAATTTTTAAGTAATTTCTAGGGTATGAAAAATAGATGTTAGCCGATTCTCAGACCTACTCAATATGCTCACAAAATTTCCTGAGAATCGGTCAAGCCGTTTCGGAGGAGTACGGGAACGAACATTGTGACACGAGAATTTTATATATAAGATTATCTTAGTCCTCAGGGTTGGCAACGCATTTGCAGTCTTAGGATTGCATTGGAGTCTTGTGAATGCGAATGTCTATGGGTCACAGTTTCCACTTACCATCAGGTGGCCTGTGTGCTCGTTTGTCTTCTCTATGCCATAAAAAAAAAAATACTATCTGTGGTCGCAAAAGGAAATAGTATTGGCCCAAAACAGGACATTTAATACACTGGTAAAAATCTTAGCCTAATTGTGCAAAATGTGGTTACAGAATTATTATCAACAAGTTTTTAGAGTTGTAGATAACTCTGTAGCTCTGCCTACCCCACTCTGGGATTATAGGCGTTACGGTATGTATGTAACATGATATTTTTTAGGTTATAGTTCGTTTATTTAATGATATATGAATTTCAGATTACTAACATAATTATATGATATACCAACTGTATAATTACATAGGTAGTAGAAAAACAATAATATGGAGACTACTATAGGCTTACATTCCACTGTTTTTACCGTATTACAATCAATCGTATTGTGTAGACTCCGCCTTTACTGACAATAATAGCTATCATAATATTCATACGCTAATAATAGCAGAATATATAAAATATAGAATAGACAATATAATCATGTCACTTTTATCAAAGCGATCTCGAAGCTAACCCGCATTGCTAGCTTCAATGTTGTCTAGTAACAAGGTAACCGAAGTTGCCACATCGATGGTCACTCTCGTCACCAATCGATTTTGTAACCGACAAGCCGACTGTTATGACAGTTCTGGATACCGCACTATAGGCAAATCAATAAATATCAGTGGGGTTATTATGACATCGCTATGCAGTTCAGTTTACGCTGACAGAAAAGGACAGCGCTATATACCAGCTAAGTATAGCTCTGTCCTTTTCGGTCTTCTAGCTATGTCATAATCATAATAACCCCCCAGGGGACAATCTTGCCCAAGTTAACAGAGTCCCAAACTAAGCTCTAGGCTTGTTCTATAGGTACTAAAGATCGATTAACATACGTACATAGAGTGATAAATGCTTAAATGCATAGAAAAAAGTGTGCAAAATGTGGCTATAAAATTATCAACAAATTTTTTGAGTTTTTGGTAATTCTGTAGCTCTGCCTGCCTACCCCACTCTGGGAATAAAGGCGTGAGTTTATGTATGTATGTATGTATGCATAGAAAAATATTATCATCAAAATCTGTTCACCCAGTCAAAACTTCTGAGGTAACCAACATAAAAAAACAGACGAATTAAGAACCTCCTCCTTTTTTGAAGTCGGTTAAAACCACTAAGACTCAGGGAAAAATGCTTGTGCTCGTCACAAAAAATATTTATTTTGCGATTTACCGGGAATTGAAATTGGGACTGCTAGCTTAATAGCCAACGTCAGTCACAACCGATTACGCTGACGCTTATCACTCTGAGAGTAGCCATTTTGTCCCTAGAGTCTTTGCTTTTAGGTATTTAAAAAAATGTAAACAATCCAACCACATGACATTGTTAAACAGCCAATCATACTATTTCATCGAACTTTGACGTATCAGTGTTCTGCTTCTATTGGCTGACGAACTATATCACGTGGTTTTTTGTTTACATTTTTTAAATACTTAAAAGTATCACGCAACACTTAAAAAAAATATATTTAATAGCTTTTATGTCAAAAAAAAAACCAAATTAATTGGGGAAGTAATACATTCGCAAATCGACAAGATAATAGTGCATTAGAGGAAACCTATAGGTACCTATATTTTATGAGCAAGGCTGTATAGTATGATGGTAATAAAAATGTCATAAACTAGAAATATCAAGAAACATATCACTCACTTATAACTCTTATAAGATCCGACATAGCACATGAATTATCTAATAGCCTCTAATCAGAGCTTATAGTCGCTTTGCAAACATAATCAGGGTTTAACATGCTATAAAGTTCTCGTCACAACATAACTGGACGCACAGACGGACAAACAGACATTATTGACAAGGCTTTTGACCTAACGTGTAGTGTGTGGTGCAAAGTACGAGCGGAAAGGCAAGTGAGATTAACTATATTTTTATAATGTGTCGGAATACAAAAACCATTGAAATATTTATCCGCGTAAGGAATTATATATAAGGTACATAATCAAGACAATTCAGTTTAAACTAGGGGGAGATGGGGCAGATTGATACGCGAGGCACATTGATTCAGTCGTTATAAAATTTAAACGAACGGGAATTACCCGCCCATTCATTCATTCAAAGAAGCCGCCGACGCGACCAATAGGCCAACGGAACGGCAACGCCGCTCAGTCGCTCGTTCGCACACGACAGGAACGGAAACGTTTACGTAACACGCGACAAAAAAATCTTTCAATTTAGCAAGTGACCATTTCGGCACTAATATTTATTCTAAGCAAGTTATTACAAATTATGCGGCAAGTAAACACCATTAATTACTCGATTTAATAGTTATTTCTTTCTAGTTGCTTCAAACTTTTTTTAAATTATATTATTTGCTAAGAAATGTACCTCGGGGCACATTGATATGAAGACTGATGGGGTACATTGATACTGTATCAATACCAACATTTCATATCAATATGTGAAAAAAAAACCAAGACGGTTAATAAGTAAAAAAGGTTGAATATGTTCGAAAAAGTTAATTATAAGTAAATTAGAAGTGAGTTTATGTTTGTTAAAAAGATATATTACTTTAAATATATAAATAATTACGTGCAATGTAACCGTATTGATGAAAAGATTCCATTAAGGTTCATTTATAAGTGAGATATTATTAATGAGGCTGTGATTATTTATATATATTATAAACCAATCAATGAAGCTGTTTTAATTCGTTTCTAAACATAATTACCCACATAATATGGAAAAACATATACATGTATCAAAGTGCCTCAGGTATGTATAAATGTACCCCACATCGGGGCAGTTTGATACGAATTTCACTTTTCAGAAAAAAATTACCTAACTTTTCTAATACTGTTTCTTGTATAATAATTTATACCAACATATGTACGTAGATAAATTATCTAACGAATAAAACTGATTTTAAGACAATTTCTGTAACCCTACCTTTTTTATACGGAAAACAATGAAAACCGTATCCAGCTGCCCCAACTCCCCCTATAGTTTAATTTTAATTTATTTTAAAATTCTGGAGACCTAGGGATAAATTTAAGTCTACTTAACTAGTAATAAAAAAGGGTGAATACGTAAACGGAACATACTACTAGAGTTAAACAATGAAAATTTCCTCTATAAATACTTCGATTACAATGTTTTGTATTGTTTATCTACATCCATAACATCACTTCCCTACAATATGTTAAGAAACGATAGTCAAATGGCCTGTATTATGAAACCTGTATCTGTGGCTGTATTTTAATGTTAATATTAAAGTATTGCATCCGTGACCGATACTTTAATGTAAACATTAAGATTTAGGACAACCAAAGAAAGACACAGGTTTCTCACATACTTGAACGTATGATATGCATGTAGATATATTTATGTATGCGACTGTTCACATAATTAGGCATTACGCACAAGTCCCATAATAGGTAGTAGTTTTTCTACTCGCGTACTATAAACCGCTAATATTGACATCGGTAATGGTATCAGAATACCACCTATAACGTAACCGAAGCGTTAAAACCATTCTATAACGAGCGTTACCATGGTAATAACAGTTCTGTAATAAATATTATAGCGTTGTTCATTGCTCGCAAGCTAGTACGTTAAGAAGCTTCATTATGTACCACTTACATAAATAACTACTTATTATACAACATTTTTGGCTGCAACGCTACCCTTAGTATCTTACACCACCACCTATGCAATTGACCGTTCCGTTAATGAGATACTAACCGATATGCGGTCAGAGGTCGGCACTTGACTCGGCCGCACACACCTACAGGCCGACATACCATGTGACTAGTACTAGTACCGACGGACAGCGGTTAAAGTTTTTACAGTACTAGTAGATGCATGGTCGAATAGGAGATTGCTAGTTAAGATAAATTTATAAGCTCTATTCTACTTGGTAAAAACATATTGTTAACGCTATTATAGGTCGAGGTAAAAATACCGTTAATAATGTAAAAAGCAATATGGAGCCCCCTGGATATGTGAAATGCAGCCGCCTTTATGTCGAGTTAATAAAAGCTATCTTATCGTTCACGATACGATTAGAATAGGGGTTAGGGAAGACCCAGTTCCAAACTAAACTCTAGGCTTGTACGATCACGAGCGTTAATTTGGGATCCATTTCAAGAAAAATATGCTTGAATAGACCAGGGTAGAAGCCTTTAAAAATAATAAAAAGTGAAAAAAAATAATAGTAGGATGAAACCCATTGGAAAAGGAGGAGAATATTATAAAAATAAAAGGAAAAATAATTTACGGGCGATCTGAGGTCGGGAAGGGGGTGGGGGTGAGTTTTTAAGGGTAAAAAACGGTTTTTCTCGATTTCCGGCAAAACTAAAAGTCCTATCGAAAAAAATCAAATGGCAAAGTTGTAGGTAATAAAAAGATCTAAAACTTTAGTATTTACACTTTTTTCACATAGCCTCAAAATTTATGTGAAAAATCCAAAAAACCAAGTTTTTGGTTTTTTATTTTTATCTTTTACAAACATTATTTTTTTTTAACGAAATTTGGTGAAAACTTACCTTTTTATGTCCCAAATACGCTGTAATTTATTTGATTAAAAATATTTATTTTTTCACCTTATTTTGAATTAATATCGAAAAAACACCCTAATTTTCAATCGAAAATTCACCCGTCAAAATATCAGCTTTTTTCAAAAAGTTGGTATGGTTTCTGTTCGTTGAAATCTCTACTTTACGATGGTGAAAAAAAATATATATGTTACTACAGTAAATCTTCTCAGAAAATGCAATCATCCATACTGATAATCTGAAAAGACAAAATCGAATTAATAATGCCTTCACTATTGTATCGTGAATAAACTCCCATGAAAAAAAATAATTAAAGAAATAAATGTCAAAATGTATAAAAAATATATTATTATTATAAATCTATTAAAAATGTATAAAATATATATGGAAATCGGCCAAAAATTTGTCATTAAAAATATATCGAATACTGGTTAGGCTAACGGTTGTAACAGCTGCTACGAAATATATAGTATATAATAGTAGGTATGTATGTAGTACGACCCAGACCCGCCTAGCCTCTTCCCCACTTCTCCACGAAATACCGTGTATATATATATAATAATAAATATATTATATGCGTTGATGCCTATTTATAACTATTTTAAGATAAATTATATATACCTGAGTAGATATACCTGAGTGACCTACGAAAAATTGTAGCCCATCAAAAGGTATTTCGTGGAGAAGTGGGGAAGGGGCTAGGCGGGTCTGGGTCGTACTACATACATACCTACTATTATATACTAAGTATATATTTCGTAGCAGCTGTTACAACCGTTAGCCTAACCAGTATTCGATATATTTTTAATGACAAATTTTTGGCCGATTTCCATATATATTTTATTCATTTTTAATAGATTTATAATAATAATATATTTTTTATACATTTTGACATTTATTTCTTTAATTTTTTTTTTTCATGGGAGTTTATTCACGATAAAATAGTGAAGGCATTATTAATTCGATTTTGTCTTTTCAGATTATCAGTATGGATGATTGCATTTTCTGAGAAGATTTACTGTAGTAACATATATATTTTTTTTCACCATCGTAAAGTAGAGATTTCAACGAACAGAAACCATACCAACTTTTTGAAAAAAGCTGATATTTTGACGGGTGAATTTTCGATTGAAAATTAGGGTGTTTTTTCGATATTAATTCAAAATAAGGTGAAAAAATGAATATTTTTAATCAAATAAATTACAGCGTATTTGGGACATAAAAAGGTAAGTTTTCACCAAATTTCGTTAAAAAAAAATAATGTTTGTAAAAGATAAAAATAAAAAACCAAAAACTTGGTTTTTTGGATTTTTCACATAAATTTTGAGGTTATGTGAAAAAAGTGTAAATACAAAAGTTTTAGATCTTTTTATTACCTACAACTTTGCCATTTGATTTTTTTCGATAGGACTTTTAGTTTTGCTGGAAATCGAGAAAAACCGTTTTTTACCCTTAAAAACTCACCCCCACCCCCTTCCCGACCTCAGATCGCCCGTAAATTATTTTTCCTTTTATTTTTATAATATTCTCCTCCTTTTCTAATGGGTTTCATCCTACTATTATTTTTTTTGGTTTTAAAAATTATCGACCCTGGTCTAGAAGTCATCAATGTCATTAGAGATGTCAAGTCATTTGTAACTTTTAGGAAACTCAACCTTATTGTTGTGGAATGTCAGATTGACTTTGGACCTAAGGTGGGTACTAAATTAAATCTCGTGACTGTACAGTCGGCCCTATAAGTAGCTGCACATTAGGGACTATATCGTTTTAACGCAATGTTTGAACTGATACACTAATATGTCAAAGGCGCTAAAGCGACATGGTACAAAAATGTGCTACTACTTACTTACTCGTATAAGGCCAACTGTGCTATGGATTCTAGGCAACGATAGACATATCCATCGTACAAATATTTGCCCTAAAAAGTAGCTTAATTAAAAAAACGGTCAAGTCCGCGTCGGACTCTCGCACCGTGGGTCCCGCACCACTGCACAGTAGGTATTATATTACCAAATACAAAACCTTTGTTGTATGAGTTTTTTTTTTAAGTTTGTTTTTTATGTTAGAATATCCGCAGTTGTAAAACATAAATTAGGACAGACGGACGGACGGCGTAGACTTAGTAACAGTGTCCCGTTTGACACCCTTTTAATACGGAACCATAAAAAATAACAGTGCAAAAGTAAAATGTCAACATCTAATTGCTTCCAGCTAAAATCGAACCTGTGCCCTTTGGCTTTAACCACCTTTAACTCAGTGTAACCGGTATTTCTTGATAACTGATAACTTTGACATTAACTACTTTTTAACGGGCGACTAACAAGAAATTCCAGTATCTTATTCCTACATATACATTGACGGCGTTCTTGCTACGTATCTGTGCATAAATTAAATATCCCACTCGAGTTTTATTGCAGCATAAATCCCGGGGAATATCTAGACTTTTTATGAAACGCCTAGATCGTTAAATGTTTATATATTTTTATAAGTTTTATAACTTACTGTGACGATGGGGGGTCTGCTTATCATATTGACTATTAAAAAGGCTAGCTTGTTAATATGTATGTGTATACACGGTGGGGCCTGTAACTAGAGCAAAAATTAAAAATGTACATTATTCTCCTCAAACTACGCAACGTTTGTTTGACGACTTTGAAAAATAACTTGCGGTTTGAATTTTATTACATTTTACGTAACACCTGGCCATAATGTGAGTTTTATCGCACGCTGCGCGCACGGTAAAACTCGCATTGTGGCCAGGTGAAGACGTAAAATTGTGTACTCATCACGGGCAGTAAAAAAGAAAGCCCTCTATCGCATATTTACAACCCTCGCCTACGGCTCGGGTCTCAAATACCTGCGATTTCGGGCTTTCTTTCTTTTACAGCCCTTGTTAAGTAATGTACTATTAAAGTTAATTCGAACACGCAATGTACTATGAAATTGATTATGTCTGTAGAGTGACTAGACTGACAGGCGATGTCAATTAGACGGAGTTTTAAGAACATTGAAATAGTATTTTTCGTAATCGTGTTATAATAGAGAGCTTTTTAGTCGAGTACCGTGTTTAGGCCACGAAGCTTGCTGAGTGGCCTAAGTAAGGTACGAGATTAAAAAGCTTAATTATGACACTATTGTGAACAATACTTTTTGTACGAGTTCATTAAAATTAATAATGTAAGTCATTAATACGAGTATATAAGAAAACTAAAAGCAGATTTTTGACAGATGATGCGACGCTGCTACGTTCCGAAACGACACAGATTGGCAATTTTGTATCGGATCGAGGCTCCTTAAACAAGGACACATATATGGAAATCCGAAGTTCTTTTTTCAAATTTTTTTCGGTTGTCTAGAGCGTATCGAAATAGTTATTTCGGTTGTCTAGAGCGTATCGAAATAGTTATTTCGGTTGTCTAGAGCGTATCGAAATAGTTATTTCGGTTGTCTAGAGCGTATCGAAATAGTTATTTCGGTTGTTTCGGAAGTAACATCTAGACTATACAACGATGAAAAGAGTGACGTTACAGTATTCTCTATGAAATCGTAATACACACATTTTAATTGACGAGTACAAAAATACTATTTACTTTGTTTGAAAAAATAACAATCTAAAAACTTTATGATTTTAAAAAGTTGCTAAACAAGTCTAGTTTGAGGAGTAGAATCTACGTTTTAATTTTTTGCTTTAGTTACAGGCCCCACCCTGTATATCCACTAATGTGCTCGTGGTAGCTAGAGTTACCATAAGAAGTAAATATGTTTATTAAGTAAGTAGGCCGCACTGGCAATTTACACGTCAAAAATCTACCAGAGCTTCCCAAGAGAACTGCTGAGAAGAAACGCCGCAAACAAAACTCAACCTTACAGTTTTGCCAAGTTCGTCAGTCTGTCTGTCCGTCTATCTGCGGTTTAACTCAGAGACTCTTGGTACTACAAAGCTGTAATTTGGCATAGCTATACATTTAAATTACGCCGTTAAAGTTGTAAAGAAAAAAAAGAAAATGATTTTCGGGTCGCCTATTCGAAAACGTTATGAACCTATCCAGCGCATGAACCCCTAAAATACAGTGGACCACAGTTAAGCGCAGTTAGCTATACAAACAACAAAGTCGAAAAAAGTTCCGTTGTGCGACGAAAAGTAGTATCTCTACAATTGTATGGCTAATTTTCGTGTTACAACGGAAAAGTTAATTGGGTGAATTAGCGTGGAGAACTTTTTGGTCCTTACCCATTATTTTACGTATACTTCTCTAATATTCGATGACGATACAAAAGTCAAAGTCAAATGCAACTTGCTATCAAAAAGTACCTACCTACTAATTAAATTACATACTAGAGGGCGCTGATATCAACCGCCATACACATTTTCCAAATAAAAATACTTCAACGTTACCTACTTGACAGAAGGTAAACGATCACCTGGTATTACCAAAACGTTTGAAATTGATATAAGCGCTCGACGCGACCATCCGTCAACTTACGTCAATCTTATAGCTACGTTTTCGATAACGATAACGTGCACGGATTGCATCTTATCTCAAACAACATCATTTGTTCGTCATAATCCGGGGTCGAACTATTAGTATCGATGACATATCAAAATGGCGAAATTTTGAGCAGGATGCTCTCATTTCACAGGTGTTTAGGCATTTTTTGGTCAAGATAAATTATTGAATACTAAGTAAAGCCACGTAAAGCTAAAATACGGCTCACTCCTGTGATTCGTATTTATTGCTTCTCCTGCAGCAATTGCTTTACCAATTATTATTAAAAATCGCAAATTGAGTCGATACCTATTCATTCAATGTCAATTCGACGAGTATTTTAATGATACAAATTGTTGTTATCAATTACAACATGAGAACAGATTTTTTTTTAATGATAATCGTACTTAATGATTTTATCTACTGACCATCGTCTATCGGTGAACGCAGAATTTTTTTTTTTTTTTATAATAATACCGAAGTACCGATGTATGAATGTCGAAGAAGCGAAATAAATTTGTCAAGATCGTAGCAATTGGGAAGAAGTGGTCTCTGCCTACCCCTCTGGGAAACAGGCATGATTTAATGTATGTACAAATCTCTATAAGCATTTTTTTTAGAACATGCAAAAAAAAAACCGTTTTAAATGAATAGGTAGGGTAGGGTGGGTACGATTGAACCACTTTCACTTTAACAGCGTATAGCGAAGAATCTATTAAAGTCACGGATTCAATAGTTTGGTCATATAAAGTATGGTAATCTGGCTTTTAAATAAAGTATATTTTGTAGCTCTATCTCAAATAACTACGCCGCTATTGCCGAAAAAAGAGGACCGGGTAAATTGGTTCAATTGACCCCATGCTAGGGACAATTGAAACGGTATGTGGGTTAATTGAAACACTTCAAATAACTTTGTCATTATTTGACATATTTAATAGGTTTAAACGGTTTTCTATACTACATGAGTATTTGATGAGATCATGATAAAATGGTAACGTAACTATAACTATTTCTATGATTATTACTGAAAGAAAGTTTTAGAGGTAGAGGTAGTTAATAAATATTTTTGTATTCATCGATAGCAGGTAGAAGTTGAACTAATAATTAACATATCATATTATCAACATAGATATAATCTATTAATTAGCTATAATGGCATAATAATGCTTAAAAAAGGGAATATCATTTCTCATACAAACAAACATGTTTCAATCATAACCATGTTTCAATCATGACCAAAGTATGTATACCTACGTATACATTTATATACTTATGTAGATGAACACTTAAATGTGAAAAAGCAAACTAATAAAACCCAAAGTATCAAAATATTTTTTAATGTAAAAAAGCAAAAAAATCACAGAGTCAAAGAATACAAATAACTATCATCATTTTGGTATCAATTCCTACTTCTTCATGAGAAGAAAAAATTAAAGCGAAATCATCTACCTAAATATTCACTGTTTATTTTTGGTTTCTGAACAACCTTGAAACGAATCAGAATATCTTAGTCTTGGAAAACCTAATAAAAACTCAAAAAATAAAAACTTAATAAGATAAATATTATAACAAAAATGTCATATACAACAAACTAATAAAACTTATTATCAAAGACCCACACTATACTTCGTTAGTTTGTAAGCTTTTATTCAGGTTTATATAAATTAAAAATTCATTACCTACTAAAAGTAACATTAGTAGGTACATAAAAAAAATCATATCTCATCCATTCTGCTTAAAGTCGGTTAAAAAGGGACGGTTGGAACACCTGGACGATTGAAACGTTTCAAACGTCCACAGGCACATTGTTCCAATCGTACCCAACTCCTATTCTTCATTTCAAGGTCGATATTTTAGTCTTAAATACTACTTTAGCGATTACCAATATCAATAAATACAATCTCAAATAGGTATACCATACAATGAAATAAGAAAAAATACCAAAATACAAGAGGTAATTAAGATAAACCGAAAATAAAAAGACCATAAATGCTTAATTTTGCGTGTGAAATCTTTCCGAAGCGTCCTGCACACGACCGCGTCCTTCGCTGCCCCGCGCGCCACTGTCCAAAGATTCGAAAATGGCCGATGTAGTAAAGAACTTCGTGTCGCGCTGGTAGGTGTAACGGTTTCCGAGAAATTTGAGTTGTTTCAATCATGACCCGTTTCAATCGTACCCACCCTACCCTACTCTTTTATTTCCAGTCATCATACACAATTTGACGTCATCGGCACCAAAAGCTCGACCCCTCGTTATGATATATTTTTTTTGTTTCCAATGTATTTAGTTACTCAACATCTACCTCACACATCGTTTAACCTCAGTAATTACCCAAAATCATTGGCATTAGTGTTAACATTAACACTTATTACAAATTAACTTGACCTAACGAGAAAATCTCATGAACTTCGATTATCCATTTTAGTTGTTAACCGCTAATGAGTTGTGCCATGTTAACATTCATTGTAGTTCTTAAGATACAATCATAAAGGCTATAATGGCTTGTTTTAGGACTCACTTACGTGGTTGTTTCGACCTTGTATGGTATGCGCGTGCGCTTACTGAATCGCGCACGCACGTGATATGTACTTAAAGGGTGTAGTTATAATATTGATTCCAGTTAATTATCTATACAAGCTTTTCAATCTTAAAAAACGCGAACCGTCACTTAAATTGACGTTGTATCAGACGATGATCGAGAAGGCAGTAGATCCAGCTATCAATAGGGGTCACTAGTGGTCAGCCAAAGACCTGGGTAGTGATTCTCTCAACAACGACGGTCGAACGGACGAACGAGTGAATGTCCAAGCGGCGAGTTTAAGTAGTCCCGTCAGTGCGAACAAAACATATTTTAGCGCGTGCATTTTAATTTAGCGGCATGGTTTCTGCCGAGGGATCGAACGTATAAGGCTGCTTACTTGAAAATGCATGCGCTAAAATGTGTTTTGTTCGCTCTGACGGGACCACCTAAACTCGCCGCTGCGATTTCGCTCGTTCGTCCGCCCGTTTTTGAGAGAATAACACCCCTGTAGTCTGCCTCTGCCTATACTTTGTATGAATGGGACGAGTACGAAAGATATATTTCCCATTCTTCGCTCTTATAAAAGGTTGACTACTGGTGACTTTACCCTATGTGTCTCTTTTATTGACACAAGATCTATATTTCTTTTTCGACAAATTATTGTAGAGTATTCTCGCCGGCAGTGTGAACAGCCAGCGATCAACTATTAACATAACTATGTGTTTTTTTATTGACACGTAATATATATCTTTTTTTGAGTAAGAAAATAATCTTGTCTTGTTAAAAAAAAAATGACAGATGGTGTAGTTTTTGTAATAATTTATTTATTGTTCACAGATTTCCAACATTGCTCCCGAGGACGCCTTATCCACGTCTTTTTATAAGGTAAATAGCAAAAAAGGTTTATAAAAAAATGCAAGAAGCATAGTTCTATTTTTGTGAATTTACTTGTGACGTTACGCAAAGTAATTCAAGAAAATTCGATTAGATTGAGCGATCAAAAATTAGTACAACGTAATTTTTTTTTTTATATTTGGTCTACTTTTCACCTATCCGTTCAGAAGTAGGCTTTTAAAAGGAGGTCCTTATTTCTAATTCGGGTATCAAATAACTGTACTGCCGTCCTAAGATAAATACGCAGTAACTAAGATAAACCTCCTGTTGTAATATGAACCTTATTACTAACAGGTTAAAGTTGAATTTGCTTTGGTGATTGAATTTAAGATACTGCATATTGGCTTAGGAGGGTAGTATATGCTTTAATACTAACCTTAGCTTAAATGTTATAAATCCACAATTGACATTTGAATTATACCGTAAAACGGGGTGAGTAGGGATTTAGGGGGTGGGGGGGAGGGACACAACCTAAAATGAAGCATATGGTAGGTACTAATCATAAGACTGAATTTATGTCCAATAGACGTAGCGTTATTGTCTATTTAATACTTGTTCTTATTTGTAACAAGTTATGATTTATGTGTCCCTACTCACTCCTTAATCCCTACTCATCCCCTTCCCCCCCCCTTCCCCTCTTTCCCCTTTTCCCTTTTACGGTATTGAAAGGATCAGCGAAGGATACGAAAATTCATTCCTCAATATCGTAATCAAGTGCTTAATTTTTTACCAAAAAGCGCCTCGTGAACTGTCAGTATACTTCGTATTCTCGATTTTGCAATACGAAATGATTTGCCTTGGGCATTTGAAATGATTTGCCCGATAATTGTCTCGGTCAAGGCTGTGTCATCGCCTCATCATCGCTTCGTTGTAGAGAATGACAGTTATGACATTAAGGCGAGAATCGCGTCAAGGCGAGTTTAATTTACTATTCTACCCAATAAAACATTATCTCAGATTCATACATACATACATACATACATAACGCTCACGCCTTCATTCCCAGAGTGGGGTAGGCAGAGCTACAGAATTACCAACAACTCTAAAAACTTGTTAATAATTATGTAACCACATTTTGCACTTTTAGGCTAAGATGTTTACCAGTGTATTAGTGACAGGTTGCAAGCCCATCGCCTAACAGTACTATACGCCTTTATTCCCTTAGCCGTCTCTTACGACATCCACGGGAAGATATATGGAGTGGCGCTATTCTAACCCGGCAACCACACGGGTCTCAGATTCAATTGCCAAAGTATATTGAATCCTCTCCCCTAAGTTATGACTGTAATGAGGTTGTAATTGCTTCAGGAGTGTTATTTGAGATGCTACTTTATGGTTTAACAGGGCAGTATTAATTACCTTTATGTCGTTTTAGGCGGTTATCAGTACATATTAGTGTATTTAGTTAAACACTAAAATTATGGAAAGGTCATGGTATCTCAGACAAAGCTCTTGTAGCAAGTGCTACCATATTACTAACGAGTGTGGGCTGAAACCGCTGTGTTTGTTGAATTTGAGATGTACACTTTTTTCAAAACCGTCCGTGAGTCTATGCCACTTTTAAATCATATCCTTAACGTATTGATAGATTTCATTCATGTTCAATATGCGTGATATTACAATTTTATATAAATATTATGTGTTGACATTCTTTTGGTGTACTTTATGTTTCTGTAAATTTTAAATGTTATTGATCGACGGATCCAAAACGCCTGGAAGAGCTTCTGGTCTATGAAGGCGCTAATGAAGGGCAACCTTCCACTTTCACTTAAGCGCAAACTCGTCGACGTTTGTATTCTTCCCATCCTAACCTACGGTGCCCAAACTTGGTCACTGACTGAAGCCCAAAAATCCCGACTCAAGATTTGCCAGCGAGCAATGGAGCGCAGCATACTCGGTGTTCGCAGAACTGACAAGATCAAAAACACCGAGCTGCGCTCCAAAACTGGAATTGCGGATGTGGGTGCCAAGACCGCTAAGCTTAAGTGGGACTGGGCTGTACACGTCTACCGAATGCATCCAGAACGATGGGCCAAGGTTGCCACCGAATGGACCCCACAAGATGGCCACCGGAGCAGAGGCAGACCAAAAAGGAGATGGCGGGACGACAGACGCGTTTCAAAGCAAATGGCGGGAGCATGCACTCAATCGGGATGAATGGCGGAAAAGAGGGGAGGCCTTTGCCCAGCAGTGGGACACCCAAATAGGCTAATAATAAAAAATAAAAATAAAAAATTGTTCTAAAATTGACGAATAAACTATTATTCTATTCTATTCATAACGCGTAGTTAGCGATTATCGAAAATCGAGAAATTGTTTAGGATTGACGTAAGCTGATGACAGATTGCGTCAACCGCTTATGTCAACTCCATACATTTCGAGTCGATAGAAAACAGAATATTTTTAATACCGCTTTCTGCATTTTCAAAAACTGAATGATTATTTTCAAAAACAATGAGCACAATACAACAACAATGACATCAAAACGCAATCGGCGAAAATGTCACAATATATGAAATTTCATGCCTGTTTTTTTCCACCACTCTTAAAAAAAGAATCGGTATAGTCGGTTGACAATTTAACGGGGAAAAATACGGACGAATTGAGAACCTCTTTCTTTTTTGAAGTCTGTTAAAAAAGTACCCGACTTCCTTGAATATTTGAACACAACAATTTGTATTTGAATATTTTCTTTGTTGCCAATATTGTCTCCACTTCAGGAACACCTTTTATTGCGGAATTTTTGAAAAGACTTCCCTTCTCTTCTCTTCTGTATAATTCAGATGGTTTTGTACGTATTTATGATAGTTGAAACTGGTAGTTCCAAGAGTGTAGAGAGGGAGAGAGAGTAGTTTATTTAAGTTAGTTTATTACACAATATTATAAAGTGCGTGGTTATTCCTTTCCATTAATGTTAATTGCACAAAAGTTAGTGACGCACTGTCTGGTATCTTATCTTATCTTATCTTCTTGGTGGGGTCCTTACGGATAAACAATGAAACACCTTATTGTGTGAATGTGACACCCTCGCCGGAGTAAGAAAAAAAATCCTCGGTTGTGGCTACCCAGAACCGAACGATTTCAAGGCACTGCCATTGCACTCCACTATCCGCTATTTGGAAGGGGTGGAGGCTGCATTGGATTAAGAGCTAAAAGAGGGGTAATCACACCCAATGGGATCTTTTGTGTGCGATGCGATTATCTTAATCGTATCACTTTTAAACTCGACGCAGCTTATATTAACCAGCTAGTTTAAATAGCTAGTAGTTAGACAAAACTTATTTTTGATCTTGACTGATATGCCCGTCTCAAGATACGTCAAAAATTATAGTTTTGTATGACTGGATGTTTAGTTCCACGTAGCTTGTGATGGACTTCCATTAAAGCCCTAGAAATGTTTAATATCTTCACGGTTTAACGTGTCAACTGTAAAAGCAATACGGTTTTACCTAGTAACATTGAGCCCCTGATTAATGTAAAAGGTACGGTCAGGGACATTCGCGGTCGTCCACTTTTGACTGGTTCGTTGTACCATTAGAAAAAAAAATTTTGGCTTGTTCGTTGCAGCAAGCTAATCTTATTCTATTGCTATAGCAAAGAAAGTGACAGCAAAACTTTAATCAAGCATTAAATTTAATTGACGTCTCTTGAGTGCGGGAGTAAGTCCTTCATTTGTACTTACTTCTTGTGCGGTCACGAGTGTTAATTTGGAACCCATTTCAAGAAAAAGTATGCTTGAAGTCGTCAATGTCATTAGAGATGTTAGTTAAGTCATCTGTAACTTTTAGAAAACTCAACCTTAATGTTGTAGTATGTCAGATTAACTTTAGACCTAAGGTGGGTACCAAATTAAATCTCGTGACTGTACTATACAGTACTGTGCATCTTAATAATCAAATATCTTCTCTCTTGTCTTGCACCACAAGTGTTTCGCTAGTCGACTTGCCCCAGGAAGAAATTAACTCCTAAGAGAGCACTTCTGGTTCAGACAGTTCAGAATGGCCCAGCCTGCTCCACCTGCCCAGGGTTCCGTGGGCAGCTTAAAGACTGTGTTGTAAGCTATTCAATACTACGAGGTTCTAATCAGTGTGGTATTTAACCAATATTTACTAGCGATGTCGTTTGGCACCCGATGTCGTCGTTAGAATTTGTGCTTTATTGATCTACTAGCGACGCGCCCTCGCTTCGCTTCGGTTTATTTGAGTTTTCTATAACACCCGTACATAAAACATAATTCATTATACATAAAAACGTTTCTCTTGAATCACTCTATCTTTTAAAAAAAACCGCAACAAAATCCGTTGCGTAATTTTAAAGATCTAAGCATACAGACAGCGGGAAGCGACTTTGTTTTATACTATTTATGTATGGATGATACGTTAAAAGTCAAAATAAAATTAACTAGGTAATCAAACAATCCGCCCTTAATGGGTTGGTAAGACCTTGTGCAGGGTCAGTGCTGATCGCTATCACCATCTTATCTTTTAACCTGCTGCAAACAACTGTGTTTGCATTGCTTTCCAGGTTGGGATAAGACAACTAGTGAAATTTCCCGTGGTGTTACCCTCTTAAAAACCGAACGAGTGAACGCGGCGCAGCTTATATAAACCGGCGAGTTTAAGTAGTCCCGCCAGAGCGTACAAAACATATTTTAGCGCGTGCATTCTCAATTAGGCAGAGGGGCTTCTGTCGAATGATCGAACGTATAAAGCCGCCTAGTTGAGAATGCACCATCTTGGTCCTCAAGGTTGGCAACGCATTTGCAGTCCTGAGATTGTCATTGTGGCCAGTGTGTTCGATTGCATTCTATAGTCATAAAAATAAATTATGAAGGATAGTTATAAGAGTCATGTAATTTTGACGACTTGTTACCCGTTAGTTGGCAGTGACCCTGGCTACGAAGCTAGCGATCTGGGTTAAAATTCCGGTAAGGGCACATATTCGAAAATTGTTTGTCAGCACGCTGATAAATCATAAACCGGCCAGTTTAGGTGGTCCACGTTCTCGTAAGTGAAAGAAATTGTTATAGGTATCTTTCAACTTTGGTTGCATATTTGATCGTCGCGATCGGTGGGGAACCCTTATTGCACGAGTCCGGCTCCCACTTAGCGGGTTTTTTTAGTTTCGCATTGAGTTTAAAAACTCTGTTAATTCAGTATTAACTACGGAACTAGTCGATCTTTAAAAACCCCAGTCAAGTTCTTGTGCGTAGCGACCACTTGTCGCTATTTCTTAAACACGCTACTGGATTGTCAAGAATCGATGACAGTAATGTGGATTTAGTTGTAGAATAACCACCTTACTTCAAAACATGAAATAAGCTGGGAATAGTTTATGCCATGCTTTGTCACTTTCTGTCAGATGCAAATGTCACAATTACAGATAAGGACAAAGCATGGCATAAACTATTCGAAGCTTATTCCACGGTTATAAGTAAAGGGGTAATTGTTTAACTAACTTATCTACTAATAAAGTGAGAGTGAGAATTTTGTGAGACAGGTAAATTATCATTTGAAAGGTGTAATACCTACTCCGAAAAAGAAAAAAGGAAGCTCGAATTAACTATGTATCGAATAATTGTAAAATGACCCATCTTTGCTCTAAAAGTGGTAAATTGGCTCAGGCAAAAAAAAAGTTTATCCCTTCTTTGCATGGCGATGGAAATTTCCATCATAACATAACCTTCACTTTTTCAATATTTTTTTGAACTTTTAAATTTACCCGGATGAAAAATAGCCTTTGTGTTAATCCAGAGTGTTTTCTTTCTGCAATCAATTTTTTCATACAAATCCGTCCAGTCGTTACAGCGTGAGTAGGTAACCAACACACACACAGAAACTTTTACATTAATAATATTAGTAAGATAAAACTTTCACAATTTCTAAAAATTGAGCAAAATACGACCATTTTATGGTATGTTATTATCGGCCCTTACAACACTGTTTTTTAATACACCATCGAAAAACAAAAGCAAACATTAACCAGTCTCATAATTGTCCAGCGCTAATGTTTATGCATGATGCGCATAAGATCCAATTCGGACCGGCTGGGAAGGGAAACGCGGCGTTTTTTCCTCGACAGGAAGAGCCGACCGGTCCAACCGTTAGTGGCAGTTACATGCGATCCGCTGATGTTACTTTGTCGAAACTGGTGGAATATTATTAATGCTTAGTTAGTAAGGATAGGAGTTTAAATTAGTGAACGAATATTCGTATCCTTGTTTTAGTAATCCTATTTATATTATAAATGTGAAATTTTGTGTGTATGTGTGTGTGTTTGTTACTCCTTCACGCCGCAACGGCTGGACGGATTTAGATGAAATTTGGAATGGAGATAGCTTATACCCATGATTAACACATAAACTTTGGAAATTTTTCAAAACTCCGATGGAATAACGCTAATCTCTACGCGGGCGCAGTCGCGGGCAGAAGCTACAGTTTGGCCGTTCTAAGAGGGCCGATTTGACACCTGTCATCTTAGTACAAAATATAACCTCAAACTCATATTTTGTACTCAGATGACAGCTGTCAAATTGGCCCTCTTAGAACGGCCAAACTGTAGTTATTATTATAAATGTGAAAGTAAGTGTGTTGAACGTCTCAACCGATCGACTTCGCTAATTTATATCCCAGTGATGGACTTTTTAACTAGAAAATTGTACAGTTTTGAAGACACAGCTATATTAGACTTTGACGCGTACGGAGTCGTGGGCAAAGCTATAAATTAATAAATAAATATCAGGACAAAATCTAAAACAAATTAATATACCCAGTTCCGAAATAAGCTCTAGGCCGGGACCAGTACTTAGAGCGAGTTGTTATTATCAACAGTTAATTGAAGTAATGGTTAAAAATATCAACCAATTTATTACATACATACATACATAAACTCACGCCTTTATTCCCAGAGTGGGGTAGGCAGAGCTACAGAATTTCCAACAACTATAAAAAAAAAATGATAATTCTGTAACCACATTTTGCTCACTTAACAACATTTAATTATTATTAATATAATTATGTTTAATTTACTAACAGGATAATAAACCGGTGTTAAAAAAAAACATACTAATTTATGACCCAGCCATAACGTTTCTTACCCCCTAAATCAAGTCCAATTTCCACGATTTTAAAATTATCTAGTCAACAAATTTGATTCCTAGGCCACTCTGGACTATATTAGAGAGCGTGTCGGTGGCCTAGTGGCTTAAGGGTCGACTCGTGATCGTAAGGTACCGAGTTCGAACCCCTGCGGTCACCATGTACCAATGAGTTTTTCTAACTTAAGTGCATTACCCGATGCTCTTACGATGAAGGAAAAACATCGTGAAGAAACCTGCACATTCGAACAAGAATATATCGTCGGCTTAGTGCAAGAAGTCACTAATGGCATAAAATCACTAAGTACAGGTGCGAGCACGGGCGGTCTCGCCGCGACTTACTCTTTCTAACGCACGGATCCATTTTTTTTTACATTGAATAATTCCGATGTTACAGCCATGACATTAAGTCATTAACTTAACTTTTTGCCTTATTGATTTGATGTAAATTGGTTTTAGACCATTACTAACTTTATACAAAACAAATTTGTTATTTTTTATCTTTTTATTTTGTTTAAATATTCACTTTTGTTACTTATCAACTTTAAAAAATAAAACAATATGAATAAAGCTATGAAAGTATTTGAGCTAGAATTCATTATATGCATATAGTTACTTTTAGCAAACCGTAAAACGAAAATAAAAGTTATTATCATGCTTTAATGATTTTTAACAAAATGAGCATTGGATGCACATTACCACTTTTACTTTAGTATAAAATAACTAAAGCACTTTATAAAGTTTAAAAAAACTAGGAGACAGCATTAATGGCAATCAGAATGAATTTGTAAAGTAATTAATGATATTTATCGATTTTTGTTATGTCCAAAGACATGTAATTCACGTGATTAAATTATGGTTAGTGACTTTTGGCAAATAACTTGTATGAATTTGAACACCTTTAGTGAAATATTTTTGCACAACAGTTCATATTTCAACTCATTTATACCTACGAGTACGTCTTGCTCTCGCGGTAACGGGGGTTCGGCCACCGCGATCGAAGTCATACCGTTGCGGCTGCGACCGGGGATGGACGTTACGCGAGAAGTTAGTGATTTCTTACAAAATGAAGCGAAATGGTATTAAATTTAAGGCAGGACGAGGATCTTTGATGTTAGAAAAGATTCTAAATAAGGAGAATGATGATCACAGCGTAACTACCTTTGTCATTTATTTATAATAAGATACGTGCAAATTACTTTATGCTGTTAAGTTGTAGGTAAGTAAGTATTTCATTTGCGAAATACCAATTTTGTCCTTAGGGAGAGATTTTGTATTGGTACCTAGGTTTTGTTTTTTGACTTTTTGACTGATAAGATCAGTGATATTGACGATAATGAATTGGAAACAAAAGCACTCAAAAAAATTAAAAACAACAAGATGGCACAAAAAAAATGAAAAGTCCTACGACCGAAACAAGCAAAAAAATTGTAGGTACAAAAATTATAAAAAAAGTTATTGCCAGGAAAAGCCCCCAAGCCGGGAGGTTATCAATGCAAGCTTAACTGCCCACTAAATTTACAATAAAACCAAACAAGATGATATAGATTTTATAAAACAACACATCGAATCATTCCTTACAATGGAATCGCACTATTGCCGAAAAACATCGTCAAAAGTAGTCAAAACTCTATTTAGATGGCAAGCTATCTATTTCAAGAATGTACGAACTTTATACAGAGGAATGCAAAAAAGCGTCTCGGACTTCTGTTACTATAAACGTGTACAGAAATGTATATGGAACTGAATATAATTTGGATTTTCACAAACCAAAAAAAGACCAATGTCTAACATGTCATAAGTATAACAGTATCAAAAATACAAACGGACCCGATCTTGAATCTTGGAAACAAAAATATGTCTTACACATTTCACTAAAAGAACAAAGTCGAGAAGCCAAAGAATTGGACAAAATTCGTGCTTATGAAGATGAAAGCTTTAATTCATTAACCTTAGATTTACAAAAGGTACTTCATATCCCAAATGGAACTGTTTCTATTCTTTATTACCTACGCAAATTGAATGTGTACAATGCTACCATTTATGAAGCTCGCACTCCCAATGACGGCTTTTGTTACCTCTGGTCTGAGCTGGATGGCAAAAAAGGAAGCGATGAGGTGGGTACGGCTTTGTATCTATGGATAAAACGTCTCCCATCTACTGTAAAAGAGATTTCCATATTCACTGACACCTGTGGAGGCCAAAATCGTAATCAATTCCTTTTAAGCCTGCAGTTGTATTTAGTTCAGACAACTCATCTCGAGGTAATAGAACATAAATATTTAGAGTCTGGTCATACACATATGGAGGTAGATAGCATGCAATGTGCGATTGAGAACCAATTGCGTTTAATGCCAGTGTACTCAATGATAGACTTCTGTAATGTTATTCGATTAGCAAGATCAAACAGAAAAAATAAGAAAAATGAAACCCTGAAAAAACCGTACGAACCGATAGTTATGAATCACACAGATATTTTGAACCTAAACGACTTGAGAGATAACTTGATGCAGAATCGATCGATTGACGTCAATGGAGAAAAACTGCGATGGCTCAAATTGAAATCTTTTCGACTAGAGAAAAAAAGGCCGAATGTTGTTTTATACAGATACGATTTCAAATCTGAGTATAAAGAATTTCACGTATTAAAAAGTAATACATTCCAATCTATGGCCCCAATAAAACAACTGCGAAAACGTAAGCTTGAAAAACCCATACACTTGAGAAAAGCTTACAACCAAAAACTGCCAATCACTCTAGCTAAAAAAAGGACTTACTAAAAAATGTGCAATGAAAAAATTATACCCGCGGAACTTCACCACTGGTACCAGAACTTGCCAGCCAAAGAAAGTCGTGATTATGTACCTGAAGAAATGTCTTCAAACTCAGAAGACGAAGAGTAAAAAAGATAGATGACTAGGTTTTTTAACTCTTTTTCGTACTTACAGTATTAGTTCAAAATCAAAGGCTGATCTTTTTATTTTAATACTTTTAGAAGTTTTTATGTTTTATAACAGTAAGTAAGTAGTGCTTGCTGTGAGTGTCTGGGATTATAATATAATATTAAGTTCCTCTATAAAAAAAAAATCATTTCTTATTTATTTTAGTTTGGAGTTATTTAAATATAATAACGCCATTTTGAGAATTTTATGTTATTGTTGTGGTTTTGTTGAGTTTATATCTGTGAAGTAGAGTTTTTAAAACTGTTTAAGCGTTGTTAATTAGGTAGTAAATAATGTTCATAAAGTTTCTAAGGTAATAATTAAGACTGATGAAACCAAATTTCTCGTTTAAAACTGTGTTTCTCGATTTAATGGTGATTAAAATAAAAAATAACTAATTGTAAGTTCCCTTAAAGCGAGAAAGACAAAAAGTCACTAACTACATATTTAGGCTTTTAAAAAAGTTATTTGGAATTATTGTACAAAGTTTTTAATTGGTTTTGATACTAAATATATTTAGCTAACCACTTGTGTTTAATTTTTAAATCTAGACCCGAACCTACAACAATAATGTTCATTTGACTAAGTCAAAACTTTGGGCCCGTTTTTCTCGGACTTGACTTTTTGTGGGTTAATGACTTCTTGCACTAAGCCGACGATATATCGATACCTTAGTGCACAATCGTACTAAATGATTTTTTTTGCCAGTAAAGTTACAAACTTATTATTTGTGCACAAACATACTAATTACAATAACTTTTCAAATATAATTAGTACAATTGTGAACTAAGGTATCGCTATATTGAATTTATTCATATTCAAAACGTACAATCAGTGATTTCTTCATTTATTTCTAGGAAATCCAACAGTAACAATAACAAAAATATGTAACAAGAACAGAAAACACAAAATCAACCAAATAGTTCCACAGTGTCTGAGTAGCAAATTTTAATTTTAGTACAAACCAAGGTATATAATAAACTAAAATAATAAAAATTAAAATTACCTACTGCGAAATAATAGCCAGAGGTAGATCGCGAAAGATTTTCTTTCCTACATACATAAACTCACGCCTTTATTCCCAGAGTGGGGTAGGCACAGCTACAGAATTACCAACAACTCTAAAAACTTGTTGATAATTCTGTAACCACATTTTGCACACTTAGGCTAAGATGTTTACCAGTGTATTAGTGACAGGTTGCAAGCCCATCGCCTAACAATACTATACGCCTTTATTCCCTTAGCCGTCTCTTACGACATCCACGGGAAGATATGGAGTGGCACTATTCTAACCCGGCAACCACACGGATAAAACAAAACAAATAAAACATGCTAAAAGCTGGGTTTTTGCTACTTTATAACACTTGAATGCCTCTTGTAACATACCAAGCGCGCGACATATAACACCACTTCCTTAAGGTTCCAGCTAAAACTAAGAGCGAACCGCAATCGATCCCGTCATTGATAGTTCAACTGCATCATAAATAGGGTTGCCAAATTGGGTTAGTCCAGGACAAATCGGGGCTCTATAAATCAGATGGCATGGGAACCCTGGGTAGCGGCTCGTCAGACCGGCGGGCTACGAGACCAACGGGGCAATAGGCGGAGCGGGGAGCGGGGAATAACGAAGAATACTAGTTGATAAAAAAAGTATGCGTGATGTTTCGAATGTATTTGAAATCAACTTGTTTAACAGCTTAACATAATTTAGTATGTATGTAAATAGAATAACTTAGTACATTTAAGTTACAGTATAGAGCCAGTAATAGGTTTCAAGTAAGGAATAAACATTCAAAATTGTTGCACTCTACAGAGAGTTGAGTCATTATTTGGGCGTTTGTTCTGAATCACTTTCGTGGTCACATTTCTGTAGAAGTGGCGGCAGATTACGATTTCATTTCTGATTAGATACCTATCTAAGTTTACCGGACAAACAAATATCCAAATACGGCATGAAAATTTAGGCCCAATTCTTCAAAAATATATCCACAAAACTGAGGCGGTTGAATCACTCGAATTGTGACCCGGTTACAATTTGAAACAAGTTATAACAATTTTATGTTCATGGTAAACAACAGGCGGTCTTATCGCTTTTTGCTGTACAGTCTACAGCATACATAAGTGATCATTTCTGTACCTTGTCGCTTTCAATCGTTTCACAAATTTGTATAACATTTCAAACACGACGTTAAAGTGACAAGGTACAGACAGCTGCAGAGATAAGTATACCCTCCTGCATACAAGTTTTCTATGCACCCCTGCATAGGAAACTTGTATGCAGGAGGGTATACTTATTTCTGCAGCTGACTGTATATAAATGATCACTTATTTATGCTGTACTTAGGAATCTTTCTTTTTCTTTCCCGTATAAGCAGAGGTAAAATATATCTATCTAACTGATAGTGTTATCTACAAATTAAAAACTAACAATTTAATTTTATATCGCGGCGAGAAGTATTTCTTTTCGAAATGAAAGTTTGCAAAATAATATACTTAGATACTTAACTAGTTTGTCGCTAAAACCACTGGATCACATCGTACAGTCATCCCCGCTAGTTGTATGGCCTGCCCCGAAGCTCCTTATTTGTCCGCGACCGATCGAGTACAGTTATCCGCAATATTATCTAGCGAGCACAATAGCTCTAATCGTGCGACCGAGTCGTGACGTACACTCGGCCGTGCTCATTGAAAAATATACTTTTTTAATATCCCGTCGTGATGCGACCGAGGATAAACCCGATAAAATCGATAAGCTTTTGGATAGCTGTAAAAAAATGCTCGGTTTCAGATTTGCAGTAATGTAAAATGTTTAAGAGTTGTATCGGGAATAAGGAAAATGATTACCTAATATTGCCAGTTAAAATATATACATACCAACCTTCACGCCTGTAATCCCAATTCAGTAACCAAATTTTGCACAATAGTGACATTTTGGGAATAAAGGTGTGGAGGTATGTATGTATGTCAATAGCTAAGGTACGTTCTGCGTGGTCGTGGTATCCATACAAAAATGTCCTTCATAGAAGACATTAGACAGAAATCGGAAATTGCTTAAAAAGGCTTGGGTAGGACAAAGATAGAGCCCCAGGAGCTCGTATCTCAAAAAGTATTATACTCTAATAGTCAATACTTTATTGCAACCATAATGTTTACAGAGATGGAAATATAATAAATGTCTCAATTATGAACCCTGTGGGCCACAGCCAACATGTTCAGAGAGAGGGAGACTTATCGTTTTAATAATTAGAAAAGACTTTGAATTTATTGTTTTTTTGTACAATTTACAATATACCTTTAATGTTTAATTTACTAATTTGTATCATTATAATTGGTCGTCTAAGTATTCATTTACTGTGTAGTAAGCTTTAGTAAGCAGTAACTGTTTGAGTTTATTTAAAAAAATACGTTCATTTGTTTCTCGTCTTAAAATTTCAGGTAAATTGTTGTATATTTTTATAGTCATAACGTAAGGGCCGGATGAAATGATTTTAAGGCGGGAAGGTGGCAATATAATTTTGTGTTCATGACGTATTGGGCGTGTAGCAGGCATATATCCTCGCGTTTTTTGTAGTATTAGTCTAATAATATTAGTGATTTGTCTCATTTTGTAGTACTATTTACGAGACAAAACACTTATAATATGAAATAACATTAACTAAGAATAGGACCCAGATGGTCGTGTCAAGCGCTTATGTCCAAACAATTTTACATTACTGAAAAATTATGACAAATGGGCAATAACAGAAGTGATACTCTTATCGAGAAACGTTTATGCCTAGGCGTTCAAAATGTATCAACTCTCTTTCTAATGTATTACCTGTATCTACTTGACTTGATTAGTAGGTAGTACTTTTTTAAAAGATTACCTACGCAATCCTTACGTCACGTTCAGTCACTTTTCCTGCTACTTTAGACATTTGTCATTCTTGATTGATTTGATATGTACAAAAAAAATATCTAAATTACATTTGAGGGCTGATGGAAAATATATGTTTGAAAAGTTAAAACTAGTTTCGGAGATAAATACGGATTTGATATAAGTAATAAATAATAACAAGTTGTTACGTTGACTTGTAGGTAAGCGTATACTCAGTGTAAGATAAGTTTAATTGACCTTTTCTAGCAAAAACTTCGAGCTAGATATGAAGAAATTCTTAGAGGCTTAGAATGTATAGGCAGAATATTCCGTTAATACTAAACAGTCATTCTGTCATAAATGTATTCTTTAATAGATTTGTTTTTCCTCCCACGATAACGACGTTTGACAGTTTTCGAAAGCCATTTTCGATAGTGTTATGTATCTTGTCTAAGGCCTCTGGTCTTACGTATCGTGTGGTAGCCCTGGGATTATCGTAGTGTTAACGGATTGTTATAATTATAATAATGATTATTAAATTTAATTTCGCCTTAAGTCGCGTGCTGTTAATTTCTGCCTTAGTGAATTATAAAGTGACAGATGTGCTAATGGGACATTAAAGCTAATGAATTAGTGGAACGGGTTGGTTGTAGGGCTATGCTATGCTATGCTAGCGGCGGGTACAATTGTTGTTCTGACAACTACCATTTTTTTTGTTTAGGTATCTTTTTGCTTGTTTATTCGTCCAATATTCCATTTCAATGCTTTTTGGTAGTTAAATCTTGTTAAAAATGTAAATGTAATTTTCAGAAGACGCCTTTACATTAAGCTAGAATTAATCTGACTCTACTCATGAACAAGACCAATCTACGGCCATTTTGTCTCTATTGACTTGGTATCTTCAATTGCAATTACTTTTACTCTCAAATTATACTCGTTTCGGGCACCACAACGAATTAACCAACATAATAATAAAGCTATTATAATATATCAATTTGTTCCCCTCACGCACTCGTGTAATATGGCTATTTTATAAACTGCCAGTATTTAACGTTGTTGCGCTGGAATAGCCGGCATTTTAGGTCGGCTGAGGTATTTTCCTGTTTCTATTTTCTTCTAGGTTACGAGTTTGAGGTGTTAGTACGTAAACGTGACCTTTATGCTGTGTCCGCGTGCTTTTTAAATTGGTAGACAATGCGCTTTATTTTACTAATAAATGAGACAAAACATTAATACATACATACATACATTAAACCACGCCTCACAGTGTGAGATTATGCCTTAGTTGCGGACATGTGTTTTTATGATTTCATTTGATGAATATGATTAAATAATACAATTTTGGGGAAGAAACTATATTTCTATTTCGCTTAGTTTTTGAGTAATTTAAGTTTTTGTGATTTTAGTGGAAAACTGATTTTTAACTTTCGCTCCTAAAACAAACATTAAGTCCATGTGAAATATTTACAACAAAATGTGCCATAGTACCATCTAACTATATGCAAAAGAAAGAACGTGTAGGTACTATATCTATGAAGTAATTTAGTTATTTATGTTTTTTAGAAAATCATTTTTTTCTCCTTTGTCTTTATGTTTGAGCAATGTTTTTAGCTTTAGGTAAATGCACACTATAATGATTAACAATACAAAAAAATATCACATGCTCAAATAGCAGGACTTCGGAGATATTTCATTTCTAAGGATTTACTAAATTTCTATGGGAATAGGGTTGTCACATCAGAGTTAAACATTATATCCAGATTTTCGATATTTTTTTCCTGTGCTATTAGTGTCTTTTAATTGTATCTTTATTATTATAAATATTAACAAACTGAATAAAGAGGAAGGTTCAAATTTTGAACGTATTCGTATATACTTAATTTGACGGCCAGTTAGTTGGTTAAGTGCCATGAGTCATGATGTATTCAACTATGTATTTATGTGTATGTAAGTATGTAAAAGCCTTATTGAATTTACTGTGGGTATAATGTCGATGTGCAACGCTGTGAAATTTGTTTAATTAACTAGTGGAACAAAGGGTTTTCTGCCGACAAGGTAATATTATGTTCGTCTGGGTGCAATGTAGTATCATTATTACTATAATGATAAATTACCTTTTCAATTGACGGTTTTAACAGAGACGTGACTTTTTCGGGAAGAATCAAAGCCTTATTTTTTTTTTGGGAGTTTTGAGTGAAATATATGGATCGGAAGACTCCAATGCGCGGAGTTGTTTTTTTTATACATCGGAACGATTGTAGGGTACTACATAGTGTTCAGGACAGTATTGGTTCGCTCAGTGACATTCAGATCTAAGGCTCGACATTCTTTTCCTCTGGTCTGAGCCGTTTTTTCTAATATTTCTAAAAGTTCCAGACGTGTCAGATTTTTTGGTATCGTCAATCCTTCATCTCCTAGTATATTGATTGATACGCCCGGAGGTTGAAGCGTACCAACATTTGCCACTCGCTGACCAGCAGGAGGGTTGGCGCCCTCATGCCCCCCTAGCATTAAGTCCCCCGGTCGAGGCCCGGAAGGACATCCCCCAGCAGATTGGGTCAGTTCCTGCTGAGGCAAAGTAGCGCCATGGGTCTTTGCCGGCTCCATGACGCCTCACCCCCACTTCTCCAGAAATCACGTATAGATATTGGGTTTAAGCTTTAGCTTGACGAGGGCGGACCCCTTCCCAATATCCCGTGATTTCCTTCATCGAAAATACAACATAAAAATGTTGAATGGCGCTCGACCTTCTATACATTTAGTAAGTATTATTAAGGAGACTTGACCTCCTTCTGAGACGTCCTTCCCAGGGAGGGATCTATTGGATGGATTCTCCACACTAAATTTCATTTAAATCAATTCAGCGGCTTCAGCGTAAAAAAAATTGTATGGACAAACCACGCTTCTTTTTTTTTTGAAGTCGGTAAAAAATAGCTTTATTTTAATATCAAATCAGCTTATTGTGATTTATTTATGACTGCCAACATTTAAAGATCTCATACTATTTAGCTATAAAAAATTTAAAGTTCGAAAAATATTAACTAGGTATTTATGTATGTGATAACCCTAGCCGAGGGAATTTGACCAATCTGTAACTCGAAAGTCCTGCACTATTTTTGCACGATATTTTTTTTGAGAAGACTTGACATTACAATAATATTATTAGACTTTCAAAATATTGCTCCAATATGGTACAGTTGGCTAAAATAAATAAAAATGCGGAATTTGACTAATTTGCATTTTTTGCGGCCTGTAATCTAAATTTTTTATTTATTTTAAAAACAGGTCATAATCAATTTTAAATGTTAACATAATTTATTAAGCTCATAGCTAACAAGGGAATTGGAAATGAGATATCGAGGTTCTATGGTTTCCATAGAGATTTCCAAAGATTCTTATTAACTTCATAATCAAGCGAAATAGAAATATAGTTTCTTCCCCAAAGTTGTATTATTTAATCATATTCATCAAATGAAATCATAAAAACACATGTCCGCAACTAAGGCATAATCTCACACTGTGCGCCTGTTTCCCAGAGGGGTAGGCAGAGACCACTTCTTTCCACTTGCTACGATCTTGACAAATTTCTTTCGCTTCTTCCACATTCATACATCGAGTCATGCACGTACGTAACAAAACACGCACGCACGCATGCACGCACGTATTAGTCTAACATTATTAGACTAATACTTTTCGAACGAGCCCCTGGTCCCTTAGTCAATCTTATACGCACATTTTCGATAACGATAACGATCTCGCAATGCAGTCTAGGGTTTACCGAAAGCAATCGACCCTGCCCTTGGTTGCATAAGATTTAAGTTTTAAGGTCAACGTACACAAACAATGGCGCCCAAAAGAGATACGCTACAGCGCAGGCGCGTGCGAGACACACTGGGATCTAGGCTACGCAGAATTGACACTTACCCCCTTACTTATAAAAGTGGAATAAGCTTGTAATAGTTTACGCCTTTGTCCTTATCTGTAATTGTGACATTTGCATCTGACAGAAAGTGACAAAGCATGGCATAAACTATTCCAAGCTTAGTTAGAGGATTGTGGAGCTTAAAATGCTCATACAAAATGCGATAACGTTTCTCTCCCCATAAACCTAGTCCTTTTTTACGTTTTTGAATATGTTGTAGATATTATGAAAACCCGGTCAGTAGGTACGTTTAAAATTCTAAGAAAATATTTTTCGGAAAGATACAAAAATTAGAAATGTACATATCTAGTTTTTTATAATATCGTAAGAATTTTTTGACAGCTATGCATATAGATGATTTAATCGTTGCTTCACAGTCCTTTTAACAACAATGAGGCCGTATTATGGCTCTTAAATCCTGTGAAAAGAGATAGAGCACTAAGCGTCGTATAGCTCTGATATTTTATATTATTTGCCAACTTTAAGCTTTAAGGGTTATAACAGTTTGATAACTGTAAATTTTAGATTCGCGAAAGGAATATAATATATTACCATAGCGGGATGTAATAATTTATATTATAGCTTAAGCCCTGTATGCCCCAGACGTATCGAGAGCATTTAGCACCAAACGTTTATGATGTAACGGTGCTCGAGCGAACAAACATACGATGCGTTTTACCTCTCCACAATAACCGCATCAGCAACCTACATGCTAAAGCAAACTCTGCCTTCATGCGTTGGAAATAAGGATGTTTTTTCTAGAAGTTTACTGTGCTAGATGCGTCATTTTGTTCCGTAGCAAGTTTATATGACTTACTGGGGTGTATGACGTACCGTTCGATTAATAAACAGTAAGCATTTTAAGTACTACGGGCGTATTCTACATTGCCTTTACCCCTATTGCTATCGTTTTGTACATTTTAGGATAGCTCTTGTTAATTTGACAGTAAGGCGTCCGAGTAAAAATCAGTACGATAGCAATAGGTGTAAAGACAATGTAGAATAAGGCCCAATAGGGCTCTATTCTAGTCTGTAAAACCTTATTGCGTTTGATATGTATTATTTTTCGCTCGGCCACCATTACTGTTAAGTAAATAAAAACTATCATAACTTTAACAATACGATAACATGTCAAAACCAATATCGTATTACCGAGTAGAATAGAGCCCCTGTTCTTAAGTTACTTATAGTGTTAATTTTTTAAATAAATATCCAGCTGTCGGAGATGTCACTGTTTCATTAAACAAAATATTTTACAGTCCGGCTGCTGCTTATGGCTTATAGCTCACTCATTATTTATTCTTGGATGTACAAAGTTTAAATTAAACATACATGACACCACTGTTATTGACACCATATCTGCAATACCATATTGAAAATATTTCTTTTTCACTTTACTAAATAAGTACTAAAACCTCACTGATTAATTTTTTCCTTCTTTCCAGATGTGACTAAAGCCCACAATGGCAGCCACGGACGGCCAAGTCTTGGTCGCAGCATCCCGCTGGTGCGACGAAGGAAACTACCTCCGGGAATACGTCGCCAAGTATCGCCTCCCCAATGTTGCCAAGATCATCAAAGGCCAGTACGGGGGCCTTGGCGTGCCAACCTTGCCAAGCCCAGGCCTACAAAGCACTGCACTCCTAGTCTCCGCCGGAAAATGCAAGAAAATAATAGCCCAAGCCATCAAACTGAAGGAAGGGAGACGCATGGTCAGCATTGGACCAAGGATTTCAATCCCAGATACATATAAAGGGTATTTTGAGTTGCTAAGCGAGGAAGGAAGAGCTGTCAGATGCATTGAGTCTGTAGCAGAGTTAGCGAGGAGAAGACTTGACGATGGATGCCTGGTTAGAGAACCAATAAGAGTTATTTGCGGTAAAACTGATTTAGAAGGCGCAGTTACTGCAGATGGAGCGAGGAATTTACCAGCTGGTGAAGTTATCATGCCACGTGGAGATGTTTATTTAGGAAAGAATAAATATTTGAAGTGTACCGATACGAAAGGTGACACTGTGCTATTAAGTTTGGATCAAAGAGGTAAATTTTCTGCCGTAGCGAAGGAAGAGAACATCAGCGGAGTACATACGGCGAAGACTCTGCTAACTAAACGCCTACCGATCACGGTGAGACTGGTACACGGGACACCTCCACGAGGCTTGAAGAGTTCTAGTCACTTCGTGCCAGAACTTCGTCTTCTGTCCATGTTTGAAGAAGAACACGTCTTCGCTTTACCGTTGCAGAAAGAAGGGAACGCATTAGTAGCCCTTCCGTTAGCGGCGCCTATCAAAATGCAAAGGTGCAAAAACGAGGATCAAATCAAAAACTACATGGAATTTTCTAGAGTTGTAGAGAAATCCAATCGTTTGCTGTTAGACGTTGTTGATAGGATACACGTACTAGATGGTAAATTAGGCGATCCCAAAAGACTTCTTAGTGCTCCTCTACACGCGCCAGCTTTAGTTAAAACTGGGTATTTCCTAAGAAGAAGTGCCTCTTCAGACACAGCAAACCAGCATAAACATTTAACTAGACACAGCCATATTTACAGCAGCCATAGAGATGAAAGTAACATTCCGGATGAGAACCAAGAAATCGACCAAATCTACGACTATGTCAGAGGCTTCGCTCCGCTTCCAAAAAACATCAAGGTGTCCTATACTAACGAGCCAGCCCCAAGGCACGAATCTGCCCCAGGGTCTCCCGCTGCAACACCTATACACATGCCTCTAATATCAGAGACGAAACCTGAACCACCACCTATAGAAACCATACCGTCCAAAAAACCTTTGAACCAAAAGGCTGAAAAGCGCACACGAAGAACTGCCATAACCACAAAAGAAATACCAATTACCGTGTACAAAGAAAAATGTTCCATCGCCCCTGCTCCAAACCTTCCTAAACTATACGTTAAGAACAGCGTGAGTAACAATAAGAGTAGGATGGTGTTCAGGCAGAAGAGTAGCTCACCAACGAAGGAGTCTCCTAGTCCAATAACTACTCCTATCAGACCGTTAACCAAAGGTGATTCTCCGATCTTCAATATTAGATATAAGAGTCTTTCCAATATCCACCAAGCTATGGAGCTGGACGGGACTCTGGATTCAAGTCATTCTGGTGGTAGGACCTCGGGTGATTCTGGTAATGGGCCGAAGCTTCCAGAGAAGAGGTCGAGGAAACTGAGCAGGCCGAAGTCGTTGACGAATCTGGTGTGGGAGATGAAGGGGTGCCCGGTGGAGACGGTGGACAAGCCGAAGGCGAGGAGTAAAAATGAGGGGTACAAGAAAATGGGGGCAAAGTTGTCACTGGGAGCGCAGAAGAGGGTGCCTACGCTTTATCTCTAATTTCTCGGTAAGTTTTATTTCCTATTATAAATATAACTTACGAGTATAATGAATATTGTGAACAAGAATACTAAGGCCCGTATTAATAATCTAATCTCAACTCTAATGCTCGTCTCGAGATGTGTCAAAAATGACAGTGTTCTATGGTTTGACGTTTACTTTGACGTATCTTGTGACGGGCTTCTCAGCCAAGATGAGTTTATTAATACAGCCCTAAGTAGTCGAAATCAGAAGTAGCTGTGCATTTTAGTGCCTTGTCAAATTGAGGGTGGTTTGAATTTACTACATCGATAGCGGGACAAGGTAACAATACTTATCAGTTCGACCGTACCTAACGAAAAATTTTGGCTTATGTAAGTTGTGAACAGATTTTGAATCTTCAACCAAAAAAGAAGGGCAGTCAGTTAGTGGTGGTAGGACTTTGAGCAGGGTGCGTCCGGATCGCTACCACCATCTTATCATCTATCTACTGCCAAGCAGCAGTGTTCACATTTTTGTGTTCCTGTATGAGTATATCACTACAGAAAACTACCTAAAATTACTAGCAATCCATTTTAATCCTCAGGATTGGCAACGCATACATTTGCAGTCTTTAAATTGTAGCTTTGAGAATACAAATGTCTTTGGGTCACAGATCCCACTTACCATAAGGCCTTTTCCATGCCGTAAAAAATAAACAATATACTTAATAAATTTGATGGAACTGCAAACTTATATGATACCAAAACAGAAACTCTTAATAATCTTGTATGTGATTTCTGTTCTCTTATTCATCTTAATTATACCTTCACGCCTTTAACCTACAACTCTAAAAACTTGTTGATTATTCTATAACCTCATTTCACACATCCAGGCTAAGATGTTTACCAGTGTATCAGTGACAGGTTGCAAGCCCATCGCCTAACAGTACAAGCCTGTACTCCCTTAATCGCCTCTTACGACATCCTCGGGAAGATATGGACTGGCACTATGCTAACCTAAAATATACATATTTCTGTATAAATACAAACCATTATAATAAAGTAAGGAATCGCGTCGTGATATGCCATGACATGCGCGCGCATCCCAAACGGCGGTTTGTGATTGCACATACATTAGAGGAAGCATTCCGCGAGATGGCTATTGCCAACATTTTACTATTTGAACTGTGGTGTTATTAGTAGGCATCGGAGTTAGCAAGCTATGGAGTCGTCATTTGTCATACATCTAAACTCTTATTCATATTCATACTCATTTATTTAATTTATCTTAAAATGCCTCTATAGCGGTCGGTCGTGTATATTTATCTTAGTCAAGTTAAAAAAAAAACTATTAGGTTATAAATTCATAATTTAACTATACACCTGCAAATAGGTAATTCGCCACTAGTGTGGACTAAAACATTCACTTCTGCCGTGTTTTAATGTATCTTTTGTTTATTTATAAATTTTCGTAATTAAATCAGTATAAAAATGGTAATTATTTTTTATTGTAATATTAATTTTCCAAATATAACATTAAACAATGGTTTCTAAACTCGTCAACGTTGTTGTCCTTGATTATAAAAAAAACCTAAATAATTAAACAAATAAATGAGTATGAATATGAATAAGAATTTAGATTTATGACAAATGACGACTCCATAGCTTGCTATTAGTCTTACCGTGCGCCAAAAACTCCGATGCCTAATTATTAGTTTTATGGTTCTCCTAGGACTTAATACAAATAACAAACGGCCAAGTGTGAGTTGGGCTTGAACACGACGAAAAAAAACACATTTTATCCCCTATAATTTTACAAGCTTTTATTTAACTTGCAATGTATGTACGGGTCAAATCTTGCAATTTAAATTTGACCCACTTCCCGGTTTCCGATGAAGTTGGAAATTTGCATACACCTTTAGTTCTGATGACAATACAATATTATAGCACCATCAAGCTGGTCTGATGATGGAGACTCATGGTGGCCATAGGAACATCAAACAAAATAGTTAACTTCATAAAACTCTTCTAACACTTGAACTCGCAGTACATGAAAAGAGTCGAGTTCACACTTTAATTTTATTTAAAGTAAGAAATTGAACCATATTATTTGTATCTAAAACCTTAGTAACATAGTGTATTAATGAAATTTTAAAAGAATTTGGAAGTTAAAATTTAAATAATAAATTCCGTATGAAATAAAATACGTAAAAAAACGCCAATTTCATAGGTAAGGACCCAATATTTAGTAAATTGACCACGTGAGCGCTCTTTTACACGTCGGTAATATTGTAGGAATCTGCTGTCAAAAGAGAAATAGAAGCTGTAGACAAGTTCCAAACAACATGATGATGGATAATATGTATTGAATTCTTATGTAAACGCATTAGAAGCTATTAAGTTCACCGCAAATTTTATAGCTTCCTAGATCTTACAGTATGGAAAGCACTTTCGCTTTGAAATATCGATATGGATTCCGATAATTACGACTGTTGTATAACTCTGTGTTGATTACAAAATGTAAGGGGGGGCCAGACGAGACGCTGAGCGGGAGCGGTTGTTTACGCTAGTGGAAGAAGCGAAAGAGCGAGATTTGTCAGGATCGTAGCAGGTGGAAAGTATTTGTCTCTGCCTACGTCTCTGGGAAACATGCGTGATTTATTGTATTTATTTATGTAGTAATAAAACATAACATGGAGATTAAATAGGATACGCACTTTGTGTGTTTGGAATGGTTTATTAATGCTTTGGCCGGTAAAAAATTAAGATGACTTCTTTAACGTAACTTCTATTTTTACGTTATTATATTCTCGTGTCAGTTGATGACAATAAATCAAGGCTGATTTCTGTCTCAATCCGGATACTTAATTAATATTACGCGAGTCTATGCGATTTTGTTTTGTTAACCCGGAATTTTAACCAACCTACTGTACAAAAGACGTATCTAATAGGTAAAAGCGGTCCATGTTATAACGCACGTCGCTATTGTTCCTTGGTTAAAAAAATTATAACTATATTATTATTACAGTTATCTGGCTATGAATATATCAGTTGTTGACCAATCTGTATTGTATAAAAAAGTACTAATAGTACTCCGGTTTGACGGCGTCTATATTGTATGTACATGTCTGAGATATAATCGCTTCCGCTCTCCGCCAGCGTCAGCCCGACTACAACCTTACAGCAATACTCTGAATCGGTCAGTGCCCAGTGGCATTTATAGTAATCATGATCTCAAATTAATAGTGTTTCAGCACGCACCGCGCATGCGTGCATTGCACATTGCCGTGCGTGCTATATTGCGAAGGTTCTTTTTTATGTGCAGTTGGGATGATACAATTATTGGGTGTTATTACGACTATAATGATACTGTTATTAGCTTCTTGCAGCCCACGGGATTTTTTTTAGCCCTTTTCTCGAGATCAATCTGTCTTATATTAAATTTTACCTAAATTCGTTCAGTAGTTTAGCCGTGACAGCATAACACACAAACAGACTTACTAGGTTTTTTTTTAAATTTAAGTATGATGGGCGGTTGTAAGTTTCAAAAGTGAAACTTTCATTTAAATTTAAGCATTATTCTATAAGTTTCAAAAGTTAAACTTTCAAAACTACTTTAATTTTCAACTAAAGTAGTGCCTTATTTTAATTTTGAGCTACCGGAACCGCCTTGCTTCAGTTTATGCGAGATTTTTTAAATATCCGTACATAAACCAGAAGTTATATCTAAGAACCTTCCCTGAAAAAAAAAATTACTGGTCGGTTATGATGAGTTATGAGTTAGTGGACATACAGACAGACAGACAGTTCCTTTCCAACCAGCTCCAACCTTTCCTGTACTCTCATAAAGGTATATTAGTAAAAACCGCAACCGCCAGCATTTTCCTAATATAAACAAACTGGCAAACAACCATTGACTTTTATATATAGAATGCTACATCCAAACTCATCGAACATAAACACAACAATCTTGTGATCTCTCAATCGGCGCGGGCGCAGGCGCTGGCATTTACGCGACATTTCACTAGTAACACTGCAAAACCGCATAAGTAACCAATTGTATAAGTTGCAAAATGTACCTTATTCACTGGTATGCTAAGGTGTATTTTGCATTTTATTTAATTTGTTAGTTACGCGGTATTAAATTTACGCGGCATTTCATCAATGATACTGCATAACTGCGTAAGTAACGAATTTTATAAGTTGCAAAATGTACCTTATTGAGTTGCGTGCTAAGGTGTATTTTGCATTTTATTTAATTTATCAGTTACGCGGTATTGCTATCACCGACATTTGCCTAGTTGTTGCGACTTCGGATATTCACTGGGTATTTATTTAAACATGGAAGATACGACTGGAAGACCTTTGCCCAGTCAAGAGTCATATTTGTAAAAAAAACGATTATACAGTCAGCTATATAAGTGGTTTTGAAAATGTCTTTAAAGTCGACCTTTCAAATCGACAACAGTCGAATTGAGAATAACCTCCTTTTTTTAAATCGGTTGAAAATAATGTAAAATCCTACAGAAAGTTCTCAGATGTGGAAAATAAATAAGGAAAAATTTCGGGCCCTTGGGTCGAATCGAACTCTGTACCTTGCGATCACAGACGCTGTATCTGTCTTTCTCAGTTGTTTAGTCTCTCGACCAAAGAAATGCGGTTGGTAAATTAAGTGTCTGTCACAAATTTCAAATTCAAATCTCAAATCAAAGCTGGTGAAATGACTAGCATAGAGGCATTCCATCTTAGTCCTCAGGGTTGGCAACGCATTTGCAGTCTTAGGATTGCATCGCAGTCCTGTGAATGCGAATGTCTATGGGTCACAGTTTCCACTTACCATCAGGTGGCCTGTGTGCTCGTTTGTCTTCTCTATGACAAAAAAAAAAAAAAAAAAACACGGAACAAGCAACACACGGAACAAACAATTTTTGGAACAAGATTTTATTCCCGACTGTACTTTTTTTTGCACAATCGTCATCCACTGGTCAAGACGATTCTAACAAGCCCTAACATGATGGGTTTATCATGTGTAATTTAGGAGTTCCTATGGCCACCCTGAGTATTGTATTGTCATCAGAACTAAAGGCGTATGCAACATTTCAGCTTCAAAGGAAACCAGAAAGTGGGTCAAATTGAACTTGCAAGATTTGACCCTTACATACGTATACATCGCAAGTTAATGTTAATTAATATTAATTATATTTTCATTATGAATAACTATATTAATTATATTTTAAGTAAATATTAATTATATTTTAATTATGAATAAGTAACGACCCGCCCTCGCTTTGCTTCGATTTATGTGAGTTTTGTGTAACAACCGTACATAAAACACAATATCTTATATGTACATAAAAACCTTCTTCTTGAATCACTCTATCTATTTAAAAAAACCGCATCAAAATCCGTTGCGTAGTTTTGAAGATCTAAGCATACATAGGAACAGACAGACAGCGGGAAGCGAGTTTGTTTTATACTATGTAGTGATAATAATCCTTCCTAATATAGTTAAGTCAATACCACGTACGAAAAAAATTACATAAATGCAATTACAATAAAGATCCATTGCAAAGTAGATAAAGTAGAATTTCCCTTGTTTGTTTGTTTGACAATTAAATTAGAAAATTTACATTATTGCAATCACAATACGTTCATATTCCATTGGCAAATACCGGGAAATGAGTCCGGTATCGTATTCTGGGTAGTGATTCTGTAAACAACGCCGGTCGTGCGGACTGTCGAGTGATATCCAAGCGGCGAGATTAAGTAGTCCCGTCAGTGCGAACAAAACACATTGTAGCGCGTGCATTTTCAATTTAGCAGCGCGATGGGTCGAACGTATAAGGCTGCTTAATTGAAAATGCACGCGCTACAACGTGTTTTGTTCGCACTGACGGGACTACTTAATCTCGCCGCTTGGATATCACTCGACAGTCCGCACGACCGGCGTTGTTTACAGAATCACTACCCTGCACTCATTGCGATGCATTGTCAAGTGGGTGCATTACGCTCTGTCAATTCGCGAGTGCAGTAAAGACATTCGACATCGCATCCGACACACAATACTGAGATCAAGGCGACTGCAAATGTCACGGCTAGCCTGTCAAGTGCATACGGGTTTAGGGTACGTTGATGTGGTCTTGCACAGTCACCGACAATAATATAGTGCAACAATAATGATAATATATCATAGCTGGCAAACTCAAATTCTAATTCAAAAAATTCAAATTTCAAAATATTTATTCAGTAAATAGGCCACATGAGGGCTCTATAAAACTTTCCTATTCGAAATTCTCCGTAATTAAAAAAAAATAGTATGCCAGGAGACCACTTTTATTACTCCTTAAGTCGTAAATGTTCTCAGAATGCTTATACTATTTCTAAAATATTGTCGAATATTCAGTAACTTTCACATTGTTAGTACTGCATCTTGTTCTGTATTATGTCAACATACTTCGTGATACCATAGCCATTTGCCACGATATAATATAAGTAAGTACATCATCTAGTACCCATAGTACAGCCGAGTTCATAAATATGTGTACACCTCAGTACCTTGTCTATTTAATGTCATGTTTAAAATGGCATACATAAATTGTCATAACGTTTAAAGTTACAAGATACTAAAGTGTACACAGATTTATGAACTTGACTGGAAACCTAGACCTTACTTTGGAACTAGGTCAATGTGTATGACACTGTCCCCTAACATTTACTATTATTAATAGAATTTAATATGTTATATCCATGAAAACACGCCTCACTACGTTATTATACGTACAATTAAATATGCTATTATACAATATTAAATTAATATATGGAACACGTGTAAATACTATTCAAACAAAGACTTGCAGAATGTATAAATAATTATGTAATTACAAAATTGCATTCCTCACAAACAGTTGGTATTTTTCAATTAGTTTAATATCGTTTGCAATCTGATAAACTGGTGTAAAAAGGTGGTTTCAGCGGGCGTGGCGTGGCGTGACGCAGTGGGAGCCGCGCCCGCCATTAGGGACATTTAGCCACTATTAGCTCATAACGCGGAATAAAGCCGTAAACGAGAAAATGTTGCGCACCCCTTGCGTTTTAAGGTGACGTCATTAGATACTACAGTTATTTTTAATAGGCTTACACAAATTGACCTAGTCCTAAACTAAGCAATCAAATCACGCCGGTATCCCAGAGGGGTAGGCAGAGACTACTTTATTCCACCTGCTACGATCCTGACAAATCTCTTTCGCTTCTTCGCGTAAGGGTCTCCCCAGACCTATCGACGCGGAATCGGCTTGGGCCGTTAAGAAAAAAAATTATGTCCGTGCAGTAAGAGTGAAAATGGTATCGCTCGGCTCGGCTCGGCCCGGCTCGGCGTTGCGAACGGAACGACTTCGTTTTCGATCTTATTGCGTGGTCATAAAACTTATTTTTGCCAGCTCAAGCCGATTCCGCGTCGATAGGTCTGGGGAGACCCTAATGCATGCACGTCGGTTTCGGGTACTTAAGATTCGGGCCTTTTCCAATTGGTATGAATCCAATTTGATTCAAAAAAAGTATGGTGGTTTCAAAGTTCAAAAGCGTCTCACACTTAACCCTATTAGAACTGTTTCCAATTTGCTGCACGTTATATGCGGTTCAGGGGTGTTATTTTCTCAAGAACAACGGACGGTCGGACGAACGAGCGAAATCGCAGCGGCGAGTTTAAGTAGTCCCGTCAGAGCGAACAAAACACATTTTTAAATTAAGCAGCCAACGTTCGATCCATCGTCAGAAATCACGCTGCTAAATTGAAAATGCACGCGCCATAATATGTTTTGTTCGCACTGACGGGTCTACTTAAACTCGCCGCTTGGACATTCACTCGTTCGTCCGTCCGACCGTCGTAGTTGAGAGAATCACTACCCTGGGGGCCCAGACCACAGACTTAAGAGAGTCAGCGTCTTCAACGAAGTTATGAGCATTAGGCAGGCAAGCGCCATAGTTTCCATAGTTTACCAATCTCAATCGTTTCATACCTATAGCAAAATTTTCGAGAATTCGACATTCAAACAAATATTATACTGGTTTAATCAATCGTCTACATATTATAATATTGGTATGCATATGCCCAATAGTAAAACGCGGTAAATCGAGTGATCGTGCAGGTAAGTGACTTTGTCGCCCTTTCCTCTATTTCTACCTACTTTACCCTTAAGGGATACAATGATAGCGAACCGGGAGCAAAAACTAGTACGAGTAGCTTAGCAGAAGTCGTTTTTGCTACAAAAGAACAAAGAGAATAGAGACTGGTCACATCTCTGATATTCCTTTGTAAATCATTTTAATTGCCTTAAATTAAAGTTACTTTTAGAAACTATTCTGATTTCCAAAAGTTAATAAAGAACAAGTTTAATATTCACGTTGACAAATTATCTAAAAGTAGTAAAGAAACGATGTTTTTATTATGTCTCCTACGAACGAACTTGCAAACTTACGTAAACTTATCTAACAAACCGCTAATAGTGGCCATTGTTCCCAAAATGCTGGCAACATTGCCACGTTAATAATTCCCTGTAATTTTGCCTACTTCAATTGAAAGAGCCAATCAGCCTGTCACAGAAGAGTTTCATAATACAGACTAGTAACCCACTATCTCGTCGCTTCGGTTTATATGAGTGTTCTGTAACACCCATACATAATCCAAAATCTATTATATACTATAACCTTCCTCTTGAATTACTCTACCTATTAATGACAACCGCGTTTAAATCCGTTGCGTAGTTTGGAACATCAAAGCGTACATACAAAGGGACAGACGGCGAGAAGAAACTTTGTTTTAAACATATTATTATGTAAAGAAGATATTGTTTCTCTTGGACTAAGACCTATTCAATAAAATTACAATGATTGTTATTGAAGAGGGTACTAAAATTCCCATTGTCCTTTTCTTGCATAGTATAACTACGGGTCATAAAATAAGCCAAGTCTGGTCTTAACCTGTAACATGACTTTATTGTAACGGGAAAAATAACTGTTATTTTTTCAACCATTTTTCGTGGATGTGTTGGTCACACATAAGCGTAATCAAACATTACAAGTTTCAGCGGTTTGAAATTTTTTGAAACACCAATCTGCACCACAATTATACTTTTTAGACTTGTTTTTTTTGTATCTACAGTTGTGATTTTCTTACAGCTGCGCTGGTTCTATCGTATCTACAACTTACGACTAACCATTGATCTAATATGAAAAAAAAGTAACTTGTGTTTTTTTTTACGATTGACTTGCTAATTCGTCATCGAGTTATTAACAGGTGACTTGTGCCGTCAGAGTATTTTGATAACTTTTCGGACCGTGATTTTTTATTTTAGTCGCAGGTTTGGCCGATTAAGCGGCTAGGCCAATGTATAATTCTTAATAACGTTTGTCATTTATCCTAGACAGGTTTTCAGCTGAGTCAGAAAACTTATTAAGTTTCCCAAAAAAAATAAATTATTCTGTTTAAATCAGAAAATGTTCAGATTTTAAAGCCTAAAACCTCCGGAGATAAGGCTATAACCCAAAAAATACTTCAGGGCAAATTATAAAAAAAATATTTTTTTGAAAAGCACTTTCAATTTTCAACTCCCTATTTATTATAGACCCTTTTCAAATATTTAAAATAATATTATAATAACAGATGCGGACGGGCAAGTTATACGTACAATTATGCCTAATTTCAAGTTGATAACTTTTATAGTTTCAGAGAAAAACTGCTGTGGCATACAGACAGACGAACAGTCAGACACAGGGATCCTTTTTTACCATTCTGGTATGGAACCCTAAAAAGGGTTCTATCATAACAATACTAAAAATACTTTCAACTCAAGTGGAAAATGGTTTTAGGAAAAACGAAAACTCGAATTAACGATGCATTTGGACAAATAACTAGAGATTCCAATATTGACCCCTAACTCTACTTACTGTCTAACTTTAGCTCGCCGCTACAACAAACAAAAAACATGAATTGAAAAGCAATTTGTTCCGTGAATAAACTTAACACCCCCGCAGTCAATTCGTCTTAGCACGTGTCGTAAATTTCTCGAGAATCAAATCGCACTGTAGGGTATTAGCCATAAAAGCAAACGTGAAATAAAGGTGCCACTCTGTACATTAAAATTTTATTACTCTTATGAATCTTGTTTAGACTTAGACACAGAGGGAAACAGATATTTCACTTCAACTCCGCTAAGAAGTACATTTACGCTGTGTAATGATAGTTTAACGACAGATTAAAAATACTGTTCTACCATGATATTTTATAGCAACCATAGGAATAAATATTTAGTCACATCTCCGTCAAAAAGATATTCAGTTGTTAGCACTACAAGTAAGTTAGGACTCTATTCTAATCGGTATATACCCATATTTATATTGACATGTTATCGTATTTTCAACGTTGTAGCTGTTATTTACTTGACAGGAGAACAATACGACAATATGTCAAAAATAATTTGGTTATACCGAGTAAAATAACAGCACCTGCTCTTTTAGTACGAACTACGAGTATTTTGAGAAGTCAAATAAGTAGTGGGTTGAGTCTATACGTTAAACGCCTTCAAAGAAGTTGGATTGTAAAGTATTTTTTTTACTTTTATTCCGTTTTGATGTTACTTTCTCATTTCTTCATTCGAAAACAAACAGTCGCCTTTAGAACTCGCCGGCAACCGCGTGAATTCTATAGACAGCATCAAAAAAATCAAGTCACTCTGATAAATTACATCGATACTAAAGAAACACAAACAGTTTGACTAACTAACGTAAGCATTAATTAAATATTGTTGAGTAAATTCATTAAAATATTTTGAGTTACAGCTATATTTTTAGCATCAACCAAGAGAACATGTAACCTCTGATGTTATTAACTTTTATATAGACTGGGGCAGCTGCATTACGCTGTGGTGTCCTAGACCAACGTCCTATCACCTATAAATAATGTTTGAATAATGTATAGCTTAGCCACGGAGCTTTTTATATCTCTTGTTTTTACCCACGGTGTTATTCTTAACGTTTCTAAGATCAACATTTGATTAATATCCAATATATGTTGATCCCTAGAGTCGTAATAACAGTTTGAAACTGGGGGTCAAAATACGCTGGGTTTTTCAGATTTTGAACATTCTCAGCGTGATGAAATGACCCTAAAGGCTTGTACAGACTAGTTGATTTAGTCGACTAGTGAGTAATTTAGTAGTACCTTCCTAATAATATTTATTTGTCTAATAGTAATCTACTACATATTGGTACCTAATAGGGTTCATGTTTTGAACTATAATATGCTGTAAGATCTGTAAATACCATGGATGCAATAAATTGAATATGAATATGAACCAGACCCTGTTATTAACGTACCTAATTGTCAACGTATTGTAAAGTTATACAGGGTGGAAAAAACGACCGCAACATGGACGGCAACAACGTTAAATATTCGAAATAGTAAATTCTACGCAAAGGAAACTAACTTTTATTTTTGAATTCATTCCATACTGTATTTATGGATTTTTGGAAATTCGTCTGCCTAAACCGGGAATAGAACTGGTCGAAAATGTCAAAAAAAAAAAGTAGAGTTTTTTAGGGTCTGCATTTAATTTAAAGGTATGTACATGTGTTGTACATATAAATGATCACTATCTATCGATAACGCTTTCGGTCTGTATTCTAAAACACGACATTACTTCAAAAATACAATAATGCAGTATTTATTGTTTAAAAAAATAAAAGTAAGTCTCCTTTGCGCAGAATTTGCTATTTCCAATATTTAAGGTAGTTGCCTTCCATGTGGCATTCTTTTTTTCCATAATTCATAATTCATAATTCATTTATTCCTTTGCTAGAATGTAGTATTACAATGTAGTGATGGTGAATATTTAGTAGTCCAATACATTCTGCTTCACTTAGCATGCAAAGATTAAGTAAAATTAAACTTAAATTAAACAATTAGTGCAGTTGTAGGTAATTTAGTTATACATCTTTGTGGTTAAAATATTCATTAAGTGAGTAAAAACAATTTTGTAACAACCAGTTCGTGACACTCTTCTTAAACCCACGCATCTGCATTTCTTTAAACTCTGATGGGAGCTTGTTATATATCCGTATGCACATGAACCCACCCTGTATAGTACTGTCAACGTTTTGAAAGCTCTTATTTTCTTGACAGTAATGGCGGCCGATTTAAAAACAATACCACAGCAAGTCAAAGACGATGGTTTTCACCGCCTAGAATTTGTATAATTAAAAAAGTCTGTTGTTATTCCCCAATGATTAAGACTTTTTAATAATAAGGAAAACTTATATTTGCCGGTTTAGGCACACGCGACCTAGTCTAGACAGGCTATGAACAATTACTGGATTTAGCTGCATTACCGACTTGTTTGTTCTTTTGTCTTCCATCACGCGATTTGGCGGTATATAAAACCTCGTGTCTTGGCTAGGATCTGTCCGAATCGCACCATGTTATCTTTTACTTACCTTATATATTATAGTAGTCTGGAGATTGGACATGTCTAATACGTTTCAGATCTCACTTATCATTAGGGGTGTTGTTCTCTCAAAAACAAAGGTCGAACGAACGAGCGAAATCGCAGCGGCGAGTTTAAGTAGTCCCGTCAGAGCGAACAAAATACATTTTAGCGCGTGCATTTTCAATTAAGCAGCCTTATACGTTCTCATCGGCAGAAACCATGCTGCCAAATTGAAAATGCACACTCTAATACTGCCGTCCTAAGTCAATAAGCAGTATCTTAAATTAAATCATCAAAGTAGATTCAATTCTATGTCGTTAATAATAAGGTTGATAGTACTACAGGAGGTTTATCTTAGTTACTACGTTTTTGTTTAGGACGGCAGAATAGTACATTGTGTATTTAGGGTGGTAAAGAAAGAATTACAAACGAGAGTCTGTTAGAAGCCCGAAGCCGAAGGCTGAGGGCTTTAATGACTCGAGCTTTGTATTTCCTTTACCACCCGTGTAACATACAATGTTTTTCATCACAATTGCGAGGAAATGAAATAAAATCAGACAAAAAATCATATTTTTAACTTATTAGCGGCAGATTACATCATTGTCTGTGACTTACCACAGATAATGTCAAACGTGTTCGGAGTCCGATTCTAGTGATATATGAGATCAATAGTTTATTATGCGAGATTGTTAGGAAATAGTATTCAACTGACATTTCATCTCGAATGAAACTTCATATCGAATGGCACAAGAATTGGGGTCCTGACGTATTGTGATAGTTTGAGTCCACGTATAATATTTAAAAAAAAAGCTATTACGCACTTTAGTTACGTAATGGTAAAAAAAGGCCCGCGGGTATTATTTTGGATTTACGGTCGATTTTTCTAGCATGTTAGGACACTATTTACGAGCAAGTGTGATGAAAAATATGTTTTGTGCGCACTGACGGGACTACTTAAACTCGCCGCTTGGAGATTCACTCGTTCGTCCGTCCGACCGTCGTTATTGAGAGAATCACTCCACAGGGCATCTATTCTAAATTTGTTATCGTATTGTCAATTATATGACATGTCATAAGTTATATGTCTTTACCGATTAGAATAAAACCCTCGGTGGTATGTGTGGTCGTTTGCCTCCTCAATGCTATAAAATAAGACTTCGGAGTGTCACACCGTTTTTTATATTCAATATTTCCGTACGAAATTGGCTTATTACCTTATAGGTGTTTATAAGTTCTACCTCTAAAATGGCTGTTAAACCGGTAGAATTTCGCCAAGAGCTTGCCTAACAACATACATACAATCACGCCTCTTTCCCGTAGGGGTAGGCAGAGACCACTTCCTTCCACTTGCTACGATCCAGACAAGCTTCCCTCGCTTCCTCCACACTCATAAGTCTCTTCATACACGTGCGTCGGTTTAGGGTCTCCTGACCTGACCCCTTCTTAATACATCCCCGATCTGATCTAATTGTGTCTAACAAATGTGAACTAATATTACATACATACATAAACTCACGCCTTCATTTCCAGTGGGGTAGGAAGAGCTACAGAATTACTAACAACTCTAAAAACTTGTTGATAGTTCTGTAATCACATTTTGCACGCTGGCTAAGATGTTTACCAAAGTATTAGTGACAGGTTGCAAACCCATCGCCCAACAGTACTACAAGCCTTTATTCCCTCAGTCGCCTCTTACGACATTCACGGAAGATATGGAGTGGCACTATTCTAACCGGGCAACTAGACAGGGATACGGTGAACTAATATTAATATTGCGGAAACATGAACACAAAACTAAAAACGTCAATTTAGAACCTTTTTATCGCTGATACAATTTATGTACCTACTTTGTACTTCCTCTTCAATTTTAAACAAACACAACAAAAAACGAGAAAACACAAACAATCCTCAGTCGTGCAGAGCTTAAGTAATTTACATTTATTTGGTAAATGACTCTGAAACCGTATTTAACTAACTGTACATTGGTGTGTTCGTTCCGGTCCACGCGATTGGCGAACAGTGAACCAGCGTTGATGTCAACAACCCACAGATGGCGCTGTTCTAAAAATATGGCTGGCGTTGTCAAAACTTCAAACGTGACATAAGTAATGGCCGCCGGCTGACAAGCTTTAAAAAAGAGTTACAAATGTTCACAGGCCGTAATATATACTTTTTAAACGTGCCATGTTTCAGCGTAGACAAAACTATATGACTGCTGTAACTCTGTCACACTGTTTAGAACTTTTTAGAGCTCATAATTTGGCCTTAGTATCCTAAACAATCGTGAATACTTCAGTATAAGTACATAGTATAAAACAAACTCGCTTCCCGCTGTCTGTCTGTCCCTATGTATGCTTAGATCTTTAAAACTACGCAACGGATTTTGATGCGTTTTTTTTAAATAGATCGCGTGATTTAAGAGGAAGGTTTATATGTATAAAAGATTCTGGTTTATGTACGGGTGTCACAGAAAACTCACATAAACCGAAGCGAAGCGAGGGCGGGTCGCTAGTATTAGTATAGATTTAATCCCCAACGTCAATTAAAAACCACCTGCATTGCAGTAACATCGTTTTCTCCTAATGAATCACTGACTTCGCCACATTATTCAAATGGCGGAGCTTCCTTATTAACATAATCTGGCACGATGTCGTTGAAACACCGGCACCGTCCAAATAACATTCCCGGTAACAACACAAAGGGAAAATAATAACTTGTAATGAACGCGTTTCGATTTTAAATAAAGCACAAATAAGTACTATATACCTATATTACTAGCTTCTGCCCGCGATTCCGTCCGCGTGGAACTCGTTTAGGTATATCGTAGCTCCATACAAATTTTCACCTAAACAAACTATCCTATGTCCTTTCCCAGGATTCAAACTATCTTTGCACCAAATTTCACCTAAATCGGTTCAGCGGTTAAAGCGTGAAGAGGTAACAGACAGACAGACACACTTTCGCATTTATAGTATGGATTTTCCCGTGTGGTTGCCGGGTTAGAATAGTGCCACTCCATGTCCTCCCGTGGATGTCGTAAGAGGCGACTGAGGGAATAAAGGCTACCAGCCGCAGCAGGCTATAGGGGATGGGCTTGCAACCTGTCACTAATTCACTGGTAAACATCTTAGCCTGATTGTGCAAAATGTGGTTACAGAATGATTAACAAGTTTTCAGAGTTCTGCTCTGCCTACCCCACTCTGGGAATAAAGGCCTGAGCTTATGTATGCTGTCTTAAGACCTGTTGTTTGATCAGTAATTAAACTAACTAATGGTTAAATCTCAAGGAAATGTGTCAAATTAACGATTCCTTTTTCGAATTTTAACAATTAGTTGAGTTAACTACTGGGGGGTTATTATGACATAACTATGCAGTTCATTTTACGGTGAGTGTAAGGGACAGAGCTATCGCAGTTATATAGCTATGTCCTTTACTCTCAGCGTAAAATGAACTGCATAGCTATGTCATAATAACCCCTGAACCATTTTTCTCCGATGAGAAACCTTCAGTTTGCCCTCCTTAAAAAAAGGGCGCAAGTCTCATAGAACCGTGAATGTATAGGTGACCTTATTTCTTAAGTTAAAGGGTTAAATTCGCTTTGACTATAAAATTGCACATGCGTCCTTTTTATTTAGGGGGCAGCAGTGCCCAGGTTACTTCGAGAATTGTAGGAATTAAAAGATTCAGAACAATATTGAAGCAAACAACTCGGTCCTTGGGCAAAATGATGTAAATAGAACAGAAGGTGACTCTTATTCCTAGAAGTTATCGATCATCGAATACAAAATGGACACAATTCGAAATGAGTCAGTATTGCATTTCAAAATTAGAAGCGGTTGGAATACGATTTTTAATGGAAGAGCAAATTATTTTGGAATGTGTCCGTTTTGTATTCAATGAGCGTTATATCGACTTATCGAGTCAAGTCTCCTTGAAGGAATCCAGTTGGTTCGTCAAGATGTTCTTATTTGACTATCATTCAGATGAGGGTGTTTAGTCATCCTATTACCAGGAGTTCAGAACCTTTAAGGGGTCTGCTCCGAACTGGCTGGCAATACGATCAAACCGATGCACGATGATGTTAATTTATCTTTATGTGTCATTTATCTGCCTGCGACATTAAGACACCCCTAGTTGTATATTATACTGATTTAATATGGCAATGCGATAATGAGAGCAACTTTAATGGAACCAAATGATAATTAAATAAATTTGAAGAACAGTAAGATTGTCAGTTCCCAGATAGTTACAAAATACAATGATAATGTTTCTCAAGCAAACATTTGAGTCACAGGTCAATGTGATGCGAATTCAAATTAGTTAATATCATTGTTTTTTTATTAATGACAGATTCTTTGGCGCTCTAACTGTCATTTTCGTCTTTGCAAATTATTTCAGATAAAATGAGCACGTGTATTTTTCTTTTTAAATTAACTATTAACCCCGGTTTCGCTTTTATTTATATTAAAGGATTTTTGACAATATATTTATTTGGTGTGTACACTGTATCTTTCTAGGTGATTGGGCTGGTAGGTACCTAATTAAATTAGTCACAAGAATGAAAAAATATAGTGAATTAATTAAACAAGGAAAGAGCGCTCGTGATGGGCGGCTTTTAAGTTTAAAAAGTGAAACTTTCACCTAGAATTTCAAGCAATATTCTGAAAATTACCAAAGTGAAATCGTTTTATTTCTGAAAATTACTATAGTTTCGACATGTTACCCAACTTTTCATGAAATTTAAACGAAATTTTGTGTTAGAATAATTTCCATCTAATTATGTAACTTTCAGAAGCTGTAATTTTCGCAGTTAAGGAAAGTTGTGCAATGTTTCAGAAATCGCCCATCACTAGCTGGTACCTAATTAAATTAGCTACAATAATGAAAATTTACAGCGAATTAATTAAACAAGGAAAGAGCGCTCACAGCACACGTTTAGTTCGTGATAGGTTCCACAAATAGCAGTAACAACGGAGACATTTTATGTAGTGTTGCCAACAATACTTGAAAACATAAAGACGAATATTTGTCCTAGAATAAAGTGTCCTTGTTTTAGCTTATGTTCATCTTCAACAAACAAGTTTCCTTGTTTAGGAGTTTAGGAATTGTACTATTGACATGTTTAAAAAAAGGATGATGAAATTATTATTAGAAAAATGTTACTATAATATCAATGACTTCTTAAATGATAATAGTTATTAATTGTTTTAGTGTAATTATTTAATTTTATTTGATTTTTTACGCCGACATTTTTATTGTGAATTTGAATGTGTACGCCGAAAGGCAAAACATGACGGCCATTATTATAAACTTATTACCATTATGTAAACTTACTCATGTTTTACAAATAAATTATCTTTATCTTTATCTTTGGCTACATCAATTCATACAGCTGTTGTATTTACACTTATTACACCTATGGTATCCGTGTCTGTTAATTAATGGCAGTTTTGGTAATGCATCCATATTGTTTTATCTGTCTTAACAGATTATTAATAGCACTGACAAATATTTTTTGAGTGTCAGCTTAATTTTAAAACTGATTGTATAAGTAAGAAGTGAGTTTAAAATAAATCAATGGCAAAAGATCATTAATGTATGGTGAATTGCTCGCTTAAACATTGTACTTGTTAACTTAACAATGTAAAACTATGCAATTTATTGGTCAATTCGTGTTTCCTCGGACATAAATCAAGATATTATCAGTCGATTTAAAATAAGGCGCTCGAAATGGGTCGTTCACCCCAAAACGGACTTGCGCAAGAGTCGGCGATGCGGGCTCGAGATTAAATCCACATTATTTTTAACAAAATAAGAGCTTTGGCTTGTACAGCAAAGTAAAATTACATTTAAAATACTTTTTTAATTTTCATACTTTGATAGTTAATTAATAAAATCGTGGATTAATAAATTGATAAAAAAAAAAAAAGAGTATAAGGAACGAAAAGATTGGAGAGAAATGTGGACTAAAAGAAGATGCACTTAGTGACTAAGATTGAAAAGGGCATGCTTCGATGGACAGAGAGCTAAAAAGGCGGAAAGGGTCGAATCGAATCAGAGGAGTAGTGGAAAAAGTTCGAATCTTAAGTACCCGAAACCGACATGCGGCGACTCGATGTATGAATGTGGAATTATGTAGGTACTCGTATGATAAAAAAACTTTTTATATCTTATTAAATTTGTAAAGCCATAATCTAGCCAAACCGGGGTCCGTCCGGATCACTACCTTCATTTATCCTGTCACCAAGCACTGTTCGCAGTGTTGACAACCGGTCAAGATTACAAGAGATTTCATCGTAGTCCTCACGGCTGGTAAAGCATTTACAGTCTCAGGATTGCAGTCTTAAGATTATATATGTTTATGGGACTCAATCCCACTAATCATTAAGTGGTCTGTATGCTTGTTTGCTTTCTCTATGTCATAAGGAAATGGTACAGTACAGGTACATTATTACCTTCTAATGTCAGAGAGGTGGTTCACCGGTGCGGTTTGAGATTTTAAGGGCTTGGAAATATACTAAAACTATAAATCGGCACTTAATCGAGTAATAAAGCAAGCAAGCAAAACGGGATATATCCTCAATCAGAAGTTTGCTGTCGGTCTGGTCGTGTTTCATACAAATGGACTTGCGTTGCACGATACATTCAATAATTACTACAGTAGATACCTAATAAGTCCAGGGGCCTGTTTTATAAAGCTACAAATTACAATTTACAGGTTACAAGTTTCCATTTGACACAAGCTCGACCAATGACGACCAGCCATTTGAGCAGTGTTACCAGTTTAAAAAAACCGGGCAAGAGCATGTCGGACCATGCTCAGTGTAGGGTTCCGAAGCCGTAACGACAAACACAAAAAACTATCTCAAAAATCAACATGTATGAAACAATTTTCTATTTAAAGTTATTTGGCGCTCTCTTAGATGATTTTTAGTAGGTATAAACCCGTTAATCGCCTGTATCTCAGGAACTAATCATGTCTACTTAGCCGTGATAGTTTTCCTTTAAAATTCGTTATATGCGCTTTCGTTGAAGATTTTTTTCAGATTTTTAGTACTTGTAGTTTTGACTGTAGGGGGGGGGGGACACTTGACTCTAACAAAAAATAAAATATAATAGCGCTTTAAAGCTTAATATTTCATAAACGGATCCCTTAATCGAAAAATTGTTTTCATAAACCCGCAATATTTTTGAAAGACCTATCCAACGACACCCCACACTATGGGGTAGGCAAGAAAAAAAAAGACATCCCCACGTTACGTGTAGGGGAGGTGCATTAAAAAAAAATATTTTTCAAAATTTTATTTTACCACTTTGTTGACGTGACTAATATGTACATTCATGCCAAATTACAGCTTTCTAGTACTATGAGTCTCTGAGCTAGACTGGGGACGGACGGACGGACGGACGGACATGGCGAAACTATAAGGGTTCCTAGTTTGACTACGGAACCCTAAAAAGATGTGAATGACAGGCATACTCACTTTGAGTTAGCTTTTTTAGCCAAGGAACAGAATATAGATGGCGCTTTTATTAAAAATCTTTTCTGCAGGTGTCGTGGTTAGGAAGATATCCTTATCGCTTTTTAGATGCTCGAATGAGACAAGTCTAATAGGTTCTCCAATCTTAGTAATATTATAAATGAGAAAGTTAACAGCAGTGTTCGCATTGTTGTGTTCCGGTTTGGGGATAAGACAGCCGGTGAAATGACTAGCATAGAGGCATTCCATCTTAGTCCTCAGGGTTGGCAACGCATTTGCAGTCTTAGGATTGCTTTGCAGTCTTGTGAATGCGAATGTCTATGGGTCACAGTTTCCACTTACCATCAGGTGGCCTGTGTGCTCGTTTGTCTTCTAAATGCCATATAAAAAAAAAAAAAAAGTTCGTATGTTTTGATGTTTGTTACTCAATCACGCTTCAACCACTAAACGGATCGGGATGAAACTTGGCACACGTATGGGTTAGGCCCTGGAATCGGACATAAGGTACTTTTTTTGTAGCCTTTTTAAATAAGTGTCCCACTGCTGGGCAAAGGCCTCTCCACTTGGTCTCCATAACGATAATCTACGCAGTCGAAGTCGCAGGCAGAAGCTAGTATATTATAAAGAGGTGATTGAAATACCTACATATTATTTCCTAAACACAACATCTTAGCCTAAGTGTGCAAAATGTGATTACAGAATTATCAACAAGTTTTTAGAGTTGTTGGTAATTCTGTAGCTCTGCCTACCCCACTCTGGGAATAAAGGCGTGAGTTTATGTATGTATGTATGTATGTATGAAATACATATTATTTCCTACTCTTAACAATTCAACAAAGCCAAGCTTTAAAAGCCTTTTTGTTTTTTTGTCACAATTTATGTTAATAGCGAAAAATATAGCCTATGACACTCGTCAACTGTCAAAAAACGGGAAAAATAATAAGAGTGAACCTCAGTTTAAAAAAACCATTTAATTAGGGTTTCAATTAGCAACTTAAAATGACTCAGTCAATTACAGATAAAATAACTTTACTAACGACACATTTTTGCATTAGAGTTATTAAATACTAATTTGTCTTATCCGTTTCACATCTCAACGGAATATCTGTTCCTTGCCACGGTGAGAAATATTTTTATTGGAATTGTCCGAGATAAAAAAATGGCACTTTATTTCTCCTTATTGTAAACAGTTTCGGTTGAATTTTAAGCAAATATTTGTTTGTAAGTTTTTGTACGTTGCAAGTTAAGGTTGGGAAAAAAAGAGTGAGGCAAAATAAGCGGAATTCGGAGTATGATGGCAACATTTTACGTGGGTAGTGATTCTCACAACAACGACGGTCGGACGGACGAACGAGTGAATGTCCAAGCGACGAGCTTAAGTAGTCCCGTCAATGCGAACAAAACATATTTTAGCTCGTGCATTTTCAATTCTGCCGATGGATCGAACGTATAAGACTGCTTAATTGAAAATGCACGCGTTAAAATGCGTTTTGTTCGCTCTGACGGGACTAGTTTTAGCGTAGTAGTTTTTGCGGGTGGTAGGACCTAGTGCAGGGTCCGTCCGGATCGCTACCACCATCTTATCCATTAACCTACCGCCAAACAGCAGTGTTCGCATTGTTGTGTTCCGGTTTGGGGATAAGACAGCCGGTGAAATGACTAGCATAGAGGCATTCCATCTTAGTCCTCAGGGTTGGCAACGCATTTGCAGTCTCAGGATTGCATTGCAGTCTTGTGAATGCGAATGTCTATGGGTCGCAGTGTCCACTTACCATCAGGTGGCCTGTGTGCTCGTTTGTCTTCTCTATGCCATAAAAAAAAAAAAAAAATAGTTAACTCGCCGCTGCGGTTTCGCTCGTCCGTCCGACGGTCCGTGGTTTTTGAGAGAATAACACCCCAGATCGCTGCACAAGAATGTATTGGCCACCTGGCCACTTATAAATATTGTCGTTCAAGCAGTGCATTCTTAAACTTCTCACAGTAACTGTATCCGAATTCCCACCATCCTGCCATCCATACTAATATAATCTGAAAGTAACTCTCTGTCTGTTTGTTACGCTTTTACTCCTAAACCACTGAACCGATTTCTATGAAATTTCGCACGGACATAGCTTAAATCCTGAGAAAGAACGGGGTACCATTTAAACGCGATAAACGACTTTATGTCGCGGGTAAGAGACTGCGTAAATTAATAACCACTGCATATTATTATAAGTGTAATAGGTAGTTTGTGATAATGATAACCTAAACGAAATCATACTAATATTATAAATGCGACAGTGTGTCTCTCTCTGTCTGTTACCTCTTCACGCTTAAACCGCTGAACTGATTTAGGTGAAATTTGGTGCAAAGATAGTTCTAATCCTGGGAAAGGACATGGGATAGTTTTTTTTCCGAAATTCATCCCCTAAGGGGGTGAAAAGGTGAAAATTTGTATGGAGCTACGATATAACCGAGTTCTACGCGGAAGCAGTCGCGGGCAGAAGCTAGTTTTAAATAAATTCCGGACAAAGGGTAGTTCATATCCTAGAAAAATTTTATTCTCAGAATAAAAATATAAACATGTTATGCGTATACAAAGTCACAGGCAAATCATCACTATCACTACATATTATAAAACAAAGTCGCTTCCCGCTGTCTGTCCCTATGTATGCTTAGATCTTTAAAACTACGCAACGGATTTTGATGCCGTTTTTTTTGATAGATAGAGTGATTCAAGAGGAAGGTTTTTATGTATAATAAACTCTGTTTTATGTACGGGTGTTACAGAAAACTCACATAAACCGAAGCGAAGCGAGGGCGGGTCGCTAGTACTATTAGATAATTAAAAGAAATCTAGCACAATTTATCACTAGCGACGGCACAAACAAAACTTGAAAAAACTACTTTTAAATGGTGTTTTTTTTTATTTGTTATGAGCTCGTGGGTCAGTCAAAGGTTCCAAACGCAAACCGGCATTCTACCCTCCTAAGCCATTAAGCAGTTTCTTCAATGCAATCACCAAAGCAAATTCAATTCTATACCGTTAATAATAAGGTTGATATTACTACAGAAGGTTTATCGTAGTTATTGCCTTTTTGCTTAAGACGGCAGCATTATTGGCGTTATCAGAGAAATGCATCGATTCTTACGTAACACGTAGCGGTTCTGATGGACGCGTCTAGTCTATGGTTACCGGCTTTGTGATTTATGCTCCATAGATATTCGGCTCGGCAGTATACACAAATCAATGACTTTGTGGTTTTTATGATGTTTTTTAAGAATACGGCGTACATTATTTGGATTCTTGGTGTCATGTTTTGTTGATCCAAACGAGAAACGACCGCACTCAGTCAGTTAATTACTATTAACTGGTTGTTAGTGACGATTTATCATACGCAAGTCTAAAATGTTTCTGAGTACGGCTATAGGTACCACGTTAATTTAAAGGGATGTTACAATGAATATTAGTTTCTGTGTACAGTCAAAGTAGGTACAGATGTAGTGAATAATCCTTTCCCATCGTTTTTTGTAGGATAAGTTCGTATTTATCTATCTTTCTCAATTAACTGCAGTACCCATCAATAAGCCAACTGAGAAAGCAAGACAAATACGAAATTATCCGACCAAAAACGATGGGAAAGGGTTATTCACTACATCTGTATCCCTACTTCATTTTAGGTTGTAAAAAACGGTGCGGTGATCGATAGATGGATCAATGTTCCAATATCGACAACAGCATCGAAATTGCTCTTACAAGTATAGAGTAACATTAAGAGTGCAGGGGAGTAATTCTCTCAACAACGACAGTTGAACGGACGAACGAGTGAATGTCCAAGCGGCGAGTTTATAAGTAGTCCCGTCAGTGCGAACAAAACATATTTTAGCGCGTGCATTTTCAATTTAGCAGCCTGGCTTCTGCCGATGGATCAAACGTATAAGGCTGCTTAATTGAAAATGCACGCGCTAAAATATGTGTTTTGTTCGCTCTGTTGTTGATGTTGATGTTGAGTGGGGACGCGGCCGAGGCAGACGGGCGGTCGAGTGGCTCTCCAGTCATTCCGCCCTGTTCCCCTTGGTCAGGCCTCAGGTTACTGGCCCGGCGGCGCTCCCATCCAGCACTGATCCCATCTTCTTGTTTTCCTACAGAACAAAAGTGCGTCCTGTAGGTTAATGCTTTTGAGTGTCTCTACTGATAGTGAGTCCTCCCCGAATGTGCGATGTCTCAGTGACGAGTACATTACACACTCGGTTAGGACGTGTTGGCTAGTTTCCTCTTTACCGCAGTGTGGGCAACGAGGATCCTGTTTGACTCCTATTACCGTCAGATGTCTGTTGAGTGGACAGTGTCCAGTCAGTATCCCTGTCAGTATACTTAGATTGTACTTACCCAGATTTAGTAGATACCTTGTTCTGTTCTTGTTTACCCTTCCTATCATGAGTTTGGATTGTCTGCATCCATGAGCTGTTATCCATGCCTCATTTTTCTTTGTCTCTATTCTTCTGGCGATGACTCCTTTCGTTACCGTTGCGGATATCGGAAGGGCTGGCTCCGGGCCCAGATACTGTTGATCCGCCCCTGCTCTGGCCAGTTCATCTGCCTTTTCATTTCCAATTGCTCCACTGTGCCCTGGTACCCATGCTAGTGTTACATTGGATTCTGTGCCTAGATTGTTCAGTTCGTTCCTGCATTCCTGTACCAGGGAGGATTTGATAACCGGATTGTCTAGTGCTTTTAGTGCTGCTTGGCTGTCTGAGTAGATTATAACGTGGCTTCCCATTATATCGCTTCTTTCCTTGAGATCCTGTGCACATTTCATGATGGCATACACTTCCGCCTGGAACACACTGGTAAAGCCTCCTAGTGGTATCGTTGTATGCTCATTCGCTTCTAGGTTGTAGATACCTGCCCCCGCTCTTTTTGTTGAGGACTTCCATGAACCATCCGTATAGCATGTCGCTCTGGGTTCCGGTACCTCTGTCTCCCAACTATCTCTCTCTCCTATATGGATTCTGTATTTCTTGTCGAAGATCTTCCTTTTCTTTATTAGGTCATTGTTAGTCATGAGCATGTTCATGTTCACCATTGACTCTCTTTGTATACTTGCGTGTCTCTTGTCCACCTCGGATCCGATCCACTCTCTGCTCATTTTCATTCTATACCACTGTTCTGTGGCTCTCTTTTCCACTTCAAGGTGTACAGGGTTCAGTCCTAGCATTATCTCCAGGGCCTGTGTGGGAGTTGTCCTCATTGCCCCTGTTGTCATTAGACATGCTAGTCTCTGGACCTTCGTCAACTCCTTCTCTATGTCTTTTATTTTAGCTCTGTGCCACCACACTATGGCTCCATATAGCAGTCTGGGTAGGACCACTGCTTTGTATATCCATTGTGTTATCAGTGGTCTTAGTCCCCATCTTCTGCCTATGGCTTTTCTGCATTGCCATAGGGCTATTGTTGCCTTCCGACATTGCTCTTTTACATGTATCTTATATTGCAGTTTGCTATCTAGTATTACACCCAGGTATTTTATTTCCTTAAGTGTTTCTATCTCTACACCTTTGATTTTGATGGGTGCTAGAGTCGGCAGCTTCCTTTTATTGGTGAAGAGTACTATTTTCGTCTTGGTCGGGTTCAGGTCTAGTCCTCTGTTTTGACACCAGTTTAGTACCTGCCTTATTCCTCTTATCATGACTTCTCTCATTACACTGAGGGTTTTACCCCTTACTAAGAGCACCCCGTCATCTGAGTATGCTTGCATATGTATACCCCCTCTGTTGGTTTCTCTAATGAGCGAGTCTAGTAGGAGACACCACAGGAGTGGTGACAGACAGCCCCCTTGCGGGAAGCCTCTGCTCGTCCTTATCCTTATCGAGTCTCCTCCTAGTTGTGCAGTGATCGCTCTACCTGTTAACATAGCCATTATCCACTTTCTCACCGCTGGGTCTATGTCATCCCTTCTTAGGCATTTCTCTATTGCACCAAAGGTGGCTCTATCGAAGGCGCCCTCCACATCGAAGAAGCAGCCTAGTGCCAGTTCTTTATCCTCTGTTGCTCTCTCTATCCTTGTGGTTAGGTTGTGTAGGGCTGTTTCCGTTGATTTCCCTTCTATGTAAGCGTGCTGATTCCCGTGTAAGGGCAATCTTCCTAATTGCATGCTTGTCCTTATCTGTACATCTATGATCTTCTCCAGTGTCTTCAGTGCGAATGATGACAGACTGATGCTTCTGAACGATTTCGCGTCTTTGTAGTTTTTCTTTCCTGGTTTAGGTAGGAATATTACCTTTACTTCATTCCAGATGGTCGGGATGTGACCTAATTCCAGACTCTTTTCGTAGATATCTCTTAGGCTGTTCCAAATGTATTTCCATCCCTTTTGTAGTAGTATGGGTGTTACTCCATCTGGACCTGCCGCTTTATAAGGGGCGAAGGATTTTATTGCCCATTCTCCTACCTCATTGCTAATTTTTAGGTTTAGTGTCTCCCCTGCATACGAGTATATTGCTTCATTTCTGTTGTCTTCTACAGCCTCATGTACGCGGTATTCCCTGCAGTCGGGGAAATGTGTGCTAACCATATGCTGTAGTACTTTTTTGGGGTCTGTAAGTTCGGTTGAACCTATCATTAGGCTGCCTAATTGGCAAGTTCTCTCGTTCGCCAGTACCCTTACTAATCTTGCCGCCTCCGAGTAGCGTTGTATTTCTCCCGTGAAGATTTTCCAACCTTGTGCTCTTAGTCTTTCCCTTGTATTAGTGTATTTGTTCCTAATATTTCTGTATTCGTTCTGTATTTGTTCGCTCTGACGGGACTACGTAAAGTCGCCACTGCGATTTCGCTCGTCCGTCCGACCGTCCGTTGTTTTTGAGAGAATAACACCATAGGCCAACATAGGTTTTTTTTGTGAGTCGCGTAATTTCTGCTTCATTCGGTTTCATACGAAAACTCTGTTTGGTTCACACGGCGACGCAAAATGACTTGGACTTTTGTATGAAGCAGAAATTACTCGATCGAAAATACGCCACTTATATCTCAAAACATTACGCTCGTTTGGCTTCACCCTAAGATAACATATACAATAGACTTTCTACGATTGATACTGGTACTAAAATATCCTTTTTCTATTTTCAGATTTTACCTGTGAAGATCTTCGAAATCCGCACGCTAGCAGAAACCCACTGAAGAATCAAATAACTATAACTTGACAAACTTAGGTTCTCGTAACAAGTGATCAATGATCTGGTTTGACATGTTTGGATTTGTTAAAACTGGCGCGTCGTTTGTAACCCAAAACATTACCTATAGTAAAAGGAGGATGAGAAATCAATTCTGACAGCTGTCATTATTGTACAACTTACTTTGGGTGTTTTTTCCTTAATCAATGGCTTTCACTCCTGATATTTAGACAATCACCATGAACTTATTAGAGAAATAAGGCCATAGATAATGGGGAGATTCAAAAAATAGCACACCCCCACAAGGAAGGAGGAAGGAATTTGCCGTTTTGTTACCAAGAAACGTATTGGATTTTGATAACAAAACGGAACAATTCCATACATATTTTTGGGGACATAATCGGGAGTAAATACTACTTTTTCTTGTTCAGAATGATGATCCCAACCAACGTGCATTTTTTTCCCAAATCTGAAGAAAAAGTCAAGGGTGTGCTATTTTTTTGAAACCCCTAATACATGCGAGGACAATTGTTCGGGTAAAGAGTAGTTACTTTGGTTGACTAAATAGAAGCACATGTGGTTAGCTCCAAGTGCATCTGTCAAGTCGTTTTTTGATGTTTGTATTTTACCGTTGTATACACGGGAAATACGTCATCCTGTTGGATCGAATGTAAAAAAAAATACACAAAAGTAATAAGTTACGCGTCAGCTTTGTAACTTGAACGTTCATAACGATACCGTGACCAAAACTATGTTTGTGAAGTGATAGTCCTAAATTTCAATGCTTTGTTAAATATAATGACTATATATCCTAACAAAGTGATAAATAAATTGCAAAATTTTGGTATTGTAGAACGAGTTATGTCAGGGACTACCTATATAAATGTGCTGTTGTGCAACGAAAAGGAGTAAAATAGAAAATAACCGGGCAGACAGTCATGTTTAATTGTATTGCACTTTCCATGTAGAAACCTTGACGCTAACGAGAAATTATGTATTTCCTGTATTTGTTTCGTATTCACTTTAAACATGTTTTCAACGCACTAATAAAGTTGATCAAAAAAGCTACTACTAGCGCCATCTCGTGTTACGTTTACGTACTTCAAACCACACTCAACTTTGTTTTGTTTTCAATTTGCAAAATATTGTCTGTATCGTAATAAAGTTTTGTTTAACAAAAGGATACATTTTTGGTCAAGTAAAATTCTATTTTTAACCTCGTAAGGCATTAACGGTTTAAATGTACCTAGTACGTTTGTCAAATAAAGTTGACGGACACTTTGCACGACTAAAATTTTACATGTTCTTTCGAGGTAGCTTGCACCATTACGTCCATCTATGTTTTTATAAGAACGTCTAAGATTAATATTGATACCAATAACTAACTAATATCAATATTGGTATCGAATACGAACTTCATATTAACGTGTGTTTGATCTCTTTATGGATAATTAATATTGTTATTTATGATTTAAATGCCATATTACGGTATATTTTTTCTCTAGAAGTAAGTTAGACTAAGAATGGAAACACTGTTCTTTTTGTAACAACTGTACCAATTGACCCATAAAAGACAATCTTATATCTAGGTAGGTACTGAATTAAGAAATGACATTTTTAAATAGCAATCGTATAACAATAAAAGACCTCAAATTTAGACACTTTTAATTATATACTAGAAATCAAAAACGAATGATATACGGGTCTAATTTGTACTCTGGACTTGCAAGCAAAGCATAGCGATTCGTATCTACTACGTGGACTTGATTTAAGGGTTGATATTCGCTCTTGTAAAGTATAACAACCTACGGTTTAACCCTTTATAAGGTAGGGGTGATTTAGCGACCACATATATGTATTTAGAAATGCAACCTTATGCTTTACAGAATATGTACGTATTCCGTTGTTTTTGCACGAAAAATGACTTACTTTTAAATGATTTCCTAGAAAGTGTGAAACATGAAACTGTATTTGAATTTTACGTAGCATAACTGTATAACTGGGGCCTTATAAAGGGTTGAATCAAATACTAAACATCAATCGACCTACAGAAACAAAAGACCACTGAAATTATAAGGTTTAGTATAAAAGTTAATAAATTTAGAACCAAAAACATGAGGTGCCTTACTATAATAAAATAGTCCTTTCGCTTTTTCCGATTTTCAATGTATGTAGCTAAGTTCGAGTAGATTTAATAAAGTGGCCGTTTAATATAAAAGTGACCTTTACGCGGTTGACTATACGTTATTCTTGTTATTGTTTTTATAAAAATATGGCTACAGTAACGAGAAAAGTGTTGTCACAAGGTATTTTTTTAGATGGCCACAAATTATCAAAGTCCACTTAAGAAACGCTATATGAGCTCATGTTTACTTTAACAACACTATTTCAATCGTAATGTTATAAGAAAGCCGCATAAAAGCATTACAGGTTTTCTAAGTGGACTGTTACTAACTAATGAATTACTTATTTTAAGAGAAACAGTCACAATTATCTTAGTAAGTAAGTTAAGTAAACATTTTGTATGCATTTATCATTTCTATGAGGTTGGTTTAGACACTGTATGTTTAATGTTGAAATGTTACAACAAGATAATGTAACAATGGGAGTTTAACATTGCAGGAGACTAGGGCAGTTTGTTTTAACATCACTTAAATTATATCTTTATACACAACAAGGAATAATAGAATTGTGATTGACACAGTCGGTAAAAGTATTTTTTTTAGGAACGGTATTTTTAAGCACAGGCATGTACTTGTTTTTAGTAAAATTAATAACTCATTGTTTTAAATTTTATTGAAACCAATTCACAGTTTTTTAAATAAATTCCTTATATACAATTAAAATGTAGAAATTACCATCACTTAACTTATATCTTAACTGAAATGAATACACATCTTTGGGTAATAGAACCAACGCAAGAACCAAGAACCACACAAAGTTCTACGCTCTCACTCTACTTCATATGCCCCATCCTATTCACTCACCATTGGTGATAATATCACGAGAAACTGAAAAAACTTGAAACGTGGATTTTCAAATTAGGACCGTGTAGAAGACGGAATAGGCAGACTTACAGCTAACTCAGGGTTAGGTAATGCCATTAAGGGCAACTTGAAAAAAAAATTTAACACTGGGTGACGAAACCAACTCGAGTTAGTAAACGTCAGATTCATACGATAACTGTCATTTTTAATTGAGTTAGCGTCTTAACCCAGTGTACAATTTTCTGTGCAAGCGGCCCTAATTCGTTCCAAACAGAAGTTAGAAAAAGGAACGATTTAAGTGTCTCTAAAATGCCTCTGAGTTTAAACAAATTAATCCTCCTGATAATACACTTCATGATATTAAATACTTTCTGATCAATCGTTAAACATACTTAAATATGTTCTTTACAATATTTTCCTTGTATTCAACATCAAAAGTAGATACAGGTTTGTACTCTGTCACTTTTCAGCTGCTTAAGCTATGTCAAACAAAAGTACCTACTTTTGACATTGACTATACCGTTTAGATTTAAATGTACAACTTTATCTGATAATTTTCTCGGAGTTTCAAATTTGTCTTTCAAAGCTAAAATGTTTGAATCTTCGACTTACTTATCATTAAACACCTTTTTTCCTAACGAATTTTGTATCCCAAATGTCAATTCGCATCTAGGTTAAGCTTAGTCCTATTTGTCATATCTTTTAGCATATTTTAATTATTATTGTCATTAGTTTGTATTTTTTTAATGAATGTTGTCAGTCTCAAGATATTGTAACTCTTACGAAATAAACGAAATGATATCGAAAACGGCGTTTTAATCGATCTTTTAATAATTGTGTAATTATTTCTTAATTAGACACATAATAATAAGCCTATAATACCTTAAGACTACGCCGAGCGTACGCCGGATGTACAGTGGCGCCCTCATTACTTTTATTGGCTTTTCTAATTAACTAAAGAATTTCCTTGGAACCAAACAAAATGTGTTTGTAGCGCAAGTATAAACACAATTTATGGGATACGTAACAAACTTTAATAACAATTCACTTTCGAGTTATTAACTTAAGGAAAAAAAGTGGCCACCTTTTCCCGTTAAGCTGACTACTCAAAGGGTAATTGTTATTAAAGTTTGTTACGTATCCCATAAATTGTGTTTATACTTGCGCTACAAACACATTTTGTTTGGTTCCAAGGAAATTCTTTCGTTAATTAGAAAACCCAATAAAAGTAATGAGGGCGCCACTGGACGCTCGGCGTTTGCTCGGCGCAGTCTTAACTAAGGCATTTATAAAAAAAAAAGGCAACAAAATGAAGATTAATTAACAAGGATGCAGCGAAATCAATTCATTAACTTTAAAAACAGCATACAGCAGCAAGATTATTAGCGGTTTTTTCAGAAAAAAAACGCTTACATTTCAGAGTCACCATCTAGTGACTGGGAACGTTATTAATCATTTATAACCCACCAATAGATGGCGGGCTAAGTACGTCCTTTTGAATGAGTTCTAACGCCATCAACTAGATGGCACTTTAACTGCAATGCTAGCGGGCGTGTTCTATATTTTGGTAAAATATCTAGCCTAGCTCTAACACATAACGTTCAGTGGTAACGTTTGTATCAATGAGGAAGTCTTTAGACTTCTATTGTAATCAATAATCATACATGAAAGTCTTATCTTGTTGGAGAAGAAGCGAAAATTCACATGCGCAATTTAGTTTAAATTTGTTACATAGAACACTGATCTCTTTAGACAGACACTTATATAAACAACTAGCGACCCGCCCTCGCTTCGCTTCGGTTTATGTGAGTTTTCGGTAACACCCGTACATAAAACAAAGTTTATTATACATGAAAACCTTCCTCTTGAATCACTCTATCTATTAAAAAAAACCGCATCAAAATCCGTTGCGTAGTTTTAAAGATCTAAGCATACATAGGGACAGACAGACATCGGGAAGCGACTTTGTTTTATAATACGAGGGCTGCTACTTATGTAACCGGAATAGAAAAAATAAACAAACGTACATGGCTAAATATGGTTTTATTGTTTTTCGAAGTATTCTCCGTGATAATCGATGCACTTTTGCATACGTTGAAACCAATTTATAAAGCACTTTTTCCACTCTGACTGAGGTATCTCCAAAACGTGCTGTCTGAACGCGTCGACGGCATCTTCACGGGTCGAAAATCGTTGACCACGTAATTTATTCTTTACATTTGGAAATAAATAGAAATCATTGGGTGCCAAATCAGGGCTGTAAGGTGGATGACCCGTTAATTCTATATTTTGACCTTCCAAAAATCGAGTCGTTTCACGTGATGTATGACAGCTGGCGTTATCATGGTGCAGAATGATTCTCCGTCGCTGGTTGTTTTTCCGTATTTTTTCAAATACTTCCGGCAAACAAATGGTCGTGTACCACTCCGAATTAACCGTTTTACGATTCTCTAGGGGCACTGTAGCCACATGGCCATTAATACCAAAAAAGCAGGCCACCATTTGCTTCAAGGTGCTTTTTGCACGAGTTACTTTCGTAGGGTTCGGCTCATTTTGAAACACCCACACCGTTGATTGTTGTTTAGTTTCGGGATCATACGCATAGATCCAGGATTCGTCACCTGTGTAGATATTATAAACAGCTTTTGAGTCACCACGGTTATATTTTTTCAACATTTCCTTGCACCATTCGACGCGAGCCTCTTTTTGATCCTTAGTTAAGTTGTGCGGGATCCAACGCGAACAAATTTTTTTCACAGCTAAGTGTTCATGTAATATCTTATTAATGCTCGTCATACATATGCCTATAGTCGCCTCTATCTCGCGATACGTAACATGACGGTCATGCATTATAAGTTTTCGCACAGCTTCAATATTTTGTGGTACAACGACCGATTTCGGGCGACCATCCTTAACTTCGTCCCTGAGCATACTACGTCCACGATTGAACTCACTAAACCAGTGATACACAGTAGTTTTGGATGGAGCTTCATCACCAAAAGTCGAAGTTAGTTGATCTATGCACTGTTGTTGCGTTAAACCACGCCGAAAATCGTAATAAATCATAGCACGAATATTTTCACGAGTGAGTTCCATTCTTGCAGCGAGATTAAAATTTAAACCCGCCAAAAACAAAAGACTAGCGTACATAAGAAAAAAAATATATAGCGGCCAGTATTAAAAAAAGTTCAAATTTTACCATGGAGGTCAGATATAGCGTTTAAAAATGTTGGAATCCTGGATTCCGGTTACCTAAGTAGCAGCCCTCGTATGTAGTGATAGGTAGTTTAGCTGTGGTTACCTGGGAAATTTGATTCTGCGTCGCTATTTCCTAACGCACTTGCAATCTCAATTGGCTTCAAAGCGGAGCAATTGTTTTAATTTTGTATGCATACAAGCCTTCGATTTTCAAAATGAAAACAATTGCGATTGCGAGTGCGTTAAGCAACAGCGAGTGTGTAAATGGTATACGGGCGTTTATTAAAACTGGACATAGATTAAGACTCTACTAATCATTAACAGAAATAATTATTTTGATTACGCTAACGTATACACCGTTATTAATTTTTGAACATACTATCGACCCGCAATGTACATCGAAGTCCATCTGTCAGGTTGTACGTAATGTTTAATTAATTGCATTTTTCGTTATACACCGTGTTTTTTTTGATTTACGATAACTTCGGCATATTACTAGGTATATCCATAGAAACTAATTGGTAGATTAGATTTTTAAATATTCCAAAAAAAAAAAAAAACTCTGTTTAGAACAAAGTAATTGAATGTTATATCTTTGATCATTCTAAAAGGGCCTTTAGAGTTAACTAATAGTGAGTGTCAAATGTCAATGTTGGCGTGACCATGGAATTAGTAAGTAATAACGTACATCTGGAAGGTGCATTCCACCGATAACGTGAGCCGAAAGAAATGTACCTGTATGTGGATCTGGGGATCTGTGTATTCTGTGTGGTCTCCTATAATACGAAATTGACACTTGAATGACAACTTAATACTAGATTTTGTTTGAAAGCTTTCAATGCTTGTATTTTGTTCTACTTGCTCTTATTAAGAAGTTCAAGACAACAGCTACTTTTTCTCAGTCTATCCACGGATTCGTTGACAGAGACCACACAGATGCCCAGATATCGATTTTGGAGACAATCAGTTGAATAACTAAAAAGTTCAAGGTGGCGGCTACTTTTCCTCAATTTATCTACGGATTAGTTGTCAGATCTACAGATCCACAGATATCGATTTTGAAAACGATCAGTTGTATAAGTAAATATTGTTTCGTTTACTGCCCCACCGGCTTGTAAAATTAATTTGTCCGTAAATTGCAATTCAAATATGGTCACCTTTAGAAAGGGACGCAGTAAGCTTTAGTACATTTCTTTCGGCTCGCGTTATCGGTGTAGTGCACCTTCCAGATGTACGTACTTACTAATTCCATGGACGCGTATACAAACCTAACAATTGGAAACTCTTTACTCATAAGAACTAAAAGAAAATAGTTGTTATCAATTAAGAGCCTTTTATACTAGTTCAACGTGATTAACTGATTAGATTTTAAAATTAAATATCTTTAAAACCGTAAGAGTTATCATTTGTCTGTCTTTGGGAAATTAACTTTATTTGACCTAAAAGTTATCGTAAATCAAAAAAAACACGGTGTACATTGCGTGTTAAATTACTTTGTATGGTTTTTTTTTTTTATTTAATTTTAACAAAAGCTGCCTAAATGTGCTTAGTAGGGGTTATACTAACCACAGTTAAAAGGAACGCCCGTATACCATTTACACACTGTAAGTATATCCGTGAGTAAATTCTAGTTAAAGTTTTACTAGGTAAAGCAGTGTTTTTGCCTCTGTTAGAACGATCTAACTACTCCTAGTTAGATCGGTTCCTCAAACTGATTATTTACGAGTAGTAAATAATTTACTAATTCGCATTTTACCTTACTCGTGACGTTTATAATCTGCGTCTCTATTCTACCTGGGTAGCACAATATTCACGTCACGTAAAAGTCAATATGGTTTTACCTTTATTTTCAGCCTCACTACTTTATTTTCAAACTTTGACGCTACCATGTAACTTTAATTTGACCGGCCGGACATGCCGCCTTGTTTTGGAAACAGTATAATGTATTTGAAACTTGGTCATTTTACTATGATAAGGGTCTTTAAAAGCAAATTCCTTATAACATAACCATGTTTGTTTCTTCCTTTATTTTTTTTGTACCAACAACCGACTAAACTCAGTATTATATTAACTATTATCTCAGTCTTAATAACATAACTTGCCGCCACAAATCACAACAGCTGCTGCAACACTTTATAATATAATAAGTAGGTACTTATTTAATTAACACTCACGGTAAAAAATAATTTAAACCACCCAAATGTCCCTCGTCTCTTAACCTCTGCTTCTGCAATCTTTCTTCCTCAAAACCATCGATACCCAAGCCTAGTCTTTCGATTAGTTTCTCGCCTTTGTCACCATGTAACTCGATAAATTGTCGTCTACGTCTTAAGGCAACGTCAGGGTCGAATTCCCAGGTCTGCGGTGTCCGAATAACTGGCAAACCGATCAAATTCGTTTGCACGAATGCGCGAATGGGGCCAATGGGATCCTGAGCAGATGCGAACTGGTAGCACAGCACGCAGTATATAATCTGTGAAAAAAGAGACCTGTCAAATTTTGGCGGGGTGATTTAGGGCGGGAAAAAAATGGCTGCGTTCTCGGGTGATACCTAATGGCTGCTTCTTATTTTGAGATATTTACGTACTCTCGCAGATTCTTATTAGACCAGAATAATTAAGACACCTATATCACTTAAGGATTAAAGCGATTTTATAAACATCAATTAAATATACTTAGTGACATAAGAGATATAAAATTGAAGGTTTTTTTAAAAAAAATATTGTAAAACTACTTCCCCTGTTTGAAGCTCAACGATATTATGCGACAGATTTAGCTCCATGAATAATACCAGTATGTGACTATGGCACGACTTAGGTACACTGTGTTTATCTAAACCCATTCCTTTTTTTAAATTATCAAGTCAGTTCAAGAAAAAAACGGGAACGAGACCGAACGACGAACGACGTTTTTTAATTAATTTGGGAGAAACCAAAATAAAACAGTTGTTAAGACAGACCACTTTACTTATTCTTAGTCTGACAAAAAATCACAGTGAAATTTAAGCAATTATGGGTAAAAAGATAGAAAAGTAAAAACCACTAGTGCCAAAAATCCAACATTCCGTTACTACAAAAAGCAAAAAGAACTGTTAAAAAAATCCAACTTTCTTCACGATAATATGGCTACAAAAAGTACCTAGGTACCACTTTTTGTGCAACCGCATACAACAATTTTTTTTCATTTACTTTTAAGGATGTGATTTACCCGAGTTCGTAAACCAAAACTACAAGTACAAGTAGCATCGTCTTTGTGTAAGAATTGATGAAAAATTATATCGTTATCTCAATCCAGGCAAAAACATGTAATGTAACGTAACAGTGCATGCAGTGGGAATACCGAAGGGAAAGTGCAAGTGATTGCAACGCGAAGATAATTGCGAACCTGTTTTATTTTATTGTATCGAAAGATGCAATGCAGTTATAAACAAAAGTAGGTCGTTTTTGTAGTTGTAAATTAGAAATAATAACATTACGTACAACTTATTGCAGTCGTGTTCTGTCTTTGAAAGGACTTTCGTTAAATGTTTAACTACAATATGTAGTGTAGTAGTTAGTACCGATTTTATTTGGTAATACTAGTCCAGTAACCGGATAACTAAGGTTTCTCCACCCTTGGCTGTATTGGGTGAATCCTTGCCTAAAAATATCCGCTAAAGATGCGTTCACAACACTTCCCACTTTTTTATTTCACGTAACTTTAAATAAAATCGCACTCACAATGAACCGCTTCATATTGAACCGGATCGCACGCGTCACAGCAACAGACTGATACATACAAGGCACGTTTATATCAGGCTTACGTATAAAGTAACCGGGTTACTTAATCCTTAATGCCCGTATTACTTTAAGAGCATGGAGCTGCGGACCGAGAAAACGTCCTATTCATACAACAGCTAGCAACAAAACGCCACAGTTATAATGTGTCCCCAAAAGAGTAAATTTCCATCCAACGTTTACGTAAACGGCATTGGCGAAAATGAGTTACTAATTAGGTATTTTGTTAATCTATGTTTCGAAATTATGAATAATGTATTGGAGAACGCTTTGTTGCTTGCTATTTTGACCTACGATATTAGTTTCTAAGGATTTCCTCAAAACGAGGCCAAGGTGCTCTGTTCCGATTCGTTTTCCGTTTAAACGCTGATTATTTTGCTACAAAATAGGCGGTCGTCGAACCAATGCACTACAAATAACAGAACTACTTGTACCATAGTATAGCTTGTATTTACTTGTTTTGTACGGTAAATAAAAATAAGCAAGTTTAAAAAAAGGTTTTCAAGACTTTGTAAATATTCGTAAACATTTTTATTTTACCTTTATTTTGATTTTGAATTGCTTAAAGTTTGTATAAGTATTCTTACAACTTTTATGTAGACGAGAGTCAAGCTAAATGGAATTTTAGTAGTTAGTTTTTTCAGCTCTTCGAGTTACTCTATACAATTTTATATTTTATGTTACCTACACTAAAAAAAGAACCCTGAGACGTTTTAAATGTGCTTAATATTTTCTATATCTAGTGCTGCAGACAGGGTTTTGATCGAAAAAACATAATTTACAAAACAACCTTTGAACACCTGCCTTTCATTAACTTTGTCGTTTAAAATATATTTAAGCCCTTTAAAAAATTAAATTCGAAGATGCTGTGTCCATTTCATTTCGTCTTACATCCGTGACGAGTGAAAAAGGTAAATCAGAAGTCAAGTAAAGGGACTTTAAAAGTGTACCTACTATTACTACAAAGATAGAAGTGACAAAAACTCGTCAAACTATACTATCAAAGAAATAAATTAACAAAACTCTTCAATAAATTCCACATTTTCACAAAAACAAAACTGAACGCACCCAAAACGCACTACACTTTCCCGCGTTTTATTCCTCGCTCCTGATTGGCTGAAACCATTCCGTTTCCGACATGGCCACCGCGCAAATACAAACAGAGAAAATCAATAACTCTGCCAAACGTGACAATTGACATTTACGTATTAGAGTTTTAGTGATAACAGTGTTTTAGCAAAATGCAGGAATACGACGATGATTACTTCTTTGAGGAGGACAAAATGTACGTACAGCGATAGTTATTCAAACCGGTTTTGTTATCTGTTATACTTATCTGTCGACTTCCTTTTGTGTTGCAGAGTTTTGTCGTTTATTTGAGTTGGTTTGTGTTTTGAGTATGACGTGGCAGTATAACTCAATATTCCCTTTTAACCCGAGGATCAATCCAATGTTGCACTCCTACATGACGCAAAGCATGTTTGAAGACAAAATGTAAATCATTTTTGCGTAAATACTTATTTAATGATAAGTTCCGTATTAGTGATGTAGAAGTGGTCGTCGATTCGTGAGTAGAATGTACACAGTGAAGATAATAGACTTTTTTATGTTTTTTTATGTTATGTGATTAGTTTACGTGATAATTACTTTAAATCGTTAGCGCTTACACATAGTTTACGTAAAAACATTTTTTTACCAATTATAAAACATCAAGGTTCGTAAACAAATATTGATTTTGATTACAACAAAACTAAAAAGTACTGTTACCACAAAAAAATGGTCGTAGTTAGTCGTTTTTAGTTCGTATAGTTTGTTACTATGTATTTTTTGCAAGGCGTTTTAATACCAATTTCCCATTATTTTATCGAATTTCACTTCATCAATCGTATCATTTCATCGAACGGTATTTACTACTGAAACTATGATGTTTTCAGGATATCTGAAATATTTATTACTTAGGTAAGGTTAGGTCTTGTACTTGTGTGTACCTGAAAAAAATAACTCATACGGGAAATGTGTTTCTATGAAAGGAAATTTCTGCGTAATGATACGTTTCTTGAAAGGTGTTTCTATAAAATGATAGGTACCCGTTTAAAATAATATAAAATATCACAGGACTACCTCACATAACTTAACCTAGTTTCGAACTAAACTTTAGGCCTATGCCTACTTTTATTTATATTTTGTTTATTATTTTTTATTAATCTAGTATCTCCACACAACCGGGACGAGCTAAGCAAACTCGCTCGCAATTTTTAGTGTCTATCGATGAAAGGTAAGAAATGAAACAAATAGAAATTGAGTGGAACCAAACGATTATAACGAATTTAAATATTTTTATAACTTTTTAATTTAGTGCAACCGTCAATAAAGAGTCGACGGTACAAGAAAATGTGGCGCACACGGATGAGGAGTGAGTACCGAACTAAATAATATTTTAATTTAAGTACACTCAGCCAAAAATGTGGTCTACCACCCTACGGTTGAAATTCATTTGCACTTCATGATACAACAAGTTCGATTTTCCCTTGCGATAATATTATGACAGTGACAAATGTCAACCTTACCAATAAAACTGGTAGACCACTTTCTTGGCCAACCGTCTACTGCATATTTACTATTATTTACTATTATTAAGGGGCACCAGTCTGCTACGACTAGTGATGGGCGATTTCTGAAACATTGCACAACTTTTCTTAACTGTGAAAATTACAGCTTCTGAAAGTTACATAATTAGATGGAAATTATTCTAACACAAGTAAATTTCGTTTAAATTTCATGAAAAGTTGGGTAACATGTCGAAACTATAGTAATTTTCAGAAATAAAACGATTTCACTGTGGTAATTTTCAGTATATTGCTTGAAATTCTAGGTGAAAGTTTCACTTTTGAAACTTCTAGAATATTTCAGAAATTTAAATGAAAGTTTCACTTTTGAAACTTACAAGCTGCCCATCACTAGCAACGACACGATCTTTCCCTTAAAAACATCATAAAAGGATAAATAATCAAAGGAAAACCAAGGAGAAATGACTTTGAGCAAATTAAAGAGAATTACGTAATCGGGTCGCCACCTTCCCGAACACATGGTTGAGGGAAGCGATGGCTGAGATACGCGTCATACTCGTGAACGGGTGTTGTTTGTGGGGTCCGGTCTGTTCACGTTTGCAAGGACTTTAATTATTCTAGGTATAGCTTTTGACGTAGAGACTCCAAAGTGGTCCGAAGCGCTGGTAGATTCACTCTATATTACCGACGTGTAAAAGAGTCCTCATGCGGCCTATTTACTGAATAAATATTTTGTATGTTGAATTTTGAATATTGCACTCTTGTTAAGGCGTATTTGGTAAATGTAGAGTCTATAGACAAACGTGTAAACGATTTACAGTTCAAATTCCCACTTTAATCCTATGATACTTATACTTGCTTGAAGATTTTTTTATGACTTATTGCATTACTTGCCTAATTCCAGTCTACTTCAGTTTCAAGAGCTATACCAGAACACGGAATGCATTTTCAATGATTTAAGACGAGAACGGTACATGATAGAACATCAAGATCTGTTGTGAGTTACATTGTATATGTTTGGTTTGCTATATACATAGAGAAAGATGTAGGTATCACTTTAGGAAATAAAGCTAACGTACAACATTTTTTGGTCGAATCAGACAACGTATAAAAGCAAATTATAATGTTATTAAAATAATGCAATACCAGTTTTTTACTTTTTTTTTCAGGTGTGCTGTAGTGGCTAGAGGATTTTCGCTAAAATGTATTTATTTTACCTAAAATACACGAATTTCAAGTTTTAATTGGTTTTTTTTCACCCTCACTCATCCCATTTAGAGTATCTTAGTTTAGCAAACGCACAAAATTGGTCAATTAGTATACTTAATGGTGTGTCGAATATTCCTTCGTATGGTAAGACAGTGACCACTGTGACCAGTTCTAATTTTCATTAAACAATTGGAACAAATTGGAGAAATCATCCCGGTAAAAAAAATATTGTCCTCTTGCATACGAAGAGTTCAGCATACACATTTTAAAGTAGAAGTTTCCAGTTTTATAAGCTACTGAAATAGTATATCGCATTCAACTAGGCTACTGGGTAACATCTTAACTAATTACCTAGAACATAATAATTAATAAAGCAAAGCGAGATGTTACGTACCTATTATGACATGACAAAATTCCTGTCACTCTTCATTCGAGATTATGCCGAAAGAAAAGAATGGAGCTAACGTAACTTCGAATTCGATTTTCAAAGGGTAATTTTGCTACTTAAACCGCAAGTAACAAGATTTGACCAAAATAGTACCTAGTAGAGTTAAATATTTGGTCTGCTAAATCCATAAATAATGTTCGGCTAGAAAGTTAACTTCCGGTAAAAAAATCAAATAATAATTGGAATCTATTCATTTAATTATGTCATTAAATATTTCAGGGGCATGACCGTGACTTCAGGCAGTATAGTGCTAGCCAAAGATGAGAAAAATCTAATAGGGATCAGCATAGGCGGGGGCGCTCCACTGTGCCCTTGCCTGTATATAGTGCAGGTAAGACGGACCACACCCACACGAGATACAACTGCTCACTGCCCAAAGCATCTGGAAATTCCTGGACGCAACGGCCCTTTCTGCCGTGCAAAATTAAAAAGCAGTAAGTGTAAAAAGCTACCACCATATCTTGGACTCCAACTTCTAACACCTCCACAAAGTTGGAGACCATGATATGGTGGTGTTAGTGTTCACTTACTGGAGTTTAAATTTTGTTCGGCAGCTTTGTTGAGCTCTAAACAAAGCGCAAGGTCAAAGCGGCACACAAGGTTCATAAGTTCACGCAGTGGGCCTAGTATGTTTGCGTTTATAACGTGACAAAATGTGGATAAAGCATCCGTCACTCTCGTACTCTCTGTGTCACTCGTGTCAGAAGGTGACGGACGCCAAGGCATGGGTGACATAACAATAGAAGCTTATGTGATGGTAGCTATCCACATAGATACGTTGCATGCACGACTAGCATAGTTTCACAGAGTATGACTATCTACAGACATGTTGGAAGCATCTGCGCATTCGTTCGTGCTCTATGATTCTTCATTGCATATGTTTTAAAGTTGAACATTGTCTGTTAAAATCTTATATGACCTGCGTTTTGTTTGTCTATGGATGCGATTCCACAGATCCTCGGGAAAGGGTTTTGTCCAGAACAACTTTTGGCTGAACTGATGATGATGATGAATGAACTTCGAGGTCTTAGAGCTCTATATTTTCTTTGGTTTAGGAAATAATAAAGTACAATGATTAATTTCAGATCTTCGACAACACTCCAGCATCCAAAGATGGTACTCTTCAGAGTGGTGATGAACTGGTGGGAGTTAACGGGCAGACGGTGAAGGGGAAAACTAAAGTGGAAGTGGCCAAGATGATACAAGCTGCTAAGGTAAATATAAAAGCTTATCTTTTTTATAGAAAGGAGACAAACGAGCACACAGGCCACCTGATGGTAGGTAACCCTTAGACATATGGATCCGGACGAACTCTATACAAGGTCCTAGTACCACTAAATCTTATAGTGTCTTTGTTTGATCCTATAGGATCTTTTCTGTAATTATCCCTACTGTATAATAAACAGATCGAATGTTAACTTGATGCTTACAATATTTCGTGTTTCTTAAAAATGTCGGGTTAGCTAATTGCTATCACACTTTCATTTGCTGTGAGCTGGTTATGGACATATTTATTGATGTAGATAAACGTGGGTAAAACAACTGTCACTTTCTGACCAGTATGTAAGTGCGATAGTGAGGTATGCTTTATCCACCGCAACAAAGGCGACCACAATATGGGCGCTGAAAGTATTTGTCGCACGTGGTTAATAGAAACAAAAAATGCCGGTCGCTATTTAAGAAACTAGGATTAGCAAGCTGAAATGGCAGTGTGCCGGTCACATCTGTCACAGAACTGACAATCGTTGGGGTAGGCATGTTCTTGAGTGGAGACCACGGCTTGGCAAACGTAGTGTGGGACGCCCTCAAGCTAAGTGGAGCGATGACATAACAAAAGTGGCTGGCAGTGGTTTTAAACAAAAAACTCAGGACCGAGCTCAGTGGCTTGCCATGGGAGAGGTCTATGTCCAGCAGTGGACGAAAGTGATGATGATTAAATAACTGGTAGTACCTGTACCTTAGGATAACAAGTCCACCCTAGAACACCCTAAGTCTAAGACTATGTCTAGTTAGTATAGTACACTACTTTCAATACTCAATACTCAATCATTTATTGCATTCCACAATATTAGTTTACATGATATTAGGTTAACTTAAGTTTTAGTTGTTATATAACAAAACTTAATTGTGGACCCTGTTGGGCACGGCAAAATTGGCGAGGAGAGGACGACTTGAATACGTATATTTTGTAAAGTTCAATTTCTTAAAATTTGCATATGCAGTGCATTATAACAATTTATATAGACATCTATTCTGTTTAAATCATTTACCTACTTAAATATATAATATTGCACATATAATAGTGTTTTTGTTCATTTTAAAAAGGAACTTATCTTGTATTTTTATATTATATTATATTATGTATAGTAGAATATTTCATGTGCAACCTGCATGTTTCTCGATTACACAAACTGTTTTAGTGTCCATTACCATTGTGTGTTGTTGTCGTTTATTAGAGCATCACAACCACCATGTCATTACCTCATTACCTCGTAAAGCTTTGGAAAAAAAAGGTTCGACGCGGTCATTGTTGGGGTTATTAACATACAACGTTCTTTTGATACCACTTTGAACTTTATTCATCTGTAATACGCCAGCAAAAGTGTGCGGAAGGTAACAGAAGGGAATAAACCGATGGTATGGCTTTTTTTTTTAAATACAAGGTGCGAGTTCTTCATTCAGCAGAGAGTCATTGGTGAATAAATATTAAATGGATATGAATCCCATATAAAATAGCTACTTTAAAAGCAAGGGGCCTAATATAGCTTGCGTTTATAACGTGACAAAATGTGGATCAAACATCCGTTACTTTCTGTCACGTGTATAAGTACGAGAGTGACGGATGCTTTATCTACATTTTGTCACGCCATCAACTCTTAAACTGCAGACCCGATTCTTCTGAAACCTTGCTAAGAGCCATCCCGATTTTCATCCTACTTCTGATATCATCATTTCTTGGTTGTGTTTACATCTTTACCAATTTCAATTGGCACAGACTATACGTTCCATTTTTCTTTGTTGAATGCCTATCTAAAATAGATATTGGGACTAAATTCCAGGATGAAGTGACAGTAAACTACAACAAGCTCCACGCCGACCCTCGGCAGGGCAAGTGCCTGGACATCATCATGAAGAAGATGAAACACCGTCTGGTGGAGAACATGTCCTCAGGAGCAGCTGATGCCCTGGGACTGTCCAGAGCGATCCTCTGCAATGATACCCTCGTGGCCAAGTTGGATGAGTTGCGAGATACAGAGGCCACTTATAAGAGGCTTGTGGAGCATGCTAAAAGGTATTATTTTCTACTGGCGTACTATAAACCGTTAGTATTGATATCGTTAACAGTATCAGAATACCACCTATAGCATAACCGAAGCATGAAAACAATTGTATAATGAGCGTTGTCATGGTAATAACAGGTCTATAATATTTATTATAACATTTATAACCTCAGCAATCGTACCTTAAGAGGCTTTGTTATGTACCAGTTACATAAATGACTAAGGGCCTGTTTCACAATCGACAAGTAAATTTATCTGTCACATAAAGTTGTCTCTCTCCTTGTCTATTTTCAAGTGTACGACAAAGAAAGGGCTAAACTTATCCGTCAAATATCCTTTACTTGTCGATTGTGAAACAGGCGGTAAGTATTGTATATTAAGCGCTAGTTTTTTCTGATTTTTTATGGAAAGGCGTAGACAAAACAGCATGAACACACATGTCACCTGATAGTAAGTAAGATATGCCCACAGACAATATTATTTGCAATTTTATTAGATGTTTTCATCAACACACACACACACAACACTCGGAATGCTGCTTCTTGGTGGTAGATTTAGTGGTGGTAGGACCTCGTGCAAGAAGTCGCTATCACCATCTTACCCTTTAGCCAATTGCCAAGCAGCAGTGTTCGCATTGTTGTGTTCCGATGTAGAGATAAGACCATTGGTGAAATTGCTAGCTAACTCATCTTAGTCTTCAGGATTGGCAACGCATTTGGAATCTTAAAATCAGTATCCTACTTACCAAAAATAAAAAATGCCTATCCATACGACAACATTTTTCATCGAGGTATTTTTACATTTTCGTAGGGTACCCGTGTGGTTGCCGGGTTAGAATAGTGCCACTCCATGTCTTCCCGTGGATGTCGTAAGAGTCGGCTAAGGGAATAAAGGCGTATAGTACTGTTAGGTGATGGGCTTGCAACCTGTCACTAATACACTGGTAAATATCTTAGCCTAAGACAAGTGTGCGAAATGTGGTTACAGAATTATCAACAAGTTTTTAGAGTTGTTGGTAATTCTGTAGCTCTACCTACCCCACTCTGGGAATAAAGGCGTGAGTTTATGTATGTATGTATGTCGTAGGGTAAACTTGATTTAACTATAACCTACAAATAAATGAAAACTTGCTGTTATTTCCAGAATGCTGAAGTCATACTTTGATCTACTCCAAACCTACAAGTCTCTCGGCGACATATTTTCCGGGATAGGGGTGAGGGAGCCGCAGGCGAGAGCTTCGGAAGCTTTCTCGAAGTTCGGGAACTACCACAGGTTGTTAGAGAGGGACGGGATTAAGATGCTCAAAGCTTTGAAACCGGTAAGTAATCGGTACAACTTACACAGTAAAATATTTACACAATTTAGAGAAAAATATTTTGTAACGTAACTGACTACTAGGATGATGGAAGAAAAAAACTTGTGTCTAAATGAAATGTATACATATGTATGTATATGTATGGTTTTGTATGGAATCAGGTTTACAAGAATGGTGATTGAAAGTATTTTTTACGTTTCGTCCTTAAGTTGGCGACTGACTTGTAATATTTTGATGTAATGTACCATTCGTGGAACACGATTTGTAACACTGAAATGTTACAAGTCAGTTGCCACATTAAGAACGAAATGTAAAAAATAGTATCAAAGCTTTTCCATTTGCATTGTACTGTGCTTAGAGGATAATGACTTTAGAAACGGCTTTCTTAATAAAACGAGGTTTTTCTTACAGCCTGTAAATGAATAGTTGTTTAGGCGCTAGCTTGTATTCTTAACCCTTAACTTGGCACTGTGAATACTGTACATACCATAATGTACACTTTTTTTGTTTGGATTGTGTTTTTATTTTTTTGCTGATTGAAAATCAAAAAGGGTTTGAATTCCCGACTTTTTTTATTTTTGACAAATGAAGGGTTAATTCAGTTATGTTACAATCATACAATCTCGGCTTTACTTTGTGTTTATAATTCACAAAATCACGCCTCACTATATAATTTGACTACTAGGCAACAGAGGGTTTTTCTTAATTATTGATTTACCCTAATTTAACCATAAAATTAAACTTAAACACAGCGTTGTTTACTCGCCTTTTGAAGTTTAAAAACATGCGTCTGTCTCCAGATATTATCAGACATGGGCACATACCTTACCAAAGCTATACCGGACACTAAGCTAACCATACGCAAGTATGCCGACACCAAGTTTGAGTACTTGTCCTACTGTCTTAAAGTTAAAGAGATGGACGATGAAGAATATGGATACAATGCGTTGCAAGAACCTTTGTACAGGGTTGAAACTGGGAACTATGAGTATCGGTAAGTTTATGAATTTGGTACGTAACGAAAAAAAAAGAAATGCTGTGTTTTTAAAAGTGCCTTTTTTAAATTTTGTAACTTTCATCTGTAACATTTTGAAATGTTACAATTTATGCGACGTCGGCCATCATCAAACATTTTAATACTTAAGTCAATAAGCGTATAAAAAAAGCGTACCAGGTAAGTCCTAAATAATAGAAAAATACTGTACTAATACAAAAAACGTGTACTAGTATTTGTATTGCCGGTTTTCGCATCGTTTTGTCCCGGGTGGGAATAAGACAGAATCAATCAAATGCATAGAGGAACCCAATCTTAGTCGTTATGTACATCAGTGTTGGCAGCACGTATTTATAGTCTTGAGATGGGTCTCAGATCCCAGCCTACTTGTTACATACATACATTAAATCACGCCTGTTTCCCAGAGGGGTAGGCAGAGACCACTTCTTTCCACTTGCTACGATCCAGTATAAACTATGTGTATAAGCTATCTCCATTTCATCCAAATCTGTCCAGTTAATGAGCGTGAAGGAGTAACTAACTAACACACACACGTTTCACATTTATAATATTAGAATACGATAATAATGGTATGCTCGTATCGTCAGATTGATCCTGAGATGTCGGCAAGACGCGAGAGCGCGCTTCGCTCGCCTCAGATCGGACGTGCTGGTTAAGTTGGAACTGCTGGACAACAAGAAAACCCAGGACGTGGCGTTTCAACTTCGCCGGTTCATACAGGGCCTCGCTGTTTACCACAAGTAAGTTTCAAGTCCAAAAGAGAAAATATGAATAAATCAAATAAATAAATATCAGGGGACAATGTCACACCAATTGACCTAGTCCCAAACTAAGCTGTAAGCTTGTACTATGGGTATTAGACAATGATATAAATACTTATAAAGAGAAATATATACTTAAATACATAGAAAACATCCAAGACTCGAGAACAAATATTTGCATTCATCACAAAAATATCAGCTCTTACCGGGATTTGAACCCAGGACAGCTAGCTTCGTAGACGGGGTCATTATCAACTAGACCAGCGCGTTGTCACATCGTAATATTGTGTGGGTTGCAATTGCAATATAGGTACTAGTAATATTGTGTTGTTGATGCTTATAGTGTTGATATATTCGAATTTATAACCTTTTATTGGAAAATCCATTATACTCAGTTAAAAGAATTTATGGACCTTGATTATATTAAAATTTATGTATATTGCTGACGATTCCAATGTAATTTCTTGTGCTTTTGACATAACATGTAATATACTGTGACTTACTTTGGAAAATAAATATCATTCATTCATTCATTCATTAGATTGTATAGATGTAACATGTAACTCAATACATAACTAGTCTGTCGTCATTTTAGTGATAGCTAAATTACGACTCTTTTTATATTATTCTAGCGAAACTGTGGAACACCTGAAAGAAAACTCAACACTTTTCCCCGTAGAGGTGGACTTATCGCAGAATGCCTTCCAGTACAAATCGACCGCTCAGATAATACAGGTGACACTGTTTTTTTTCTTTATAGATTTAAAAAAGTAGGTAATTTAAATAACAGTTTTATTTGTTAATTTGTATTTTAGTTCATTTGTTTATTTAACAGTTTTAACAATATTGTAACAATTTTGGCCGCTTTTTTCTTTTTTTTTATTATTTTTATTATTACTGTGTTGCCATCCTTATTTTAATGATGTTTTTCTCTGTTCTGTTTTTTTTCTTGTGTTCGTCGAATAAATGTTTCTATTTCTATTTTCTATTTAAAATAGACTTAACAACAATTTATGTAACTTTTAAAGAATTCAATAAACGATAAAAAAACGTATCTATCGGTCAGAAATAATCAAATTGCATTCTGTTTGGTATTTATTCCAATACTAACTTTTCTTTTCTAGGACGCTCAAGAAGAAGATGAAATCGAATATGCAAAGGAAATTAAAGAATATCAAGACATTGACGAAAACACGAGTGTCACCAACAGAAGACAAGCCAAAGACAAAGACACGACGGACTCCTCGCAGAGTCTACTCTCCATTGACATGGACTACCGGTTTGACACGTCCGACAACTTTGACAAGGCTGACAACTTAGACAAAACGGACAATTTGTCACTTTTGACTGAGCTAGGGTTGGCCGATGACTTTGGTGAATTCCAGAATGGACTACTTAGAGATGACTTGATGCCCAACAAAAATGAAGTAGACGATATTTTTGATAATTTATTAAGAGATTTAAATATTGAGAAGTAAAGTAATTGTGTTTGGTTATATATAAACTTATAATAAACTTGTATATTGATGTTATTTTGCTTGTTTTATTTTAGGTCAAATGAAATTTGCGTTTCTTTTACAACAATTCTTACTAATTTCTAATATTTTTACCATTCAAGAACCGTTGTTAAGCAGAAGAAATAAAAACAATATCCGTTTAAAGTATTTTATTGTTACAAATTATTCAAAATAATCACTTAATATAATATCAAACAGTCTTTGAAGTTTTTTCGTTTGTACTTAAAGTCGCAGAAGTGTTCTTATACAAAAGTACAGTACCACCCAGTTTTTTAATAGTAATACGCACACATCTTATTCTATGATACACAACACAAGTGACAAATAGGGTCATGGCACCAGCGTTGGACACTTCTAGGTGACAGACACAAATATAATGGACACTGCACTCTTAATTCAAAGAGCTTACGGTCCTATTTTTGTGTTGAAAAATCAAGTGACAGCCGAACCGAATTACCAAGTTCCCGTCCCATAGTATGTACGGCCACGGACTTTAATTGATAACTACTACTACTAATTAAATCATTTCCCAAAAAACATATTATATGGAAAAACGCTTTTTTTTTCGAAACTAATTAATTCAGGATTTGTAATAATTGTAATACAGTCAAGAAAAAATATATGGCAGAACGCAACATCTCCAAAATATGTCCCAATGCAAATTGTTTCAGTTTAATAATAACATCGTAACATATTTAGTACAAAAGTCTTTCAATACATATTGTTGCACTTGACTGTACAAAGCTTACCCAAACACCCTAACCCCCTTACTTATAAACTTGGAGTACCTAAGCTTGGAATAGTTTATGCCATGCTTTGTCCTTATCTGTAATTGTGACATTTGCATCTGACAGAAAGTGACAAAGCATGGCATAAACTATTCAAAGCTTATTCCACGTTTATAAGTAAGGGGGTTAGGGTATAAGTTTACATAAAGAAATAAGCATTGTACGTACATAGTACAGTCGCGGAATGAAAAGGTTGACCACCTTAAGATCTGTCTCTGCTTGCTCAGTATAAGTTATCAGTATCTGCTTATCGACTGAGTATGACACATTCCGTCATAATGAATGTCATTTCACTACATGGCCCAGCTACGTGGTTATGGTTACCATGGTCACGTATAAACAACAGCCACTATTGGTTCAAACTGAACTCAAGTCTTTATTGGTCGTTACAAAAGTGTTGCTATGGTCACGTATAAACAACGGCCACTATTGGTTAACTCAACTTAGTCTTTATTGGTCGTTACAAAAGTGTTGCTATGGTCACGTATAAACAACAGCCACTATTGGTTAACTGAACTTAGTCTTTATTGGTCGTTATAAAAGGGTTGCTATGGTCACGTATAAACAACAGCCACTATTGGTTTAATATTATTTCTCTCGTTTGTTACACGGTTTAAAAACGTAACATGTGCTTGCAACGCGTAAATGAATTTATTTGAAAACTGGTCAACCTTTTCGTTCCGCGACTGTACTTATGATGAAAATATATACACTCTTGTACTTGTACTTATAAGTTGCTGCCTGCAATACCTGTCCCTTCAAATCATTTCCTCAAGCCGCATCCATTCTTCGCAACATGGGTAAAGGCAAACCTGCCCCCAAGGCACTGACCAGCCTCTTCCCCCTATACCCATGCTTTTGTTGAAAGTACTGACTCAACCGTTCTCCCTGATGTGGGTCGAAGATCAACGTCTCCATCTTACTATCTCCCTCGAATAAACCCATGATCTTCGTAACCTTCTTGGTAACTTTAGGTATGATATGGAAGACATCCAATTTTTTCACCTTTTCTGGATCGATGTTGTCTACCAGCTTTTTGATTTCTGATGCGGCGGTTTCTTGGAGACCTTGCAACTGGGTTTTCGCTGTGTTTGCGAGTTCGTGGATGTCTATCGTTGCTGTTGTGTGCTGGAGGATGGTGAACAGAGTAAGCTGGAATCATATTAATGTGTTAATCTTTTGAAGGGGTACACTACATAATACCGAATTGATCAAATATCCGAACGCAATTTTTTGATAGAAGACTTAACTTTTTATTCTCGCTTATTAGTCGAACCTAACCTAACCTACGTATGACAACAAAATTATGCATTTAATTTAATCTAAAATAGCTCCAGCGTAACATAAATTTCGGAAAAAAGTAATTCGGAATTTTAAGGTGTTCATCTTTTGAACGCTCTTTCCCGAAATACCAGAATTTTAAACAACAATAACATTATATTTCGGTATCGTTGATTATGCTTACCTAATATTTCGAAACTGGTGATTTGGGAATCTGGTAAAGAGAGTAGTCTGGTATTTTGAAATTGTGGTATTTTGGGAGTGAGCGATTTGGACGCCAACGACACAAAAAGTCGTCATGAAGCTGGATATACAGTGTGTTACCAGCACCCGGGCTTTTTTTAAAGTACGTCAAGATAACGTATATTTGTAACGTAACCATGACATTAATTTAATTACAAAACAAATTTTCAGGCTTTGTTAACTTTCTAACAAAATTTTAATTGCCAGCAATGTAAAGCACAGCAATTTGACAAGTGTAAATGACAGTCGACGGATACTTTGATTATTATGAGTTGCCCCCGTACCACGACATGCCTTGTACCAAGCAACAGCGATACTGATAACGAGGAACACGCAGCACATGCACTACATTAAAAATGGACAGTATCTAAGACAATTAATTGTGAAGTTATTTTAATTATTTTTTAATTGATAATCAAACCTCGAAGTCGCGGTGGCAATAACGTCAATTAACTAGGGACTTCCTTCCGATCTAAAATTAATCGATAACTGAATGCTTAATTGGAAGTGACACTTCATATTAGCTGTAAAGTTTACCTACAGAATAATTGAAAATTAACTAAAATGTGATGATTACTACCCGTCAATGTTACCTATATAGGAGTTTTTAGGACATTTTTAGGAATTTTAAAATTCAAATAAAAATCAAGTAAATTTTTATTTCATAAATTTCCATGCAAAGTAAACTAAAACCTAGAAGTACATCCATAAAGTATGAAAACCGTTATCTTCCTTAATCGACATTTACGGACTTCAATCTTCATACTGTATAAATGATACAGTTTAATAGGTATTCCAAGTTGCATATTAATAACATACGTCATCTCATAGTCATAACATAACTATTGTCATAAGAAAGTCCAATTTATCGATGAAATAATATCGCGTGGAAGTCCCTAGCAAAATTTTATTCGTGCCACCGCGACTTCGAGGTTTGTTGATAATACTTGTAAACAATTGCTAAAGCAACGTACTATCGGCAGTTTTAATAAATGCCCGCATGCCGGTAACACACTGTATACCTAAAAGTTAATCATTATTTGGAAAATTTATGGTAAGTATGTAAAATAAGAAAATTATAAAAAAAATGCAAAAGAAAAATTTAATGAATGAGTTTGCATTAAGTGTATTGAAACACGAGCATGATAAGTTTTACAAATGAACTTTTGAAATTAAAACACTCAAAAATTGCATCTTTAAAAAACTTCACACTAAAAAAAACGCAAATAAAAGTAATTCGCATAACTACTAACCCAGACTTAGCTAAAATTTCAAAGTCCCAATTTAACACATAAACCTGACTTGGCCAATAAAAAAAACACTTACCAGTGCTAGGGCCTTCATGATGTATGGCTCCTCGACGACTGCCCGTCAAATGGTCACCAGTGATGGACGACAGTACTTAAATAATGGCCCCAGCATCTTATTAAATTGACGCGTGGACGTATTCTGGATGAACACGATTGGACTGCGATTTTGTTGAAGTTTAGTTTGAAATGGTTAGGGTTGATGATTTGTGTGATTTTAGCAGGTAAAAACGATGGCGAATCGTCCCTAGGGCGAAAAACTCACGGTGTAAGGAGATCCTCTCCTCTTGTAGTGTCGGTTGCAGGGCCGGATTCAGAGGTGTGGAGGCCCTGGGGCAACAAAGGAGTGGAGGCCCCTAATTATTTTTTATTTTTCTTTGTTTTGCGGTCGGCCCCGGGCATTTGCTCTGGTTGCCCTACCTTAAATGCGGCCCTGGTCGGTTGAGAAGAGAAATACAGGTCAGGGGACTATGTATTTCACACAAGTTACCTGATAGTTTTCAATAAAAACTATACACTTGAACTATGGGTACGTACTAGACAACGATAAACGATAAATAAATACTATTATACATAGAAACTAATCCAAGACACAGGAAGTAAGAACACAAAACACAAAATTTCATTATTTAGTGAAAACGACCAAAAATTTAGCAATGGGTATCATTAATATGTATATACCGCTGCCTATGAACATTTAAACGTGACCACTTCTCATAAGGTCTCAGTCGTCTGCCTGTTTGTCCGGTCAATGACATTAACAAAGATTTTTTTATTTATTTCATTCTATTTATATTCTATTCATCAAACTCTACACAGGGCATCACCTGTGTACAAACAAAACTTTACTTTGCCGGCCAGAATACGCCTCTAAGCGAAAGTGTCACTACACTATTATCAAAATTCAGCTCGCACCGCGCGCCTGCGCGCATGATAAACATTTTGTTGGTCTGATGTAATTATTGTATAATGGCTACACACTTAACGATGGCTTAAGTTATGGGCCCTGGGTTGATTTGCTTTTTCAAATGCATTTTTTCTTTGGACATTTTTTTTTTCCGCGTTTTTTTCCCAACGTGATATTACGAATCGCCTTTTTCTCGGCTGTTTATTTTCACGTTGTGTTTTTACCCTTGCAAGTTTTATCCAGTCCCTTCTTTTCCTAGCGTTATATATTCACAGTCATGTGTTTCCCACTTCAAGAGTCAAATTTGACAGAATCGCCGGATTTAGCCCTCCGGGCCTGCTGCAAAACTAACATAACCTAGATGCTAGTTGCGATAATTGTCACGTTTCCGTATTATCAAAGTTTAAATAGCTCTTATTTATTTGACAGTAATGGCGGGTGAGTTAAAAACTATACGATAGATAACATGTCAAATGCAATATTAACCCCTGAACTTAATGTCGACATAATTGGTGAAAGAAATAAAACACTCTTATTTCGATAAAATGTATTGAATTATAAACAAGGTAATATTACAGCTTACAAAATCATATGTTTCCTAATAGTACAGGCGCTACACCTAGACAAACCGTTAACTCGACGAGAAATAATCATTTTATGTACTCGAATTTATATTAACCTGACCGAGATGAAAAATGTTAAAGTAATTTAAACATTGTCTAAGCGATATTAAAATTATTTATAGTGTTCGGGACAGTTTCGAGCATTATTATGTTTTGTATCACTCTTTCATTACCAATAAAAGCAAAGGAAGAAAGAGACAACACAGGAATATAGAAAAGCAATGTTTGTATAGACAATGTCTAATATCGTCCCTTTACTTTCTCAACGTCGTATCTGATTGAATAGTTAAATAGGAAAAGCACTCATGTCTTTAAAGAATAAAGACTACTTTCCTATCTAACTATTCGATCAGATATGAGGTTGAGAAACAATTGACAAAAAACGTAAATTTTTGAAAAAAAGTGTCCCGATATTTGTTTGAGTGATTATAATTTTTTTAGTGCTTGTCTTATTTTTTTTAATTCTCTCATTTCTGTCACCGCTTGCCCTGACTACCCTAACTACTAGAATTAGACAGCTGCCAGTATTCGTACGTTTTATTTTTTAAAGCAAAAGTTTGTCTCAAAACTTATGAACAAACGAGGTATAGGTCGTATTTACACATTTTTGAATGGTTTGCTGTATGTATGTATAGCAGCGTCTATATTATATCGCTTAGACAATATCTATATGGTAAAACTCCGCTTTATTATCAATAGCATAAGGTTTTCACTATTCAAATTGGTAGCATGTAGACTTAAAAAAAAACTTACAACGAATTAAAATTAATACAAAAATAATTCTTCAACGTGTCGATTAGCAATGTGGAGAAAATAAATATAAACTATATTACATACATCTTCCCTTCCCAAAATCCAACGCCATCTATCAATATTTGGACTAAACACGTCACTGACATTTGTACTATATTAAACAACTAGCTTTTGCCCGCGGTTCCGTCCGCGTAGAAGTCGTTTATCGCTGTTCGTGGATAAAAACTATCCCCGAAGTTCAAGTTATCTCCATACCAATTACATCGTGACAACATCAACTTAGCAAACAGACAAAGCTACTTCACATTTCGTTGCTTAAATACAAAAGGGGCACAAATCAAAATGTGTTGGTGTTGCATTTAAATTCGGAATGCAACACAAACACTTAAAACACTTAACTTTAAGTTGTAAATCAAACTATATCTGTTTTTGTTTTGTGGCGCTTTTGTATTTAAGCAGCGATTTATAGTATTAATATGTATTTATAGGTCTATATTGGAATCCCTAATGGTAATTTGTCCTAATTCATCGTATGTCCGAATATTCGTTTGAAGTCATTTGCGACAACGATGCATTAGGACAGGACAGGTTAGGTTGACAAAAAAATTAAAAATTACAAGTATGCGTACTTAGTATTTGTACCTACCTAGTACTTATACCAGGTTCAGTATAATGACAAAATCAAATAAATTTCAAATTCCTAAGCAGTGTATAAATAGTATTAATGTATAATACTGCTATTCCAATGGCCAAGCTATTACCTAGTATAAATACCAGGTAGGTAGATAACAATAATAAAGTACGTCAGTGTGAAAGGTTGAATTTTAATTAATTTACGAATTGTCAGAGCGGGGTATTTATACTCAGTATTGGTAGCTACCTGGTATTTACACTAGGTAATACCTAGTACATTGGAATAACCTTGGTAATAATACATTATCTATGAGTTTTAAATTGATCTAATTTTGACATCATACTGAATCTGCGGGCCTAGTACTAAACGTGGAAAAAGCATCCGTCGCTCTCGTACTTATTTACGTGTAAGAAGGTGACGGATGCGTTATTCACACTTTGTCACGCGACAAACGCAGCCATATTACACACCTGGTATAAATACCATGTAGTTACAAAATACAAATACTAAGTACACATATTCGTTTATTTTTGTAAACCTGACGTGCCCGCTTTTGCCCCCTCTAGTGCAATATCTGGTTGTTAGGGATTCAGATGGACACTCATTTATAGATTTGCGCGGATAACCTCTTCATTTTAAAGCTCGTTTTTTTTTCAATATAGTACAACATTCAGTAAATTTAAGGCAGCTATACATTTTTTAGTGTTGCATTAAGCGTGTCTTGAACGACTGTTACATACATATTTATATACAAATATTTATGTGAAGGTTTATTATTAGTTATTATAAATATTATTATTTCCTGTAACTAAAGTTACATCATTATGCATTGATACCTAAGGCCTAACATCAAAACCACTAAACTTAATACTTCGCAAATACATTTTAGGAGAAACCAATGAATTAAATATTAAGATGTAACTGAGGTATATTTGTAAACCATAGATTACATGATTTCAAAATAAATCAGTCTAAAACTAATTATATTATTACTTATCGTTTATAAATCTTTGCCATAACCTAATTCTACTTGCCATAATAACCGTCTGACCTACTAGATACTTCACGTAATTGCTCGTCGAAATAATGTTCATTGCCTGAATTTCATAATTCCGTAGTTTTGCTTGCTCTCTCGCTTCGTTCATCGTCGAACCTTTCAGCCTTTTTAGGGTTTCATAGTCAAACTAGGATCCCTTATAGTTTCGCCATGTCTGTCCGTCCGTTCGTAGCTCAGCTCAGAAACTTTTAGTTCTACCGACAAAGCGGTAAATAAAATGTTGAAAAATAATGGTACTTCGCCAACACGTAACGTTGGGATGCTTTTTTTTCTCTCGCCTACCTCATGGTGTGGTACTTTTTTGTTACTATGACATAACGTTTAGGTTATTCACAATTTTGACAGCCGCATTTATGACTTAATATATTAGGACAATCATGTGTATTTTAAACAGAAAACAATTATGGCAACCACAATTATGACTAACATGGGTCGCATCATTACGGGAATAGACATTTTGGCTTGCATCCACTATGTCCAAAGCGTTATGGCAAATGACTTTAGGGCAGTCTACAATAATGACAATAGTAGAAGGGGCCTTTTTAGAGGAATCGCATTTTCGATACCTAAAATCTAGTTTTTTAGTGCACCAATCACTCGTGCTACTGTGTATTGCTACCCCTATATCATCCCTTCACTGTCTCAACGTCGTGTCTGATCGAATAGTTAGATAAAAAAGTAGTTTTCATTCCTTGGGGATCATGAGTCCTTTTCCTATCTAACTATTCGATCAGATACGTTGAGAAAGTAAAGGGACGATATGCTCAAATAGATTGATCGTTACATTGTACCAAAAACGTAACGTATTATATTCTAAAGTTCGTGGCAAAATGGCCACATGTTTTGCGTTCACCAATAATAAACCTTCACATAAGACCGCTATCGAATTATCACAACATACGGAGCGCTTTAGCAGCCTATGTGGCCCAGGCTTGGAGTTTTGCGAAATCTTCGTCATCCTCTGAAACAAAACAAAATATATTTTTACTAACACAAAAAAGAGGGCAAATTAAAAATGTCACTAGGTGGTCACACGAAATTCATAGCGACTGAATGGCTACTCATAATGTGACAGCTTGTTTCATAGGTGAAATTGTTGCCATATGAAGAATTTGAGAAAAATGCTTGTGTCAACACCTGCAGGTCGGACTCTATAAACACGTATTTTACAAGAAAGATACTTACATTGTCACAAAAATTTTACTATTAAACTATTAAAATTGAACAAATTGAAAATGAATCTATGTTGCCGCGAGAAACTTTTCGATTGATGTAGGACTTTTTCAAGACTTTACATTTTTACATATGGCAACCCTAGGGTGATGAAACCAATAATGGACACTTGATTCTTATTTTACAGAAGATAAGACAAATCTCTGACAAAACTCCTGTAGCAAGTGCAATCTTATTACTAGGGTGGATCAACTTTTTGTTGTTGTTATTCTGTCCCGTGTCTCCTGGACAACAGCGAAAGAGTTTCTTAGAAAAAAATATAATATATACTTCTAACTCACTCAGGAGAAAGGCCATTAAAGAATGGGTTTGTAATTGCCAATAAAACTTCACATTCCACAGAAATCATAGTTTTAAAGAGTCGCCCAGGAGACGTCACCATGGTAACGAGGTACAAAGAAAAGTTGATTGACCCACTAACGGGAGAGGGTTGTATCTACATTTTTTTCAAGTGTATTGCATCCGGGACTTCGGTATCCCGGTATTACATTCCCTATCTGTATTGTACTGACCGGTTTGTTTGGAGCGGCTGGGGCGCGGCTTGTCTGGAACCAGGTCGGCCGTGGGCACGTCGGGCAGCGCATCTGGCGGGACCGTGATGCCGAGCATCTCTTTGTCCAGGTCCTCCTGCAAGAACAAAAATATATGAATTAGGTCACGCTTGGACTATTTTATGTTTTACGGTGATGAGCAAGGGAGTCGCATCGCCTAATGATTGTTTGTTCTAACGATTATTTGGTCGAAAATCTTTTCGTCTAACTAACATCTGTTTATGCTGATATTACTGAATTTAATAAATATCTATTGTGTAGTTTAGTTAAGTTAAGGTCGGATTTTTATTCTCACAGAAAAAATGTAAACAAAGTTACGTCACTGTCAAAGTGACATTTCAGGGGATCTCAAAGTTTGGACCAGCAAGAAATATAATATTAAGTTATCATTTCGCTCGAACCGTGATATAAAAATAAATTTGTGATATAATTGAAATTAAAATCGCATAAATGAGTCACTGGAAAGCGATTACGACGGGAGCACGAATGGTGAAGCGAAGCGAGTGAAGTAACGTCTCAAAACTCTCAAATCTTTCAAGCAGCCGTCAACTTGGTAACATGGGTGTATCGAGTCAATGATACCAGTGCAATAAATAAATTATGCGTAAAAAAACGGTTTTCACGTTTTAAATTAACACAACAAAGAGTTTATATCAAAATGAAGTTTTCCATCAACAGATTAAATTCTTTAATCTTAATTACAATATATGTATAGTTTTTTTATAGACAGTCGATTTCTTATAATTGTGGAAAGTAAAAATGTTTTGAATTCTGCAAATGTTTTTCGTTTACGGCAACACCTTTGTTTACATTTTTTCTGTGGGAATAAAAATCAGACCTTAGGTTAGGTTAGTTTTATATAACAATTGGGTCGATCAACTTTTTGTTGTTTTTATTCTGTCCCGTAAGCCAAGAGACAACAGCAATAGAGATTCTTAGATTTTTTTTATAATATATACCCTACTACTACTAACACATTCAGGAGAAATGCCATAAAAGAATGGGTGTGTAATTGCCAATAAAACTGATTTTTAGTTGACGTATATCCTTTAAAAAAAAAAAAAATATAAATATAAATATAAGTATAAGGGGACAAACTCACACCAATTGACCTAGTCCCAAACTAAGCTCTAGGCTTGTACTATGGGTACTAGACAACGATATAAATACTTATATAGAGAAATATATACAATATATATATATATATATATATTTGAAATCATATTAAAGAGTGTGGCCCAGGAGACGTAACCATGGCAACGAGCTACAAAGAAAAGTAGATAGACCCAATTAAAGAAACACGGTTTCAATTGTAGCCTAAGATCCCATTTATTGTTACGATGTATTATCTGTTGGTAATCACTACATATTATAAAACAAAGTCGCTTCCCGCTGTCTGTCCCTATGTATGCTTAGATCATTAAAACTACGCAACGGATTTTGATGCGGTTTTTTTTAATAGATAGGATAATTCAAGTGGAAGGTTTTCATGTATAATAAACTTTGTTTTACGTACGGGTATTACAGAAAAACTCACATAAACCGAAGCGAAGCGAGGGCGGGTCGCTAGTCCTTAAATAAATAAATAAATAACCCATCCACGGTACCTGTTCCAGCTCCTCGAGTTCTTTCTCGAGCTCGTCCTCGTCGATGTCGTTGGGGAACGCCACGTTGTTGCTGATCGCGTCGGTGATCTCGCGCGAGATGTCGTGCTGCTCCGCGATGTCGTCCATGATGTCGTGGACCTTGTCGACGTCGCTGGAGACAGGGGAAACGTTACAACACTGTCGTAATACCAAAGAAGACTATACTCCGATTGGTTTGAGATGATGCCTTTGACAGTTACGTAATTTCAATCACAAGCGATTAATTTATTAATGTAACCTTTATTATACGGCGGTGGTAGGACACTGCACAAAGTTCTACCACCGCTAAATATTTTATTTCGCATGATTTACATATACAAGTTGATTTTTTTTAAGATCGTAGCAAGTGGAAATAAGTGGTCTCTGCCTACCCCTCTGGAAAACAGGCGTGATTTAATGTATGTTTGTAAGTAAGTTGTCATAAATTGAAATAAAACCTAAGACCAGACGTTTTATAGGAATTGTAACGATTATTAAATTAGCAAGAACTATATAGAGTAGGATTACAGAACTAAAACATGACATCATAGCTTGGTTCAAACAAAGCTATCGTTTTGATACAACGTAAAAAGTATCTGATTTGATTTCAAAAATAAAGAAGGACGACGACACAAATATGATGTAGCCAACTTCAGTTCGAATAGCCAAACCATTCAAAAATATAGAAACAGCAAACAAAGATAAAGATAAGATAAAAGATGTTTATTCAGTTAGTAGACCGCACGGGAACTTTCACACTTCAAATTCTGCGAGCGCTTCCCAAGAGGAGACCACTGCTGAGAAAAAACGCCACAAGAAACTCAAGAGTCAGTCATTTTTTTAAATATAAATATGGATGAATCTAAAAACCGACCAATAATACTAATTTCATTTCTACAAATCCCAAATTTTTTTTTTTTTTTATGGCATCGAGTAGACTAACGAGCACACAGGCCACCTGATGGTAAGTGGAAACTGTGACCCATAGACATTCGCAATCACCAGACTGCAATGCAATCCTAAGACTGCAAATGCGTTGCCAACCCTGAGGACTAAGATGGAATGCCTCTATGCTAGTCATTTCACCGGCTGTCTTATCCCCAAACCGGAACACAACAATGCGAACACTGCTGTTTGGCGGTAGGTTAATGGAAACGTAACCAGTGTTTTACCAGTGACGGCATTTCTTCTTTTTGAACGCCTTAAATAACATGATTTTCTTCTGCAACTTTCTAAAGTAATACAGAGGATGTCTAATTCTTTTTGGCATGACTGTCTACGTTTTTTTACACTAACACAAAATTCACGTTCGCAAATCACGTAAAGACAACTGTACGCTCCGACAAATGCCGTTACACTGTGAATGCTATGGAATACGCTACTTTTACAAATCAGCACATCAACTTTAGAATCACAAATTAAATAAAACCTAACTGCTATTAGCAGAGGTTCGAAGCTGCTTTGCCAATACGTATGAGTTACGCTCTTTTGTCTTAAGACAAAGGTGAGACGAAATATAAACACATATTAAGTTTCAAACCGATTAAAGATACACGGGATATACGACACGAACAAGGTTAGGTTCTGGTTAGCAATTAAATTGTTGTATACCTTTTGTAAGTTTATTTAATGGAACGACATTAATTTGGATTGATTTAACAACGCGGTTAGCCGTGATAAGTGTTCTGGTAACTTTGCCTGTTCACACAGAAAAATAATTGTACCAAATACACTAAATTGGCAACACATAAGATGCCACAAAAGATCAGCAATGCCGCTTCGACGGCACACATGGCCCATCCTAACCCCTTGACACCCTTTTGCCGTGGGCACAGGAGGAACATAATACACACATACATACATTAAATCACGCCTGTTTCCCAGAGGGGTGGCAGAGACCACTTCTTTCCACCTGCTGCGATCCTGGCAAGTCTCTTTCGCTTCTTCCACTTTCATACATAGGTACAGTCATGCATGGACGTCGGAATCGGGTACTTAAAATTCGACCCTTTTTCAGTATTTCTCCGATTTGATTCGAAAACGCCTACACACCCTTCCACTCAATTACACTCTGTATATTTCTGTCGTTAATCTTCAAAAATTTATTTCATCTATACTAATATTATAAAGGGGTAAAGTTTGTGACGTTTTACGGGGTAACATCTGGATTATTCTGGATCTTTTGACCCGATCTTGAAAATTCTATTACCAAAAAGCGACGTTACTTGTGAGTGTCATAGGCATATTAAGACTACGCCGAGCGTACGCCGGATGTACAGTGGCGCCCTCGTTACTTTTATTGTGTTTTCTAATAAACTAAAGTATTTTCTTGAAATTTAATGAAATGTATCTGTACTACAAATGAAAACACAACTTATAGGGTATATCATATAGTTTAATAACAATTCACCTTCGAGTTATTAACTTAACGAAAAAAAGTGGCCACCGTTTCCCGTTAAGCTGACTCCTCAAAGGGTAATTGTTATTAAAGTTTGTTACGTATCCCATAAATTGTGTTTATACTTGCGCTACAAACACATTTTGTTTGGTTCCAAGGAAATTCTTTAGTTAATTAGAAAACCCAATAATAGTAATGAGGGCGCCACTGGACGCTCGGCGTTTGCTCGGCGCAGTCTTAACCCCAAAAAAAAGTTTATTGCCCAAAGAAGTTGGCACGGGAACAGCTAGTTTTTAGTAAAAGTGAAAGAAATCCGACGAATTTGGCACATGCCTCCGTTACGCCACTGCCTCTAGTCTACTTACATGTCTTTGTGGGCTAGCTTCATCGCGTTGGCAGCGTCCTTCATGGTGTTGAGGACCTGTGCGTTGGTGTTGGCACCCTCCAGAGCCTCCCGCTGCGCCTCGATCTGGGTGAGGGTGCCGTCAATCTGGGTGAGCTGCTTCTCGTAGCGCTTCTTGCGTTTTAGGGCGGCAATCGCGGCTGGAAGTGCAAGTTGGGATAAAGGTAAAAACATCAATGTAATACACTTGGGAGCAAAGAAATCGAGCCACAGTACTGAATTGCCGTCGAAAGTGGCTGGAATTCTTTGCTCCCAAGTATAGTTAAAGCATTCTTTACCTACTCTATTGGTAGCTACATTAAATTCAAAAAACTTACATTATTACAGATGTAGTGAATAATCCTTTCCCATCGTTTTTGGTCGGATAACTTCGTATTTATCTTGCTTTCTCAGTTGGCATATTGATGGGTACTGAAGCTAATTGAGAAAGCTAGATAAATACGAACATATCCGATAAAAAACGATGGGAAAGGATTGTTCACTACATCCTATGCAGTTAGCCGCCTTCTTTGTTATTACGGCAGACTGTTGAAGTGCACAAATAAATATTAGAGAGCTATTATTTATTTACTATAGGACGCCCGCTAGGAGTCCGCAGTGTTCGTAGTTTCCCGCTAATCCCCATATTTCTTCCTGATGGGGGTCGATGCCTATGCAAACCTAGAGCTATGTTTTGGACGAGATTAACTTTGAAAGGAGGAGGTTCCAAGTTCCACTGTATGTTTTTTGTTTATCACTGATTTCTCCGTCAATTATGGTCCAATTTCAAAAATATATTTTTGATTTGATAGAGTATACTTCCGAGGTGGTCCCATTGTCACCAAATTGTTATCAGATGAGGGGATTCATGAAGAATTGAGGGATCTCTTCAAATATTACAGGCATACATATAGCAATTACAGTATTTTTAGTAACAAGTTCAGCATTTGCATTCAGACAATATCATTTGGTGAAGTGGAACTGATGATTAAGACCACAGATGGCCAACGGAACTCCTCAACGGTTCCTATTTCAAGCCATAAGATATCTCGATTAAGACAGTTGAGTGACTACAACAAAGAACATTTAATTGTTTAAATATGACTATGACTTTCCCGTGGCGTTCCTTGCGGCGATCTTGAAATGCCTATGTTTCAAATCAACGCCGTGACGACGCGCTGGCCTAGTGGGTAGTGACCCTGCCTACGAAGCTAGCGGTCCTGGGTTCGAATCCCGGTAAGGGCAGATATTTGTGTGATGAGCGCGAATATTTGTTCCTGAGTCATGGATGTTTTCTAATGTATTTAAGTATATATTTATCTATATAAGTATTTATATCGTTGTCTAGTACCCATAGTACAAGCCTAGAGCTTAGTTTGGGTCTAGGTCAATTGGTGTGAGATTGGTCCCTTATATTTATTTATTTATTTATTTATAACTAAGAAGTGGGACTACGTAACAGCAGCACTTGCGCTGTTTGCTTATCAGCGCGCAATGCGTCAGTCGCACTACATAGTCGCGCGACTAGAAACCATACGAACATTAACATGATGCGCCGGAGTTTCAGTAAGCGCCTTTTAGATAAGTCAAGTCGGCTAATGGTTAAAAATATCGTGAGTCACCGACTTCAGTTGGACCGATGCCATTTTAAAAGGAGTTTATTTTTGCGTTTTTAAACGCGGTTTTTTTCCTTTTTATAAACGTTCATTTTGTCAAAAATCCGCCTTATGTGAAAGTGCTCCTTATGAAAAGTCAAAGGAACAAAAAACTATATACTACAGTGATACAAACCATGCCACTCTGTTTTCTCATTTGAATAATTAATCCTTTATTTTTAAATACCTTGCTAGACTCTAGACTCACACTACCGAAAACTTTACTAAGAGTAATCTTAAAAGCAAACGTATCTAAATTCTGTTTTATATTCCTCTCTTTGAAGTGAACTATAATGAAGCTGCTAACAAGAGAGTACGCAAAAACGAGTGGTAGCAAAAAAACAAGTAAAAACTCTTTTCCTGGTAAAGAATGATAATTAATTGCACACTTTACCCATTTACCCCTTTACACATCACAGCTTGGTATTTTAAACAAAACTCCAACAATACTATTCTTTGATACAAATAGTTCAAATGCAGTTCTTCATTATTCAACTTCATATAATGGGAAATAAATCATTTCAGTGACTCATTAGAACCTCAATAACTCTATTTGTTACATAATCTGTTTTCTTAGTAACAGTATTTTATAGAAATGAAGCAGTGAAATATATTCTTTCACACATCCCAGTATCCAACATTAAATATTTGAATTTGGAACCCAGAACAGGTCAAAATAAGGTTGATACATCAACAAATGTATATACAACATTATATTCTACAAGTTAAGAAACTTAGCTAAGAACCTCTGGAATACATGGTTTTAAATAATAAAAATGAGAACTCTGCAACACTATATTTTCCAGATTTGTAATTTAAGTTGTCTTTTTTATCTTATCGTTCTGAAAGACTTTAGCATCTACTTAATCATTCTAGGGAAATTAAATCCGAAATAAATTGAAAAAAAAACAAGATTGTCTGTAAGTACATTAGTAGTCATCGTTTTATGCTGCTTGCAAAATGTGTCATAAGTGTTACTGAGATTAATTACAATTAGAATATTAAAAAAAAGAGTTTTTCATAAATCTGTACATTGATCAAAACTTTTGGGCGTATGTTGCGAATCAGTTACGTAGTCACATTTTTATCGAAGTGGCTGCAGATTTAGATTTCAATTCTGGTTAGGTATTTAAGTTTCCAGGACATCTTTCAAATATCCAAAAACAAAATATACGCTCAAATCAAGTGAGGCGATTGAAACTCTCGTTAATAACCATTATTATACAATATAAATAAAAATAATCTATTCTAAACTATTGCAATTATTTGATGTACAAGCTTGAAGTATTCCTATTTCAGATGAGAAAATCATAGTTCAAATCACTGATAAAAGCCTCAACTTTTGTAAGAGTTCTTGTAAAGAGTTCAAATTTGCATAACATATTGAACAGACTTTAGTTTTAAATTCTCATCTTCTGAATTCTGAACTAAAGATCCGCTTGTACACCTGTCAATCTTGATGTCTCATTAAATTGACTATACAGTTTCACATACATTTGCAGCAACACAAAAACACCAAATCTCTTGCTTCATAAGCTGGAATAGATTCTTGTTGAGAAATATAATGCTGGTCTCTAAACACACAGAGATATGAAGTTTTATTATATTAAACAAAACAGTTCCCAACGTAAACAAATGCTAACAATTAAGTGAATTCAAAAATTGAAAGCTACAGAAAAGTTGGGAGTAATTTCATAGATGCGGATATAATGATTATATAAGTTTTTTTTATTTGACTCAACCTTAGTATCGGAACTTATTGACCGACTACAGTACAAGGCTGATAAGAAGACAATCCTGACACACGAGTTGCCTGCACGACCATGAGTTTCTGACTATAGTACTTGGAAGAAAGTATATTTTTATAAATGCAAAAAACAGGGAATTATAACCTGTAAAGACTAGCAATAAAGTTCATGGTGGCAATAATCAGAAGGGTGCTAACAATAGGGTTGTTTACCCTACATTAAAAAAAAGTACATTCTTCCAGTCAAAACAACTTTGAACTAACTGATGCAACCATGCATAACAAGGAGTATTTATTTCAATGTAAACATCCGCAAGAAAGGTTTCTTAGTAATCAAAGTCGACTAAAGCTATTAAGAATTATTAGGACTTGTCGGATACGGACGAAAATAATAATGATTTCAAATGGATAACAAGGTCATGTCAACAAAGAAAATCCTTACCTTAACGAATTATTAATTGTTATTACATAGTAAATAATGTACTAATGTTACCTCTCTTATTCTTGGTGCCATTTTTCCTAGCTGTTTGGATTTCAATTTCGATCTTTTTCTCGAGAAACTCCTGTTTCTTGACCAACAACTCTTCAGTTTCACGTAATTTTTGTATCGCATCGTGCGTGGTTGGACCCTTCTCCTCCTTTTTCCCTCCAAACATTTTCGTCAGGAAACTCATTTTTGTTGATTTATAACTGCTGAATAACGACGCAAATCCTTCGATTGATCAGTAAATACGTACGAGAACGAAAACTATTATACCCTTTTTTGCAACACTCGATGCGTCATCTGTGTATCGTTCTGAATCGCTTTCAGTGGGTAACCAATTTGGGTTTAACCTTACCATGTGATTTTATGTAAATTTAAAATTTTAAAATAACTTAGAAACTTAAAAACTGTTGAAGTGTTAATTCAAAATGTTAGCTTATGTTAGTTTGCGTAATATCTATCCATTTTTATTACACTCCTTGTTATTTTCGAGGTGTATCAAATCACGTAGTTTTTGAACGTGTAACGTCATTGCAAGACGATCGGTCCGTTCATAGGATTGTTGACCGAAGCCAATGTGACGTCAAAAAATTACTACGTTTCGTTGCGGGAATAAATATTTATACGTAATAATCACATTTTCTTAAATATAAGTTTAGCTGGTAAAGAACCAAAAAGTAGACCAAATTATTAAAAATGTATCAAAATAGTAAAAAATTCTACATTAATGTTTTATACTACACGCATAAAATGTTTCACGTTTCATTTCACAAAATTCAGTACCGACTTATGAGGTTTCCTTTTTGACATTTGACATATGAAACAGATGATTTGAAATTGTAGTTCAAGAAGCGGTTTGCCGTATGCGGCAATATTTACGATTTTCTCTAATAAAACTAGATTTTCGAATACATATAACTGTCTCAACACATTTCGAATCTTTGAAAATGGTTCGCGTTATAACTCAAGAAACTTACGATGAAGTGGTTAAGGAGAATATTAAGGAATTTGACATGAGCACTGAGGAGGCTATTCAGGATGCTATAGCTCAGTTTGAGGCTCAGGTAAGTTTCTGGCCTAGTAAAGTATCAGGCATACATTAGGAATACACTCTATTCATGTTCTTTACTTTCAGTACCTGTTGAGATTGTCATGAGTGCATTACTTTATTTGCAGGGTGTGGATCTGTCTAATATTATAAAAGACTTGGTGCTCGCTGATGGAGAGGATCACCCTCTTACAAAAGCAATCTCTAGGCTAAAGGATTTAAAGAATGATGCAGATGACAGCGAGATTTTCAAAGAGTTGGAAATTTTGAAGGTACTTTTTGGTTATACTACTTAAGTTTGTTTTTACATTTTAAACTTATTAATTTCATCTTCACGAATATTCAATTGTGTTCTACCTGAAAATCAGAACCAACTGACAGTTTTCAATTATTTACTGTTAACTTGTTGTTTTGTCATTGAGTTATTCGGCATTATACCCTTTCGAAAAGCTACTGTTTCTAACACAGCTACATGTTTATGAGTAGACTGAACATACAGCTCAATGGGAGCTCATTTTTAAGTCAAACTGAAATCGTGACACTTTTTAACAACACTACGTATTATAAAAAAAAGTCCCCTGTTGTGTATGTCCCTCTGTATGTTCATGATAATCTCAAAACATCTGAATGAATTTTCGTCCTCGAAAACCGAAGCAAAGCAAGGACAGGTTGCTAGTTAATCATAAATGTAATATACTAAAAGACTTTCATTAATGTTTTAGACAGAGTGTAACAAGGACATAGCTCGTCGAGTGAAAGCAGGCAAAGAAGGTGCCTACACGGTTCTCTTAGACATGTTGCAAGCCAGACAGAAGACATACTTGGAGAGTGCAAACAACAGGGATGCAACATTTATTGTTAATATTTTGAACTGCTTGATAGCCCTCATGGATGTGCAGCCTGACTTGCTAGATCAGAGAGGTGTTGATCTCATTAAAAGGTATTTTAATAATGTTAATTAATTTTTTGGAAATATTTACATGTGTTTTCTTTCAAATATTAATATTCCGGATAACTTGTGTCAAATGTAAATTACCATATTACAGAAGGGCCTTGATAATCCGAAATGAAAAAAAATAACCCCTGTTCGTACTCAAAGAGCGTTTGGATTATAGTATGTTAGAAACGAAACATCGATAATCCGAACGCTAGTTCGTTAGAAATAGTATGTTAGAAATCCATTCCAACTTTTAAGCTGTCTAATATAGCACACTTTTCAGCAATCGTCAAAGTTTTATGTTTACGTTTAGGTGTAGGAACCATATTTATAACCTCAAATAACACGTGGCACGCAATGCACACTGTAATTTTGCAAAGACTAATGACAAACCACAAACAAATCAAATCTCAGGTGTTACGGCGGGGGTGGAAGGGGACAGGGTCAGCAGTTTGGATTACAGCGACGTTTGGATTAGCCTGTGTACGGATTATCGAGGCCCTACTGTATATTACTATTTCCTTAGTAACAATTGCGTTTTTGTGTTGTTATGAAATGCAAGAGACAAATTTAATAAACCGTGAAATGATAGTGCCAGTGCCAAAACAATAGCCAGCTTGTGGTTATTAGATTATGGTAGTACTGTAACTGTAACAATTATCTATCTTAAATTCATTCATTTTATCTGGAGATTAAAAAAATCGGTCCTAAGTGATCTGTAACTTACCCTTACTTTAGTTGTAAAATACGTTTTTTTTTCATGTTGTCTTCTCTATCCAGTAACCAAGCTTGAAATTATAACCAAAAAACACATCTATTAGGGGCCATTCAAGTATTACCAATTGCTGACGTAATCACAATATCCCCGCACCCACCATGTCATCAAAAATAAGCAAAGCAAACCCCCCCTCAAGCGCTTACGTAATACTTGAACGCCCCCTTACTCGCGGGCTATTTTTTGATTATCTTAACATTAATTCAATTACAGTTTACTTGACAACACAGAAGATGAAAACATATTAATAGCTATGTTAAAGTGGACCGGCATTTGCTGCATCAAACACGAGATGAACAGACAGAAACTGTTTGCCAAGAACATTGCGAGCAACCTCAAGTCTCTGCTACAAGTTCAGAATAATGTTAAGGTAAATAATTTCACTTTACATCGGACCACCTTGTTTGGTAAAGACAATGATAATAGTAGTTTATGGAATTGTTGCATAATGAGGGGTATTTATTAATACCTAGTTATGTGCAGTTTCGTTCACTACTTTATCTACTCTCATACATTACAACATAACGTAAATGAATGGCGCCAAAACCTAGCACATCACCGCGCATGCGTTAAAGCGGGCGCTGTCACAGACAAGTAAAAATTGGAATAAAAACTTTTTGTAATGCTGTAAAAATGACGCGAACCGCATGTGGGTTCCATCCATTATAAAAAAATAATTGATTTGGAACCTTGTTCCTGAACTTGTATCATAATGGTAAAAAAATTACATTATTTGGTTAGAGAAATAATGTTATGAAGTGTTTTTTTTTTTAATTTCGGTGTTGTGTAATTATAAAGTATGACAATATAAATTCGTTTTGAAGTTTATAATTCGAACTTTACAATATGAGAGTAGATAATAGTACATTACTTAACAAGGGCTGTAAAAGAAAGAAAGCCCGAAATCGCAGGTATTTGAGACCCGAGCCGTAGGCAAGGGTTGTAAATATGCGATAGAGGGCTTTCTTTTTTACTGCCCGTGTTGAGTACACAATTTTACGTCTTCACCTGGCCACAATGCGAGTTTTACCGTGCGCGCAGCGTGCGATAAAACTCACATTATGGCCAGGTGTTACGTAAAGATGTTTTCATCACACTTGCTCGTAAATAGTGTCCTAACATGCTAGAAAAATCGACCGTAAATCCAAAATAATACCCGCGGGCCTTTTTTTTACCATTACGTTACTTAAGTGCGTAATAGCTTTTTTTTTAAATATTATACGTGGACTCGAACTATCACAATACGTCAGGACCCCAATTCTTGTGCCATTCGATATGAAGTTTCATTCGAGATGAAATGTCAGTTGAATACTATTTCCTAACAATCTCGCATAATAAACTATTGATCTCATATGTCACTAGAATCGGACTCCGAACACGTTTGACATTATCTGTGGTAAGTCACAGACAATGACGTAGTCTGCCGCTAATAAGTTAAAAATATGATCTTTTGTCTGATTTTATTTCATTTCCTCGCAATTGTGATGAAAAACATTGTATGTTACACGGGTGGTAAAGGAAATACAAAGCTCGAGTCATTAAAGCCCTCAGCCTTCGGCTTCGGGCTTCTAACAGACTCTCGTTTGTAATTCTTTCTTTACCACCCTTAATACACAATGTACTATTATTGCATGAACACAGATTTTCTACAGTTCTTTGTAAACATGATTCGCTTATGTTCTACCTATCTAAGGGATGCCATATTATAATACTAGAAATTCACTATTATAATACTTCTTCTTAGCGTGTCGACGGCGTGTCATATTTGATCTGACGAATATTCTGCCACGCGAACGGCATTCCTAGTGGCGTCATATAGGTCTTGCCGCGTGCAGGTGTCGGGGCACGCGGAGCAGTGTAGTATTACCTCAATCACAACACTATGTATGTCCTCTAGTACAAAATATTATTATTCCTGAACTAAGGTGTACTAAGGGTACTAGACAAAGATAAACAAATTTGAATACATATGAAACATCTAGGACTCCCATTTATTTATTATATAAATTTTGCCTCCAACATTTATCAATCATCGCTATTCTCATAGGAACTTTAATGTCAGCGCTGGCTTTAATGCCAGCAGGGATTGAAAACCGGTTTATTTTCCGTACCGGTTAGAGCCGCACTTTGAGAGCCTAACCCATAATAAAGGTTACGCTCGCAAGAACCGCTCTAACCGGTATCTCTATGTCGGAGCGTAAACAGGGAACGAAATCAATTTACCGGTTAGAGAGCGGTTCCTCCGTGTGGGGGGTGAATGACCGCTCGTTTAAGGAGACAGGATTGGTTTGCTATGGTATTAGATTGATAGCGCAGCCACCAGCAGCGCCTCGACGCGCGACAGCGGTCATTCATCCCGTATCGAAACACAGAGTAACCGGTTAGGGAGCGCTTCGAAATAACGTTCCCAAATCATTTCGTTCGAACGTAACCTAAATTATTAACCGGTTTAACCTAAATAAATACCGGTTTATTTGTAACCGGTTACAATCCCTGAATGCCAGTATATTTTGAGTTGGGACAGTTTCATGGTTACATTATTTTTGTGCGTATTTATATTTCCTTTGTTGTTTGTTGTTTATCACAAATAAACGTTTTTCTTTCTTTCAATTTTATCATCAGCAGTGATCAGAATAGGTAGAGCTAATTTGCCTAAACTTGAGGCATATTCATTCATGCGTGAGTGAAATGGGAATACATTATTGAATGAAGGTGCATCAAGTTTAGGCAAATTAGCTCTACCTATTCCGATCACTGATTATAATACTAGTCGTTTACCTAGTAGTTTAGTCCTCTAGTATAAAATATTATTATTCCTGAACTAAGCTGTACTAAGGGTACTAGACTAAGATAAACAAATTTGAATGACTGTATATCATAGTTTCGGCTACGTACTCTCGGAATATCATACTATCGAATGTTCGAATGCTCGACTGTTATTGGATCGAATATTCGCTATATCGAAATACTTGTGGCCGAAATATGTACAATCGACAAAACGTAATCTAGAATTGTATGGTTTCGATCAGTGGTGTATCGAAAATTTATTGGCTCGAATTATATTGTTACGAATATTCATTAGATCGAAATACTTGTGACCGAAATATGTACAATCGACAAAACGTAATCTAGAATTGTATGGTTTCGATCAGTGGTGTATCGAAAGTTTATTGGCTCGAATTATATTGTTACGAATATTCATTAGATCGAAATACTTGTGACCGAAATATGTACCTACCTACAATCGACAAAACGTAATCTAGAATTGTATGATCAGTGGTGTATCCAATTTTCAGTGGTCTCATAAAGACTGAGTCGATCACCTGCAGAATCCTTATTCGTTGATTCTTTTTTTAAGATGTTACAGTCGAGGTCATAAATATGTTTACACTTTAGTACCTTGTCACTTTAATCGCTGCAACAATTTCATATGACAGTTAAAACATGAGGTTGAATAGACAAGGTACTAAAGTGTAAACATATTTCTGACTTCGACCGTACGTATTTAAGTCTGATAGGTATCTATTGAAAATTCGTCCGATTTATTAGTTTTATTACTAATAAGGTGAATAACGCTTCTTGCTATCCTTCTTGCAATATGATAATGATAACTCTTTATTTCAAGTACTGGCACTTTGTAACAATGAGTTCATATTTTATAACCCATAAATTGGCAAAAGAAAAAAAAGTCGTGAATTCAAACCCTATTTGATTTGAAATCAGCATAAAAAAATAGTAACCAAAAAATAAAAAAAGTGAACATTATAGTATGTGCATTATTAGATACACTGCCAATTTAAGGGACATTCTCTGGGAGTAGACAGTTTCGTTTATCACTATAAAGCTATCTATGTATAATAAATAAACTTTCAACTTCACCCGACAAATTTATAAAACTCATTGTGTTTGGTATGATGTTTATATGATTTTAAATTACCTGTCACGAATGATCACAAAGTAATGTAAATATATCGGCATGACTTTTTTATATATTTATACTCGATATCGATAAAAAATGTTTCTAACATTAGTATGATTGCGACAGTCTTATGTTTTGCTGCGAAAAATCCAGGCTCTGGAGATGACAATCGAAAACTCGATTTCGATTTGACGATTTACTGTTCCTAAGTTTTTCGACCCATCGAATATTCGATCCAGTAACAGTCGAGCCAATGAACATTCGGGTCTGAGATCTTCTGTGCGATAACAATCGAACCATCAATTTCGATTTGACGATTTATCGTTCCTAAGTTTTTCGACCCATCGAATATTCGATTCAGTAACAGTCGAGCCAATGAACATTCGGGGCTGAGATCTTCTGTGCGATGTCTATCGAAACATCAATTTCGGTTTGGCGATTTATTGTTCCTAAGTTTTTCGACCCATCGAATATTCGATCCAGTAACAGTCGAGCATTCGAACATTCGATAGTATGATATTCCGAGAGTACGTAGTCGAAACTATGATATACAGTCAATTTGAATACATATGAAACATCTAGGACTCACATTTATTTATTATATAATTTTTGCCTGCGACTTTTATCATTCATCGCTATTCTCATAGGAACTTTAATGTCAGCGCTGACTTTAATGCCGTTATATTTTGAGTTGGGACAGTTTCATGGTTACACTATCCACTATCTTTCCTTTGTTGTTTGTTGTTTATCATTTATCACCAATAAATGTTTTTCTTTCTTTCAATTTATCATCAGCAACATTTGACTCTAATGTAGTTTTATAAGAACGAAACGCGAAAATGTTACCAACTTTTTTTTTTTGTTTCCAGTTGCTGTCAGAAGTTTTGTCTGTCATAAGAAAGTTCCCTTTAGACGATGACATTAGGTTTGAATTTGGCAAAGCACACGACCATGCCAAGGAATTAGGATTCCAACTATTGGAATCACTGACTAATTTGTTGAAAGGTAAGAAAACATGTTATTAATATATGTCCGGATCTTGAAAAAAACTAACAGTACCGCTAACACCTAAAACCCATTTTTCCATGGGGGGTTAAAAATACGTTGTTTATGCACTATATCTGGAACCCTACTTTGAAAATCAAAGTTCTAAGTGACGACCTCCATCTCTTACTGTCAATTTAGTCTCGAATGCAAGTGAAAGGGACGGTCTTCCGAAGTTTCGAATTTTGAGCTTCATAGCAACTAGGGCATGCAGTATCGGACGATTTCCAGTATCGGAATTGAAAGTCGGTATTGAACCTCAATATCGGAATCTCGGAATTACGCAGGGCATACAATATTGACTTTTCCAATACCGGAATTGAAATTCGGTATTGTGACTCAATCTCGGAATTCCGATACTAGTATCGGAATTGGGGATCATTTAGAAAAACACACTTTTTAAGGGAAAAGAAAAAGTATTTATTGAAATTTATTAATTAAAGCGTCTAAATAATCAGCATAACTGAATAAACAAAATAATTCTTTTAAGTAAGGTTTTTTGTATTAACAAAAGACATTTTTTTTTACCCTTATTTTAAGTTAATAAAGACCTAAATGTTGAATTATAGAATCATCTTCTATACTTACATTATTAATAAAAGGAGATCACGAATTTGGCTTAACAGAATAACTCTCATTTAAACCCATCAAAATCAAAGGTGAAGAGATAGAAACACTCAAGGAAATAAAATACCTGGGTGTAGTACTAGACAGCAAACTGCAATATAAGACACATGTAAAGGAGCAATGTCGGAAAGCAACAATAGCCCTATGGCAATGCAGAAAAGCTATAGGCAGAAGATGGGGACTATGACCACTGATAACACAATGGATATACAAAGCAGTGGTCCTACCCAGACTGCTATATGGAGCCATAGTATGGTGGCACAGAGCAAAAATAAAAGACATAAAAAAGGAGTTGACGAAGGTCCAGAGACTAGCATGTCTAATGACAACCGGGGCAATGAGGGCAACTCCCACACAGGACCTGGAGATAATGCTAGGACTGAACCCTGTACACCTTGAAGTGGAAAAGAGAGCCACAGAACAGTGGTATAGAATGAAAATGAGCAGAGTGTGGATCGGATCCGAGATGGACAAGAGGCACGCAAGTATACAAAGAGAGTCAATGGTGAACATGAACATGCTCATGACTAACAATGACCTAATAAAGAAAAGGAAGATCTTCGACAAGAAATACAGAATCCATATAGGAGAGAGAGATAGTTGGGAGACAGAGATACCGGACCCAGAGCGACATGCTTCACGGACGGTTCATGGAAGTCCTCAACAAAAAGAGCGGAGCCAGGCATCTACAACCTAGAAGCGAATGAGCATACAACGATACCACTAGGAGGCTTTACCAGTGTGTTCCAGGCGGAAGTGTATGCCATCATGAAATGTGCGCAGGATCTCAAGGAAAGAAGCGATATAACGGGAAGCCACGGTTTAATCTACTCAGACAGCCAAGCAGCACTAAAAGCACTAGACAATCCGGTCATCAAATCCTCCCTAGTACAGGAGTGCAGGAATGAACTGAAGATTCCAGGCACAGCATCCAATGTAACACTAGCATGGGTACCAGGGCACAGTGGAGCAATAGGAAATGAAAAGGCAGATGAACTGGCCAGAGCAGGGGCGGATCAACAGTATCTGGGCCCGGAGCCAGCCCTTCCGATATCCGCAACGGTAACGAAAGGAGTCATCGCCAGAAGAATAGAGACAAAGACAAATGAGGCATGGATAACAGCACAGGGATGCAGACAATCCAAACTCATGATAGGAAGGGTAAACAGGAACAGAACAAGGTATCTACTAAATCTTGGTAAGTACAATCTAAGTATACTGACAGGGATATTGACTGGACACTGTCCACTCAACAGACATCTGACGGTAATAGGAGTCAAACAGGATCCTCGATGCCCACACTGCGGCAAAGAGGAAACTAGCCAACACCTTCTAACCGAGTGTGTAATGTACTCGTCACTGAGACATCGCACATTCGGGGAGGACGCATTATCAGCAGAGACACTTAAAAGCATTAACCTACAGGACGCACTTTTGTTCTGTAGGAAAACAAGAAGATGGGATCAGTGCTGGATGGGAGCGCCGCCGGGCCAATAAACTGAGGCCTGACCAAGGGGAACAAGGCGGAATGACTGGAGAGCCACTCGACCGCCGGTCTGCCTCGGCCGCGTCCCCACTCATCATCATCATCATCAACTCTCATTTAAAGATCTACAAATTAATAATTGAACTAATAATCTATGGAAGGATTAACATGTAATTATTGCATACTAGGTGCTGCCATCTATGTGTTGGAGCTTGTAACTAAACCAGGGAATTCCATAGATAACTTCGAAATAATCGCAAAATTACGTTTTGTTTCGGTATTAGAATACCGGAATTAAAAGGTAATGAATACCGGAATTACGGTATTGATAGGCCCAATATCGGAATTCAATTTCGATATTAAAAGTGTTCCGGTATTGCTCCGTCTAATCTCGGAATTGTAATATCGTAAAAAATGGTCCGAGATTCCGAGATTTCGAGATTCCGAGATCTCGGAATTCATGCCCTAATAGCAACCATCTTGTATTAAGTGGTGTTTAGACTTAACCTTTTAAATTATATGTCCGAATTATAAGACAAAATATCCAGTTCATTTTGCCTCAGTCCTATTATCAAATGAATTATATATTTGACTTTGTATTGGTGGCAACAGCTGCATTTTAAAATTCCTTAGAATATAAATTTTTCCGTTCTCGTGTTTTTTCCTACTGAATTATGCAGTAATTTTTATACTAAACTAGAAGACGCCCGCTACTCTATGCGGAGATTTAGTTTCTCGCTATTCCATATATTATGTTTTCGCGTTGGAGATAGATTTCCCATTTTGCTACACCCTATGAATATTCCCTCCAAATGTATTGTTTGTACAGTGGTTAAGACTTTGCACTATCTGCCAGTCGGTCACAGATAAAATGCACATGTATGTATAGTATAAGTAAATAACATGAAGTAACATGCAGGTGGTTTCCAAATTTGAGTACAGTCGGCCTTATAACTGCACACTTTTGTACCTAGTAGCTCAAACGCCTTGGACAGATTAGAGCAGCAGTTCAAACATGACGTTGACATTCCCATTTTAACCTCTGCCCCTTTCAAATGTAATTTTCAATATCCCGCTAACAAAAGCAAGGACTTAAGTCTTTGGCCTTTGAGGCGACAACAAAAAAAAAATATGACGTTAAAATGGGGTGCCGCTTGAAATATCGACAAAAGTTTCATCGAAAGCTTCATTACGTCGAATTTCATTTCATCGAAAGCTATTTTCTCCTGAAGCCTTATTGTTTTCAGGTTATCTATATCATTGATTACGTAACCTACGTAGGTTAGGTTACACATGTGACAATCAAAAAAAAATTGCCTGCCTGTCGATGAAATGAAAATTCAACGTAATGAAGCGTTCGATGAAACGTTAGTCGATATTACAAGGGTAAACCGTTAAAATGACACAGCGCTAAAGTTAGCAGCTACTTATGATTCCGTCCGTGCGGTGTCCCAGAGAACACGAAGCCCCCGCTGGTGTCGGAGCTGATGCAGACCATCGCGGCGCTGCTGGTGCGGCACGAGCTGTGCGCCGCCGTGGCCGAGGGCGCGGGCGTGCTGTTCACCGTGCTCGCCGACAACGCCGACGAGGCGCCCGTCGCCGCGCAGGCCTGTCGGCTGTAAGTCAGCTTATCTTATCTATTATCTATATCTTATTTTGCGGGTGGTAGGACCTCGTGCAGGGTCCGTCTAGATCGCTACCACCATCTTATCCATTAACCTACCGCCAAACAGCAGTGTCCGCATTGTTGTGTTCCGGTTTGGGGATAAGACAGCCGGTGAAATAGCATAGAGGCATTCCATCTTGGTCCTCAGGGTTGGCAACGCGTTTGCAGTCTTAGGATTGCATTGCAGTCCTGTGAATGCGAATGTCCATGGGTCGCAGTTTCCACTTACCATCAGGTGGCCTGTGTGCTCGTTTGTCTTCTCTATGCCATAAAAAAAAAAAAAATCTTATCTTACAGGCCCTTTGGGATACCGGATCCCTTTGACTGCCATACATATAGTAGATTAGTTACGTTAGGTTAGGTTAGTTTTATAAAAATCCTGAAAAAATAACCATGTCCTGAGAAAAGTGCATTATGACTTGCGAAAATTATGACTTAAAACACATTATGACTAAAAATAATTATGGCAGTAAATAGAGACCCTTCGGATACACTTCGGAATTTAGCTATTCGAATATTCAGTTTCATCACGATGTTGTTCCTTCACCGTAAGAGTATCGGGTAATGTAATTATGTTAGAAAAACTGATTGGTACATGGTGACCGCGGGGGTTTCATCTTATCGGGGGTATCTTACGATCACGGGTCGACCCCCTAAGCCAGTCAGCCACCGACGCTCTTGGCTAGGGGTGGTACTCTGTCATAGTATTTGTTTAGGACATGGCGAGGAAGATGGTCACACATGCCATGTTGGTAAGTAAAACGCATAAACATTTATAACCCTCAGACTTCGATCAAAGGCGTAAGATGGAAATGTCAATGCTACTCATTTCACCGTTGGTCTTATCCCCACACCGGAACAAACCAATGCGAAATCTGCTGCTTGGGGTAAGATTACAACGGTCAGTTTCTCCAAAAAAAAGTCAATTAAAATCTATTTGGTTTTTATACCAATTGGTAGTTTGATATCACAGACAGAGAGGGGTTTTGATGTGTATATTTCAATGTACTCGTATTGTGTAAAATACAAATTGCTTATACAACTTTATTCATAAACACAAACTTCCACACATTTACTTAACACTGTTATATTCGATAAAAAAACAATTGTGATTAAAACCCACACAGTGCTCACTAGGTACTGAAGTACTGATCATCATATCAGCCGAAAAACATCCACTACTGAATATAGACCTTCCCCAAAATTTCCACAACGGTCGATTTTGTGCTACTGTAATTAATTGGCTTCCCGCAATCTTTAAAAGTACTCAACCGCCTCTAAAACCCACACATTTTCTCAGCAGACTGATAATGCGAACGCAAAAACAAACACCTGGTGTCATCAAGAAACAGAGACTTCTTCTTCACAGTTATCTCGTTCTCCAATCGCCCCCTTTCATGAATCAACTGCGCTCTCAATTTCTCTGTCTCTAAAGATCTCTTCTTCAATAAACTCATGCTGTCATTCAAATCTCTGACTTCATCTATTAGTCCTACTAGAGATCCCTCTCTACAATTCTCGATGTTGGGTCTGTAATTTTTAGTATGCAACCTCGTTTGGGCTACTTGTATTCTTTGCGCAACTTTCATAATTTCCTCGTGCAAAGTCTCCAAAATGTTTTCAGTTTCAACAATTTTCTGCAAGGTCAACCGGAGCTGATTTTCCAGTTCAATTTTAACTTGGTTAGTTTTCGCAATTCTTGTGGACAACTCCTTATTTACCTTAATGTCTTGCGTGCGTAGATCTCTTGCAGAATTCATTAAAGCAGCTTCGACTTTAGCTCTTAAAGCTTTAGATTTCTCTATTGCAGTCTTAAATTGCTCTAAAGTATTCACAGTATTGTATTCCCACGATTGTACATTAGATTGTCCTTCAGACAGTCTCGTAGCGCCTGCCGATTCTTTCACGTTGACCGCCTTAGTTTCCAAATCAGCGTTTTCACTCTCATATTTAAAAGCCATGTATTTATTGCTCCAATCCCTTTCCAGTGCATATTTTGCCGCTAAGTTCATAGACATTTGATTCTCAATATCCCTGAGCATTTCTCTATGTAACCTTTTAACATTTTCTATCAACGCTGACTCTGTAAAAAGAGCTTCTTGTGGCTCATCATAAACTAAATCAGATTGCATTCTATTAACTCTTACATCTAAACACTCCTCTGTTATATATTCAGGTATTTTAAGCACGTCCATTGCGTTTTTGAGTTGTTGTCTTTGCGATTCCAAAACATTGATTTCAGCGTCAATATCTTTGATTGCTCTTTCTAGTTCTGCTTTCCAGTAGTTGATATGTCTTGCCCGATGTTGCAGTTGGTCGGTGCTATCGCTATAATCGTGGCAAGATGTCTGGTTCACTTTTATGATGCAGTTTTTTGTTATTGAGGTGTTTTTATCTGTTGTGCCGATAATGTCCCCTTTTAGGACGTCTTGGTTGTGTTCGTGCCATTCTCTTACCGTTTTGACGCCGTAGTTTTTGTTTCCGAACGAAAGATAGTCGCCGTTTTGAGGTACAGACATGTTAAAGTTCTATTTTTGATTTTAAATTGTAGTGTTGAAGTTTTTATTTATATCGCCAAGATCCTAGTAGGTAACCAATCCGTTGGTAACCTAGGTATAGAAGATTGATGTACTTATTGATCAAACAGCTGTTGCTATAGCAAAACTAGCAATGTTAGATCGATAGCATCGTGTGACCTATTTAAATGTGCTCATTTAGTTGACATCGCGTGCGTTGAAATGTTATTCAACGATTCAGCATATATGACGTTTTTGAATACATACATGAAATGAAATTGTCAAAGGTAGAGTGTGCAGATCAACGAAAATACTTATGTTAGTACAATGAAGTTTTAACAAAACCATCAAATGTTTGTTGGGTAACGGTTTGTTTTATGTTTGTTTGTTTGTACTTTAATAAATTACAAATGTCGTAAATATATTTTTTTTTTTTTATGTCATAGAGAAGACAAACGAGCACACAGGCCACCTGATGGTAAGTGGAAACTGTGACCCATAGACATTCGCATTCACAGGACTGCGATGCAATCCTAAGACTGCAAATGCGTTGCCAACCCTGAGGACTAAGATGGAATGCCTCTATGCTAGTCATTTCACCGGCTGTCTTATCCCCAAACCGGAACACAACAATGCGAACACTGCTGTTTGGCGGTAGGTTAATGGATAAGATGGTGGTAGCAATCCGGACGGGCCCTGCACAAGGTCCTACCACCCGCAAAATACTTTTAGAAACACCATAAAACATTATTCATCAAATATTACTCATAACACAATGTGCGTTAGAACATCAACTAACGTTTAAACTGATGTACAGTGAACTGCTGTTAAAATCGAAGCGTATATTTTATAGGAATTTAAAAACTTTGTCCTGACGCATCCATATAAAGATTCACAACTTTGTAAGGACGCTAAACATATTTTTTTTCAAATCCCTATATTGAAAGATTCTTATAGAGTAAAATTTCCCATGTAGCACACGAGGCTGCTTATCGGCTGAATATCGGGTTCCCATCACGCTTAATGCTGAATAAAACCAAACAGCAGTGTTCGCATTGTTGTGTTCCGGTTTGGGGATAAGACAGCCGGTGAAATGACTAGCATAGAGGCATTCCATCTTAGTCCTCAGGGTTGGCAACGCATTTGCAGTCTTAGGATTGCATCGCAGTCCTGTGAATGCGAATGTCTATGGGTCACAGTTTCCACTTACCATCAGGTGGCCTGTGTGCTCGTTTGTCTTCTCTATGACATAAAAAAAAAAAAAAAAAAAACCTGAATAAGGGCTGTATATGGCCGTATACAGCTCTTATTACTCTTAAATGGGCACAAAATATTCCGCCTTAAGTTCAACATATCTGCTTAAGAGCTGTGTAGCAACAATTTAACAGTGTTATAAAGGGTAAATAGGGTAAAAGGGTAATGACATTACTATGCGTTAAATATCGTCATATTGGAAAGGATGGATGAAAGAAGATTGACGAAAGAGATATACAGATCGAAAGTGACTGGACGGGTCGGAAGGGGCCGCCCTAGGCGTACTTTTTCGAGTCAAATCGGAGAAATACTGGAAAAGGGCCGAATCTTAAGTACCCGAAACCGACGTGCGTGCATGACTCGATGTATGAATGTGGAAGAAGCGAAAGAAATTTGTCAAGATCGTAGCAAGTGGAAAGAAGTGGTCTCTGCCTACCCCTCTGGGAAACATGTATGTATGAATATCGTGTGACTAAGAGACGTCAGACGTCTGACGGATTCCTGCACCTTTAGCATGTCATAATCTTGTGTTTCCAGGATCACCGCGCTGGCCGGCAACGACGACGTAAAGCGGCAGCTGGTCAAGAGCGGGATAGTTCCCATCATGGTGCTGCTGCTCTCGAGGCATGCCGTGAGTATCCTTAGTGGCATACTGCCCTCGTAAAAAAAAAAGGCTTATGCCTGATAGAATCGCAAATGTATTAGTGACCTTATTTCTTTAGACAGGGGATGATGGTACATAACAAAGAATTTCATATACAATATTCACAAAAAGGGAATTTAAAAAGGCGAATTAATCCCTATGTACTATTTATTTCTGGAAAGTTACCTCCATTTTGTTGATATATTGTATGCAACATTTTGTTGATATACTGTATGCCACATTTTGTTAATATGTTCTATGTATCATTTTGTTGATATACTGTATGCAACATTTTGTTAATATGTTCTATGTATCATTTTGTTGATATACAGTGTGTCCCTGGATAAAGTGCACAAACGAATAGGGATGAAACTAGACACAATTTTATCGACAAAAAAAATAATAAAAAAAAATTACCACCTTTATTTATTTTTTTATGATTTTTAAAAAAAAGTCATAGTACGCAGAGGACCTCATCGGAACAAATCAAGATATTTTGGCTCCTGTGGGCTCTATTGATTTGAAACAAACGGAATTATAATCACAAAAGTTTATTTGTGTCAATGAAAATAGAAAAAAATGAGAAAAAATGACATAAACCCTAAAAATAATGACTTTTCCTATGAATTTTGTGTTTTTTTTTCTCGAATTTTTAGTATTTACTCGATTTACTCAAAATTATGCCCATCTTACCTCATGTTATTTTTACCAGTAATGGTTGTGTATCTCATTGCCTTTTATTTAAAAAATAACCAAGTGTCTCGCACAATTACAAGATCCCTAATGAGCGGCCAAACAAAGACATTGCGTTTACACTTAATTAGGTAGCCGCTCAGGTTGAAACCCTTAATGGAGGATTAGGATTACATTTTGGGTTTCTTGCACAATTATAAGATTATTAATGAGTGGCCAAACAATGACATAATGATTACGCTTAATTAGGTTGTCGCCCAGGTAGATTATTGTCCTTACTCTTTATTGAATTTTATTTGGGGTGGGGCGGGGAATACATGTTAGGATTAGCATAAATAGTGATAAGATAAGGTTTAGTTCATCAGTTACTTCGAATCATTCGTCGTTACTTATTCTCAGTTACAACTACTTCTACTATCAGGATTTCATAAAATGCCCCGTTTAAGTGAGTTCACGCACAGAGATCTCGCCGACATCCACTTTTATTATGGAATGGCGAGAGGTAATGCCAGAGCTGCTCGTTTATTATACATGGCAGCATTCCCGAACAGGAGACCTGTACCGTCTGCTCGTAATTTTCAAGAACTTCACAGACGATTGTCGAATGGACTTCGATTGGATCGAGATCGCCGAGAACAAGCAGGAGTAGTGATTGATGGAGCTGTTGAGGAAGCCATACTAAGAAGTTTATTTGCTGATCCGACGACCAGTATTCGGCGGTTGGCCTTGCAGCATGGAGTTTCAAAATCATCGGTTTGGCGGATTTTTAAAAAAGAAGGTCTTCACCCATACCACTACCAACGAGTTCAACATCTACACGACGACGTAGACAGGGTACCAAGATGTGTGCTGTCTTCTTGGATTCAACGGCAGATCAGGAACGATCCTGAATTCACCCAAAAAATTCTGTGGATGGATGAGAGTCAGTTTACACGACATGGGATCACAAACTGCAGGAATCTACATGAATGGAACCCCAAGGGAGAAAATCCTCACCTCAAAAGGTCGTCAAAATTTCAAGTGCAGTTTTCGATAAATCTGTGGGCTGGACTAATTGGTGACATGTTCATTGGCCCTATTTTTCTCCCCAGAACTTTGTACGGTCCCAGATTTTTAGAACTTTTGAGAGAAGATCTGCCCCTTGAATTGGAGGATGTGCCCTTGGAGACTAGAAGAACAATGTATTTACAAATGGATGGATGCCCGGCCCATTACGCACTTGACGTAAGGGGATTTCTCAACGCCTCTTATGCTAATCGTTGGATTGGCCGACAAGGGCCAGTGGCGTGGCCAGCACGCTCACCAGACATGACACCACTGGATTATTTCCTTTGGGGCACAATGAAACAGAGGGTATACAGCGTCCCTATCAACACAGAAGAGGAATTGCGTGGCAGAATTGTCCATTGTGTAAATTACATAAAAAATAACCCGGAAATGATACGTCGAGCAACTCAACAAATAGCAGTACGTGCAGGATTGTGTTTGCAAGAGCGGGGTGGGCATTTTGAACAGTTATTACATTAAATAAGTAATTATGAAATTCCATAATTCGTTTGATTTTATAATCCCATACCCAAAATGTAATCCTAATCCTCCATTAAGGGTTTCAACCTGAGCGGCTACCTAATTAAGTGTAAACGCAATGTCTTTGTTTGGCCGCTCATTAAGGATCTTGTAATTGTGCGAGACACATACATACATACATACATTAAATCACGCCTGTTTCCCAGAGGGGTAGGCAGAGACCACTTCTTTCCACTTGCTACGATCTTGACAAATTTCTTTCGCTTCTTCCACATTCATACATCGAGTCATGCACGCACGTCGGTTTCGGGTACTTAAGATTCGGCCCTTTTCCAGTATTTCACCGATTTGACTCGAAAAAGTACGCCTAGGGCGGCCCCTTCCGACCCGTCCACTCACTATCGATGTGTATATCTCTTTCGTCAATCTTCTTTCATCCATCCTTTCCAAATGACCGAACCATCGAAGCATGCCCTTTTCAATCTTAGTCAATACATCTTCTTTTATTCCACATTTCTCTCTGACTTTTTCATTCCTTACTCTATCAATCAGTTTCACACCACACATACTACGCAAAGAGCGCATTTCAACGGCATTTACACGACTTTTATGCTTGTCCTGCCACACCCAACATTCACTACCATACATCAGGGTAGGGGCCAGCACTCCATTGTGAACAGCCAGTCGGGCTTTTTGTGAAATGCCCTGTCTGCTCACAAAGGAGTACAAGGCCCCATTGATTTGATTCCCCGCATTCACCCTCCTCTCGATATCCTTCTCACACTTACCATCTCTTGTAAACACACTTCCCAGGTACACAAATTCGCTCACTTGTTCTACTAATTCACCATTTATATTAATCACGCACTCAGTCATCTCCTCGTCCTTCTCTATCACCATGACCTTGGTCTTGGCAACATTTACTCTCATCCCCTTTCGCTTAAATCCCTCATTCATCACTGTCACCATCTCCTGCAACTCACGTACCGATGAGGCAAGTATAACTTGATCATCGGCATATAAGAGGCATTTGATTAGCAACTCTTGCATACGCAAACCCTTATCATACTCTTTCAGGTCTCGCATACAACTGTCCATGAATAAATTGAACAGCCACGGTGAGGCAACACAGCCCTGTCTAACACCTTTAGAGATATTAAACCAGGCCGAGTATGCCCCATTGATCCTGACACAGGCTCTGGAGCCCTCATAAAGGGACCTCAAAGCCTGCACCAGGTTGCTGCTCACTCCATATATAGACAGCACCGTCCACAACTCCTTTCTATCTACCCTATCATAGGCCTTTTCCAGGTCCACAAAAGCACAGAAAACTTTTTGGTTGACAGCCAAGAACTTTTCTGTGATGGACCGTAGTGAAAAGACCTGATCCGTACATCCCATTCCCTTTCGAATTCCCGCTTGTACATCCCAGATTTTGTCATTCGTAACATTCAATACCCTTTCAATTAAAATCTTCGCATATACTTTGCCGACAACACTAAGGAGGCTGATACCGCGGTAGTTTTTGCAGTCTTGCTGTGACCCCTTTCCTTTATACAGAGGGACGATAACGGCTTTGACCCAATCTTCCGGGACTCGGCCGCTACTCCAACATGCATTGAAAAGACGGTACAACAGACTACCCACCACGCCATCTCCTCTCCTCAGCATTTCTATCGACACTCTATCACAACCTGGTGATTTTCTCGCTTTCATACTTTTTAAAGCTTTCATAATTTCATTCATACTAATCACACTTTCATCTTCGCTACTTGCATCTTTACTCGTGCTTTCTGGCTCAAGACAAACATCTTCGCATTCAAACAAGCTTTCAAAATAAGTTTTCCATCTATCAAGCATTCTTTCTTCCTCACATATTAAATCTCCAGACTCATCTCTCACCGCGCTCGCTGCGTGTGCGAGACACTTGGTTATTTTTTTAAATAAAAGGCAATGAGATACACAACCATTACTGGTAAAAATAACATGAGGTAAGATGGGCATAATTTTGAGTAAATCGAGTAAATACTAAAAATTCGAGAAAAAAAAACACAAAATTCATAGGAAAAGTCATTATTTTTAGGGTTTATGTCATTTTTTCTCATTTTTTTCTATTTTCATTGACACAAATAAACTTTTGTGATTATAATTCCGTTTGTTTCAAATCAATAGAGCCCACAGGAGCCAAAATATCTTGATTTGTTCCGATGAGGTCCTCTGCGTACTATGAATTTTTTTAAAAAATCATAAAAAAATAAATAAAGGTGGTAATTTTTTTTTATTATTTTTTTTGTCTATAAAATTGTGTCTAGTTTCATCCCTATTCGTTTGTGCACTTTATCCAGGGACACACTGTATTGTATGCAACATTTTGTTGATATACTTTATGCCACATTTTGTTGATATATTGTATGTCACATTTTTTTGATATAATAATATATCAACAAAATGCAACATTTTGTTAATATGTTTTATGTATCATTTTGTTGATATATTGTATGTAACATTTTGTTGATATATTGTATGCAACATTTTGTTAATATATTGTAGGTATGTAAAATTTTGTTGATAAATTGTATGTAACATTTTGTTGATATATTGTATGCAACATTTTGTTAATATATTGTAGGTATGTAAAATTTTGTTGATAAATTGTATGTCACATTTTGTTGATATATTGTATGTAACATTTTCTTGATATATTTTTATGCAACATTTTGTTAATATATTGTATGTAACATTTTGTTGATATATTATATGCAACATTTTTTTGATATACATATTGTATGCAACATTTTGTTGATATATTGTATGTCACATTTTTTTGATATAATAATATATCAACAAAATGCAACATTTTGTTAATATGTTTTATGTATCATTTTGTTGATATATTGTATGTAACATTTTGTTGATATATTGTATGCAACATTTTGTTAATATATTGTAGGTATGTAAAATTTTGTTGATAAATTGTATGTAACATTTTGTTGATATATTGTATGCAACATTTTGTTAATATATTGTAGGTATGTAAAATTTTGTTGATAAATTGTATGTCACATTTTGTTGATATATTGTATGTAACATTTTCTTGATATATTTTTATGCAACATTTTGTTAATATATTGTATGTAACATTTTGTTGATATATTATATGCAACATTTTTTTGATATACATATTGTATGCAACATTTTGTTGATATATTGTATGCAAAATTTAGTTGATATATTGTTTGCAAACTTGTTCCACAGGGCAACGCAGCGTCAACCTCGTTAACCCTAAAGTGCGTAGCGGCGTTAACCCTGCGCGAGCCGGACCACAGCCGGCAGTTCTTCGACTGCGGCGCGCCCGAAGCCATCGTAGACTGTCTCAAAAGACATCCGGAAAACGGTGGGGTGCAGGTACGAAACGATAACTAACCTATTCACTGCTAGGCAGGAGCGTCCGCTATAGGCGTTAGGTGGCAAAGGGCACCAAAGTCCAGATTTTATTAAAGGAACGTAAATTGAAATACAAAGATCGAGAGATTCAGAGAACTTGACGCATAGTCATTCATGCGTGAGTGAGATGGGAATACATTTTTTTTTTATGGCATAGAGATGACAAACGAGCACACAGGCCACCTGATGGTACGTGGAAACTGTGACCCATAGACATTCGCATTCACAAGACTGCAGAGCAATCCTAAGACTGCAAATGCGTTGCCAACCCTGAGGACTAAGATGGAATGCCTCTATGCTAGTCATCATCATTGAATAACCATGCATCAAGTTTAGGCAAATAAATTCTGCCTATTCCGATCTCAGATAATGTTACATATACTGCTCTGCTACGGAAAAAAGGCACATCTGCTATATGAATTGTATTGCAATTCCAATCTTATTATAACCCTTGAGAGTTAAATATGCTTCTATGATTTAAATGCACTTGTGCCTTTTCACCGTACGAGGGCAATAAAAGGTAGGATTCACTTTTTCTTTGATTTTTATAATGAGGGACCGTTCAAGCAAGCACTATAGGGGGGGGGGGGATCTGTGCTTTGCTTATTTTTGATGACATGAAGGGTGGGGGGTCTAGATAGTGATTACGTTAGCAGTAGGTATTTACTTTTTAAATGTGTTTATTTTGCTTAAATGAATATTATGTGATTCGAAGTCCTCTATACTAAGCCTATTTTCTTATTTCTAGAATTATAACTGATGCTCATGAATCAATAAAAAAATACGGAATAAAAAAAATAAAAAAATGCATGTACCAATGTTTACGTAAGCATCGGAGGGGGGTGAGAGCCTTGCTTACTTTTGCTGACAAGGGGGAGGGGGGGTAAATAATTGTAATAAATCTGGTGACCTAATACTTGATTACACTCATAAAAACCTTGCAACGATGTTCAATAATCAAAATAATTAATCACCTCATCCTCACTGACTGAATTAATTTTCAAATTTTTTTCTCCAGAAAAACGGTTGCTGGGCGATCCGCAACATGGTGGCGCGGTGTCGTGACATGAACCCGAAGTTCAAAGAGCTGGGAATCGAACCGATACTCAACCAGTCGTACGAGAAGTTCCTCACAGAGTTTGGCTTCGACGTGAAGTCCGCGTTAAGAGATTTGGAATGTGATGTGAAATTTGACGAGCAATGGACCGGGAAAGGGGTCGAGTTGAAACAGTAGAGTACACGTGATAACCTTTTAACCTATTCAAAACTATTGTAGGGTATATCTGTAATCTGCACCACAAAATAGCATGAATAGAACAGTAGTTCGTCGGCAAAGGTACAGTCTCGGTATGAAAAGGTTGACCACCTTAAGATCTGTTTTTGCTTGCTCAGTATAAGTTATCAGTATCTGCTTATCGACCGAGTATGACACATTCCGTCATAATGAATGTCATTTCACTACATGGTCCACATGGTTACCATGGTCACGTATAAACAGCGGCCACTATTGGTTCAAACTGAACTCAAGTATTTATTGGTCGTTACAAAAGTCTTGCAATGGTCACGTATAAACAATAGCCACTATTGGTTAACTGGACTAAGGCCGTATTAATAAACTCATCTTGGCTGAGATGCGCGTCACAAGATACGTCAAAGTAAACGTCAAACCATAGAACACTGTCATTTTTGACATATCTCGAGACGAGCATTAGAATTGAGATTAGTTTATACCGGCCTTAGTCTTTATTGGTCGTTAAAAAAGTGTTGCTATGATCACGTCTAAACAACAGCCACTATTGGTTCAATATTATTTCTCTCGTCTGTTACACAGTTTAAAAAGGTAAGATGTACTTGCGACGCGTAAATTAAATTATTTGAAAACTGGTCAACCTTTTCGTTCCGCGACTGTACAACGAGGGCCCCGTCAACAACTACAAGTACTTCTCGGCTGTTTCTATTCCATCACAACTGTTACCCGTATAATTGAACAACATAATTAGTTGTTTGTCCGTCGCATTAAGTTCGTTCCTAAACAAGGGTTGGCAATTTGACATGCAATTAAGATGGACGTGCGCTCCGTGCAAATTTTGACACTCAACTGATACTTGTGTCCCCGGGGATACACCGGCCGGTAGGTTATTATAACGGTAGGCGGCGGTGAGTGACGTATCTGTTAAAGATATAAGATAGAAGACATTTATTCAGTAAGTAGGCCGTACGGGCACTTTTATACGTCAAGAATCTACCAGCGCTCCCTAAGAGGAGACACTGCTGAGAAGAAACGCCGCAAGAAACTCGGCAGTCAATGGCAGCAGCAGTTACTAGTATATAATCTGTTATGTATCGCGCGGAAATACTGGAAAAGGGCCGAATCTTAAGTACCCGAAACCGACGTGCGTGCATGACTCGATGTATGAATGTGGAAGAAGCGAAAGAAATTTGTCAAGATCGTAGCAAATGGAAAGAAGTGGTCTCTGCCTACCCCTCTGGGAAAGGCGTGATTTAATGTATGTGTATGTGTGTATGTATCGCGCGGCTTGCTTCTGTGCGTGCCTCGACCAAACTCGCCACAAACAAAGTCGATAGGACGGACCGAGCCGGTTCAGTCGGAGCCGGCGTTCGTTTGCATGCGTATCAAGTATCGAGCAACGCGCATCGACGCATAACTCTATCCTCATGTAAATGCCACATATGCGGCAATAGGTAACAGAAACTCCTACGGAGACGAACTACTTTTCTATTTATAGTTTTACCACAGCTTCATCAAGAACGGATAGCAACTAACTGATTTATAGAACCCCTCCTGCTAACTTCTATGCAGCTGACTGTACAATCTTAAAGCTAGGTGAATTTGTGTGAAATCATCCTTGATATTATTTATTTATCATGTCAGCTGAAAAACGTTTACTACTGGAACTAGGCCTTCCCTAAATAAATAAATCGCATTCTTTAACCTTTTCGACGCTATGTCAGATATAAAGTCTAAACCAGGGACCCGTCCACCCATTCCCCGATAAAACCCTTTAAAAGACTTACCTCTCGAAGTACAACCCACTAAAAGAATAACCCTTTTGGAAGAAATATACAACTTAGTTGTTTGTTAAACTAGTCATTCACATAAGGGAAACCGCTTAAGAGCAGCAGTAAATTGATATTGATATCCCTCTTACTGCGTAACCAAATATAAGGGTAACCCTTAAAAATAGTGCTTAAAAAGCCAGAACGGCTTTTTATAAGGGTAACCCTTATAAATAGCGCTTAAAAAGCCAATCAAATGGCTTTTTCAAGTTAAAGGGATATTGGTATCACTCAAAATATAGCGCTAAAAAAGCAAAATCGAGCAAGACATACATGGAACGGATTTGGTAAGGGTAACCCTTATAAAATAGCACTTTAAAAAGTAAATCGATCGATACGGCTCTTTCAAGCGATACGGCTTTTCTAAATAAATCCTTATAAAAACCCATTCGAAACCCCTTGAATGGGATAGCGGGCCGGTCCCTGGTCTAAACTCACACGCCAATGACAGCTAAACACCAGAGCTAACATCAACCTTACCTCATTGACACTCCAGTCTATTTTGCGATGTCAACCATGACGGATATTTCCGTCGTTGGCGTTGAACCAGTGGTGCGGATATATCCGTCAATGGCGTGGAAAAGGTTAAACAGATTTGACAAATCCGTCCTGACACAAAATTAAATATAGACTGGCGTAACAGTTCGTAAGGTTGAAATTCGCAGTGCTTGTAAACTCTCGCTCGCTTCATTTTGTATTTGGCATAGTGTTGCCTATAAGAATCATATTAACATAATTCGATTTTCGAATGCTTTAACAGCTGTCAAAAACCGTTGATGGCAACCCTATCGGTGCTAAAGAGTTAAAAAAAGAACTGTCTTAACCCCAGGGACGCGAAATAATGGGTTAATTTTTTAAATCCCATTTTTTTCTGATAATATTTTACCTATAAGCTGATTATGCAATAATACTCTTTCCCAACTGCGTAAGCGCTTTCACGCAAGCCATATTCTGCCCTACTAAGACAAACGGTGGTATCTCAGACAAAACTCCTGCAGCATATTCAACCTTATTATTAGCGATAGAGGATTGAATGGCTTTGGGTATTGAATTATTGGCTTATGAGGGCAGTATTGTTTTCTGCTATAACATAATAGACAGTTAATGTGTGTAAGCAAATAAATAAACGTTTAAGGCACAAGTAATGGTGGCCGTTTCCTCGTGGTCCTACTATTTTTGTCCTACTGACTTTCGACGGAGCCCCGCCCAAGGGCGGAGCTCCTGCTTCTAAGTGGTTTTGCCCTTCGGGCATCTGAAGATACCTAACGAACCTAACCTACCTACTTTTACAATCATAATTAGTATTTAGTGATCAAATCTAGGTTCACTTTTTGACTAGTAGGACAAATTAGTATGACCACGAGGAAGTAAGTGTAATGGTCATTGCACACTACAACGCCACGTCACCAGATCAGCACCGCCTTAGCTCAAAGTGAAACATTGGAAAGTGGACTTCGACTTCAAGACACCTTCAGACGCTAGGAGAGTCCATTTTGTACGAAAATCAGATTAACAATAGACAGCAATTAACTCTTTTCCAGGCACAGTACATTTCATCGACCACATTCATGTCGCTCAAAATTGAACAGGAGTCATAAAATATAGGTATATATTTTAGGACTCAAATTTAATAGAATTTCCCTCAAATATGACTTCATGGATCAGTATTCTTCAGAAAGTTACGAATTCGTGACTCTATTCCATTTCTTCCTTGTATCCTTACTTTAGCAAGGCCTGAAAAAGGGTTAGTGTTGATGTATTAACAGTTCAAAGGTCAATTTTAAATGTTTCACTTTGGGCTGAGTCAGCCGGAGCGTTGTAGTATGCGTGACCTTAAAAAATTTAGAGAAAACAATGCTATTTTAACCAGTTTGTGAATCGTCACGCATGGAATTCTCGTAGTATTTTGTAATATTAAAACTTTTGCATTGATATCACAAGGTTTTTCGTTCGTCTTTACGACAGTATACGTTACAACACAGAGGTAATTTGTTAAAACTTGAAATGGATCTATTACTAAGTGCGCCTTAGGTAGTTTTAGACTTTCAATTTGTACTCCGCTTTAATTACTATATTATTAATGTAACACAATGAAGACCATTTTAAACATTAAGATTTTTAATTTTACATGATTACATTTTTATATTTTAAAAGACCGAGCTTTTATTTTTAAACCTTTAATTTTCAAAAATGTGATAAAATGAAACGATTCGTAATTATAAAAATATTTATTGATTGCAATCAAATTATAACCACTGTTTATAACTGGGACATCATTGGTTTGACATTCTTTACAATAAAACTTACACGAAATCACACTTTTATTTTAATAATTTTGAATAGCTACTGACCCGTTGTATAACTCATATGTTCAATTGTTTAGCTGTGTTAAGAACAAGTTTGTTCGGTAGTTTATTTGGCCATAGGGCAATCTTCTATTGAGAAATAGGGGCCCCGCAGAGCGGGGCACTTATGGTAAAATGTTAGAATAAACGTTTTACAAGTGTCAGTTGTACATATGAGTTTGACCACAGGACGCAAGAGGTATTAAATAGTGGTAAAAGCGGGACAGCACAATGCACTCATCTAATGGTAAATCTCCTTGAACTTACACCCTGATTAAGGTTATTAAAAAAAATAGAAATGTCGGTTAAAATTATTTGAATAAAAAAGAAGCGTTGGTAAATCATAGATCGTATTACTTACATTGAAAAAACCATTTCTTACTAAAATAAAAAAAAGTTATTCGAAAATTGAACCTTTCCTAAATAAAATGAAAACAAAATCAGGGCGATTTCAGGCTACATAATTGAAATGAACAGGAACAAAATTTGTAAACTGTAATGACATTTAATGTCTGCTTTTCATAAACTCCTAAAATACACAATATTATTAATAGTTATTAGTAGGATTCAGAGTTTTCATAGCACCTTTTCCTTCTCCTTTTTCTAACCCGTTAAAATTTTCAACCGGTTCCATAGGTAAACCTCTTCGTAATATTTAACACTTTCATTGCCAAACGCTCTGATTTTCGTACAAAATGGACTCGCCTAGGTTAAAGGTAGTTTCAGCAAAAAATACAAGTGCGGTATTGATAATGAAATTGCAGCGTGTTTAAGGTGCATTATGATTTATGACCCTTGCAAAAAGAACCACTTTACGAGCAAAAAAATCCTCATTTTATTGAATTACGAGATTAACGAAAAGTAATAACTATATTGCAATAAGTAGAGCATTATGTAGCTACATGAATAATACTATAATTCTTGAACGAATCCTAAACGCAAAATCGACCATGGCAAATTCTCACCAAATCCAGTGAGTTCTTGAATACGCTACTCTTAAAAAGTTGATGTAGATCTGCCTTTCGACTCGCAAGTGGATAATTGACATTGAACTTCGCCAAATTAAAAGCACCCGAAGCCGACACAGTCAACAGCATAAATAAGTAATAATTTCTGTACCTTGTCGCTTTCAATCGTTTCACAATTTTGTATCACAATTTTGTATCACATTTCAAACACGACGTTAAAGTGACGAGGTACATAAATGATCACTTATTTATGCTGTTGACTGTACGTGCATCTGCCTACCCTACATGTACCGGACTTTTGTCCCCTAAACAGTTTTGGCTATGGTCGCTATGAGAACTCCATACACTACTCATTAAGCAAAAACTTACAAATTATTATTTTACAGCTAACATTCAACAGAAACAAATACAATAAACAATAAAACCGAAACGGTTCAAACAAACCAATGTAAAACTAGACCTTTGTATGAACACAGCCATGAGATAAAAAACCGAGCTTTGGGATTACTAAGGTGCTACCACACCCAAGGGATTTTACAGAATAATTCCACGTGGTATTTGGCAACAAACGATAATACGTGAACGCGTCTTTACATGCTTTTTAAGAGACTAACATTGGATATTTTTGAGCTCCTATAAGCTGTTATTTTACCCGATCAACATACAAAAATCTAGCTTCGTTAAAACACAAGTAAATGCAAATATAAAACAAGAAAACACGTATGTTTGTAACTTAACCTAATTCTTAAAACACTTCGCTTGTAATTTTACAAGTAAACTTTAAAACACATTTAAATTTAAAATACTAAAAACATCAGTGGATCTAGTGCGAAGTATATTTAACGCTTGTTTAGTGACGTGTTGTCTTATTCTATTGCTATACCAAAGAAAGTGACACTTTCATCAATCATTAAATTTAATTGACGTCTCTGAGTGCGGCAGGTAGTAATTATGATAACAGAATATTTAACTGTATGTTCGAATTTGTAGCATGTCTGTATTTAATCTACAGACACTTTACTAATCGAGTTAAATTTGAAAATAGTTTTCGGTGAAATAAATTCAATGAATAAAAACTGTAAATGCGAAAATTTTAAGCAAACCAAACAAAACAATCTGCGTTCTGATTATTTAAACTGGAGCTTTATTTCACTCTGTAAAACCTAAATTGACATGATATCGTAGTTTTTTCTAGGAAGCTATTACTATCAAGTAAATAAGAGAGTTACGACAGTACGATAACATGTCAATAGCATTTAAGCTTAACTTAGTATAATAGAGCCTGAAAATGTGTGTATACTATATGACGGAACTTGAAACCTTAATACTACAGTCGGAGTCAATAGAAATGGCAAAAGATGTAAACAAAACCAAACGGACCAATTCAACATTATTACTCCGTAATCAAGTACTTTTGGACATCGAGTGAGGTAAATTTAATTATTTACACACTTGATCGTTACTTTCACATTCTGTTTAAAACACAATAACCATTAACTTTAGGCTTTTTACAATAAAAACTAGTTTACAAAAATATTGAGGTTATGTGTCCAAAGTTGTAGGTAATTCTGTAGCTCTGCCTATCCCTCTGGGATACTGTATTTGACTAAAGTCAAATCAGCTCGTTTTTATAAAACATCAAAAAAGCTCCGTTACTATGGAATCTATAGGGATTACTAACTTGTGACGTCACAATCAAACAACGACCTTATTGTTGCATTTGATGGATTTAAAAATCTTAAAAAAGCAAATATAAATGAAAGATTGATATTTTCCAAGTATTTTCACTGTTGTTAATGAAAAAACAATTTAATTTCACTCTTGTCATATACCCTATTGCACACGTGAAGATTTGTATGTAGGTATGTGTCAAACAATGATTTGTTTACATATTTTGCAATTTCTATTGACCCTGACTTTAGATCCACTGGTGTAATGTTGAAATATATATTATTATACAAATTGTCAAACTTTTGTTAACATCAAATGCACATTTCAAAACACTGAGTAAAAAATGACGCTGAGTTGTGCCAAAAAGTATCGATAATGTATAGGATTGACGTAAGCTGGTAGACGGTCGAGTCAAGCGCTCATGTAAATTCCATACACTGTCTATTTTCGAACATCGTTTACGTTATGCATCTAGTATAACTATGAGGACAAATATTTCTTACAAACGTCGCAATGATCTTTATTCTAGACGGTAAAAACCATATCGTTTTTGACTTGTTATGTTATCGTATTGTCAACGTTTTGCTAGCTCTTATTTACTCGACAGTAATGGCTAAAATAATACTATAACAGGTCAAAGACAGTATAGTTTTAACGGCCTAGAATAGGGGCCCGGTGCGAACGAATCCGTCAACAGTATTTTGCTTTAACCATTATCGCTGTATAAAAGGTTTCTACTGATTTTTGAATTATTAAAAATTCAATGCGGATTTTTGTTCTTATGTGTGAGTAGTAAAACCAGAGTATTAGCCATAGACATAATTATACTAGCGTAAATAATAGACGAACAAGGTCCTATTTCCCGCGTCGCCAAAACTGACATGTCTTAATGCCTTGAACGTCGTAATGTCAGCCATAATAAATTGAATAAATTTAAAATGATTCTTTTCTCAAACATGCTATGTAATGTCGGCGTTATGTTAGTTATTTTAGGCTTCAAAGTGCCACGTTCCCGACGGAACAACTCGAGAGAACTGTAAAGGAATTTCATACAAAACTGAAGGCCTAGGCCGGGATTTTTTTTTTTAATTTAAAATGTTATAACGTCAAATACTAGGAGTGCATAAACGTTTGGGAGACATCCGCGCTGTGTCGTGTGCGCCCGCCGCCCGCCCGCCCGTTGCCCGCACCGCCTGAGATCTAAGTTGCGCTATGCCTGATATACCTCCTAATTACCGCTGCGCTCCTGGTACTTTATTTTAACACCCAAGTACTTTTCTTCCCTAGGGTGGACATATATCAATTTACTTTTTTGAGTGATGTTTTTTTTTATTTAATTGCATATGTTTGAGAAAAGCACTATACGTACCTCGCCGTGAAAAGGGGTTGCCAGCCTCGTAAGTCTATATCACTCGGCCGGCAACCCCCTACTTCCCGGCCTCTGTAGTAATGTACTATTAAAGAATGACATAGATACTGAATTTCTCTGTCGCCAGTGTGACGCTTTCTGACTCTACGAGCTCTCAAAATGATTTCGCTATCTCTTTCGCACTAGGATTCGCGCCGTAAGCGATTGCGCTCTCACTTGCACAGTAACTGTGTCTATTACGCTAGTACCTATATTAATGTCTATGGTATTAGCATTCCTGTCGGTATATTTGGTATACCCCTATTTCACCATCTTGTCAATGACAGGTAACAATTCGCTATACATTGCAAAGTTAACAAGTTTTCACATCAGTGGGATTCATATCAGCTGCGCAATGTACACTGAAATGTCACCTGTCATCCTGATGGTGAAATAGAAGTTAGAGTCTGACAGAGATAAACAGTTGAATATACAGGTGGTACTGTACAAATGTGTGCGTGTTTCTTTAACGTTACCGCTGTTGAGCTCTTGGCATATGAAAGTTTATAAAATGTGAACGTCATTAAAATATAATTAAATTTTTAAATACAATTTATAGAGAGCAAGAAATTTCTCAAGGGCATATTTAAAGCCATTTGGAGTGATCAACAGTGCGTCTCATTTTATTACACCAAATTAGAGTAAGACAGCTATTGCCGACTATAAGTTGCCCGTGAAAGTACACCTTAAGGATCGAAACGGGTCAATATTTGTTTCTGAACATGCCAAACTTATTTGTTGAGTGTGAAGGAACAGTAACAACCGCATAGTTTTACTGCTGGCTACATTATCCAAATTAAGAAACTTGATGATTGTGCTATGCGTCAGGATTTACTTCTTATCGACCGGGCACTGTTCTATTTTAATTAGTCAGGACCAAAGTAACGGTATTCGTACACTTTTATAGATCGACGTTCCATTCCGGAAGCTCTCGGTTTATGGCACGAAACTTATGTCACTAATGATTGTGTAGTTCGAATTTCAAATTGAAAACCTTTGTTCTCTGTGGAAGCTATTGTGAATCGACTTTACCTGTAACTTAAAGGAAGTATACGTAATACCAGGGTCAACGTGCGGTTGAAACTCTAGAGAAACTGAGCGAAGAAATATACTGTAGTAGAAAAATGGGTAAGAGCCATTTAATTCATGTTATAGCAAAACTGTTTTTTCTTTAAATCAAATTTACACAGGTGGGAGGGTTAGGTTAGTTTTTTGTTACTGTTTTTATTAAGTGATATAGTTATGTCAAATTAATAAATATGACAAAATTATATTCCTATAAGAAATGTCTCCTTTCAGCTTCTCTTGAGTCACGACTGTAGACTATAGAGTTCAAATCATGGGCGTAGATTAAATTTATCTTTCAAGCCAGGCATTAAAGTTTCATTTGTAGGAAATACCTTCAAGTATTTCTATAAACTAACAAATTATTATTTTATGATTACTGTAAAGTTAAAGCTCATAAATTGTACAAGGTCTCAAGTAACTAGAAATTAAATAAACAAATATGTCAAGTTGTTAAGGTAACCAAGCTTTGACAAATTCCCATTCGTGAGGAGTCCCCCTTAAAAACAAAAGTACCATCGAGGAATTTGAATGTAACACGTAAATTAGCCGTATTATAGATTTCCTGACGGTACACGACTAATAATACGTGGAAAATAAAAAACCCGGCTAATTTGCGTATTATATCAAACTGCTAAACTATCAAAATTAATATTAAGTTTCATGTGGACACAACTTTAACGGGGTATGGTTGCAACAAAACAAACGCAAAATACATAGGATCAATGCAATGAGGAAATAAATGCAAGGACTACGATTACAATAGGAAGGTTAGACTCGACTGGTTTCTATAATAATCAGAAAACCAAAACCACACATTAATAAAAGCCCCGCACTGCGGGGCTCCGTTGAAATGATACATTCTGACTATGTTAACACTGTAAGTGAAATGCTTTAAAAATGCAAGTGAAGTTGATAAAACTTATATCTATACATACAAAACACTTCCGTACTGACAGACAACGCAAATCGTTACGTAGAGTTGAAATTCGGAGGAAATACGTCTTGTGTAGTTTTTTTGATAATCGACCACGAACGGAATGGAATTAGGGGGGGCAGCCGACTAATAAGACAAACCTTATTAAATCAATTTATTATATATATTTACCCATTAGGAGTTGTGTCCCTATGAAACTAAATCATAAGCTCAATCATGAATAAGAGTAAAAATGTTATTTAAATCGAAACGTGACGACGCTTACATAGATCCTGCACACAGTGCAGTGGTTACAAATTGTGGAGACCTATTGAAAAAGGGAATAAGTCGACTATACTCGTAATAAAAAGGCAATATATACATAAAGGGAGTATACTAGACTTAAGCCCTTTTTCAATTGATCTCCACCTTAGGTCCAAAGTCAATCTGACATTCTACAAAAATACGGTTGAGTTTCCTAAAAGTTACAAATGACTTGACATGACATTGACATTGACGACTTCAAGCATATATTTTTTTAAATGGGTCCCAATTAACGCTCGTGACCGTACTTAAGTTCCAATCGTCTAGCTTGGTCAAGTTGTAACATGTATTGTATAGTTGCTTATTACCGCCAGGGTAACACGACGAGGGTTTATAACGTTTATTAACTTTTTACTCTGTAAGCGTTAGCGTTTCTGAGGAAGTCCTGGTATTTCCACTCCTTGTAATTCATTATCCGTTTTCCGTTCATGATGGTGTGGACCATTATATTCGGATTATACTCGAGATTTGTTAGCAGCTGAAAATAAAACATGAGTAAAGTGATAGTTATACATACATTATTTTCGATACATTATTTTTAAGGGGGTATTAAAATAGAGCTCATTTATAGTAAGGTGATGGAACGAGTAAAGGACGAGGACCAACGATGGACACTAAACTTGATTCTTATTTTACAGAAGGGTTATTCATTTGTTTTGCAACAAACAATTTAGGACCGTATGATATTTGAATTAAGAGTGAAGTGTCCATTACAGGTGCCTGTCAGCTAAGTGTCCATCATTCGAAATTTTAAATGTGTCAAATTACCCAGGGTTTCTCAGTCAGGTAAACAAACCCTCAGGGGTTCGCCAATGACCGTAGAGACTTCACAGCAAGATTTATTGAATGACTGAATTCTATTGCAATATTAAATATGACTTATGATTTAAAAAAAAAAACCATTGACACCCATGGAATCAATTCATCCCCAACCACTCCAATAACTCTGTCGGTGAGATTAATTGCCAAATTCCAGCTTACCAAGATTATCTGACTCAAGCCGAAAGGACGGTGAAATTATAAGGGTTTCTTGTTGACTTCTCCTAAAACAGACTTACCTTAGGCGTGAGCAGGAAATACTGCGAATTGTCGCATTCGGTCGTCGCCTTGACCAACAGCTGGAACATCTTTCGCTCGTTGACCGGGTCCATGCCTTGATTGATCTCGTCCACGCATCTGTTAACAATTCAATGAATTAAGGATGAGTAGGGTTAGGACTTATGGTGGCATATCGTGGTTCTAGAATCCATGGAGTCCCTATTTCCTAAGTATTATAAACATACCACCTTGATTTTGACATTCTGTATTGTCATAACAATATTTCAAAATTTCATTTCATTCATTCATTTGTGAATTGAATTGAATTTTGGTAATGAGGATATCTCCGCTGTGAAAGCGTTACAAAAAACCAAATTTTAAAATATAACAATACTAAAGGCCCAAATCAAAGTGGTACTTTTATAATAATTAGGAAATCGCGACTCCATGTATTCAAGAACCACGACATGCCATCAAAAGTCCTAACCCCAATGATGAGATAAACCACTTGTATATCGAATGGTCTCTGGTACAGTCAAGGACTTTAATTGTTAAGCCACTATGTAACCCTGTCATAATGGCAGCGTCAAACCATATGAAAGAAATTACGCCAAAATGAATGATCAACGTTATTACCGCCAAACAGCAGTGTTCGTATTGTTGTGTTCCGGTTTGGGGATAAGACAGCAGCAGGCATTCCATCTTAGCCTCAGGGTTGGCAACGCATTTGCAGTCTTAGGATTGCATTGCAGTCTTGTGATTGCGAATGTCTATGGGTCACAGTTTCCACTTACCATCAGGTGGCCTGTGTGCTCGTTTGTCTACTCGAAGCCATAAAAAAAATAAAAAAAATATTAAAGTAAAGAAATACGCAGTGGAAAAAATGTGTAAATTATCTTTACTTGACTTATAACCAACGTAAACAACACCATAGAAACAGTCACAAGGATATAAAAACCTAACAGATATAAAGCTACAGGAAACGCATACACTAGATGTGTCTCCTTAACATTCCCTCCTCTTTAAACCAAATTCTTCACAAAGCTTTACCAATCTTGGCTTGTAAACGGGTTTGGTTAGAATATCAGCAAGCTGATCTGTGGTAGGTACCTGTTCTATGGTAATATCTCCTTCACATACACACTGTCTCACATAGAAATGCTTTAGCTTTATACGAGGGCTGCCTTTTAAGTTGTGTCGTTTGGAAAAACTAAAGACAATTTAAGTGTTAAATGGTATTTATTGTTTTTCAAAGTAATCACCGTGATATGTAATACACTTTTTCATTCGATCGAACCAGTTTTCGAAACACTTATTCCAGTCCGAAGTCGGGGTCTCCAAAATGGCCGTTTTGTATGCCTCAACGGCTTCTTCAGGCGTCTGGTACCGTTGACCACGAAGTCGTTGCTTGATTTTTGGAAAAGTAAAAAAATCGTTAGGGCTTAAGTCTGTGCGGCGGGTGTTCCAGAATTTCGACGTTTTGCTCTTTTAAAAACGCAATTGTTTGCCGGGCGGTGTGCGAGCTCGCATTATCGTGATGCAGTCTTATACGACGTCTTGGGTTATTTTTTCGAAACTCGCCGATGACTTCTGGTAAACAGACAGTAGTATACCAGTCAGCATTAACCGTTTTACGATCCTCGAGCACGATGTTGGCCACGTGGCCACTTTTCGCCACAAACGTGGCGACTATTTTTTTCGAAATGCTCCGTGAGCGTATTACTTTGGTCGGTTTTGGCTCATCTTGGAACACCCAAACAGTCGACTGCTGTTTAGAATCGGGTTCGTAGGCATATATCCAAGATTCGTCACCACTGATAATGTCGTAAACATGTTTCGAGTTTCCTCGGTTGAATTGCCGCAGAGTTTTGCGACACCATCGAACGCGAGCCGTTTTTTGGTCTTCACTGAGTAAATGTGGTATCCAGCGAGAGATCAACTTTTTTACGCCTAAGTGATCATGCAAAATACTGTGAACACTGGTCCCTGAAATACTTAAGGAAGCTTCTATCTCACGGTATGTCGCATGGCGATCTTCGACGATCAGTTGCCGTACAGCATCAATGTTCTCCTGGGTTACGGCTGTTTTTGGTCGACCTTCACGATGTCTATCACCAAGACTAGAGCAACAACGTTGAAATTCTAAATACCAGCGTTCCACAGTCCGGAGGCATGGTGCTTTATCATTGAAAACCGTAGTCAACTCTTCGAAGCACTGAAGTCGCGTTAAGCCCCTTTTGAAGTTGTAAAAAAATATCGCACGTAAATTTTCCTTCGAAATTTCCATTTTCACAACTGACTTGTCAACTTTGAACGAGCGCTGTACTAAAACGGTTGGGCCGATTTCGAGTCATTCTTTTGTTTTCGAATTCTAATTTCAAATATTTTAAGATGACACTAGTTCTTTTTTATGCAATCACGGAAGGCTTGCAAACGACAGAACTTAAAAGGCAGCCCTCGTATGCTTTGTTTTTCTATGCTGTTCATACGGCGGATTATTTGCAAGTTTAATCGCAGATTCATTGTCAATGCGTAAAACAGGCATATAAAGGTGTGTTTTTAGATTCTTGAATAACCTCTTGAGCCAAATTATTTCACGGCACGCTTCACTCGCAGCCACTATCTCGGCTTCCGTAGATGAGAGCGCAACCATGGTCTGCTTTGTGCTCCTCCAGGACACCGCTGAGCCAGCATATAGACACAGCACCCCGCTAGTAGAGCATCCACTCACAATGTCCCCACCGTGATCTGCGTCACTATAACAGACGAGCCGCTTTTGACTTTTCTTGTACTCAAGTCCGGTGTCAATCGTTCCCTTTAAATAACGAAATATTCGTTTCACTTGATGAACGTTATTTTTTGTGGGTTTCTCTAAGTTTCTTGACACCACGCCGACAGCATACGCAATATCGGGCCTGGTCCCAACCATCAAGTAGGCTAAAGATCCAACAGCTTGTCGATAGGGAAAACTTGCAGAACTCTCTTCTTCCTCTATTTCGTTTATGGAATCTTTAATTATAGGCGTCCCAACAGCTTTGCACTCACTCATTCCATATTTCTCTAACAGCTTTTTGGTGTATGCGGCTTGATGTACTTTGATAGTGCCATCATTGTGTCGCTGTATCTCTAAGCCAAGAAAATAAGATGGATGCTTTGATGTAATTTTGAAACGTCTTTTAAGTTCATTGTCAATGAAATTATTAGCTTCTTTTTCATCTGATGCAGCTATTAATCCGTCGTCTACATAAAGCCCGAGCAGTATCTTCTTCTGTCCACGCTCTCTTACATAAAGACAAGGGTCTGCTTCACTCTGAATGAATCCGGATTCCATAAGAAAATCGTGAATACACTCGTTCCAACATTTTGGCGCCTGTTTTAAGCCGTACAGACTTCTTTTTAATTTACATACACGGCCAGTACTGTCATCGTATCCTTCAGGTTGTCGCATGAAGAGATCTTCTTTAACAGTCCCATACAAAAATGCTGTAGTGACGTCGAACTGTTTGAGCGTTAACCCTTCATTTGCAGCAATACTTAACAGAACTCGGATCGTGCTCATTTTTGCAACAGGGCTAAAAATCTTATCATAGTCTATCCCTTTCTTTTGTGTAAATCCAACTGCAACTAAACGTGCTTTGTATTTGTCAATAGAACCGTCAGGATTCCTCTTAACTTTAAATACCCATTTGCATCGTAGTGCTTTTCTATTTCACGGAGATAGTTGGGATGAGGTATACGCCTGTGCCGAGTCCGGATTATCTAAAGTAATAAAATGGCTTCAAATTAACTTACTTTCATTAAACATTAAAAAGACTAACTACATAACGTTTTCAATTTTAAATAGCTCACAACCGGATAAAACTTCTCATACTTTAAAAGCTCACATTTGCCCTAATCAATCTACTAACAACTGTACTTGCTCCTGCCTTAAAAATGTTACCTCCACTAGGTATTTAGGAGTCCACATTGATCAATTACTTTCTTGGAATCAACAAATCGAATTTACTGCTAATCGAATACGGAAATTAATGTGGTTATTTAAATACCTAAGACATATCTCTGATAAGGAACTACTAATCTATATCTATAAAACATTAGTTCAATCCATAGTTCTTTACTGTCTGCCTGTATGGGGTGGGACTCACAAATGTAAACTCTTGGTTCTTGAACGTGCCCAAAGGTCCATCCTTAAAGTACTCTTAAGCAAAAACATAAGATACAGCACTGATGACGTTTACAGAGATACCAATGTTCTTACGGTAAGAAAGCTATATATCCTTAATTGTATTCTGAAAATTCATAAAAATTTAAAACGAGATGATAATACTTTGAAAAAACGTAACCCCTATAAAGTAATAAAGCAAACATCTAAATCTAGGACTAATTTTGCTAAAAGACAATTCAATATATTATCTGTTTCTCTTTATAATAAAATTAATAGGAAAACTAAAATTTACTACAAAACCTTCAACGAATGTAAAAATCTAACTACAACTTGGCTCAAAAGTAAAAGTTACGATGATATTGAACTACTTATGCTTTAACTCATAACTCTCATTTGCACATTTAAGTTTAATCTAATTTAATACTTTATTCACTGAACTTATCTGTTTGAATAAAGAAAATCGTGTCCTTGCACGTATGTAAACATAACTATTAAATTGTAAGTAGCTATATACTTAAGGGAAAAGATTTGGCAAATTATTTAGTTGTAAGTTAAATAGAGATTTATTTTTATTTTTAACATTATATCTACCAACAACCTGTATGAAAGAGCGAATTCCTCCTAATACAAGTATTTAGCTTAAAAGGAGGATTCGACACCGGTGTATAAAAACTTTTGTTGAAAATAAATAATTTTGAATTTTTTTTGAATTTGAATCTATTCTTAGGTAAGTCCGTCAGTTCCCAGGTCTGATTTTCTTGTAAGGAACTTACTTCCTTGTTCATTGCTTCAATCCATTTATCTTTGTCAGAGCTGCGCAAGGCTTCTTGATATGAAGATGGTTCATGAACTGATATAGTCTCATTGATAAACTGCTCAAAACTGAACCTGTCTGGAGGCTTAATTTGGCTTCGATCACGAAGCTGCCGCTCACTCGTTACTGGCGCTGGCATGTCTTCGTCTTGTCGTGTCACATCATGGCTATCAATTTCATCTTCTTCAGTTGAATGGAAGTCTTCAACGCTTTCATTTGGGTCTGAATGAGGGTTCGGATAAACATCCTCGTGAACAGATTGAGAACTTGTAGAAGATACAGGTAATTCGTAAGTTTTACTCTTGTTAGGTTCTACTTCGGGTGATTGAGATGTTATTTCGATTTTCTTTTTTTCTTGTAAAGGAGTCTCATCGAATACTATATCTCGTGATCTGATCAATTTCAGGTTCTTCACATCAAACACACGATATCCTTCGTCACCATCATACCCTATGAGTATTCCTTTTAAGGCTTTTTTGTCTAACTTACTTGACCTTGTTTGCCTTGGAACATGCACATAGCAGTTGCTGCCAATGATCTTGAGATGGGAAATCTTCGGTTTTTTGCTGTACCAAAGCTCGTGCGGTGACTTTCCTTCTATTGGAGTGGGTCCCGTTCTGTTCAGTATGTATACTGAAGCTTTTGATATCTCAGCCCATAAACCTCTTGGTATCTCGTCATGAGCGTGCATTAGTGCTCTTGTCATCTCCACGACAGTACGGTTTTCTCGTTCAGCAGAACCGTTTTGTTCAGGAGTGTATGGCATAGTGAATCTTTGCTTTATGCCAAATTGTCTCAGAGTATTGCATACTTGCTCGTTATCAAATTCTCCTCCATTATCACTCATCAACTCCTGTATAACGTGTCCAGAAGCTTTAGCTTCAGCAAGAAAGTCCTTCAAGCGTGAATTAACTTCAGACTTATGTTTCAGAAAGTAGATCCAACGATATTTTGAGTAGTTATCTTTAAACAGAACATAGTATCTGCACTTTGAGATCGAGTGAGGGAATGGTCCGCATACGTCTGTGCTTATTAGCTCTCCAGGTTTGGTAGCTCTTGGTTTCTCTCCAAATTTCCGTCGATGGCTAATTTTGAAACGTCTTTTAAGTTCATTGTCAATGAAATTATTAGCTTCTTTTTCATCTGATGCAGCTATTAATCCGTCGTCTACATAAAGCCCGAGCAGTATCTTCTTCTGTCCACGCTCTCTTACCGAAGACACAGCCTTCACAGATATCAGTAGAACTAGAGTCTAACTTCACTCCTAGCTCTCTTTGAATCAATTTTGCTACATGTCTCTTATTCTGGTGTCCTAGACGTTCATGGTAGAGTTGCATATTCTGTGAAGTTGTTAGCTGGTTTATCTTAAGCTTGGGATTTAGTACTTTCACGTTAAGTTTGTACAAACCGCCGTATTTGTCTCGATTCCCGACTAAAATAATTTTGCCATTATTCTTCACATTACATGATTGAGCATTAGACTGAAATATGCTATTCTGTAACGTATCTTGCGCGGCCAGCACAGAGAACAAATTTTTCTTAATGCTTGGTATATACCATACGTTTGTTAAGGTTACTAGTTCTTTAAGTCCATTTATGTCAGCTTCAAGCAAAATACAACCTTTACCGATGGCTTCAATCACCTCTCCGTTTGCTGTCATAACTCTATGAGACTCATCAAAGTACTCAAAGGATTGAAATAAATCTCCTCTATTGGATACGTGATTGGTTGCACCATTATCTACATACCACGAGTCTTTGTCGGTACCCTTATTATCATCGCAGGCTAGAGCCAGTCCTGTCAACATCACTGCATTTGTAGATTGCTTTGGAGGTTTTGGAGGTCTACCGTCCGCTATCCACTTCTTGCAGGATTTGACCTTATTGTATCCTTCTCTACAATAATTACATTTGTTCATTTTTTTCTTACCTTGCGTTTGGTTTCCATAACGCTTCTCACTTCGTACCATAAGAAGTTCATTGCTACTTTCGCATTCACCCGATTTTTTCTGGTTTAGTGACCTTTCGTATGCACACAGCTGAGTGGTCAGGTTTTCTATGGTGTGATCAGTTATCGACATCAAGGCCCAACTAGATTTGAAGTTAAAGTACTCATCAGGAAGAGAATCCATGACTTTACATATTAGCAACATCTCTGGTAGTTCACTTTTGTCTTGTTTGATCAAGATCACATTGACTTCATGCCATAAATTATTTCCATGTTGACCAATTGTTGCCGTCAAACGGTCGAATATCTAGTTTTATTTTAGACATAGTTTTTCGTACCGTTATTACCGAGCTTGCGATATCGAATTTTAGCGCTCTGCTACCATATTAAAGTAAAGAAATACGCAGTGGAAAAAATGTGTAAATTATCTTTACTTGACTTATAACCAACGTAAACAACACCATAGAAACAGTCACAAGGATATAAAAACCTAACAGATATAAAGCTACAGGAAACGCATACACTAGATGTGTCTCCTTAACAAAAAACACGTGCGTTGAATTGTTATTCAACGATTCAGCATATATGACGTTTTTGAATTCATACATGAAATGAAATTGTCAAAGGTAGTGTGCAGATCAACGAAAATATTTGTGTTAGTACAATGAAGTTTTAAAAAAAACATCAAATGTTTGTTGGGTAGCGGTTTGTTTTATGTTTGTTTGTTTGTACTTTACTTAATTACAAATGTTGTAATTACTTTAAGAAACACCATCAAATATTATTAACTCATAACCAAGGGGCGGAATTTTCATAGCAAAAATCAAACGTCAAGAGGGATTGACCATTGTGTTTTATCGACTATTCCAGTTATCGATTGTACTTTTTTTTTATTTTATTTTTTATTGTTAAGTCCTTGATTGTACTGGCGGAGCACTGACCGGAACGGCACCATGGTGAGCCGCTGCAGCGCCATCAGGTACATGGCGGTGGACAGCGCCCGCTCGCCGCCCGACTGCGTCTGCCGCGTCAGCTGCTGCAGCTGCTCGGACGTGCGGAACCGGACGAGGATCGATATGCCGTATTTATCGTAGTCATCCTGAAATAGAAATGATTGAAGAGCTATACAGTCGACTACCAAAAAGATGTAAATCGGATCTCTCAACAAAATATGAAAATACCGTAAAAAAGATGACTAAAAGGAAAATTAAAATTAAAATCAGCCTAGACATATTATGGACGATACAGGCATTTAAAAAAAAATTGAAATGAAATAAAATTTACATACATACATACATAAACTCACGCCTTTATTCCCAGAGTGGGGTAGGCAGAGCTACAGAATTCCCAACAACTCTAAAAACTTTTTGATACTCGTAATTCTGTAACCACATTTTGCACACTTAGGCGAAGATGTTTACCAGTGTATTAGTGACAGGTTGCAAGCCCATCGCCTAACAGTACTACACGCCTTTATTACCTTAGTCGGCTTTTACGACATCCACGGAAAGATACGGAGATACAGAATAAAATTTATTTGGCACTTAAGCCCTTAAAATAATACAATTTTCTTAATTAAATTAACTTATACTAGATAATTATATTTTAATTGCATCAAGCCCAACATGGTCTCCACTCAGCTTTTTATGCCACGGTATATTATTTCAATATTCCGTGACGCTGGTTTTCAGTGAGACCTGGAGAGGTAAATGGGCGCCGTGATAATATTCAATCCAAACCACGTGACATTGTTAAACAGCCAATCAGAACTGTTTTATCGAACTTTGACGTGACTCTGCTTCTATTGGCTGACGAACTTATACCACGTGGTTGATTTGTTTACATTTTTTAAATACCTAATAATACCTTTTTAAGTATAGAAGTAGGTTATAATCGATATCCAACATTATAAAACATTGTTAGTCACTACATAGTATAAAACAAAGTCGCTTCCCGCTGTCTGTCCCTATGTATGCTTAGATCTTTAAAACTACGCAACGGATTTTGATGCGTTTTTTTTTAATGGATAGCGTAATTCAAGAGGAAGGTTTTTATGTATAATCGACTCTGCTTTATGTACTGGTGTTACAGAAAACTCACATAAACTGAAGCGAAGCGAGGGCGGGTCGCTAGTTAACTATAATTTAATATAAGTGTAAAAAAAGCTTACATCGCTCCCGGCCTTGTCGAGCTTTATTTCCCCGGCGCAGCCAAGCTTGGCGAACATGTCGCTGAAGCTCGTGTCGATGTTCTGCAATAAACGCTCTAGCGGTGGAAGCCATTCCTCTCTGGAAACACAAGTATAATTATAATTACAGAAGAAATTAGAGAAGGGTGGCAGACGTAAAACAAAGTCTTGGCAAGATTATTATTTTGTTTGAATTTTCTGCTTAGTTATAGATATAAAATCGGGGTAAGGGTCGGGTTGCATAAAGTTTGAAGTCATATTTTTGATAGGCATGCGCGAATTCGTCATTCAGCTCTTTTATAATCGATATGGACCCAGTTTAAACATTAGTGATCAAATGATTTACTTACCTAATTTTATTCATCTTGGTCTCTATCTGTTTGTGAATTCCGCTGCTGTTGTTGACTTGGGACTCTAACGCCGCTATTTCCTCCTCCCTCTCGCTGTATTCTCGTATCGTCTAAAAAAAAGGGAACTTTTTTTAATAACTTACATTAAAATGCTGTTGTGACGACGTGAGCCCCCACTTCCGCGTCATATTTGTCAATTTTGCTCAAACATATAATACATAACCTCACGCCTTTATTCCCAGAGTGGGGTAGGCAGAGCTACAGAAATACTAACATCTCTAAAATCTTGTTAATAATTCTGTAACCACATTTTGGTAAACATACATACATACATACATAAGCTCACGCCTTTATTCCCAGAGTGGGGTAGGCAGAGCTACAGAATTTCCAACAACTCTAAAAACTTGTTGATAATTCTGTAACCACATTTTGCACACTTAGGCGAAGATTTTTAACAGTGTATTAGTGAAAGGTTGCAAGCCCATCGCCTAACAGTACAACACGCCTTTATTACCTTAGTCGGCTTTTACGACATAAACATCTTCGCCTAAGTGTGCAAAATGAGGTTACAGAATTATCAAAAAGTTTTTAGAGTTGTTGGAAATTCTGTAGCTCTGCCTACCCCATCCTGGGAATAAAGGCGAGTTTATGTATGTATGTATGTACATTTTGCACAATTAGGCTAAGATGTTTACCAGTGTATTAGTGACAGGTTGCAAGCCCATCGCCTAACAGTACTACACAGCCTTTATTCCCTTAGTCGTCTCTTACGACATCCACGGGAGGACATGGAGTGGCACTATTCTTACCCGGCAACCACACGGGGATTGTCAATTTTGATTGATTTGATTAAGCAATAAATACGTGCTCAATAATTTTTGAAAATCTTACTGAGGGTCTACTTAGATATTTTGTTTTACGTAGGGTATATCCATATTACGGATATCATTTGACATTATTTTCACGAAATTTGCATTCGCCAGCCGCCCATTATAAAGACTTGACCGAGCGTAAGCCGGATATACAGTGGCGCCCTCATTACTATTACTGTGTTTTCTAATAAACTAAAGTATTTTCTTGAAATTGGTCGGTAGGTTCTTGTTCTACAAATGAAAACACAACTTATAGGGTATATCACATAGTTAAATAACAATTCACCTTCGAGTTATCAACTTAACGGAAAAAAGTGGCCACTTATTCCCGTTAATCTGCCTACTCAAAGGGTAATTGTTATTAAAGTTTGTTACGTATCCCATAAATTGTGTTTTTACTTGCGCTACAAAAACGCATCGTCTGATTGCAAGGAAATTCTTTAGTTAATTAGATAACACAATAATAGTAATGAGGGCGCCACTGGACGCTCGACGTTTGCTCGGCGCAGTCTTAGTAATATACTTACCCTTTCATCTCCATCCCTGTCCATACATTCAAGGCTCGTCTGGAGTTCCAACATCTTGGCTCTGAGGGTCCCCAAGTCCGAGGGTAACTCGGCAAACTGGGACTTGAAGGGGAAGTCCTTATGGTTTGGCACCAGGCTGCTGCTGCAAGACTTCTTAGCTTCTTGGAGCTTTGAGCGTGCTCTAGAGTCTTCAATGGTTAGGAACCGTGTCACGTTCTCTAAGGTACTCTGTGGGAGTAGTTTAAATAAGTTAGATTACATGATTTTGGTAAGACTAATGTTAATATTGTAATAAATGTAGCTTGAGCCCTGCCCCGCTGCCGGCGGCACTCATAGGTTAGGTTTTTTATAATGTAGTTTTTTTATACATTACTATTGTGTCTTTTACTTTTGTATTTAAATATTTATAGTAATTACCACATTTATTACAAAATACAATAAATGTCTAGAATAATTACATACATTCATACCTTCACGCCTTCATTCCCAGAGTGGGGTAGGCAGAGAGTGAGACAGAATTACCAACAAATCTATATTTTTTTTTATAAATCTGTAACCACATTTTGCACCTTTAGGCTAAGATGTTATATATTAGTGACATCTAGAATACTTAATGGTATTTATTTTGGTTTTCAGCTGAGTGCACAGTTGGGTTAGGTTCGGGTTGTATAATAACACCAAAACGTTCTTAAAATTCAGGTAGAAAAGCCTTTAGGATAAACCATAGTTCAGACAAACGATGTATTAAGGACAAATGACGATTAAGGATTCCAATACATTCATTTTATTTTGTAGTAAATATACTCATTACTAGAGCCCGGATTATTCGCGGCAAAACAAAAGACTGTAGTAATCGCTAGATGATTTTTCATCCCGTGTTAGAAATATTTTTTTATCGATTTCGAGTATTATTTATTTTATTATATTTACATTATTTTACAATCATTCGCGACAGTTGTTTTATATGTGTAATTCCATCTAAAATTCCAAAGTTTTTCATATCAAGTAATAAAATAACCAGTCGGGTAACTAAAAGGTAAAACTTTGAATGAAGAAACTGTCTACCTTCCAGAGAAATTTGAGAAATTAATGATTATACTCCTATCTCTATCACCAACCAAAATAAAATGTCATGTGCTGCCGCGTGTGCTGACTTGGATTTCGAAGAAGGAATTGCATCTGTTTCTTTAACATTTTATATAAAACTTACGTAAAACGTTTTATTTAATATTTTTTTATTTCGTGGACCTTCTATTACACAACTATCGATATATCGATAAAAAAATATTTCTAACACTAACTAGATTGCGAAAAATCAGGGCTCTGTTCATTACAGCATTTACATAATTTTGCTACTGGCTATATGATTAATATATTAAATTGATCCTGCGCACTTACTTGAGCATTTAACAAGTCATCCTTTAGCTCTCTCAACTGCGACTCTTGATTTCTTATCGCTTCTCTACTTATGTCAAGTTTCACCTTTAAAGAAAAAATAAACGAATATACAACAACGCAATAATATAAGACAAGTATTTTGAATAGAGAAGTGCCGACGTGCCGAATATAGGTTCAGCCGAATACGAGTATTCGGCCAAATGTTCGATCCCACTCCTGTCCAACCAAATATTCGGCCGGATTATTCGGTTCATCTTGCTATCAGTTGGCTGTTGAAAACAGATCTACACTCTAGTGTCAAAGTGGGCAAGTTTCGAAAGAATCCTGTCTGTATGTTTCCATTGAGTTATATTTTTGAGTTGTTGCGTTCTCCCATATTTTTACACTTGACTGTACATACAGACATACATTAAATCACGCCTGTTTCCCAGAGGGGTAGACAGAGACCACTTCTTTCCACTTGCTACGATCTTGACAAATTTCTTTCGCTTCTTCCACATTCATACATCGAGTCATGCACGCACGTCGGTTTCGGGTACTTAAGATTCGGCCCTTTTCCAGTATTTCTCCGATTTGACTCGAAAATAAGGCTAGGGCGACCCCTTCCGACCCGTCCACTCACTGTCGATCTGTATATCTCTTTCGTCAATCTTCTTTCATCCATCCTTTCCAAATGACCGAACCATCGAAGCATGCCCTTTTGACTGTACAGTTGTTAAATATATTTTTTCTGAACGGCTACGTAATGATGTTTTACTTTTTAAGGTCAAACACTGACCTTCCACATTTCTCCATTGAGCAGTTTGTTCTGAAGACCCTTCATGATGCCGCTGAGCTCCTGGTGCAGCTTGCACTGCTTCATGACTAGAGCTTTTTGTTCCCGCCTACACCTGTTTGTGGAAATCACAGGCGGTTATAAAAACTAATCTATACTAATATGATTAATAAACCAGCGACTCGCCCTCGCTTTGTTACGGTTTACGTGACTTTTAAAATCTTCCCCTAGAATCAGCCCATGTATTGATGAAAATTGCATAAAAATCCATTGCGTAATTTGAAAGATCTAAGCGTACATAAGTACAGAGGGACAGACTTTTTTTTATGGCATACGGTAGACAAACGAGCACACAGGCCACCTGATGGTAAGTGGAAACTGTGACCCATATACATTCGCATTCACAAGACTGCAATGCAATCCTAAGTCTGCAAATGCGTTGCCAACCCTGAGTACTGAGATGGAATGCCTCTATGCTAGTCATTTCACCGGGTGCGTATCTACTCACATAACTTTTTAAGTCCTATTATCGGAAGTCCGAAAATGTTTCTCATACCATTTTACATCATAATGATCACTCTTCATACTCTTAATTTTTTTTTTTAGTACTAACCATCGGAACTCATAATCATCTGAATTCATAACGCCAATATTAATGAAGCCGTACACTTTTCACAATTTCTTAAATATCTTACGTGTAATAAGGTTAGGTTAGATTTATAAAAAAATTCAAAAAGTAAGTTTCTTTAAAAAAAAATGCATTATGAATTGCGATAATTATGATTTAAAATGTATGAGGAAAAAAGTATGAGGAAAAAAATTATAAAGAGTTATTATTATGAATACAAATCGGTAGGAAAACAAAAAATAGGAATAAGAATTTTATGTGAGTCAATATGGACCCCATTTCACCGGCTGTCTTATACCCAAACACAACAAACACAACAATGAGAACACTGCTGTTTGCTGGTTTTCTTGTTTATGGCTCCCTACTATACTTGTTGGCCTTAGGCTTTAGGCTTGTACTATTACTTATGCTGTGGTTATAGTTTGAGACCTCATTCATCGACTTTCAATGTAGATACATATCGATAGACTTCAGAATAGTCTTATAGTAACTTTTCGTAAATATTACGGGAGAAATTATGTTAGGATCTATTTTTTTCAATCAGAAACTAACGAAACACTATTTAGGGAAGACACAAATTTTGAACATGGAATTGAAAAAGCAGCAATAGCGGTATTCTTAGCCGTATTTGGGAACTGGTTAATTATGAAATATATGGTTTTACTTTATACTTAATTATATATATCAACTTCAAATGTTCAACTACCTAAACATCATCTGAAAGAGAAAGCTTTTTGTTCTGTATTGTTAGTATCGATATAAAGTTCGTTCGTTCAAAAAGTGTGCATTGCAACCCTGTGAAGTCACCTATGTACCAATAGTGGCGGCACATAAGAACGTGCAATCTATTTTAACGAACGAACTATGCATGTATATAGGAAGTTGATAAATGAAAAGTCACCAGCGTTAGTGAAAAGTTTCACGAAAATTCCGGTCCCTGCTCATTACAAAACTACTTACTTCTCTCTTTCTTGTTGCATATTGAAGGCTGGTTCATTTTCCATGTGTTGGACCCTTTCAGCATTTACCCGAATCAGTGCGGTGAGTGATTTAAGCTGAAATGTAAATTCAAAATTCAAAAAATTCAAAATTCAAAATATTTATTCAGTAAATAGGCCACATGAGGGCTCTTTAACACGTCGGTAATATAGGGTGAATCTACCAGCGCTTCGGACGAGACCATCATTGCGGAGAAGAAGCGCCGCAAGAAACTCCAGCAGAAGGTCATTTTTTCAATTATAAAAACATAATAGTACTTAAAACTAAGTTACACTAAGTAACATTACTATACTACCCTGCTATGAGAATAGGCGGTATCTCAGATAAAACTCCTATATCAATATCAACCTTGTTACTAACAGATGAGAATGGAAATTGCTTTGGTTCTTGAATTTGAGATGCTACTTATTGGCTAAATACGTTAAGACTGCGCCGAGCAAACGCCGAGCGTCCAGTGGCGCTCTCATTACTATTATTGTGTTTTCTAATTAACTAAATAATTTCCTTGGAATCAGACGAAATGTTTTTGTAGTGCAAGTAAAAACACAATTTATGGGATACGTAACAAACTTTAATAACAATTACCCTTTGAGTAGTCAGCTTAACGGGAAAAGGTGGCCACTTTTTTCCGTTAGTTAATAACCGGAAGGTGAATTGTTATTAAACTATATGATATACCCTATAAGTTGTGTTTTCATTTGTAGAACAAGAAACTACCGACCAATTTCAAGAAAATACTTTAGTTTATTAGAAAACACAATAATAGTCATGAGGGCGCCACTGTACATCCGGCGTACGCTCGGCGCAGTCTTAATGTACAGGTGATTCAGCCACTTTACTACAGCATTCGTAAATTTATGCAGGTCTGGAGGACCACCACTGAAGACAGCGAAGTCGGCAATCATTAACCACGTAGTCTCTCGTGGTTAATGATTTGAAAGGTTCTCCGGAGCGAAGTAATAATACTATACGAAGTCGCAGTCAGAAATTACCTAAATATAAAACAATGCAAATGGGATCAATTCAATATTCCACATTGCAATAAAGTTCAACAAACTAATCGTAGTATGAATAGAAAAGAAGGCGCTGCGTAATATAATTACATTTATAAAAAAAAAAACGAAAATACGCGAAATCAGGAAAACTATTTATGTTCTCTTTAATAAGCTGCCTGTTAAATATAACATTTTAAATGGAAATAACTAAAAACTGCATTGAAGGATTGGCTAATCAATAAAGTTTTTTATAATTTAAATGATTTTTTTAACCATGAAGAACAATAATAGTTTAATGATTGCATGTAAACATTATTAAGCGTAAGTTGTAATTGGTTTTAATTATTATTACCTACTTCATATTGTACGGCCGACTCGGGCAAACTGTTGAATCTTTATATTCTTAGTACCATCTAAATTGTACACAGTTATACAATAAAGAATTTTGACTTTGACTTGACTTCGATACACCATTTATTTTAGAGTGAGATAGAAAATAGATTTTTTATAAATCAACAAATTCAAATATAAGTCATTGTCACACTTACACCAAAGAGTTTATAACATCCTCCCACCTTTGGGGCGGAGTTCCAAACCACTACTCATCATCATGATTGTCCTTTACGCCAAATGTCATTTTAGCTATCGCTATGGATTATACTGTAACTTAACAATGGGATAGCTCACCTTTACAGTAATATCTGTTATCTCTTTCTTCTGCGCGGTGAGCTCGTTCAACCTCTCCTCTTTGGCTGCTACTTTTAAATCAATTTTTTGCATGTTTTGACGGCAGAGCTGCGCACTGCGCTCACCTTCTACCAGGCTGGTAAGAATATAGGTCATTTCAGTTTTGGAACAGGTTATTACTGCTGACTGTACTTTTTTTTGCAAATTCTTTATCTGCTTATCAAGAACAAACTATTGGGCTTAACAAGAACAACCTAACACGGTGGGTCTACGTTAAGAATAGCGGGGATCCTGACCTTCCAAGTCCATCATCATATCACCTCTAAGATATCATAATACATTGACATCGGGTTTACATTATGTGGTCAAAATTTCAGACCATTCCGTTAAAGAGAAGTGGGTCAAATTTAACTTCCAAGATTTGGCCCCTACACACATAAGTTGCGAGTTAAGACTGCGCTGAGCGTACGCCGGATGTACAGTGGCGCCCTCATTACTATTATTGTGTTTTCTAATGAACTAAGGTATTTTCTTGAAATTGGACGGCAAGTTTTTGTACTACAAATGAAAACACAACTTATAGGGTATATCACATAGTTTAATAACAATTCACCTTCGAGTTATCAACTCAACGGAAAAAAGTGGCCACCTTTTCCCGTTAAGCTGACTACTCAAAGGGTAATTGTTATTAAAGTTTGTTACGTATCCCATAAATTGTGTTTTTACTTGCGCTACAAAAACGTATCGTCTGATTGCAAGGAAATTCTTTAGTTAATTAGAAAACATAATAAAATGAATGACTAAAATGATGATGAATGAATGAATGAATGACTGGACGCTCGGCGTTTGCTCGGTGCAGTCTTAAATAAAAGCTTGTAATGGGTCTACCTGCCTACGCTGTCCGTCCGTCCGTCCTAACATTACACAGCTGTAACTTTTGAACCACCGTAGTAGATAGCGGGTTGGCTTTTTCAGAATATCTGCAGTATTATTTTTTGTCAAGAAAATAAAAAAGTTCCCATATAAGAAACGATATTTTCGACGTATTTTTATTTCTAGTGCCTAAAAAACGGTAAAACATCAAGCGTCAAATTCGGTGTAACTTGTAGTAAAATAGTATAGTACTAAAATATGGTCAAGTGTGCGGCGATACGGAGCCCCTAACCTTTTTTAAACCCTCTTTAATTGTTAACTTTAGCAGTCATAGTCACACATTGTTTGAGTTTTAAATGCCTTGGTATTACGGTTAAAATGATATACAGGGTGGTTCATTTAGATTGGCAGGTATGGGAAGTCTGTAACTATAAGATGTACAAAGATCTGTTAGGAACCATGTCATCGATTTTAGTGACAAGAAAACTGCATACACAGCTTTTAAAAACGCCTTGTGCTCCAGTCAGGGAACCCTAAAAAGCATTGCCTACGTTCCTGATACTTACTCTGCTTTCAAGTTTTCCAGCGTGTCCAAGTCTATGGTATTAGCAAGCAGCATCGGAGGCCTGATTTCATTGGTGGAACTGGAACGCGCCCCGCTGTAGTATGACACGCTTACGGTGAAACGATGGTTCTCTGGAATATAAATAGAAACATTAGTAAAATATCTTGATCACGTAGGGCATCCTCCCGGGAAATCCCGGTTCTGTTATTCCCGGGAAATTCATAGTGCGTAAAGAACCGGTAGTTAAGATTACATCCCGGTTCTCCCGGTTCTTTCCATGAACATGAAAAAAATATCGTGGCGCGTATTACAAATATCAAAATCCACACCGGAGCGACGACGCCGGCCCGGCACAAGCAAGCTGCAACATCGCATCAACATCCATCATATTTTGTGGCATATTTGCAATAATTGATCTCTAGATTTGTAAATAAAAAATATGAAAGGAAGAACAAACAACTTTCTAGTACTGTAAGTGTTTTACTTAATTAAGAAAAGAAAACATGCATCATTTTATTGCATATTTATAAAAAAACAAGTTTCATAAAGTTTTTTAATCGTTTTATTTCTCAAATGCTAAGTGGTAGTGATTTGAGGTATAAAAAAAAGAACCGGGAGTCCCGGTACCGTCCCTGCCTAAAACCGGGTAATGGAATTCCCGGAACCACTTTGGTATAAGTACTCATCAGTGAAAAGTCACATTATGATCAACAATTTACTCGATTTTAAACAACTAGTTTAAGTCTAAAAAAAGTTAAAAAGTAGTTTAAGTCTAGTAACTAGTAAACAATAGACATTCATTATTCGTTGAATGATACGTATAAAACAGGGGCCCTTATATGACTGCGTTTATCGCGTGACAAAGTTTGGATAAGGCATCCGTCACTTTCTGACACATTAATAAGTACGAGAGTGACGAATGCTTTATCCGCATTTGTAGTTTGTAATGGAGATAGCTTATACACTGGATTAACATATAGGCTACTTTAATTGAAATCTACTCGGACGAAGTCGCGGGCAGAATCTATACTAATATTAAAGCTGAAGTTTGTTTGTTTGTTTGTTTGCTTGAACACGCTGATCTCAGGAACTACTGGTCCGATTTGAAAAATTCTTTCAGTGTTAGATAGCCCATTTATCGAGGAAGGTATAGGCTATACAGGGTGGAAAGTTGAGATGGGGCATTAAGGGTAGCTACTAGATCTCTTACTACCCCGCGAAAATGATCTTAGGAGACCTTTCCCAACTTTTTGAGTGATGACAATCGACATTCATAGATTTTTGATAAAATGTAGTCAGCGAGAAAATCGTCAGAACTGAGTATTTCTTTTTTTAATGCCAATCGATCCCATTCCCACAAAGGATTAAAACACTCTTTGAGACCAACTGAGGTTAGAGTACTAGAACACCCATAAATCAAAGAAAAGTCTCCTAAGATCATTTTCGCGTGGCAGCAAGGGATCTGGTAGCTGCCCTCAATGCCCCATCTGAACTTTCCACCCTGTATATCACAGTCACATCAACCGAAGCGAAGCGAGTGCGGGTCCCTAGTCTATAGTCTATACTTTTAGGTATTTAAAAAAATGTAAACATTCCAAATCACGTGACTTTTTAAACAACCAATCAAAACTGTTTTATCGAACTTTGACGTTCGACGACTTTGACGGCAGCCAATAGAAGCAGAACACTGTCTACTTCTATTGGCTGACGAACTATATCACGTGGTTGTTTTGTTTACATTTTTTTAAATGCCTAAAAGTATAGATTATAGTAATAAGATAAGACTGAGCCATGGTTACTTACCTGTGTAAAAATAGGTAATATTGGACGGCACTTTGGCACTGTTCTTGTATGTGTGATTGTCGCCGATAGGTATCTTGTTTATTTTGTATTGAGAGCATAGATAGCGGATGATCGGGTCCGGAGCCGTTATGGTGTCCACGAGATACGTGTAGAAACCGAGGTATCTGCAACAGATTTAAAATATTCCAAATTCAAAATTATTAATTGCGGGGTTACGTAATGGGCGGACGACGGATGCAATATGGTGACGAAAGCACAAGATGGATAAGACTTTTACTAAATTCTGAGTACTATTTATGTGTTAATAATGGATTTTTTGTTATAGATCAGTACATATTTTGTATTTTACGAAAGTACTGAAATATACGTCTCTACTCATACGTCTATACTTGAGGAGAGGTAATTTTCCCAATATAAGTAGATAGTAAACTATGCGAGGAATTTACTGAAAATACCAAATAAGGAAAAAAAAAGATTATTTACTTCAACAATAAAATTCTATAACTTTTTTGGCAGTGATGTTCTCGTTTTGAAATCAATTGGAGTGATATCAATGTTACGGATATCGTTTGACATTATTTTGACGTGATTTGCATCCGTCGTTCGCCCATTATATGGGATATCGGCACCCAGGACGCAGTTATGGTTTAGAGTAAGAAAGTACAGGCTTGCTCTAACCATTGATTGCGTCCTGTGTGTGCCTATAGGATCGGATAGTGTGAAAGCGGTCTAAGGGTAAGTATCCTGCAGAGCTGTGCGAGGTAAAAATGCACCAATAGGAGCTGCTGCGCTTAGCGAGGCTAGGACAATTAAGTGATCCTATTGGTGGATTTTTCCCTCGCGCATCTCTGGTGGATACTCGCCCTAATAGTCCGCTGGTCGAATTTGAGCTAGCGGTAGATAAAATAAAGTAAATCTCAACTTCCCTGCGTTATCCGCAAAGATCGGAATAGGTAGAGCGAATTTGCCTAAACTTGATGCACCTTCATTCAATAATGTATTCTCATTTCACTCACGCATGAATGCATATGCCTCAAGTTTAGGCAAATTAGCTCTACCTATTCCGATCTCTGGTCATCCGGGGCACGGACCACCAGGCCCCTGCCCCGGATGACGCAGGGAAGTTGAGATTTACTTTCTTTTATCTACCGCTAGCTCAAATTCGGCCAGCGGATTATCCTAGGACAGACACCAGGCTCCAAGAATTGCAATAAGTATTTTTATTTTATCATTTGTTGAGGTAGGATCTACTGTGGCTTAGAAGTGTTTAATGAAACCCAATTCAGTTGTAAGAAGAAGTGTTTATTCCAAAATCTGTCTTATATATATATGGAAACGAGACATAAAACTAAATTATAAGGGTAGTTTGGAATGGGGTGTTTTAGGTCTTACCCTACGCAAAAGAATATTTTATAATCGACATACTAAGATTAATAAAAACAGATGTAAAGGGTAGTTAGCAATGGGATGATTTAGATTCACCCTACACAAAAATATCACTATCGGAAAATATGCAAGTACATATAGGTATGCTGCCACATCGTTTTTCCTACATAATTTATCATAACCATTGTGAGACCAAACAAAGATTTTTGTGTACCTGACGTCCTCAATATCGTTCCGCTGGTACCGAAAGGTCCCGCCTTGGCTATGGATTGCGTTGACGCGCCTGAGGCCGGCCTCGAGGCGGACCTTCTTCAGGAACAGGTTCATATCGTCGTTGTTTTCGAAAGTGAACGCGGTCAGGTCGCGGTTATTCACGGTGCACTCCAAGAACCGAGCGAACTTTGGGTCGGTGAAGTTTATCTGAAATAATTAAATGTTCATAAATTAAATGTTGTTAAATTAAGTGTGCAAAATGTGATTACAGAATGATCCAAAAGTTTTTGTACTTGTTGGAAATTCTGTAGCTCTGCCTACCCCACTGTGGGAATAAAGGCGTGAGTTTATGTATGTATGTATGTGTTAAATGTTCATCCATTCAAGCGGCAGCGATATTTTGTAAATTTTAATAGAAACGGCGTCGCCATCTTGCGTGAATTCCAGTCGAGTGGCATGGGCACTTTTGGGTGGTCACCGGAAATGTGGCGCACTTTTCAAATATGCCAATTAACCTTTCGTATGCGGTAGGCAGAAAATTTGTTGACGGCTCAGTGCGGCACGTGACATCAAACCAACAAAAATAGCGGCCATAAGTACTGAATATTTTTATGCAAGGAGCAATTTTTGGTAAATTTGATTACTTTATTGGCTAACCTACAATAAACTTTAACCCTTAGGAAGCTTTACAGTAAGGTTTAAATTAAATTCGGGAGGCACGCAAAGCATTTGGTGCAGATCTGCTCTCTAGCAGTTTGCTACTAAGCATACGAAAGGTTAATCTGTTTTTTTATATGTCAATAGAATTTGCATAAAAGATTCTATCTGATACATAACAAATACTTTTATAATAGTTACAAATACTTTCTCATCTTTGTACGTTTAGACAGCCTAGAACCAATATAGAGTAATCGCCATATATTTATAGCGGCCTTAATCCAATCGCTCGCCTATCCGCTACTTTATGACACCTGGCTGGCTGCCATGAAAGAAGAGTCACGAAAGAGTGTATTATGGCGGACCTGTCACATGACGTCACGGCGCATATCGGATCGCTGTCTAATTAGCAGTTTAAAATACTTGTATCATCCGTATTCCTTGGCCGATTTTAATTTTAATTTCACTTTTGGTGATCTCTTTTACGGTTCCCGTGTGGTTGCCGGGTTAGAATAGTGCCACTCCATATCTTCCCGTGGATGTCGTAAGAGACGGCTTGCAACCTGTCACTAATACACTGGTAAACATCTTAGCCGAAGTGTGCAAAATGTGGTTACAGAATTATCAACAAGTTTTTAGAGTTGTTGGTAATTCTGTAGCTCTGCCTACCCCACTCTGGGAATAAAGGCGTGAGTTTATGTATGTATGTATGTTCTACGGTATTTTCATATTTTGTTAAGAAATGAGATTTAAAACATCCACGCATATTCCCTATTGACACAAAACTAAGTATTTTATAATCTTAAACTTGTGGCCAACGTCGGCTTTCAAAATGAAATACCTCCAGCATCATGGGCTCGTACACATTGTGTTTGAACATCCCCCGATTCTCCCGGAGCCAGAGTAGCGCCTTGTAAGCGTCCGGGCTGTAGTTCCGCAACACTTCTAGACGTTTCCCGTCCACGTTCTCCATCTGGCGGATCCTGTGAACCATAAATAAATATCAGAGGGAATCCCACATAAATTGACGTTTTTTTTTTTTTTTTTTTATGGCATCGAGTAGACAAACAGCACACAGGCCACCTGATGGTAAGTGGAAACTGTGACCCATGACATTCGCAATCACAAGACTGCAATGCAATCCTAAGACTGCAAATGCGTTGCCAACCCTGAGGCTAAAATGGAATGCCTCTATGCTAGTCATTTCACCGGCTGTCTTATCCCCAAACCGGAACACAACAATGCGAACACTGCTGTTTGGCGGTAGGTTAATGGATAAGAGTGGTAGCGATCCGGACGGACCCTGCACAAGGTCCTACCAACTTAAGGTATGAAAAGGTTGACCACCTTAAGATCTGTTTTTGCTTGCTCAGTGTCTCAGTATCAGCTTATCGGCCGAGTATGACACATTCGGTCATAATGAATGTCATTTCAGTGTTCACTACATGGCCCACAGATACATGGTTACCATGGTCACGTATAAACAAGGCCCATTATTGGTTCAAACTGAACTCAAGTCTTTATTGGTCGTTACAAAAGTGTTGCTATGGTCATATATAAACAACAGCCACTGTTGGTTAATTGAACTTAGTCTTTATTGGTCGTTACAAAAGGGTTGCTATGGTCACGTATAGACAACAGCCACTATTGGTTCAATATTATTTCTCTCGTCTGTTACAGTTTAAAAAGGTAACATGTGCTTGCAACGCGTAAATGAATTTATTTGAAAACTGGTCAACCTTTTCGTTCCGCGACCGTACAGTGACAACACGGGATTGTTAAGTAACTTGCCATCGTAATTTGGCCGTGTAATGCAAATCGGATTTAGTCGGTTATACTCGTAAATAAGTCTCTAAAAAAAAATTTTTGGGGCAAGCTTTTGTTGCCAACTTTGTTTTTTTTTGCACAGTCGTCATCTACTCGTCAAGATAATTCTGACAACCATTTACACGACAGGTTTATCATGTGTAGTAATTTAGGAGTTTCTATGGCCACCCTGAAACTCCATCATCAGACCAGCTCGGTACTATATTATTGTATTGTCATCAGAAGCGAATGCAAATTTTCAGGTTCATCGGAAACCGGAAAGTGGGTCAAATTTAACTTGCAAGATTTGACCCTTACATACACACCAAGGGTCTCTATTGACTGCCATAATTATTTTTAGTCATAATGTGTTTCAAGTCATAATTTTTGCAAGTCATAATGCATTTTTCTCAGGACACGGTTATTTTTTCAGGATTTTTATAAAACTAACCTAACCTAACCTAAATAATCTACACGATAAACGTTTATCAAAAACTGTAACTTCAGCCTGAAATAAGTTATGACAAAAAAAAGTATGACTAACAATACATTATGACCAACGATATGTATGGCAGTCAAGGGGATCCGACACACCAACCATACATACATACATTGCAAGTTGAATTTTTTTTTGTAAAATAGCTACTATTGGTTCAAACAGTAGCCAACTGCGTAATAAGGTACAAGCAGTATTAGTGGATTTCTATGAATTTTTACTAATAGTACGGGTTTGTACTTTATTATTATTATACAGTAGAACTTAGTCTTTATTCGTCGTTACAAAAGGGTTGCTGTGGTGACGTTTCAACGACGAAAAACGCCTTCATGTAACACTACCAAGTTACAGTAGAACACAATTTATATGGCGTGTCGTGAATCTTCGTTCGCGCAGACACGAACAACGATTCCGATTATTTCCGAAAGCACGATCAGACTTGTACGTAATAGTTATGTGGTGCAAATTAAATAGCATCTATTTTTTCCATCTCACTCACGCACGTTTGACGGCTGACTAAATGACACGCGGGTGCGCGTCAACATGGTGTCACTAATGGGACGTGTATTGGGTCCATTGTTTTCCAGAGCTCTGCTCTCCATACTATGAAATACTCACATATTTTGACAACTGCTCATTTTTGGTAAAACATTATTCTCCAACTCGTGTTGTGCATTGCTCTTCTGCCTTTTTAAACCTTGCACATCTGCATTCAGTTCAGTAATCTTCTTTTGTAGCTCTACTAGTTGCATTTGGAGACCGGCGCCTAAAAAGAATTTGTTAAATTTAATCCACCATCTAAATAATAAGGTAATGAATAAGTAGTCATTTAATCTTGAACTTAATATGAAAATAATGATCTAGTGTATAAATCATTGCAAAGACCTCACTTGATCTTTAGTACGTGACAATCGAGTAATTATGGTGAGTTGGTTAGTTTGGTTTTGTTTACATAATTTGCAAGTTAACAGCGACTTTACAAACGGAGTTTTCTGGGACTTTATCTACCATCAAGGCAATAAAGTTGAAGTTTGTTCGATAATGCCATTTTCAGTTTATGACGATAGAAAAATAAACCTTATCCCTATTGCCTACATACATTGCCTTGATTATGTACATTCTATCGCAAACTGGGTATTTCGAGATAAACAAACCGCTCCTTTAGAATTATAGTGACCTAATTCAAAATTTTCAGCGTTCGACTTCGAGTCATAAATTTATTACTGTAGACACCTAACTCGAAATCCAAAATTTTCTAATTATAGTCTATTCAGAATAGGATGGGTACGGCGACACATGACAGTTTTACATTTTACGCAAAAGCCGTTTTAACCAATCCAGCTGTCAACAAATTTAAAAAATATATATTGCAAAGAAATTATTTCCAATAAATTAGATTTATCGTTTTTCGTAATATAATAATCAAGTTCCATTAAATTACGTGTTTATGTAGTGAAAATATGTCAATAAAATAATTACACTGCATCTTCCGATACGTGAATGGAACTATTAATAGAGATTGGCAACACATCTGTCATCGACCGAATCGAACCGCCATATTAACAAATCGCTTCACTCGCGTCACGATTATATTGAAATAAAGAACATCTAGTGCTTTATTTAAATTTACGTGTAAATTATTGTCTTCTGACATTTATTTAATGACTGAATTCACCATTCATAATTTGTGTGCAATATAGTTTTAAGAAATAAAAAATATTGGCAAGTGCATAAAGAATCGATTATTTTCCCTTAGCAAACGTAATCGATAATCGTCAATAATCCTTTCAATTTCACAAGGCGACAACACTTTATCTGCCAAGTGTCATATGTCGCCGTACCCATCCTATCCTGAATAGACTATAGGTCACTATAATTCTAAAGGTGCGAAACGTACAGATCATTTCTGATTTATTCTTTAAACTAACACGGTTTTTACACATACTTACCAACTTACTTATAAACGTGGAATAAGCTTAGAGTAGTTTATGCCATGCTTTGTCACTTTCGGTCAGATGCAAATGTCACAATTACAGACAAGGACAAAGCATGGCACAAACTACTCCAAGCTTATTTCATGTTTATAAGTAAGGGGGTAAAACTATAAGTAAATCGAGTACAGATGTAGTGAATAATCCTTTCCCATCGTTTTTTGTCGCATACCTTCGTATTTATCTTGCTTATTCAATTAACTTCAGTACCCATCAATAAGCTAAATGAGAAAGCAAGATAAATACGAACTTCTCCGACAAAAAACGATGGGAAAGGATTATTCACTACATTTGTAAATGTTTATTTTGACACGCGATTAAGTTCAGATTTATAGTTTTAGTATATGGGCATTCCTTAGAAAGTTTGTACCTAGTTAAGGACTAAAATTAAGAAACGTTAACTTTTCCGCTGAGTTACGAAAATTAGTCGTACATTTATACATACTTTTCTCAACACCAAGTAGCAGTATCTCAATTTTTTTTTTTTTTTTTTTTTAATTTATTGTCTAAAATAACAAAAATAACAAATTGAAATACAAAGATAAAGCCCATCCGTGCAAAACCTAGGGAAGGTTTATTTGCCGATGGGGAGTTCGGTAATTAGGTAATATTAATATTAAACTTACATAATAATTAGCCTTAAGTTAAGATTAGTTTAAGCCGAGCGAAATGTCCATCCCAGCGCAATCAGACTGCGAAAAGCCAAATCACACCTCCCGAGGACAGTAGACACTAGCCTTGTGCTGCAAGTGATTACAGCACGAGGTCAGCCCCCACCGCCTCCAAAAAATGCGAGCCGACTCCCCGCACCCCGCCCCCGGTAAGATAGCCACTCCTCGCCTCCTCTGGCAATTCATTTAACATTTTGGGAAGTAAGTAGGTATAAATTCTAGTGCCATAAGTATTTTTGAATTTCGGCAGAATAAAATGGCCCTGTTTTGGCAACTTTCTTAATCCTAAACTAGTACATCTTTTCTTAATTTTTAATTTATGAACATTTGGGTATTCCTCTTTAAGTATTGCTAGTTTTGCCTTAATTTGTACAGGTAATAAATTACAATATTTAAATAGTTGTGCGTAATCTGACTTATACTTATTTTTAATATTTATTGGAACAATTGTTTTTATTAATCTTAATTGTATGTTGTAAATTTTATCCAAATACGTTCTGAATGTTCTTCCATAGGTACACAATGCATAACCAATCACAGAGTCAGCCAGGGCCAAGTATAACAATCTTAACATGTTATAAGGCAGTTTGTATTTTAGAATTGATAACCTGCTGAGTATGGCTCTCAGCTTATCGCAAATATGGTTGACATGAGGGCCCCAGTTGAATCTATGATCTATTGTTAGCCCTAGATACACATGTTCCGTGACCACTTCAATTGTCTCGCAGCGGCAGGGGCTGGTGATGACCTTGTGTAAGCAGTCATGTCGATGGGCAACAATGGCGACGTCGTAGTTGGTATCTCTATTTTGAGCCGAACAAATATGCATTACCTTCGTTTTCTGTGAGTTTATTACTAATCCAACGTCGTGCGCCCACTTACATAAGGTATCAAAGTTAAATTGCATTGCGCGCTCAGCCGTCGCTACGTTTTTGTCAGCCGTAATTATGCATGTGTCGTCCGCGAACTGGTACACAGAGCCCTCCGTTATAGTGTTGCACATATCATTGACATACAGCAGGTACTCAGTTGGCCCAATAATTGACCCCTGTGCTGTACCTTTTTCAGTTTTGATAGCGTCACTGTAGGTGTTATTGATTTTGACTCGCGTATGTCTGTTAGTGTGATAGTTTTTAAACCATTCAACAAAAGGACCCTGTATACCATTTCGCTCAAGTTTATCATACAGCGTTTCATAATTAAGCATATCAAAAGCTTTGCTGAAATCAATGAAAACAACGAGCACATGCCTTTTTTCGTGCAGATGCTCGTTGACTTCATTGCTAAACTGACAAAGCAGTTGCGAGGTACTCCGTTTTTTTTGAAATCCAAATTGTTTTATATTTAATACATTATTTTGATCCAAAAATTTATTTATTTCGTCACCGAGGTATCTCTCCACTACTTTGTCGACGCAGGACAATATTGTTATCGGTCTATAATTGTTATAGTCCTTATGACTACCTTTTTTATAAATAGGACGTATAATTCCTATTTTAAGTTCATCGGGATATCTAGAAGTGGCAGTGCAGGTATTTATTAAGTGAGTTATAACGGGTGTGATTTTAGTATCATGATTTTTTATGTCTTTGGCTCGAATTCTGTCATATCCCGGACTCTTTTTATCATTTAGTCGTTTTATTATTTTAAGTATGTCGTCACACGATGCTTTTTTAATCCTCATTGCCACCTCCAGATCCCCGGCGAACCCAGAGTGATCAAGGATTTGTGTATCGCAGGATAAGGATATACTATTAACACTATTACGAAACCCTTCCGCAAAATTATTAGTTATCTCATTCACATTAATTTTAAAATTCTTAAGAATAATGTCGTCTATTGAGTTTGTAATTTTGCCGCAGAGCTCGTTCAGTATACTCCAGATTTTCTTGGAGTTTTTAAAATGTCTACTAATTTCCGCTTTGAAGTACATATTTTTAACGTAATTAACATATTTATTTGTTTTATTACGATATTTATTATATAAAAGTCTATTTTCTACATTGTTTGGTCTTTTTTTCCAAATTTTATATAATTTGTCTCTTTGTTTACACATTCTTATTACTTTTTTATTTACCCATTTACATTTTTTTCTATTTCTATTTTTACATTTTAATGTTTGTTTACATTTGTCATATACACCTTGAAATTTGTCTCTAATGAATGTATATATTTTATTCGGGCAATCGTACGTAAGCGCTTCATCCCAATCGACCTCTTCCAGCTCCTTATCGACTTTGTCGTTGTTTAGTACAGTGATCAGCTGCGAGCCGGCGCGCGCGCCGGCCGCGGCCGCCACTGCACAGCCGGTGATGTAATGATCCGCTATAGTCATGTTTATTACAGCCGTATGCACCGCGTGGCAACCAGTTGCTCTAATAAAAATGTGATCTATACACGATTTTGTAATAATATCGGCCCTTTTTTCCACTCTAGTGTACTGATTTATGCCACAGTCTAAGCCTAGTTCAGAAAGCATATTTAAGTAAGAGGTTCTACAGCTGTTGTTTTTTTTTAAGTCAATGTTAATGTCTCCTATAAATAGAAGTTTGTTTTTGTTAGAAAATTTTCTTATGGTTGCACATAACTCGTCGATAAAAGCAGTTTTGCATTTATCGGGCGGTCGGTACCCAGCGCATATAGAATTTTTTTCTTTACGGTTTATTTCAATGTAACCACATATTGATTCAAAGTATAATGACGGAGTTTGAATGTAGGTAAATGGGATGGTCTTACGCACATACAGAATAACTCCACCGCCCCTACGGGCTTTTCTAAGATTTGTAAACATATCATACCCATGTAAATGAAATAATGACTTGCATGTGTCACTTATATTTACTTCTGTTAATACAATTAAATCAATTTCACGAAGACTGTTCATAACGGTGTATTCCAGCTGAGAGAGAATTCAGTAAATGAAGCAGATTCAATCGTCATCCGTTAGTAACATGCCTGCTCTTGCTACAGGAGTTTTGTCTGAGATGACCACCATTTGTCTTATAACAGTATAGCTAATTTTCGTAACTCAGCGGAAAAGTTAACATTTCTTAATTTTTGAACTTAACTAGGTACAAACTTTCTAAGAAACGCCCATATCTGAATGTTTTTCATACAAAATGCCATATAGTTTCTTTCTATGTCCTAAACCTAGTCCGATTTTTACGATTTCCAGACAAAAACAAATCAAAAGAGAAACGTTGTGGAATTGGACTTGATAGAGACTCGGTGAAAAACCTATTTTAATGCGGGTTTTTTTATTTGAGAGCAGGTTTGTAAACTGCGGTTCCTAGCTAGGTTTCATAAAATCAGTTGGGCCGAGACATGAGCTCTGAAAAAAAGGTGTCACCATTAAATCGAGGGTATTTATCTATCTTATAGTTATTAGATAAAACAACTATATCCGCGAAATACAGTCAAGTTTTACTATCAACTTTTGTGTGATTTCTCGCATGTAATGCAAATTCTTTTAGGAAGTGTTTCTCTTTGTTCCTTACATAATCTTCTGCTTCTATCTGTGAAAAGCTGTTATTGGTTTCATATGCCTTTTGTTTATGTTTAGTGTAATTTATCAGCTGTTGGATTTCATTTTATAAATAAATGAAATAGGAAACTTATGAACAAAGTGATGTCTATCGTTGCTTTGATAACGAAAACACTGCTTTTGACCAAAAGAGATGCATTTTGAAGTTATAATGTTTACTAAATAAGATAAGTAAGATTGTATGTAGTTTAGTCCGATTCCATACTAAAACATTTTCTCACATCATTGCCAGTAATAAAGACAGATAACTGGCAACACTTTAACCAACAAACTATTCCGTTAAATTATTAAGTCTGTTCCTATTCATTTGGTCACTCATACAAACAAATCAATTTACCAATATTACTCCATATTCGCGTAGTATTTATTATTTATTTATACACTTAATCAGTCTGCATGTTTATTTCGAAGCAATCTCCATTTAATCTTGTATTTTTTGATGACAAGCACTTTCGTTGAAAATACTATGACACTGACATATACATTGAATTTTTTACATGAAAATGTGATGGTTAATAGATTTGATAAGGGATTTGATTGATAAGAGAGGTTTTCGTCTCTGTCGCACCCAGCATAATAATACGATAATGATTATGACGAATTGTAAATTCAATCTTTTTAATAAACTAATTAGAGGCAAAAATAGTTACAAATTGGGTACCGCAAGATCGGATACGACGACGTGGCAGACCCCGGCGCAGATGGCGAGATGAGCTAGAAGCCTTTCAGCACGATTGGCGGGAGACTGCCCAAAACCGAATTACGTGGAAGGATGGGAAGGAGGCCTTTGCCCAGCAGTGGGACATTCCGGGCTAATAATAATAATAATAATAATAATTAGAGGTAACATTATTATCATCACTATTTCATCCTCCAATGTAAAATGTAAAATGAGGTTACAGAATTAAGTTTTAAGAGTTATTAGTAATTCTGTAGCTCTGCCTACCCCACTCTGGGAATAAAGGCGTGAGCCTATGTATGTATGGTCCATTTCAAATACGAAGGCCCAATGCACTTGAAACTTAACAATAGGGCTCATAATGTTTGCCTTTTGTTATCTATTGTTAACGCCTAATGACCGTCTCAAGTGCATCGGGCCTTCGTATTTGAAATGGACTATAATGTATGTATGTATTTCATCCTCCATCTAAAGAGAATTACAGTCAGGTATACTTGTTATAGTCATTGGCAGTCTGAATAGATACAGACTTCTAGATTCTGTTTTAGGTTTTACTTACGGTCACCCGCCTTCTCTGCGAGTTTGGCCTGGTCCGTTTTGAGTTTGTCCAACTTCGCTCTTTCCTCTATTAACTCCCTCTCTCTATGTTTATGTCGCTCTAGTTTCGATAACAAGTTTGAGTCTATGCCCATTAGGGCGTGTTCCTGTGATTTCACTAAGTCTATGGTTTGTTTTATCTTCTCTTTTAGAGTTCTGGCTTCCCTATGCTGAAAAAAAAGTATAAGTTAAAGCGGACCGACGACGTGGCTATAGTTGCGGAAACCTGTCCTAAGTGCGACCGCACATTCCTCGCAATGGGATCTCTATTGTATCGCTGAAAATTTTATTGCCGAATTTCACTTCCCAACCAACGTTTTGGCGAATTTCATTTTGCCGAATCATCATCATTTCGCGGTGTATTGTGTATGTAGTATTATAAAAAAAGTCGGTGCTGTAGGGTCGCAGTTCTACCTAACACTCCTCCTCGCTACGCTCGTCGTCGTACCTAACTAAGAGTTTTTCGGCCTAGTGTAACATTTTATTTATTTATTATTTATTTATTTATTTATTTTAGGAAGACTTACAGACTAATACAGGAAAGTAAGAATTGGGTATAATATATGACAAGTGTAAATTGCTGACAATAAGTCACGTGAAAGATATTCCAAAAGTTTAAAGTCAATATGATATTCGTCTTCATAATAATTCGGCCAAATGAGAGGTTGGCATACAAAAATTTGCCAATAAGTAGTTGTCAAAGTGAACATTCGGCGAAATGTTGGTTGGCAAATGAAATTCATCCAAAAAAAAATCGGCGAAAAGGCAGAACACCCTCGCAAAGATTGTCTACATCAGCAAGCGCACGAAAGGACAGATCCAGGGTAAAAAATATGGGTTATGTGATTATCCAATTAGCTAAACATTTCACAAATATATGACTTTGCAAAACGCTTTTTGCCCGAAACTATAACTATTTCAGGAGTTATTTCGGGACCATCTTGTAGAACCCTATAGGTTAGGTTAGTTTTAGAAAAATCCTAAAATATTTACAGTTTCTGAAATGTATCATTTTGTGATAAGTTTTTAGAAAATGTTAGTAGAACGTGAATATACAGGGTGTTTGGCAGTCGGGTGTAGGGGTTTTAAGGGATGATAGTAAGGGTCATTCTGAACATTTTTGACCACATTTACTATTATGCTAAGTTTCACGGTTTCCGAGATATTGATCATTTTAATAGGATTTTTTGTCATTTTTCCTTATGTCCGTGATACGAAAAACCCCTTAATTCAAGTATTAATTTTAAAAAAAAACGGTGTTTTCTTGCATGACTTGAATCACTATGAAATAAGGAAGTTTTAAAGCTACATTGCATTTGTTTTTCCTTACAACTTTTTGAGAAACCTCACAAAATTGGTTTCTTCATACTAAGAGAACCCCGCGTTTGTTTTTCACCAAGTATGGAAAAACCAATTTTGTGAGGTTACTCAAAAAGTTGTAAGGAAAAAAAAATGGAATGTAGCTTTAAAACTTCCTTATTTCATAGTGATTCAAGTCATGCAAGAAAACACTGTTTTTTTTTAAATTATTACTTGAATTAAGGGGTTTTTCGTATCACGGACATAAGGAAAAATGACAAAAAATCCTATTAATATGATCAATATCTCGGAAACCGTGAAACTTAGCATAATAGTAAATGTGGTCAAAAATGTTCAGAATGACCCTTACTATCATCCCTTAAAACCCCTACACCCGACTGCCAAACACCCTGTATATAAAAAAGTTCAGTCCATTAGAGGGTTCCATTAAAGTTCGGTCACGATAACCGAAATAGTTTAGAAGCTACTAGGAAACAGATGTACCCACATACTAACTAACTTACATAAAAATACCGTTAAAATCATAACGCTCCAATACTTTGCTGCACGTGAATATAAATCGTCATCGTCATAATTTCAGCCGAAAGAGGTCCACTGCTGGACATATGCCTCCCAAGGATTGCCACGAGGACCGGGTCTTGCGCCGCTTCCATCCATCCGCTGGAGGTCTATCCACTTTGAGTCTTTCCGGTAGGCGGACGTCGCGCGGTAAAAGTAGTTTACGTGACGGTTGCAGGCGAGTTTCATAATAGATCATACGAGTGTTGTAACAATTACGCAGAGTCGCGTTATCTACATACATAATATAAGTGCTCTAAGATGGGTTCAGAAGCCGAAAGGCAAATGACCAGCATGCCTGTGGTAGTAGGCGACAGCGATGACAGATTTCGAATATTGAAAAATTAACAGCTGTCATCGCTGTTACCTACTACCACAGGTAATGCTGGTCATTGCCTACGGGTTTGAACGCATAATAAAGGACTTATGTAGTAGTCGATAAAATGCTATTAAAAAAATTATACACTTACACAACTCAACTTCTGTTGCTCCAACTTGCTGATATCACCTCTAGCTTTACCCATGACCTTTTCCAGTGGGTTGACCTTGCGTTTATATATCTCAACGAGATCTTCAGCCTTTTTCTTATCCTTCCGGTAATCCATGACTTTCTCGTATGTTTCCTGGTACTCTATCCAGTATTTCTTACGTTCGCACATTGTGATCTGTTCTTCAATGTCTTTACGCTGCTGCATGGCATCAATGATTAGTTTTAATCTGTAACATAATTTAATAGGGAATGTAATTTTTATTTCATACTAGTGACCCGCCCTCGCTTTGCTTCGGTTTATGTGAATTTTCGGAAAAGACGTACCTACATTTTTTTATTGTAAAAAATATTTAAAAAAAAAGCCCATAATCAATTTAATCATAAAGTGCATCTAATTATCAGTTCAGAACGAAAGGAAATATGTTAAATGATAATCCACTCAACTAGTTATCATCCCTTCTAAGCTATAAGGTTAAAGTTGTGATCGCTTCGCCATTGGGGTTGCCGTAATGGATTTGTCCCCTACAAAAAAAAACATGGAAAAGAGCATGTCGGACCATGCTCAGTTTAGGGTTCCGAAGCCTATACTTATATTACTAACAGAAAAATCTATAATATCAAAAATACGATGTGAAAAAGTGTACCAGTTAAAGAGCGATCTTCACTTACGTCCTTTTATTGAGAAGCGCAGTTTTTTTGGCAACAACTCAAAAACGTTATATCCGATCATATTAAAAATATTTTTCGTTGAAAGTAATTAAATGTTACCTTTGTAATGTTTTACTATACTTTTTGGACATACGGCTTAAAATATAAAGGGGTTGACACAATTTATGCAACTTTCGGAGTTATTATTTCCGAAAATATTCACCAAATCACTGCTTACAAACCTTTAAGTTTTTTAAAAGAACTGTCGAAATATGTGCCACGTGATGATATAATATGATGAAAAAAATTATCTTCTGTTACATATGTATCGAGGGCCGTAGAATAATTTATTTTTGTCATTTTACTACTAAACTAACAATAAGTAGCAGCTTCTACAACACATCTAAATTCCAAAACTGCCTGTGGCATAAGGTCTGATTTTTATTCCCACAGAAAAAATGTAAACAAAGGTGTTGCCGTAACCGAAAAACATTTGCAGTATTTAACATATTATTTTTACTTTTCACAATTATAAGAAATCGACTTCCTAATAAAAAACTATATATTGTAATTAAGATTAAGAATTTAACTTGTTGATAAATAACTTCATTTTGATATAAACTGTTTGTTGTGTTAATTTAAAACGTGAAAACCGTTTTTTCACGCATAATTAATTTATTGCACTGGTATCATTGACTCGATAAACCCGTGTTAACAAGTTGACGGCGGCTTGAAAGATTTGATACGTTACTACACTCGCTTCGCTTCACCATTCGTGCTCCCGTCGTAATCGCTTTCCAGTGACTCATTTATGCGATTTTAATTTCTCTCATCTCAAATTTATTTTTATATCACTGTTCGAGCGAAATGACAACTTAATATTATATTTCTTGCTGGCCCAAACTTTGAGATCCCCTGAAATGTCACTTTGACAGTGACGTAACTTTGTTTACATTTTTTCTGTGGGAATAAAAATCCGACCTTACAGATGGACGCACATGACGAAACAAGTCCCGTTTTTGACATTTCGGTTACGGAGCCCTAAAGAAGTTCCCCTACCTCTCATTAAGCCTCTTCTTCTCCTCCAGCAGCTGGGCGTTGTTCTGCAGGCGCGTGGACAGCCCGCGCTGCTCGGCGCGGCACTGCACCAGCTCGTCCAGCTGCGCCACGCTCGCGCGCCCGCCCACCGCCGCCAGCGTGGAGCGGAGAAGGTGCTGGGGGTCCATTTTGGAGAAATCTTGGACTCTGTCTTGGGGGAGGAGCTGGCAGAAGTTATCCACCTGGAAATAAATAGGCAGGTTTGTTGTTGGACCCTATTAATGTGCCTATGATTTAAAGAGCTGTGTCTTTTGAACCGTAATAGATAGTGCGTTATTAATGTCATAAAATGTATATTTACTTCATCCATCTCATACAATACTTGTGAGTTTTTAAGCTTGCTAACCACATTTTGCACAATAAGCTAAGCTGTTTACCAGCGTATTAGTGACAGGTTGCAAGCCCATCGCCTAACAGTACTACAAGCCTTTATTTCCTGAGTCACCTCTTACGATATCCACGGGAACACATGGAGTGACATTATTCTATCGCGACAACCACACGGGGACTCTATAAATATGTTTTATTACAAATATTACAATGTGAAATAAAGCCGCTAAACTGAGGGGCTATTGCCTAACGCACTCGCAATCCCAATTGTTTTTATTTTGTAAATCGAACGTGTGTCTGCATACAAAATGAAAACAATTGTTCCGCTTTGAAATCGATTGCGATTGCGAGTACGTAAGACAATACGCCAGCTGTTTCCCATCTCTATCTAAAAAATAAGTTTCTATCAAAAAGTTGGTTTTTAGGGCAAGCTTTTGTTGCCTACTGTACTTTTTTTTGCACAATCGTCATCTTCTCGTCAAGACGATTCTAACAAGCCTTAACGCGACGGGTTTATGATATGTAATTTATGAGTTCCTATGGCCATCCTTAGTTTCCATCATCAGACCAGCTCGATGGTAGGTAATATATTATTGTATTGTCATCAGAACTAAAGGCGTATACCAATTTTCAGTTTCATCAGAAACTTTATCTTGCAAGATATGACTTTGACCCCAACATACATACATTGTAAGTTAAATAAAAGCTTGTAACATAAATCATTATCAAAATACCTGAATATTCATCGTAGCAATCAGTTCTTGGACATTCTTTTCCCTCACTGTCTTGTTGTCTATCTTCCACGTGGTGACATCCTTCAGGTTGAAGATGCGGGTGATGATCACATTGTGTTCTCCCGGCTGCTGGTACAGCTCTATCTCTATGGTGGCCTCTTGGCAACCGCTGCGGACATATTCTGATACCTACAAAGAAAGACAAAGAATTAAATAATGTTTTTCGAGTTTCATGGTCATGGCACATAAGAGCATGCCTAGTTCTTTTGATCGCCTTACGTCAAATACATAAACCTGTCACTCAGACGCCAAACATGTATTGTTTGGTACGGAATGCAAGTTACAACTTGGGGGTGCCATTTGCAACGTTAAAAGATGGCGGATGTGTAATTTGTTTTAGTTTTATTTTTTTGTGTATTTAGGTGTTCAAAGTTCTTTTCTGATAGTGATTTGTACTTTTTATGCCATTGTGTTGCACAGTGATTGAAAACTTGGACTTATTTCGCGTATCTGGCATCTTTCTTCTCGTTACAAGTGGACTCGAAGTGGTACATAGGTTAAAACTATCTTGACCTCTGTCCTACAAACTACCGAACAACGTTGCTCCCAATTTTCCCAGAGAAGATTGGATTGTATTTTATTGCTATATTGATTTATACTTATATACACTTGACACTGGCGAAATCACTAATTCGTGGAAAAGCCATAGCCCGGCGGTAGTAGCTGTTGAAGTCGCCGCGGGGCAAAAAAAAAAAAAAAAAAAAGTTACAACTTAAGACTGCGCCGAGCATACGCCGGATGTACAGTGGCGTCCTCATTACTATTATTGTGTTTTCTAATAAACTAAAGTATTTTCTTGAAATTGGTCGGCAGGTTTAAGTACTACAAATGAAAACACAATTTATAGGGTATATCACATAGTTTAATAACAATTCACCTTCGAGTTATCAACTTAACGGAAAAAAGTGGCCACCAGAAAACACAATAATAGTCATGAGGGCGCCACTGTACATCCGGCGTACGCTCGGAGCAGTCTTAAAGAGTACAGTCAACAGCATAAATAAGTGATCATTTCTGTACCTTGTCGCTTTCAATCGTTTCACAATTTTGTATGACATTTCAAACACGACGTTTAAGTGACAAGGTACATAAATGATCACTTATTTATGCTGTTGACTATACACGGACCTAAAGCTTTATTTGAGTTTTTTTAATCAACATACTTTGCGTGAGACTTAATTGTGTCTATAAAACACCTTAAATAAAATATGTTATATAACTGGTGGAATTATAGTTTTATTATTATTCTTGCATATAAGTAAACCTAATTCTGACAATAACGAACACAACAAAAAATAAATCAGCCAAACCGGTTTAGCCTTTCTCGAGTTTAGCGCATAGCAACACTTTTAGTGATTCATTTTTATTTATATGTACCTATAGATGTAAGTATAGATTCATTGTTCGTACTAGATTTAAGTATTGTGATCATTTTGTTTATATTCCTTACTTTTGACATCTTTGTTCTTATGTAAATTGTTTTTGTATGTTAATTTCCCTATTTTTGGTTTTATTTCATGTATTTTCATTTATGATGACCTTAATGTAAAATTTTATAACTTGACATTTCTTCGGTGTAATTTTGATAGGTACAGTGTAAGTAACATTTTGGATAAGGAGCAAAATACATATTTTTTCTAAGAAGTTAAGGTTTATTTTGCTCTATAATAAACTTGTTGGTTACTCGGTTTTGCAGTATCACCGACGATGTGCAATTTGTAACGTAATCTACACTAATATTATAAAGAGGAAAGATTTGTATTTTTGTGTGTGTGTATGTTTGTAATGAATAAACTCAAAAACTACAGAGCTGATTTCAAAAATTCTTTCGCCATGTAAGCTACATTCACCCTGCCTGACATAGGCCATGTTTTATGTTTCTGGGTGGACGGAGGCGCGCGCAACAGCTAGTTTTATATTAAGCTATAAATAATCTATCTATCTATGTCACTTATTATCAATCGATTTTTTGAGTATAGTTACTTAATTATCTTTTTCAATTCCAATTACTGCGTATAAATGCTATTGAAAAGGAACTGATAATTATTAGAAGTGTCATTTAAACGCATTACCTACTGATAAGATTAAAACTCGTACCTATCCATCCTGACTAAAAAACATTTAAATTCAGTAGATATTAAAATAAATTGTGCCAGCTTCGCCAATGACTATCTATGACCTCGACTTATTTGTGGCTTTCACAGAAATAATCTCAAAGAATTTTCAAGTACGATTATAGAAATTCCGATTCTAAAAACTCAGATTCATCGCTGTAATTTCAGGCTAATAAAATCAAAATTACGATTGTTTAATTTCCGATTTTTCATACATACATACATAAATCACGCCTGTTTCCCAGAGGGGTAGGCACAATTGATAGTTGCAGATTTTTCAAATGCCCAAAGTATAAAATAACTAAAAATAGGTACTATCCCGATTATCATAATTATTATATGCATATCTCCGACAAGATAAACAACGTTTGGGAATTCCGTACCAAAAGGGTAAAAGTCCGTCCGTCTGACAGACGTCTCTCTAGTCTGTCGGTCACCAGGCTTCCGTGATAACTAGACAGTGGAAATTTTCACAGATGATGTATTTCTGTTGCGGCCACAAACAAACAAACATCAAAACAAACAAATACCAACAACAACACTAACAACAGAATAAAATAAATACTAAGAAACGTGGTTTTTTTGCCGTTTTTTGCTCGATATTAATAACGGCAATCGGTAAACGCTTGAAATATTCGCAGAATATTTAAATGCATATTCACTTTAAAAATTAAATTATAATAAAATAAATACCTATTTGTCCACACAAGGAACGTAATTTTTTTTGCCGTTTTTTGCTCGATATTAATAACGGCAATCGGTAGACGCTTGAAACATTCGCAGAATATTTAAATGCATATTCACTTTAAAAATTAAATTATAATAAAATATTTTTTTAAGATTTGTGGGCACGGAACCCTTCGTGCGCGAGTCCAACTCGCACTTGGCTGGTTTTTTTTTAATTTGCCGATTAAACTAGCTTTTTAATACCGCGTTCGAATGGGTCCATCCCTTTGGGAGCTACGTTGCCACAGAGAGACAGACACAGATATACCACACATACCTACATACATACATAAACTCACGCCTTTATTCCCAGAGTGGGGTAGGCAGAGCTACAGAATTTCCAACTATAAAAACTTTTTGATAATTCTGTAACCACATTTTGCACACTTAGGCCAGTGTATTAGTGACAGGTTGCAAGCCCATCGCCTAACAGTAGGTACTACACGCCTTTGTTACCTTAGTCGGCTTTTACGACATCCACCGGAAGACTTGGAGTAGCACTATTCTAATCCGGCAAACATTCTAAACAGATATACCGACACATATTATATTTATAACAGCCTCTTTTTGCGCGTAGGGGTTAAAAATGTACGATCACGAAAGTTAATTTGTGACCCATTTGAAAAAAAACAGGCTTGAAGCCTTCATGTGACAGAGATCGGAAATCCGAGTAGGCAGAGTTTATTTGGCTAAACTTGACGCATATTCGCATATTGTTTATCATCACTACATAGTATATATAAAAATAAAACCAAGTCGCTTCCCGCTGTCTGTCCCTATGTATGCTTAGATCTTTAAAACTACGCAACGGATTTTGATGCGGTTTTTTTTAGTAGATAGAGTGATTCAAGAGGAAGGTTTTTATCTATAACACATTTTGTTTTATGTACGTGTGTTATAGAAAACTCAAATAAACCGAAGCGAAGCGAGGGCAGGTCGCTAGTGTGCAATAAAGAGATTACATACATACATACATACATTCATTAATATATTATTGAATGAACATGCATCAAGTTTAGGCAAATAAACTCTGCCTATCACTACATAGTATAAAACAAAGTCGCTTCCCGCTGTCTGTCCCTATGTATGCTTAGATCTTTAAAACTACGCAACGGATTTTGATGCGGTTTTTTTTAGTAGATAGAGTGATTCAAGAGGAAGGTTTTTATGTATAATAAATTTTGTTTTTATGTACTTACGTGTGTTATGGAAAACTCAAATAAACCGAAGCGAAGCGAGGGCGAGTCGCTATTTCCGAATAAAACATTAAGATGCCAAATCATTTAATTTTGTAACTTATAGGAAACTCAACCTTATTTTTGTAGAATGTCAGATTGAGTTTGGACCTAAGGTGGGTCATAAATTTAAGTTCTTGACTGTATATATCTATCAGACGTCCAACCGCTCAAGGATGGCGCAAGGTCACGTATGACCTTGCGCCATCCTTACGCGACGTACGTTCGATAGTGTGCATATTTTAGCGCCAATCTCTTGCAAGGTCAAATAAAACGTATTCAAAAAGGATTCAGAGTAGATACACAACTTAACTTTTCACTTTAGGACTGGCATTTTACAAAGTGAAATAAAGCGCGATACGGATTTACATTGTAGTCCTGTTCAGTTCACTTTTAGACTTTAATAGTGTTGAAATAGAGTACAGATCGAAAGTGAGTGTCGGAAGGGGCCGGCCGCCCTAGGCGTAATTCGAGTCAAATCGGAGAAATACTGGAAAAGTGCCGAATCTTAAGTACCCGAAACCGACGAGACCGACTCGATGTATGAATGTGGAAGAAGCGAAAGAAATTTGTCAAGATCGTAGCAAATGGAAAGAAGTGGTCTCTGCCTACCCCTCTGGGAAACAGGCGTGATTTAATGTATCACTACATAGTATAAAACAAAGTCGCTTCCCGCTGTCTGTCCCTATGTATGCTTAGATCTTTAAAACTACGCAACGGATTTTGATGCGGTTTTTTTTAGTAGATAGAATGATTCAAGAGGAAGGTTTTTATGTATAATAAATTTTGTTTCATGTACGTGTGTTACTTATAGAAAACTCAAATAAACCGAAGCGAAGCGAGGGCGGGTCGCTAGTGTATGTATGAAATAGAGTCGAAGAGTGACAAACCTTTTCATACTGTGACTATACATTCACGACAAAATTGATGCCCATTTGACTTGACTTGAGTTAAAAGTTTTTTTAAATACTTAATACAATTTTATTATACTTAAGTACGTAAATATATATCAAGTTCAGTGGACATACATATGCAATGTTGCTATTTTCATTCAATAAGAACTAGGTAACATGATACTCATGAACTTAAAACTTTGTCTTAAGAGATTTACACTGGTCCCTACACTAACACCCGTATTTATAGTCAAGAAAAGTAATTACTTGAGTATTAGTAGTGTCTAAAGTCATATAAAAATCGTTGCTTGAGTCATTACTTTTACTCAAGTAATTACTTTTCTTGACTATAAATACGGGTGTAAGCGTAGCCGGGTGAATATTCGGGCGTTCCAACCGCCGTCATTATTCTCTTTAATACATTGACGAAAATAATGATAACTACCAGCAATTTTTGATGTCAAAATCAGCGGACCCGGGGGTAGTATCCATTCCATTTAAAAAAACAAGAAAGTTATTGAGTTTATATTGAATAATATGCGAAAATAATAATGACGGCGGTTGAAACGCCAAATATTCACCCAGCCTGTCCTGTGGGTAATCAATACAGAAAAAGTCATAGTAACCTACAACTTTTAGGGTTCTGTAGTCAAACTAGGAACCCTTAGGATGCGTTTCCACCAGAGCTGTGCAAGGCAGCAAAGCGGTGTTGCGAGGAAAAATCCACCAATAGGATTATTTTGTTTTACTAGCCTCACTATTGTTGACGCGCTGGCCTAGTGGGTAGTGACCCTGCCTACGAGGCTAGCGGTCCTGGGTTCGAATCCCGGTAAGGGCAGATTTTTGTGTGATATTTGTTCCTGAGTCATGGATGTTTTCTATGTATTTAAGTATATATTTCTCTATATACGTATTTATATCGTTGTCTAGTACCCATAGTTCAAGCCTAAAGCTTAGTTTGGGACTAGATCAATTGGTGTAAAATTGTCAAAAAAAAAAAACAATGTTGGGTTTTTCCTCGCAACACCGCTTTGCTGCCTTGCACAGCTCTGGTGGAAATGCAGCTTTATAATTTCGCCATGTTGAGAATAAGTGGTGTGCAAATTGGTGCTAAACAACTAAAAAGTAATAACATCAGAACAGAAATGGTTATCAAAATTGCCATGCAGACTCTTACTTCTTCACCATTGGTATGTCAGAGTGCAGATCCTCTGTAGCTCTATTACTGCCTCGTGGGTCAGGGCTCAGTGAACGGTTTGCAATATAAATTTCCTAGCACAGGTTGTTAACCTCACTTCAGCACACTACAGGTGGGAACACCTTAAAATTCAGAAGTCTTTTTTTCCAAATATTCATTTGTTTGGCTTTTCATTTTTCTGAAAGCAGTTACGCTGGAGCTATTTGAGATTATATGCATAATTAGGTTTGATTTATAAGCGATAGCTAAAAGTTGAGTCTTCTATCAAAAAAATTGCATTCAGAAATATGAAAATTGGGAATTTTAGTCAATTTGTAATTATGACTCTTTGGATTTGTGTGTACCCACTACAGGTAAATCAAGAGTTGAGATCTATCTGACAAGGATTGGAACCACTTTTCTAATTACCTGACAGCTAAAGTTGGAGGATAATGTTTTTAGCTGCCTATATATGTATGTATGTATGTTTGTACCTTTGTGGAACTCTAAAAACAAAACACGTTATGTCAATCAATTTGTTTTAATCTTGTGAATGTCACTAAACATAAAGATATGACAGAAATCAAAATTCAATATGGCAGCAACACAACGCTTTTGAAAAATAAACAACAATAAGTCAAGAAACTATGACAAGTTGGGTATCAATAGGTATTTTAAAATCATCATTAGGTTTCATTCATAATTTTTAATTTAAAGTTGGTTAGGAAGAGTCAGAATTTTGAAAGCTTGCATTTATTGATATATTATCTGAGATAGTTCATTAAATCAATGCTAACAATGCTTATAAAGTGCATTAAGACTTCACTTAGGGAAGGACTATTGTTTTTGCCTTGTTAAAGCTATTAGTTACACAGTATTGAACATCAGCAACAAATTCAATAACAACTATACTTGAATAAGATGGAGTTATAGTTGTCAAGTTAGAGATCATCTCAAATTACACTGAACACGAGTCCAGTGCGCTTCTGATACATTTTTCATTGGCCAATTAGAGGGGTGTTCAGCTTTAAATTGAACAATCTCTACGATAACAAACTTATGTATATGTAAGTATAAGTACAGTCTGCGAGCACTTAGGTGCTTTGGGTTTGTGCTTCTTTTAAACTTGCTCTTAAAGAGAGCATATAACAGGGTGAGAGACAAGTACACACCCAAAGCACCTTAGAGCTATCATGTATGTGTTCATCATAAAAAATAGCAAAGCAGAATACCATGCTCAAAATTATCTAGACACAAAATATCCTCTTGACAATAGAGTCAAATTCAGTTCATTATGACCTCTTCTGTGGTTGGTAGTTGACAAGAAAGGAGTGTTGAAATTTGCGTCCGCGATTTTAAAGTGATTTTAACGTATAAAGTGAGTGTTCCACTGCAAAACTTTTACAAAACTGTGCCCAACAATCCACGGCGTGGAAATAACATTGAAATATTGAGTGAAATCAGTGGAAATAACTACAAAGTGCCTAAAACAATACCAGAACGCTAACTAGTAATTATAACTACCCACCCTACTTACGAAAAAATACTTGAGACTTCCGTTGACAGATGTCAGTGTTGTCACAAATCTAAATCCAAAAGTTGCCACCATTAAAGTGTGACCAGTGGTTGAAAAATTCTACAAAATAGCAGCTTTTTAAATAAAAAATACAAATTATGTCAGAAATAGAAAATCAATTTAAATTGTTATGGGTGAACATCAAAGAAGAGTTCAAAATGCAAAATGAGACCATAACGGCAAACGTGACAAACAATGTTTCCAAAAAAATTGACGAAAAAATGGAGCTCCTTTGTGAGGAAAACAAAATTTTGAAACATGAAGTGGAAATTCTCAAGACTAAAGTTAATGGCCTAGAAAGGGAAGTTAGAAAAAATAATCTTATTATACATGGTATAGAGGAGACTGAGAAAAGCAGTGACGAGCTTCTAGGAGCAGTTACAAAAACCCTCAATGTTATCAGTGAGAAAGCTCAAATAAATGAGTGGGACATGTGGGAGATAAGCAAAGTTCAACGGATTGGAAAGAAAACATCTAACAAAGCGAGACCCGTCCTGATGTCTGTAACATTGGCATGGAGAAAACTGCAGCTACTAAAAAACAAAAAGCATTACCCAGAAGGAATCAACATTGCGGAAGATTTCCCAAGAAATGTACTCGAAAAGAGGAAGGAGCTACAAGAAAAACTCCAAGAAGAACGGGATAAGGGTAAAATCGCATACATCAGGTATGATCAGCTGATTGTTAAGGACAAGCCAACCGATTCTGAAAAAAGAAAGCGGTCACCAACAAGCTCCCCGAAAACACCATTCAAGAATGGAGAAGCGAGGATCAATATGCCGAGTAAAATTAACAAAACCAAGTTTCATGGTTTTGTAAGGCCAAGTTCATGTTCAACCAGCAAAACTGACAATATATAGCAACTAACAGATGTCAACAACCAGGAAAACCACAACAACAATGCTAACTATACCAACATAACGGAACAAAAATGTCCCACCACGGCTGGTCCCCGCGGGAACATTAGACCAACACCCTCCAGTGAAATTAAAAGTAAACTTACAAAACATAAAATAAATATAGCAACTCTAAATACAAGAACACTCCGAACAGAAGAATCCCTGATAGAATTGGAAACTTCTCTTGAAGACTTAAACTGGGACATAATTGGAATAAGCGAAATGAGAAGAGCAGGTGAAGTGATCGAGGAAAGAGAAAATTACATAATGTGCTACAAGGGCGAAGACTCTGGGCAAAGAGGAGTAGGATTCCTTATTAAACGTCATCTAAGAAAACATATAATTGAATTTGTAGGAATCTCAGACAGAATAGCCGTTCTCAACCTCATATTACAGGGATATGAAAAACCATGGACTATCATCCAAATATACGCACCGACGGAACAAGCCGAATTGAGTGTCTTAGAGGCATTTTATGGCAATGTCAATGATACTATCAACAAGTACAGATCAAACCACCTTATACTTATGGGTGATTTCAATGCTCAAGTTGGAACCAAACAAAACAATTACGAATACGTGATAGGAATGTTTGGACATGGCAAAAGGAGTAAAAATGGCCAAAAACTTGTGGACTTTCTACTGGAACATAATTTACGGATCCTTAACACGATGTTCAATAAAAAGAAGTCTACCAAATGGACATGGGAATCCCCGGATGGGAAATATAAGAATGAAATTGATTATATCATAACAAATTTTTCGAAAGCGTTTACTGACACAGGAGTAATACAAAATTTAAGCTTCAATACCAACCATCGCATGGTACGAAGCACTTTAAGTCAAAAAATGCCAAGAAGACCTAGAAAAAACATGGAAAACAATAAGTCATGGGATAAAGAGAATCTCCAAAAAAGAACCGAATGCTTATTGGATGCCTGCAATAAAATTCAGAAAAAGCCTATTAATGTGCTCGAGAAATACAACGAGTTCGAGAAAGCAATCGCTGGGGTGAATATTGACAGGAGAAAGTCAAAGGACAACAAACTTAGTACAAAAACATTAAACTTAATACAGGAAAGAAAAATGCTAATCAATAACCACAATAGAAAAAAATACTTAACGAAAATAACAGAACTTAGTAAAAACATTAGAGAAAGTATTAGAAAAGACAGAAAACAAAAAAGGATTGAGACACTAGAAAAACATATAACCAGAGCAGGCGCCGTAAAAATAGCATTAAAAGAATTACAAGACAAAGGAAAAGAATGGATACCTAAAATGAGAAGAATAGGAAAAAACTACACCAAACGAAAAGACATTGAAACGGTTGCTACAAACTTCTTTAAAGACCTATACTCAGGTGAAAACAAAAACACTCAAAAAAGCACACAGTCCGAGTCAGTGCACAATATTAGTGAAACTGAAAAAGAACCTCCAATATTGTGTTGCGAGGTAGAAAGAGCAATTGAAAGCCAAAAGATGGGTAAATCACCAGGGCCAGATAGGATAAGAAATGAGCTCATAAAGGGTACAATAGAAGAGATAACTCCTTTCTTGACCACTCTATTCAACGATATATTGATCACAGGCTGTGTCCCAACACAGTGGAGTAAATCACAAATAACCCTGATTCATAAAAAAGGTCCAAAGGATGACATTAGTAACTACAGACCCATAAGCTTAACATCAAATGTGTACAAAATTTTCTCAAAAGTTATTTTGGAAAGAATCACAACACAATTAGACAGTCATCAACCAATCGAACAAGCTGGATTTCGTAAAAACTTCTCGACAATAGATCACATTCATACTGTGAAACAAGTAATAGAAAAATATAATGAGTATAATAAACCCATTTATCTATGTTTTATAGACTACTCCAAAGCATTCGATAGTTTGTACCACAGGAAAATTTGGGAGAGCCTGGAGAAACAAGGTATTAATAAAGTATATATAAACATCATCAAAAATGTATATAAAGAAAGTAAGGCCAATGTAAAACTAGAGAATCTAGGAGAGGAATTCCCGATTAACAGGGGAGTAAGACAGGGAGATCCCCTATCTCCTAAACTATTCTCAGCGGTCTTAGAACAGGTTTTTAGAGAACTGGACTGGGAAAATTTTGGTGTCAGAATCGATGGTACGAGACTACACCATTTAAGATTCGCAGACGATATAGTCCTGTTTGAGGAGAGTCCAACTAAACTCGAAGATATGTTGAGCAGTCTACTAAGAGAAAGCAAAAAGGTCGGCTTAGAAATTAATTCCTCAAAAACCAAGCTTATGACTAATTCGATAAACATAAACATTAATATCATCAACACTTTACTGGAGTATACTGAAGAATACATCTATTTGGGTCAACTAATAGCGATGAAAGATATAACTACAAAAGAAATAAATAGACGAATAGCAATTGCATGGAAAAAGTATTGGGCACTAAAAGAAGTTATGAAAAGTAAACATCTAGGTGTAAAAGTAAAAAGAAAAACATTTGACTGTTGCATACTCCCTAGCCTTACATATGGTTGCGAGACATGGGCACTAAATAAACTGCACAGAGATAAACTAGAAAGGTGCCAGAGATCTATGGAAAGAAGTATCCTTAATGTAAAAAGAGTTGATAAAATAAGTTGCACTCAGTTACGAGCAAAAACTAAGTTGTCAGATGTCGTCGAAAAAATAGATAAGCAAAAATGGCGATGGACTGGGCACATGCTCCGAGGAAAACAAGAGAAGTGGAGCAAGATTATAACAAACTGGTACCCAAGAGAGGGAAAGAGAAGTGTGGGCAGACAGCTTAGAAGATGGGATGATGAAGTCAAACTGACTGCAGGTCCCTACTGGAGACGTGCCACCCAAGACCGAAAGCACTGGAAAGATCTGGAGGAGGCCTTTGCCGAACGGCACTCTGAGATAAGAGATATTATGTAGGATAAAACTAATTGTGTTATGTAAATTGCATGTGAATCTTAGAATAAAGGCAATTATTATTATTATATTATGACCTCTTCAGTTGTGTAGCTACTTCTGCTGCCGACTGTCAAGTCAATGTTAATAGCAACTTTACTGATATTTGATTTCACTTGGTGTTTAATGTTCTGTATGAGGTACCAGTTACCAATGAATTATACCTAGTATCAAAAACTTTAGAGGATAAGATTAATACTAAATGGAAAACAGTATTTCTATAGTTTAAGATATTGTGTGTATGTGTTAACAAACTAAATAAACACGTTAATAACTCATCCCCGGAAGTAACGAACACCGAAATACCGTAGAGAATGTTAGGTTAACAAAACCTATTGTGTAAATAATAATTAATAAACTTATAAATAGATATGCAATGCCACAAAAACAAAGTTAGTGTTGTTTTAACTTCAAGAGCGCCGGACATATTCTATTTTTAACAAGTTACAGTTGTTATTATTATTACCTTTTTCGCTCTCCCAATGACGCTGGTTTTCCCGCATAGACCGAGGATAATAGCACAAACAAATGTGGATTTCCCGGTGCCATTCGGACCGATAATCAAGTTTAAAGATTTTCCAGGAAACAGTTCAACCTCCTTATACGTCCTGCAATCCATAATATTTGTGTTATTTAATAGCCGACATCAACAGGATTTAACAAGTCGACATTGAAATGGCGCGTAAATATCAACACGAAAATTACTTACACAAAGTTTTTTAAGGCTATTCTGTAAATTGAGCCGGCTTTGGCGCCCGCGTCGTTGACAATTCTCGACATTCTACACTTTATACTGAATTACATATTACTGAATAACAATATTTTACATTAGGGAATCCATAACCACGACGGGCCTCTCAAACAAATTTCGGGGAATTCGTTTGTACTTGACATTACGTGACTGACTTGTGTGTGAGGCGAACTAACAGGCTAATCAACTAAAACAAGCCACAGACAAAATCTAGCCAACTGTCATCGACTCGACTATAAAAGTAAACGATGATTCAAAAAACGGTGAAAGTATTAAATATGTACGTAACACTATATTTTACAAACCACTGGAGTACTTAATGAATTGAATTATACACAAAGATTTCGTAGTCAAATACCGTTTATTTGACTATATAATCTTTTGATAAAATAAAACTCGATGAAAATCGTATAGTTTAGCCCTAACGTAAAACTTGTGAGTAGCGATAAGTGACAGTTCAAGCGATGTTGCTAGCTTAAATAATTTACAATAACGATAATATACCTATTAATAAAAATAACAGTTCGTTAATTCCGTGAATCTTGACCATTAGGCACTTGTGCCACTGCCGACGATGAGCGGTCAACTATTAATATATGTGATGTGACTCTTTAGTTGCGTCCTCATCAGGATTGGAACTTTAGACATATCCTATAATCTGTGATTGGAACAAATGCCTTATTTTGTAGTAATATACAGGGTCGTATAGCAACAAAGTAAACTTAAACTTTGTTTTTTATTTAAATAAATAATAAACCCAATCTGTTTATTCAGGATCATATTATCATCATCGTACATCCATCGTTGTACTGGATGTACGATGATGATATGATCCTAAATAAACAGATTGGGTTTATTATTTATTTAAATAAAAAAACAAACTAACTGTCCTAACGCTCTCAAATTTACTGCGTTATGTTTCTAATGATGTAGAGAGTTTAAGTTTACTTTGTTGCTACACGACCCCGCAGTCACCCTGTATATTTACATGTTTGTTGATATCGCGTTCTCGAAAACAGCTCTAACGATTTTGATCACAATTGCGGAATAGATTCATATTGTTAATTAATACCACACGGAAGTTTTTGAAGTGAAAACTTCTTTAGGAGCACTGCATTGAGCACAACTCGCGTCATCGTCGTTAATTTATCTGAAGTGTAAACTTTTTTAAGTATAATAATTGCAATCATTGTGTACGATAACGAAAATTGTATTTCACCAAATATATGTTACTACCTCTACTTATAAATGAAACAATTCATGCGAAATTATTCCCAAACGTTCTTTGGGGACTGCCGATGGAAATGAAAACGATGTAACTTGTGAATTGTATCGTCGAGCTATAGATCATTTTGTTTTTTTTTTGGTTTATAAGGAAGTGTAAAGGTTTGGTTTATAAGTGATCAAGGATTAAAGTTAAATTTGGTCATTTACACTTCTCTATAAACCAAAAATAATACAAAAATAATAATCTAATAGCTCGACGATACAATTCACAAGTTACTTAGTCTTCATTTCAATCGGCAGTCCCGAAAGACTGCCCCGCATATTTTTTTTATGCTAGAGAAGGCCAACAGGAAAACTGGTCACCTGATGGAGAAAGTGATCATCTCTGCCCGTAAACACATACAACACCAGAAGAGTATACGGTGGTTTCCCGCTCATAATTATCTGTCCTCCAGCACAATACCTAGTTAAGTACTGCTATTCATACATATGCAACAAAATGCAATGTAAAAATGATAACATGATTTGGTCGATATATCATAATACGATTTGGTCAATAAATCATAACATGATTTGTAAACTTAAAAAGTCTTTTAAAACATCGCTGAAAACTGGAATGACAAATTCACTTTAACTTTGTTACCTAATGGTTTTCAACAATGTATAAGTAACTATCTTGTCTATAGTGTATACATTAAGGCATTTAAAAAAATGTGAACAAAACAACCACGTGATGTAGTTCGTCATCCAATAGAAGTAGACAGTGTTCTGCTTCTATTGGCTGCCGTCAAAGTCGTCGTACGTCAAAGCTCGATAAAACAGTTTTGATTGGTTGTTTAACAAAGTCACGTGATTTGGAATGTTTACATTTTTTTAAATACTTACCTAAAAGTATAGACTATAAATGTTGTAAAGCAAATTAATGCCAGTATAGTGCACATGTTGTTATAAATGTAGACGATTCTATTGATTGCATTTTCTTAAGCAACATTTCTCTATGAAGGATCTGTGGGGTTATTATGACGTCCCTTTGCAATTCATTTTACGCTGAGAGAAAAGGACAGAGTTATGTAAGTGCTATAGCTCCGTCTTTTACGCTCACCATAAAATGAACTGCATAGCCATGTCATAATAACCCCCCAGGATAAAGCATAATACTTTTTAGGAATTGGGTAAGTAAAGTTTTTGGAAGAGATTTAAATTATATTTTTTTTCGATAGTCGTCATCCTGAAGACCATGGAACTGCGGCTCTTTTACTTTTATTTCCTCTAATATTTTAGAAATCTTTTTTTTAGTTATGAAGTTGACATTTGTAAACTTTAATGACCGACCAGCTTGTTGCCTTCGTATTTAATGAAATAGAAAAAAAAACTGTCACTTCTATATCTGTCAACGTCAAATCAAATAAAAGTAAACAAACAGTTCAATTCAAATAAGTAAATTCAAGTAAATCTTTGTAATACTCCATTTCCACAGTCCGTGTGGGATTGCCTGAATTCATTGCGTGGATTGTACAATTCAAAAGTGCTCTCGTGGCTATCAAAAAGCAGGGCAAGAGTCGTCGAGAAAGGAAGAAATCGGTGTCCAAGAAGAAGTGCCAAAGGGTTCGAAAATAAATCGTAGACCAAATATCGTGCAAAGGTCTTAGAGCAAAGCGGCAAAACGAAAGTCCGTAGTTCGTTCTGAGATCGATAAAAATATTTCTAAAAACACTGATCACATGAAACAAGCAAACAGAAAAGAGCCGTTGTATTGAATCGTTTGTTTACTTTGATTTGATTTGACAATGACAGATATAGAAGTGTTTTTTTTTCTTTTTCATTTAGTACGAAGGCAACAAGCTAGTCGGTCATTAAAGTGTACAAATGTCAACTTCATAACTAAAAAAAATATTTCTAAAATATCAGAGGAAATAAAAATAAAAGAGCCGCAATTTCTTGATCTTTAGGATGACGACTATCGAAAATAAATATAATATACATATCTTCCAAAAACTTTACTTAGCCTATTTTATCGAACATATTGTTGAAACATAAACTTTAAAACCTTACCAAGAAAATTATTTGGAACAAGTATTAATTAATTTAATTCATTTCGGTTTTAATAGCAATGTTACTTATAAAACACATGTCCAAAGATTAGCGAGATTAATATATTAACGGTATTAGTTCATATTTTTAATGTTAAAATACCGACTCGTTAACCATTTTCAAGTAAGCTAGCAACACTGCAGCAAAAATTGACGAATTGCAACAAACTGACTCCGGCCGATGTGCTTGTCGCTCCACTACTTGACTTGGTTCCGCGTCTCGGTCTCGGTTGTGTTTGATCGTATGTTTGTGTATGAAAATGACACGAAAACCACGTTTTCCTGAATGAATGTGCGGATAATAAGATTAGATTAATCTAAGTCTGAATATTCTCAGTGTTTTCAGTGCAGCTTAGTGCTGTAATAGTGTTATTTTTTCATTTATGTCAAGATACTGAGGGTATATATTCATGTTTATAAATATTGATTTGTTGCATATCGTCTTCTAAAAGTTTCTATTGTGCCCTGAAACGTTGTGTGAAATGTAGGTAACCGCGAACCGTGTTGTGCATGGTGAAATAACAACGAAAATGCAACAGTTGCCGAGTGTTTGTAATGGCGCGTATCGAGTGATTAGTTTCTGTGTTTGATCGTGTTTTCTGTGTTTTTGTTGTGTTATTTTGACAATGGAGGGAACCACGGAAAAGGATTGCTCTCCCTTATGGAGCCTGTACCAGCAGATCGTGTCGGATATGAAGGTAGGTCAGGGTATTTAGTAGTTTCATTCGTCACAGTGATCGCGTAATTTCTACGCGCGGACCGGTCGCCCCAGATTGAAGTGCCCCGGTAAACCATTCGTATTGAACGGAATTATGTTTATCAGGTGCTGTTAATACTATCAGGGCGTATAGACATCAATTATTATTGTTAAATTATTAGTTATGGGAGGTGGGTGCAAAATTAACCGGTTGCCCGAAACTTTTTAAATTGCGATTATATCGCTATCGAAGGCTATTGCTAAAAAGCTTTGTTTCAAGATGACTAAACTTTTAGATTTTTTACCATTTAGGTATAAAAAAATCAAATTAGAATTTTAAATTAACAACAATTGTATTTTAAATTAAATAAATCATGTGTTAATTTATTTTAAAAGATATCTTTAGGTATAAAAAAATAAAATTAGAATTTTAAATTAACAACAATTTTACTTTAAATTAAATAATATTTTGAAAGATATCATTAAAAGGGAAACTAAAAATATACTTGTCCAATTTACAACTGCTATCTAATATATTTTAAAATACATCATTATATTAAAAAAATATGTGAAATAGCTGTTCAATTTCAATGATATAACCAATGATATTTTATATTATCATTGGATATAACAAGCTGACGAAGTACCTATAGCATGAGCATGTTTAATTTGTGTCAAGAAATTATTCTAGTTCAAATTTCAATGTTTAAACAAAATTCCTATTGATATTATGTAGCACATTTCCCAAACTTAAAATTTTTCAATTTTTCCCAATTTTACTTCACGTAAAAATCTTGTCAAAACAGTCTAGCCATTCCAAATTGATTAGGTAAATTGGACACATGAGAGCTCTTTTACACATCAGTAATATAATATGGAGTGAATCTACTAGAATTTTCGACAAGACCATCAAGCCATGTGCTTACTAATTAACAGTATTTTTTATTTATTTATATACCTACCTACTTAAATTAAACTGTGATCATAAGTTGAGTCTGGGAAAGCATGCAGGCTGTATGCTAATAATTCTTGTGCAGTCAGCAGTGATACTGAACACTAACTCTGCCAACCAAAACAAATAGGCAGTCATGCATACAAACTTCATGCTCTTATACTACTTTTTTCTTTTATACAGCAAGACTATGGTCTGTAGTTTGCATTTAAAATGCTGACCGCTCTTTATTGACTTGGGGCTCGGTGTGGTGCGACTCCACATTGCACAAACATTACTATTATTTATATATATTTTTTTACGGTGCATTATGGTTGTCCAATAAAAGTGGTTAAGTCTCAGAAGCTGGTTATTGTGATGGAATATTATTATTAAGCTATGTTCAGTTGTATTTTGGCATGTTAAGGTAACACTGTATATTCAACATCATGATTAAAAACTTAAAAAGCAATTAAAAAAAATGGGTTTCTGGAAAATCAATTAGACTCACATCTGAGTGTGTGAGATAATAATAATAACTTGCAGTCCTTAAAAATAACTGGTCTAACAAAAAAAAGTCACAAGGTACAAAAAAAATCATCTACATAAGAGACTGTCTAGACAAGACATATTGAATGCTTAAGGGAATTACAATAAAGTACCTATTATGTGGGCAAAGTCGAATAATGGAATCTTTACATGGAATATTATCTATTGCACAGTGATTGTGCATCCGTATTTACAATTATAATGCACTGCACAAGAGTAAACTGATTAGAATGTATTTATTTGAGATGATGCCACAATCCATCTGTTGAATGCTAACATTCATTAGTCGGCAGTGATTTGAATAATTACTGTGCCAATAGAATTTTGATTGAACTAAGAACGTAATCAAGCGGAAATAACTTCAATAGTAGGTACCTATCTTCTGTTTACTAGATCAGGGCTTCGCAAACTTTCAAGCCGCATCCTTACTAAAAGCGGTTGCGGCACGGTGCGTAAAGGTCGGTGCAGATGTAACTGCTCGGCACTCACCGGATCGGCTCAAAGTGAGATATTTCAAATTGAGCCTAGAACGTTAGTGCGATACATTTTAAAAGTTAAAGTGAAAACAATTGACGGGCGCAGACGTCGCGTCGTCGATCGTACTAACACAAGTCCAAGCTTAGTTTTCAATACCTTATTTTAGGATCGGATATTTCCATGATCCGGTGCCGGCCAAGCGGTTATGTCTGCGCTAACCTTAAAACCGCCTTCGCCACGCTTTGAGTACACTTTTTAGTATAGGAACGAGTCGCATCGCGCCGCCTCCCTTCTCAGTGCTTTTTCGCATTTTAGGGTAACGGAACACTCATCAAACTACTTTTATTTTATGGAACCCCACATAAAGTACTTTCGTGTAAATGTGAGTATTTTTATCTTAGCTTTAGTTTTGGTGATCGATGTTGCGGGACGGTGGCGGTGGACCCGGAACCCTTAGGTTCCGCGGAACATACTTTAGGAATCGCTGTACTTAATAGTAGGCACCTAACAGATAGTTCTACAGTAGTAATACATATAGGAAAAGATATCATAAAAAAATGCTATGTTAATTTTTTCCTCTCTGTTATATTTTAATTATTCCATAGTTTCAAGCGACGTAGCGTATCTCTATTTTTTTTGTTAATTTGTTCTATCTTATATTTAGTGAACTGTATAATCGCAAAGTAACTCTCTTTTGTATATTTTTGTTACGTTCTTAAAAGATAAATTAAAAAAATGCGCCGCGCTGTTGACGCTTATCCAGTGTCGCGCTACTCGCGCTAGCTGTGTGAATAGTCTTTATTTTAAAACGGGCACTTCATCAAAGTAAATAATATTATTCTGACTGGGTTATCACTAAAGGTCAAGTTTTATTTTATCTCAACCAATTTGTTAAGTAAATGTTACGTCTCTTGACATTAATTGTGACTTTTTAAACTGGATAGCTATTAATTTAAACTCGTGGAAAGTAAAATTAACAGCGGGTTAGGCTGGTTCGGGAGCGAGTAAATTGATTTAGTCGAGTAGATCCATTTTTACTCAATATAAAGTATTATACTCACTTTAAAAATAATTAATTAAAATAAAATATAATAAATGTTATAGGTGTCCCCGTTCCCCCTTCCCATACAACAAACGAGATTCGCGAGTTGGTCTCGAACTTGGCCGGTTTTTTAATACTCTCTTCTACTAAGTTATTATTGTAGTCCGAACCGGGCTTTATTATATCAGAACTGGTATTGCACCAGTCTGTTTAAAATATGTAATTACCTACTCCATCAAAATGTATGTAGGTTCTACGCCGTTCTGTAAACTACAATTTCACCGTTACGCACTATTGAAATAAAAGGAGCATTTTAAATGTTATCTAACTAGACTAGACTAAACCAATAATTAAACACTAAAAGTGGTTATTGTTGTTAGGCTGGTTTGACTGCTTATACCTATGATAATTACAGTTTACTTGGGCCCATAACCTATTAAAGAACGTTAACTATCAATTGCGAACTGTCATCACATACGCACGTTAAACCGAGCAGTGACACTATGTTAAAAAGGAATCCATACGAAAGCTAATTATTTTTGACCGCAATAATGTCACTATTCAAATAGTCACTGTTGGATTTAGAGTGTGTGTACCTATAATAAATGTTATATCTTACAATATCTGAACATAGATGGCGCCACAAGTACAATACTAGAGGACGTCCGCGACTTCGTACGCATAGAATTAGATTCCCACTACTGCCCCTATTTCTTCCCGTTGGGGGTTGATTTTCGGAAAATCCTTTCTTAGTGCACACCTAGGGTAACCCAAGTAATACTCCATCCAAATGCCAACTTCCTAGGTCCAGCGGTTTAGGATGAGCCTGGTCTGTTAGTCAGTCACTCAGTTACGGTTAGGGTTGCCACCCGTACTATAATATTGTACTATATTTCGGCTGTCCGTACTTTATAATATATGAAAGACATAAAGTACGCTAAAATACTTTATTTTTAAGAACAATATAATTTCGAAATTAGAGTCTTAAAATGTGGTACCTAACATAAATAAATTTTGGTCTATAAAGACGTTTCTGAACGACAAAATGTTATTGAGAGAAGCTAGTTCGAACAAAAAATATGTAGGTATTTAAAAATAAATAAAAATGTACTTTATTTTTGTTGTTTTGGTCCTTTAAACTCACCATATACTATATATCTTGATAACAAAGGTGGCAACCCTAGTTACGGTAGGTACTGTTTTATATATTTAGATAATAGTTATGTAAACAAAACATGACTGGTACTTACTGCACTCCTACGAAAAAAAGGCAGAACTACCTACTATATGAATTGTATAAGTTGCAAAGGTTAAGTTCACTTCTAACCTTATTATAAACCAGACAGTTAAATATGCTTCTATGAATTTACTGCACTTGTGCCTGTTCTCTGTGGGAGGGCATCTTAATAGGTATACCTATTAAAGTAATTCTGAATATTGATAATGTTGACAGCAGTAAAACTATGCGGTTTTTACTATTTCTTCACGTGCCACGCAACGAATAAGATTAGCATAGTTTTACTGCTCTCACCATTTTCAATATTCAGAAACTTTAAGGTTGTGCAATGTGTAAGAATTGACATATCTGCCTAGTACTATAGCGTCTAGGTAAGTATGCAAATCGAGAACGCATTTTTCATAAGAATTAGGTACTTTAGTTCTTTATTGCTTATGTCTGCCTTGTTAATCAAGAAAGTGCAGCCGAAAACAGTCATTTTGGGTGATGCTCTAAAAAAATACCACCACTTAATAAAGTGAGATGTGTTTATAAAGTCTTTTTTCATTATGTCAAGAAATTTTTCCATATACCTACCTACGTACTTGATGTATTATGATGAGTATAGTTCATTGTCGTAATGGGTGTAACTGAACCACGTCTTTTTACAACGTAGGTATGTTCAATATGTTAGCTCATATTCACTTGACGGTAAGAGCTACCATAGCGTCAACCATACGATTACGATATAGAATCAATTAGGATTTCGACCATTTCGAGTAGATTTCTTGGTAGACTAAAAACCTAACTACCAAAGTCGATCTAAATCCAAATGATCTATAGGAGAAAGAATAACAAACATTCATCCAAATCCAAACACAACCTTCCATTTATTTATCAAACCCATGTCTTAATGAAAACTGAATTGTTTATTAAAACTGAACCGAACTAGGTTAAACGCTCGGCTTTACTCGTTTTAAGTAAACGGAAACTTGTGAACGGTACACGTGGTTATTAATACACAGGACACTAGGGTTGTCACCTTATTACATTCTTATTATTGATAAAATAACTAAATGAAAAACAAGCTTTCAAAACCGGACTGCCTGTTTTGATATTGTTATTAAACCTGTTTATTAATGCTACTATACGTTCATATTTGAGATGGTCACATTAACTCCTTTCAAATGATACCTTTATTGTAACAATTAGTTTTTTTATTGTTGTGATTATTAATTTCCCTTTTGCCATTGTTGTTATTTCAATTGTAACAGTTTAGGTATCCTATGTCACCCGGGGTGGTTAAAAGGATTCTAACGATACCACACACGTTAAAATCGGCTCAGGCGTTTAGAAGTTATGGTGGAATAAAGAATCTTACATACATACATACATAATACATGAACCCTGGAAACATTACACTCCTTTTTTGGGCAGTCGTGTAAAAACCGGCCAAATGAGAGAGGGACTCGCACACTAAGGATTCCATTCCTACGTACAGTAAAAACCGCCAGAAAAAAAACGTTTCTTGTATGTGGGACGTCCTTTTATTTCTAACTAGTTAACTTTAGTTAATAATATTGAACACATATTTTTTCTTTTGTAAATTAAACAAAAAATTACGAAGGTACAGTGCGTTAAAGTTTCACGTGATGTCACGCCGTGGCACACTTTATACCACGTCGTGACTTCCCGATCCCCCACCCCCGAACTTTGATGCGCGAAAAACAAGGTGTTCCATATTTTTTGATAATCTTACTGACATACTAATTCGTTTTTTCCACCTAGGACACACGCCTATTGTTAGTACGAATAAGTAGTTTCACGTCATGCTTGAACTGCTGCAGTAATCTGTTAATAAAGCGACAAGCAAAAGTGTGCAGCTACTTATAAGGCCGACAGTAACTACTATACCTATACTACTATACTCGTATACCATTAAAAAGGTTTTGTACATCTGCCAGCCCTGCTAATAACGATTCTATACGAGTTTATTATTTTATACGCTATAAAACTATACATTCTGATGATTTAAGACCACGAGTCCGGTCAACCACCCCTGTCCATGTCTAGATCAGACAAAGAAATAGTACGCGTGCTTTTTGTATGAAGATTGGAGCCGCTGCCATTGAACTTGTTACATATAGGATTCTGTTTCTTAAGTTACTAAAGTCAGACTAGACTAGACATAATTAATATTTAAAAGCTTCAGTGCCACAACTTAAATAGTTTCATACATACATACATACATTAAATCACGCCTGTTTCCCAGAGGGGTAGGCAGAGACCACTTCTTTCCACTTGCTACGATCTTGACAAATTTATTTTGCTTCTTCCACATTCATACATCGAGTCATGCACGCACGTCGGTTTCGGGTACTTAAGATTCGGCCCTTATCCAGTATTTCACCGATTTGACTCGAAAAAGTACGCCTAGGGCGGGCCCCCTGAATAGTTTCAAGTTGTAGGTAATTCGTATCCCACGATACGCAGCGCTACAGAATTACCTACAACTTGCTCTGGGATCGCAGGCGTGAAAGTATATTCGGATGAATTTGCAGCGACGGAATCCTTAATATTAACGTTGGTCTTAACACATCGTTTGTCCGAATTTTCGGTTATTCATTGTATTATATCAGAGAGAAATGAGGACTTAAAAAAGATGTAGTGACTAAGATGCAAGGGTATGCTTCAATGGTTCGGTCATTTGGAAAGGATGGATGAAAGAAGATTGAGGAAAGATTGAGGAACGGGCCGCCCTAGGCATACATTTTCGAATCAAATCGGAGAAATACTGGAAAATGGTAGAATCTTAAGCACCCAAAACCGACGTGCATGCATGACTCGATGTATGCGAATGTAGAAGAAGCAAAAGAGATTTGTCAGTATCGTAGCAGGTGGAAAGAGGTGGTCTCTGTCTGTCAATGTATTGTAACAACGCTAAAAATAATTAAAATTAAAGCGAAAATGGCTTTAGGATAAACGAAATGACGATAAGGGTTTCCATTATAGACCCATAAAATTAATTAGACTCGCATAAGGTGGTTTTTACATAGACGCTATTGGGGATCATGGTGCCACATTCCGAGCTCATCATCAAATCCGCTCTAAAGACGGTCTGAGAGGCGGTGCGGTGCGGCAGTTTCCCAAACTAAAAAGCGTTTCAAAAGCGTGGCGAAGGCGTTTTTTTGTATGGAAACACGCCGCACACCGCTGCCTCCTCCCTCAGTGCGTTTGCGGCTTTAGACACGTGATGCTATATTGCAATGTGAGTTTACATTTGTTCAAAATTGGTTTACAAGATTTGAATCAAACATATTTTTAATCACGTGAAGTTAATAATAGCTTGTAAAAACCAACATGTTTTCTAAAGAAAGACATGTTTAAATTTAAAATTAATTGGAATAGAGAATACTTCGTACAAGATATTATTATCTATATATGTATATAAAAGGCAAACCTTACTCACTGACTTATATATCAACGCACAGCCGAAACTACTGCACCTAGAAACGTGAAATTTGGTACTGGGGTTCCTTTCGTGATGTAAGTGAGCACTAGGTAAGGATTTTCCGAAAGTCGACCCCCAAAATGGAAAAAAATAGGGGGAGTAGCGGGAATAATTCTACGTGTACGAAGTCGCGGGCGTCCTCTAGTAATTAAATAATTATTCAGCAAGAATAGCAAGATTCCTGAAAAATATTATTCAATTTAGTAACTTCATAACGATACATTGAATACATTCCCTCAATGTCTGACGTCCTTAGCACCCTCTCTCGCCCTCCAGACGGCTTATCTGTGCCCTCTTTAGACCTGAGCTTGTACCTATCAAGCCTTAGGCCCTTTCAATTACTATAAACATACCCTTTTCAATTAAATACAGTCGTAGTTGAAAGGACGGACGTACGGATTATAATAATGACATTTCAAATTAAGTTTAGATGCTTTGGCTAAAATTAAATTTGTTTATTGGGGAAATCTTGAGCTGTACAGTTCTTTTAATTCACAAATTATCTAGCGACAGTATATAGACAGTAGGTAATTTCTTCGGTGTTTTAGCCGCTCTGTCAATATCGTTACAATTTCAGTGTTTAAATGTATGTTACTGTCACATAATAAACACTTGTAATGCGAGTGCAAAGAGTTTTCACTTACGAGCGTAACTATGGTTAAAACAATGTTATATTAGTCACTAGCGACCCGCCCTCGCTTCGCTTCGGTTTATTTGAGTTTTCTATAACACACGTACATAAAACAAAATTTATTATACATAAAAACCTTCCTCTTGAATCACTATCTACTAAAAAAAACCGCATCAAAATCCGTTGCGTTGTTTTAAAGATCTAAGCATACATAGGGACAGACAGCGGGAAGCGACTTTGTTTTATACTATTTAGTGATTATAGAACTCTTATTACCATCACAGCGTTTATAATAGAACGCTATACCATTGATATCATTGCCATTACTTGTTCTGTTCCTTCCATGGGCAAATATTTATGTGATGCGCGCGAGTATTTGTTTCTGAGTCCTAGTTGTTTTCTATGTATTTATCTATATAAGTAAGTTTATCGTTGTCTAGTACCCAAAGTACAAGCATAGACCTTGGGACCATGTCAATTTGTGTGAGACCGTCCCTTAATTTTATCACTACATAGTATAAAACAAAGTCGCTTCCCGCTGTCTGTCCCTATGTATGCTTAGATCTTTAAAACTACGCAACGGATTTTGATGCGGTTTTTTTTAGTAGATAGAGTTATTCAAGAGGAAGGTTTTTATGTATAATAAATTTTGTTTTATGTACGTGTGTTATAGAAAACTCAAATAAACCGAAGCGAAGCGAGGGCGGGTCGCTAGTTTACTATAAAACAACACACGCATTGACGTACACACGTCAGAATTTTCATAGCGATTTTCGATTGCCTTTGGAACACACATAAACGCAAACGCCTAAGCGATCGAGCTGTAGCTATACCCTAGGTTCTTCTGCGTAAACCTGTTCGCTGTTCGGAGACCCACTTCGCACCGGTTCTGTAACTGGGACACCGCACAATGCGCCCGCGTTGCTCCCAGAATCGCGGACCGCTTTGTGCCCCGTGACGTCTGAACAATGCCTAGTGGGTTAGTTTGGTCTGGGCATTGTTAAGTTTTAAAAGTCGCTAGAGACAATTTAAAAGGAGCTTTTGTAGTATTGTTTGGAAAATTTATATGTGTAAAGTTACGTTAGAAACAAGGATGATAGAACGTAAGATCTACTGCATGATTTGGCGGGTGGTAGGACCTTGTGTAGGGTCCGTCCGGATCGCTACCACCATCTTATCCATTGACCTACCGCCAAACAGCAGCGTTCGCATTGTTGTGTTCCGGTTTGGGGATAAGACAACCGGTGAAATGACTAGCATAGAGGCATTCCATCTTTTTCCTCAGGGTTGGCAACGTGTTTGCAGTCTTAGGATTGCTCTGCAGTCTTGTGAATGCGAATGTCTATGGGTCACAGTTTCCACTTACCATCAGATGGCCTGTGTGCTCGTTTGTCTTCTCTATGACATGAAAAAAAAACAGGGGACAATCTTCAAACTTTGGGCTTACATTATATATAGAGAAATACATAGGTACTTAAATACATCCAAGTCTCACGAACAAATACACGCGCTTCTCACACAAATATATATGTATACCGGGAACAGAACCCGAGACCGCTAGCTTCGTTGGTAGGGTCACTCACTAGTGTCACTACGAACTAGGATACCTGGAATTGAACCCATGTCACCGTCGTATTTTCGTTAAATACCCTTGTTGCCCACATGTATATTCCCTATTTAAACTTTGATATGTTTTAAATAAAAGCAAAAAAAGTTTTGTTTTTGTGTTATTCAGTGATACGCCATTTTACCAAACTGGAATAAGACTTAATCCGAGATTAGTCCATACAAATTCAGCGTTTAATCTAGCTATAACACCTTATTCTCGTTTGGTCGAATCCACCCTAAGACGAATATAACGTATACCCTCGTTTTTCGAATTCGGGTCACCTGTCAAGCCTTTACCGGGGAACAAAGAACCATACACAGTCATATATTCATATATGTCGGCAATTCTAACAAAAAGCAAGCTTCGAAAACCTGCTTTTTGGATAATGTCGTCAATGTAATGTTAGTTACATACATACATTAAATCACGCCTGTTTTCCAGAGGGGTAGGCAGAGACCACTTCTTTCCATTTGCTACGATCTTGACAAATTAATGTTAGTTATTATGTATATTTTATGTAAGTACCTACCCAATGTCACCCGCGACGCTAAGACAAATCGCTTATCGAAATGGAGCCATCCGTTCAGCCGTTGCAAGGGAACAAAGAATCACACATACAAACAGGTCAAACACTTTTAGATTGCTTTCATTACACACCGCGGTTGTGTGAGATCTAACCGGCAGTATAAAATAGTCTCGGAGAATAGAGGCGCTTAGCCTCCGTCAAAGATAATTATGATCTTCTATAAATAAAACAAAAGGCCCCGAGACGGTTTAAGATCCCACACAAGCTGAGGCCGAATTGTTAGCTGTCAACCTGACAAGTTTCACGCAGAAAAGGGACGGAGATGCATGTTTGCTATAGCTCTATCGTTTTCTTGTTCGGTCGAACGACTGGCTGATTGATCAACACACGGCCGGAACCGCTGGAGCATGGGAGAAATTTGGGGGAATATTCCTCGGGTACCTACTGGGTCTTAAGACGCAAATCGACCCCCAATGGGAAGCAATAGGGGGAGTAGTGGACGTCCTCTAGTTATACATCCTAGAACCACCACCAGAATAAGTTTAAGTTTTAAATGAGAAAAACGCTCTGTTCACTCGTTCTGGCCAGATATAAGTATTGGTAAGGGTTGTGTAAAAATAAAAAAAAACCAGCCAAGTGTAGCACACGAAAGGTTTCGTTCCAGGTCGAGAATGTCAAGTTTCTTATATGGCGATTGGGGACTCCCTTTATTGAATTTTTATCATTTGTTGTAATGGTGACTATAGTAGGTACCCAACAGTTGCAAACCAACTTTAAATCGTTATAAATCCTAAATGATCATTTAAAATGAAAAAAATAAAAGCTAAAAGCGTTATCGCCATATTGGTTTTTGATTACTGTTATTTTATATCTTAAGTGATACTCACAAGATTAAGACAAATCGATTGACATAAGAATGATCAAAACAAAACACTAAACACATTATCCTCCTCCTTCGGCAGTCGGGTAGTAAAAAGTTACTATCTATTACGGTTCATGAGATACAACCCGCGGACAGACAGATGGGCAGTCGGATAGGAGCACAACGGAGGCTTAGCAATAGCGAGTAGGGTCTCGTTGCCACCCTAAAAATTAAAAACCTTTTTCGTGTTCGTCTGGGGGGTTAACATTAAAAATATACTAAGTTAACCTATAACATGCATTCAGGTCAACGACCGTCATAAACAGTCGATCGATTTTCCCCATTTTTTATCGATAAATATCGATTAGCAAACAGTAATTCTACGGTACCGTTGCCAAATGTCGTGTAACACTTGTTAATTAATTGTTCGAGACTAGTTAGAATTAAGGCGAACCGGTTTTTTAAGTGCGACGCTTTGTTTGGAAGTTAATTCATTAATTAAATATTTTAAGAAGTAATGGTGCGTGACTGTGGCTTTATTTGTCTCGTTAAGTACCTATGTGGGGACCGTTATTGTATCTGACTCCGACTTAAAAAATGTAGGTTTAGGGACCCGTTCAGGAAATACTGAACTTGAAAAGGGTAATTCCTGCTGGAGTTTCGTGCATCTCGGAGCCCAAACCAGAAGTAATAAAAATAAAAAATAAAAAAACCTAATAGTTAGATAGTTTTTGCGTTTGTAGCGACGGCTTACCCTACCCTACATGGTCCGAAATGCTCTTGCCCTGTTCTTTTATTATACTCTGGAAATGGCGACCTTATTTATAATTGACCTTGATTTTACAATTTAAGGCACCATAGCATTCTTACTGCTTATATTATATTGAGACATTATTAAGATGGCCGGCAATAAATCGACAAAAATAGTTCTATTCGAAATTCAGCGGAGTTTAAGTAATAGTAAGTTTAGTAAACTAAATTAAACAGAAAATCGCATGGAGACCGCTGGGATTACCAACAATCGTTTCATAGCATTCATCATTTCACCAAAGCCTTGTTGTTTTCAGGAAATCCTGAACATTGCTTACGTAATTTCACAGCGCGTCATAAAAAATGTAAAAAAATTGAAAATTCTGTGATTCAAAGTTATACATATAGCGTAGAAGTACCTACATTTGATTACATAATTGTATTAAAATCACTAGTTTGGCCGAAACCGGGCGTCGATTGCATAACCCCAGTTAGGGTGCCAACAGGGGTGCGATATCGATCAGACGGCTGAAGGTTAGGGTTACATTTCGATTCGGTGCCGGTTGCGCCACTGTCCAAATTGTCCAATCTTTAACTTATCGATTATGAGAACTATAAGACGAGAAAAACGTCGGCAGTTATGATTTTGATTTAAAAATAGAATAGAAAGAAGTTGCCAGTACGCTTAAAATACAATGATTTGTAAACGTATTACACTTTATTTTAATAATTTTTATTTCATCCAGTTCATATACTAGTAGTGTAAGTTACAAGATACTTACTACTCGGAAATTTACTGCAAAATAATCAGTCCATTAGCGAAACACTATTTACCTAATTGATAACAAAATAATTTAACCGATGATCTTGTCTATTGCCTAACTAAATTTCCATGTATCATTCAACCATTTAAGATCACCCTGAAATATATTGGCCACGTTGCGGTAAATGTGCCGAAGTCATTTATCTTCGTTAAGAACAGTCGGCTGCAAAAGTAGCTGCCGTGCAAGTTGGTCGAAAATATCGTTACTCATTCTTATACTTTTGGAAATGAGTCTGTTTCTGTTATAATTATTTTTGACCTCGATCGCTTAGTTCATTCTGCTAGATATAAACCAGAGCCTACCTAAACTAGCATAGCCTTAATCGGAACTAATGATAAGGAAATCATCAACGTAAACATCATTATTTTTTGCATCATGTACAAGTCATTACAAGATAAAATAGAAGAAGACGACCTGGTCCTCTCTCTATTCTAGGCGGCAAAAACCATATCGTCTTATACTTGTTATTGTATTGTACATTTTTTGATAGCTCTTATTTACTTGAGTTAAATACAATACGATGACAGGTCAAAGAAGATATGTTTTGTACCACCTAAAATAGAGGCCCAGAGCGTCTTCTCTTCTATTTTATCTTGTATTTTCTCGCTTATACACTCGGCGTCAAAAATATCGCACCTTCGGGAAAAATATGTTCAACCGACATTATACCCTATTTAATCAAGGGTAAAGGTATGACTGTTAGGTATTATTTGAAAGGTAATAAAATATACTTTTTAAAAAAGCTAAAAAAAATATAATTATTGTAACCAGGTTTAAAAAAAAAAGAAGTTTAATGCGAGGACAAGAAAAATGTTTATTAAATTGTAAATTAACATCAATGAAATGGTTAACTAACAAACAAAAAAGACACTTAAAAGTAACCTAAAACCTAGTGTTACCCCCCCCTTGCCCTAATTACTGCTTCCATGCGGTCTTTCATTGACCGAACCAACTTCACTACGTCCGACTGAGGAATGAGGTTCCATTCTTCAATCACGGCGTCCTGGAGGTCTTGGAGAGTGGTAGGGATGGCATCACGTGACCGAACACGTCGCTTCAGCTCGTCCCAAAGGTGTTCGATTGGGTTCAAGTCGGGACTTCTCGCTGGCCACTGCATAACAGGAATCCCAACCTCTCCCAGGTAATCACGAACGAGCAATGCAGTGTGGTTGCGGGCGTTGTCGTGCATTAAAGTGAATCCAGTGCCGACAAAACCCGCATATGGGACCACATGCTCTTCCAGGATCTCCGTGACGTCCCGGTGAGCAGTCAGAGACCCCTGCCCGCGAGTGCCCCCCGTCCGGGAGACGCACAGAAGGTCGGTCTTGCCATCTGTGGACATACCGCCCCAGAACATGCACGAACCACCTCCGTAGGCCACCGTTTCTTCAATGCAGGCTTGAGCAAATCGTTCTCCCGACCTTCTGTAGACTCTTCTACGCCTGTCGTTGCAATAGAGGCAGACTCTCGTCTCATCGGAGAAAAGAACCTGCCTCCACTGGTCGAATGTCCTATCGACGTGAGCACGAGCAAACTGCAGGCAGTCTCTGCGATGCTGTGCGGTCAGTTGGGGACCTGTAGCAGCCCTGCGGGCCACAATCTTCTTCTCCCGCAACCTTCTCCTAATGGTGGAGGTGCTAACAGAGGTCGTCCGAGCTTCTCGGAGACGCTGTTGCACCTCAACAGCATTGGAGAAGCGATTGCGTAGAGACGACGACACAATAAAGCGGTCGTCTCTTTCAGATGTGCAGCGTCAGCGGCCAGCTCCATGCCTCCTAATGAAGCTTCCAGTTTCCTGGAACCGCAGGTATACTCGGCGGACAGCAAACCGGCTTAAATTCAGTTGCCGAGCGACACCACATTGCTTGGAGCAGTGCGACCACCTGGGTTGATTCAGCAGCAGTGGTTTCCATTTTTGAGGGTAGTTTTTTTGCTTCAGCTCCTTAGATGTGTTCTCTTTAACGTCTGGATAGCGAATGATTGACATTTGACCTTTACCAGACTTTTTATACACCTGGAACACGGCACAACTCGCGACCATTCAAACGCGTAATTTGGCACATTTTTTTCGAAACTCTCAGTTTGCGAAAACACTTTTTTTTTCTTTAAATTAAATATTGTTAATTTAAAACACATTAAACGTGCTTTCGATTGATACTAATATTTACGAGGTGGGATAATTTTACTAAGGGCTAGATTTGCTTGAATCTGATTTTCAACGAGGTGCGATATTTTTGACGCCGAGTGTAGCTCAGCGCGTATCTATCATTACAGACTAGAAAGGGATATAGGATATAGGGGGCGGCGATAACAAAAGCAGTTTCCTTATCGCCGCCGTGACGACTCGTGGCGTGGCGTTGTGGGTAGCATTACATAAATCTGTATGCATTTCTTGGTCGCTTCCGCCAATGCGCAAAATCGTAGTAAGGCCGGTAGGTACAGTAGATTTAACCCTATCAGCTGGTGACTGCGAAGCAGTAAATTCTAAACTTTGGATACCCCAACCCCTTCTCTCATCATTCAGGACTAAATCGAGACGTAAAGATCAACGTAAAGTCACTTCGAACTTCGATTTTCAAAGTAGGCCACTTATGTCCACGTAACGACATAAAAATCCCATTTGTTACTTAAAAACTGAACAAGAATCATGAAATGTCATTTGATGATATTGAATTGGTATTAGTACCTTGTGCAGGGTCCGTCCTGGTCGCTAGCACCAGCTATTCTGCTGCCAAACAGTAGTGCTAGTACTTATTTATTTCAGGAATATACAAACAAATTGTCAGCCAGCAAGTGTCTATCCTAGAGGTATTCCATCTTATTCCTCAGGGTTGGCAATGCATTTGCAATTTTTGATGTGAGCCCTATGTAACCTTCTCTATGCCTCGCCATAATAAGTGATATATTATCGCTTCTGTCGAGAACTGTCACAGTGTCGGAAAATTGCTTATTCATCCCTAAGGAGAAAATAAGAAATGTTTCGAATGTAAAAACGGCTCCATATTCGCATTGCCAGTATTACGAGTCGGAGATATATGAAATTGCTTTCAACTTTAAACTTATCTAGGCTTCACGACAAGATATTAGATGCATTTTTCAAAGAAATAAATAATGATAAGAAATGCTCGTTCCATACTTTTAATATTGACATTCCAGTAGCAGCAATATTAAAAACCTATTTGCAGGAATAAATGTCTTGTTGTAAATATTTACTATGGACTCCTCTTTTATTTTGTAAAGTTGTAAAAGATAAGACTGAAACTATACTGTTACGTTTTATATCTAGTATGATCTTTTTAATAGTCTCATAGTAGCCCCTTGGACGGAGACTGGAGTTTCTCTTGTTTAGTGGTCATCTAAATCAAAAGGAACCTTACGTCACCGTAGGTTATTCTTCATTTCATTGCTATCATCACTACATTGTATGAAACAAAGTCGCTTCCCGCTGTCTGTCTGCCCGTACGTATGCTTAGATCTTTAAAACTACGCAACGTATTTTGATACTTTTTTTTTTGTAGACAGAGTGATTCAAGAGGAAGGTTTTTATGTATATTAAAATCTGTTTTTAACCCCCGACGCAAAAACGACGGGGTGTTATAAGTTTGACGTGTCTGTGTGTGTGTGTAAATGTGTATGTGTCTGTCTGTGGCATCGTAGCTCCCAAACGGATGATCCGATTTTAATACGTTTTTTTTTGTTTGATAGGTATATCAGTCGGGAGTGTTCTTAGACATGTTTTATCAAAATCGGTTCAGCCGTTTTTGAGATATTAAGCTTTAAAGTTTAAAAAGCGTGAAAAAAAAAAACGAAACGTCGGGGGACCGTTAAGTAAATGAAATAATATAAAATACCCCAGCTACTTAGCGGTCCCCGACGTGGCGACGCTTGAATCAAAATATTAATACCTACTATAATTAAAGTTATAGGGGCCAATACTTATTATTTTTTATTTTTTAGAAGTTTTTTACCGACTGTTTAAATTCGGGGTTTTTTTTTATCTACGGGTGTTACAGAAAACTCACATAACCGAAGCGAAGTGAGGGCGGGTCGCTAGTATTTAATAAGAATGACATGGCGACTACTTTTCAAAGAGCCATCGCCATTGTCATACTTAAGGCATAATGTCTCACTCGTGACTCGAAACCTGATCGATTTACTTTCAATTGGATTAAGGTAATACAATACGGCAATCCGTGTCGAAAGGGCACGGGTCAACGCTCTGTTTAACGTGTTTTTAGTGCCACAGATTTGGGTATATCATGTCATGGGCTAGTCAGTTTTGGTGCCATGTGCGTGTAAATAATTTACTGACTTTATTAGTTGATGAACGGTTTGTTAGGAAGTAGCTGTAAGTACGTGTTTCTTTTTATCTGAACTTGGACACTGTCCAATTTTGGGTAATACAGTGTTATTGCTTTTTCATGGCAAGGAGAAGGCAAACGAGCACACAGGCTACCTGATGGTAAGTGGGATCTGAAAATCATAGATTGTTGCATTTAAGACTACAATCTCAAGACTGCAATCCTAAGAGTTGCCAACTCTGAGGACTAAGGCCCGTATTAATAAACACATCTTGGCTGAGACGCCCGTCACAAGATACGTCAAAGTAAACGTCAAACCATAGAACACTGTCATTTTTGACGCATCTCGAGACGAGCATTAAAGTTGAGATTACTTTATTAATACGACCCTAAGATGGAATGCCTCTATGTCTCCAAGCTTGTAATTTCGCCGGTTGTCTTATCCCCACACCAAAACACAGTAATGCGAACACTGCTGCTTGGCGGTAGGTGGAAGGATAAGATGGTGGTGATAAAATAGTGTCTAAAATCATATATTCTTGGGATCTGTATCGCTTTTACATGAATTTGTATTCATATCTGGTCTCTCTTCACTTTGCACCACTTCAAGCCTTTATCTAGAATCCAGCCACTTAAATTTTGAACTTTCCTTTCTTTGAATCATGTGATTTTTTAGAATCATCACAACGTGAAAAGGTAGATGAACGACCTGGAGAAGATAGCAGGAATCTACTCGATGTGGTTCTCATGGCAGCCCCGCTATTAGGGAGCTACATTTTGGCGCTATATTGGTCCCGTAACCTCCTCTTGATAATTGCAAGTCGGACATAAGGGTATGCATATAAGTTGATCCTCGAGGACAAAAAAAAAGATCATTGTAGCCATCATGGAGGAGATTAGCACTAGCAGTGCTCTTTCACCAGACATGGACGTTGATAAATTCTTAGGAGATCGCCTTACATGTGCGGTCGTCCAAGGAAGTGGACCACCAGTTTTGACAAAAGTTTCTGCGAGATCTAATTATCGCTAAGGTTGACACTTGTCACAGTTAGTTGTTATTGCGAAGGAAAATCGAACTTGTATCATTACGTGCAAAGGAACTTCAACCGTTGCATGGTAGACCATATTTAAACGTGCTCTTGTAGCTTATCGCCTACATATACATGAAGCTCTAGAAAGCTCTGTATGTTAAGCGAGCAATCGACAACAGATAATAGCATATAATAACAGCGTTCTAGAGAAAGATAAATGCTATAACTCTTTGTAGTTGCCGATGAATGCTCTTTGTGTGAATGAGATCGGTGCATTATCTATGGTTATTCTTACAAAAGGACGTGTGTTGGAGCCGATTCTACTCAATACGTGGTGGGACACGTGCCAGGAAAAATAAGGTATACGTCGGGTCGATCCAGTTCACTTTTATACAAGACTAGCGATCCGATCTCGCTTCGCTTCGGTTTATGTGAGTTTTCTGTAACAACCGTACATAAATCTGAATTTATTTTACATTAAAACAACCCATGAAAAATTATCTAACTGATAGTGAAAACCGTTGCAAAGTCTGTTGCGTAGTTTAGGAGTTAGCGGATGTACAGGCCGACGAAAGACAAAGACAGACGCGGAAAGTTAGTTTGCTTTATACTATGTAATAATAATGAAATGTAATATGAAGAAGGCAAAACAAGAAAGATGCATGATTGACATGATGAGTTGTGGTGCAGCCGGTCTACGGAGGTTTAAAGTTCGAATCCTGTTCGACATTATGTGATGTACCCAGTTACGCGAATGTTTGTTTTTGAGCTATGGATGTGTAATATCTACCTGTATCGTTCTCTAATACTTACTTAAGATTATGTTCGCATAATTGTTTATCAGTTTTTTCACTAAAACTAATGAACGACCATCACGTTGTACCCTGAATCAATACAAAATCGAAAGTGTTACATAATTCATCACGCATGCGTTTCGGCCATTTGTCACAGATAAGTTATAAGGACGACGGCAAGTTTATCTCGTTGCGTCTATGGAATAACAAATAGGTAGCGAAAGGACAGTCATTATTATGTCTATCTTCTGGGCATTCCAATTTATATCGTATTACTAGCTGAATATTACGCACTTTTGAATAGTAAGGCACACGGACATATACTATCTATAATTTTACATTCGACCTTTATTCAAAGCGATAGAAAAATGAATGTAACTTCTGCACGTATAGCATAACTGTACTGGTTTTGACACCAAGATACTTACTGAACTTAAATGCACTGTCACCAGGTTTATCGTGACATTAAGAACGGCGGTGAGACGCTGTTGCCGCCTTCCAACTCTATAGTTTCTTGCGGCGCTTCTTCTCCGCAATGATGGTCTTGTCCGAAGCGCTGGTAGACTCACCCTATATTACCGACGTGTAAAAGAGCCCTCATGTGGCCTATTTACTGAATAAATATTTTGAAATTTGAATATTTTTTTTGCATATTTCTATAATCAGATAAGATTTTTTCTTAGCGATCATGATATTACATCGTCATCAATTTCATTTTTAGTGAAAGCTGCTAGCTCTTTGTTTACCCGTCTCATCGACAGAAGCGTTTTAATAGCTAGTATTCAATTTTTTTCCATTCCAGTTGAATTATTTCTAAATTTTGGTCCTAAACAAACTAACAAACACAAGCCAAAGATCATTCGCACTGCTAGATCAAAACAGGCGTAACTCAAAATACAACTGTATTTTAAAATCAACTTTAATACAACTCTTATGAACTTGAAATAAAACTAGCAAGGATTTTGAGTTGATACTGTTTTGATCTAGCAGTGCGATTGTGTAACCCTATATAGAGCTGATGAGTTCTGATAGCACTGTCTACGAATCTTAACTACGAACTACCGCTGAATACATGCTTTTAATAGAAGCAGTGCGATCAGCCATTGAGAAAAAAACAAAAATTTTGATTACATCGCTTTTTTTGGGATGAAGCAGCGTAACGAACATAAGTTCCCTTTTGACTTGAACGGGCATATTTATGTAAAACAACCCGTGGGATGTCGGGCAAGCCGTTACGAAAACAATGAGAAGCGACTGGTTTCCGCAGAATTACTCCAATTCGACACTCATTGGGGCACTGTACCGTAATGTGGAGACTTTAGCGCTGTTTGTGTATATTGTAATCGTGTATACCCGCGACTTCGTCCGCGTAGAGCGTTTTCAACTTTATTCCCATGAAAAGTATTAAATTTTCCGAGAAAAAGAGGTTTTCTTTACTTTAATCTAGTACATGGACTATCTATTGTGGACTAATTTCAATATTATCCTATTTAGAGCCTTTTTTTTACCATACTGCTGCTTTTTAAAACTAAAAAGAACAAATTAAAACATCACAATAAAAACTAACGTAATATTAATCTTTACATAGTATAAAGCAAAGTCGCTTCCGCCGTCTGTTCGCTTAGATCTTCTAAACTACGCGATTTTAATGCGATTTTCATCAATAGGTAAGAGTGAGTCAAGAGAAAAAATAAGTTCTGGTTTATGTACGTGCGTGGTTACAGAAAACTCAAACAAACCGAAGCGACAAAATCCTTAACACTAAAACGCTTTTTCAATGAGAAACATTTTAAGTTTACTGACATACAAATCATAAGAAGATGCATTCTTAATACCTGGACTCAATTTATTTATTTATTAGATTCGTACAAAATAAATGATTACGAAAACCTTTGCATTTTCAGTCCAGACGTTGCGTCCTATTAACATCCTAACAAAATTTAATTAGGCTAGCTTATTAGAGTAGGATTAACGCTTAACCCCCTTACTTATAAACGTGGAATAAGCTTGAAATAGTTTATGCCATGCTTTGTCACTTTCTGTCAGATGCAAATGTCACAATTACAGATATCTAAGGACAAAGCTTGGCGTAAACTATTCCAAGCTTTTTCCACGTTTATAAGTTTATAAGTAAGGGGTAAGCATTTAACGACTTCACTCTTAAAGAAGACTCGATGGCTCGTGACCCATAGAGTTAAGAAGACCTTTTACAACCTGACCACGACTTTGGGCGGAAACAGTGGGTGGTGAACAAAATACATATATATGAAGAATTCTACGCGTAGGAATGAGACGATTTCTATGCATTTGTTTCCGCCGCCGCCGTTTAAAGTTGTGCTCTTTATATTGACGAAATTCCACTCATACTAAGCTTTTCACTCACCACTATTCCTTATGCTAAAGAGTGCAAAATCGCATCTTACTTCCTGTATATCCAGGACGTGTGAAATTCTGCATGCAAATTGCCCTGGAGTCCAGGTTTTATTTCGTTTTAGTATTCATTTTTTACTTCCCCCCCTTGTTGGTAAAGCATCTAAAGTAGTGCAGGCAAAGATGTAGACAAATTAGTACTGTTTGACACCATGGTCTTTCTAAAACGTCGCTTCTCTGGTCGCCTGGAAAAACGCCTATAGCGATAAAACCGCCGTTTGTCTACCGTTTAAGAATTTAATGTTTTTCGCTTTATTTGTTTACTAGCGACCCGCCCTCGCTTCGCTTCGGTTTATGTGAATTTTCTGTAACACCCGTACATGAACCAGGATTTATTATACATATAAACCTTCCTCTTGAAACACTCTATCTATTAATAAAAACCGCATCATCCTTGTTTCTAACGTAACTTTACACATATAAATTTTCCAAACAATACTACAAAAGCTCCTTTTAAATTGTCTCTAGCGACTTTTAAAACTTAACAATGCCCAGACCAAACTAACCCACTAGGCATTGTTCAGACGTCACGGGGCACAAAGCGGTCCGCGATTCTGGGAGCAACGCGGGCGCATTGTGCGGTGTCCCAGTTACAGAACCGGTGCGAAGTGGGTCTCCGAACAGCGAACAGGTTTACGCAGAAGAACCTAGGGTATAGCTACAGCTCGATCGCTTAGGCGTTTGCGTTTATGTGTGTTCCAAAGGCAATCGAAAATCGCTATGAAAATTCTGACGTGTGTACGTCAATGCGTGTGTTGTTTTATAGTAAACTAGCGACCCGCCCTCGCTTCGCTTCGGTTTATTTGAGTTTTCTATAACACACGTACATAAAACAAAATTTATTATACATAAAAACCTTCCTCTTGAATAACTCTATCTACTAAAAAAAACCGCATCAAAATCCGTTGCGTAGTTTTAAAGATCTAAGCATACATAGGGACAGACAGCGGAAAGCGACTTTGTTTTATACTATGTAGTGATTATTTGAGTGGTATACTCATAATAGTAAATTTAAAATTTTGCATATCTTAACAGTGCATAGGTATAAGAAAATTGCTTTTTTCCCAGTAAAGGAGCATTTTAACATTATGAAAGTACTAAACAAAACAAAGAAAGATTGAATGGACTTTATTGGCTATAGCTTTACATCCCCCAATAAAGATAACTATCACATAATTTATAGAAAAGTAGCGCTACTTATGAAATAACTGGCACTATCGCGTGCGCGAGCGCAACCGTATCTAATTGCTGTGAGCACGTGGCCGGGAATGCATGGTGCGGTCGCAAACTCACCGGATTGTAGGGTTCCGCTTCGCCGTAGCAAAGACTCTGAGCCTCTACTTTGAAATCCGTAATTCGAACTTCGGATCGCCCCGACACTTTCTTGCGAATCAGTTCCGCGTCGAGAGCAAAAGAGATAGCAATAGACGAAGTTCGAATTACGGATTTCAAAGTAGAACACCTGGCAAGATCCGGGCGTTCGATGTTGGCGACTGCGACCTGAGGCCCTACTTCCAAAATCGAAGTTCGAAGTTACGTTAACTTCATCCCATTCTTTCGATTTAGTCTCGGATGACGATTAACCGGGATGGAGTTAAAGTAACTTCGAACTTAGATTTTTGAAGTAGGGTCTGGTCACGCAACCAACTATTTAGTATACTTAAGTCCCGGTCGCTAACATCAGAATTGTACGTTTTACGATTTTTTTAGCGGGTTTGGTTATACATCGCTCTTTTGTCTTCCTCTTGCTTTGCCAAAAAAAATAGTTTGAATAAGTTCGCCATTATCCGACGGCATTATCAGATCAGCTCTTGAACACCACAATATTCATATATGGTTAAGAATGGCAATAAATACTTCTTATTCTTGTCATTGTCGGTTAAGTATTCCCAGCCAAATGCAATACAGGGAACTGGTTTGAAATTGACTTGCCCATACATACATACTACACGCAACATACAAGTGAAATTAAATGTAACGTATACGATAATCTTAGGTACGATACTTATTTTTCTCTGCACAAGCAATTAAAAAAAACAGAACCCTCAGATACGGGAAAACTTCGCACGTGTCGGTTTTTTTCTCATGTCTGTTTCACGGTTGACCATGTATTTATTGCTTCTGCATTTGGTAACGAAGTTAATAACGGCTGGCGAAAAAAGTTGTCTGCATCTATGATTGCGCTTTGCATTGATTTGCACGATAGTTGCACTTTATCAAGATCAGTTTTACGATCTTACACGAGTTTGAATGCCGTGTCAACTCGTGCAGTGACGAGCGAACGTTCGTTTCGCTTCATTGGTAGTAATGCTGCTAACGAATGCAAATCGCTTCCATCGTCTGTTTCCGTCATGTTTTAACTTAGTTTTCTTAGTTGTGAGCAGGAATCATAGTGCTGATTTGATTATCTACTTGAATGAAACCACTTGTAGGTTGATAAGGTCTGATTTACTAAGAAACATAAATTTATATATATACAATTTGAGGGAACCAAACGCTTGTGCGATCTAATATACAGTTTACGCCACAGGTATTTGAACAACGTCATTCTTCTATGCTGTCAAATGGTTTAAAGGAGACAGGTGGGGTCATCTACTAACACTAATAACAAAACTAATACAATGGGAGGCTGCTACTTATTTAACACATAGGAAGAGAAAATTGTAGGAGGCCTCTACTCTTGTTAGAAATACCCTTAAAAAACATGCCTCCTTTTTTTTTTCAAAATTTGCCAGTGTTATTTTCACGGTGGTGTTGAGAGTGTTTTTCGGTCACGCTCACTCATACGATTAGCCGATCAGCAGCGGGTGATCAGCGGGTTCACCTGAAATCTTTTTCAATAAAAAACACTGATGATATTAAGGAATAGGCTCTTATTAATCGTTTTTTTTTACATTCAGCCTTCTATCAAAATGCCCTCTCCATCTTATTGTTGGATTTAACAACAGCCCTCATAAGCCATTTAATTCGGTGTGCTAAAATCGATTACTGCGTGCTAGTTAGTTGATTAGCGGTGCTAAATATGACCTAAGAATGACACATTCGTTGTTATGACTGCCTTAAGGGCAGGCACGAGTTGTGTATGTAATCGATTCAATTGGGTAATTGAGGTGTAATCTAAAAAAAGAAAAGAAAATCTATTCAAACAAAGGTTTGATTCAGATCCGATGACTTTTGAGTCGTCATTATTATCGTTATTTCAGCCGAAAGTATCAATACAGCTGGACGTAGGCCTCTTGGTTTGATTTCATCAACTAGAATCTAGCTCTAGATTATATAATGATCACTAAACTGACGAAGTTTTGAATGAATTCGCTTGCGACTACTTTAAGGAAAATATTTCTTGTGAAAGGAAATGTATTGTTAGACTTAATAGCAAAAGCATCTAAAAAAAATGTTTTAAGTTTTGATCTGAATTATTTCGCTTTCTCAATCATGTGAAAACAAAAATTTGCACCTAATTTATAAGAGATCAAACCGTTCCATTCTTTAAATGACTCGAAGTCATCAGTAGAATAATGAATAATGATCGTGCAATTGCTTCCAAGAAATTACACATCATTGCGTGACCTGATGATGCAAAACGAAACGTAATGGATCGGGAGTTGTTCTATCCTGTTAAAGACTGCAAAAAACAAGGCTCAATTAAAATACTGACTGGAGTCTCCCGTTGACTGAAAGGTCAATTAAGCATCGATTTAACGCCTAGATCCAGATTATCTAGCTTATTTTCTATCTACGAGTATTCTAGCTGAGATTTTTATATAACTTAAAGCGCTTATTATATGGATGATTCCCTACAGGAACTCGAATCAAGACCAAATATCCCCTCCATTATTATTAGAAGTAGCGTAGAGAAATGTTAAGAGTGCTCAAGACATACAAAGAACGAATTATGAAGTGTCTTCTCTTGCCAAGCTCCAGAGAGTGCTTAAGGGTCATGAATATGTAACTGCTAAGTGCTAGGTGATGTCCTAATTTACCGCTCATTCCCGAAATACCAGAATTTTCGGTATCGTTGATTATGCTTAACTAATATTTCGAAGCTGCTGATTTGGGAATCTGGTAAAGAGAGTAGTCTGGTATTTTGAAAATATGGTATTTTGGGAGTGAGCGCTTTTTACTGTATAAATCTTACCTGTTTATTCCTTCCTATTGTTTATATACGTCTTTTTGATATTAGATATTCTACATATCTGTCGAAGAAGCTAGCGGTTCTGGGTTCGATTCCTTGTAAGGGCAAATGTTTGTTTTAAAGAGTCCATAGACTGAATGGTTTTCTTTGTATCTTAGTTATTTTTTCTCTATACATAGATACAATATACTATATTAATTGTTGAATTATCATTCGGATCTTGTTTAACTATTCATCATTGTCGCCTTGTCCTTTTACAAATCATTTAGATTCGGTGCAGTACGTTTTTTTTCTTCCAAACATTCAGCAGACGTTATCTCAATATTCATTTCCATATTTTTCGTATAGCTCTTCCCACATTCCACCCATTTTGTTAACCTCCTATGTCAGAATAATGCACAAGTAAGATGTATCGTTAAATAGTTAAATACCCAAAAGGAAAAAGGTGTAGCAACGAACAGGTGCAAAGAAAGGGTACAACGTACGTCGTCTTAAACAAATCACTCCGCCGAGTCGGTCCTAATCCCGTATTATTACGAAATCGCCCTATATCGCCGCTACGTCGGCTAAATCTGGCTTTGGATTTGTCGCCTTTTTAACTCGGTCAGCACGGAATAACAGGTTTATTGGGCCGTTTTAGAAGTTGACGATTATATTTTATAGGGTTCTAGAACTCGCTTTTGCCTGTGACTTCGTTCTCGAAGAACTTATTTAACGTTATTATCTTGGGGTGAAATTCTCCAGAACAAAAAGTATACATACATACATTAAATCACACCTGTTTCCCAGAGTGGTAGGCAGATACCACTTCTTTCCACTTGCTACGATCTTGACAAATTTCTTTCGCTTCTTCCACATTCATACATCGAGTCATGCACGCACGTCGGTTTCGGGTACTTAAGATTCGGCCCTTTTCCAGTATTTCACCGATTTTACTCGAAAAAGTACGCCTAGGGCGGCCCCTTCCGACCCGTCTACTCACTTTCGATCTGCATATCTCTTTCGTCAATCTTCTTTCATCCATCCTTTCCAAATGACCGTACCATCGAAGCATGCCCTGTTCAATCTTAGTCAATACATCTTCTTTTATTCCACATTTCTCTATGACTTTTTCATTCCTTACTCTATCAATCAGTTTCACACCACAAATACTACGCAAAGAGCGCATTTCAACAAAAAGTATCAACCTATTAAATATAACAAACTATCTTCTGCCCGCGTCTTCGTTCACATAGATTTCGTTGATCGTTATTTCCTCTTTACTTTACTTTTACTTTTAAAAAAAAACCGTTAAAACAATTCCAGTCCAGCCTCTGCAGTGTAAGGAGAAACAAACTAACACACTAACTTTCGCACTTATAATAATACTAGCTTCTGCCAGTGACAGTTCGCGTAGATTTCGATTATTGCTATTCCCTTGGAAACTTTTAAATTTTCCGGGATGAAAAGTAGCGCATGTGATAATCCAGGATATAAGATATCTAAGGATGTACAAGTTTGTAAGAATGTTTAATTGTGTACATATTTGTCTTATAATAACGCATGAACCGAGCACGAGTTTGAATGAAATTCACCACTACTTACTGACGTTAGATATCTACTTTATATCCCGTAAAATTTAGTAGTTCCCGAAGGAAAAACGCTAGTTGCGAGCAAAATGTGCCGAATTTAGTCCAAATTCATTTATTATTATTTAGGAATACTCCGGAAAATGTTTCGTGACTCCGGCGTGAATTTTGGTTGCATGTTAGTGTAGCCAACTAGATTTCGAGTGAAAATAATTGACGACCAACCACATGCAGGTTTGATTTAAAAATCGCGCATGGCCTTAAGTAAAGTAATTATCTCTGTTTTCCACGGCAGCTGTGTTATTTCTCAGGATAAGTAGTTGTCTTTTGGGCCCGCATGACTACCTCTTTGCAAGAACTCATGAAAGTTTTTTTAGTAACACGATAGAGGCAGTCGCTATTATCTTTTCTTTGCTAGTCTGACAATAATACTTTCTCGGTTCTTGTTATTCATAAGTAAATCAATAGAGAAGTTTAAACGCACATTATTGATCAGTTGATATATTTAGCACGTTCGGCATTCGCTGAAGCTTCGAGCGATTCCAATCGATATTTCAAGTGTCGATGCCGTTGTAAAAATAACTTGCATTTTTTCTAAATACTTGAACAGACATTCGCTAAATATTCGCTAGTTACGAAACGTTTGCCGAACTTCAGATTACAAAGTCACACCAATCTAAAAGAAGATCAATTGGAATACAAAAACAATATTTTGTGTATAGACCCGTAGTTTAAAAATAATAATTGTTCGACGTGTATTCAGGTGACTTGACTATTCAAAATGCAGGCAATGTAATAAACAGTCACCTACATAAATAACTCGATGGAAAGTGATTGATGTAAGCTCTTTGTTTATTACCACTCACCCAAGAATTATTGAATCTCAGTACGAATTCCAATTCCAATTATAACTTTTATTTCGAAAATTGGCCACAAAAGTGCTCTTTTCTACGTCGGCCATTTCATCTAGAGTGAAGCAACTAGCGCTTCTTTACAAAACGCCCAATGTTAAAAGGATCACAGAAAAAAAGTCCTAGTGCTAGTTATTAGTGAGCCGGGATTCCTGTTTCTCCTAATGCGGGAGGTAATTACCATACGTTGCAAATGTAATGAAGTGTCCCAAGCAAGCAGAAGTTTTCAAAAGAGGTTGTGGGAATGAGCGTACGGACGCAATCAGCTGACAGTGGTACCATCCCCGTCCAACCCTCGACCTATTTGGCGTTCGCCGACCCGTGGCTTATTGAGCTGCTCGCGACTAGGGCATGGTTGTGGCTGCCCTACAATCTGGTACAGTTACATGACGAGGTTGAGAGCCTGTAGACTGTAGACCACTACAAGCTGATTTAATCTTCCAATAAAACTATCTGTCAGAATTTATTGACCAATTTTGGCAGTACTTTCTATCAAGGTTTGTTGCTTTTTTTTTATGTAAAAATAGATATAATTTTTCCCCAGAAAGTCACACCTTGATTGTCAGATAATTTGTTTCTGGGATTGTAAAAAGTCGGCCAGAACATGTTGGGACTAAGGGATTGCATTTACAGTATAGCATGAAAAAAAGAGATGGAAAAACAAGGGCGCTGTTTGAAGTAAAATAGACATGTGGCGTCTTCCAGCTGTTATTAAGTAAAACTATTTTTGCGAATATTACTCATTCATAGCCTCCTAAGGCCCACCATACAACGAAATTTGTCAGTGGAATATGAATCTATTGTGAATGAAATAAAGTCAATTTTATAATTTGATCAGTAGTCATAAAAACAAAAGAAATTCCAATTTAATTCCTTGGCATTAGATCTTTATTCCAATGGCCGTATTTTGTACTACTATTAGTACAAGGAACCTCAGGAGGTTAAAGACGTAGGTATGTGAATAATGACATCACTTCTTCAATGCTGACTTTTTAACATTGGTATTGGTCACAAATATTTAATTAGTAAATTGATGTTAACTTACGGTCAAACGCGATGAACCTGTTTTTATTTTAAATATAGGCTACAACTCCGAATATGTTTTTCTGTTCAATTCTGGCATGCAATATCACATAAGTACTTAGTCGTTAAGTTTCTTGAAATCGTACGAGGCTTCCACGTGACATTACTATACGATCCTATCGTCTCTCCTCTATTTGAGTCAAAACAATTTTATTTTTGAAAAATGTTTACCTTCTTTATTTTGGAAAGTAAGGAGTGCGGCAAGAATCACTGTATCACGGATACAAATAATTTGCATGGCAAACGCCATGCTACGTCCAACTTCTAAATATAGATCACGTTTTCCACTACGACGGTCTAATCTGAAACAAAGCCGTACAAATCTGCTTTCCTCCCACTCCAGGCAGTTCAATTAGAAATCGGCTTACGTTCCTTGGACTAAATCCGCCCTATTTAAAGTTCACCTGCCTCCCGTGTATAAGGTGCGAACCGTTTGCAAGGCTTTGGTGTACTTACAGTCTTACTTAAGAGCTTCACTCCATCTCCTTAGTTTTGTATACGTAAACTTCTAACAATTTTAACAGAAACTGTTTATGTTGAATATATATTTGGAACCGCCGCGTCGTAGGAAAGGTTTCGATTTTCAAAATGAAAACAATTGCGATTGCGAGTGCGTGTTCGTTCAGCTCTTAACAGAAAACAAAAACCATGAATACATAGAGGTAGTCAGATCAAAAAATTATCCTCCTTAATGGTTGGGTAAACAATCCATTATTCAATTGTACACAAAAACACCGTTGCCGATATAACAGGTAATTGATGCAATGTAACCAGATTTACTTGATAGCAGCCCTAAGTGACTAGTTCCACAACTATATATAGGAGCGTCGCAGCGACGAGTTGAAATTGCTTTATTATTGTGTTAGTTGCGGCTGCGTTGACCGCACTTTGCGCTGGGATTATGTTCTGTGATGCATCCGCTAATGGTGTCGGATGCAACGTAGCACCGTTACTTAAAAATCCAATACGCCACATAGATCTAAGGTCTTTTAACATGCTAACATCTCAGGGAAGATGTCTATGGTGAAACGATCCTCGATGCTGAGCTGTTGTCTAACGCACTCGCAATCATAATCGTTTTCATTTTGAAAATCGAAGGCTTGTCTACATACAAAATGAAAACAATTGTTCCACTTTGAAGCCGACTGCGATTACGAGTGCGTTAGGCAATAGCCCCTCAGTTCTGGCAACCTATTGGAGCTTGTTACTACAAAAGCAAAACCCCACAGGTTGCCGATTATGAAGAACATTCGGAGAGAAATATACTTGTATACAATAGGCTGATTTCACAACTTAGAACCTCTCTGGAAATCATTAGATAAGTATTCTCAAAATACGTCCTGTCATGATTCCGGCGTCTGAAACTCTGAAGATAATATTTAAAGACTACTTTTCAAATCAATAAGAGAACCTTTTTTGTTGAGTTGGGTAAAAAAATGTTGACTAGCGACTTTAATTTAAAAGCCTTGTGGGACCAAAGACAACTAACTAATTGTAATTTAGAAAGAAAACAAATAATAATTTAACTTAAACCCTCGTGAGCCGTACTAATTTTAAACAGAATTATCCGCGGGGACCTGTTCACAACTTACTGGCTATATATCAAATTGGTACGATATTAAATACAAGCGCCTGTTTTCTGTTTACACAGAAATTTCGCTAAAGTTTAGGTAATAAATTAGAATGACGTGAAGAGAGAGCTAATTTATTTTCGAGAAAGGAAAGTTTCGAGAATTTATTGAATTCTTCGAGTAATGTTGGGTTGTTTGTTGCTGTAACATTGTCCTGATTAATATTTTAAGTTATATGTACACTTAAATCGTTTGAATAGATAGGTACATGATCAACTATTATTCACTAACGTAACATACGTACGTCAATGTGCCAGTCTCACTTGACCTCTGCATTCGCAAGAAATGCGTAAGCTCACGTAGCTACTACACCGGTTGAGCCAGCTTGTTTGGGTCGCGTCGCTACGCTACTAGTTTTTATAGTATCCATGGTTTATGTCAACCTGGTACGTTGTAGAACTATTTGACGAACCCTTGACGGCTGTCCTATGAAATAACATCATCCTCGGTTATAAAATGTGAAAGCAATATTTTACTTGTGATATTTTTCTGATTGAGGAGCCTTTGTTTGATGAATATTTTTGCTAACCGGCTTTTGTTATTTACGTTTATAGATGCTACTGTTTCTCTAGATTATTAATCGTGATTTAATAACAGCTTTTTTTTCTTTTTTCAGGTATTTATCTACTCTACATATTTCTGAACAACTTTAGTAAGTCTCATACATTTGTAAAACAGGGAGCATGGTTATAGCATAAATTAATCACAAGTCCGTATTTTGTTACTTATTTACAAATCGAGATCTTTTGAAAATACTTTACTCATTCATATAAATATCTTAACAATGATGGTAGCCTTCGTTTATATTATTTTTCTATAGTGATAATTCGCTAATTACTTTTTATACCATCGTGTATTTTATCAAAAAAAAAATATCTTTGATTTGATTATGATTGATTATTTTTGATTGAAAAGGCACGCGCTAAAATATGTTTTGTTCGCACTGACTACTTAAACTCGCCGCTTGGACATTCTCTCGTCCGCCCGTCTGACCGTCGTTGTTCAGAGAATTACTACCATGGTCAAGATCAGGCCAGCGATTATCATGCACAGTGATTATTTCTTACCATCTAAATAACAAGTAGCTAAATTACAAATTTCTATTAGCTTCGTTACAGTAAAAGTACTTACATTAGGTAGCTTAAATAAAATCTATTACTGAGGAAAATTATTTCATAAGAAATTTATAGCCTTCCAGAAAACAATTCTCTTACTTAGTACTTTTATAGATTAATTAGTCTATTTGTATTGTATCAGTGAAACCCCGGTGAAGAAGAGGTTTAAGTTTTCTCTTTTCAAGATGCAATTTTTATCTGGAATTCATTCGATACCCTACAATCTACTGAAATCAAGAGTTTCTCTCTATTGAATTCACTGTTAATTTGTATTTCAATGGAATTCCCCGGTACAAGTTTAGTTTTCATTGTTGCCAAGTTTTAATTAATTTTGTACTTGTAGGGTAGTAGCAAGAACAAAGATAACTTGTTTTCCTTTATTTATTTCAAAGTATGCGTAGCTTATTCTCTGCTTAACTCTTCTAACGCAATGGATTTTGATACGGTTTACACTGTCATTTAGATAGTTACTTGCGGAAGGTTTACGTGTATAATACCTATAGATCCTACCCGACCGAAGCCGTGGTGCGTCTCTGGTAATTCATATATGTATACCTACATACAAATTATTATTACATTTACTTCTTTGTGCACAAAGTTCAGGATTTTAGTCCCTGTTTGCTTTCATTTCCCTACGTTGTTTGGCTTTTTCTCTCTTGTAATATTTTCTTGTTCTTTTTCGGATTTTATGTATATTATTATCACCATCTTTATGGCGATTGCTAAACAAAAGGCATTTAGATTTAGATTACCATTGTTATTTGTTTATTTTAAACCTGTATTAATCCAGCAAAACATCTCACACTTTTCTTTTATTGCAATGCCAATGACATTGAGTTCCCACGCTATTATCAGATCTTACCTCATCTAATCTTTGTCGATTGTTAATCTTAGAACATTCTTCAATAATAATTGTTCTTAATAGGTATAAGTAAAACAAACATTTTTCTATAGAACACATAATTGATTCCGGATTTCATTAGAAACCTAACGACGTAATTTCAAGTGCCAATTCTTAGAACATTCTTCAATAATCATTGTTCTATATATATAAGTAAAACAAACATTTTTCTAGGACACATAATGGATTCCAGATTTCATTAGAAACCTAACGACGTAATTTCAAGTGCCAATAATGAAATCGAATTTGAAACAGCTACAGCTAAAAATGGGAATTTGCCTTTCTTCTTTTCTTCTTCCTTTATCTACAAAATAATCATTAGTTGCATTTGTGAATTTGGAATTTGGATACTGATTTTTGTGTAGGAATATTTTTGACGATTTCTGTTGACATGATTTTTCTAACAATAGATTTTCCTTTCCTTTCTCTACAAGTGAGTCTCTGCTAATCTTCGCGGCTTTAGCTTCGCGTGGCAATTAGTCGTTTAAAATCTCATTTTCGCTTTCCACACCGTCATTTCTATTGTGTTTAGCGATGATTTTGTGTCATTATCATGTTTCCATCTCATCATGCATTAGCTTTGAATCAGACGGGAAATATATAGGCCTACTCAACTGTCAAAACATTCAATATTTATTACAACTTTCGCCCTCTCTTGTTTTTTTACTCAGTCGATAAATCGGTGATCTCTTTTAGCTAAGTTGACTGTCGTCTACTGTTTCTGTGTATGAAATAACTGCTGCATTTTCGCTCGTGCTTTCAACAACCGCAAGTCGAAAGGCAAACCTATTTGCATACCATTTTGATATCATATCGTCAGCGCCTGACCACTTCAAGCGAAATCTAACCGCATGTCACTAAACATTTATATTATAATTTCGCTTGTTGCAAATTACACTTACTTTACATACAGGGAAGGTTGTTTTGCAATGCCGTTGAGATATATGAGTTTGCGTAGAGTAACAAGTATCGAGACTTTCCTCGATTGTATATTGTAATTCGATCAGCACTCGTGAAAGTTCGAGGATGTGAAGGCAAACGGTTTTTAAATTGGTTGATCGCATTCAATGCGCCAGACGTTTTCTATTATGGAAACTTGACGCTATATCGCGTCATGTGTAGTGAATGTGCGGTTGGTTAACGATTACATTTCCTGCGTAGAAGAGTTTTTAGAAATAAAGATAAAGTAATAAACTTTTTCAAATTTGCCTCTTCAGTAACTTGATTAGCTAGCAGTTGAAAATCTAATTTTGCACTTGATTAACTTCTTGGAAGTAAACAAAAAGGCGGTTTTTTAATATGCAGAATATTAAAAAGTGAATTGTATTTGTTTATCCGTTTATTCTAATAAAGATCGCCACTCGATACCCGTAACTCTAACCGTCGTAGCGACCGCAACGGTCACCGTTACAGTACTGACGTGACAGTCTAATGCCGTTGGTGATTCAGTTGAATTATTTATCAGTTAAATATTGATTGGATTTACTTAGATAGTGATGAAGGTTACGACAGGTGTCAATAGGCAAGTAATGAAAAAGGTGATATGAGGTAAAAGACGAATGTAGAATAAAAATAAGACTGGTGACCGACTCATGTGGTGAATGTGTGGTGGTATCTCTGGTTAGAAATTTGATGATGAAGAAAGCGTTGAAGAACTTAGAATTCTGATCGCTTGAAAATGGGAGATGGGACTTGTAAATCGGAATGAATTTAAGCCGAACTTTTGTTTTTCGGTCAAATTGCTGTGCTATGTTTTTTTGTGTTTTTCTTAACTTATACCAAGAGCAGCGTGTTCTAACATGCAACGATCAACGGCGCGTGCCTATATTCATATCTATAAAATGACTGCCATAGGTAACTATTTTGCCTGCCGTTATTAAACTATACTTCAATGCGTTCGAATTGCAAAATAAACGCAAAGTAGGTTCTTCTAAATCTATGAAATGAACATTACGACGATCGTTGTTATTTGGAAAAGAGTTTTACAAACAACCCCTTTTCAATCCCCTTTGGCAAGCGTCCTCCTTTTTAATATTCATTCGAAGAGCGGTTATAAAAGATCACTGTGGCAACCTGGGAATTATTACGTCTGGTTCTAACTTTATTTTTGCATTGAGTCTGTCTGAATTCATTGGTACAATTAAGTATAGACTAAATGGTATGCTCCTTTCTAACTTTACTATATCTAAACTAAAATTATTTTTGAACTGTTGTTCTTGTCTAACACATGAATGATCTTCTACCTGTATTTAAGCCAAAGTAGATACATAACAATTCGTCTGAAGCTGCATGTATATTTGCATCTACATCCATACCCGTTATCAGTATTTTCTCTTTTACTGGCTCTATCGTTATTTTTTATTTTACTAAAGTATCTGTAACGTTTTCATTTGATTTCTGCCTGCCTCGAAAAATTCTTACACAAACCTTTCATAGTTCAGTTCTGATTCTGAATCGTAAATATCGTAATCCCCGAAAATAATGTGGTAATAGCAGCAGCCGTCACGTAGGGTAAAAGTGGGATAGTTGCCCCACATTTTGAAAATGTCAATTATTTCTGAAAATACAATAATAAATCAACAGATTATTATTTGTAATGAAAACCATGTCTATTAGTTACTACGTGGTTAAGAGCAATTGCGTAAAAAAATAACAATAATATTTTTAAAAAATATATTTTCAGAGTACTAGTTGTGAGGATAGATGCCTATTGTATGGGTTAGATGCCCTGATGCTTTTATCACTATGAGGATAGTTGCCCTTTGGGATTAATTAAAGCCAAGTATAATTAATATGTTTTATTTTAATCTGTTTAAATGTCACATAAGACTGTGGTTAAAATTATAACAAACCAGCTTTTTCCAATTTCCGGAAGTGCCCCACCAAACGTTTTTCGTTAGCAAAATCAAGAATAGGATGCTTTCCTGAAAAAAAAAAAAACAGTACTTATAGGTAATCTCAGTTTCATTATTTTTGGTAAATGTGTTTTTTAAATCGATCCAGTCAAGAAACATTTGCTTACCCAGTGTTTTTTTTTCAGTATTTTTGTTTAAAAATCTTCTCCTTAATGTTCTCCCCATTCCCATATTGCCTTTCGATATCTCATCCAAAACGGCTATGAAGGTCTCTTGCCTCCATTGACCACGTGCACGAGCGCCAGCCTTCCTCTGATATTTACGAGGCATGCTAAAACCAAGCGTTAATAAAATTAAAGGCCATGCAAGCTTCACCTTAAACCCTATGGGGATAGATGCCCTTAAGGGCATCTATACTCACAAGGCATCGAGGCATCTATCCTTTTTGATAGGCATAGATGCCCCTATTTAAAAAATAATAATGTTGTTAGTAAAATTTCCAAACCTGTACTTATAGGTAATATTTGAACCATACACTTGCAAATAACGATAAAATAAAATATACTTACGTCACACTATTAAAAGTTACACACTTCCAAAAATCCTTCAATATCGTAATCCGCCGCGACCCTGAGCGAAGCATCGAACTTTTATTTATTACGCGCGAATCGACCGTTGCACCCGGCTGCCAAACGCATATTGGCGGGGCGGGGGGGCGACCTTTACTTAAAAGCATTCGTTGCGGCTGTGTAATGTTTGTAAATTTTGATTTTAAATTCGGGGCATCTATCCTCATGGGGCAACTATCCCACTTTTACCCTATTGTTTGTAGTCGGCTATAAAGACCGGGTTATTTACGATACTGCTCCTGTTTATTGACTAAACGTGTGAGGTTTCTCGGTCGAGTTTTGATTGGATTTTTACTGATTAAAATGTTGTAAATCCTTGTGTACATTCTATCGAACTTTCTTTTGGTGCTTGGCTTGTTTTCTTTATAGTTGCGGTGTTTTCGTCTAATTCAGATCAGAGAGAAGAGATGGACAAAGTATAGTGGATGTTTTTTTTGTATATGTTAATAAAATAGAGTTTGACATGGTAACTTCCTACCATATTCACAGTAGCAGTTTTAGTGATTTCATCGTTTTTGAGTATTGTAACCTTTATTAAAGTTTTATTTGTATTTAGTATTTTTATTTATGTTGACGATCTGCAATGCAATTTTATATTGTAACATTACATTGATCAATAATTAACTAAACTAATTTTTTTATTTAAATTCGAATAGCTCCCTGATTATCTCTTCTGGCAAGATGAAAATTGTTTTGAGTTAAGAACTCCAACCGTTTATAGTTTCGTATTCAGGTTCCGGGTTATTGGCGTTAGTGCTGTCAATTTACGTTCTAGGAAGTGCAATATACCTGCAAATTGCCTGCGTTTCGAAGAAAAATACCGTTCGTTCGTTACGATTTATGTTTGCGATATCATAATATGACTCCAGGCGATTTAGTCGCCGTTAGGTGTTAAAATATAGGTACGGTACATAGGTTATCGTATCGTATGTATGATTAGCTATAGTGTTTAAACTTTAGTTACGTAAATGTTTATTTGTTTTAATTTTTGACGTGGTATATTTGGGCGTTTCTCAGAAAGATTGTACCTAGTTAAGGACTAAAATTAAGAAACTTTAACTTTTCCGTTGTCTTACGAAAATTTGTCGTACGTTTATATACTACTCTCAACGCCACTTACTAGTATCTCAAACTCAATAAATGAAGCAGATTCAATATAAAAATTAGCTATTCCGCTGTAAGACAAATGGTGGTATCTCAGACAAAACTTCTGTAGCAAGTGCAAGTTAACGATTCTTAATTTTAGTTTTTAACTAGGTACAATCTTGCTGAGAAACGCCACTTTAAAAGAAAATAGAAAAAAAATACATTTATTTACTACACATAATATGTATAAGACACAAAAAAAAAAAAAGTTATAAACAGAAAACAACAATAAAAAGAGTGGTGGACACTGGCTAAGCATAAAATTTAACCTCAAAAAAAAAGAGTATTTTATTAGCAATCGATTTTACTTTTGAACGTGCACGGTTTAGAAACTTGACCGTTGAACTCCATACTGTAGAAGTCTACGTTTTGACAGGCCGGTGACACTCCGCGCTATCGCCTTCAAAATGTGCTGCCCCTTACAAAGGGGCGAATCAGTCGAGTGTCACGCGAGCGCTCGTCTCGACGCGCGCCGCCGTGCGCTGCCAAAGTTTTTGTTTGAATACGCACTTATACGAATATGGCTAATCGAAAAGGCAAAAAGTACTGCATCGCATACGGGTGCTTAAATAATAACTCCAATGTCAAATTATCTTTTTTTAACCTGCCTCAGGATGCCGAAAGGTAAGATTATTATTAAACGAGTAGCTGGACTTAATTACTGACACAATCAGTACCTACAGTTTTGAAACCTCGACGCAAAAAGAGCGGTATATTTAATATTATTTATTTTATAACCGACCCGTCCGCCGTCCGCAGTTTCGCAGTTTTCAACTTATTCGGACCAAAAACCAGTTATCTACCTGCCTTTTAAGGCACTAAACGCTGTTTACAGCGTACAGTGTAAGTAGATCTCCCAGTAATAGTAACTGTCTGCCAAAGCTAGGTCAGCATTGCTGGTTATTTATTAGGTAAACACAACACACAAACAAATGGCAGCTTTTCTAAGTAACGTAGTAGGTAACGATATTGTTTGAGATTATAACAAACAAAAAGTTTTAAGGTCTATATCGAAGATATTATAGTAAGTATGTTAACAACAAATTTTGTAATGCAACTTTTACAAAATGAAACTTCAAAGTCCTTACAATATTATGGTTATTTCTCGAAAACGTGCGTCAGCTCCTAGACTACTATTCCAGTACGGGTAGCACAAGTTGTATTTCAATTTGTTTTCTTACAACAGCCACGGAAAAGTAATAGTACAAGTAAGTGCCAGCCCTGGGAGGTGGGCGGAGTCAGTAAAGCTCATGACGGGCGAAATAATACAGACTCTCGTGGCGCAGATTTAAGGTGCATTTTGTTTCGTTAGGGGCGCCCCCACTATCGATCGCAAAAATGTAACCAAGGTCACTTCCGTGCATGCACTTGTATTATTATCGTTCCCGCGTTCTCAATAGGTTTAAATTCGCATGTTTGCTGTCACAGAGAGTCGCTTCTGTACTTGTACTATTACTTATTCTTTGGTTTTGATTTCTTTCCGACCCAATAATAGTTTCTATAACTTTGTCGAATTGCACGGTTTGTAAAATCGTGGGTAGATTTCGTGACTTAGTGATATTCTGTAGAGAGATCAAAAATAGTCACTGTACATTCAATTTGGTCTGTATAGTCATCCGTATTTAATGTTTATAAATGTATTATATTTGGGGGTTTCCATCGGAACTGGGTGATAACCGCTTAACCGCTGCTTCCAAATAAATTATTTGCAATTTTCGCAGTATTTGATTAGAGTCATGACATTGCCTGATTCATTCGAGTTATCATACATTTAAGTGGGTATTTTGATTGTGCATGTATAAAAATAAAAATATAGTACCTACTATTATTTCCATGTAAACGGAACCTTGTTTCCGTCTTTGTCTTTAGTCTAAGAACAAAAAACAGCCATTACGTTTTGACCACCTTTGGATTTTACTTACATTTTTAATACTTGCTAGCAACCGAGTCTCGCTTCGCTTTGTTTTATGTGAGATATCTGTAACACCCGTACGTAAGCCAGAATTTATTATGAACAAAAACCTTCCTATTGAATCGCGCTATATATAGAAGAAAACTGCATTAAAATTCGTTGCATTTAAAAGATCGAAGCGAAGCTACATACAGAGGGACAGACGGCGGATAGCGACTTAGTTTTTTACTATCTAGAGATTAGCGTGTTCAGCTTCCATTAAATAGCTGGTCTTTGCCCTCGCAATTTTCTCAATCCCTACATCATACATAACTTACTCTATACAAACGACACATAATATCTAACCAGTCATTGTCATCGACCTATTCTTTCTAAGAAAGTGATTAGAAAGTGTTCCCACAGTCATCTAGGGAAACAAAAGGCCGTCAATATTTCAATTTTACTTTAAATCTCGTCTTCCAAGGTTACGGATTAACGGTTAGTTTTTTTTTATGTTCTAGGCTATTTTTTTAAATTATATTTTCCTTATTAAAGATCCTCATTACGGGATTAACTGAGACGCTGACACGATACTCAGCTAATTTAAAAATATACAGGTTGGAAAATACGAAAGTCATATCGGACGGCGACTACCTTGAATATTGGAGATAGCAAATTTTAAGTTAAAAGGAGATTTACATTTATTTTTGCAAACAATAAACACTGCAACTAAGGGTTTTTTGATAATTCGCCTGCCTTAGCCGGGAATTGAACTTGTCTGGTCTCTTAATTAGGAATCACACAAACAAATTTCTCAGTTACTCTTTATTGGACCCACCGATTTTTATTAAATTAGCTAACGACTAAAGGTAACTTCCGTATAATATAAAACTGCATGTAACGTAACATCACCCCCTTGACAACAGCGTGTGTCGAGGGTCTCTCGGCAGCACGTTCACCCACATCTGACTCGGCGCAACTCAGCACGTTGTGACGTCACTGCTGACTGACGACACTTATGTAGGTACCGTCCTCGCTTGTTACGTACGCCTAGGATGCCTTTACCTCCCATGATGCTAGCGGTCGTGGGTTCCCATTCGGCCGATATTTACAGTGTGATGCCACAGTGCATGTGCCTGGGCTAGGGTTGCCACCTTTCTTATCAAGATATATAGTATATCGTGAGTTATAGGACCAAAAAATATAGTACAAACAACAAAAATATAGTACCTACATTTCTATCTATTTTTAGAGACATATTTTTTGTTCGAACTAGCTTCTCTCAATAACGTCGTTCAGAAACGTTTTTATTGACCGAAATTTATTCATGTTACCATGTTTTAAGTCTAATTTCGAAATTATATTGTTCCTAAAAATAAAGTATTTTAGCGTACTTTATGTCTTTCATATATTATAAAGTACGGACAGCCGAAATATAGTACAATACTATATATAGTACGGGTGGCAACCCTAGCCTGGGCTGGCATGTGTGCGTGCGTCGACCGTACGCGCCGCGAACCACCACAAGCTAACTCAACAAGTCACGCTAAGTCGGTCCGCGTCGTGTCGTCGCCGCGTTTGGTGGCAATAGGTATCGGGAACTCCTAAAGAGCCGTAGACAAGTTACTTTTCGATTTATTCTATGTCACTAATCACTAAGTCGATGCTTACGTAGACGCTGTTCTCGGTCAAACGAACGCCTAGGACGCGCCCTCGTAGAATGCGTTTACCACCCATGACGCTAGCGGTCCCGATCCCCAAGGCCAATATTTGTGTGATGAGTTCGAGTGTTTGTGGTTGTTTGTGTTCGCAGGTCTTCTTATTTTGTTGTTGTTTTTTCCCACGGGAACATTTTCCAGGCATAAACTTGGTTTAGTATGTTTTAATCTGGGACATAGAGTGCTTGTATGTCAAATTTCAACTTTCACATTCATATTATTAGTAGGATAGAAGGAAATAGCTTGAATAGGTACTTACAGTCGTCAGCCAAAAATATGGTCTATGTTAGATTTTCCCTTGCAATAATATTATGACAGTGACAAGTGTCAACGTTATTATTATTATTATTCAGGGGTGTGGCTATTCAAGGCTCCAAAGCCTAGTATCACTGCGACCAGGATTGATCTATTGTGATCGCCACGACCTACAGTTCTCCGCTGAGTCCTGTTATTGCGAAGAATTTCAGGACTTTGTTGGCGCCGAGATACCTGATCTCCTCTAGGCACATTAGATGCTTTCCCAGTGAGGAGCTACGGTGTCGCATTAAGGCCGGGCAGACGGTGAGAAGGTGCAAAGGCGTTTCCTCCTCCAGATGGCAGAGTCTGCACATCCTTGTGATGAGTTCGAGTGTTTGTGGTTGTTTGTGTTCGCAGGTCTTCTTATTTTGTTGTTGTTTTTTCCCACGGGAACATTTTCCAGGCATAAACTTGGTTTAGTATGTTTTAATCTGGGACATAGAGTGCTTGTATGTCAAATTTCAACTTTCACATTCATATTATTAGTAGGATAGAAGGAAATAGCTTGAATAGGTACTTACAGTCGTCAGCCAAAAATATGGTCTATGTTAGATTTTCCCTTGCAATAATATTATGACAGTGACAAGTGTCAACGTTAGCGATAATTAGATTTCACAGAAACTTTTGTCAAAACTGGTGGACCACTTTCTTGGCCGGCCGTATGAGTTATGTCTCATCATCGATATTTTACCCTCACGAAGATCGAACCCAGGCGGAACTGCAATTGGCCTTTGGCTAATTAGGATACGGATATAAAACATCTCGCAGCCTAGTTTCTTGGATGCGAAAACTCTCTAAGGAATACAACACTTCATAAACTTGTACCGCAAAAGCATAATGCTGTAACAACAAATTCAAGACAAGCCACTGGTAGTTTTATGTCCTAGGGCGTAAAGTTGTGATTTGTCTTTAGAAAGGATAGATATATTATAAAGTTAAGTCCTTGTCTTCAGTACTTAATGACCGTTAGGAGCATTTCTGTAATAAATAAGTTAGTTTATGTTCTGATTGAGTTACTGCTGTAGTTTCAAGTTTACGATAATTAGTAAATGGTGTAACTCGTTTTACTTAGTGTTTGTGCTTTAACTGTTCTATTCAGGGTGTCCGAGAACTTGACGTAAATATTAAGGGATAAGAATTCTATAAAACAAACGGTCGCCGTTCTATTGAGTCGTGATTTTAAATTTAAATAATTGAAGAGGAAATGAGACATATCATACAAAAAGAACAATGCAATAAGGTCTATATTAGACACTACAACCTTATTGTATGAAACTACCTTGCGGTACACTTTTGCCTTCCATGGATAAAAGTAGTAATTTGTGACTCCAAAACTTTACATCTAATCCTCAATAACGTAGCAATCTAGCAACGTACTGGATTACACCACAATTTAAAAATATCGACGCATTTAAAATAAATCCATAATATAACCACTAAAGCATTACTTGGTTTGAATCTTCGTAATGAAAAAAAAATGTTCTAGACCTAGTTGGCATCTCGTCTCAAAACCCGCATTTACTGATTTCGAAATCGTGAATCAAGTATTAAAAGTAAAGAATAAAGAATAGTGACCTGATTTCCGTTAAATTTCCCACTCATCCCAAAATGTACAGTTTAAATTAGACGAATCAATGATCAGTTTAAGTTCTGATCGATGTTCATAGGCCTAATTTGACCAACGCCCCAGTTAAACTTAACTGGCCGGTTCTTTGCCAGATTTGATGAAAATCAGTTCGGCCGTTTAAGAGTTATCAGTTCTGAATGTAGAGGTTGCAATTATTAATTTATTTCATAGGTACTTAAAAACTTCAACCACCACGTCACAGGTAGAATCAAAATAGCCCCAAAACGAAAAGCAAATGGCCAACATATAAAACAATCGTAACCATTGAACCAAACTCAAACGTGAATTCAATCGTCAAAAACATTCCGAACGAACAAAAACCTTTTTTAAACAAAAAACCTTTACAGACGAATGCATGCGCACAAAAGACGCACTCCCGTGCATACTGCTTTGTGTGCACCCCCTTTGATTTTGAAAGTGGGCACTCCTACATGTGGCATGCCATGGTTTGGGAAAGTATAGGGTATCTTGATTGGACTCGTATGCTAACGACTAAAAAGTTTTAAGGCTTTTTTTCTGCATCTTCGTCCGAGGAGAAGCATCTCGCTCGTCCCACAGGAACTGTATAATTGGAGCGCTTCAATCAGTCCAAAGACTTAGCATAATTTAAAAAGCATAATGTACGTTTAGCTTAAAAACAAATGGTGTAGTTTTATCTGACACTAGCGACCCGCCCTCGCTTCGCTTCGGTTTATGTGACTGTGAGAAGCCTTCACCGATAAGTGGGCTATCTAACACTGAAAGATTTTTTCAAATCAGACCAGTACCTAGTTCCTGAGATTAGCGCTTTCAAGCAAACAAACAAACAAACTCTTCAGCTTTATTATTTATCTGACATACGATCAAATAATATTCATAACATTCATTTATCATAACGATAATTTTCTTGTTATTATGAATTTTAAGTCAATTTCTTCTTACTAGGTTGGGTTACGTTAGAACTGTGACCGCGTACTGTAGTACCAACAACCGCATTAGTTTAGATGCATGGTATCCAAGGTATCCCAATGGTATCCAAGGACTGTCTGTCTACCCCGTGGTAAGGGAAGCGTGAACACACGAGATGACATAGGTACGTGATGCAGATCGTAAAATGCGTCGTCACGCGCGCGCTTTTAGTGTTGGACGGATAATACGTATCGCTGTTTATCGGTATCGAAACACAATAATATGCTATATCGATAAACATAGTAAGCTAGCGTTGAAAGAATAAAATAATCAAAGATCATTTATTTGTGACGAATAACAACAAAGGTCAGAGAAATATGCACAAAAATAATGGTTCAACTCAGCGTGTTTCTAGCATTATTTAAAGTCAACGCTGGTATCCCGTTGGAACTACCAGGTGAACACACGAAAGGATACACATACACACGTTGCTACTGATATACCTAAAGTATGTATGTATGTTAACTCTTTATTGCACACAAACAATTACAACAATTAGAATTCAATCTCATACTCGTATACATCGGTATAAAGCTTGTAGTTTTTGTGTTGTGTACAATAGTCTAACAGGAGACTTTAAAATAATGTAAATACCTCATTTGCCTTTGTTAACTCACACTAATAAGCCTAAGCCTCGGTAATTCTTTTTTTACAAAATTAAGAAAAAAACAAAAAAGTAGCAATTGATTTGTTGAAATGCCACCATTGAATACATTTTGACGAGTAATGGAGCCTCCCAAATATGTTTTTAATAGGAAAAAATATTATATTTTACCGTTATTATATCGACTACAGTCACAACGCTAGGGCGCGGGTGCGTCGACCTCACTGGGCTTAGCTTTTTGCTTCCTGTCACTGATGTGACACAGCATCCGTCACTTTACACACGTTTAAGATGAAATAATCGCGTCTAGTATAATCAAAAAGGCCGTGATAAAAAAATAACCCTATAGAAGAGCTCGTCTAAAAATTTCTCGGTTATACCTACCACGATTGCGTATAAGCTTATGAGGTTTTCGGTGAAGAGTCGCGTCATTTTAACGAGCTCTACTTGTCGATTATATTTTTGTAAGAGGTTGGTTTTGCTTTGTTTTGGTCGAGTTAATACACTCTGTTCGCTAACAGCCGCTCTAGAGTCTAACCAGCGAGTGGTGACACAAAAAAGGGCGGCAAATTCAAAATATCACTAGCTGGTAACGCCAAATGCATAGCGACTGGATAGGGTACTCATAATGTGACAGCTTGCTTCATAGGTAAAATTGTTGTGTCATCACTCGCTGGTCGGAATCTACCATCACCATAACAAGTTCACACAAGTTCACACAAGTTCACCAAACAGAAGTTCGTCATAAAAAATGTATATCGAACGGCTTGCAAATACTAACACAACCCTAGCGCTTAAGCAGCAATAGGCAACAGAAACTCATGAATCGGAGACGATTTACTTTTCTGTTTATTCTAAGCATGCACTCAAAACATTCTACATTAAGTAACTAAAAACGTTGACCGAGTTTGAACTTTCTCATTGTAAATGACATTCAATGAATCGTAGTGGTCATCTTGGTTTAATTAGACGTTCAATGTGACAAGGCACTAAAGTGCTCGATATCTTTGGAGTACTGCACATCACCAACCAAAAATGCATAACCAAATTGACGCACACCAACCAACCAACTAGGCCAGCGCGTCTTCAAATCAGTTGCGATTTGTCTATTTGTTCAAGTTAACACACAAACATATGCAAATGCAAGGCTTTAACAATTTAGCTATACATTTTTATGTACCATCTCGCTACACGCTCTATGTATTATACATATCGCTTGAAACAATGACGAGTGGCACCCCAGGACAGTATGGTAATATTTCTGACCTTAACAATAAAAGGGTAATGCAGCATGGACAACGCTCGTAACAGTGTGGAGGCCAATTTGTGTCCAATGTTACGATGCCCAATTTATACACAGTAAAACCAGGCAGTACGAACACTTGTATTACATTGATTGCTCTCTTAGGGATTTTTTATGTCAGAGGGAGGCAAACGAGCAATGCAGGTTACCTGATGAAAAGTAATCATTCCCACCAAACACTGGTGATTCGCGAGGGGTAGCCAAGATGCAAACAGTGCTAACGTTTCGGTTTTCTATCGGCATGTAATGTATGGAATTGACTTAGCTATCACGCGATCTGTTATCCGCCTACATCAATCCTACATTTAGTCGATTTTCGAAAATGACTAACTTAAGCGTTATGCATCTTGACTAGGCCCAAGAAGGATTTTCGTCGGTCCGTTCCCAGTGTTTTAGAGAAATCTTAACGTTTTTTTTAATGCCCCCAATGTGATAACAGTACTTTTACCGTGAGTTACAATTACCGTACTCGCTATCGAGTCGAATGCTCACTATGCTCAGTCCCTGGCAGTATTGTTATAGATTGCGAGGGACAGACCATTCTAGCGAGTACGGTAATTGTTACTCATAGTAAGGGTAATGTTATCATGACATTGGGGCATGACAGGTCTATTATATGAAGCCTAGGTTGGGCGTAAAAATGAATTTTAAACGATTAAAATTATACCGAACCTTGGAAGGCGCTTTGCTATTCCTGGTCCCCTCTGTCTGATTGATACATAGGTATCCTAGTAAAGCATCTAGGTCAACGTGGTATGGACTATACATTCTTGTTAGCACGTTGCACGCACTAGACCTCGCTGGTCGAGCGGGCGGGAGAGTTATTTTAGAATCAAGGTTTAACATCTAAGACTAGGTACGTACTACGGGAACACCTTAAAATTCCGGATTACTTTTTTCCGAATATTCATTATGAATTATGTGATCAATTCGGAATTATAACTCTTTGGAATTATGTAGTACTTACTACACGTACCTATCAGAATTTTATTTTGTAGTTATTTTCGACTTGCGAAGCTTCCTATCACTTTTCTGTACTGGGTTATTTTCTGACGATTATGTTTTCAACTTGCATTTGTTTAGTGTTTTTGCTTACTGGATCTTTACGGCTTACTGTGCCCAAATCGTCGGAGGAAAATGCTATCAATATTAATGTATACGAGTATTATTATTCGCCTCATGCCAAAAAGCCAACCCTTTCGCTCGTTTGTGCTTAACACGGCTTCGGACATTACGAGGCAAGTTCGGTTTTAGGGAATGAAATTGTTAACAGTAATGTTTATTTGTTAAATTATTATTAAGAGTGTTGTTCGGTTCACTCGCTTACAAACCAAGATGTGTATACATTTTTGCACCCATCCATTGATGTAAGGTGCAAAAGTGTATACATATCTTGGCCTCGACTGTTATTGTGTTTTTTTGCTCTGGTAACCCCCGACGCAAACAGAAAGTGAAACCTTAGTAAGGGTCGCCATTATACTGGGAGTTTTTATTGATTTAATTGTTATTTTAGTCGTTGTAATAAGCTTGCAAGATAACTAGTAATTGGCGCAAAAGATGGAAGAGGAAACTAACAAAGCTGTTGAAAGAAGAATCGGACTTGAATCTTAACGTAGAAGTGCCAATTTGATAGCAAACAGTGGTCAACAAACAATAAAGCGTGAAAACAGTAGGTATATGCTTAAAATATAAGTTATTCAAACTATTGATAGAAATATTTAAATAAACTGACGTTTATGTCTAGTAATGCAACGGTGCTGTCATCAAAGACCGATTGATAGCGTAATAATATCATAAGTTGCAAATAGCAAATCATTAGTCGCAGACAAACATTGGCCAACTAACAATAAAGCGTAAAACCGGGCAAGAGCATGTCGGACCATGCTCAGTGTAGGGTTCCGAAGCCGTAACGACAAACACAAAAAACTATCCCAAAAATCAACATGTATGAACCAATTTTCTATTTAAAGTTATTTGGCGCTGTCTTAGATGATTTTTAGTAGGTATAAACACTTTAGTCGCCTGTATCTCAGGAACTAATCATGTCTACTTAGCCGTGATAGTTTTCCTTTAAAATTCGTTATATGCACTTTCGTTGAAGATTTTTTTCAGATTTTTAGTACTTGTAGTTTTGGCTGTAGGGGGGGGGGGGGACACTTGACTCTAACAAAAAATAGCGCTTTAAAGCTTAATATTTCATAAACGGATCCCTTAATCGAAAAATTGTTTTCATAAACCCACAATATTTTTGAAAGACCTATCCAACGACACCCCACACTATGGGGTAGGCAAGAAAAAAAAAAGACATCCCCACGTTACGTGTAGGGGAGGTGCATTAAAAAAAAATATTTTTCAAAATTTTATTTTACCACTTTGTTGGCGTGACTAATATGTACATTCATGCCAAATTACAGCTTTCTAGTACTATGAGTCTCTGAGCTAGACTGGGGACGGACGGACGGACGGACGGACGGACATGGCGAAACTATAAGGGTTCCTAGTTTGACTACGGAACCCTAAAAACGGAGGTATACCTGTATATTCATTACATAATATTTGAATATAAGTAATTTAAAGTATTGATAAAAAAGCTCAAGCCTCAAATTAATTGAACAAATCTGACATTTATGTCTAGCAAAGCAACGGTACTTCATGATTGATGGCGTAATAATATAATGAATTGCAAATAACAAATGATTTGCACTTAGCCGCAAACAGGATTGAATAGGAAATAGTAGTATTGCTCAATATAAGTGTCATTGATGAGTTGATGATATTATTTGATTTTATGGTATGCGATGGAATTATCCTATTAACGTTAATAGTAAAAACAGTTATAAATCTATTGGTCTCTTTCTCTCAATTTGATCAGTAATCACGAAGCACAAGAAGCATCGTCAAACTGTCTCTTTTTATATTTAGTCATCACGAGGGTGGAAGATAGAGGTAGGGCTAACAATTTCCGAATATCGATTTTGGGAGAGAGACTATAGGTATTTAAATGGGTATACATGTGTAACAATCTGTAGTATTTATGATTAAAACTTCTTACTTTATTTGATCTTGGCTCTTAAAACCGTCCGCGCTTTATTCTGACCTGTTATGGGACATCGCCCTTACTGTTCCTGGACAAACTTCCAACTAGGACCTATCCTGAGAAACCTGAACACCAGCTCTATCCTAGGACATTCTCTCTAATCTATACTAATATCATAAATGTGAAAGTAACTTTGAATGAAGGTAGAATTTTTTACCCGCGACTAGGGATAACCACTTTTACGCGGACGGAGTCGCGGGTAGCAGCTAGTAGGTTAGGTACTATAAATACGGAAGTATTTATTGGTTTGACATTCTTTCACACAGCGGATATATTTTTTGCAGAGAAATAGTCGAGAGGTCTGGAGACTGGAGGAGTGTCATATTTATGTGCTATTTTAAAAGTCTACATATTTCATGCCTGAATAGTGATAAAATTATAGTACGCAGAATGAGTTAAGGATAAAAACTAGTGGTCGCTATATTTGTATATGTAATATGTGCAATAAATAATCGGCAAAATTTGTTTGCCATAAAGTCGCTGAATTCAGCGAATTCGATAAAGTTTTTGGTCTGGCTATTTAATTATACATCCGCTTTATTATTAACTTGTAGATTTAAAATATGCGCGTGCGCTGATGATAAGAATATTATATAAGTACCTAAGTTGGAATAAGTGCTTCCACGAATTGAGTGAACCGTTCTTGCAGATTTACAGAGTGTGTCACAATTTATATCTAAATACAAATAATTACGTAAAATTTTAATTGATTATCACCATAGATGACCAAAGCTCGAGACAAACACACTTTTAATTAAAACAGTATTATCAGTCCCTAAAGGTCAAACCAACCAGACTTGGCAAAAGTGAGCTCGCTTGATCAAACTTGCCTATCGTCATCTTAGGTACACGCCGCTATTCGTGCTTACGACCTACATTAATCCTGGCTAAGGTGTAACCAAATATATTCCCCCTATTTTATCTCTTAATTGACATTTGTCCGCGACTTTCTCTGCATATTGCAACTAAATTTTCGTTGGTCTATAAAAAACTACATATACGGCTGACAAAAACAAATCCATACAAATTTGGCTTCGGGCGATAACGTTTCTCACACCCTACATCATGTCCAATTTCCACGATTTTTGAATAAGTTGTAGTTGTTATGAAGGAATAGGTTTGTCTTACGTTTTATTTTTTGGAAAGGAAATCGTACAGACCTAGTTTTTCATAATATCTACAACACATAAAAAAAGGACTATGTGAGGGAGAAGCTGTACAATCCTCTTCATCGAACCGACTCTTTTCTCGGTCTAATATTGCAGTGATCAGACTGTCTGTTCGTCTGCCGTCTCCAATACCTTAAAAAACTGGGGCCAAAGAGTTTGCTGGAGTCTACCAATGTCTTTCTCAATTTTCATCCAAATTGGTTCTGTGATTTGACCGTGAAGGCGCAATAAGCAGATTACAACATAAGTGGAGACAGTATTGTTTATTACCTGTTTAAGATTGTCAAAGGGCCCGTAACTGGTTGCTTGTTCTATTACGGTGTATGCAGAAAGCGCAGAGCCGGCGCCGGCGCGGCTAGCGGAGCGGGACCCTGACCCTTTGGCTGTGGCCTGAGCGATAACAGAAAGGCGTTTCGCTGGACATTCCAATTGTTAAAGCGACTCAACTCTTATGTTTTACCCTATTCTCTTGGGAACTCTTCCATTGTCCTGGATTTAAAGTTGTATGCATGCTGTACCGTGTTTTTGTGTCCTCCGGGATGTAAAGCATGCTATATATGCTCGCTATATGTGTTTATGTCCGGGCCATAAACTATACCTGTACTTACCAAATTTCACACAATTCGGTTAGGTCGTTGGACCTTGGAGGCGGAATAAACAACATACTTACACATTAAGAATATTTTAAAGAATGTTAATAAACACAATAGGGTTAAGGCGTCTCAGTTCATCACTTCAATTCGGGGTAAAGATGTCCCGCCCTTTGCCTTTTAGGCAGTCTTCTACCAGTCTTGCTGGAACGCGTTATGTTTACCATTTCAAATTATATTATATAACTGTTAAAATCAAAGGGATCTTTCAGCGGCTGGTGTTAACCCTGATCTCTTAGTTGTCGCAATGTCATCCAAATGTTTATAATTATTTAGGGTTTTTTACATACTTAAATATATATGAGTTTTTTATTTAGACGCGAATCTTATACACAGACGTGAGATTGACCGTCAGTTCAGATGGCGTTTTTTTTTTGGTTTTATACGACGTAATGTAGCAAAATGGAGTTAAATTTCGAGTTGAAAGGAAAATAAGAAGTCAATTCAGACACGGGTCTTTTCTGTACAATTTATAACCTATTCTTGAGTTAAAGGTTATATTATAATTTATAATGACAGATGTCAGGATCAACCTCTTATCTACCCTTCACTATAGTCTGCGTCATCGCTATAAGCTCCTGCCTTACCCCATAACGGTAAAAGCATAATGTTACCAAGCCCGGCAACGAGTGTTGATTTTATTCCGCGGGGCAAAACTGTTTCATTGTTTTTACAGATTTAACAGTTACTTTAGTTTCATTATTATGAGTTAAGATCAGCTTTTGAAGTACACCGTAACTCAGTTAGTAGTGCAAAGGTTAGTAGTACAACTGAGATGGTTCTTGCCAGATATACATATACATTATACTTTATCTCTTGTTTTTTTTTCTTTGAAATGGATTGCAGAGAATTCTATAAGGGTGGCCATGGTCGCTCATTCATGATTATGGAACCTTTGGGGTAGGTGCAATAAAAATCTTTCGTCCATATCGGTACAAGTAGCATTCTAAGAAGTAAAAGACTGTAGAATTCTCGGGTCTGGAATTTATCTTCTATACATATTTTTGGCAACCACACGAAAATTCGAGCACGTGGGAGGCCACCCCAACGCCTGGGTGGATGACATCAGACGGTACGCATGCCGTGACTGGATGCAGAGGGCGCAAAACCGTCAGGAATGGAAGAGAATGGAGGAGGCCTATGTCCAGGAATGGGATAATTAAGGACTGATATGATGATGACGATGACATATTTTTGGCAGTTGTGAACTCTATTCTCTTACTGTCTTATCTTACCCTACTTGTTAAGATTTTGGGTGACAAATCTTTACAAAACTCATCAATGAACTCTATTTTACTGCAAAATAGTTTCGTAAACCCCTTGCCTCTGTTTGAAGCGTTTTGTAGTCACTCGTGCGCAGCTGAGGCGTGTCAGTCAGTTTATATTTCTCACTAGGTTCAATCCTTAATGCGAATAATCTATGCATTTCGCCATAGCACGGATGCACGTGCCAATTATAATCAGTTTCCTCTGTTGCCACATGCGCCTGGGCAACCGATGGAAACTTCCTTTTCACTTAATACATTGATTTTTAAGTATAGGCTTAGATCGATGATAAATGTGGTATTTGATTGTTCTAATTCGATAATGCATTCTTATGCAGCGCTATTTATTTATAAGCATAGTGTTGTAAAGGTATTCTTTCAGTGGTTGAGCGATGCCAGGTTTTGGTTTACAAATGGACTGGCTCAACCGGGGTCTCATAAAACATCGAAGTAAGTTAATATTAGGATCACATTTATGTTTCGTGTGTTTGGTAAGATGAGAAGGTCTAGTTTAGTTTATTAATGTGTAGTTGTTGCCCGTGACTCCGTCCGCGCAGAAACATAAAACATAGCAGTTCATCAGGGATAATGGTGTAAGAATTTTTCAAATCAGTCCAGTAGTTTCGGAGCCTATTCAATTCAAACAAACAAACAATCAAATCTTTCCTCTTCATTATATTAGTCTTTAGACTATATAAAAGATTAAACAAGATAAGTTTCATTCAACGAAATCTAGCAACTGTAAAAGTCTGTCAGAATATTTGGAATGACACAAGATGTCTTTGATTTCTGCAGCCGTTAAAAACCTTTCGACCTTAAAAATAGGAGTAAATAAAAATATCATTTTGTAATTTTTCTCTGTTAGCTAGAATAGGATATTCGGCGCCAGCTTTTCGCCAAAATGCGCTGAGATCATGATTTTGAAATTCTACCCTGCAAGTGGTATTCTCGCATAGTCCAAGAAATTCCACTTTGGCGCCACGTCTTCGTATTTTATTGGGGTCCTTGTTATCCCCTCAATAGCTGATTTACCCCCAGGGCCGGAACCACTGATGGTCTACGCCCGCACGTTTTGTTTTTCTAACACCTTAGAGCCAATGTAATGACAGCTATTAACATAACATATTTTAACGGGTCATGTACGCTGGTAGTCTGCTATTCCAATTTGTTATCAGTTCATCATCAGTACTCAGACTCATTATCTTTAGTTCCTGTACTTAATAACCGACCAAGCCCTGGGTTATAATATAATATTGTAATTATGAGTACCTATAACTTGATTGTGAAATGAAATTTGTTTGTTTATAGTGTGCTTGTGTCTTGTATCTTAATATTTACACAACTGTATAAATGTTTGATTTGGAACCAATGTCAGCGTGGTTTTTTTCTTTATTGATTTTAAGAAATCTTTGGAAATATAGCCTTACGATACTGCCTGAATCTATCATAGCTTATATTTAAGAGCAAAGAAAACATAGGTAAAGTTTATTTACCTACACGGAAAAAAGGATGGAAGGATGGATTAAAGGTTGGCGCAGACATAACCTCTCGGCACCGGATCAGCTCAAAGTGAGACGTTAAAAAGTGAGCTATGATTTATGCTAGTACGATATAGTTTTTAAAGTTAAAGTGAAAACAATAACCGGGCGCGGGCCTCGCTTAAATCAAAGCTTTATTTTCAATGTCACTTTGATCTAATTAGAGTCCCAGCGGCTATGTCTGCGCCAACCTTTAACCAAGGGAAAAGGAAAAAAGAAAGTAAGCGTGTTATGTCCATCAAGTTACAGAAATGACATCTTTTCAACATTTCTGTTTAAGAGTTCTTAAACTGCGAACGCGAAGTAGAAACGGCGTGAACAGGGCGTTTAGCACATTATCCTCAGTAATCCTCTTCTGCCTAGTCTAAAGGACAGTAACCTAGTGAGCTGAGCGGGGACAAAGGCAAGAAAATACAAGTGGTTCTGGCCGTAAAGTAAAATTATTTTATCTTTTTTATTCCTGACGCTAATTTTCTATTCGCATTTTTTCGCATTCTTATAAAATTCTTCCAGTTTCTCTTTCAATTTCTCCTGTCGCAAATTTTCCCATGTATAATTAGGTCGAAATATTACCTAATGTTACTTTTGCAGCAGGCCCGAATTTTGAGTCTTGACCCAGAAATAGAAGAAACGTGAAGCGAAGCTCCGTCGACGCTATTAAATTGATTTCTGGAATGGCAAAAAAACGCGTTAGTTGAAAAACCCGATTGTGAAAACATACTTCGGAAAAAATGGGAGTGGAAATTGTGCTACTTAGAAATAACGATTTTAGAAAATTGGTCCAACAAATCCTTGAGCCGTCTTCGCCATGCCTTTCACGTTATACATTAAACTATATGAATATAACTGTACGCGCCAAGCCTCCAGTAAACGCTATCGGTCGCCTGCAGCGTCATACGCCGCGCGCCGCATCAGGCAGCTTAATCGTATGTGTTTTATGTTATGAAGGAGGCCTTTACAAGCTACCGCCGAGACCTACCAAACGTTAAATATAAAAGGTGTATGAATTATTTCACGAGACGCGTTCGGAGTTCAGGTGATTTGAATGTATTCGTAAGCTCAAAGTCCTGTCCGTACGGATCGCTACCAATGGCAACATCTTGTCGTGAAACCTACAGCAAAGCAGCAGTTTTCACATGTTATTATCCGTTTTAGTATGAAAGTAACCGGATAAAACCGGCTATAACCGGTTATTTGCATTCCCTAGTTCTGGTGTAGGGATAAGACAACCAGTAAAATGACCAGCATAGAGACATTCTATCTTAGTCCTTGGTCTACTAGTCTTGACATTGCATTGTCTACCTAGTCGGTTCTTAAGTTCTGTCACAAAGGTTTATTATAATTTTAAAAATAAATAATAGAGTTTCATAAACTTGTAGTACATCAATCAAAACCTTATCTTATATAGAATAAAAAAAGCGAAATTTGAGTTCGTTACTATTGCAATAATTTGGTGTACGAGCCTTAAGCATTCCCATTCGGGGCAGGAAAGCATGGGTCAAAACACGCACGACCACGATACTGATAACGGCTACAACTTTCGTAAGAGTTCTCGTATTGAGTCGAAATTTGCGTGACATATTGACCAGACTTTTATCTTTAAATACTGATACGAATGTATTCCAAGCAACTAAAGATCCGCTTATACTCCGGTCAATCTTCATGTCTCATTCAATTGACCTTACGATTTCACATCAATTTGCAGAAATACGAAAACAGACCAACTTTCGTGCTTCATAAGCTGGTTTTTAAGTGTCGTTAGGATAATAATGCTGGTCTCTGAACATACCCAGAGATGAGAAGCTTCATAATATTAAGTAGAAAATGTTCCTGGTTAACAAAGACTAATCTTTAAAACGTTTTCAAAAAGTGAAATTTTTAGAAAACTCGTGCGTGTTTTAATCGGTGCCGGCCGTGAATGTTAAAAGATCGTATCGGAAATTGCGGCGACTATGTGGAATGATGATTAGTTCCTAAAAATGTACTTTAATTAAGCTTTTAAATTTAATTACATTTTAAAATTAAAAAATAAACAAAAATTAGTTTTATTTGACTAAACCTTTGTGACAGAACTTAAGGACCGACTAAGTAGGTATGTGTTTCAGGTAACACTTTCTACCAGGTGACAATATGTGTGCTCGTTTGTCTTCTCCAAGGCATAAAAAATTTAGCCATGCCGTTGCACGTGGTTGCACTGACGTGGACGTCGTGTATAGGATCTGAAGAAAGACCAAGGTTCTTTACTACGAAGTACGAGTATCGTAACGGGTGTAACGACGACAATGCATGCCGCCTCCAAACAACTGTATCCAGAGATGGGCAAAATTTATTCGAATGACGAATAACGATTGAGAATAAAAAAATCATTCGCGAATAACGAATAAATTTTCCGAATGATTATTCTTATTCGTACATATGGCGAATAAATTATTCGCGAATAAATCATTCGATGAATAAATTATTCGCGAATAAATTGTATCACGAATAAATCATTCCCGAATAAAATACTACGAATAAATTATCCTTGTTTAAAAGTCAATCGCTATAAGATCGACAGGGGTATTAAATTAAATAAAGAAATGAAAAATATATAGTGGTTTTGTGTGGTCTTGTGATACCACATCACGGTTTTCACTCAAATCCGTGGAGTTTAACGAGCTATCCTTGCTGGACTGGATATTATCGTCATCGTCATTAACCTCACTCATTTTTTTGTTAAAGTAATACACAGACTTCAGAGATGCGACTGGTTTAGACCAAAGTATGCGAATGACTAATTTTTGTGAAATAATAATGAACACGGGTAAACAAACCGATAAGAAAATTGAGTTACGTGGTTATCTCGTTCATTCATATATCCATCTCTTTCTGGTTGGCTACCTGCGAGACAATCCCTAGACCCTAAAATATGCTCCAGTTGCATTTTAATGGTAAATTTGAAAGTGTACTATAATATTATTCGTGGTATTTATTCGAATAAAATAAAGAATAATTCATTTATTATTCGAAGAAGTGGTAGAATAATTTATTCGCGAATAAATTATTCGCGAATAAATTTATCGCGAATGATTGTTTATTCGAATGATTATTCAAATAAAAATTTATTCGAATAATGCCCATCTCTGACTGTATCAATAGTGATGCAATCTTTTGTTCGACAATGTCACCGGGACAATGCCGTGGAGCGCGGCATGCCTTACTGAGTTCGTTTAGAACCAACGGTGTTAAATATATTATAAGTCGTCGTGTCGTTAATCTAGAACCTAGAAATTTTAGAAGGGCGGGTACAGTCAAGGGCAAAAATATGTATACACTTTAGTACCTTGTCTATTTACGTCATATTTGAACTGCCATATATGAACTGTCACAGTGGTTAAAGTGACAAGGTACTAAAGTGTATACATATTTTTGCCCTTGACTGTACAGTGTCGTTTTGTTGAACTGTTCTTGCCTTAATTTTGGCATTAGTTAAGCATTAAAAAAGCACCACCAGTAGGTCTCTATTTTTTGCTTAAGTTATATTTCAGGAGACAACCCAACCCAACTCGTTTCTCAAAAGTTTACAAAGCATCCATGGGCGTCGGTGATTACTTTCAATCTCCTCCAGCATACGTCGGTAATTCTGCAATACCGCGTAACGAACAATTTAAATAAGGTGCAAAATACACATTAACTAGTAAGTCAGTAAGGTAATTTTGCAATTTATTAAATTTGTTACTTGCGCGGTATTGCAATATCACCGACGAATAGGTATATTTGTTACAAGCATCGAGCGAAACACAAGAGACTCGAATCTATCAAAATTGGTTCGAAGATTTACGAACTTGCCTTAGCCTGCACAAGTAACATTTACTTATTCAAGTGATCATGGTCGTATTGTGTAAAGCACCTCACCGTGTGTGTAGCTAGGACGTGTGTTTGCATATTCATACGTTTTTGTTCATACACAAAATTTTCGGGCTCTGGTCTTATAATAACAGCTAAAAACTTCTGGAAAATATTTGGGTATACGAGGGTCAAACTGAAAGTTTCGGGAATAGAAAAAAATATGCAGTTAAATTGAATAAAAGTATTTTAATTGTTTTTCAAAGTATTCTCCTTTATATTTTATGCACTTTTCCATGCGATCAAACCAGTCATTAAAGCACTTATTGAAGTCTGAAGTAGGGGTCGACAAAATGGCCATTTTAAAAGCCTCCACTGCTGCTTCCGGCGTCTGAAACCGCTGACCACGCAACTTATCCTTAATTTTGGGGAATGTGAAAAAGTCATTGGGGCTTAAGTCGGGGCTGTATAGAGGGTGGTCCAGTAATTCGACTTTTTCACCGTCCAGGTACTCAGTTGTTTTCCGAGCGGTGTGAGGGCTGGCATTGTCGTGGTGAAGGATAATGCGGCGACTAGGGTTTTTTTTTCGGAGTTCAGCAAAGATACTCGGCAAACAAATAGTGGTGTACCAATCGGCATTGAACGTTCCACGATCTTCAAGAGGAATAGTAGCCACGTGACCCGATTTGGAGACAAACGTAGCCACCATCTTTTTGGCCGTGCTGCGAGAACAAATAACTTTTGTCGGCTTGAGCTCATCTTCGTAGACCCATACTCGAGATTGGTTTCTATTTTCAGGCTCATATGCATATATCCAACACTCGTCACCGGATACAATGCTAAAAACTGCATTTGAGCTTCCTCCGTTGAATTTATTCAAAGTTCTGAGGCACCAATTGACACGAGTCGTTTTCTGCTCCTCAGACAATAAGTGAGGGATCCAACGGGAAAACAACTTTCGCACGCCTAATTGTTCCTGTAAAATGATTTGAATCTGACTCATTCCAATGCCCAAACACTCTTAAATCTCCCGATATGACACATGTCGGTCTTCCTTTATCAGCTGACGCACAGCATCGACGTTTTCTTGCGTGACTGCCGATTTTGGTCGACCTTCACGCACGTCGTCCGTGAGGGATAGACGGCCACGTCGAAATTCTGCAAACCACCTGTATATTGTCGTCTTTGAAGGTGCTTCATTACTAAAAGCAACAATCATCCGGTCTCCACATTGTTTTTGTGATAATCCACTTTTAAAGTCGTATAAATCATAGCTCTTAAATTTTCACGGGACAATGTCATTTTCAGCAGCGACTCGACGACTTCAAAAAACAATTGAAACCGAACCATCGCTTTTTTTTTCTATGTGGCCAGTGTGTTAAAATAATGAAACTCTAGAGATTATAAAAAGGTATGATATGTGTCAAAAATATGTTTCTAAGTATTAGATTCCCGAAACTTTCAGTGCAGCCCTCGTAGTTCTGATGACTGTAGAATGTGTTTTTTTTTGTGGCTGTTATAGTAGGATCACTTTGGCACTGCATTTGGGTTTGTGTGTAGCATTTACTGAAATGTGTGATTGTTATAGTTGCCCCAAATAATTAGTTTGCTACTCCACTCCATTCAATAATTCAGCTTTAAGTACAGGTCGATTCACAAGAGCTGGCACGAATGGATGGAATGAGTGAATGAAAGTATACTAGTGTGTAAAATAGTAACAGGTTTTCGGTTTGAAATTCGAACATCGGTTCAAAGGACGGCACTCACACAATGATAGGTGACATTACTTTTGTTCAATCCATTCGTGCCAACTCTTGTGAATCGACCTGTACGTCCGCTGTACGCTGGCCTAAAATGTGTCATGTCATCCATGTAAGATGTTCAGGTATTATTTGCATACTAAGGCCCGGTTTTATAAAGGCCTGTTAGTAAATATGTCAGATCAAATTTTAGTAACTTCATACAAGTTTTGACATTCCTGACCGAAATTTGATCAAACGGATCTTTATAAAACCCAGCCTAAGACAGAAAATAAGGATACCGCATAGTTGATTGATTACTGTGACACATAGTTTATCAAAATTGATTATTCTAAATGGAATTTGATCATAAATCATTGTATCACCTAACGTGATATTAACAATAATGGAAACATCATTATGACACATTTCTACGTCAAATAAAAATGTTTCTAATGCTCTCATATCTCGAATGTTCTCACATGGCGTATTCCAAAGTTGTCCTCAGTTGTTAGTCGAAACATTCAGCAAGTCGGGTCATGTTCTACGGATTTACGCGTTCCCAGGGGATTTGCTCGAGTTCACATATTCCCTTTGTACCTGGCATCTTGAATATACTCTGACCTTGTTTTAGCTATTCTTTTGTGTAGAACTAGTATAATAGTTGAAATTGGACATGTTTGGTTGAATTGTAGATGAGTTCTGAAATAAAGATAGTGATTGAACGGGATAAATCCTAATAAAAATGGGAAAATAATGTCAGCGGTTATACTATCATACAATCTCTCTTGTTCGTCTTGGTCTTGCTCTTTCCTTTGAACTTCTTTAATCTTCACGTGGAATGCACGTGCTTCTGATCATAGGTCTACATTGATTACTCTTAGATATTTAAACTTCTTTTGTATTACATAGACTCCATGACAGGTATACATCAGTACTCACGGCAGCAGTACTCACAGCAACTTTATAAGATTGACCTCCAGTTTCAATCCATTAACCTACCGCCAAACAGCAGTGTTCGCACTGTTGTGTTCCGGTTTGGGGATAAGACAGCCGGTGAAATTACTAGCATAGATGCATTCCATCTTAGTCCTTAGGGTTGGCAACGCATTTGCAGTCTTAGGATTGCATTGCAGTCTTGTGAATGCGAATGTCTATGGGTCACAGTTTCCACTTACCATCAGGTGGCCTGTGTGCTCGTTTGTCTTCTCTATGCCATAAAAAAAAAAAAAAACCCCTGTTTCATGACACGATGCAAATAAGTAAGGGAGGTAGTTTGCCATGTGTTAATAAATAGATATAAATGAGGGTAGATTGTCAATATTATTACTGTGCCTTCACGAATCAAATATACCATGAGAAATATCAAAACATTACGTAACGGTATATTTTCGTTAATATTCGGGGCCCTTTGGCTTGGCGCCAGCCCTTTTCTTGCAAGGTCTGCCGGAAGGACGGATTCGGACGACCCAAATATTGTCCTATTAGACCTATGGGGCCGTTTAGGATTATGCTGGGTTAAGGAACGGGCTTCGTTCCTTATATGATGGAGTCGATTTGAATGATTATGATGCTTATTTACCATGAGTTGTGTTATAGGCAATAAGAAGGGTACGAGTAGTGTGTGGTTTTAAGAGGTATTATACTCGTATGTATAAGGCCTGTTTAAAAAAACCTAAGCAACGCGTAATGTTTTTTTTTTAAGTTTTTCTATTTGTCAGTTCTGTGAACTCTATAAAAGGTTTTCTTTAATCGGACAGTATTGCAACCTACAGGAAAAAAACCGGTCATGTGCGAGTTGGACTGGCGCACCGAAAGTTTTGTATTTTAAATAATATGCTTGGTAAAGAAAATACTTATTTTGTTATGGATTTTATTTTCTATGGTCGATAAGGTCGATTTTGACTAGCCTTAATATGTCCATATCCTGTCGTTGCTTTTCAACACATTTTTTCAGAGGTGTAGCTTCTTGGCGACCGGTTCCTAGAATCGCTTGCGGTGGAGTGCTAAGCTCTCTCTTGCCGACGACGAAGATTTACCATTAAGATCTCCGAAACTACTGAGACTAAAATTCTGAAAAAAAAAAACCAAAAAATTTAAGAAATTACCCTCTCCACGCGAGTTTAACTCGCACTTGGTTTTTTTACATACATACATACTTGCTGTATTTATACACGGTGGGGCCTGTAAATAGAGCAAAAATTAAAAATGTACATTCTTCTCCTCAAACTACGCAACGTTTGTTTGACGACTTTGAAAAAAAAACTTGCGGTTTGAATTTCATTACATTTTAAAGTTAATTCGAACACGCAATGTACTATGAAATTGATTATTATGTCTGTAGAGTGACTAGACTGACAGGCGATGTCAATTAGACGGAGTTTTAAGTACATTGAAAATACTATTTACTTTGTTTGAAAAAAGAACAATCTTAAAACTTTATGATTTTAAAAAGTTCCTTAGCCAAAGTTGTCTAGTTTGAGGAGTAGAATCTACGTTTTAATTTTTTGCTTTAGTTACAGGCCTTACCCTGTATAGTGACCGGCATTTTAATTGTTTAAAGAACGCTCGAGGTTGACCCGAGCTAACATTTGCCGTTTGCCGCGTGCTCCTGAGAATTCGCAACGTTGACTTAATTAAACAGTAAATAATTGAAACGCAGGAGAGACCTTTGGCGTCTTGCCGGCCATTCTACTTAAATGAGATTTATGTTCACTTGTAGGTAGCTACTTGATCAGGAATGGTCCGAATGGTAATTAATTTAAAATTATCACGATTTGGACTTTTCTCTTTAAACCTATATTCTTAAGCATTAAACCAGAGTGTTGTTTTTCTGTATGCCGGGATTCATCAGGTACATACTTACATACATTAAATCACGCCTGTTTCCCAGAGGGTTAGGCAGAGACCACTTCTTTCCATTTGCTACGATCTTGACAAATTTATTTCGCTTCTTCCACATTCATACATCGAGTCATGCACGCACGTCGGTTTCGGGTACTTTAACTTGGTAGTTACCGTAAAACAGGGTGAATAATATGAACCTAAAATGAAGCATATGTTACTAATTATAAGACTGAAATTATTTCCAATAGACGTAACGTGATTGATTGCCCATGTAATACTTGTTCTTATTTGTAACAAGTTATGACTTGTTTTAGGTGGTGTCACTACTCAACACGTTTTACGGTAATTACTTTACCCATTTATTTGACCCTGATGATTTGGGAATTTATACGGGTAGAGTTAGATACGAGTACAATTCGTTTCTTGATCCCAAATACCTAATTGAGTTATTGAAATGTTTACGACTAGTAGACACAGTAATTTGCCATCGAACTATGATCAAAGTAAAAGTGCAAGTCAAGGTCTGGCGTGGGTTGTGTGGCGTCATCTAATAATTCTCGGTACAATGATGGCGTAATGCTAATTGTTTTTGCTTACGCTGATGCACTATTTGTAAGTAGGTCATTACGTTGCATTTTAGGTACAAATCTATGACAAGTTTTGTCGTCGCATATAGTTGATATTAAAATAAGGAGTAAGTATCCGAAGTTTGGATTTTATAAAAGTAGGTTACAGAAGTAACTATGGGTCTTAGATATCACCTAATCAGGTAGCCTATGTGCATTTGCATGATGTAAAAAAAAATTGGTAGTTTACTGGACGAAATGGCATTTTTGATCTACAATTTGGAACAGTTTAACCGAGTGCAGGTATCAAATGGCTCACTATCAACTGGACTCGACGCAATACAATTTATTGAAATTACTAGATGCTTTACTGGATTTTAAAGTTTTTCTACTAATTTATTCAATCCACCCAGAATCAAAACCAGTAAACAAATGACTATCGAGGCTTCGGTTGGATATAATTAAATGGGTTCATGCCCTTTGAAAGATATGTTACATATCTAGACCATCAATCTTCATAAGATCAAAGTGGGCAGTAATAGATAGCGGTATTAAACGCCGTGCCGTTTCCTAAATAAGGCCTATCGGATCAGGGTTTGGCCAAATTTCACAAGCCTGCCCACGCCCTGCCTTTTGGCCAAGGAGGGGAAATCCAGCCTCTATTTTATCGATATACCTCATTTACATGCAGCCAACTACTATTGCTACTTGTGCTGTCGCCAATAATTCTTCCGAGGGCAGAGGGTGTTGTTATGCTGCTCAATCGAGGGCGTGTTAGCGCGAAATCCAGCGGAAGGGCATGAGAAGTGTCCAGTTTACATATATAATCACGCTACCAACTTCCCCACTCACTGCGGCTGTATGTTAACGTGGCAGTCAATTTAAACCATGCAATGGCTAATTATTGTACTCCTCACAGGGCTCTGAGTAGTAAAATGTTGCATAATAAAAGCAATATGGTATAGAACCCCAAGATTTATCTTTCTTCAACAGCTAGTTAAAAGGCAATACGTGTTAGCCTGGTTGTGGTATGAGCCGATTGGCTTAGCTAGCACCAATATCCCAGACGATTTTATAAGATACAATGAGTATGTCAAGGAGCTTACCCCACTTACTGCTCTCTGTTTTCTTTGCCTACTCATTTCGCTCTTCCTATTTGCTAGCAACGTACTGGTAAAAATGATGCAAAAGACATAAATGTTGATTGGGTTAATCATCGGCTACCTAAATTTAGCTATTTCGATTAAGATTAAATGACCTAATTTATAGGCCTGAAAGCGTACTTGTACGGTCACGAGCGTTAATTGTCGATGTCGTAAACGAGTCGTCAATGTCATTAGAGATGTCAAGTTATTTGTAACTAAGTATTAGAAAACTTAACCTTATTATTGTAGAATGTCAGATTGAGAAAGTGTAAGTATCTACCTATACATGGAAAAAAACTTCTTAATTGATCACAAATATCACAATGATCACAAAGTTTTGTTCGAAGAACTATTAATATTATCTCAACGTATCGTTGTACAACTTTCGTGCAACAAACTTTTTTAATTAAATACTATTGGTTCGCCCTTGTAAACGTTTCCTGGTTCAAAATCAATAGAAAGTAAGGAAACTGCCACCGAGAGGAAAGTTTTCGAATGAAAAAGTTCCCGTCTTTTCCTTTGCGGATCGGTGTTAAACTTTTCCCATAAAGTTTAAATACAAGATTATTATCTCCGCGTCCCTAAATCAGACTTCAATTTAACATGTCCTCCACGTAACAGCACGCGTGAAAAAGTAGCACACTTTAAACCCCGCATTATGGAATCAGGTAAACAAAATTACATTTCCCCCAATTCCGAACACGAAATACATGCCACGACCGACAGAATTCTAAACCTCTATCGATATGGTAGTCACGTCGCTTCACTAGCGGTACAAACTTTTATAGGCAGTCGAAGAAATCTACAACCAATGTAATTTTGCACTTTCGCTTCGTAGTGGCGTCTAGTTGAACTGCATTAAAAAGTTGGTAATTTACTCCCATGGAAATGACATTAGGATTTGAATTTTATGGTTTTGGGATAAGGTATTTTTTGCCTGATTGGGACGACTTTCTTTTGCATAGAAGTTTTGAATATCCGGGAAGATGATACCTATTGTATTTGGAATTTGATTTTTTTCGTGTTGCCGGTAATATTTAGATGTTACCTGCTTCATTTCTTTATAATGATTGAAAAGCGATTGAAAATTGTTCTTCATTTGATTACATTGACAGTTTTTATTTAGATGTGCGTTAAATGAGTAAGATCTCGCAAGACAATTTTGAACTGATACTGTTATTTGAATGGACCGACATTTGGAACACCCACATACCTATGTAACCCCCATGCAATATTGTGGTGCCTAAGAGCTGATCTGATGGAGTCAGAAGGATACAACCGTATCCCCGTTGTACTTAAAGTTAGGTTTTTATAAGCAGAAGATGAATGTAGAATGTAGAATGTGAAAATCGAGGTTTGATGTTACCTACGTTAACTCTGTCCCTGTCACTCGTCATTCGGGACTAAATCGAAAGAAGCTAACGTAACTGTCAAAATGTGAACGTAATAGATTGTTGAATAATGGTTAGGAAACCGTTAGGGCACTGTTAGGCATGAAATGGGCAACATAATTAAATTTTTACCCAAAAATACTTGTGACCTGACCACTGCCTGTTGGAAATATTTGATTTTGCCTCCTAAAAAAATCCTGAATGTTCTGCCTTCGTTAAAAATTTACGTTACTAAAGTGCGAACCTGCTATTAAGAGCGCTCCCAGTGACGTGTGATATCATTTCTCGCTTAACTTAATAGATCAAGATGGGGCTGGATAACGCAATTTCGAGTTCCCCGGTAAGTTCGTTATACTGCGCGATATTCTCGATTACCGAGGGCGCTAGCAACTGTGCCATCGCTGGCAGAAATTACTAGCATCTAGGCTTTCTATCTTGGCAACACATTTGGAGTCTTGAGATTGTGATGGGTCTCAGATCTCAAATACCATCAGGTGGCCTGTGTGTTCGTGTGCCGTCTTCTTAGTCATAATAAATGTATAACACACACCTTTTACTACCTATAAAAGTCAAAAAGGGTAAAAAAAAAAAGCCAAATGTCTTGAAGAATACGAATATTTATTGACTCCTGCAACATATAAAAGAAAATACAAATCCCATATGTTACATATCCGTTTTTGATAGACAATATCTCCGAGTGAAACTATCCAAAGGTATGATTCTGATCGCGACTGATTAGTATGAATTCATATGAAGCACCGTCCATCGCAAGTGATCAGTTGGCCTACTGCCTAACGCACTCGCAATCGCAATCGACTTGAAATTGCAACAAATGTTTTTAATTTGTATTTTTTTATTTTATTTTTCTTTATTAAGGAAAACAAACAGCATACAATAGTACATAAAGTTATGACAAAAATGGGTAGCTCACTAGCCAACGAAGTTTTCACTAATGTACACATACACATTTGGAATCAGATTCACAAAGTCAGTCACACCTGCGCTTCGTGTCCAACGCAAGGTTCAAAACGAAGTAATTAAAAATTGAAAAACATGAAAATATGTACTTAATCCTATCACACGGTTTTTCTTATAGCGCATATTTCGTATGCAGACTCACCTTAGATTTTCAAATGTTTTTTTGCATACAACATGAAAACAATTATCTCACTTTGAAGTCGATTGCGAATGCGTTAGGCAATAGGCCAGTAGGGCCTGTATAATGGTCGCTTTTATCACGGTGGATGAAGCATCCATCACCCTCGCCATTACGTATTGGCCAGAAAGTAACAGATGTTTTACCCATGTTTATCCACATTGATAAACACGACCATAATAGGCCCGCTAGTGTGGTCATACAAGTAGATTGAGTCCATAAATTCAAAATCACAGGTCAAAATCAGTTGAGACTTTTATCTGCAGCTAAAATTTGATGCAATCAGGTAACCATTTACCTGGAATAAATTCCCCTCCCTTTTAGCAATTAGGCAATTATTCTTATACATCATGTAGAAAAATAAAAGATACCTCAAAAGTAAATTTTCCACTGGCGCGGGCTACAGAGCTTTGTTTATTTTCAGGTGCCGCTTTTCCTATGTACATTTTCGCATGAGTTACTTCTATTAAATAGCCGCAAGCGTGCTAGCGACGCTTCGATGACTGCGCGTTTGGCCCGGAAGAGCGGGCATAGATCTGGGGCACATGCTAGCGTTTTTAGTGGGGAATTATTAGGAAATTTAGGGGCAATACAACGGGAGGGCTTAAGGCATTCCGTCTTGAAATAGGGTTGGCAACGCTTTTACAGTCTTGAGTTTGTGCAGGCGCGTGATGGTGGCAGATAGTCAAAGTAACACAATGTGAACTTAAATAGCACGTGGCATAGCGTTTTTGTCGTAAGAAGAATTGCGTCCACCCTGTTTTTTGAGATTAAGCGATATAATAAAAATATAAGGAAACCTCACACTAGTCGCAAGTTGGGTTTTAATTTTTTGTAATGAAATGAAGTAAAGTGAAGTTTATAGCATATTGATATGGATTTATACATATAATTATATAGAACCAAACCAGAATTTGGGCGTTTAAAAGTATTCTGGTTAAGATCAAAAATTAGGAAAATTGGACTTTTCCGTTGCGTCACGAAAATTAGTCATACATAGAGTATAGGTAATTTTCGTGACGCAACGGAAAAGTTAAATTTTCTTGATTTTAGTCCTAAAAATGTACACTTTTATTGGAAAACGCCCATTTACAAAGTGTAAACACATTTTATAACTGCATTTATTTTGACAATGCACAAAAAAAGCATTATAAAGGCAATTATGGGCAGTGAATATGTACCCGCCCACACCTCCCCACTGCTGGGTAAATCACCTCGCTAAACTTAATCTTCTATCTTTCATCATATTATCTGCCCACTGCCGAACCCACTTGTATAAGGAGCAACTTTCTTTTTTTCGTTTTGAAACACTGCGGGCTCTTATCGCAACGTGACCGCTTTTCTATGAAGCTTGAGACGATTCAATAACAAAACTGTTTCATAAAACTGTTTTATAACTGCATTTATTTTGACACTCCACGAAAAAAACATTATAAAGGCAATTTTGGGCAGTGAATATGTACACATTATGATTGCAATAAAGTATTGAGTATAATGAAAAAGCGAAAGAGGTTTCTCAGGATCGTTGCAGGTGGAAACAAGTAGTCTGCCTACCTCTTTGGGAAACAAGCGTGATTTTAATGTATGGTAGTGAAAACGTTTTGGTTCATGGTTCATTTTTTAAATATGAACTTTTCAGTTTTTCTTACTACGTACCTAAGCAAGATCCCTTTGGCAAAGTAAATAAAAGAAAATTGTAAAGATATACCCTTTAGCTCTTACTACATGTTAAGTACCTACATGATTCTAGGGTGCACACATTGTTTTCCCGTGTACAACGTGAATCCTGAATTTAAGTCTAGGCTTTGGGACACTATGCTATTAAGACTTGCCTTACCGTTTTGTTGTTAGCCTCCATAAATTGTGTATTATATCCAAACGTTTGGTTAGGAACTCCTGAAGATATTGGCGAACATCTTAAATACCATTGCATTATGATATGAATTAATATGACTGCCAACAACATAAAACGTTTTCTCGAAAACCTCTCCACTCAGGCATATTACATAAAAAAAACAAGACACATTTTTTATCTTCACCTGCTAAATGACATCTCCCGTTTCCTTGACAGACGTCTAACGTCCGATCTATTAATATATTGACGACGTTATTGAGTTTGTTGTGCAGTATTTAGGTCACCTCAAGGCCGTTCGTAGATTGAGTTAAGATCTCAACTTAATATACACACGTTTCCAGGAAGGTATAAGAGAAATAGTTCTCTGTGTCCTGACCCATATAAAGTTACAAAAAGTACCTACCTAGTTTTGAGGACTTTCAGCGTAGTAAAGCATTGTGGGATAGTTTAATTTCTTCTTCTGCAGCATTTAATTTGGATGCCCACGTTTGGGTATATGCTTCTCCAAGATTCTTCCAATTTTCCCTACTAAGGGATTTTTCCTCCCCTAAAGTACAAGGCTATATTAGCTATCCCACTCACCAATCAATCGATGGCTTTCACTCTTGTTATATTATTGTATTTGTAGTATTTCGCTAATGACGAGTTATTTATTAATAATCACCATAGACCTAAGAGAATGGTCTACGAACTTGATATCGCTTACGAAGGCAGTTATGTGACTTAACCATGTTTATTTGTTTTATGTTAACTTTTAAAAAATAACTCTCCGCCCTTTTAAACCTTTACAAAGTCAGCGAAGACCCAGTAAACAAAGCAAGAGGGTTGCCAGAGCGACGTAATATCCGCCTTTTTCCTGCTTTCATTACTTCCTTTCTGTTTATTTACTCTTTTATGTTTATTAAAGGGGTAGTTAAGGATTCTTTCACGCGTTTAATCAGAGTTTTGTACGTTTTGATTTCATTTAGTGTTTTTGATGTTTTGTATCTTGATAACATAACAAAGTACCGTTAAGAAATCGTTAAAATAATCAAACCTATCAAAAAGTTTTTATTTTTGTTGGAAATTCTGTAGCTCTGCCTACCCCACTCTGGGAATAAAGGCGTGAGTTTATGTATGTGTAAAATAATGTTTTTTTTAGGTCGTGAAGATAGTTGGTATAGTTTAACAAAAGATAGTATTTTCACTGGCGTTATCAAAATACTTAAACTTTTGCAGATTGAAAATATTCTTGTGTTTTGCAAACGAGTAGTATGGTAATAATTGGGGGAGGTCTTTGTGTACTATTAAATACCTTTTCGATAATATGTTGAAGGTTTGTACATTTTGATGCAAGTGAGGAAAGTATATCATTTTACACGAGTCCCGAGGTGACAGTTCCGCATGTGTACCTAACGATGTTTTTAATACAATATTTGCGATGAAAGAAAAATAAAACAGTAATTAAAAGAGAGAATTTTGTGAAGAAAATGAATGTACGGTCAAGAGCGTTAATTTGGGACCCATTTCAAGAAAAATATGATTGAAGTCGACGATGTCATTTCATTAGAGACTGATGTCAAGTCATTTGTAACTTTCAGGAAACTCAACCTTATTGTTGTAGAATGTCAGATTGCCTTTGGACCTAAGGTGGGTACCAAATTGAATATAGTGACTGTACCATGGTAATGTCATCAAATATCAATACATTTTAAATACAGTTTAAACATCCATAAACATGAAAAACCAATAAAGACATTTTACTATTTGATTTAAGACCAAACAAATTGACGACAGCCAACGGTAGTTAATAATACAATTTTGTCGGCGTAATCTTAATGCAGGTATAACCATGTCAAATTACAACTTTGTAGTATCAACTGAGCTAGATCGCGGGCAGACGGACATAGCGATAGTATAAGGGTTCCTTGTTTGACTTCAGGGGGGTTATTATGACATAACTATGCAGTTCATTTTACGGTGAGCGTAAAGGACAGAGCTATAGCAGCTATATAACTGTGTCTTTTTCTCTCAGCGTAAACTGAACTGCATAGCTATGTCATAATAACCCCCCAGAACCCTAAAAATCTTGATTATTAACTAATACGTAATGTATTAAAGAAGCGAAGTCCGGTTATAAAGCAGATGTTCGAAAGGATATCGTCTATTTTAACTTACTTATATAAATTGGTTTTTGTCGAGAGCAATTTTCAAGATGAAGTCAGGACGTCGCTTGAAATAGATACATTTGAGGAAACAGTGTTGTCAGCAGATTCAGCTTATCTATAGTATTCATTCAAATAAAAATGATTTGCCAGGGTTCCGAAGCCGTTACTACAAACACAAAAAAACAACAAGTATAAATTGTTTTTCTATTTAAAGTTATTTGAACGTATAACTTCGCCAAATTTCAGCTTTGTAGTACAAAGAGTCTCTGACTAAAACGCGCGGATAGACTAACTGACGGACATGGCGAAACTACAAGGGTTCCTTGTTGATTACGGAACCCTATACACTTATTATTTTATGGTTAAGAGTAGGCATAAGTATACAAATACACACGTCTACGTAAAAAAATCCGCTGTTTATTTTGATGTCATGGCTTTAATCATGATTTGCTTGTTTAAGAAAATAAGTTAATAAATAGGTACATCTTCTATTTACGAGTTCATTAAATGAGATCTTTGCTAATTGGCTTAAGTAATGTATTTTTTTTAAACAATTGTAACTCTGTTTTTTTTGTTTCAGGTTGGTAAAATAATGAAATCACGGGAAGTCGAAATATCGGCGGAAGGAACAAACAAGATAAGGTTATTTTTGGCATTCCTATGAAGATACTTTATTTCGGCTGGCGTTTACGCCGTTCTTGTAATTCCTGCTATATCCTCCTAAGGCCCACCATACAACGAAATTTATCAATGGAATTTGAATCCATTACGAAAGAAATAAGGTCGATTTTCTAATTTGATCATTAGTTATAAAAACAAAAGAAATTCCACTTTACTTTCTTTGCACTAGACCTTAATTTGAATAGCCGTACGAAGGCCTTTTAAAAGGACTTCGGGCCTTAGGAGGATATAAACGACATGGCAACAATACTTCAAAACAACGTAAACGCCAGTCGACGTAAGGTCCTTTTTATATTTGAACGGCCATGTTTTTATACTCGTAATATACAGCTGTTGCTACTCGGGCATAACGTTTTAATTAGCCTTCCGTTTTATGTGACACTCGATCATATTTACCGTTAAATTTGTCAAAGAATCGTTGGAGTAAATTTATTTTGAAAAAGTGTTGTAAATTTCCCTAGATTTTATGCGCTATGGTTTAGGTATATCTAATAACGATGCTTAATTTTATTACATATAATTATAATCTTGAGAAGAGTACGTGTTAACGCCGTACGAATGAAAATGGAAGACGGTTTGAAACCAAGCCCAGTGCTATGACTTGTTTTAGACGGTATTTATTCCACGTACATTTGTCTTTAATTTCGAGCATAAGAGAGAGAGAGAGGCGATGAATAACATGTAGCACACACAAATAAACTCACGCCTTCGTTCCCGGGGTGGGGTTTGCAGAGCTACAGAATTACCTAAAACACTTGTTGACAATTCCGTAACTACATTTTGCACAAAACTTACATAATGCTGAAATAAAATTCTTTGTAGCCTAGCTGTTGAAGATATAAAGACGTTATAAGTTAAAGAATAGTAAATTAATGAGCTCCATGTTTAATTTATTACTCTAAATTTATATCTGGTTACTTCATTAAAGTAATAGATTGATGAATTGGTGGGAGACAATCTGATACTAATTGGTCTTAATTATATTGTGCTCAGGGTTGGCAAACGGGTAAGGACCAAAAAGATGGCCACGCTTACTCAATCAATTGAATTTTCGATGAAACTTTTCCGTTGTGACACGAAAATTAGCCCTACATTTTGTAGGGATACTTTTCGTCGCACAACGGAACTTTTTTCGTCTTCGTTATTTTTATGGTTAACTGTGCTTAACTGTGGTCCAACTTTTTGGTAACCTCACTACCTCACTCACTACCTACTCAACCTCACTATTTAAAATTACCCGTTTTAAGAAACTTATTTGTTACACTTTGCATCTTTATGATTAGTTTCTATCGTTAAATAGTTTGCTACATCGGATCAGATGCGTTTATGTGGTTTGTAAAAAAGGTTTTAAATATACATAATGAAAAATATAAAAAAGTAGGTATTCAAAATATGTTGTGTGGTTCATTTTTGACTAGTTTTCTGACATATATTCGAGCGACACTTTGGTTTGCCTTAGGTACATATTTTTGGTGAACACACAACTAAATACGTTAAAGGTTACGTTAGCCTGGCAACCCTTACCAGACTGTTGAACCCTAGGCTAGACGCCTAATTGTTGTACCAATTGCTTCGACATCTCAAGGGCAGTGCGTCAGAGGCAAACAAAGCATTAATTGGTCACTTATATGGCTGGTTAGATGCAAGTAGATTGATGCACTGCCAATGCGATCGCCGGAGTGCCATTGTGTGGCGAACGCACTTGCGTAGGATCACTTGAACCTATTGTGTTTATCGATGTGGATTAATCTGTCGCTTTCTGACCAGGGTAGTGATTCTCTCGACAACGACGGTCAAACGGACGAACGAGTGAATGTTCCAGCGGCGAAATTTAAGTAGTCCCGTCAGTGCGAACAAAACATATTTTAGCGTGTGTATTTTCAATTTAGCAGCATGGTTTCTGCCGATGGATCGAACGTATAAGGCTGCTTAATTGAAAATGCACGCGTTAAATTGTGTTTTGTTCGCTCTGGCGGGACTACTTAAACTCGCCGCTGCGATTTCGGTCGTCCGTCCGACCGTCCGTTGTTTTTGAGAGAATAACACCCCAGGTATCTGTATAGGTGACGCTCAGACCGTCGGTGGCCTAGTGGCTTAGGGAGTCGACTCGTGATCGTAAGGTAATGAGTTCGAACCCCCGCGATCAACATGTATCTACCGATGAGTGCATTATCCGATGCTCTTAAGGTGAAGGAAAAACATCGTGAGGAAACCTGCACATTCGAACAACTGGGTGTGTAAGACGGTAATTGCACAAAAGATCCTAAAGAGTCGAAGTGTATTCGAAAGGGCTCATCTGTAAGCTAAGATTAGACGCTTGAAGAACTCGACGCACCAATTGTAATTTGAGCATGACACCTTTGGCCAATTTGTAACAATCGGAAAAGTGAAAATTCGGACATATGAGTTTTCGGAATAAAATATTTCGGTGTATTTGGGTGTTCTCATTAACCGGAGATGAACAACAACATTAAAGGTCATGTATTCTCATCTTACTCGTTTTACCCGTCGAGTGAGCCCGCTCGTATGACGTCGCTCACTCGATCGAGAAGAACACCTCGGAACGTGACGGTGACGGATGTTATTACCCATATTTATCCACCACGATAAAGGTAACCATAATACGGGGTTTTATCCATTTGATATTTTCCCTTATTATTTTTTTTATTTTTTTTTATGGCATAGAGAAGACAAACGAGCACACAGGCCACCTGATGGTAAGTGGAAACTGTGACCCATAGACATCGCATTCACAAGACTGCAATGAAATCCTAAGACTGCAAAAGAAGAAAATCTCTCAGTTCACTCTCTCTATTTTTTTGTGTAAATCCAGCACAGCACCTCTATTCTAGGTGCTAAAATTAATAATAATAATAAATAATATCAGGGGACTATATCACACCAATTGACCTAGTCCCAAACTAAGCTCTAGGCTTGTAAATTGACATGATATAGCGTTGTTTTTAACTGGGCCGTTATTGTCAAGTCAATACGAACTGTCAAAACGTTGGCAAATACGATATCAGTTCAATAACAATATTGTTTTTACCGTGTTTAAGGTACAGGGCCTTAAACAATGATATTTTTGTGTATTAAGGGTTGTGTTTCGCAATGTAAAGTGCAAATTAAAATTAATCTGTAATACTGTCCACATCCCTATTGTTGTTTGGCGCCGGAAGTTGGAACGCTAATCTCAACAGGTGCCGTGACGCAATCTTGTTATAGATTGTGTATCTTAACATTCTTAACTCTTTCATGGTTAGGGCTGGCGGTAATTCATTAAAGGAGTTTGGGTAAAAGTGTTGTCATTGGTAAAAGTCATACATTTTCAAGGTTAGCGGCTATTAGTAAAAGTGGTAAATTATGATAGAATAATTCAAAATAAACATGTTTTGTTTTGTAATAAATAAGTGCATCGGAGCCGAGATATATAATATTTTTACCTAGGCGTACTCTTGGTACCAAAAACAGAACTTAAATCTTAAATATCTCGATATTATTAAACGCCATAAATTATATAATTATCTACGTGTATTTCGAGGTCCTCCGTCGAAAAAAAATATGACAATATTCTTCAAACAAATTTACCCAATGACCTTTACGATTTAATTAGTGTTAGCTGAAAATAAAGTTATTACTGTGTGTTTGTTTGTACTCCTTTACGCTGCAACAGGTGGACAGATTGGGATGAAATGAAGAATGAAGATAGCTAAGATAGCTTATTCCCTGGATTAACACATAGGCTACTTTTCATCGTCTTGATATAACTTGTTCAATTACAGGTACACTGGTACCCAGAAATACCCACGTGACACTGTAAAATCACGTTGTAACAATATTGCTTTTGCCGTGTTATCGTATTGCCAACGTTACGATAGCTCTTATTTACTCGATACAACGTGCGGTAAACCTAGTTACTCGTATTTAGCCGAAATTTTGTTGTTAACGCTCACGAAATGACACCTCGCAACGTATCACATCATAAAGTTGTGGTATATTTGAATGTCAATAAAGAACAGTTTAGCTAAATGAACATTAATTGTGTTTTATGGTTCTGGGGTGTTATAGGCCTACACAAGTGGGTTTTCAATGCGTCAATGTTTTTATAGTTCGTCGACGAGTTGAAGTTGAAAAAATTACATATTTAGTTTATATTTAAAAAGTTTGCAGTCATTTATGAAACCTTACGACACGATATAACTTTTATTACTATTTTCTATCAGTCAACCAAATGTTCACAAGCTATAATTGTATTTGCCTCAACTATTCAAGCAAATTGACTGATTATTGGATCAACAACTACTCAAGTTATAGTCGAACAAACATACAGATGTACGAATGCCATCTCAGGTGTCTCTTATAGTCCATACCATCTGACTCTTCTTATTTAAGTAAACAGTCACGTTTTGCAGTCACGTTTAAGTGACATATTGCAGATTGCACAAAAAACATGTGGGATCTTGCACGCATATCTTTTTTAAACTCAAGCGCAACCCTGTCAATGGCTCCAGTTGTGGACGGACATGTTCCTTAACCCTAACGGTTATTTTTACCGGCAGGTGAATGGACACGATGTGTTTACGTTCTAGCCCAATTTGGGCGAGCTTTGATGAGAGCTTTCATTATCTTTGCGTGAAAGCTTAGAGCTTTACGCGAACGCGGTAACATGTCGCCCCGCGCCCGCCACGCCTCCGCACTCAGTGCATTTGAGACTTTAGAAATAAACTGGTGTTGATATAGTAGTATTTCAAAATGTTTACGTCACAGTTACGTTTCGGTGATATATTGAAAGAAAAAAAGGAAAGGAAATCATTTATTCGTGACAAACTTAACAACTCAGCGTTATGCTGGCATTAAAGTCAGCGCTGGTCTTCCGTTGGAACCATCAGGTGAAACCACAGAATACATAATTATTTGAACATAAAACGTTAGTTATAAAACGAGAAAAAAACAATAAAAGTAAAATTCTGCAATTGCTCAAGTAAAACTATGGGACGGTTAGCAAAAAACTCGTAGATAATCTCAAGCGCAACCCTGTCAATGGCTCCAGTTGTGGACGGACATGTTCCTTAACTCTAACGGTTATTTTTACCGCAGGTGAATGGACACGATGTGTTTACGTTCTAGCCCAATTTGGGCGAGCTTTGATGAGAGCTTTCATTATCTTTGCGTGAGCTTTTTGATGTTGGCTTTTTAAGGTTTTAGTTGGTGGGTTTGGCTAAAGTTTAGTTAATTTAAAAAAGTAGTTTTGGGTTAATTTTGTTACTAAGGTTTTCTAAATGTTTTTTTTAGTTGTTAAATTAACATAAAACCGTTGAACCTTTTTGAATGAAATTTATTATTATAAACGACGATAACGTACGCTTAACATTCTTGATAATTGCTTTTTACATTTATTTTTTATACATTTTTACATTATTACCAAGTTACAATGCAAAAAGGAAGCAAAAATTTTTTTAATTTTAGTTTTTTTTAGTCGTCAAAGCTTTACGATAGCTGGGGGCCTAATATGGCTGAGTTTATCACGTGACAAATTTTGGATGAGGCATCCGTCACCTTCTGACAGGTAAATAAGTACACGTGTCAAAAAGTGACGGATGCTTTATCCACATTTGACACGCGATATAGACGCAGCCATACTAGGACAGCTGATCTCGATTGGTTCCGAACGTTTGACCGCATTAAGGCCAATTAATTTGCACCCGACTGTAAACATCAGCGTAATGTCAGCGGCGGTTGATTCTGCAACGATCGACATTTGTCATCGCGTATGAATTAAAAGCGACGACGCGCTGGCCTAGTGGGTAGTGACCCTGCCTACGAAGCTAGCGGTCCTGGGTTCGAATCCCGGTAAGGGCAGATATTTGTGTGATGAGCGCGAATATTTGTTCCTGAGTCGTGGATGTTTTCCAATGTATTTAAATATATATTTCTCTATATAAATATTTATATCGTTGTCTAGTACCCATAGTACAAGCCTAGAGCTTAGTTTGGGACTAGGTCAATTGGTGTGAGATGGTCCCCTTATATTATATATTATTATTAACTTGATTGTTCTCTGAAGTTAGTGCGGTATCGAAGAGAAATAAGTAATGTTGTTCGCTTCTTTCATTGGTCATTTGGCTAGTTTATTTTGCTGTTAATGAGCTCTACTACCGGGGAAATTACTTGGGTCTATTTAGATAATGTAATGCCCACCCGACTTGTTTGTGTTCGCAAATTGAGTCGATTTCTGGAACAATTTTGGTCAATCTAAATCTTAATTCTGATTTAGTCGCGGACCCCTGGGGGTTTTCCTAGCCCCAGTCAGAGAAACCCTTATCTATCTATTTCGTTCGTTTTCCCTTGGTGTGACGTTTTTGATGGAGTGTGTCATTTGCACGAAGTGAAGTGTTGTGACAATCGTAGTGAGTGTGACGTTTGATAGAACAGATCAACACTATATCATGAGACTTGTTAACTAAGGGCCTGTTGTTTGATCAGTAGTTAAACTAACTAATTGTTAAATTTTGAAAAAGGAATTGAAAATTTGACACATTTCCTTGAGATTACTTCAAATTTTCGATTCCTTTTTCAAATTTTAACAATTAGTTAGTTTAACTACTGATCAAACAACAGGGCCTAATGCAGTTGGAATGAAATAAGTTTAAGTCAAAAATATAATTTTTGGGACAAACTTTTGTTGGCGATTGTCCTTTTTTTTGCACGGTTGAAATCTACTCATCAAGTCGATTCTAACAAGCCCTAACACGACGGGTTTATCATGTGTAATTTAGGAGTTCCTATGGCCACCCTGAGTCTCCATCATCAGATCAGCTCGTTGGTACTTTATTATTGTATTAATCAAATCAAATCAAATCAAAAATATTTATTGGATAAAAGCACACGTCAAAAAATATACTTTAAAAATAAAATAGCAAACACAACACTAACAAAAACACTATTATTCAATTAAATATGTCCCCTTTACTTGTCTTCAGAACTAATGGCGTATCCGAATTTTCAGCTTCATTGGAAACCGGGAAGTGGGTCGAATTTAACTTGCAAGATTTGACCCTTACATACATACATTGCAAGTTAAATAAAAGCTTTTAAAATAAACTGAATTTATACTTCTTTCAAAATCAGCGCCTATTTACACGAATGCTGTTTATAAATCTGTTTATGATTGAAATAAATTGCGGTTACATAATAAACTAACAGATGGCGTTCAAAGCTAACCCACTCTGGCTGACTGTTTATACAAACCTCTTGTTTACGTCTGTATTCGGTTTCGATATTTCGGTATCATTTCTAAAATAAATGTTGTAATGTAATGTTTTTCATAAACGACCTAACGTTTGCAACTTTAAGACTGCAATCCTGAGACTGCACATGCATGACAGTATCATGCAAGTGAACTTGGGGTATTTTGTTAAGCTGTCAAAATGATTGAGCTGTAACTGTCAAATTCCAAATGCATTTTTTTTATCTAAGGACGAATCTATTTCTACTTTTTGTTTGTTATTTCCCCGTTTGTACAATAAAGTATTGACATACATACAGTCAACCAATTTGATTCCTAGGCCACTATGGACTTTGTCAACGTGACGTTGTAAACCAAATCATAGGGAGTCTCTTACGTTTTGGTTGACAACGTCACTTTAACATAGTCCAAAGTGACCTAGAAATCAAATTGGTTGACTGTACATACTAAGCCTCCTCTGTCTAATAGCTAGACACTTGACTTGTACCCGCTATGACAACAAAAAAGGGGGTCCCCATACAAGAAGAATGTTTTTTCTGTTTTTTGCTCGACCTTAATAATCGCTGTATCTCTTGAACCATAATGCCCTTATCTCGTCGGTGGTGAAACCATCCGTCTCTGTTGCACTTACATAATGCAGAAAGTGACAGAAAATTTATCTAATTTTAAACATAGCGATAAATACTACCAAAATTTGCTAAGAGGTTAAAAAAGAAGTGTTTTAAAAATCCTTCGCCTTTATTTATAAAGTTACTAGCGTAGCGACCCGCCCTCGCTTCGCTTCGGTTTATTTGAGTTTTCTATAACACACGTACATAAAACAAAATTTATTATACATAAAAACCTTCCTCTTGAATCACTCTATCTACTAAAAAAAACCGCATCAAAATCCGTTGCGTAGTTTTAAAGATCTAAGCATACATAGGGACAGACAGCGGGAAGCGACTTTGTTTTATACTATGTAGTGATAGTGATAATAAAACCATGTAAAAAAAATCTTGCTTTTATTTAAAAGTTTTCAAAATAACCTGGATAAAGTTAACTCGAGTCAGCAAAAGGTTATTATCGAGTATCAGGTCTAAGCAGTTTGTCAGTCGATACCGATAGCTATAACAAGCCCAGTTAAAAAGTTACTTCGAAAACTTTTTTGCTGCGTCGTCAGACTTACAGTTTATATCTACTTTGAAACATGAATAAAAACTCCAATTTCTTATTCAATCTGGGTTTCATCTACCAAAAAAGACAAAAAATATAAAGCAAAAATATTTGTATAATATATACCTAATACTAGTTTTTGGGTTTCCCTTTGTTGCCCATAATTGTTTTTAGTCCTAAATACATTGTTGACGTAATCATTGGTAGGTATTTCATCTTAGTCCTCAGGGTTGGCAACGCATTTGCAGTCTTAGGATTGCATTGCAGTCTTGTGAATGCGAATGTCTATGGGTCACAGTTTCCACTTACCATCAGGTGGCCTGTGTGCTCGTTTGTCTTCCCTATGCCATAAAAAAAAAGTCTTTTTTATATCGCTAGAAGCGTAAACGTTTCATAACTTCTTAAATATCTCAATTGTACCCAAACGGTGAAGGCTAGGTTAGGTTTGGTTTGATGCTGCCGCTGAGTTCGTGACTCTTGTCATCGCGGTACAATTGATAATTCTTTGGTTTGTGGTAATATTTTTTTACTTGAATCAGGTTTGACTTCTTTTCTTCCTTTCATTCTAACAAACAAACAAAAAAAAGAAACAAAAATCGGTGACTTAGTTGTACTTAAACACTCTAAAACACATACACTCAACAATCAAATACATCAATATTTTTTAAAGTCCAAATACTTCAGTTTTAGTTTTCTATTAGTATAGAAAACAATCCAAAATATTGTTCAAGAGCTGACCGTCGCGTCGGATCCACTAACCAGTTAATTTGCCAGCGCAAATCTTCCATAATTGGAGGCTTTACGGCTCTCTATAAGCCCCTTGTTTCCACCCTTGGAAATCTCCACGTCAATAACTTTCGCTTAAGTAACATGTTCTTCCGTTCAAATTTGTATTTTATGCTCTTAGAATTAAGAACCAATTTGCTAGATTTCATTTTGTGGAGTTGTAATATAAAGTGAGTTTAAAGCAGAAATGTGGCGGTTTATGCAAAAAGGTATGCAAGGGTTGATTTAAAAGCTAAGCGTCTTTATAATGGCTGGTTAGTTTTAAAGGCAGTTTGAAGGTGCCCTCGGGTCAAAGGTTCAATAAAATACGTACCTATAGTGTATACTTTTATGTATTAAAAAAAATTAAAATAATTCAAACCATGTGACATTGTTAAACAGCCAATCAAAACTGTTTTATTGCACTTTGACGTATCAGTGTTCTGCTTCTATTGGCTGACGAAATATATCACGTGGTAAAAATGAAATGAAATGAAATGAAATATTTATTTGCCAGAATACTTATGAATAATGTACAAGGTGTTATGGTAGTTTGGTGTCAAGCATTCGGCCGCATTAGTAAGAGTACTTAATATTAATTTATCGATGGTGCATAATTGCCGATTCTTGAAACTCTTTCACACTATAAAAGCAATGTTCAAACAATAATTTATCAAGTTTCTTGTTAAAGTCTAAGCCCTTTGACAATTTGATTTCATCCGGAAGATGATTGAACAATACTATGCACATATTGTAGGCATTTTTGCTATAAATTGCGTTGCGACAAGGTGGTTGATGCAAGAGGTTTTTGTATTGCGCCCTCTGCCTGCCAGTAAAAACCTCAGCGCGCATTTTAAAAATAGAAGAATTCACTTTCACAAACTGACATGCTTTTTTTATAAACATACATGGTAGTGGTAATATTTTAAGTTTTTTAAACAATGGTCTACAGCTGTCTGTGAACCAAGTATTCGATATTGCGCGTACGCACTTTTTCTGCAATATGAAAGCCCTTTTAACATCGACAGAATTACCCCACAGCAATAAGCCATAGTTGAGCGTCGAGAAAACATATCCGTAATAGGCTGTGATTGCTGCCTTCATTGAAACAGTGGTCCTAAGTTTCCGAAGCGCAAATACAAATCTATCTAATTTAGAGCAAACGAAGTCAATATGTAGTTTTGTTTACATTTTTCTAATGCCTGCTGAGCTGACTTTGGTAGATTTTGTTATCGGTATAACTCGATTCCCAGAAAGGTATATTGAATACTTTAGTCTAAAAAGATTTAGTAGTTTTCAACCAAATAAATGCTCGCAGGACTGATGGCCGATGGGGTCAGACGGTTCTTGAGTGGCGTCCGCGGATCGGTAGGCGAGCTGTACGTAGGCCTCCAAAAAGATGGAGTGACGACCTCGTAAAGATCGCGGGATCGCGGTAGATGCGAAAAGCACAAGACCGGTCTGAGTGGAGAGCCTTGGGGGAGGCCTATGTCCAGCAGTGGACATCTTTCGGCTGACATGATGATGATGAACCAAATAAATAAGTTCAGTGGGGATGTCGCAGGAAAAAACAAATCTACACCGTGAGGTGGCCTGCATGATCATTTGCCTTCTCCTTGGCATTAATAAAAGGTTGAAGCCTTTACTGGATCCGATTCACGTTTGCCGTGAATAAACCAACCAATCAATCCACTTTTAATAAGTCCATTCTAAATAAGTACGTAGCAATTGTGAAACGGTTTTATAAATGTCCATAAAAAGGTACTTTTTAACCTCAACCTTTCATCCATTCTGCGTCATCAGACTTCGGCCCCTTAATTTCCGAGGATCTGCCATCCTTTGCGCTGGAACAGACCGTCCACTCGGGTCAGTGGCTTTCAGCCTTTACACGATACGGAGAGAGTACGATTTTAACTTTGAGGCTGCGGTTTCGCAAATATATTCTTAGAACAGATTTAATTATTTTATACATATGTACGAGAAAACAACAGCTTTTAGAAATAATTTTGACATACAGCTATCAAAACACAATAATTATGTACATTATAGGAATAGTTTAGAATATAATGCAATTCAAATCTATAATTTTTTAAACAATGATATCAAACAATGTAATAATTTTAATGACTTTTCGAAAATGGTCAAATTATTTTGATTGAAAAGGCCTTTTTATAAATTAGAAGAATACTTTGGTAAAATGTTTGACCAGGCTTGTCATTACTAGTTATATAAAATGTATGTGAATAGTTTTAATTCCTATAATTGTTGCAAGAGGTTTTCTTATCTGTATTTTTATATTCTATCTTGCTTTAAGCGGAATGTTATTTTGCATGCCAAACTTGATTTTACATAATTGTTCCTTACCACCCTGTAACATTATGTTTCTTAGCAAATAAATGTTTGATTGATTGATTGAACACTCCCTTCATTTGACAATGTTCACCACAGTGAATTTTGTAATGCCGATTTCAAGTCAAATACTTAGGATTTGAATTCACGAGGTTATTGTGTTTTTTTTTTTACATAAACTTACTTTAAATAAGCCGTCTGACTGTGTTTTAAATATTTTCTGTAATCGAATTTCCAAAAATCGACCCCCAACGGAAAGAAATGGGGGCGGGAGTAGTGGGAAACTAAACGCGTAAGAAGTCGTAGGCGTCTTTTAGTGCTTGTTAAAAGTAAAAACAAAGCTTTTGGGATATGTGCGGGACGTCGAATTGCTATTGCCCCGCACAAGGCGCAGAGCAGTGGACTGTATGTTCGGAGGTGGGGGGCTGATTTCGTTTCGAAGAAATAAAACCGAAGATGCTTCTATATGCGTGCGATCTGCCAGTAGGGAGCGGGAACTATTCGGTGACGGTTGTAGCAAGCTTCTATGGGGGGGGGGTGCCGAGGGTCCCTTCTATTGCGGTAGGTTCCGAAGGCTTCTTGCTTGCTACTGGTTGCTTCCCTATTTCTTGATTTGCTTCCACGATTTGTCACAATTTCTATCGATCGGGGGCCTATTAATATTCCAGTTTTGGGGAACGGACCTAGTTGGTAAACGAACGAGGCTATAGTTTGGTAGGAGAGACAGGGACTTGGAAAGGGAGACGGCGAATATGCGTGAGAGAGAAGGTAAAATACGAGAGGGAGACAGCTATACAAAAATGGAGGGAGTCGTGCAAGGAGTGGGGCGGACTTGGTCCTGGTAGCGACGAGGTGTGCGCCCAAGCGCTGGACAGAGAGGTCGGAGTGAGCGAGAGGTCCGAGGCGACCAAACTCGCTGACCGGAAGGGTCGTGTAAGAGGGGGGATTGATTAAGACAGTGAAGGAACGAGGAGTGATTTTAAAGGGAGAGACAAGGAAGTTTACGAAAGAGAGTCTGAGTGGGGATACTATTTCCTAAGCCTTTTTAGGAGGGGATGCGATGTTTACTATTTACTATCCTGTACCTATCTCCTATACCTACCTATTTCCCGTGTCCCTACTGGCATTTCTATTTATTTAAACTTACAACTAACTTAATTAACAGAGTTCTATAATCATCTTTGTCTTGCTGTGCCGGTGTGTTTGCATCGTCCTGCACATTTCTCCCGCCGTGTATCGCTGCAGGCGTTACTCTTGATTCGGTGCAGGCGATGGTGCCGTCGGGAGCACGACGAGCTTCTTAGTCGGTCTCCTGAGCACGCCGCCCTTGGTTCGGATGTCCGCCGTCCGCACTATGCCGTCGGCGCCCGGGTAAGTAGCAATTACGACCCCCCGGGGCCAAGTGTTTCGTGGCAGCGTGCTGTCGGCTATGAGCACGACGTCGTCGATCTTGAGGGCTGGTCCTTGACCGTGTGGCTCCCGCCGGTATTGAAGGTCAGGCAGGTACTCCTTCAGCCAGCGAGCCCAGAAGTGGTCTGCCAGCCTCTGTGCTGTTTTCCAGGTGGCGCGGCCGGCAAGGTCCCGGTCGTCGAAGGTTCCCGGAGTAGGGACCCGGGCGGAGCCCCCCAGGAGAAAGTGGTTGGGGGTGATGGCCTCCGGGTCCTCGGCGCTGACTGGTACGTGGGTTAACGGGCGACTGTTCACCACGTACTCAGCCTCGGTGAGCAGTGTCGTGAGGACCTCTTCGGTGGGATGACGCTCGTGCAGCGTCACCTCTAGCGCGGTCTTCACGGAGCGGACGAGGCGCTCCCAGGCGCCTCCCATGAACGGGGCGCCGGGAGGTATGTAGCGCCAGGCGATACCCTTGGCGCTCGCCTCCTCTTCTGTAGCGGTGTCGATGGCCAGGCGCAGCTCGCGGTCTGCACCGCGAAGGTTGGTCCCGTTGTCGGACCACATCTCGGTTGGGCAGCCTCGGCGCGCGACCATGCGCCGGAGCGCCATGATCGCTGAATCGGTGGTGAGCGAGCCGGCCACCTCCAGGTGGACGGCGCGAGTCGTCAGGCAGGTGAAGAGCGCCCCGTACCTCTTCTGTGTTCCGCGGCCCACTGTCACTGTTAGTGGGCCGAAGTAGTCAACGCCCGCGTATGTGAATGGGCGCTGATGATGGGCGAGGCGGCACGCCGGGTGATCCCCGGTCGGGGGCCGCGGAGGTACGGCGCGTCGGATACGGCACGGTAGGCACCGGCCGACGATCTGCTTGGTCACTGGGCGTACCTTTATGATCCAGTAGTGCTGTCGGCACTCGTTTATGGTCGTCTCGACCCCGCCGTGCGACAGCTGTCTATGTACGTACTCTATGTACAGTCTCGTTCCGTAGTTGTCTCCGTCGAGGATGGCGGGACTTTTCATGTCAGCGGCGACCTCGGTCGCAGCTTGTATGCGACTTCTGAGTTGGATCGTCCCGTTCACTAGCTCTATTCTTATTTTCTTTAGGCGGCTGGAGTTTTCTATGTTTCTATCTTGTTCCAGCGCCCTGATTTCGTGCGGGAAGGACGCTTGTTGTCCCGCTCGCACGATCAGCTGTTCAGCTCTCTTTAGGCAGCCCGCCTCAATTATTCTGTAATTTATTCTCTTCGTTTTCTTGGGTAGAGCGGGCTCGCTCGTCCTTTTCGGTTCTATTTTCTTTGCATTTTTCCAGCTCGGATTTTCTTCCTTGTTCCTTTTCGTCCGACTGTAGTGAGTGCGGTGTTTGACCCCTCGGCAGAGGTCGATGAACTGTAGCACCCTGGCGGTTGCCCTCAGTAGCCGTTCCCATTTAGAAAAACGGGTCGGGTCAGGCAGGCTGTCGCGAAGGTTCATTTTCGTGCGTCTTTCTTGCCCCACGACGTTTACTTTTTCTTCCCCTGTTTTTTCGGGTTTCTGCGAGTCTTCTATGGGCCAGTCCTGTTCGTCGCGGAGTAGGTATTCCGGGCCGGTGTACCATCGGTGCTTGCTCGTGAAGTCCGTAGGTACGTTGCGTGTGGCGTCGTCGGCTGTGTTCATCTTGGTTGGCACCCACCGCCACTCGTTCACGGTGGTGTGCTCTTCTATAGCGGCGATTCTGTGCGCCACGAACGGGCGGTAGGTACGGGAGCCGTTCCGTATCCACGCCAGTACCGTCCGGCTGTCAGACCAGAAGGTTCTTGAGTCGGGTCGTCGCTCGTGCTCTTCAGTGACGACCGCGGCCATCCTTGCGCCCATCACCGCGGCTTGTAGCTCCAGCCGCGGTATCGAGGTGCACTGCAGCGGCGCGACGCGTGACTTCGCTACTATTAACGACAGGTGTATGTTGCCGTCGGGTGTCACGGCGCGCCAGTACAGGGCGGCGGCGTAGGCGGCTTCGCTTGCGTCGACCAGTATGTGCAGTTGGAGGTTCACTGCTTCGCTGTAGTGTGGGTAGCACCGTGGTACCTTTATGTCTCTTAGGCTGGTCAGGTGCGTCATCCACTTCCTCCACTCTTGCGCCAGTTCTGGCGTTAGTGGTTCGTCCCAGTCTGTGCCCTGGCGCCAGACCTCTTGTAGTATTTGTTTAGCCCTCGTTGTAACAGGCGAGGCTAGTCCGAGCGGGTCATATAGCGACATGACTATTCTCAGCGCTTCTCTCTTCGTTGGTGCGTCACTGGCGAGTACTTGCTGCGGTATGCGGGCCATGTCCAGGTTGAATGCGATGGTGTCGGTGGCCGGCATCCAGATAAGGCCTAGGACTCGTTCTGTTTTTGTTCCGTCGTCAATCGCGATGTGTGTCGATGGCGGCGGCGTGACGTCACTCTTGCTCATTTGCTGACGAACTTGCGGCGAGTTAGACGCCCATCCACGTAGGTGAAAGTTCCCTTTTTCATGGATTCTGAGTACTTCTTGCGATGTTCTTATGGCCTCCTCTTCTGTCTGATAGGAGGCCAGGTAGTCGTCCACATAATGGTTTTCTATTATAGCCCTTACGGCCTCGGGTTGAGAGTTCACGTACTTCTGTGCGTTGAGGTTCTTGACGTAGATTGCCGACGTAGGCGAGCAGCTTGAGCCGAATATTAAAGAGGTCATTCGGTACTCATCGGGTGCTCCATCTCGCCGGTCCCCGCGCCACAGGTAGCGCAGCGCGTCGCGGTCCTCCGGTCGCATCTTCACTCTCATGAACATCTCGGCTATGTCAGCAGTCACCGCCACTTTGTGTTGCCGGAACCTCATCATGACTCCGGGCAGTGGTTGTAGGAGCCCCGGCCCTGCGAGCAGGTGACTGTTGAGTGAGACTCCTCTTGTCTTGGCGGCTGCGTCGTGAACGATGCGGACCTTCCCTGGCTTCATGGGGTTAACCACCGCGAAGTGCGGCAGGTACCAGGTGCGGCCCTCGTGCTTGTTAATAGGGGCGATTTCTGCGTACCCCTTTTCTATGAGTGCTTCCATCTGCTCGCTGTACTTTTCTTTGAGCTGTGGATTCTTATCGATTTTTCTTTCTGTAGTTGCTAGCCTTTTCAAAGCGTTTTCATAATTGTTCGGCATCCTGACGTCATCCTCGCTCCATAGCAGGCCGGTTTGGTAGGGGCCCTCTTCTAATTGGACTGTGGTGGCCTCTAGTATTTTCAATGCGCGTTGATCTGGGTTCGAGGCGGGTTGTTTGGGTTCGATGGCGAGTGATTCGATGGCGAAGTAGCGGCGCAGCTGTTCGTTCATGCTCTCGTCCTCTTCGTGTTGCAGGAAGTTCACTCGGTGTCCCATTGCTCTCGTGTTTGCGCCGTGTAGAACCCAGCCGAGCGGTGTGAGAGAGGCGACGGGCTGATGTTTCCGTCCCCTTCTCGTCATCGTGGCTAGTAGGAGGTGCCAGTTGTCTTGACCTATGAGGATTCTTGGCTCTGCTTGGCTATAGGTTAGATGACTCTTGATGTCTTCTAAGTGGCTGCACGCTTCGATGTCGTACTGCTGTATGGTCTGCGGCGATAGGTGGAGTTTGTTCACCGTTCGCGCATAAACTTGCTGTGTTTCGCCCGTGCCGCGCAGCGTAAGAGAGACGCGGCGCGACTTGGGGGCTTCTATTGTGATGTCGGCGACCGCTTCTATTTGTAGGGCTTCTACTGGGCCCTCGGCGCCGACTTGTTCAGCTATTTCTTCATCCACCAGGGTTACAGTGGATCCGTCGTCCAGTAGGGCCCAGGCGTGTACTGTGCCGGCAGGCCCCGAGACTTGTACTGGAACGAGCTTCAAGTAGGATCGCATCTGGTGGCTCGATTGCACGCTTGCGACTATGGCGGGCTCTTGGTCTTCGTTTACTTGGTTTTCGGCCCTCCTGAAGTGTAGGAGGCTGTGATGTGTCCGCCCGCACCCGCCGACATTGCAGGTTTTCTTCGTGCAGGTGTGCGTCTTCGATCTGTATCGTAGGCATCGGTAGCACAAGTTGTGGTTCTTAGCGAGTTCCCACCTCGCCAGACTATCGCTTTCCTTGAACTTGTTGCAGCTGGTTGCTGCACTGTGGGCTTCGCTGTTGCATACAGCGCATTTTCTTCTATGTGTTTCCGCAGCGGCGAATGTTCGATGCTGTGTCTTGATGGGGTATCGCCGCGGCGGTTCGATCGTGACGTTTGCGGCTATGTTTTCGGGCTGTGCGTATGGGGCGCACAGCTCCGCTTCTCTCGTTAGAAATCTTGATATCTTGACGAGATCAGCTTCTTCTTCGTTCTGTGTGGCCGCGAAGTCGAACCATCTGTAGCGCAACGTCAGTGTAAATTTTTCTATAATGTTCTTCGTCAGCTCCGGGTTGAACATGTAGTGCGCGCGGTTGAGTACGCGCAGCGTGGCCACTATGTTGGCTATGCGGTTGGCAAACACGCAGATGTCTCGAGGCACGTCGGTCAAGCGTGGTAGTGCCCGGAGCCGCTCTATTTCTGACAGAGCGATGGAGTTGGGACGTCCGAAGCGGTTCGCTAATGCAGCGACGATGTCTTCGGATGTAGCGCCGCAGATGAATAAATCTTCGACGGCTTCGCGCGCTTTCCCTTTAAGCGCTCTTCTGAGGTTTGCTATTTTTTCTATGTCGCTATGTTGCGCTGATGCTTCTTTGTAGGCCGCTATGAATGACAGCCATTGTTGATGTGCGCCGGTGAAGGTTGGTAGCTCGATATGGTGTCGACGTGATGACCCAGCATTGATGGCTTGAGTGATGGCAGACGTCAAGTTGTTGAAGTATTCCCCCGGTACTGTAGCGCTGGCTCCCGTTGCTTCATTGTTGACTGGAGTGGGGAGAGCCGCCATTGGTGGGGATACGGCTTGGGTACCCGCTGGTGGGGGTAGCGGCTGCCATTGCTGTGGTGGGGATGGCGCCTGGTGGGGCGCCGCCATCGGTGGTGGGGATGGCGCCTGGTGGGGCGCCGCCATCGGTGGTGGTGGGGATGGCGCCTGGAGGGGCGCCGCCGAGCTCGGTTGTATCGACGCGGAGTAGGGCCGATCTTGCATCAGCGTCCACTGTGGTGTGTCGGTGACGGCTATTGGGTGTGGCTGGGAGGTTTCCAGCCAGTCACCGACTCTTCGTGCTGCTTCCCCGTCCGACGCTATGGTTTCTTCATCTTCGTCGTCGGATGGTTCCGCTTCTATTCTTGCTATTTGGGCAGCGGCTAACTGTACTTGCTTCCTCGCAAGTTCTTCTTTGGCGGCGGCGAGCCTGGATGCTCGCCCCGTCTTCGATGACGATGTGCGTGCTCGTTGATGGAGCACGCCGAAGCCGGCGCCCTGTTGTGTCGACGGTGGCGCCGGTATTGTCACGTCTGGTGACGCTGGAGGATCCGGATGAACTATCTTTGTCGACGGGATGATCCTTGGCTGCGGGACTGACGCAGCTGGTGCCGGCTGCGGGACTGACGCAGCGGCCTGTTGTCGCGGGACTGACGCGACGGGTGCCGACTGCGGGACTGACGCAGCGGCCTGTGACTGCGGGACTGACGCAGTGGTTGCCGGCTGCGGGACTGACGCAGCCGGTCTTGATCCTGTGGCTATTGACAGAGGCTCGATCGTCGAGGTAGCTTCTGTCGTCGTTGTGGCAGCTTCTGTTGCCGGCGGAAGCTTCTTTCCGCTCTTGCTTCTGGTGACGGGCATCTTCGATTTTCTTTTTTCTATCCGTGGAGAAGGACCAATGTGCGGGACGTCGAATTGCTATTGCCCCGCACAAGGCGCAGAGCAGTGGACTGTATGTTCGGAGGTGGGGGGCTGATTTCGTTTCGAAGAAATAAAACCGAAGATGCTTCTATATGCGTGCGATCTGCCAGTAGGGAGCGGGAACTATTCGGTGACGGTTGTAGCAAGCTTCTATGGGGGGGGGGTGCCGAGGGTCCCTTCTATTGCGGTAGGTTCCGAAGGCTTCTTGCTTGCTACTGGTTGCTTCCCTATTTCTTGATTTGCTTCCACGATTTGTCACAATTTCTATCGATCGGGGGCCTATTAATATTCCAGTTTTGGGGAACGGACCTAGTTGGTAAACGAACGAGGCTATAGTTTGGTAGGAGAGACAGGGACTTGGAAAGGGAGACGGCGAATATGCGTGAGAGAGAAGGTAAAATACGAGAGGGAGACAGCTATACAAAAATGGAGGGAGTCGTGCAAGGAGTGGGGCGGACTTGGTCCTGGTAGCGACGAGGTGTGCGCCCAAGCGCTGGACAGAGAGGTCGGAGTGAGCGAGAGGTCCGAGGCGACCAAACTCGCTGACCGGAAGGGTCGTGTAAGAGGGGGGATTGATTAAGACAGTGAAGGAACGAGGAGTGATTTTAAAGGGAGAGACAAGGAAGTTTACGAAAGAGAGTCTGAGTGGGGATACTATTTCCTAAGCCTTTTTAGGAGGGGATGCGATGTTTACTATTTACTATCCTGTACCTATCTCCTATACCTACCTATTTCCCGTGTCCCTACTGGCATTTCTATTTATTTAAACTTACAACTAACTTAATTAACAGAGTTCTATAATCATCTTTGTCTTGCTGTGCCGGTGTGTTTGCATCGTCCTGCACAGGATAGATACAGCCATTGTTATTTCTTTGCGAGGTACGAGTAGACTAAACAGCCTCCCACTGTACGGTAGTCATATAACATAAATAAACCATAGTACAAATAGAAAAGTAGTTCGTTTCCGGCCCTTTATTAACTAGTACCATTGTAATATGTTTAAAAATGATTGACTGCTGAGTTTCTTGCGGCGTTTCTTCTCAGCAGTGTCTCCTCTTGGGAAGCGCTGGTAGATTCTTGACGTGTAAAAGTGCCCGTACGGCCTACTTACTGAATAAATGTCTTTTATCTTTTTTTTTTATGAGTTTCTGTTACCTATGCTCACATAAACTGAAGTGAAGCTAGGGCGGGTTTTACATAAAATTACTCGTGAATTAAGTTACTTTATTGCAGAAAACGTAAAATATCTAAAGAATGTTTACAAAATAAAGATATATGCTTACTTAACCCTTTGAACGCCTTTGACTTGATACAAACGTTGTCCTCAGTCCTCACACGCCAATGATAGCTGATAACCACAGCTAATGTCAACCTTACGTCACAAATACTCTGGTCTATTTTGCACTGTATCTGTGACCACTATATGGGTCGATGGCGTCGTAGGTACGACAGTATAGATGAACTAGTGAGAGCGTGGAATTGCACATGTAGTGGTATTGTGTGTTTATAGGCAAGAGAAAGAGAGAGAGAAGTATTTAAGTATTTCTCTCTCTGTTTCTCTTGCCTATACACACACCATACCACTACATATGCAATTACACGCTCTCGCTAATTCATCTATACATGACCACTTTAGTGGTTCTTGGCGTTCAAAGGGTTAAATGTTTTTAGTTTGCTACTAAAACTGTCACTTGAGAACACGATCTTTTAAACATTTTATTTAATTTTCTCGTGTCCAGTTGGAGTCGTACGCGCCTCGTGCGATATAAAGTGGACTTGTCCCAAGTTTCACGCTCGAGTACTTTGACTGCTCGGCAATGTTCAGTGTTCGGGTACTCTTAGTTATCGAAACTATGCCTTTAAACTAGTTTTAACTGGCTAATACTACATAGTTTAGACAAAGCCGACGAGTCTCAACACGGCGGGTCTACGTTAACTATGGTGGAGATCCTGTAGCTATCTTCCGATTCTATCATCAGATCAGCTTTTAGATAACATAATATTGCATTGTCATCAGTTGTAGGTACTATCAGCCCAATGGAACCCTGACCCACCATAGAACTGTGTCACAGTGACTTTGTGATTCAAGTCTTAAGAAGTGTCAAACAAATTGTTTTATAACGTCACTGTGACACCGTTCTATGGTGGGTCAGGGTTTTATTGGGCGGATAGTACACACCATTATCGGGAACTGGTTCAAAATTGACTAACAACATTTGACAAGACAAAAAAAGTAGGTAAGTAAGTACCTATAAATAAATAACATACAAAAAATGCAAGTTAATAAAAAAACCTTGTAAAATACGATTGGGTCTTATTGGTCGGGCTAAATGTTACCAAATTAAAACTAAAAATTGTGGGATATAAAAAAAGCTAATTAGAACTTAGTTCAAAATTTAATAAGATACTTAATTCAAAAAGAGAGGAGCCCCGTGGCAATGTGCCACAGATTCTGGCAGCATTTCCTCGTTGTATAGCAATGCTTAGGCGTTACCCGAAGAAGCTGCTAGCCCCGCAAGAAGCCGCTAGCTGGAGTCCGGGTGTTCCTATTATCCTCTTCAAAGTTCCTTAAAAAGGCCGATAGCACCCGGTCCCCACGGGGACCAAGGGTCTCGACACCGCGCCGAAAGGAACGAAGCTATATTCTGCGTCGATGCCCTTGTACTTATTCTTATTAGTTTATCAACCTTCGATTAATAATATGTACTTATAGCTAGTTGTTTGTTTGTCGTAACAAACAGTGGTTACAGTTTTCATTAAACATAATTCAAGGTTGTAAACTCGATCGTAAACATCCCTCGATTTAGCCTAGGGTTGCCGATAAGCTAAAAATTTTTCAATATTTGGTTAAGAGATATTTATAATGCCAAATTGATAGAAATCCATTTTCCTTGTTTCAGGTTCTCTTATAATGTTATAATACTTTTTCTAATCCGGTTATTTTCTTAATAAAATTAGCGCACCGAACCATTTTAATCAAATACAATTAGTTTCAAGAGGTCTTATCTTCCTCGTCTTCTGAAACTAAGAAACAAACTCTCCGCGGTGTTTCCTCGGCGCTATGACATGTCCTTCTTTAAACTTGGCTTCAAAGATTATATCCTAAAAGACAGGGACTTAGCTGCGCCTCAGAGGTCTTTGACCTTACCACCTTTGCCTTTAGGAGGCCTTAAAAAAGAAATTAAGTATCATCTTAAAATTAGAAATTAGACGTACTTACGACGTCATTGCAAATAATGAGGCAACCCTGGCCTGGTATCGACATCAACAGTTACCCTTTATTGTAAACCGACTAGACGTTCACTGCAATAATTATTTGCTATAGAGATTATTTCTGCAAAGTTTATTGACTTCGATGATTCCTGCTAGCGATTAATGGTACGGAATTAATTATTGTTTCATTTATTTTACGTTTACTGCTTTTTTATTAATGTGACTTTGGTTAATGATTTTTTAAAGATGAAAGATGACTAGGGTTGGGGCATTTGGTAGCACACCGTTGTTTTTAGAACCATGGATGGAGACGCTATTTTCAAAATTTCATAGATGTGGTTTTTATATAAAAAATAGGGTTTATGGTTTTTAGAACTGCGGTGCGCTACCAACTTATACAAATACAAAACCTTAGTCGGCCAACGAGGCCCATATTAAGATTAGAATAGATTAATATGAACAGATGGAAAAACAAAGATTTATAACGATATTATATTGCTACCATACGGATGTCCAATTACCGGATCGGGTTTTATTTTTGGACTTCCTGTGTGTGACGTGAGAGCGGGCGAAATGTCAACAGTCAATCCAATATTCGAAAAAAGTCAATAGGTTGGGAATTTCATTTAACACGCTATCTGTTATTAGAGTTTTTTTATGGAAAAAAGTTTCTGATAAAATAATTAGTTTTGGGACAAGCTTTTAGTGCCGATCGTACTTTTTTAGGACAATCGTCACCTACTTGTCAAGACGATTCTAGCAAGCCCTAACACGACGGGTTTAGCATGTGTAATATAGGAGTTTTTATAGCCTCCCTGAGTCTCCATCATAAGACCAGCTCGATGGTGCTATATTATTGTATTGTCATCAGAACGAAAGGCGTATGCAAATTTTCAGCTTCATTGGTAACCAGGAAGTGGGTCAAATTTAACTTGCAAGATTTGACCTTTACATACATACATACATTGCAAGTTAAATAAAAGCTTTTAAAGAGAAGGGGCTGATTATGGTAATCTTTTGTGATCACTGTAATCCATGAACACACACTTCAGACTTTCATGAAAACAGTGTTTTATTAAAGAATACCCCTATTTGTGCGAATACTTTATTTTTTTAACAACCTCTGTTACGCAGTTCATATACCACTTTACCATCTTGGTATAGTTCAGGAAGCTATGCATATACTTCTCAACAGTGGTCTCCTCATGGGAAGCGCTGGTAGACTCAAACATGTGTAAGCGCTGTTACGCCCCATTTACAGAATAAAGATTTTCATTTTCACTGAGACTCCCGATTAGGTAATCGTGGCGGAGTTATTGGAAATGTGCTTGCATCGGAAATAGGTGAGAATGAGGTTCGAGCACTTCACATTTCAAACGCAACATTCTAAACATGTGTTTAATTACGAATTCAATTCCCCACTTAAGCTTTGAATAAACAAATAGGCGCAAATATATTGCGTAAGTGAGGTTTAAACCTTCGACTGCGAGTTGAAGAGGAACGCGCTTAAAAAAATAGACTACACAACTACGCTGCGAAATGGTCTTATTAATTAACCGATTTCGCGTATGATCCAAAACATGTGAAACTGTTTTCTATGACGACATTTACTTGCGGTGATTTGAAATAGGCGTTTCACTAAAGATTAGTTTTATGCGTGGCCCTTAATCGCGGATAACTGTACGTAATTCATCAGTAGTTTAACACCAGTAAACCTCAGTGTAATAAGTACTGGTCGTAGTTCGTTGCTCTGTCAGGCCGTTATGTGACCGGCATGACGGGACATAATCATGACCTCAGGGGCTTGATAATAGTGATAGAAGATAGCTCTTCGGAGCGATGGTGGCCTAGTAGTTAAGTTTTGACTCTTGTTTATTTCGCTAAATGAATGCGTCAAAAGAGTAATGAAAAGATAACACAATGTCTAAGATAAAGATAGATGTTTATTGAGAAAGCACGGGCAATCTGTCAAGATTTACCAGCGCTCCCCAAGAGAAGATCACTGCTGAGAAGACACGCCGCAACATACTCAACAGTCAGAAGTGTTGGGAAGGGTTTTTAGTACATACATACATACATACATACATACATTATTTTATATACCTTCACGCCTTATTCCCAAAGTGGGGTAAGCAGAGCTACAGAATTACCAACAGCTAGAAAAATTTGTTGATAATTTTGTAACCACATTTTGCCCAATAAGGCTACGATGTTTACCAGTGTATTAGTGACAGGTTGCAAGCCCATCGCCCAACAGTACTACAAGCCTTTATTCCTTCAGTCGCCTATTACGACATCCACGGGAAGACATGGAGTGGCACCATTCTATCCCAGCAACCGCACGAGGGGGTCTTTAGTGAAGAGCATTATTTAGTTAATGGCTATCTTGATCATGTCTGTAAATTTATACTCGTTCCCATTTTTCAAATCGTGCATAATTTTGGCCCCTGTTAGTTTTAGGACAAAGTATGGTTTTTAGTGCAAATGGACGAAGTAGCAGTTGCACTCAGCTAATGTTATATATTGAAAGACTGCCCGTGCGTTCTACTTACTCAATGTTAGGCGTTAAAATAAATAATGTGGGAAAAGAATAAGAAGGAGAAGAACACAAATTATCCGCTTTTTCGAAGTCGATCGCAACATATGCCAATTTCATTTTAGCATGACAGGTGACTAGTTATCATTGTCCTTGTATGAACATATACCTAAATAATCCTTGTATGAACATAATGAATTATATTAGTAATGAGTACGAGTACCTACGTAATGTAATCTATCTTGATTGCTTAATAATTTGAGTAAAAACGGAAGACAACAAACAATTTTCTCTAGGATAGTTAGATTACATTTGCCTCGGTAATCACTATGAAATTATTTAGTCACGAATATAAGTGTACAGTTGACATCAAAATAAAACTAATTTGTATCCGTAAGTAGTGATATTTATTTTCTACCAACTAGGCTGACTGCGTCGTCAATTAAAACTGTTATTATCAAGTTTTTTTTTTTTTAAATATTCCAAGCGATCGCGTTACCCGAACTCATGTTTTAAGACAAAGATCATTGTGAGGTTAGACGCTGTCGAGTAGCTGTAGTTTTTTTCTCCATTACAATTTTGCTCCGGGCGGTAACGTATCTTACCCCCTAAATCAAGTCCTATTTCCACGATTTTTTAATATTGTATAGTCATCATCACACCTTCACGCCTTCATTCCCAGAGTGGGGTAGGCAGAGCTACAGAATTGCCAACAACTCTAAAAACTTGTTGTTAATTCTATAACCACAAGTCAATCCCGTAGTCGCCTCTTAGTTTCTTAGTTTTTCATAATAACTACACAATATTATGAAAAACTAGATTTGTACGTTTACGATTGTGGGTTATTGTGTTTGTCTTCAAGACATATTTTGTTGGAAACGATTACGTACAGACCAAGATTTTCATAATATCGTCAACGTATTCAAAAATCGTAAATATCGGACTAAGTTAAGTCAGAGAAACGTTGCCGCATTTTGTAAGAACATTTTCAGTCCCACGATCGTCTTAAGAAGAACTTCATTAAAGTCACCACGTGAGACATGTGTGAGTTAGAGTCTCAGGTGTGCGTTTCTTCAGGATCTGTTCTTACATCATCTCTTACAAATTTAGTACAGTTTAAATTCCGTTTCCAGCATCCACGACCTTGACTTTGAGACGCTTAAATTGTAACTTATTAGGTCATTCTCTTCATGACTCGACGGACAAATTATTAACCTTCGAGTTTAAGTTGTCCTATTAGCGCGTTACAAACAACATTTTTGGGCGTTCATTTTCAATTAGGCAGTTTTAAACTTGCTCGTATGACTTCGCCCGCTTTCTCGATCGACCGTTCTCCGCAGGTATTTCTTTTCTGACTATTATGAGATCGTATAATATAAATTAGGTAATTTGTGATCTTAGGATTGTAGTTTTAAGAATGAAAATGTCTATGGGTCACAGATTCCACTAACCACTAGGTATGAGTGCACGTCCAAAGGAAAATATCTTCTTACCTTTAAACGCATATTTATATTCTAATCATTCTTCTATTCCTTACCTTATTTTACTGCGTGAACATGGCATGTGTGTTTTACCTTTGGACTCTTGCTTTATTGAATTACCTTTCTTGCCAATACGGGGCATCAATCATCTTAAAAAAATATCTGCTAAATGTAAGTTTTCAACGCGTCATGTTTTTTTCAACCGACTGTACGTAACGGATCTTACGGCGGAAACGAATTACACGGAATCTATTATGTGTTTTTACTTTTTCTCTTTGTTCATATTCATACGTTACACGATATGTTATGAACTAATACTTCTTTTTACTGCATGTTTTGTGTTTTCGGTAGAGTTTAAACACACATAATAGGACAGACTAAACTGCCACGTAGGGCCGCCATAGACGGACTGCTTAGAGCAGTCAGGACCGACAGATGCGTGGTCGCTATTGGTCAAAATCCAGTTTCAATACTAACCTAGAGCATTAAAATTGCAAATTGACCAATAGCGACCATGGAGGTGTTGGTCATGACTGTTCTAAGGGCGGCCGACCAAGTTTTCCGAGCTACTGATATCTGTAGCTGATAAAGTGCAATGATGGTAACCACCACGGACTTTGATTGCTGAGCCACCATATAATTTGTGCACTCATAGACATTTGAATTCTTAAGACTACAATCTCAAGCCTACAATTTTAAGATTCCGAATGCATTTCGAACCCTGAGGATTAAGATGGAATCTATGCTAGTAATGTCACCGGTTGTCTTATCCCCACACCGGAACACAATACGGTATTTTAAAGGATAAGACGGTGGTATAACATAAATGCAATCCGGACGGGCCCTGCACTCTGCACTACTAAACACTTGAAACTTTTTAAATTGTGTGGCAGGTGGACAAACTTTTTTGAACGTATATCTTTGTCTTTCTCCTCATTATAACCGTGTTCTGCTGGTACATTCAACTACAAAGAGATGTAACTACTTTTAACCTTATTGCACTGTAATAAGGTTCAAAAGTAGATACATTCTCTTTGTAGTCGACTGTACCTACTCGATCAGCGCCCACCATACGTTATCAATTTATAGAAGCAAGATCGGCTAATAACGGATTACAGGTACTGGAGCTCTATTCTATTCGATAAAGCTATATTACTTTTGACATGTATTTCTCTAATTAAAGCCCTGGTGGGGTCACCAACAGTATGTTGGTCTGCATTATTCAACAATTTGAAAGTTCCAAACGTCACAATGGTTCAATTTTATACCATCATCTCTTTGGGAACACGGTTAGTGTTTACACACGTACGCAGACGCATACAGGACGTCGCTGATTAATCTCGCTTTTTTTTTATGGCATAGAGAAGACAAACGAGCACACAGGCCACCTGATGGTAAGTGGAAACTGTGACCCATAGACATTCGCATTCACAAGACTGCAATGCAATCCTAAGACTGCAAATGCGTTGCCAACCCTGAGGACAAAGATGGAATGCCTCTATGCTAGTGATTTCACCGGCTGTCTTATCCCCAAACCGGAACACAACAGTGCGAACACTGCTGTTTAACGGTAGGTTAATGGATAAGATGGTGGTAGCGATCCGGACGGACCCTGCACAAGGTCCTACCACCCGAAAAAAATAAATGATAAAAGGAATGCATTATCTTAAGTTATTTCATTAACTCTATTCATCCTCCTTATGAACTTCTAGTCTATAATACCCTATTATATCAACATCTGTCTCGCCTTTATTAAAACGAAGCAATCTACCAAAGAATTTATCTTCTGCGATGTAACAAACAATTTCCGAACGAAAAAACGTCATTAAAATTCTCAGTCGAACTTTAGGGACAAAGCATACCGCCCTTGTGATGTGTTCCGCTGTTAGACAGAGATAACTTGTAATTGATGGGCGTTTTGACAAGTGCGAGAGTGATAGAGTTATCTTAAGTGAAGGGTTGTGCCGAAAATAGATACAGATGTTAGTGGGTCATTTCGTTTTTTTTGATTTTATGTTAATGGATCAAGTTCACTAACGCTGCCTGTACTGACAGATTTCGTGTACTCGGTATATTTTTAAGTCATTTCTTTGTGTAGTGTGTAGACACGTTAAAATGAAAACTATTTAGTTTCAGTGCAGAATTAAGACTGATTCGAAACGATGTACTGTAGCAAAAATATAATTGGTGATGGATGAGCCATTGCAAAACACAACCATTGGAAAATCTCCTTAATTTTTAATAATCTCTGCAATCGCCCTACTTAAGATTCTCTCGATTATTTTATTGGTTATTACAACAATGTTTGTCCTAAGGTATTTCCAATAATTACAGAAAAATACAGTGAACATTTTCTACAGGGGTATATTTTTTAGTCTAGAGTACTTTTTATCTCGGAAAAATTTACGGATCCCGTGGAATGACAAAATTACAATTTCTACGCGGACATAGTCTCTGGCAGAAGCTAGTGTATATATTTATTTGACGCAATGGCTATGCAGATATCAATGTTTTCGACTGTACCTGCCAGGATAACGAGTGTCACGCTCAAGTGTCACGACGGATACCCATTTATCTCGTATTGTACGAGCTGGACGGATGACCGCAATTTTTATACGTCACTAACCGAGTTATTAGCCTTTTGTGCGGTTGACCGATCGCTGTCGGTTTTGAGTGTCGCCAATTTGTATTTATGCTTTTGTTTTTTAGTCTGAATGTATTTGAGGATAGGTAATAATAATAATAATAAGTCAGTGGTTGCACCATATCACGGCACGCTTAAACACGAAGTAAGCGCGCAGAAATATCATTATGGTCACCTATATCGCGGTATTTGCGGTGGATGCACTCGTCACTCTCCCACTTACATACTGGTCAGAAAGTGACAGATGTTTTATCCACGTTTTTACACTACCATGACGTACCTACTAAAGCAGTTCGGGGCTGAGATTCTAGGAGGTAAAATCCAAGGCGTTTTGACCTTTTATGGAATTGTTTTTAATTCGGCCGAAAAAAACGATAACAGGTCAAAAACTATATGGTTGTTACCGTGTTGAATAAAGGCTCAGTGGGGTTATTTTGACGTGTCTGTGCAATTCATTATACGCTGAGAGAAAAGGACAGGGTTATGTAAATTCTATAGCTCCGTCTTTTACGCTCACCGTAAAATGAACTGCATAACCATGTCATAATAACCCCCCAGGGCTGAGATTCTAAGCGGTTTAAACCATCTTGTTTTTGTCATTTGATATTGTCAACGTTTTGATCGCTCTTATTTACTTGACAGTAATGTGTAACACTCGATTTTCACCCGCAGCATGAGATTGGGGTCGTGTGGTCACTTGGCTCGAGGACCAATCGCTAAAGGGTTGGGCGCCGTAGATTGAGAGAGAGAGCGACTGGCCACAAACAGGATCGATGGTGGTGGTTTCATAAATTAGACAAATTGTTTAAATTAAGTTTATTTTAATTTCTAACTTCGTAAAAAGAAGGTACAGACTCAGATTATTTGCACTATACTATGTTCTGAATGAACAACACAGAGTAATAAGATTAGGAAGCGTCCTCCCTCTTTGTTCTTAATTCTAATTAACCACGCCTTTCCACACACATAAGAAATAGTTGCAAATATTTATTATACCAAAGGGTAAGTAAGGAAAGGTCCGGGTTACCTACGAGATTAGCATCAGTAAACCCGTAACGTAATTTTCCATTACTAGTAATTGCAAATATTTATTATACTAAAAAGTAAGTAAGGAAAGATCCGGGTTACCTACGAGATTAGCATCAGTAAACCCGTACAGTTCTTTTCCATTACTAGAATTGATAAACGTTACAAAAGAGTAAGTAAGGAAAGATCCGGGTTACCTACGAGATTAGCATCAGTAAACCCGTACAGTTCTTTTCCATTACTAGGATTGATAACCTTACAAAAGAGGCGCTTGCTACCTACGCGGTCTAAGGATGGACGACGCAGTGTAATAAGTTAGAGTAAACGCGGAATAAAATAAAGAAAATAAAAGAAAAGAAAGTCAACGTCACGCGACATCAGTGAACGCAGGCGTCAGGATCCCACGCGAAGTGTACTCGTCATCGCACGGCTACTTCCTCGTGCACAAACACGTCGAAGCAATCTCAGCACACCGCATGCACGAAGATAACCTCCGCCTTGAGGTTATAGGTTAGCCCGAACATCTCCGGAGCAGACTTGATACTTCAGGGGTAGCCTTGGAATTTCCGGGGTAGCCTTAAAACTCCCGGGGTAGCCTTGAAACCCTAAAACGTACAATATAACGTCTCAGTAAAGGAACAAACAAGGACACATCCTCAGACAACACATCACCTTTAACGAATAAAGTTTACCTTTCGGGCAGTAAATTAGAGGCAATTGGCTTTTATACTCGGAGACCGCGGAGTTGGTGTTATCAATAACACCGTAAAGAACATCTGAAATAGACCGATACACTTTTAGAAATAGAACATGGCGATTACGTAACACAATTGCGACGCGCCCCTTCCAAATGAAATACTCACCCTTCAGACGCGTGACAACGCACGTTAAGACTTCAGTTATTCTTGGTGAAAATAAGACATCTAGACTGTAAGACACAGCGTCAAGAACAAGGAAACCACCTAGGCCTGTTCTAAATTAAATCTCCATCCTTGATCGGCAAACACCAAGTGACGCTCTCGGGCGTTACCGGTGTTGCCACCTACCATACTCACATTGACGTTAAAACTTCAATACCTCTGATTCCTCTCAATAAAGAAAATACTTTTTGCTTAGCTGAAATTAAGTGAAAAAAATATCTAGAACGAGTAAATAAGAATTCAAAAAAAATAAAAAGATACTACACCCAAAACAGAGTAATAAAGCCGATGTGCGAACGCCTTAACCTCCTGTCAAAAGTCAAAGTGACATTTCATACTGTAGTATGAGAGGACAATAGAGAGATCTCTCTCCAGGCGGGTGTTATGCCTGGGGACCGAAGTCCATTGGGAAGAAGTTGGAAGTGCTACATAATATATCAACTGACTGTTGAAATTTCGCTTGCGCGTTGTAGAACAGTTTAGTTCCGCTGTCTGACGTTGTGACGTTGTTGGCGCTGGCGAGTTGGTGGTACATGGTTTTGCCGTTAGATGTCGCCATGTCGCCACACCAGCCCCCCTTTGAGACCGGAGGTTGATGGTGATGCTGATGACGTGCAGTCTGTGCGTTGAATTGTCGCTTGCAAGTGCCAGTAGTAGATGTCTCCAGTAGTGCTCAGAGCCGCGTTGGCGAGCGTAGCAGGAGATGAGGAGTGAGTGGAGTACAACAGTGAGTCGTGTACCTGCTCGTAAAGTACTCGTAGTTGGACGCAGTGAGTCGCGTTGTTGAGTGAGAGTAGTGTTGCACACTGTAGACACCAGGCATAGAGATATGACAGAATGCTAGTGGTGCACAGTGCGGGTAAGTCTGGCTTGCTGTGAGGCTGCGTCATTTGCTTGAAGGTCGTCAAGGTTGCGTAATTGTCCATTGTCGAGGGTCACCAATGTAGTAAGAGAGGATCACGTCGGGGTCACCAATGTAGTAAGAGAGGACAATAGAGAGATCTCTCTCCAGGCGGGTGTTATGCCTGGGGACCGAAGTCCATTGGGAAGAAGTTGGAAGTGCTACATATATCAACTGACTGTTGAAATTTCGCTTGCGCGTTGTAGAACAGTTTAGTTCCGCTGTCTGACGTTGTGACGTTGTTGGCGCTGGCGAGTTGGTGGTACATGGTTTTGCCGTTAGATGTCGCCATGTCGCCACACATACTATGACAACAACGGCTAACAAACGATAACAATGTCTGGGTTTTCAATTGAAAATAAAAGGAATAATAGTGTAAATCGGTTAAATACGACTTCCAAATAAGGCACAGGAACCTAGCTCTGGGATACTAAAGCTCCGTGTTGAACTATGTGAGACAAAACGAGTGTCCAAGTGTAAAAACAGCAGTGTTTATGTCGACCGTTTGTGATCAACGTTGATATACTAAAACACCGGTTACCAGGTGTATGTGGCTTGAAACTCGTTCGCTCGTCAAACAGTAGACGCTAAACTCAGCCAGGAATCAGCGCGGAAGGCTTTCAGACAAAAGAAAGGATGACTGTAAGTATGACAGAGAAAAAGTGACAACCCGATTTTGGGGTGTTACAAATGGCGGCCGACTTAAAATCAAAGACAATATGGTTTATACCGACTAGAATAGAGGCCCAGTTTAGGTTGAGATAAATGGACAGAGCTATAGCTGTTATACAGGTCTGTTCCTCCTTTCTCTCAACCTAAACTGAACCGTTTTTTATTTTTGCGTATAGGTACATTGGGTTGTTCTCTTGTTCTCTTGGTGTAGCGCGGCGTATGTGCCTGCGTTGGCTGTTATTTCTGCTATGTTTAAATACTTTGTTTCTATCTGTGAGAACCTTCAATTGGCTTTTTGTTACGTAATTTAATTTCTATCTTGTTTTGTAAGCTGTTGGATCTCCAATAAATCATAAATAAATAAATAAATAAATAAATTAACTGCTTTAGTAAGTCATGGTAAAAACCCTTAGAAACATACAAATGCGTCGTATCAAGAATCCGTTAGTTTATTGTATTGTTATAACTTTATTTAATCCATGTGTTCTATGTATCTATCCGCCGTACTAAGAGAGGTTTTCGACACGTTGGAATATGGAAAAATGGCGCCAAGGAAAAACTTATTCGTCATAACATAACTCACAAGTGCGGCCGTAAAATTTTTAGAGCCAAGTAGAGAGAGTAGAGTTATTTATTGACCCTTGTACCCTTACTATGAGTTACAATTACCGTAATCGCAACTCGACTCGCTATCGAGTATGTAATTGTAACTCATGGTAAGGGTAGGTACTGATGTTTATTTGACGACGCGATAACCTAGTTGGTAGTGACCCTGCCTACGAAGCTAGAGGTCCTGGGTTCAAATCCCGGTAAGGGCAGATATTTGTGTGATGAGCTCGAATATTTGTTCCTGAGTCATGGATGTTTTCTATATATTTAAGTATATATTTCTCTATATAAGTATTATCGTTGTCTAGTACCCATAGTACAAGCCTAGAGCTTAGTTTGGGACTAGGTCAATTGGTGTGACATTGTCCCCTGATATTTATTTATTTATTATTTATTTATTATTACTTACTTATGTATTTTATATTTCAATTCAAACTTTCAAATGAAGTCGAAGACTATGGCATTGTTAGTACAGATAAAAGATAAACTGATCATTATAATAACTGTAGTAACCTTTGTTCATTTGTTTGTTCACAGAACAGTGCTCCTATGTGGGAGGACTTCATATCGAAGGCAACGAAACTACACTCCGCTTTAAAGTGAGTATTTATTTTTATTCAAGTATAGATTACATTAACTACGTATCGGTTCGTGAATAAGCTGGCCTGTTGCCTAACGCACTCGCAATCGCCATCGACTTCAAAGTAGATCAATTGTTTTCATTTTGTATGCAGACTCGCCTTCGGACTGTCAAATTGAAAACGATTGCGATTGTGTGTGTTAGGTTAGGCAATAAGCCTGCAGGATACGATAAACCTTGCTTTTGTACAGCCGCTATCAAAATATATCACCGAGCAGAATTTGGTATTGGTTAGGGTGATAAATAAGAGATATGTTTATAAGTCAAAATAATATATTATTATATTATTAACTAGGAGAGTCGTGTTCTAAACGTAACTGTACGATCTATACGAGGTGTCCCGGGGAACTAACTGTAACCAAACATTGCTTTAGAAGAAACCTTTATAAAAACAAGGAACACTTGAGACTGTAAATTATTATCCATACGAGTGAAAGAGAACGTCTAGATAACTACTAGTGTGAGTGGGACGGATTTACTTTTGTGAATTCCAACAGTAAGAGCGTTTTTAGATTTTTTTAGGCAACATTTTGAGCACACACACACACACACACACACACACACACACACACACACACACACACACACACACACACACACACACACACACACACACACACACACACACACACACACACACACACACACACACACACACACACACACACACACACACACACACACACACACACACACACACACACACACACACACACACACACACACACACACACACACACACACACACACACACACACACACACACACACACACACACACACACACACACACACACACACACACACACACACACACACACACACACACACACACACACACACACACACACACACACACACACACACACACACACACACACACACACACACACACACACACACACACACACACACACACACACACACACACACACACACACACACACACACACACACACACACACACACACACACACACACACACACACACACACACACACACACACACACACACACACACACACACACACACACACACACACACACACACACACACACACACACACACACACACACACACACACACACACACACACACACACACACACACACACACACACACACACACACACACACACACACACACACACACACACACACACACACACACACACACACACACACACACACACACACACACACACACACACACACACACACACACACACACACACACACACACACACACACACACACACACACACACACACACACACACACACACACACACACACACACACACACACACACACACACACACACACACACACACACACACACACACACACACACACACACACACACACACACACACACACACACACACACACACACACACACACACACACACACACACACACACACACACACACACACACACACACACACACACACACACACACACACACACACACACACACACACACACACACACACACACACACACACACACACACACACACACACACACACACACACACACACACACACACACACACACACACACACACACACACACACACACACACACACACACACACACACACACACACACACACACACACACACACACACACACACACACACACACACACACACACACACACACACACACACACACACACACACACACACACACACACACACACACACACACACACACACACACACACACACACACACACACACACACACACACACACACACACACACACACACACACACACACACACACACACACACACACACACACACACACACACACACACACACACACACACACACACACACACACACACACACACACACACACACACACACACACACACACACACACACACACACACACACACACACACACACACACACACACACACACACACACACACACACACACACACACACACACACACACACACACACACACACACACACACACACACACACACACACACACACACACACACACACACACACACACACACACACACACACACACACACACACACACACACACACACACACACACACACACACACACACACACACAGCCCCCCGCGACCCCTGTAGATTGGTCCATTCGTCTTCTGCTGTCATTTTACCACATCCCCCCTATGCTTCCTCCCACCGGATAGAAACCATTCTCTCAAACCTTGCACGTAAACCGAACAATAGCGTTTTAATTTCCCGAGGTATCAAGCCAATTTGCCGGTCTGATTCCGACGCGTTACTGAATGAAAGACATCTTCTAATGCAACCTTTTTTTAACCGACATCAAAAATAAATACAGTGGAACGTAGAACCTCCTTCTTTTTTGAAGTCGTTTAAAAAGGGAATGTGATTGTCCTTTATCATTGTGCGATCACTTTTTTGCGATTAACTCAAAAAACCGGACAAACGCGTGGACGGACGGACTGACAGACAGACAGACAACGTTGGCATATTAATATAGGGTTGCGTTTCCGTAACCCTATAAACTGCAGCAACAATATTGGAAATGTAGTCCTCATAGTCGTACTTCTGGGATGGTTTGAGTTAATATCGCATACCTACCTCTCTCAGACCGAACTTAGCATCAAGTCAACTCAAGAATGGTATTTTTTTTTATTCTCGAGTCACGGATTTTTTTTAATTTTCAATAGCATTTAAAAAGCACGATCGTATTCTGAGTTGCAAGGGATACGGATAAGGATTCGAACGTGCCTTTTTGAGCAGTCGTTCTACAGCGATAAGTTCATTACATCAATGTTGATGACATTTTTATTTACTTATGGCCACTGGCCGGAGAAAATAATCTACCTACCTACTACCTACATATAGGTTTAAGTTCAATTAGCTGTGGAAATGTATGGAAATAGTAGTCTTAAATACGGATTTTAGTGTGCGTTACTAAATGTATGCTCATTTATTTGAATATTTATTAAAGTAATGTTAATGCAGGGTGTCCCAGAATATGACGTAAACATTAAAGGATAAGAAAGCCTATTCCTTACCGGTCCAGAATATACTTTTAACTATTCAATCTGTTAGTTAGTTTAGAAGTTATTAAGGTTTTAATGAATCTGACAAAGATCGCTACCTTGCAGTAGGTACACCTCTGCCTCCCTTGCCTTAAAATATCTATAACTCGAAATTCCAAAACTGGATATCAATAACGTAGCAATGTATTGAATTACACCATAATTCCTAAATAACAACGCATTCAAAATAAATCCACACTTTCTAAGCCACTAAGTATTTCTCGTTTTTCCTTTCACAACTTTGACTCTTCGTTTTCAAAAGTCAAAGTTGTGAAATGTGAAATGCGTTGTCTCAAATCCTGCAACAAGTACGGTCAAATACGGGCAAAAAAAAACTTCTGTTTTAAAATTCATAAAAAAGTTCTTTCCCATTCCAAAATACTCAAAATTGGCATTAAATATAATATACGTTTTCTTTTTCTGGCTTAAAACTCCTTAGAGACCTATGAGTAGCCCTCCTACGCCGTCAGCATGCTTGCCTATCATAGCCAGTAAAAATTAATTGTTGAACTATCTATGCGGAAATTAAACTGATATTTCCCACCATCATTTCACTTGTTTCCTATGATCACCAATCGGAATTAAAGCCCCTGGGAAAATACAAACCGCACTAACTCTTTGAGTGGGAATTGCTCAAAAGAATCTCGCAGGTTCCGTTCACAGTCAAAGCCTTTGAACACCTGCTCCGAGTCTCCAGAGCTTCCCTTGGAGGCTTCAAAGGAAAAATAAGGTCGAGTGCTAACTTAACGCAACGCAAATATTGTTCAGGGGCTTTATTTCTATTTATTTCAGCCCAATTTGCTTTAACGTAACTATACTGTTGATGTTGTGGCAAGTAAATAAGAGTTGTAATTACTTCAGCAATATGATTACGATACAATGTGTAGATGATTTATGGGCACGACAGACTAACCTCCTTATTCATAAACTTAGATGAACCCATTTTAGTTAAAGTATTATTTGTTTCTTTCTGTCGTATTCCAATGTTACAATGACAAAGAATCAATCATATTTAAAGCTCGCTTTAGCTGTTGCGCGTTTATGAATAAGGGTCTCCCCAGACCTATCGACGCAGAATCGGCTTGAGCCGGCAAAAATAAGTTTTATGTCCACGCAATAAGATCGAAAACGAAGTCGTTCCGTTCGCAACGCCGAGCCGGGCCGAGCCGAGCCGAGCGATACCATTTTCACTCTTACTGCACGGACATAATTTTTTTTCTTAACGGCCCAAGCCGATTCCGCGTCGATAGGTCTGGGGAGACCCTAAGAGGGGAAAAGTTTTGTTTAAGTAAGTTTTATATCAGTGATTTAAAAAAAAATTACACTCCGTAGTCTATTTTGGTACAGCGCAGCAGGCGATAAGAAGACTTGGTTTTTAACTTAGTTTACATGATTCGCTTAAATGGGATTTAAACGAAAAAACTGTATACCTACACCTGAAAGTCGAATTAAGACTCACGAGTCGTCTTTTGAGCACTGTATTAAGTTTGCGTAAAGACTAAAGCGAATTAAATAAAAATAAAAAGCAATGAATGTCTTGTTTATTTAATATTAAATGCAACAATTTTTGATTACAGATCAGCGCTGGTTGCAATCTCTGCCTTTCTGGATGCATTTCAGAAGATAGCAGATGCAGCGACCAATGCCCGAGGTAAGCACTACAACTGTATCTTTGGTTATATTATACAATGTGTTTAGAACTCGTATTGTCACAGTTCGTCTCTTTTCCCTCGATACAGGAAGTCACGTCACGAATAAAGATTAAGAGAGATAGGGCAGCTGTCTGTGCTCCGTCTTCTACCTTTTGTTCAGGGATCCTTCTATAGATTAATTAAGACATGGAGTAAATATTAGTTCATTGTGTAGAATATCATTAAAATCAACATACTCGTAGATCATCAATGTAGCATTTACTTTCATAAAATTCTAACCACACTAATACATCAATATAACTAGTGAACACAAAACGTCACATTCCTAAAACACAATCTCAAACCATTTCTTTCTTAATCCAATCTAAATATTTATAAACGTGCGTATATACCCCAGGTATATCCTTGGTGCCGCAAGTATTATGTCCAAAGCTCACGACACCTATCAGCTCGAATCGATCCTCATACTCTATCATCAGCGGACCACCAGAATCTCCCTTACAGGAATCTCTACCTTCCTCCCCGCCTGCACATATTTGGTTTTCGCCTATCCTCGTCTTGTAACCTGCTTGGCAGATATTATTAGCGACGTATGGCAGGGAAATGTATTGCTTGATGTCAGAGTAAATTGTTCCATTGGATCCCCAGCCAGCGGTGAGGAAACGGAGAAATTGGTCTGGTTTTAAGGTAACGTCTGATGTCGGAAGGCAGATTGGCCGGATGAAATCTGTAACAAGAAAAATACTTTTGGAGCAAAAACTGGATGGTTGTTAGGACTTATTCGATTCGAAAGTTTGAATTTCAAAGACCTCAAGTGGGGAAGTTTCTTTACCATATAGGACAGAACGATATACCTATATTTTCAAATACAGACATTGCCATCTGGGCCTCTGGTTTATAAGACATGAGGAGTCGAAACTTGAAATTTAGATACCTACTGTATGCTTGACATATTTAACTACGGAATGAAAAATATCAAACCCGCAAACCTCTACAGCATGAGAATTTAAGAAACAAACGTTAAAATAGTCTATGACTCTTCTTGGATGAAGATCAATCCAACGATATTGCACTTTAAGATACATCAAACCGTATAGTCACCGGAACGCGAACCGGTTGGGTGTGTGTTTTAACTTAACCCATTTTAACGTGTTTATCCGTGTATCTGTCTTTGGCATTTGTCTGTGGATTGGGACGTGTTGTTCTAAAGTAGAGTATATAACAGGATTGTGAAGTGACACTTAAATCACGTAGCTGTCCAAAAAAACCGTTTCTCATCCCCTAAGGGTTCGTATATGGATTGGGAATTCAAAAGTCTATGGGTCTCAGATCCCACTTACCATCAGATTGTCTACTCGTGTGCCTTCTCACAACTAACCTGTGTATGGTGAGTTCTTGCTCAACTTCACAAGTCCGATGTCGTTCGGGCTACCACTTGGCTGATACTTGTACTCAGGATGGGTGATGAACCGCTCAATGCTGATGATTATCACCTCGAGGATCTCAAAGCCGCCGCCGTTGACTTCCACTATGTCTGTGGGGTACGAAGTGGTATTGTATTCCCCGAGGCGTACCCGTTTTCTGGAAATATAAAGTGAATTCTGTTAAGTTGGCGGTTAACCGTTTGGAATGTCAGTCACACGCCAAACATATTTGCTTTGCGATCCAAATTAAAGTTAAATTCATAAGTCTCTTTTAATCTTGTGTCTGCGCCCGATGGTGGCGCTTGGCACGACTTTCAGCTTGTGTGACAAGGGTCAGAAAGTGTAACAAGGGTCTTATTGACCTTATATTACTGTAAAGAACTCCCAGGACCGTTTTTGGTATTTTTATGAATAGCCTTTACAGAAACAGTTTCGAAATCCTGCGACTGCAAGTCCTTAAGTATTTTGAAGATAGGTTCGTATACGGTACGTTCGTAGGTAATTGATATATAGGAACATTGTTAAATGCAATAAGGTTCCCTGTCGGGTTAAATCAGCCTTACCCAATATCAAATTATAGTTAAAGCCGTTGACGGTACAGCCATCATCTTGAGTACCTACATATTTGACAAGGCATTTACTCAACTAATGACCTTGACGTGGTTATATTAAATAGGTTATTACTGTTATTAGGTACTTACGGAGTCCCATAGCTCCTGGTTTGAATACAGTGAGCCGCAGTGAGCACATATCGGGAGCTGATGAGGCTCCCAGCGCAGTTGGTGTAGCGCCCCTCGTACTCTAGGAGTACCAGCCACGGGTACTGCTCCACTGATGCTAGTTCGCCACCTGAAAATGTATTACAACTTGACAATAGCTCATTTTGATGATGTCTTAGTAACTCAGTATTAATTCTATTAGCTGAAGACACTTAATTTTCCTATGATTATGATGTTCTGATTAAATAAAAAATAAATATCAGGGGACAATGCCACACCAATTGACCTAGCCCCAAACTAAGCTCTAGGCTTGTACGGGTACTAGACAACGATATAAATAATTATATAGAGAAATATATACTTAAATAGAAAACATCCATGACTCAGGATCAAATATTCGCGCTCATCAAAGAAATATCTGGATTCGAACAACGGACCACTAGCTTCGTAGGCAGGGTCACTACCAACTAAGCCAGCGCGTCGTCAAGAGTGTTTGCTGTGATATTATCACTGTCGAAAACAGCGTATCGTCAGCTGATGATATGATGATGATGACAGACAGCGTAATTGCCAGCTGATTTAAGGTCCTTTTTGTTTTGGACGGTTAGAATGTATATAAATATATCTAGGAATTTAGCGAGTCTGGATATCTAACAACGGGGTCTGTCGTAACACTAGTTGCGTACTTATTTAGAAATATTAATTTGAAGTCAGCAAGTCATGCAATATTGAAGACAATACCAATCAGTTTTAAGACAATCGGCTTAAACCTCGCTTCGGTTTCGATTTTTTTGATTTCCGTAGCATTGCCGGCGTTCGAGCCTGCAAACAAATCAATTTTGTAAGTCTAAGATTTAATTAGTCCTTGCCGAATAAAACGTATTCACAAGAGCATCTAAAGAACCTTCTTAAAAGGCTGTTTTTCATTCAAAGGCTTAACCAGTGCAAGGCTCGTATTAATCGAAAAGAAGCGTCGAGTAAGCAGGACTGACATCTTTACGTAGTACGAGTATAAAACAAAGTCGCCTCTCGTCGACTATCCATCTGTATACACTTAGATCTTTCAATCTACGCAACAGATTTTAATGCGGCTGTCATCAATACATAGAGTGATTCAAGAGGAAGGTTTTTATGTATAATGAACTCTGGATTATGTACGGGTGTAAAACTCACATAAACTGAAGCGAAGCAATGGCGGGTCGCCAGTCAATTATATATTTCTACATTTCTGTTTATGGCATAAAAAGAAAAACGGTCTCAAGCTCATTTTAATTTTGTAATTGCACATGCGTTGCCATCCCATACCAATTGACTTTTCTTATTTAGTTAACTCTTATATAACCTCAAAATGCATGTTTTTTGGCTAAAATGGCCGTTTTCTGCTGAATAAAGCAACTGTAGACCACTTTATGCACACCATTTTCCTGATTTCACGTCATGGATGTTTTTTTTATGAGAAAATTGTTATTTTAGGCGAAAAGGGCTCCTTTTTATTCTTAGGTTATAAAAGTGTTTACTAAATAAGAGAAGTTAATTGGCATGGAAGTTAATTGCATCTATTCTCATCATGCAGAGGAATTCCATCTTAGTCCTCAGGGCTGGCAACGCATTTGCAGTCTTAGGATTGAATTGCAGTTTTGTGAATGCGATTGTCTATGGGTCACAGTTTCCACTTACAATCAGGTGGCCTGTGTGCTCGTTTGTCTTCTCTATGCTATAAAAAAAAACATTTCGACATCGGTCTTACCAGTAATCTTGTCACCGCCAATGGTTTCCACGCCGCAGCACCCCGAGTTGAACCTCGGCGCCTGCAGCGTCGAGGGGCAGCTGGCGGACTCAGCGTATTCCCGGTCAGCGTCAGACACGTCGTCACCTTTGTCAGGGACCGAGGATTGGACGGGGTACACGACAGGATTCGTGCTTAGGTGTTGTGACCATTCTGATTGTGGTGGGCAGCATATCTGGAATTTTAGGTTATCGGCTCAGTATCGAATCTTCTAAGTAGAAAAATTGTCCAGTGACGCAAATTGACCAAAAAGCGAAATGTCCATTTTGTAAATTGAACATTTTGTTAAAATACCTAAATCGTAAAATACACAATTAGCATATACAGGGTGGTTATCGATAAACTGTACATATTGAAAGGGGTGAAATTTTACGTTAATTTATCGGTAAAATATTTTTTTAAATTTTTTTTTAAGGTTTTGTTTTTTTTTCTTCAGATTTTTAAACTTGTTAATAAAGTTTGGGTAGTACACTTACTTACTTGTGACGGTGTAACTTTTGATCTTTTTGTATCCCGCTAATTTGATTATAGTTTGGTCAAATTAGGATGATCACTTTGACAGCTGATATAAACACGTGTTACAGGTTGTTCTTTGAGTTTCATAAACGTTACAGTTTATGATATACATAGTATTTGGCTGTCTGCAATCTTAATGTCAGCATAGAAGGTTTGTAAAACTTTGATACTTGCGATGTAACCAGTTATTTAAATGATACATTTTGCATGCTAAAATTTACGCCGGTTTTATTATTCCTTGCCAGTGTTGAAAAACAACAAATTCGGCTGTTAGAAGGAAAATCCTACATTGACCGAATTACAATACAATACAATACAAAACACTTTATTGTACACCAAACAATAACATTACAGAGATACAGCATTATTAAAAACAACACAGAAAATTCACACACAATAAAAAAATAAGATAATAATAAAAAAATAATAATAATAATAGAGAATTATTATTATTTTATTAATAGAGAATTATACTGTCACATAAAATAATATAGTTTGGTAAAGAACAAGATCCACTTAGGATTCCAGATTTAGTTGGTTACCTACTCATTACTTTTCTACAATTTCGTTAGTTATGTATAGTCTCATAATACCTTTGGTTTTAAGTTATGGGTTATGCCACAGGTGGCCTGTCTCAAGAAGAGTAGTTCTGCATCAGTCTTGGCCTTCTTCTGTTCTATTTCTTTATAAGGCGGGCAGTTGTCTAGCAGAATGCACTTACCGGCTCCTCCTATTGGAGTGCGGCATTGATTTTCTGAAAAAAAAAAGTTTTTTGTAGGTGTACTATCCTGGGTAGTGTCTTAATTGGCTGTACTGTGACTGCAAATGCTTACATCCTTTTTATGTCATTTAACGTATGGTAATGGTTATAAAACAAGATTTAAGAAAAACCAATCTCGTTTTTTTCTGGGTTAATAATCCTTGATAAAATCAAGCTGTTTAACGGTTAATGTGTTTGTTTTAAATGTATAAGAAACACTCAAATGTCCAAATAATTGATTACCTTTACAAGCTGTTGCATTTAATTTGCGTTCTCAAAAAAATCTATCCGCAAAGACCAAATAGTATTAGGTGACCATTATTCATTTTTAAATTCTAATGCAGTTTTGTTCTATAATTAATTATAATATAACTGATAAGAAATTCATATTTGCATTCTAAAAATTTTTACCAAACTAACTCTAACTCCAAACTATTTTCCTTATTTAGTATCAGTATCAACCAGGGATTGAAAACCGGTTTATTTTCCGTACCGGTTAGAGCCGCACTTTGAGAGCCTAACCCATAATAAAGGTTACGCTCACAAGAACCGCTCTAACCGGTATCTCTATGTCGGAGCGTAAACAGGGAACGAAATCAATTTACCGGTTAGAGGGCGGTTCCTCCGTGTGGGGGGTGAATGACCGCTCGTTTAAGGAGACAGGATTGGTTTGCTATGGTATTAGATTGATAGCGCAGCCACCAGCAGCGCCTCGACGCGCGACAGCGGTCATTCATCCCGTATCGAAACACAGAGTAACCGGTTAGGGAGCGCTTCGAAATAACGTTCCCAAATCATTTCGTTCGAACGTAACCTAAATTATTAACCGGTTTAACCTAAATAAATACCGGTTTATTTGTAACCGGTTACAATCCCTGGTATCAACAGAAGTAATTTAATGTTTTTTTTTACCTGTTAGGCGAAGACTGTGTTTTGTTTTTTGCGACATGTAGGTACATTTAAATATTGCATAGGTATATAACTTTAAAAATATATAAATTATCCAATCTAACTTATTCTACGTATCTGCCAAACAAATTAACTAATTCGTAGCTAATAATCCTATACTCACTATTGAGACAAACCCTTATTGGTCACATAATACGACGCACTTTTTCATATAAATACCTCGTATCGAATTCGACCATCAAAAAGCACTTGACCGATTTTATTGCTATGTATTTAGTTACAATTTACTTCAGGCCCTCTATTCCCGGCGGTAAAAACCTCATCGTATTTGACCTGTTACGGTATTGTTTTGACGTCCGCCGCCATTACTGTCAATTAAATAAGAGCTATCAAAACGTTGACAATACGATAACAGATCAAAGACGATATGGTTTTTAGCGCATAGAATACTCGCCCTGATCATTAACTAAGGTTTAAACTGATGAAAATTAAAAATTCAAATTAAAAATATGAGAGTCGCGGGCAAAAGCCAGTAAATTTATAAAATTATATTTAGCTCGTAATAAAAAAGGGCATTTGTTTGGTACACCTTGTCTATGATTTATACGAGTAATAGACGTAGTACCAAACAAATACCGTTTTTAACTTTTACCTCATAAGAATCGTACGCTTATACTAGCACCACAAATTTATGTATAGACGCGTAAGTTCTGTTTTTAAATACCTTAAGTACTTTGTGACTGGTTGCCAATATTAAAAAGTCATATTTGTAGACAATTATATGGGATAAACGCATGCGTTTCTTGTTTGATCATCTATACTGCCCTCCTAAATAAAAAGGACGCATGCGCAATTTGATATTCAAAGCTAAATTGAACCATCTGTCTTAAGAATTAAGGTCACCAATACATTCGCGATTTTATGAGACATACGCTCTTTTTTTCTAATGAGGGCACTATGCATCACCAACACGAGCAACATTGCAGTGCAAATTGTTAAACTGAACAAAGTACTCACGTCCACAAACGAATCCAATGTACACAACGCAGATAAACACACACAGCCGCGTCATATTTGTTAGGGAATTCCCACGGACGAGGAAAACACGTCTCGCCACTGGTCTGGCAGGTTCTTGAGTGGCCGGTAGTTTTAATTATATCTGAAGTCACACAGGTTTGCATATTACTATATATTCTATGGAATGAGTGAACTGTTAATGACCTTTACGCCGCCTCCACATCTACGGAATTTAGCGGAGATTCGTGTTGGCGTCTCTTTCTATGTTCATGTTGAAGTAGGAGGCACTTGCCGTGGCATAAGAGTAAGCGAAGAAGGTATGGCTTAGAGTGGGATGTAAGTAGGTACTACCATAGTGTACTACTCGGTCTAGTAATTAATAAACTCATCTTGCCTGAGATGTGCGTCACAACATACGTCAAAGTAAACGTCAAACCATTTTTGACACATCTCGAGACGAGCATTAGATTTGAGATTAGTTTATTAAAACGGGCCTAAGGTCATGTTAAAGTAGGAGGCACTGGCCCTGGCCTGTTAAAGTTGCCCGTGTAAGTGCACCTGGGGATCTATTACGATTGTATTAACGATGTGGATAAACGTGAATAAAATATTTGTCCCTTTTTAACCAGTAAGTATGTAAGTAAGAGCGACGATTCACCGCAATAAAGGCAACGGGAATACGAGTGCTGTTGTGTTGATGCACCTTGTCGCACAGTGCGTCTCTTTCGTTTCGGACTAGTTAGATAGAGATTACCGAGCGACGAACAAGTCGCAGGCAACTTGTACTAACCGCCTTGGGGAGTGACGGAGTGATTCTCTCAACAACGACGGTCGGACGGACAAACGAGTGAATGTCCAGGCGGCAAGTTTAAGCAGTCCCGTTTTAGCGCGTGCATTTTCAATTTGGTAGCATGGTTTCTGCCGATAACGTCGAACGTATATGGCTGCTTAATTGAAAATGCACGCGCTAAAATGTGTTTTGTTCGCTCTGACGGGACTACTTGAACTCGCCGCTGCGATTTCGCTCGTTCTTCGGACCGTCCGTTGCTTTTGAGAGAATAACACCCCTGGTGTAAACGCAGCCATTAAGGCGTAAACAATCATTATTGCGGTTTAAAGTTAACGTCAGTGTTATTTGTTATTTATTTTCAAGGCATCAGTTTTTCCTGTTGCTATTGTTGTTAATTACCTCGTTTTGATGTAAATTATTGACATATTTTGTTGATGTTAAGAAGGCAAAAGGATATGTTCTTAATGAATAAGGAAAATATGCCAAAACTATTTAATGATGTGAGAACTCATAATAAAATAGGTATACTCGTAATATGCCTTTATCTACACATATTTATCATAAGTCCTCTAATATGCGTTCAAAACCCGTAGGAAATGACCTGTGTTATTAAAACCCGGGAACCTGTCTTAGATGTGTGAAGATAAAGTAGTGTATGCAATTGTACATAATTAGGCCTTAAAACACTCGTGTGATCCTATTATGAAACGAGCGCACACTCCTGTTTTAAGGCCTCTCATTATGCATCAATTGCATAAACTACGTACGTAAGACTTTAAATAATAACTTAACACGATCCACACATCAAAAATGTGTAAGGGTTAAAATATCCCTACATATTATTTTGATATTTTGCATTGTATCGCAATATTCATTGCAAATATCAAGAAATGTAGGCATATTTTTGATCCTTACACAGTTCTGATTTGTGTATTTACTACTATTTACTAATTGCAGCAATTAAATTCTAGGCAGGATAAGGTGAATAAATGACAGGACCAATTAAGAACTATTATTTTAATCTCATTAAAAGGCCTTAATCTACCTATTTGTCGGTATCTGTTCATACTGAGATCTCACATTCATAACGACTTTGTTAAGAAAATTACTATTATAATAAAGTGATGTTGAAAATCATTAAACTTGGTATCGCCTTACTTAATAACAACACATACCAATAAACTGCCATGTTTATTTATGTGGCCTGAAACGATAAACCCTATCAGTCCCATACATGTCTAAAAAATAAAAAGCAAAGCTGTTGAGTATTTGTCATGACAATATATTAAAGAATAAGAACTAGGGACTAAAAAAATAAACAAAGAGGATAATGCGAGGAATCGGGAAAACTTTAAGAAGATTTACTTTCTTATATTGTATTGCAAACTAGGAGAAGGGAAACGGGAAACCGTTCTGGTTGGAGGAAAATTGGAGAGGCGTATGCCCAACGGTGGGCGAATACACGCTGATGATGATGATGATGATGATTGCAAACTAGGAATCGGATAGAACAAAATTTGCTTTCGCTATAAAAACATAACGGATTACGGCCATCAATTACTTGAGTTGTTATTCTTGGAACCGACTTCAATATCATTATTGTCCATGTTTGTTACTCATTTAAGTTTTATTCTCTATTGTGGTCTTTATCCAAATATTATCATTAGCCCCAGTGATTTTCTTCCCTTGATTACTTATCAGATGTCTAACTTCATTTGTTGCACTTAAAATTCAAATTCCTCCAGTTTGTTATGGGTAGTAAGTAATGATAATGAAGTGGTCAATTATATTCCAATTTAAAGCCAGATAGCTCCCACAGCAATCACCGTTTTTTTTCACGACTGAGCAAATGACTGACGAATACGCACTACAACAACACTAACTCTCTAAAAATAACTTAATCAAGCTACGATATTACTACGGATCCAGGTTAAATATTCAAACACTTTGGTGTATACGCCGGGGACGTTGTTTAGGCCGCAAGGAGTTGGTCCAAAACTGACGATTCCTACGACATCGTAAATGGTCCCGTTAGTGTACATCAGAGGGCCCCCGGAGTCCCCTTTGCAGGAGTCCTTGCCTGGCTCGCCGCCAGCGCAGATGTGGCCACCCCACAGCCTCACCGCACGGCTAGGAGACGTATAAGCTGGCTGACATTCCTGAAGGTATATAATAATATTATTGTAACACTGAAAACAAATCACACGTGTTTGAGGTTGAATGCACATAACCTTCATTCATGTTTCTTGCGCAAGTGAAATCGAGCAATTGAGTAACCATTACTAAGGCATTGATCTAGGGCTTATTCGGCATTTATTTGTTTCTTTAACCCTTGCAAAACAAAATGAGCGTTATAATTTCTGAACCCTTGGTATTATAGTGTCGTCACTTTTATTTTGTTCTATAGCATTGTTTGGTGGTTCTTAGTCGGATTTTGTTTTTTGGAAATCGATAAGCCGTCCAAGATCAACTCAAAATCACGTCGCATTTAAACTGAAACAGCGTTAGGTATGTCAAAATGATTTATGTTGAGTTTGTCGTCTATTATTTTTCAGCTTGATGTGTCAATAGTACAGTAGCATGATATCACTTGAAGCATGCGCGACGCTAAGATTAAATATAGGAGCAAGTATTTGGAATATTATTAGAAAGAACGTTACCTGGAGGGTTTTGTAAGGCAAATCAACATGGAGTTTGACGCTGCTTGCTGATATTGTCTCATTCACTGCTCCCCACCCCGCTGCAAACAGCTTGTCTTCTTCTGGGAAGTTCAATGTGACGTCCTTCGTGGGCAAACAAATCGGCCTGATGAAATCTGAAAAAGAGCGGATCGATAGTCTTAGCTTGTAAGGTTGTTGATTGATCCTCAAAGACACTACACTACAGGCAAAAAAAAACTGCCGTCCAAAAACTGTCAGGCCGCTTGACTTGAAAATGAATGATTTATGCCTGCCAGCTATAATTATTAAATCTATCGCTCACCACACACTTATAGTTATCAAACGACACTTCTAGACCGACCGACCGCCTAGTGGCGACAGCCGTCAGGCCGCCTGTTGGCCACCCATACCTACATTATAGTAGATTTGGCAGTGATGCGTCCGACTATCAGACCGAGATCGCTACGCTTGCAGATCGAAGAAATCATTAATCCTAAATCGTAAGAGAAAGTGATAAATGTGTGTTCTAATACGATGAACTGTCAGGCTAACATCGGCTGGTGACCTTTAATCTGTATTCCCCTTGAACAATGCATAGAATAGAGCCACTGCCACTAACAGAAAGTTTTCGTCAGTTTCTATCATAATTTCAAACGCTAACCCACGCATGTTTCTCATACAGTGTGCATCGCGTTTTTACCTGGCCATAGTTAAGTCCGTTAAATATGCTTCTGGCTAGGTTTTTGAATTGCCTATACGTATATTAGAGGATAGTCGCTTCTTTGTACGTCTAGAATTCGTTTTTCGCGGCTTATCAATTTACCCCGTTAGAAGGGAATTATCTATAACGGAAACCATTCTAATTATCTACATATATATTTGAAGTAGAGAGACGGCAATTAGGAATATATAAACGGAAGAAATAGCAAGAAAAAGAGAGGAATCAGCGATGATAATGATCATATTGTAGTTACCTGTGTACGGAGCAGTTTGTTTCAGTCTCAGCAAGGCAATATCGTTTCTTCGGAGAGTGCTGCGCGGTTGGTAGTTAGGGTGCGTTATGACGCGCTCGATGGGGATCACGACAGGTTCGGGGCTGCAGTCAACATCGCCCTCATCACCCCCCTCTACGGACACGCAGTCAGGCCCCGAGTTGGATGTGTCATATTCACCGAGGCGGACGTTTGTTCTAGAACGAATAAATCAGCCATGTCAATTGCATAAAACGTTAAGGTCAAATCTTGGCAATGTAATATTATGATATCTAAAAAGAAACTGTTTTGATAATGGAGTCGAAAGATGGAGGCAAGATCTCGTTAGGACTTGTTAGTTTTTTCTTGACAATCAGATGATGACTACGAATAAAAAAGTACAATCTGCAGCAAAATATTGTTCCAAAACTTATTATGTCTTCTTTCCATTGCTTTAGCTTTGATTCACCACAAAGGGACCAATGACAAGTTCTAACACTAGCAACCTCGTGACAGAGGAACTAGACTAGACCGATTGAAGCATTCGCTATTAAAATGTAGATAAGATCTACATTTTAAAATTTAATTTTGATTTATTTTAAGATCTTGTTTACTTCCTACTACTACAACTCTAACCAAACCTTACACTATCTATCGATTGCGCTGTCCGTGTCGTTGCTATTTTATACGAATAACATGCTAAAAAGTGAAACAATATTCAGAACTACAGCTAGAGTAAATATGTGATTTAAACGGTTACACTATGGTCCGAATGGTTGGTCTAATGGTACTTACGGTGTGCCAGAGTTGAGCACGGGTCCTGCAACACAGTGGCCGGCGGTAAGCACGTAGCGGCCACTGATGAGTACTCCGCCACACAACAGCTTTATCTTTCCCTGGCCAGCCTTTATGTATTCAATCAGCACCAGCCACGGATATTGGTCGATTCCAGTTGCGTTGCCTCCTGAAATTATGATCAGATTGCTTTCTTTTAGATAGAGGACGCGTAGAATTAGTTCCTCTTCTCCCTATTTCTTCAGTCAGTTGGTCATGGAAGAGTTTTATAATGTACAAATCATGCAGTGAACATTTTGAAACAGAACAGGCAAAAGAAAGAAGGCGGTATTAAGACTCTTACCAATCACAGTTATGACGGGCAGTGAAATGTTTTGTAAATAGTTGTAGACTGCCGCGCAGTACAAGAATAAGGAATCGTATCTGTTTCTATGGTTATGGTTCTGGGTGTGTGTTTTGTTCATGAAATATACAATTAAAGTAAATAGAGAAAGCATTGATAATCGAAGTTAGAAAGTTTTAAGGTGTATTTTTTACGGAGATGCATCAGACGCAGCTGCGTTATATGTCCCTTGTTAAAAGAGATCTTTTAAACGGCATCGAACGGTTTATAAATGACAAGATTATAGTGAACAGACCTGTTATCTTATTAGCACCAACTCCGTCTATGCCACAGCACTCTGTTGCAGGGTTTGGTAGTTCGGCGGAGGACACGCATCCGGCAGAGGGAAGCGGAAGAGGCGAAGGCGTGGCTACAGTCAGTGGCAACGATGCCGGTGTAGTTGGTCGTGGGGTAGGTGGGGTAGGTGGGGGGGTAGCAGGGGTAGGTGGGACAGGCGGTCCGCAGCACACGCTGTAACCCGGCCCATCGCATCTGTAAAAATATGGATGGAAGTACTCCTGAAAGTTTGACAAGACAAGAGCTTATTAAATTTTGCCTTGGGTTTATGTACTGATATAATGGTGAATGGAGTGGATGATGCGGTTACTTTATTGCAACATTAGAAGTGTTTGCCAATGATGATTTAGAATATTCGTTCAAGGAGTTACCTTAAGCTAGTTACGTAATTTCGGTCCTCTTGACTGACGATAGGAGACTCCAATCTCTTCGCAATGTGTTCGCAGTTGAATATGCTAATGCATTGCCCTTGGTTGCCTTCTGGGGTCGAGCAACTGGTGGTCTTCGGTGGCGCTGAATTCGGACAACACACCTGGAATTCACAGGGGACATGGTCAGATCGGGATTGTCTAAACTTTACTGTTGTTACAGCCAGACATATTTGTAGCTAATAAACATTAACTCTGATAATCTGATTTTTTGATTGTTGGTATGCTCAAATGACTTTCCTTTTTTAAAACTGCTCAAGCTCAAAACTCCAATAGGATATTGTATTTCCGAAATCTGCGTTTTTTTTCAACCGACGAATTCTTATGATGAGTAAAAAGAGCCATGCCATCAATGCCAACAATGTCATAAGGGGCTGTAAGTTTCGTAAGCTACAGAGATACGCGCAGCCACGTTGTTTGTAACCCTTTGGACTTCATTTTCGAACATTGCCCTGTTCCCGTTAATGACCTTAAAATCGTTTGAATTTAACGAATGTTTTTTGATATGGCATACAGGTAATGCATTAACATACGACACCGTATTTTGTCGGATTAGTTCGTATTCATCTTGCTTTCTCAATTAAATTATCGATTGGTACTTAAGCTGGCTGAGAAAGCAAGATAAATACGACTAAAAACTATGTCGTGCTACATGTGTAGGTACTTAATAACTTACCAACGGTGTTAAACCATTGAAGCCGCATCCAGATTTTTGCAGGAAGTTGACCTCGTCTTGTGTCTTCCCTGGCTTGTTGACCAGCGTACGCAAAGAATCGCAGTCATAGATACTCTTGCATTCCCCTTTCTGGCCTCTGGGGTTGTTGCACACTGATTCTAAGGAGAAGCACAGAAAATGTAGTTGGTTATGTTATTTGTATCTGTCTATCTCGCTAAATAATTTGTATTCATTCGCTGGTTCGCAGCCGTTCAAACCAAACGAGATCTTATGGTGGCGTAATATTGACGTTACGTAAAACTTTATGATGTCATTTTTTTTTTGTTAAAACTGCAGTTTTTAATGATACCTTTTTGATCATATTCTGTTCATTATATATCAAGTATTGTTTTTCCACAAGTACCTATAACTGTCTGTAGTGGTTTTAGTCAAAATTGTGCTTTGAGCTGCGAGCTATAATTTCGGTTAAAAAAAGTAGACTGGCAATGCTTTGAAAACTTGTTATAACTCCTAGTACACTAGAATTACATAAGTTTATGAATTTTCCTGTTCATTTACCTTACTACAAAGCAAGTGCGTTTTCAAGTCTGCTTTTCTGCAAAGGTAAACTTGAAGTGAAGGAAGTCCCGTGATAATGCGACACGTACACAACCCAACCCATTACGTACCGCAAGCACGTATTTTTCGTGTGATAATAAGATAATATGTCATGCAAAACATACTCTACCCCTTTGTATGTTCCAAAAAATTAAGTGCATTTCGTGATTTTTTTTTGGCTGTTTTTGTGATTCTGTTTGGTTAGGTTTTAATATCCATGTGTGTTGTTAAATTATCACCTTATTGACGAGTGTAGGTACTAGGTACACTCTGTTTCTTTTCTATTAGGGTGTTTCATTTTCCAAACTTTGCAAGTTGTTTCTGTGTTCTGTTCATAAGTTTTATTCAATAAGACGTAATACCCTTATCATTTATACCAATTATGAAATTATGTTAATGATGCAACTAATTCAGCAATCGATTTGTAAAAAATATATATGGTCCGCAATACGTAACAGTCGGTAAATGAGCTCCCGAATTTTCTACCATTACTGATGATCTGGTGACAAGTCAGGGCTTCTTTTCGAATTTTTTTTAGCCCATTATGCAACTTTGCATAAAAAATATTTGATTCATTTACTAATATAAATATTAATATTTGGCCAGATATTGGCCATTTCGAGGTAAGTACATTTCATTCGTGACTGCACAAAATGCAACACATGGGTCACAAATTCACAATCCTCTTGAAAACTTAAGTTATTAATATTGTCTGAGGAAGGTTATCCTTCCTTATGTGGATGTATTACTTGGCATGTGTACATTTAATCTGAGGCTCACTTAGAGAACGGTAACGGAAGAGCAACAAGTCAATCTTGTTTAAACGATAACATTAGCTGGAGCCAGGTCACTGAGATAACATAAATATATAGCATGACGCAGATCAACAACCCGGTGAAGGTCGCGGGAATCAGCTAGATATGTGCACGGGGTGGGGAAGACAATTGTGGTAATCTTTGGAGAAAAGCCTAGAGCCGTGCCACAAGTAACTGAGGTGACATAAAATAATAAAGAACAACGTGGACCAACGACCTGGTGAAGGTTGCTGTAATCAGATAGATGAATGCGAACGGGAAAAAAACTTGTGACGACCCTTGGGGGAAAGCCTAGAGCCGGATCACAAGTAACTGAGGTAACATAAAATGATAAAGTATAACTTAGACCAACGACCTGATAAAGGTCGCTGGAATCAGCGAGATACGCGCGGAATGGGGAAAACAATTGTGGGGATTCTTGGGGGAAAGCCTAGAGTCGGATCACAAATAACTGAGGTAAAATAAAATGATAAGGTATATCGCGGGGAAATGATCTGGTGAAATTTGCAGAAATCAGTTAAGTGCACGCGGACGGAAAAAACACTTGTGGCGATCTTTGGGAGAAAGCCTAGAGCCAGGTCACAAGTAACTGAGGTAACATAAAATAATAAAGTATAAAGCGTACCAATGACCTGACAAAGGTCGCTGGAATTAGCTAGATGCGCGCGGAACGTCCTTGGGGGAAAGCCTAAAACGTATCATCTCCTTGCCCTTATCCCACAAGTAACTGAGCTGACATACAACTAAGGATAACGCGGACCAACGACCTGGTAATACTTGCAGAAAAGACTGCAAAGGAAATGTAACTACAGTCTGATAAAATGATGAAGGAAGTATGGTGCCTTGAATTGAGTTAGTCAGAATCTGCCACTATAAATTTACATGAGACATTTCCTATTATTTAATTATTTTTATATATTCATAGGTTTGTTGTTATTTATGGGTTTGTTGTGTTCATGGCCCAGTATACTTACTTGGTCACGTTTAAATTAATACACTTAAAGTAATAGTTTATATAATAAATGGAAGGTGATTAGTCTTATTGAATAAAGTGATCTATTTAAACCATTGTGGTCAGGCTATAGTTTGCCAAACTGGTTTTCCCTTTAAGCGTGTATGATAGACGCTCAGTTTTTTCTGTCCGTGAGATCATCACAAAGAATGCAGTAATATCAAGATTGTTTTATAATCGTACTGATTAGTAAAATGTTCGTTGCTATTTGTAGACAAGCAGGTCAGTAGAGAACGTTAGGACCTATCGATTTGACTCTCACGTTATTTGAAGTGTTATTACACAAAAAAAAGTTATATAAATTTTAATGACGCCCTCTGTTATCAGATTATCACCTAACGTCGCTTATCAAATTGCAATGAAACATTCAAGTCTACAAGTGTTTTTTTTTTCTTATATAAGTAACCAAAATAAAATAATGGAACAATAGTCAAGATTAAACAACAATACTAGGAGTTTTTAGTCAAAGTAAAAAATCACGTACAATCTTCGTATTTCCAAATTTAAGCCCAAATTTCAGTTCATTAAAATTCACATTACATTTTTGCCTAAAAATATTTCAAAAACTGCGCTCAATGCAAAAGTTGCGTTTAAGTAAATTAATCTAATTTACATCTTTAAGTGAAGTTACTAGCAATCTTAATTTAAAGTTTTCTAAACTTCCCAAGTTTATTTGTTTGTAAATCTGGCAAGTTAGTTTTGATCTATACTGCAATTTGGTAATCATATACAAATTGAAAATTTCCTGCATATTCGTCAACAGGATAGCAAGACCAATTTAACAAGATCAATCTCGGTAGATTTACTTTGGGAAAAGACCGTATCATTTAACAAATATTGAGCTCCATTATCAGACTAGTTAAGTTATTCTCTGTTGGAGTTACTCTCTTCTCCCCTTTTAACTTGACGGACGAAATATTAACTAAGAAAGTACGAACAAAGTTTTACGGCATGCATTCTCAATTAGGTTAACCGTAGTAAGCCAGCTCGCTCGGTCGACCGAACTATAAAAACCTTTTTTTAAGAGATTCAAATAAAAAACAATCGAAAATGAAAATGAAAATAGAAGAAACGATCTCAAAAGTATTAGGTATTATAGAGTCAAAATTCAGCGTCAATACATTCATTTTACGGACGGGTTAAGTGCGGAAAAAGGAGTCCATCACCATACCATACCATACCATACATTCATTTTGCATTATTAAGCAGCAGCAGCAGTGTTCGCATTGTTGTGTTCCGGTTTGGGGATAAGAAAGCCGGTGAAATGACTAGCATAGAGGCATTCCATCTTAGTCTTCTGGGTTGGCAACGCATTCGTTAGTCTTAGGATTGCATTGCAGTCTTGTGAATGCGAATGTCTATGGGTCACAGTTTCCACTTACCATCAGGTGGTTTGTGTGCTCGTTTGTCTTCTCTATGCCATAAAAAAAAGTTTAATATAAGGTTAGTTAATCGACCATCGCATCGGTTCATCATCATTTTCATCGATTGTTCATTAAAAACATTTAAAACTGTAGAAAATAGTTGAACATAAATAAGGGTCAAATAAATTCGATCGATTATTAATGTCTTTTATCGATAACTAGCGACCCGCCCTAGCTTCGCTTCGGTTTATTTGAGTTTTCTATAACCCACGTACATAAAACAAAATTTATTATACATAAAAACCTTCCTCTTGAATCACTCTATCTACTAAAAAATCCGCATCAAAATCCGTTGCGTAGTTTTAAAGATCTAAGCATACATAGGGACAGACAGCGGGAAGCGACTTTGTTTTATACTATGTAGTGATGTTGCAGCTTGTATGTGACGCCTAGGTATATTTTCTAGTTGATGTTGGTAGTGATTAGTGAGTGACCTAACTGTACATCAGTAGGTAAGCCATATCAGTTGTGTTTTACTGTACTTACCTAGTTTAACAGAATATCTTCAAGGTTGCCGTAAAACATCGTAAAAATCCGACTGAGTTTAAGGGTAGCGAATCGTTATAGCATTTTGTATAGAAAGTTTGAAGTTGTGAAGCTAACAATCCTCTTAAGAATCCTCTTAATGCAAACTAGTCACGTGACTTACAAATATAAGTTGTGCTGTTCAAATTGCTTTAGCTAATATTTAATTCTTACTATTACCATCACCGCTATATTTAATATCTTTCGTGTTGTTGTTAGCTAGATTGCTCAGATAGACCAAGGCAATTGTTCAAATTGTTGCAAAACCAACGAATCATTATTATATTAAGCTAACCACATATGTATTTTTTTCAGTTTATTTCCCTTTAAAGGATTTAATAATATAATATTGTGCAATGTGCGTTTTTGCAGAAATAATTTATATAAATATACCTGTAAAATGGATCATTCTATACCGGATTCGGTCCAATATTGTTGGCCTTTTCACCACATATTGGTATCTGCAAGCTAAACATTGTAAAAGTCATCAATATACGAGTAAATCCGAACATCCAACCGACCGACTGACTGAAAGAGGCTGCCTCAAGAAAGGAGGTTTATTGGATTTAACAAAAAACTATTTCGGGTGATAACATTAAATGCCTTTAATCCATATACATACTGGGAACACCTTTAAATTCCTAATTACTTTTTTCCGAATATTCATTTGTCCTAATTTTCATTCTTCCGAAAGCTATGTTATGCTTTGCTTTAGATTAAATACATAATTTAATTGACATATGTAGGTTAGGTTAGGTTTGATTTATAAGCGAGAGCAAAAAGTTAAGTATTCTATCAAAAAAAATGCGTTTGGAATTATGAATATTCGGAATTTTGATCGATTCGGAATTATGTAGCGTACCTCCATCCTTATCCCACACTAGGTGGTGTCGGCATAGGGTTGCCATCTTTTTTTTTAACAAAATAAAGTATTACTTATCAGTAGAGGAAGAAATATAAAGTAAACAGCATAAATATACAGTATTTTTTTAAGTATCTTTTAGTAAATATTTGTTGTTAGACCTTGTTTTTCTAACAGTGATTTTTCCATTTTTTAATATCAATCGTATAGATGGTATGCACAGGTTAAGGTCAGATCATCAGCATTTTTTTATGAAGTTATTTGCAGCTTCATTTCTGTGATCCCGCCGCCATTTGGCTTTCATCACACGTTCTATAAATGCCAGTTGCGTTCAGAAATGGTTGCGTTGAGGTACAATTTAATTTTCAACTGAATGTCATAAACTCATAAATAAATTACTTCGGCGTAATTTATGTGTTGTGTAAAATAAAACGTACGGGAAGCTAAAACGGAGTACAAACCCTAGGTCGGCACAACATGATATCTTCTTCCACACTTCTCTATCAGCTGTTATTTATATGTACATGTTTATTTATTATGCACTAACCCTCCTCCAATTCCCACTTCCGCCAAGTGCTGCGCCTGCGCTCGCCTCTGGGGCACGCCCTTACTATCGCGCTCTGTATTCCTACTTATTATCATGTTGTTTAAAAAATATATACCTTGTTTGACCTTTACACTTGATATGGTACCAGACAAACAAGTAATTAAATTTGTTTGCGAACTATAAACTATAACTTACACATTAAATAGATAAGTCATTATTACTCATGGTCGTTGTATTCAATGTTTTTTTTTAATATCGTTCACTGCGAGATTCCAAAATAATCAGTACTACAATAGTTTGGTCGGCATTCTATCCTACTAATATTATAAATGCGAAAGTTTGTGTGTTTGTTTGGTACTCCTTCACGCTGCAACGGCTGGACGAATTTGGATGAAATTCGTAATGTATATAGCTTGTGGATATAGGCTACTTTGTATCCCGGGAAATTTGAAAGTTCTCGAGGGAAGAACGATAATCGAAATATACGTTGACAAAGTCGCGAACAGTAGCTATTAATATGTTATATATGCAGTCACGAGATTTAATTTGGTACCCACCTTAGGTCCTAAGTCGATCTGACATTCTACAACAATAAAGTTGAGTTTCCTAAAAGTTACAAATGACTTGACCTCTCTAATGACATTGACGATTTCAAGCATATATTTCTTGATATGGGTCCCAAATTAACGCTCGTGACCGTACCTATATGTAAAAAAAGAATAAGATCTGTGATTTTTAATACTAAAAATTTATAGTACTTAATTGGTTGATATATACGTCATAATCACAATTAACGTGGCGTTGGGTTTTCCACAATATCAAAGTTGAACTCAAAGATATAATGATACTCGTACACATCACATGTCATATCCATACTAATATTGTAAATGTGAAATAACTTCTATTTGAACCATTTTGGAAACAGCTAGTTTATTACATAACTAGACATTAGTGACCTTAATTATAAACGTGGAATTAACGAGGTGTTGCTAAACTATGTCCATTCCTTATCTGTCAAATTCAAATGTCACAATGACAGATAAGGACCAAACATGGTTTAGCTACCCCGCGGCTATTCCACGTTTACAGGTAAGGGTATAGAGGTTTATCGTGCCCTAAGTATAAGGTTTGATCTTAGACTAGCGACCCGCCCTCGCTTCGCTTCGGTTTATGTGAGTTTTCTGTAACACCCGTACATGAAACAGGATTTATTATACATATAAACCTTCCTCTTGAAACACTATCTATTAATAAAAACCGCATCAAAATCCGTTGCGTAGTTTTAAAGATATAAGCATACATAGGGACAGACAGCGGAAAGCGACTTTGTTTTATACTATGTAGTGATGTAGTGAAGTGATTGGGGCTAGGTATAAGATGTTGTGGTATGTGTGACCCTTGATATTTATTACCCATATAGTAACGGTAAGCATAATCACATTTAAGCAAAATAAAAGCTTAAATAAGTCTTTGTCAAAAAAACAAGTCTTTGGGATAAGCTTTTGTTGCACACTGTACTTTTTTTTTGCATTGTCATTTCCTGCTTATCCATACCAAACTAGTGACTCCCAAAACGTTAGGTACAGTCAAATACCTACATTTGTGACCCACCTTAGGCACTTAGTGCACGCGCTAAAATGTGTTTTGTTCGCTCTGACTGGACTATCTTAACTCGCTTCTTGGACATTCACTCGTGCAGGGTGCTCTTTAATACAATAATATTGCGTTGTTACATCGGGTGTATGTGGTCCAAACAGCTCATTCCATTATCAGGAACTGGTTCCAAATTTACTTGAAAATTTTGAAGCTGACTTACTAACATAGATACCTACGAACAAGTTAAAAGCTTGTAAAAATACCCTATCAATACAAACAGCACTTTGCGATCAATCTTGTAAAAAATACCTAAAGCAAAATGACTACCAACATAAAAGCAAATCATTTATTTTTTGTCCATGATTCTTGGATATCTGTATCTAAGTTGTTAGTATTTTTTAATTATCTTTCTGACACAATAAAACTAGTCAAGCTTCTTTGGCGATTGCACTTCCACATAGCCTTCAAACTGTTCTTGGAAATCAATCACACGAGTTCATATTCGGTGTGCTAAGTTTACAACACTTAACTGCTACGACCTTAAGACTTGAACTTAGATCAGCTTGTTAAGACCATAATATCGTCTTATACACACGTGTAACAAATTACATCCAAATGTGACAAAGGGAACTGGTTCAAAATATTTGCAAGATTCATCCACAATACTTACGTTACGAATAAGATAAAAGCTTGTAAACGTCACTAACCGATAGACACGACCCCAAGTAAACTTATTCAAAACTCGAAATTATTTGCATCGAAATCTGTATTAAAACGAGTTACTTACGGCCTTGTACGAAGCACAAGTAAGCAAGCGCGGGTATCGCCCAAAGAGGAGTCATTATCACTTATAAATACACTATTCACATAATTATACAAAAAACTGGTTTCGCCCGAGCGTGCTCCGCGTACCGCGGCTACGAACAGTCTAACCGAACATGACCGACCCAACATAATAATACAGCCGTCATTAGGAAAAAGGCCGTATGTCTCATAAAATCGCTAATGTATTAGTGACCTTAATTCTTAAGACACAGGGTTCAATTTGCTTGGCCCATCACATTGCGCTTGCGTCCTTTTTATTTAGGAGGGCAGAATATGTTTATTAAGATGCTATCGCGAATACGGCGCAAGCGACTAGAGTCTGTATACAAAGTGATGCCCTATGTTCTTGCAAGAAGGTTTAATGGATGTTTAGTGGTCAATTATAACGGGCTTGAGGAAAACTCGCTTAGAATTTCGCTCTTGAGTAATGCGATTTTGTTTATGAAATCTCAATAAAACAAGCTTTTGACCGTCCTTAAAAATCGTTTATTGGTATCACATAGGGTACTTAATTTTCCGCGTTTAAAGTACCCCGGACGTCACCGGGCTATGAATCTCTGTTTACAGGGTGGGGCCTGTAACTAAAGCAAAAAATTAAAACGTAGATTCTACTCCTCAAACTAGACAACTTTTGTTTAGCAACTTTTTAAAATCATAAAGTTTTTAGATTGTTTTTTTTTCAAACAAAGTAAATAGTATTTTCAATGTGCTTAAAACTCCGTCTGATTGACATCGCCTGTCAGTCTAGTCACTCTACAGACATAATCAATTTCATAGTACATTGCGTGTTCGAATTAACTTTAAAATGTAAGTAATAAAAGTCAAACCGCAAGTTTTTTTTCAAAGTCGTCAAACAAACGTTGCGTAGTTTGAGGAGAAGAATGTAGGTACATTTTTAATTTTTGCTCTAGTTACAGGCCCCACCGTGTACCTATATACTAGTAGCGTAGCGTAGTTTTAATATGGCTGCGTTTATCGCGTGACAAAATGTGGATAAAACATCGGTCACTTTCTGACACGTATACGTACGATAAAGACGGAACAGACAAAAACGCTTGGATTCTAAACCCGAAACTTAGTCACTAACAATTTGTGCAAGTGCAAAAGTTTTATCTGGTCTAGGGGACACTGTTGATGTAGGAAAACATATCGAAACTTTTATGTGGTCGTCTTGCATCATCGTCATGCATGTGTTTTTTTTTCATTTTTCTCCCTCTATCTCTTATCTAGTAAGATTTTTGGCATGTTTTCCTGCTGAACTACACACATGTTATTTGAAATGATATTTAATTCAATATTTATACTCGTAGCTTTAAAAAATAACTGCCTGCTGAGTTTCTTGCCGCGTTTCTTCGCAGCAGTGGTCTCTTCTTGGGAAGCGCTGGTAGATTGTTGACATGTAAAAGTGCCCGTGCGCCCTACTTACTGAATAAAATGTACTTTAAACAAAAAAATTAGTTGTTGGTAAGTTTGTAGCTCTGCCTACTCTGGGAAAGAAGGTGTGAGCTTATGTGTGTATATATGTATCTTTTTTATCTTTGTCTTTAAGGGTATGTTTTTTTTTATATTGGTCATGTGTAGTAAGTATAGACAAAAACATTTATAATATATTAATTGCATTTATTACTAATATATTTAAAATAAAGTTATTAGACTTATTCTATCTATTATGATTACTTTGTCTTTTTGTATTTAAATTAAATGTCGATGTAGATATTCCTACGCTAATTTTAATTGCATCACACGATATTAGGGCCGTTTTTTCCAATCCCCAGATCATTTTATCTGACCGTTAAAGTAATCGGTAGAAACTAAATTTATTTGATAGATAGTGTTATCCGGAGAGTGAAAAACCCCGCCGTAAAAATACTTCGTAATCTATTTAACTGTATTTTCACACGATTGTTATTGGCTCAGAAATTCCTGGATAAATTCGATAGTTAACTGTATATTTACAGATTTGAGTGTGTATTTGTTCACATATTAAAACTATACAATGTAAAAGTGGAAAGATTATGGGACACCTGATATAACAAGACAGTTTCTTTTTAAACATTTGGGGAGGAAAGTCGAGAGAAAAGGAGGAAGAGGATAAACTAGGTTTACTTACTTTAGCCAAATGATGAAATGAGACAGAAGGCCTATCGTCGGTGATACTGCAAAACCACGTAACCAACATATTTATTATACAGTAAAATAACCTTACCGTCTTAGAAAATAGGTGCATTTCGCTCCTCATTAAACATGTTACTTACACGGTTTTGCAGTTTCACCGACGCTATGTCGTTTCGTATCACGAGATGAAAAGCCTGTCGGAGAAAAGAGATTCGGCATTTTCTCCACCGACAAGAGCCTAGCTCTTAAGTTAAATGACAATGTAAGGAGTATTTGTTCGCTAAAATATTCATTCACAACCGTTTTTGGCTTTACAATGAGCAAGTTATACTTATCTTTAATAATTCTACAATACGAGTACTTGCTTACTTAAAAGTTGATTAGGTTTCTTATCTTTCATAATAGAATAGACATAAAAGATCATGGGTCACCTCAAATCATATCAATCATAACAACTTTATCAAAACTAAAGTTAAATATATAAAAGCAACTTTAAGCACATAGCGTTTAATTTAAACCGCAGAAATGAAATGCGTGTCTAAGCCAAGTTTTTGTACGGGAGATACCAATTCCTCATGTTTTTGGCCATTTCAATGTTTACAAAACATTCTGAAACTTGTAAACTTACGTTGGAAAAAATATTTAGGTTTGTTAAATATGATATGATTTTGTATGGGTGACCATTTGGAGAATTTAACACTGAGGTATTCTAAAATGTAACAAAAAATGCTCCTTTTTTACAATAATATTTACAAATCATCGTTAAAACTGCAAAATCGCGTAAATAACATTTTTAACAAGAAGCAAAATGCACCTTTTTCCAAGAAATTAATGTGTATTTTGCTCTATAATAAATTTGTTGGTTACGCGCTTTTGCGGAATCACCGACGAAATCAACTCTTTATTTTATTAAAAACGTATCACGGTTGTATATTACTACTAATCCAAGATAAATATTCGAACACTTTAGTGTATACCCCCGGGACGTTCTCTTTGCCGCACGGCGTGGACCCGAAGCTCACGATTCCAAGTATCTCGTAAATTGATCCACCGGCGTGCATCAAGGGGCCCCCGGAATCCCCCTGGCAGGAATCCTTTCCATCTTCACCTCCAGCGCAAATCTGGCTGTTCCAAAGCATCATGCCTCTTCCGTAGGAATTGGAATAGGCTTGTTGGCAAACCTGCAGAAAAGAAACTGTTTAGAAAAAAACTCATTCCTCTTTCGGAGATTAACTTGCTGCCAGTAACAGTGCAAAATGTAGAAGATAAAGTGTCACATTCTACTAAATTCTCAAAATTTGTATTAACTGGACAAGATGTGTGCTTAAATTATGGAAGCTATAGAACTTCGTAAGACTAGAACAAGTAGACCAAAAGGTTGATCCTATAATATTGAGGCAAACAGGGAAATTAGTAGAAGGAGCTAAGGGAAGTTGTCTTATATAAATACTGGCTGTTGTTTATCGCTGCTACCTCGGAATCTGTCCTATTTTCTGGGATAAAAAGTACTTTATGTCCTTCCTCGGAAATCATCGAATTCGTTTCAAGGGTTTAACCGTGCAAGCATTACAAACAAACAACTACTTTCACATTTATATTATTAGTATAGATGCAACTGACATTCAACATGGTTTCTTTTTACGTAAGGGTTAAGGGGGCTCAGTACCCTTACCATGAGTTACAATTAACAGAACAAATTAACTTGGGGGCAAAGTAAGTATTGTTATAGAGTGCAAGGGACAGAGCATTCGACTCGCTAGCGAGTACGGTAACTGTAACTTATGGTAAGGGTACAGATGGTGGTCGATCTACTGTTATAAATGGACCCGCCGATTCTAGAAAAATAGCCAAGGCTTACCCAGAATAACTAAATATAACTCTAGAAAAAGCATTAAGATGGATGAAAAAATGGTCACGAAATTGAATACCTGCAAGCTCTTGTAAGTTACGTCAACGTGCTGTTTCAGGTTGCTCCTTAGTATCTTATCATTCAAGGCTCCCCAACCGGCTACAAACAGTTTCTGATTTTGGTCGAAACTCGCCGTAACGTCTGTCGTCGGCAGGCAAATGGGTCGGACGAAATCTGTAATTAAGACAGAACTCATTATTTTTTGTTTCGCCCAGACATGTGATATGCTGATTTTATCCGCAAGGTGACTGCCCAAAGTCTAATGCTTAAGGGCTGACCTGGTGCGCAGGGAAGCCAGCGGAAAAGTGCAACGCGAGTATGTAAACACGATACCTCATGGCACTCCCTCAATTGTCGATTATAATATAAGTGCGGAAGTCAAAGACGCGGAAGTGACGGCCAGCGCGAGCGCGAGTTTACATTCAGCTTTTGCCACCGGCGTTCGAAAGAACGTGTTTTGACTGGTTTTGACGTGAAATTGTTTTGTCATCCACCATCTTATTCGATGTCATTTTTTTCGGCAAGAAAGATTTTTGTTTCGTTTGAGTTGGCCCTTTTGTCCTGCGGGGTGCGATTAACACGACCATACCGGTACTAGACATTGGACAGTTTGTAGAACTCCTATTACCTCACCATAGCACCTCATTACTCAACACATTCCTTATCAAATCTCCCTTAGATGTCTCTCTCTCTAGCTTTTGTATTTTACCTGTAAAGGCCACATTTCTGGCCAGTCTAATTAGGGCGATGTCGTTCTTCTTTGGAGAACCAGGTGGGTTGTAGTCGGAGTGCAGGATTACGCGCTCTATAGGGACGATGACAGGATCGTGGGTGCATTCTTCATCACCTTCGTCCCCCCCCTCAACTGGCACGCAGTCGCGCCCACTATTGGAGATGTCGTAATCGCCAAGTCGAATGTGTGTTCTGAAACGGTATGGTAATTTGTAAGTTAATATAAATTTGACCGTCTTTTTACTTAAAGTCACTTTTTAACAAGTCTTTTTCTTTTTTCAAAAAGTAAGTTTTTAAAAAACCCAACTGCTGTTTGGATTATGCCGTCAAAGTAATGTTACTTATCAGATCATGTATATATTTTTTATTTCGCCAATTTCAAATTTAACTATTTTTATTATATAGCCTATTACCTTAGTGGTTCAGACGAATCTAACCACGTTCAATTTGTTAAAATCGGTTTAGCCGTTTAATAGTTACAAGGGGCGTAGTTGGGTAAAAAGACATTCCTGTGTTCACAACGCATGTGTTTTGGTAAAATTGTTAGTATATTTCCTCACGCCGGTCCATATTTTTCCACGGCGCGTTTTGCGACGCAATGGCTGGCGGTGATGACGTAGCGGCCACTGATGAGCGCCCCCCCAAACATCTGCTTGGAGTTCTTGTACTGTATCAGAGCCAGCCATGGGTACTCGTCTATTCCTGTCGCGTTTCCATCTGGAATTATAATTATTTATTCAGGCAAAAATTTCACAGCATTACAGTCACATTATCTGGCAGAGCATCACAGCACAACACATCAAAATAGTTGGTGCTGATAAAAAGAGCAAGTTAGGTCCCGCAAGAACACGAAAAGTTGTAGAGAGAGGAAGGAGTTGCGAGGAGTAACCTCCTCTGAGGTTGTAACACTTTGAGGTCTAGACCCTATCTAAATATAGCCTTACTAACCTTTCCTTTATGTAATCCTATTTGTTTACATTCCATAACAAGTGTCCATATCTGCCTATGAGCATTACTTCTTCCTTTTAGCATTTGTTTCCAATAAATTATCATGTTTTGATAATCATAACAATGTATTATGACAAGCCGGTCATTTGACACTTTGTTTATGTGACGTTTTGTTCTTCGCACTTTGAATCGCAAGACGAACTTTCAACCATGACATTGGTTCTTAATATTTTCTTTCAATCAAGTATGATAAACTAACAAATGTTTATCCCATCCTTTGTTTAATTTCCAACTAGCGTAAATTCATACTTTAAATAGATAACCTAATTTAATTTAAATAAAGATTTACTTCTTCAATCGATTCAACTCATGGAACGAAACGCAATACGAGATGCGTTCCGTACATCAGTCTCTCGATAAATCGTTGTCCGAAATAGAAGGCAATGGTGATTGATTTTAACTTCTGAGTACATAATAAAATACAATAAACTCATTTAACCATTTTAATAATAATAAAGTCATCTCATTTGATATGTAAGACATATTGGATAAATCTTGTGACACTTTAGTTTTGTTTCTGTTTACTTCTAAATGTAAATAAAAAGATCCGTTCGGAAGTCAATGACCCAGCATCTTTCAAGACCCTTTCCGTGACCTCGATCGGGATCGAATCATCAAGATGTAAGGACGTAGTAAAATTTCCTCCGATTCACCGATCGCGCCATCCGGCCCTGCCCATGGCAGACTTTGTCTAATTAACTTTCTTCTTCTAAAATGGATTAAGTAAATCCATAATATCAATGTATGATGTTCAACCATAGTTCCTATTCGTGACTCGTATAACAGTCATGCCAACATTCCTACATGCATATTTTCCCTTGAGCTTTGCCTCATGCTATATACTGTAAAAGAAACCCACGGCTAGTGGGTTTTTTGTTTTTAGTATTTCTTACTTTTGGTCTTGGTGTTTCGTTTTCCACACCAATTCCTTTTCACCTCGGGACTTATTCTTCACTTCTTCGAATGGAGCTTGCAAGCAATTTAAAGACGTTTCATCACTTCACCTGTCGGCTGAGTTGATTCACGTCACAGCTTCTAACTGCCCGCAACGTGGAATACCCTGCACTCAAGCTATTTACCCCTCTTTCCTGCACGTGCGTGTTCAGCTGCTTTCCACCTGCGGAGACAGTGAGCTCGGACTATTCGGTTTATACAACACTAGCGGTGTCAAACTAAGGAGGTATTTCTCATGAAGATGACAGCGTGAGTACTTTAGCTACTTCTTTAATCTCCGTGTTACCTTATCCAATTTAAATTCTAAAAGGATTAACCTTGTTCTTAGGTAGTTTGTTTATACTGAATCTAAATAAGTAAACTAAGTAAATAAATGTAATTTACTAAAGACTTGGTTTTATTTGAACGATTTCATTTGTTGACGGGATGTAAGTCTGGCGCCCTTAATTACTTAAATTCGACTTACTCCTTCCTGGGTTAAATCTTACTCACACCCTAGTCTCACATGCTCACCTACCCAGCTAACCTGGACTATCACAGTGGCGTGCCCAACGTGAAGCCTAGAGAGTGATATCGTTCAAATAAAGTTTTTTTTTTCTCATAAAATTTTCTATAATACTTAAAGTTATTTCTCGGTAACATTGTTAATTCTACAATACCTACGGACTGTATACTCTATATTTTATCAATTTTTAGGGACTATGGTTACTTACTTTTTAAGAAAAAATTGAAATTGAGTTTTTTTTATACTAAGTGAAACTTAATTTTTATTTTCTTGTTATTTTGGTTGAATGCTTCAACCATATGCTTTTACTGTATTAACTACTGGTTTAATCTGGTACTTATCTGAAGTTTCAGTTAATCACTTTAATTAATTTTAATTTAATTAATTGAACTTTTACTTACTTAGTCTGATCCCGATCAGAATTTTACTTTCAACACTACTTTACTTTACTTGCTTACATTAATTTGCAAGTTTTTCTTTTAAACAATTTCAACGATTTGCATAATTCAGTTCAAGTCATACTACTTATCTTATAAAGATTTTTTTTTAATTCATTAATTTAAATAGACTACAACTTTATAATGGATTTTCTTAAAGCTGGTTGTAAAATACTTCACTTACACAAAGATGAGATAACTCACGAACTTACGATTCGTAAACTTAATGTTAACCCTGCTTCTCGTAGGGATAGTTTAAAAAAAGTTTTGAAGCAGACTGCAGATCTAGCTCGTAGAGGTAGCCTAAAATTTAATACTCTAGGGGAGTGTGACGTATCAATAGAATTAGATATTTGCCAACGGAAAGCTGAAGAAATTGAAAAGGAAATCAATGACAATCTGTCACAGGCTGCTACAGACCGCTTGAGCTCTCGTTGCAAATACCTACTCTGTCGCTTATCTCGATTAACTGAAAAATCTGAAGATGTTCAACTGCTTCAAACTGCTATTGTTTCTTTGTCAGATCGTTTGAAACGAGATGATACTGTTACGTCTGATTCTGATAGTAGTGACAATTTTTCGGAAGAGCCTTCCGGAGTTGTTACTAAGAAAGTAATATATATGCCTGAAAAAACTTTTAATGTAAACTCGTTGAATTTAAAATACAACGGGGACTCCTGTGCCCGTACTTTTCTGACGCGACTAGAGGAACTGCGTGTGGCTCGGAAAATATCCGAAGAGGTCATTTACCGCGGTTTTCCTGAAATACTTGATGGACCTGCTTTATCGTGGTTCCGCTCTAACCGCTCAGACTTTCTTTCCTATCAAGATGTAATAAAAGCACTTCGTGATGACTTTGATATACCTGACTTGGATTATAAGCTTTTGCAAGAAATTCGTGCTAGGACGCAAGCAAAAAGTGAGACGATCGTGACTTTCCTCTCAATCGTGCTAGGTATGTTTGAACGCTTAAGTAAGGAAATTCCTGAAGATGAGAAACTCGACATTCTTCTGCGTAATATAAGGCCTGAGTACAGTAGGGAGTTAGCTTTACATGACGTCACTTCTATAAAACAGCTTAAGGCATATTGCAAGCGTATAGAATTAGCTAAAGTGAGATCTGAACAATTCATTGAACCTTCATCGTCATCACCTGTTACGACTATAGCTTTCAATAAAAATAAAACTACGTCGTCTTATCCTCGACGCCTTTCTCAGTCTTCTAACCAGGTGGCAGCTGTCCACCAACTTTCTTCTAAGCCCTCGTGTTTCCGCTGCGGCATGAATAATCATCCTACTAACTCTTGTAGGAGATCTCGCGAGATAGTTTGTTTCCGATGTGGTGAGAAAGGTGTACGTGTACCTGATTGCGCTAAGTGTAATACTCAGCCAAAAAACTAAATAGTATTGTCTTTTCCAAATCTAAAAACTATTATAAACGTACTTCTCCTTCTCTTTCTGAAAAGACAATTTGCTTTAATCCCCCTATAGGAGATACTCGGATTTACCTTGCCGTAGATGTTCTTGGTCTACAGGTAAAAGGCCTACTTGATTGTGGTGCTACATGTTCCATTCTTGGAAAAGGTAGTCACCATTTATTCTCTAATATTGGTATACCTACTTATAAACATACTACTCCTTTCACACTTCGTGTAGCCAATGGCCACGCTCTAGCCTGTACTGAATACATGCTTCTTCCTATTTCTTATGACAATAATGTTCAAATTGTTCAATTTAACATTCAACCTGATATTACTGCTCCTATTATTTTCGGAATTAACTTTTGGAAGATATTCCAATTAGCTCCTGAAATTATTTCTACTCTATCTACTGATGAAAATATAGCTAGCATGACCGACATTCCCGCGGGAACTGGTCTTAATGACTTTGACTCTTTAACTGCTACGCAGAAAGCCGAAATGGATAATATTAAACTTCTCTTTGATCAAATCAACACTGACAAGGTTGGTCTTGGTAAAACCCACCTACTAGAACATAACATCCATACTGGTAATAGTTCTCCTATCAAACAAAAATATTATCGTTTAAGTCCTGAAAAACAGGCCGCGTTAGAAAAAGAAGTTGATCGTATGTTAGAGGCTGGTATAGTAGAACCATCCTACTCTCCTTGGAATTCTCCTGTAGTAATGGTAGAAAAGTCTAACGGTGAACTTCGACTTTGTTTAGATAGTAGAAAACTTAATTCGGTGTCTAAACCGGATGCTTATCCACTTCCTTATATAAACTATATATTGGACAACTTACGTGACGCTAAATATCTTACATCACTTGACTTGAGCGCAGCTTATCATCAAATTCCTTTAAGCGCCAGTGCTAAAGAGAAAACTGCTTTCACAGTACCTGGACGCGGATTATTTCACTACAATCGCATGTGCTTTGGCTTGATTGGTGCTTCAGCGACTATGCAAAGACTCATGGATCAATTGTTCGTGGCGGAATTTGATAATAAAGTATTCTGCTATATCGACGATATTATCATCTGCACATCTGACTTCGATGAACACGTTCGCTTGCTTAAAGCAGTGCATGCTAAACTAAAGGCTGCTAATCTCACTTTAAATATAAAAAAGTCTTTGTTCTGTAGGAACGAACTCAAATATCTTGGTTACGTGGTAGATCGTTACGGTTTAAGGACTGACCCTTCCAAAGTAGAGGTGATCTTAAATTTTCCTATCCCTCAAGATGTTAAAGAAGTAAAACGTTTCTTAGGAATGGCCGGTTGGTACCGTCGTTTTATTGAAAATTTCTCCAAGATAGCTCGCCCACTTACGCGCCTAACTAGTAAAAAAGTTTCCTTCGTCTGGACAGACGAAGCCAACGAATCTTTCAACTTACTTAAGACTGCTCTAGTATCTGCTCCTATTTTAAGATGCCCCAATTTTAATGAACCTTTTTACATCCACACGGATGCTTCCTCTTACGCTATCGGTGCTGTTTTGACCCAGCGCGTTGACGATTGTGACCACCCGATAGCTTACTGCAGTCGTACCCTTAATGCTCAAGAAATTAATTATTCTGCAACTGAAAGAGAACTCCTTGCGGTAATTTATGCTTTGGAACAATACCGTGCATACATTGAGTGCCGCAAATGTTTTATCATAACTGATCATGCCTCTCTGGTATGGTTTTCTAATCTTAAGAACCCTTCTGGTCGTTTAAATAGATGGTCGTGTCGCCTAAGCCAATTTAATTTCGATATAATTCATCGCAAGGGAAAAGAGCACGTAATACCTGACACCCTTTCTCGTATAAAGATAGATTTTGTATCTGATATTCTTACTACACAAGATCCTTGGTACTTAGAGCTTTTCCAAAACGTTTCTGATAAACCTACTCTTTACCCAAACTTCAAGATTGAAAATAATAAGTTATTTCGCCTTTCTAAGAATAAATATCGCCTAACAGCTCAATTCGACTGGAAGTTGGTAATTCCTTATGAAGACCGAAATGAAATTTTACAAAAATGTCATGATCATCCGACATCTGGTCACTTTGGTGTAGCTAAAACTCACCACAAAACTTCTAGCTTATATTATTGGCCTACCCTTTTTCAGGACGTCAAAACTTATGTAGACTCGTGTGAGATATGTAAAACTTATAAACCTGTCAACCTTGCTCCTGCCGGTTTAATGGGTAACCCTCGTCGTATCTCAACACCTGGTGAGGCCATATCTTGCGACATATTAGGACCTTTTCCTCCATCCTACTCTAGGAACCAATACTTGTTCGTTTGTTCGGACTACTTTAGTAAATACGTAACTTTATTTCCTTTACGTACGGTTACTGCTAAAGCAATAACCAAATGCTTGGAAAAAGGCATTTTCCTTACCCATGGTGTACCAAAGTACATTTATGTGGATAATGGACCTCAATTTATCTCTAAGGAATTTAGAGACACACTGTCTCAATATAAGGTTCCCCACGTCTTCTACAACCCGAGATATCATCCGCAAACCAACCAAACGGAACGAGTGAATCGCGAATTGGTAAGAACCATTGCCTCGTATGTGCGTTCTGATCACCGCAACTGGGATAAGAACATACAGGAGATCCAATGTGCATTAAACACTGCAGTTCACGACAGCACTAAATTTACACCGTATTTTTTAACTCATGGTCACGAGATGATTCTCGACGGTTCTCTTTACAATGCTGATTGTCCGGTCGACAAGAACGCCCTTTCATTTGATAACGGTTTGGCTCTGTCAGACAAACTAACAGAGTTAAAGTCTATATTCCAAAAGGTACGTCAATCACTGCTTGTTTCTCACGAACGTAATGCGAAATATTATAATCTAAGAAAGCGACCAGTCCAACTTGAAGAGGGACAATTTGTTTATAAAAAATGTTATCCTTTATCCAATGCTGCTAAATTCTTTACTGCAAAGTTGTCCCCACGCTATGAAAAATGTTTAATTTATAAAAAGCGTGGACCACTTGTTTACACCCTGAAATCTTTGTCCGGAAAGATTCTTGGTGACTTCCATATTAAGGATATAGTTAGACCTGGTGAAGCTCCACCTCTCTCTTAATCTTAAAGGTGACTTCCGTAGCTCTTTCTATACTTCCTATCTAAAAAAAATATATATCACTAAAATATACTAGGTATTAACCTGCTATTTAACACTAGTCATCGAGCTAGTGCCTACTCACTATACAAATATAGGGATACTCCTATGAATTAGTTCATGTATACCCTCCTATTTACTTTACTTTCTACTTTAGACTTACTTCCTGATACCAGGACTTACATCCAATGAGGATGGTTAAAAGATTTAACTTTATTGATGTGAGTTGATCTTACTATTTAATAGGTTCTCTTCTATTATATGTTGAAGAACTTTCCCGTTTATTTGCTGTAACAAGTGACCATGTAATTCATAAAAACACTTGTTTTAGTTCACAGTACTTTTAAGTCAACATGTTTAGTATTAATTAACTTTACCTTGTAGTGGTTTGTTTCTTGTTGGAGTATGAGAAGAGATATTTAATTCTTAGTACGTTAATGAAAGGAAACTGCTACGTTTAGTTTTAATGCATGGATTTGAAACTTATGTTTTCTATGGTTGTTTACTATAGTTGTTATGTTTGTTTAATTTTTTTTTGGAGCGCTCCCTCGTTAAACAATCCCTCGTTTAAACAATCCCTCGTTTAAACATTCCATAGTTTAAGTTAGCCCTAGTTTAAGTGATCCTAAAAGCTTGGATCAAGATACGTTGCATATGTAATTAGTTGTTAAGTATTTTTTTTTAGATTTGACCATATCGAAACTTGCTTTCGCGAGTTAACACTTTAGCTTATGCCTATAGTTATGCTAGTGTTTGGTCTAGTTGTCACTAGACAATGTATTTTGTAAACGCTTGGTACTCATGCTGACTACTTAATCTTAATTTAATTCTACCCTCCACCAACTAGTTGTTGCCAGGTATCTCTTTTCTACTGAAAGTCTCTTATATTAGTTTCTTCAGTTTCCTTCGTCGTTTATTCTAAGTTTTCACCTGGAAGAAAAATTTTCTTTCCAATTATTCTAATTTTGAAACAAAATTTTTAACCCAACTGGGGATGAACTGTAACACTTTGAGGTCTAGACCCTATCTAAATATAGCCTTACTAACCTTTCCTTTATGTAATCCTATTTGTTTACATTCCATAACAAGTGTCCATATCTGCCTATGAGCATTACTTCTTCCTTTTAGCATTTGTTTCCAATAAATTATCATGTTTTGATAATCATAACAATGTATTATGACAAGCCGGTCATTTGACACTTTGTTTATGTGACGTTTTGTTCTTCGCACTTTGAATCGCAAGACGAACTTTCAACCATGACATTGGTTCTTAATATTTTCTTTCAATCAAGTATGATAAACTAACAAATGTTTATCCCATCCTTTGTTTAATTTCCAACTAGCGTAAATTCATACTTTAAATAGATAACCTAATTTAATTTAAATAAAGATTTACTTCTTCAATCGATTCAACTCATGGAACGAAACGCAATACGAGATGCGTTCCGTACATCAGTCTCTCGATAAATCGTTGTCCGAAATAGAAGGCAATGGTGATTGATTTTAACTTCTGAGTACATAATAAAATACAATAAACTCATTTAACCATTTTAATAATAATAAAGTCATCTCATTTGATATGTAAGACATATTGGATAAATCTTGTGACACTTTAGTTTTGTTTCTGTTTACTTCTAAATGTAAATAAAAAGATCCGTTCGGAAGTCAATGACCCAGCATCTTTCAAGACCCTTTCCGTGACCTCGATCGGGATCGAATCATCAAGATGTAAGGACGTAGTAAAATTTCCTCCGATTCACCGATCGCGCCATCCGGCCCTGCCCATGGCAGACTTTGTCTAATTAACTTTCTTCTTCTAAAATGGATTAAGTAAATCCATAATATCAATGTATGATGTTCAACCATAGTTCCTATTCGTGACTCGTATAACAGTCATGCCAACATTCCTACATGCATATTTTCCCTTGAGCTTTGCCTCATGCTATATACTGTAAAAGAAACCCACGGCTAGTGGGTTTTTTGTTTTTAGTATTTCTTACTTTTGGTCTTGGTGTTTCGTTTTCCACACCAATTCCTTTTCACCTCGGGACTTATTCTTCACTTCTTCGAATGGAGCTTGCAAGCAATTTAAAGACGTTTCATCACTTCACCTGTCGGCTGAGTTGATTCACGTCACAGCTTCTAACTGCCCGCAACGTGGAATACCCTGCACTCAAGCTATTTACCCCTCTTTCCTGCACGTGCGTGTTCAGCTGCTTTCCACCTGCGGAGACAGTGAGCTCGGACTATTCGGTTTATACAACACTAGCGGTGTCAAACTAAGGAGGTATTTCTCATGAAGATGACAGCGTGAGTACTTTAGCTACTTCTTTAATCTCCGTGTTACCTTATCCAATTTAAATTCTAAAAGGATTAACCTTGTTCTTAGGTAGTTTGTTTATACTGAATCTAAATAAGTAAACTAAGTAAATAAATGTAATTTACTAAAGACTTGGTTTTATTTGAACGATTTCATTTGTTGACGGGATGTAAGTCTGGCGCCCTTAATTACTTAAATTCGACTTACTCCTTCCTGGGTTAAATCTTACTCACACCCTAGTCTCACATGCTCACCTACCCAGCTAACCTGGACTATCACAAGGTTATGATGTCGCGGTCTGAGGCATATTTTCGTCATAAAAGGCGCCGACAGTTTTTCCAATACACCATAGGCCGTTACCAATAGATTTCAGCGTCTTGCCTCCAGAGGGTTCAAATCAAGGGACCCAAGCGATATTCAAAGGCGTTCCACTCTTGTCCCAGTATGCAGGTTTTGCTAACACGTATAAACAAGGAAAAATAATACTTCGCTAATTATACAGCATGAATCATGCCTTAACTAAAATGACGTAAAGGAATCCAAATGCAATGATGCCTTCTTTAATCTCTGATAAGTGTACCCGCTGCTGCTCAGAAGCTCTATTTTACTCGGTGAAACCTAATCGCTTTTGAGATGTTATCGTATCGGAATTTATATTTTCACAAGAGATTTGGGCATAGAGGCATTCCATCTTAGCCAACCCTGAGGTTCGCGACTCATTCGCAGTCTTGGGATTGCAGTCTTAAGATTGTATTATCTAGAGTATGTAAATGCCTATATATGGGCATGGGATTCTAGCTACCTACAGGTGGCCTTTGTGTTCGTTTGCCTTATCTATGATATATATATAAAAAGACTTACTCGTAATCTTGTTGGGGGTTCCATTCGTCCCACAGCACTCGGTCCTAGGGTCTGGCGGCGTGGCGGAAGACGTACATGCTATTCCAGTAACGGGAGATTTAAATGGGATGGGGGCTCCAGCAGGCGTAGAGGAGACGGGTGGTCCGCAACACACGCTGAAGCCAGGTCCGTCACACCTGGAACGGAAAGGGCCGGTCATAACTTTTTTTTTTGATGGCATAGAGATGACAAACGAGCACACAGGCCACCTGATGGTAAGTGGAAACTGTGACCCATAGACATTTGCATTCACAAGACTACAGAGCAATCCTAAGACTGCAAATGCGTTGCTAACCCTGAGGACTAAGATGGAATGCCTCTATGCTGCCGATAACCAAGCAATTATGTAAAATACTTACTAATTTCTACTCGCGTGCTATAAACCGCTAATATTAATATTGTTAACGGTATCAGAATACCACCTATAGGGTAACCGAAGCGAGAGAACAGTTCTATAACGAGCGTTGCCATGGTAATAACAGTTCTTTTATAATTATTATAGCATCGCTATTATACCGTGGTAACGCGCTTGAACAATGGTGTGGTCGTCAAATGACACCAATTTTTTATTAAGTACTTGTCCAAAACTGTTTTTATAACAATCTAAATGTGTAAAGATGCGAAAGATATTGATTTATTTACCGTAATAGGAGTTTTAAAATAAATAGCACTAGGATATTAAGAAGCTTCATTATGTATCAGTTATAAATAACTATAAAATAGATGAAACCTCCGATAGTATAATGGTAGCTTCACTTTCAGGACTAATATTTTAAAAACAGCCCAATCGATTCTTATGAGACTTAGCTAAGAAATATCCCGATTTAACTAGCTTTCTATCACAAACCGCGTTGGAATGAGTTTATTCGTTTGAAAGCTACGATGCCCCAGGCAGACACATAGATACGTTGACACAAACTCGGATTAAAAAGCTACCTTAAGCGGTTAACATAATCCTTGTCTTGTTGAGTGACGGCGGGGGACTCCAACCTCTTCCTTAAGTGGGCGCAGTTGAAGATGTTCGTGCATTTCCCCGGTTGGTTCTCTGGAGTGAAGCAGGTCGTAGCCTGAGCCTTGTCAGGACAGCATACCTGAGGGTTAAAGTCATAACTAATTCAAAGAATATAATGTACCTTTATTAAGGGTGGTAGGACCTTGTGCAGGGTCCGTCCGGATCGCTACCACCGTCTTATCCATTAACCTACCGCCAAACAGCAGTGTTCGCATTGTTGTGTTCCGGTTTGGGTATAAGATGGCTGGCAGAAAAGTGTTTTTATAGTGTACAGGAGTTTTTAGATTATAAGTAGGTGCATACTTCCAAATTTCACATGCCATGTATGGTAGATTTTAGTGATACGAATATTATTTTTAAGATCAAATTGTACCTACCTAAAATTATGTGAAATAAATTATTTGTATTTGTATTTGTATTTGTATTTGTAAGACAGCCGGTGAAATGACTAGCATAGAGGCATTCCATCTTAGTCCTCAGGGTTGGCAACGCATTTGCAGTCTTAGGATTGCATTGCAGTCTTGTGAATGCGAATGTCTATGGGTCACAGTTTCCACTTACCATCAGGCGGCCTGTGTGCTCGTTTGTCTTCTCTATGCCATAAAAAAAAAAATGTGACCAGAAGGTTGCTAATTCTGTTGTGTGTACGGTTAGGAGTTTTCACAGTACGGTCGGCCAAGAAAGTGGACTACCAGTTTTGAGAAAAGTTTCTGTGAGATCTAATTATCGCTAAGGTTGACACTTGTCACGGTCATAATATCACTGCAAGAGAAAATCGGACTTGTTATATCATGATGTGCGAAAGAACTTGAACCGTAGGGTGGTATGGTAGATCACATATTTGGCCAACTTTACGTTCAAGACTAAGCGAGATATGGACTCGATATTAATATTGGAACTTGCGTCATACCTATACTTGCAGATATACGGACACACGTTAAACTTTCTTTTGTCATGGGTTCAAAAATACAAAATACGGTTGTCACAGGGAACATCTGGGAATTCTGGGGTCCTAGTGAATAAGATCAAGAGAAAAAGGGGTTAAGTCTAGTATACTTCGTTTAAGTATATAAATAGAGTAAAGTCGACATAGGTACCCTCTTACACTAGAAACCCAGGATAATTGAATCGAATGTCATTTTGTAAACCCGGCGACAATTTACAAGGTCATAATGCAGTCTGAAAGCTGATCTGGGGGGTTATTATGACATGGCTATGCAGTTCATTTTACGGTGAGCGTAAAGACGGAGCTATATCAGTGACATAACTCTGTCCTTTTTTCTCAGCGTAAAATTAATTGCACAGTGTACGTCATAATAACCCCACTTATGATGGAGTGTAAAGGTACCAACAGGATTTCGACCGTGCTTAACGTATAAATATCCCCTACCTTTGGTAAATTATCCTGGAATCCGCACTTAGCACTCTTTAAGAAGTTAATCTCATCCTGTGTCTTCCTTGGCTTGTTCGCCATGGTGCGGATCGACTCGCAATTGAGGATGCTGATGCAACTCCCACTCTTGCCATCAGGGGTGTTGCACGAGGACTCTGTAAATTAAGATATTTATTTTATAATTAGTAACTAACTACATAACTATACTATGTTTATGTATAGAAAATTTAAAAGAAATAGAAAAAAAACAGAAATTATACAAGGTTTAGTAGACGCCTACATAGTTGGTAAAAAAATATATGGCGCTTAACTTCAATACTTTATTTAAAATTATTACTGTATACATTATTAATCTTGAAACAAAACGATTTTAATAAAATTTATGCTATACTAGTATACTACGCGGCACTTTTATGTAAAAAATGGCACATCTAATTACTGTAATTAATTGGACTTGTGTCTTTTTTCCGTAGGAGTGGAATATGAATCACCTGCACCGCCGGAATACAAGCTTACAGTAAAAAAACGCATTATATTCGGTCCACCCATTGGGGGCCTAAGCGATCGCAGACGGAAATACATACGTGTGTACAAACAGACAAAAGTTCAAACACAACACACACCCTTTTACCTCAGGGGTTAAAAATATTTTTCTTACCATTATAATAAATCAGGTACATAAATTGATCTAGGCGTAAACTAAGCTCTAGGCTTGTACTTGCGGTACTAGACAACGATAAACTTACTTATACAGTATGTAAACTTACCAAAACCATTTATTTGAACCTGAGCATGTCTAGGCGATAGATAAGGTTGGGGTATATAAATTATTGAAATCTTAACACTTTTTCAAATTTAAATAAAGAATGCACTGAACGCAAGTTCAATAATCTGTTACGATGAAAACATTACATACGGGTCTTGTAATGGGCACTGAACAACGATGTAAACATTACACATGAAAATGATATTTTTAGGGTTAACCGACTTTGAAAAAGGTGAGGTGTTATAATTTTTATGCAATGATAAAATTAAAAATATTCGACACACACTAGCAAAAAATGTGGTAAAACACTTAACTCAACTAGCGTAGCAACTGGTTGAAAGAGATGGTTTTAGTAAGTTTACATACTGTATAGATAAATACATAATAAATAAAAACATAGACTCAGGAACAATCTGTCCTTACCGGTATTGGAACACGGCACCGCTAGAAATAACAAATAATAAAAAAAAAACCGTTCTTATCCAAAAGATTTAAAAACTAAACTGTCTTAGCCATAGTCTTTACTTTTAAGATTGTATTAACTATGATTAGAATTAAGTTAGCAAGGGTCACTACTAGGGAATGCAATTTAACCGGATAATAACCGTTTTAGTATGAAAATAACCGGTTAAAACCCGTTATAACCGGTGTTTTTGCATTCCCTAGTCACTACCAACTTAAGCTAACGTGTTGTCATGCTATTATAAATCTGGGATCATAGTAAAAAAGAGTATAACGGTGGCTAAAATGGCAATTAACGTAAAGGACAACTAAATTGTACTGTAAAATTGTCCATATCATAATTAGCGTCAAGACAGCTAAATTGTACTGTATAATAAAATTATATACTTAAATAAAATAGTGGTTTAAGGCGGTCGCTAGTAGAATGACTAGGTCGTAAAATGACTGACTCGCAAAATGACCACATCGCTTGTAGCCTACATCTCAAAATGTCCGAGTCGCAAAAGGACTACTTTCTTTGCGTTACTAGGTAGGTTAGGTTCTTTAGGTTACTTCAAATGCCCGAAGGGCAAATTATCTAGAAATAGGAGCCCCGCCATGCGGGGCACCGTCGACTGTACTTAGATAATGATAAAATGAAAGAACTATTGTGGCCAATTTGCGACTCGGACATTTTACGATCCCGTCATTGTACAAGTGACCCGTCCCATACGCCAATTGCCACTTTAACCAACGATAAGTCGACGGAATATACTAGACTTAAAGCCTTTTTCACTTGATCTCCAGGAGACTTTACCCTTTCACTAGGACTCCAGAATTTAGCTACTTACGGCTTTGCACGAAGCACAAGTGAGTTAGGGCGGCTATCAACCAAAGAAGAGTCATTGTTACCAGCGCACTGTACACATTATCTAAAACCTTTATACTTTAACACTTCAAGCGTGCAGCGCGGGCGCAGGTTGAGACAAGTCTGCGCCAATAACCAGTATAACATAATTAATACTCTTTTGTATTAGAAGACTTAAGCGACACGTGGGAATACGCGAAATGATACTTTAATTGTATATGCGGAGGCACCAAAGAAAATACTAACACATAGTGGTCAAATACAGTAGGTGTGCATTGAGGAAAATTAACCGAGTTTGGTTTGGGAAATTGGTTTTTGGAAGTCGCGGGTGCAATTGAAAAATATAAAAGTAAAAAAACTAGAAGCCGAACTGACGACTTGTATGACGAACCCCTTATATGTTCCTATAGCTTATATCCTTGTAAGGCCCAACGGTCGACATTTGTCAAAATGATTTTAAACTTAATTTAACTTATACGAGATTCGTTTTTGAACTATCGCAATTTGCCATGGGCATTCCGATAATAAGATAATCGTTCGATCTTGATAATTCATACATGACACCACATTTTTTTTTATAAATAGTTGTAACTACATAGGCTAATAAACTCATCTCCCTTCTTTTGGCTACGCGTAGTAGGGTGAAAATGGTACAAAGTTGCTAATAGAGCAGACCATTGATTTATTTAGTAAGTTCAGTAAATAATTTGATACAAACGTGGAAAGTATGTCATTTTGCAAAGACAAGACTCGGGACGAGTAAAAATAACAGTTCCGCATGTGTATCAAACGACGTTTTTTTAATTAATTTGCGAAAAAATAACAATTGATCAAAATAAAACAGTAATAAAATTTATAGTACCGACTCGAGCTTTCCAAACCAATTTTTATGGACCATGTAGGAGAATTAAATTTAACATCAAAATTTTCTCAGCATCATTAAACTCGTATCTGGCAATACGAGTACTTTACTGTCAAACTAATTCTAGGTTTTAAACATTAAAGTATATCTTGCAAGAAGTACGTATACATTTTCCCGGAAATATAACAACGGGATGACCGATCTAGATGACCTATTGTCGACTTTATGTATTGTGACACCATGCGACCGGTTATACTGGTGACTTCACCTCATGGCATCCACCGTCGAACTGCTTCTGTTGTGACTTACCTTTAGATGAAGCGGGACACCGCTATATTAACTACCTTTACATCCCTGTCTCACGCTAATTTATTAGCAAGCCGACCAATTACATTGCGGAACTTATTTAAATTCGATTTGTTATGCTTACATGCTATTTAGATATCAAGATATTAAACGACGGTAGCTTTGTACAAACGACAACGACGATTTGAAGAATTAGGTTCCTCTAATCCTTTCGTTTATTTATATTACTTAATTCAATCACACTTGTAGTAAACCTCTACAGAAACTGGAGTTGGTATTCATAATGTAACTGCTACATAATGAAGCTTTTAAAGTACTGTTAGAGCATTACGTTTGTCGTAATTAGCTTAGTTCTTACAGACAGTTTCTAAATTGACAGTAACCAGCCGACCTCAGAGAATAAACTATGACGTTATACGGCATACAGCCTAGTTGATCTATATTATCTTTTATCGTTGCTTCGTGATTATTAAATATAATGCGCTTTGTTAAGCTTCTTTTTTTTAAGGAGTATTATAGATTCTCAATTTCATTCACAAACCGCCATTTCTGGCTTTTATTGAGTCACGTATCTACTATTTCTTTTTGAAATACCCAAGTTAGCGATGCAAACTGAAACAAAACATCGTTTATGGCAAACGCACTAAGGCGGTGGCATTATTAACACGAATTCCTGTAGACTTAGGTATAAGTGCGACTTCTAACAATACATTAATTGTTGAATTCAAACAATCTTTTACAGTATTACAGTTAACACCAAAAAATACAACAAATCTAATCTTATTATATTACCTAGCTAAACAGGCTTTTTGATACAAATGCCACTGCCATCCATCGTCTCGCCATAACTCGGGCACTCACGACATACCATCCAAACTCAAACTCGGGCGCCGAGTAAAGCAGCGTCAGTACTCGCATGGTCGGGGAATTATAGATCACTGCGCGTGCTCTAGGAGCTACCAGGAGATTGGAAGTCCGCACTCTTAAAAAAATCTTGGGCAAAAAAGGGAAACGGCACCAATGCAACCCTCACATGACCGTTCCATTAAAACATCTTTCAATTTGCCATACTATTTATTTTCATAACTGCGCATAGTACTCCAGATCCAATCCAAGTACTCTGTCACATTGGTGTAGACTCCCGGGTAGTCTATCCCGCAACGCTTCGGGCCGAAGCTGACTATGCCAACGACGGCATAGAACCGGTGGCTCTGGACGTTGGCGTAGTGCATGAGAGGTCCCCCGGAGTCGCCTGCGCAGGAATCCTTGCCTGGTACACCTCCCGCGCAGATTTGACCTTGCGTAAAGTTTAGTCCTCGGTACTTTTGTATACAGTCCTATAAAGAAAACAATTGATTCGTCACATCTACCTGGTTTATTAGTTTATTTCACGAAAGGATTTTTTCATTTATTTTTCAGAATTTTCACATCGCGTTCTTACATGATCGTTAATTTTCTTAATCGCTTTTCTTCATGTAGCGATTTTATATAAAGCGTTATGTAATGTTCGTGACTGTCCCGTTCCCATTTTTTTAGAATAATTACATCGTAATACGTAGATGAATATATTAGAATTAGGTCCGTTTTTATATCAGGCCCGGAGGGCCAAAAAAACTCAGAAACAGGAGCTCTGTCGAATCTGTCAAATTACATACGAGGGGCGGCTGAAAAGTTCTAAGCCTAAAGTATTTTGAGGTTGAATATGCGTTAGCGATACTGGCCACTAAAAAGAACATTTAAAAAGTTAATGGCAACGCATTTGCAGTCTTAGGATTGCATTGCAGTCTTGTGAATGCGAATGTCTATGGGTCACAGTTTCCACTTACCATCAGGTGGCCTGTGTGCTCGTTTGTCTTCACTATGCCATAAAAAAAAAAAAAAAAAAAAAAAAAAAAAAATAATGTCTTTTGTTTATTACATCTCGAGATATCGGACGCTAAAGGTCATCATGTGTGAATTATCAACGCATATCACGAAAATTGAGCACCGTGCAGTCATTAAGTTCCTCACGAAAAGTGACAAATCGCCGAAAAGAATTTTTGAAGAAATGTCTAGTATTTACGGTGAATCTGGCCCTTCACATGCCACTGTTAAAAAATGGAGTCGACTTTTTAAACTTGGACGGGAGTCGATGGAAGACGATCCTCGCTCAGGAAGGCCAATATCGGTTGTGACTGAAGAAAATACTGAAAAAGTCAAAAAGTATTAGAGGATCGGAGAATTAAGGTTTGGCAAATAGCTGAAGCCTTAGGTATTAGTAAGGAAAGAGTTGGAGAGATTTTGCATCAACATTTGCATATGACAAAAGTAAGTGCTCGTTGGGTGCCGAAAATGCTCACAGCTTTCGATAGAGAACGTCGTGTTCAAACTTCTCAGGCATTTTTAGAATTATGTGAAGAAGGTTTAGATGAAGTTTGTTCCCGCATAGTCTGTTGATGAAACATGGATCAGACAGTATGATCCAGAGTCGAAGTCTGAATCTATGCAGTGGATCGAAAAGGGTGAAAGGCCGCCAAAGAAATTCAAGGTTCAAAGATCGGCGTCTAAGCTAATGGCCACCGTGTTCTGGGATTGCGATGGCATTCTTTTAATAGACTATTTGGCGAAAGGCTCTACAATAAATGCAGTTTATTATGCTGAGCTATTAAGAAAAGTGCGACAAGCCATAGTCGAGAAACGAAGGGGCAAACTGAGCAAAGGCATTTTGTTTTTGCAAGACAACGCCCCCGTTCACACCGCTCGTGTTGCCAAGCTTGCTCTGAAGGAAACTGGCTTCGAGGAAATTGATCATCCACCTTACAGTCCAGATCTGGCCCCTAGTGATTATTTTCTATTCAGCAATTTGAAGAAAGATTTAAGGGGAAAGCGATTTGGCAGTGATGAAGAGATGAAGGCGGCTGTACAGGAACATTTCGACAGCCAAAATAAAACTTATTTTTTTAACGGTCTAAAAGCATTATTTAAAAAATGTAATAAATGCATTGAATTAGAGGGAGATTATATTGAAAAATAAAAATAGTAAAAAAAATCTGAACATTTTTTTTCTACCTTAGGCTTAGAACTTTTCAGCCGCCCCTCGTACATACCTTCACGCTTTCATACCCAGAGTGCGGTAGGCAGAGCTACAGAATTAACATCAATTCAAAACCTGTTGTGATTCTGTAACCATGTTTTGGACCAACATGGCTAAGATGTTTACCAGTGTTTATTAGTGACAGAATACTACAAGCCTTTATACACTTAGTCGCCTCTTACGACTTCCGCGGGAAGACATGGAGTGTTACTATAGGTACTAAGGCGGCAACCATCTGTCAAATTAGATTTTTGGAATAGGAAAAAACGCAAGTAATAAAATAATATACTGATAATTTCAGCGATTAAAATAAGCACGAACATTAAACAACGCTACATGAAAAAACGATACATGAAGTAAGACGAGTAAATAATTAAACTTGCGATCATGTAAGCACGCCAATTCGTGCGACAATTCGCTACTATGGAAAAATGCTTCTGTGGAAATTAACCACTTGTAGGCCTGGTTAACATGCAAACGCTTCTAACGTTTTTATTTTCTATAGACTTGAAATATATGGAGTTTACATAAGTTGTCGATCAAGCTTATATCAATCCTATACATACATGTTTTCGATTTTCTAAAATTGCTAACTTAGAGTTATCGCATCTGGCCTGCCTGCCCTACTTCTGCTGATTGTTTCTTTAGCGCATCAACAAACAAATCGTCCTTTAAAGTGTTGAAATAAGTTTCTGACCTCAAAATGAACCTTTTTTTTGGCTCAAAAAGTGGTTTAGTCGACGCGCTGGCCTAGTTGGTACTGTTGGCAGTGATTCTGCCGACGAAGCTAGGGGTCCTGGGCTTAAATCACGATAAGGGCACATATTTGTGTGATAAGCGCGAATATTTGTTCCTGAGTTCAATTTCCACACTTTGCTATTTTTAATACCTTCGCTCGAATTCTTGCTCCTATTTACTTATCTCAAAGAACACCTATCAAAATTATAATAAAATTAGTTGGCATTTAGGGGTTGCAAACTTTGACCACTTTTTGAAATCAATTTTCTTGATAAGCAATTCTCCGAAGCCGCAACAGGCAGAAAAAATTGTGATGATAGTCGATATCATTAGACTTTGTTTGTTGTTTAAGGAAAAATAATAAATATACGTAAATATACTATAGCGTAAAGTGTAAGTGGTCAATTGGTGCAACCTCTAAAATGTTGTTCTTTTACCTGGAAACTAAAAATTTTATTTTCTTACAATATAAAGACTTCGGGCCTAAGCGAAGTCTGCAAAAAATATGTCATTTATTTTTTCCATACAAATGCAATTAAGATATATTTTTCTATGTAAATATTTATATCGTTGTCTAGTACCCATAGTACAAGCCTAGAGCTTAGTTAGGTCAATTGGTGTGACATTCCTTTTAGTGCCCTCAACATGAATGTAAGTTTCTAACCCTTACAGCCGCCGTGTGTGGAAAGAAAATGAATCTGGAAATACTTACGTGTTTCGGAACATAAGGGACATCCACGAAACGTTTAATAGTGCTGCCGGCGGGCATTGCTCTGCTGGCGCCCCACCCCGCCACGGTGAGATTGGATAGAGTAAATTCGTTGGACGGTGGTAGGCAGATAGGTTTGATGAAATCTGTTGGTGAAAAACACCGGTTAAGACTCGAGAACCGAGGGTCCGAGGGACGGATTTCGAATCGAATCAGCTCGAGCCCAACTCACGCACTTGGCTATATTTTAGTTTTTTTTTTTTTTTAGGGTCTGTAGTGTAATCGTACCAGACAAAAATATTAATAAGGTCAGACAGGGGCTGACGGGGCTATTCCGACAGAGAAGGTTTTTTCCATTTTTTCAAGGGAACTTTTTAAAACTATTTTTGTGCCCTTCTATAGTAGTTTAAATACATACATTTGAAAGGGAGTAAAATTTATTTTAGAACGTTTTGTACATTGAAATCTTTAAATGACGCATTTACCCCTCAGCAGGAATTACCCCGTCCGCCCTGACCTATGTTTTTTTTTTGTGTGGGTCCTCTTTTGTTTTTCAGTTTCTTAATTTTTTTCACTTAATAGTAATTCCGCCGTACATATTATAATAACATAAAAAACCTCTATTTATTACGGTTCAGAAGATACAGCTTTAAAGTTAGGACGGACGGACAGTGTAGGCATATGAATAGGGTCCCGTGGGGCTTCCTTCGGGCACGGTAACCCTAAAAACTAATAACTTGCCTTGATTTATATTAAAGGAAGTAGTTTTGCTGCATTTTTTTAAAAATTAATATCAAAGAAGGCGGCTAGCTACATAGTAATAAAATAATATAAATAAAATATAAATATAATAATGTAAATATTTTAAATTTAATTCCGTTACCAATAGAGTAAAAAATTCGTCGACTTAACGAGGAACCTGGTTAAGAACCATAACTAACCGGTATTTCTCGAACCACTCCCAAGCCCTGCTTACCTGTGAACTGTACCATTCGAGAGAGACGCACCAGCGCGATGTCATTCTCGTCCAGCGGCTCAGGCTGGTACAGAGGATGCTGGACGATGGTCTCGATGGGTATGCTGATGGCGCCGTCGGTACAGTCGTCTGGTGCCACGCAATCGTGATCAGCGATGGAGTTACTTGTGTCATACTCGCCTAGACGAACTGCTACTCTGTATTCGATACGATTCAAACGCTATTTTATCTACACACGTATTATAAGTCCTCTATTATGCGTTCAAAACCCGTAGGAAATGACCAGCATTATTACAAAAAAAAATGCTATGAGAACTTTCTTGTCTGTGGTAATAGGTAAAATCTGTACTGTTATGTTATAATAACAGTATAGTTTTTGGTAAGGTTACGAGTTTGAATTTGGAACAGCTGTCAAAACTAATGAGGGTCTCTATTCTAGTATTCATAGATATTAAAAAAGTTATCGACTCGAAACGTCAGTGTGTTTTTTTAATATAAACCGCACGACATTTGATCTCGAGTGACTTGAGAATAAAGATTCCATTCGATTAAGTCAACCGGGGTAAAAGCCACTATGGGGTTATTGCGTTTATTCGAATTATTTTTTAAACAACGTGAGTTACAACTGCTCCCGCCATGTAGTGATAGACACTTGAACTACTTGGAGGAAAACGCGTACCATAGAGGGCGTTTTAACAGATCGTATTCGAGTCGTTGATCATTTTGAAATTTAGTGTCAATCCAGACCAACGTGGAGCTTGAGGTAAGTGTTCAAAATCCATTTACATCCTGTTTTTTCTTTAGGTTTCGGTATTATTTTTTATTAAAACATGACCAGTTTTAGTTAACTCACACGTACGAACTCCAATTTGTATTTAAAATGCTTAATGTTTAAAGTTAATTCCATATAAAGTGTTTGGAGGTTATTTTTCAAATTTGGCTAAATGCGTCAGTACCTTTGGGGTAATTGCGTCAGTGTAACGCTTTTGCCCCAATGTCAGTGGTGAACAACCTTTTCCTTGATACGTAATTTTAATTTTAACTTTATTGAATTATAGTTTAAAATTTATGATGAATAAATAGTAACAAATGATCTTGGTGTTTTGTTTGTTCCTATAATCAAATTCTGTCGTGTCCGCTCTCTTTTAATATCAGAATAAGTACTTGTATACATAAAATCGAAAAACTCTATTTGATTTTACCCGCAATCGGTCACAAGGTGAAAATAACATCTCTTTCATAAATTTTCTATCTCACTCTTTTCAATCGAAGAAAAATGTTTACGACATCTGGTATTTAGGTTGGATAAATGCGTCTACAAATTGAAGACGCATTTATCCCAATTATATTATTTTCTGTCTCAGCTTGTTAATAGCTGTTTTTGGGCCCTTCTAATTATAAAACCTTCTAGAAAACTGTATTGCAGAAACGTGTCATGAAGTTTTGAAGGCCTAATTGCAATCTTTTAACAATTATTTTAAAAAGATGCATTTTCCCAACCTGGGGCAAAAGCGTCAAAAATCTCGTTTTTTTTAAAAATGCCTTTATATCTTTTAGTTATAGTGCAGCGAAAAATTTAACACACGAATTAAATTCCCAAAGAGTTGTAAAAATAACAGAACGAATGAGTATTTCAATATAGTAAATACATTATATCGTAATTTAGGCCTTAAAAAAATTTAAAAAAACAGTGACGCCTTTACCCCGGTTGACCTTATCTATAATTAAAAAAAAAAAACATTTGCGTTCACGGACAATTGCTCCCATTATTGACGCCTTTACACAATCGTGTGATCCTATTATGAAACCATACTCGTGTTTTAAGGCCTCTCATTATATGCATCAGTTGCATAAACGATTGGATAGGTAAACCTTACCTACTATCATTTAATAATGCTGGTAGGACCATGAAATGCACAGTGTGATATACCTAATAGCACAATCAGGCTTGTCATCTACATATATGAACGATGTAGGATTGCAACGAGGAACGATTTATATTTACAGTTTTGTGTGTAGAATGAAATGCATAATTTACGTGCTTTATTCAGTTTGAGACTTTGAAATAGCGACTATGCAAGTCTGTATTTTTCTTTCAGTTCCTTTAAACGGACAACCGGTATACTGTTATAATTTTATAAATCTAAAACGGGACTTAAGAGGATTGTCAAGCGACGCCTCTAATCGCGTAGCTGTCTAAAATAAACATACAAAGGTCCGCGCGATAACATTTCTCTACCAATAAATCAATAAATCAAATTAGATTCTCACGATTTTTGAATATGTCGTGTATTTACCGTAAAAAACTAGGTTTGTACGTTTCCATGTTTTATTATTATTTCTATCTAAAACAAAAAAAAAGTATTAAGGCAACATACACATACATTCATAGGTTTAAGGGGAGAGAAAAGTTCTCGCACTTTGTATGGACATTTTCAGCTTTATAATCCTCTTAATCGTATAATATCTAGTATTATAAAGCAGCAGCCAGTGGTTCTACATTAATTTAGTGTGCCTAAATACCAGTTGGTCCGATTTCCAGTAAAAGCAAATATTTGTGTGATGCGCGCGATTATTTGTTCCCGAGTCTTGGATGTTGTCTATGTATTTAAGTAGGTATGTATTCTTTATATAAGTATGTTTCGTTGTCTAGTAGCTATATAAACCTAAAGCTTAGTTTGGGACTAGGTCAATTTGTGTCAAATTTGTCCCCTCATATTTATTTATTATATTGAATGATATTTTACATTAAGATACGTCATCTGCGCGCAATTTAAGCGTCCCTCAAAAAGTAAGGTAAATTACCTACTACTGTTTTGTTGCGCCGCGGCCGCTGACGCGCACGCATATTATACTGTAACTGTAAAAGCAAGAAAGGATCGAGTACCGTAAATATTTTTTGCACCGCCATTTATTTAATTTGCATTGGTGTCACTGTCACCTGTGAAACATGAGATACACATTAGATATCGCATGAGTGCGATAAAGACGGGTAGCAGTCACTTGTCTTGGCGGGAATGGCGAGCAATTTGAAACAAGTATTTATCTCTTTCTAACAATAGCGTTCACTACGGATTGCCGTCTTTGTCTATAGAAATATGGTGATGTAGCAACTGTCAGTAATTGACGACGGGTTTTAAATGCGTTTAGTATGAGCATAACGTATCTAAATATAAAATATCATACATTAACATTACATTAACTCACGCCTTTATTCCTAGAGTGGGGTAGGCAGAGCTACAGAATTTCCAGCAACTCGAAACACTTTTTGATAATTCTGTAACCGCATTTTGCACACTTAGGCGAAGATGTTGACCAGTATAAAATATCATTGATTATATTCGTGAGTGCTTACGCTCGGCCGAGTCGACTATGTCGAACGGTCACGCAATGCGCCGCCGTCAGCACCCATCTGCCGCTGATGAGGGAGCCACCGCACGACGTGAGGCTGCTGTCGTTCAGATAATCGATGCGGACCAGCCACGTGAACTGGATCAGTCCTGCCGCGTCGCCACCTACGAATCGAAATCACTTTTTGTCGTCATTACTTCAAGGGATCTGGGTAGTGATTCTGTAAACAACGCCGGTCGTGCGGACTGTCGAGTGATACCAAGCGGCGAGATTAAGTAGTCCCGTCAGTGCGAACAAAACACATTGTAGCGCGTGCATTTTCAATTTAGCAGCACGATGGGTCGAACGTATAAGGCTGCTTAATTGAAAATGCACGCGCTACAATGTGTTTTGTTCGCACTGACGGGACTACTTAATCTCGCCGCTTGGTATCACTCGACAGTCCGCACGACCGGCGTTGTTTACAGAATCACTACCCTGTACTACTTGGTAAAAGCGTATTGCTTTTGCATGTTATTGTATTGTTTTCCAGTCGGCCGCCATCACTGTCAAGTCAATAAAAGCTATGAAAATTTTCACATTACGAACATGCTGAGAGCAATACTTTTTCTACTTTGTCTCTACACGTATTGTTATCATATTGTTTTTACGCAGCTGTCATAACTGTAAATAAAAGCTATCATAACGTTAACAATACGATAACATGCCAAATGTTGGTATGGTTTTACCGATAATTCGATTGGAATCCTCGTACAGGCCACAGCATTCACTCTCAGGGGTCGGAGGGAGAGCCGTCGCGGTGCACCCCCCGCGCCGTACGATAGGTTTGGGTTGAACACGGGGCAAACAGCAGACGTTATAAGCGGCAGGTCCCTTGCAACTGGAAGGATTAAATGCTTGATCTTTACATTAGTATAAAAACAAAGTGACGACGCGCCTAGCGCGCTGGCCTAGTGGGTAGTGACCCTGCCTACGAAGCTAGTGGTCCTGGGTACAAACCCCGGTAAGGGCAGATATTTGTGTGATGAGCTCGAATATTTGTTCCTGAGTCATGGATGTTTTCTATGTATTTAAGTATATATTTCTCTATATAAGTATTTATATCGTTCCCTAGTACCCATAGTACAAGCCTAGACCTTAGTTTGGGACTAGGTCAATTGGTGTGAGATTGTTCCTCTTAAAAAAAAAAAGTCGCTTCCCGCCGTCCGTTCTGTATGTTGTTTTTAACTCTTTTTTTTTATTGCCGCCTATTATAAAGGACATTGCTAAGCTACTGCCCTAAGCATGTATAGAAATTTCTCACTAGCTCGTAACATTCTAAAATTCATTAATTAATTATCACATGTTTATTGTTCTCCAAGAACTTTCGAATAATAATAAAGTATTTAAAAGTCGTTAACTTGGATTTTCATATTTTTTGTTCGCCATCGAGACCTGACAGATAACATATAACATTCTTCTTCTTTTTTAATTAATGGCTTTCACTTCTTTGTATTTCGCCAATGTCAAGTTATTTATAGACACTCCCATGGACTTATTAGAGCAATAAGTCCGTGGATATCACACGCGAAGACAATTGTTCGGTAAAAGAGAATTTTCTCCAATGGACTAAACAGAAGCACATGGGGTTAGCTCCACGCGCTTCTGTCAAGTCAATATAACATTAATCTTATGTTATCTGTTATCTGTCAGTAAGTATGACGATCCGTTTTGCGTAAAATGTTTCGATTTATTTTCAGGATTGTAACGGTTTGAAAAAATCCTGAAACTTTTTCCTGCTGAATACTAATATTCTCAATAGCGTAAAATATTACAATTTACAATGTTTATTCATTGTTAGGCTGCCCTAACAATGAATAATTACTATATCCCATACTTCAGTTTAGCCATGTCCTTTATCAAACTTTGACACACCCCAAGTATTATTTGTTTTGTTTTTCAATTATGACGTCACTAATTTATTTTAGAACTGGATTTAAATTTCGCTCTGTTGTTGATAGACTTGTTATTTCGCTGTGTTGACATACACATACACAGACACACACACACAGCACCATACGGCGCGTGCGCTTATCGTATCACTCTGTAATATTAGTTAAATCAACTTAAATCCTTGCCATTGAAAGGCCGTAGCAGTATAAGGGAAGGAAAAATGCCCTTTGATATTATGACTTGTTTCTTTTCTTACTGTTCCCTATCTAGCAGTGCAATTGTGCCAAATTTGGTTGTTAATAGTTTACGAGGAACCAGGGAATTTTCAACCAAATTTGGCAAAACTACACTGCTAGATGTAAGTAACCGTTGTAATAAAACTAGCTCATTATCATAAAAAGGCATTTCCACATCCTTTATTCTGTAACAGGCCTTTATACACCGTGAGAACGAGGAATCCGACAAACTTTAACCATCGATTCTAGAGTCAATTTGTAAGTAAGTAAGATATTTATTATTAAAAAAAATATTCCATAGTTAATTTAATTTGAACTTTGTCACCTATACCGAAAGCATTATTTACTAAGAAATTGATTAAATTAATTTACGTTGTACGTTGATGACATTGCTATTTACAAGATGAATCTTTCTTAGTAAATAATGCTTTAGGTAAGGTGACAAAGTTCAAATTAAATAAACTATGGAATATTTTATTTAATAATAAATATCTTGGAAATTATGCGTTATTGGACTACATGTTATATCACATTATATACTACAAATTGGCTCTAGAATCGATGGTTAAATTTTGTCAGATTCCTCGTTCCCACGGTGTATTGATTATTCTTTAATTAATGTATTTCACACATTGGCTCCAGGGTCCCAAGATAAAGGCTCAGCCTAGTTTGGGGTCCGCTAGATATGCCTCTTTATGTCTACTCGGTGTTGTTAAGTAAATAAAGTTTTGTATTAGTATTTGCATTAATTGTTGATACTACAGTTGAGTAGCCGTTTTATTTCAAGTCATGAGTCAAACGTAAAGTACTCCAATATCTTAATCATAAGGATATTGCCTGTGTCAGTCAAGTGTGTAGGTATGTTACGTATATTAATGCTGAAGATGGGCTTGAAAGAAAAAATATTTTCAGTAAATTTCACCTAGAATTCGCTATATATAGGCGATCTTCTGCAGTAACGCCTCCTGGTTTCGTTACCATGGAGAAAATGGCATCGCATTCCGATATGTTGATACAATCCCCTTGTTCGCCGTTAGGTGTATAGCACTCTCCTGTAGACACGCTTGGTTCTTCTGTAGTCGTCGTTGTTGTTGTTGTTGTCGTAGTTGTTGTTGTTGTAGTCGTAGTTGTGGTTGGGTCTAGGGGGCAACATACCTGTAAATTATAGTCTTTAAATGGATTTAGGAATAAAGTTGGAGCGACCTCACATATTTCGAATTATTTCGGAGTGCTCGCTTGTTGCCGTGAGTAAGCCGCTGTTTTCTATTTTGTTGTGATGTCCTACCAAGATGTTTCTAATAATCCTGTTAAGGATAAGTTTATCTGCATGCTCATGTAGTTATCAGAACATCTAGTGAGTATTGTGTGTTCACCAAGATATTATATGACAAAAATACCACACCAAATCTCAAGAAGAAGTCTTGTATTGGGACTTGACAGAAGCGCGTGGAGCTAACCCTTCTATTTAGTCCACTAAAGTAAATATTCTCTAACAATTGTCCTCGCGTGTGATATCCATGCAGTGGAGTAAGTATAGCGTGGCAGAGCGGGCAAAATGCCACAGCCCCTGGCTGGCCTGAAGGCCCCCTCCGAAAGGCCGTGACAGGAGGAACCTTGTATTTATTCCTATATTAATAAAAGTAAAAGGAAGAGCCCTAGGTGACGAATTTCCACGGGACTCCGGTGGAGTAGTTACGCCACTGTATCCATGGACAACACTCGACATTGGCGAAATACACCTTGTTAAAGCAAGGAGTGAAAGCCATTAATTAACAAAAATATCTTGTATTCTCGTTACATGTGGTACTTCTCCGGTAAATCCACAGTTGGATCTTCTTAAAAAGTTCAGGTCGTCACTGTTTTTTCGCGTCAGTAAGAAGAACAGGGGTATGCATTCCAGTATTATCTTGCATTCGCCTTCTTGACCACTAGGTGTTGTACAGGAATCTGAAAGAGCGATTTTGCCCTCGTTAGCCTATAAGCGGTATCCCAATTTCAATAGTCAAAGAAGATTTAATCCTCTCCTGGTAGTAAAAATGCAAATAAGGTTGCAATTACTACTAGTGCTTTATCTGAGATGCGCCCGTTTGGCTTAGCAAGGCAGCATTTTCATGATGCCTTGGTGTTTAATGGGACTATAACTCAATTTCACATTTCCATAATGAATAATATTTCAAATTACGTCACTTCTAAAATACCTAAAGTTTCATAATGACTGATCCAAAACTGATTCCTAAAATACCTGCATTCTGGTCAGATTAAATGAAAACTGAATGTTACTCGTAGAATGACTTAAATCTACTATTACTTCCCATGCCACTCTACAAGTGTGTGGCAAGGGTAATATAGGTACGGTCATATGTAGCTGTGCATTTTAATACCTTGTCGCGGCTATTGAAACATTAAATTCAAACTACTCTCACCTTAATACATTATCGCGACAAGGTACTAAAATGTACAGCTTCGTATGAGCTTGACTGAAAAATAATTTTAACAATTAGGTATAAGGTATAACCCGGCTCAGGATGACTTCACCCACATTCCTTTTCTGTCACCTTCCTAAGTCGTCCGCAATTCCGTGTTGTCTGCATACAATACCCAAATTGTCTTCCTAACTTGGTCACATGGCTATTTCGATAGCTTCTTATCTCGCCTACATTTCTATATTGTCTACAGTGCTAACTCGCCCACATTCCTATATGGTCCAGTGCTAAGTGGTCCACAGTTCTACAGGTCTCAGACATATGTTACTGATGACAATTTTAAAGCGTTCAATAAATCCCGTTTTATAGAGCCATGCCAAATTCCTAAGTTTGGATGATTTTACGAGTTGCTTACTACGGTTGTCTCACTAATTTGTGAAACTCAGTATTTTGAAATATCTTGAAAGTAAAAAGTAGAGGCTTTTGTAGGGGTGATGAAAACTTTATCTCTACTTTTTAACCAAATTACCGACGTCCGCGGACGAAGTTAGCGTACGGGAAGCTAGTATAAATAAACTGACACGGATCGGCCAGGCAATCTAAATATCATACAGAAGGAGACAAGATAGAAAGGTGGACGAATTAGGACATTGAACTATTTGACAAGACAGTGGGGACAAGTTAAGAAGGTGACGAAATAGGAATGTGGACAAATCAGGACAGTGGACCATATGGAATGATGAACGCATGGGAAGGTGACAAAAAAGGAATATGAGTGAAGTAAAAATCATCATTATTGCTAAACGAATAAATGTTTTTATTTTGAAGTCCTCCTGAGCCGATAACCAACCCGACTATTTTTTTTCATACTGTCGTCGATATAATAATATGTTAAAAAAATTAACCTTCATTATTCTGACACTCGCACAAACAAGATGAACACCTCATATGTTGAAATAAATCAAGAATTTTAGATTGTAAAGTGTGCCGAAGAAATAGTCATACATTCACATATACTCGCACATAAATAATACATGCACTCGAAAAACATAACCTTCCTGATGCAGTCAAGTAATAAAAAAAAAGTTATTCTATTAAAAGTTCTAAATCGTATACAAAATTAAACAATAATAATAATAGCCTATTCTTTGAAATAAGTTAACTTGATACAATTTTTTTTAGATGTAATTTACCAAAAGTTACTGATCGATCTGGAAGAATTTCAAACATCGCTATACTATAGCCAAGTAAAAGTATAAATATTCAAAAAACTTACCACTTGTACGAATAAAATTTCCTATCACTAAAACGGTCAACCACACCGTTTTGTATATATACATGATTTTCATAAATTAGTTAAGTAAAAATAAATAGAAGCAATATCCAAATAAATGACACATACAGCATGTATAAAAATTTGACTTTTTCAATGTCACACACTGTCGATGTCACACGTCCGAAACAGCCTGTAGCTCTCCGGCCAATACATTAATAAATTAATACGACATGCTTCGGTATTCCCGGAGCCGACGTAACGTGAGATAACATGCGATTGGGTTCTGGTCTGGCGCGAGCAAATCTAATCCCTAGGTAATACTATTATTTTAGAATGTAACTCAATCTCTCTTAATACCTAAAACCTATAAGTAAATGATAATGAGCTGTTTGTGTCAAAAAAGTTATCACCATACTTAAAGATAGTGGGAGAGTTCAAACATTCTACACGGTATAAACCTTATTGCTTCTGATGTGTTTCCGTATTATCAACGTTTTGATAGCTCTTATTAACTTCACAGTAATAGCAATAAAAAACAATACCATGCCAGGTCAAAGACAATATCGCACTGCTAGATCATAAAAGTAGTAACTCAAAATACAACTGTATTCTAATCTAAAATCAACTTTAATACAACTTCTATGGACTTGAAACAAAACTAGCAAGGATTTCGAGTTGTAACTGTTTTGATCTAGCAATGCGATATGGTTTAATTAAGTTGAATAGAGGCGCAGGTTTTTGTGACATTTTTATTTCGGCCATTGAAATTTCTCACAGCTCTTTGAAATTTCTTGCCATAAAAAAGTTGTACAGTATAAAAATACTTATCCGAAAAGATATCTCTTTTTGCTATTGGTTCCTACTAGGCTTGTGTTCATTTTATTTCTTTCCATCCATACTTACTAGCTTTCTCCCGCGACTTCGTCCTCGTTGGAGTTGTTTATTGCTATTCCCTTGTGGAGCTGTATAATTTTCCGTGATTAGAAGACAAGTACCCTACGTCCGTCGGCCTATCTCTGTGCTACTGGGGGTACGTATTCTCCGTCTACCTACTTTATAATCACCGGTAACTTCTCGGCTTGCAGTAATTGCCCTAAAGTATAATCATATTAATCATCCTCCAACTTCAATTACTTTATGTAAAATATTTACATTAAAAAAACCCTCTTTGTGTCCAATATCGTCACAACAGTGTGTTTATAAATCATTAGTATTTATTTATAATAGATAAACAATAACAGTAACCTACAATGCGGCGAGCGGTGATGTACAGGGTCAATGTTATTTTTGTGTGTACGGTCCGGTCATGTTTACAAGTTCAAGTGCCGTGATAAATAAATGCACTAGGATGAGATAAGGCACTCGCTGGAAATTAATATTGTGGAGCGTCAAAGGGTAGCTTGTTTTATGGACAACTAGCGACCCGTACTCGCTTCGCTTCGATTTATGTGAGTTTTCTGTAACACCCGTACATAAACCAGAATTTATTATACATAAAAACCGGTTCCCCTATGGAATCCCTACTTTAGTAATAATGGTACAAAAACAAGAAAACTCAAAGTGAAAAATTTTATTTGCGCAAATACATAGTAAGTACTCGTACATTTATATCTTATAGTTAGTTAAAGAAACATAAGATGAATTATGTATTTTTTATATTATCGTGAATCCAACCTAGATAATGTGTCACATTGGTGAAGATATGCGATATATTTTTGACCTCACACCCGGATGTGCCTAAACTGACGATTCCAACGGCTTCAAACCTTCCCTCCGTCTCGTGCATAAGTGGGCCCCCTGAGTCCCCATCGCAAGGACCTTCGCCGTGCGTGTTCCCGGTGCACATATGCTCTGCTCCTAACTCCATCCTCATTTTTTTGGCGCAGTCCTGTAAATGATACGATTGGTTTTGGTACTTGGTTTGGTACAAACTTGGTGCATGAATAGGTACAGTCGACGCCATAAATATGTTTACACTATAGTACAGTCAGCTGCAGAGAAATGTAACCACCTTTGCTAGGAAACTTGTATGCAGGGGGGGTCACTTTTCTCTGCAGCTGACCGTACCTTGTCTATTTAGCGTCATGTTTAAACTGCCATTTGAAATTGTTATAGCGGGTAAAGTGACGAGGTACTAAAGTGTAAACATATTTATGGCGTCGACTGTACCTAACCCATAATTTTATCGAATTTCACTTCATCGATTGTATCCTTTCATCGAATGCTTTCTGCTGAATCCATGATGTTTTCAGAATATCTTAAGCATTAATTACGTTGGTAAGATTCGGTCAGACTTGAACGAGAAAATTAAGTCATGCGGCGAGAAATGTCTTTAGATGAAATAAAAGTTCTGCGTAGAATAATAGGTATCCGCATAAACGTTGTATTTTATCGGTATTTTGCTGGGTTCCGTTCACGAAGGAAGCCCCGGGATCCTATTGATATGCCTACGCTGTCTGTCCGTCCTAACTTTAAGGCTGCGTTTCCACCAGAGCGGTGCAAGGCAGCTAAGCGGCGCGTTGCGAGGAAAAATCGACCAATAGGATTATTTTGTTTTACTACCTTCACTATCCTATAGTATAGACCCTGAAGAAAAACAACAAATACTAAAAATGGTCAAGTATTAGTTGGGTTTGCACTGTTTTGATTCAAAATCGAATTCAAATCGGAATAAATAAAACCTTCTGTGTGGTGGTACGGAACTTTCGGTTTTCTAAAGGTGCTGAATATCTGTTCATAATAACGATTAAATACAGCAAAGCCCTCGATTAAATGGCGATCCCTACTTTCAGAGCTGATGAACTACTAAACGGGCTATCCCATTTTCATAAAACCTATCTAAGAACTTCGTGCGATCTTCAAGGCAAAGTTTGGAAAGCTAATAATTTTGGGACAGATGAATGGGAAACGTGATCAAGACAGAGCATCGGCAAGATGGTCTGACATCATCAGGAAGGCGATGCCGTGTGGTTGCCGGATTAGCATAGTGCCACTCCATGTCTTCCCGTGGAAGTAAGAGGCGACTGAGGGAAAGCGGTGTTGTTAGGCGATGGGCTTGCAACTTGTCACTAATATCAGTGTTGCAAAAGTGAAAATTTAAAAATCGTTAAATTTCTCAACTAAAAATCGGGAGAAATCGGGAGATTTTTGTCCAATAAAACATTTGTATTTTACGCTAATTACTTTAATTTAAAAGCTATAAAATAATTAATTGTTTAGTCATTAACGTCTATATCGTCGTCGAGAAGTAATAAACATCTCGGTACATTCGCCAAACAAGTTAAACTTTGAGGGTCCACAAAGGACCAAGTGAGAAATTAGAATTTCGTATCATACGGTCCCTCTCACGCAGCTGTAAAACACTTATTAGTGTAACCGGGACAGTATAAAACGAAGTACAAATTTCGTATTTTGGAGTAGTCTCCCTGATTTTTTGGAAATTTCTCGCATACGCCCACCATACAATAATGAACTCTATTTTAGGGCATATAGATTTAATGTATTTTGTGAGTACTACATTATTGAAAGGCCGTGCGTGAACTTTTGGGGAGTCCCCGTGCATTATTTTAATGTTACATGGTGTTGACATCTTCAAAATACTGTTTTAGTTGTTACTTTAGCTCGAAATGTAGAAAATCGGGAGACGGGGTCGCTAAATCGGGATATCGGGAGAGAAGAGCCGAAATCGGTAGATCTCCCGATAAATCGGGAACTTTTGCAACACTGACTAATATACACATGGTAAACGTCTTAAAATATGGTTACAGAATTAATAACAAGTTTTTAGTGTTGTTGGTAATTCTGTAGCTCTGCCTACTCCAATCTGGGAATGAAGGCGTGAGTGTTTATATGTATGTATACATGCATCAGAAAGGCGATGGGCGGCAGGCGGCATGCACCTGGCGGCCCACTCGGCGTACAATCGCAAAGATTGGCATAACATAACTAAAACCACGCCATATCTACCACACAACATAAACCTGTGGTCGCGATCCTCAACAGTGAGAGAACTCGATTAAACAAGCTTTCTATAAAAAGACTCGTGACCAGACAGGTTCATAATACACAGATAAACACGGGGTTTTGCATCGGGAGCTAGAAACTACATATATGAGCGAATACAAACCCCAAAGAATACTACAACCGGGCTGAGAACACGGTAAAACCATATTGCCTTTCACGTGTTATCGTATTGTCAACGTTACGATAGCTCTTATTTAGGTACTTGACAGCGGCCGAGTAGTTCTAGAAAATAGAAGCCCTGTATAATGTTGTCAACTTACTTTTGTCTCTTCAAAAGGCATGTCTACTGACATTTTGATGTGGCTGGTAAAATCTTGAAAATCAGTTATACCCCACCCGGCTGATATCAGCTTCAAATCCTGCCCAAAACGATCAGCCACGCTGGTGACGCTGGGCAGGCAAATGGGGCGGACGAATTCTGGAAAGAGACCGCTTCATGAGGCCCAGATCGCTAGTACCCGCTAGGGAGCTGGGCCGCCATTCAACATGGTTAAAACCATATCGTTTTTGACCGTACTACGCTTTCATAGCTTTTATTTACTGGACAGTAATGACGGCAAATACGATTTAGATTTTACCGATTTAGAAAAGAGGCATTGTAACTGTAACCGTAGCAGTTACAGTAACGAGCTTCTAGTGGAGAACAGGCTCGCGAGCCGCATACACATGACCAGGGCCCGTAATTTTCATGCCGTTGACGTAAAAATGACGTCACGCTACATACAGTATGATTCCAATTAGTATTTCGTCATGATTATTATTATCAACCTCTTTAGTTGACCGGTATCGATGAAATAATCAGTACAATGAAGTTTAACTGAATCTTACTGTCACTCAAATAAAGAACAAATTGTCAGTTTATTAAATAATTCATACTTATGTTCATTAGATTTTAATAGTGTCTTAGTTATTGTTTTCATTTGCTATTGTTACAGGAGTTTTGCAACAAATATCCGTTTTTAATCGGAAACGACAAAAACGATTATTGTACTAATTGTAATCAAAATACAACATCAAAATTCAGCACTGTCACAACACATGCGAAAAACTAAACATATTGAAAGAGAAGAACGAAATTTAACACAAAAGGTGTTTAACCTACGAATTCTATGATGCATCAGGAGCACAGAATACAAAACAAATAGTTTCATTTACGTTTTATGTATCAGGTAGGAATTTATTTTTCTACGCGTCAATAAATGACTTGACTCAGGTTGTACATGATTAAATGATTGACGACTGATGGTTAATAATTACAATAAAGCAATATGAAATCATACTCTATGCAGCGTGACGTCATTTATTATTTTTATTTTAAAATTACGGGCCCTGCACATCACTATTAAACGTGCTACATTAAAAGTTACGGTTCGCTAGTGAGTACCCGGCTTAAATCTTAAAATCAGGCAGTAATGAAGTTCGCCAGCAAGATCTTCATCTTAATACTACCCCGATAAACCCACTACCCAATACTGACACTCAAGGAATAGTAGCAGGTATGCACTATACTCTGTAGCTATAGCTTATCGAATACATGCAATACGAGTATGTCTACACCGCTTTGAAATTTAATGAAATTCGTACTTCGTGTTTGATGGTCCCCGTTTTTTAATTGCATGGGGAAAGCGATCGAGCACACAGGCCACGTGATGGTAAGTGGGAACTGTGACCTATAGACATTTGTAGTATCTAGACAAAAGTCTAAAGAACGTAAATGCGTTGCCAATCCTGAGGACTATCATGGAATACGTCTATACTAATAATTTTATCCCCAACCCGGAGCACAACAATGCGATTGTTGCTTGGCAGTAGATTAAACAAAAAGATGGTGGTAGCGATCCGGACCTTTCGCAAGGTCCGGATTGCTCAACTACGCATGATATTTTTATTTCGTATTATGCCAGGTTAAGTATAAGTAGTTAAAAATGTATCTGACTGTTGAGTTTCTTGCGGCGTTTCTTCTCAGGAGTGGTCTCCTCTTGAGAAGCGGTGGTAGATTTCAGACGCACCTGTAAAAGTGCCGCTGCGAGCCCTACTTACTGTATAAGCATCTTTTCTTGATTGAAACTAGTTGAACGCTAAGAATGCGTGTGATGTTTTAAATAAAGGGCTTGATATAAGAATGTTGATAACTTACCGTTGAATTTTGCCATGTCAGATAGCTGCAGCAAAGCAATATCGTTCGGATATGGGGCTCCACGTTTAATCATGAATTTTGTGTGCGAGATGATTTTTTTTACATATATTATTTGCGACTCCATGCTGTTTCCTCCTTCATCGTTATTTTTTTTGCAGTCTCGCTCGGGATAATTTTTGTCGTACTCACCAAGCAGTACGCATACTCTGTAGGTCAAAACACTTCGCTGTAGGTTATACATTATCATGATGATATGATAACACACAAATAATACATACTTACATATAGTCCGCGCGCGAGCTCCGAAGAATCTCAAGGAAAGCTGACGTCAGGATTTAGTGCATTGGTTTAGCAGGAATTACGTTGATGATATAGCCAACTAAGGACATAAGGCCAACTCCTCGTACTGGAAGAGGCGGGGTATGGCGATGCGCGGGCGCGTCGCACACCCGTCCTCTTCCAAATCTCCGATTCCTCGCTCTCGCGGACGGACTATAGGTACTGATATTTAGATCAATTATAAATGATATTAATAACACTGCCCTCCTAAGCTAATAAGCAGTATCTTAAATTCAATTCAATTCTGTCGTTAATAAGAAGGTTGGCAGGTAAGGATACAGGAGGTTTAACGTAGTTATAAATAACGTACATGTAAGCCAACGAAGGTTCAACATGAGTTTATACGCCGACCTGTTACATGACGTCACAGTGCATATCCAATGTCTTTATCTAATCGTTGTCTAATTAGCAGTTTAAAATGCTTGTATTATCTGTATTTTTGGCCGATTTTAATATTAGGTAATTTCGATTTTGAAAATACGATAAAAAAATCGATGCATATTCCCCATCCTCAAAAATTCGATCATCAGTCCTCAAAAGCGTTGCCAACCCAGAGGACCAAGGTGAAACGCCTCTATGCTAGTAATTTGACCGGTTGTCTTATGCCTGCACCGGAACACAACAATGTGAACTCTGCTGCATGGCAGTGGGTTATTCGTCAAGTGTTTTATTCTTACGGTTTCAGGTTAAAAACGCAATGCGCTGCTGTTAGCACATACAATCCGCTGATTAGGGAACCAGCGCATGACGCGGTTTTCACATTGTACTTGAGGATAGCTAGCCACGTGTACTGGTGCGATAGCGTAGGGGCGCCTCCTGAAAATAATAGTATATTATACAATTAGTGGATAAAGGGCGGATTTATAGCGAGGCCCATAGATGACTCACGAGCAAGTGAAGGATACTGACTGAATTCAAGTGTTAGAATGCTGAACGATGCGAGTGATTCATGGCCGTCGATATAAATCCGTTTTATTCAAGCGTTGCATACTATACTTTATACCATGACTACGAGAAAAAGAAAGATTCAAAATGGCGGCAATTTACCTACTAATGATAGCAAATAATACAAAACTTTATTTATAATGCTAAACTCCTTGTCGTTAAGGTTGACCAATCAAATCTCGAAGAGTTATTTGCACAAGGAGTTTGTATGTCGAGTATTCTTTGCACAGGAGTTTGTATCGCGTCTTTTTTGCAGAACCCTTTTTTTTATGTCACACCAATTGACCTGGTCCCAAACTAAGCTCAAGGCTTGTATTATGGGTACTAGACAACGATATAAATACTTATATGAAGAAATAGGATGACTTTGTTGTCCGTCCGTCCGTCCGTCCGTCTGTCAAGACCCTTGGTTCTTTGTGGATATCCGCCCCGCTTCGCTTTGGTTTATGTTAGGTAGTTCTGTAATACACTATCTATTGATGAAAATAAGAAACTTTAGAAAGATTTAAGCGTACATATAGAGCCCTCATTCCCGAAATACCAGAATTTCAATATACCTACCAGTTTCCCAATATATCGGAAACCCAAAATAAAAAATTCAAATTAGGGTAGGTACCTATTGCTTATTATATAAGCTACTAGATCTTAAGCTTAACGAACAAATAATTCCAATCTCAAGTGAAGTAAAGTATCTAGGGGTCACCTTAGACCAAAAGTTAACTTGGAACTCGCACATAAAAAACACAATCCAAAAAGCCAAAATGGCTATGTGGACTAGTTGTCGAATGGCGGGGTCAAGATGGGGCCTAAAGCCCAAAATTGCCCTGTGGCTGTACACGGCAGTGGTAAGGCCTATAATTACATATGCTTCCGCTGTCTGGTGCACAAAAACCAACCAAAAGACAACAATAAACACCCTAAACAGTCTGCAACGCACAGCCTGCGTTATCGCAACAGGAGCTCTATCCTCAACACCGGGAGCAGCTCTGGATGCACTGCTAGACCTAACACCACTGCACCTACAAGTGCAAAAAGAGGCTGAACAGTGTATATACAGAATCTGCACCACGACAAGGACGAAATGGAGCTCTCAAGCACTGACCAAGCGTATGGCATCGGTGTTTGAACACAAAACCTTATGCATGCCAACTGATGACATGCATATTGAATATAACTACAAAAAACTATACTCAGTGGAGATACCCTCCAGGGACAAATGGCTGAAAGGCCAGCTGGACTACAAAGAGGGCTGCCACATTTGGTATACAGATGGTTCCAAAAAAGGGAACGATGTGGGGTGCGGCATCTACGGTGAGAGACCAAGACTCAAAGTTAGCGTCAGCATGGGTACGGAGGCCTCAATCTTCCAAGCGGAAGTCTTCGCCATCAACAAATGCGCGGAAATCAACCTTGAGAAGAACCGTAGGCACCAGCACATCTACATCAACTCGGACAGCCAAGCTGCCCTTTTGGCACTAGACGCATTGGAGATAAACTCTAAACTAGTCCAAAACTGCAAAGAAAACCTTAATGCCCTAGGAAACTCCAACAAAGTAATACTTAGATGGGTACCAGGGCACTCCAACATTGATGGAAACGAAATAGCAGATGAACTGGCTAGGAAAGGTGCTGACAACCCCCTGGTTGGCCCGGAGCCTTTTTGTGGTATCACAAAAAGGAAATCCTATTCACTGCTAAACGACCTATATAAATCTAGGGCGATCGAGCTGTGGAAGTCCACGAAAGGACAAAAGCACTCGAAATCATTAATTACAGGGTTCAAAAGCAACTTCTCCAAAGAGATTCTACAACTCAAAAGAGAAAAGACTTGCGCAGTGACTAGAATTCTAACTGGCCACTGCAAATTGAACAAACATCTGTTTCTAATGGGTATGAAACAAGAACCGACATGCAGGTTCTGTCAGGAAACAGAGGAGACAGCAATGCACATCCTCTGTTCTTGCGGACCACTAATGCGTAACAGAAGTATCTACCTAGGGCGACATATTGTGGACCCACAGGAGATACAACTTCTCACGGCCCAAAGCATCTGGAAATTCTTAGACGCAACGGGCCTTTGCGGTGAACTTTAAACAAAGGGCTGTTACAAAAGATCAGCAATGGTCGAAGTGACACACAAGGCCCATCCAAACCCCCCAATAATAATAATAATTGCTTATTATTGTCACCAAGTATTTCGAATCTGGTTTTTTGGGAACACCGTAGAAAGAGTAATTTAGTATTTTTAAATTCTGGTATTTTGGGAATGACCGTTATAGAGGGACAGACGGCGGGAAGATTTCAGATCTTTATCCTTTAAGTTATTATTAATGTGCCGATATATTTGTCAAACATATATACTATATTTATTTCTTTCTTTCAAAAATATATGCTATCTTGTGCTTACTGCTTATTCGGTGCCCAACTTTGGGGTCAACTCCACAGCAGTTGCTCTGAGGGTCCGGAGGCAACTCATTGGCACGACAATCCTGTGTTTGGTTCTTTGGTTTGAGCTGAAGTTGTGTGTTACTAAGAGGAAATGGGCAGCAGACGCCGTTCTCTACATCAGGACATCTGGAATAAATAGAATAGTTTAAGAGTGACGACTAAGGGCCTGTTGTTTGAACAGTCTAGTCGTTAAACTAACTAAAAGTTAAAATTCGAAAAAGTAATTGAAAATTTGACACATTTTCTTGAGATTCCTTCAAATTTTCGATTCCTTTTTCAAATTTTAACAATTAGTTAGTTTAACTACTGATCAAACAACAGGCCCTAAGAGTTTGGACCATATCGTCGGTGAAACTGCAAAACAGCATAAGTAACATTTTAATAAGGAGCAAAATGCACATTATTAATAAGGCAGTAAGGTTTATTTTGGTCTATCATGGATTTGTTAGTTACGCAGTTTTGCAGTATAATTGACGATATAGTTAAGCGTAGTTAACCATATAAACAACGAAGGCGAAAAACGCACCGTTGTGCGACGAAAAGTACCCTTCAATTGTATGGCTTATTTATGTGTCACAGTGGAAAAGCTTCATAGAAAATTTAATTGCGTGGGTCAGCGCGCCCAACTTTTTGGACCCTAAAATAGAAACGCTGCTGAGAGAGACATTTCATCGAAACAGCAGTATTCGTGTTGTTTTTCCGGTGTGGTAATAAAATAACGTAAAGTTACTAGCGTAGAGGCATTCCATCTATCTCAGAGTTGGCAACGCATTTGCGGTCTTAGGATTGCAGTATTAAGATTGTAGTCTTGGGAATAAAAATATATACGGGTCACAGAACAGATCCAACTTATCATCAGGCCTGTGTGTTTGTTTGCCTTCTCCATAACATAAAAAAGTCATAGGCTATGAGTTTGCGCTCACGGGAATCCAAATGTCCTATCAGAGCATTGGAACCTTGACCCACCATAGAACTGTGTCACAGAGACGTTATGATTCAAGTCATAAGAAGTGTCAAACAAATTGTTTTATAATGTCACTGTGACACCGTTCTATGGTGGGTCAGGGTTCCATTGGGCTGATAGTCCATTGGCTTCTAAGCTCTAGGACGTCTGTGAGTTTTTTTGACTTATTCTTACCATTAAAATAACTAGGTACGCAGGTGGTTAAAAGTGAACGTACAGAATAAGTTGGATCCTGGAGAAATTTGACGGTAACGCCAATAGAGAACAGCTCACAAATATAAATTTGAAATAAATTCGTTACGTTTCTTACCGAGAACGAGAATTGAGAATGTAGTTAACGGTCTTGGACATCTTAGTAAAAGTGGTTAGTGCATAAGCCTGGCTTAGGGTCTTAACGGCAGGACAATCGTGAATAGACATACAGTGACCTTCCGTACGATCCGGGGTCCAGCACGGCAGTTTCGGGCAACATACCTGGAAAAGCAAAAACAGTATGTAGTTATATCCTAATTTCACTCTTATACCAAATTGCATCTTAAGCCCTTAAAGGGCAGGGCTTAGAGTCAGTAATGACGGTTAAGTCGTTCTTAATGTCGATTTTTCAACGAGGAACCCTTATAGTTTCACCAGGACCGAGATTCTAGGAGGTAAAAGCCATAATTATTGTATTTGACCAGTTATTGTATTTTCAACGTTTTGATAGCTTTTATTGACGTGACAGTAATGGCGGCGCCCGAAAATGATACCATAACAGTACCCTTACCATAAGTTACCCTACCTTACTCGCTAGCGAGTCGAATCCTTTGTCCCTCACAGTATTCTTCTTATACCTACAATAGTGCGAAGGACAAGCATTCGCCTCGCTAGCGAGTACAGTAATTGGGTAAGTAAAGTTTTTGGAAGAGATGTAAATTAAATTTTTTTTCGATAGTCGTCATCCTGAAGATCATAGAACTGTGGCTCTTTTACTTTTATTTCCTCTAATATTTTAGAAATCTTTTTTTAGTTATGAAATTGACATTTGTAAACTTTAATGACCGACAAGCTTGTTGCCTTCGTATTTAATGAAATAGAAAAAAAAACTGTCACTTCTATATCTGTCAACGTCAAATCAAATCAAAGTAAACAAACGGTTCAATTCAAATAAGTAAATTCTAGTAAATCTTTGTATTACTCCATTTCCACAGTCCGTGTGGGATTGCCTGAATTCATTGCGTGGATTGTACAATTCAAAAGTGCTCTCGTGGCTATCAAAAAGCAGAGCGAGAGTCGTCGAGAAAGGAAGAAATCGGTGTCCAAGAAGAAGTGCCAAAGGGTTCGAAAATAAATCGTAGACCAAATATCGTGCAAAGGTTAGAGCAAAGCGGCAAAACGAAAGTCCGGAGTTCGTTCTGAGATCGTTAAAAATATTTCTAAAAACACTGATCACATGAAACACAAGCAAACAGAAAAGAGCCGTTGTATTGAATCGTTTGTTTACTTTGATTTGATTTGACAATGACAGATATAGAAGTGTTTATTTTTCTTTTTCATTAAATACGAAGGCAACAAGCTAGTCGGTCATTAAAGTCGGTACAAATGTCAACTTCATAACTAAAAAAAAGATTTCTAAAATACTAGAGGAAATAAAAATAAAAGAGCCGCCATTTCTTGATCTTTAGGATGACGACTATCGAAAATAAATATAATATACATATCTTCCAAAAACTTTACTTAGCCTATTGTAACTGGTGCCACGTCGTTCCACTGCACGTCACCGCGCCGTGATGTGGACAGGCCCGTTGTCCTGCCAGAGCATGGCTTAATTAAAATCATGACGGTTTCATGGAGGAACAGCCCGGCCAAAGCTGAGTAACTAACTCTGCCTTATGTGTCCACTAGCACGTAGGGCAACCTGTCCTCGAATTCGAAGATTTTGAAGTATATTCATTCTGACGTAAGCGACGTCTTCTTAAAGTTGTCCAAGAAAACCGTTTGTAATGATTTCACGTAAGTTATGAACGATTCTATTAAAGACGAAATGTCATAAATTATATCTCACCATAGGGTCCTTTCCAACGTATCCGCAGTTAGATTTCCTTACGAATTCTAAATCACCTGTATTCCTGTTTCGCAGCAATTGAACCATACGTGGACATTCATGTATTATTTTACATTTATAGTATGGCTTGCAAGATTCTGAAGAATAAAAACACAATTACGTATACGCAATCAAAGTGGAAGAGGTGTTATTATTTACAGATAGAGCAATATAGAAACTAAAATTAAGTCTCTGGAATGTTAGTTCAATAAAAACGGGTTAACTTTAAAGAGGATCTTATACTAGTTTTTATTTGATTTGTTTTTTATTATAAGCTTTGCGCGGTAGCTGGAACTGCTTACCTGAACAATTGACAATCACCATGATCACCAACACAACTTGCAGGATCTCCATTTCCCAAAATGTCTTCAATTCGATGATTTATTGAAATGTCTTTGATTGCTTCGGTCATTGGTGAGCAGTAACAATGCAATGGGGCTTTTACAATTGATTTGCTGTATTTATACAATCGCTGTATCCTGCAAAATACCAAAAAAACAGGAAATATCAATCCAAAACGGCAGATCTACCGCGGTTGGCTTAGATACCCGCTTTATTATGTTATGAAACATTACGTAATTATTTTTCTATCATTTTAGCCTTGCGGTTGCATAGGTGCGTGTGTGTGTAAACGTGTACCATGTACAATTGTATAGTCGACTATAATAAAAGTTAATGAAAGTTAAAGTTTTGACTGTAGCTACATTTTCATTTGATAGTAAGTTGTGTCAAAATTCAAGCACCACTTATTTGGACTTCTTTGCAAATAGAGGGTAAATAGCAGCAGTGTTCGCATTGTTGCGTTCCGGTGTTGGTATAAGGCAAACGGTGAAATTACTAGCATAGAAGACATTTCACGTTAGTTGCGTCACGCGTTGTCGCCCGGAACTAAATTTGTATGGAAAAATATTGACAGTCCTCTTAAGACCCATAATGAACCGGTATTTTTCAAACCGTTCCCAAGCCCTGGTTCTCACAAAGCATCTTGTCTACGGCCACTGGATCATTGACGTGGTGATACTACCACTACATGCAAAGATCGCAACCATTGAGCAAATCATTTAACAAAGCGCGTGTTCCTCATCGGCATCATCGCACGGCGTTTAATCTATATCCTGAAACATACAGAGCGCAGTTTACGTATATTATGTATTGACGGCATCCAGTTACAGTGACGCATCTACTTATTTTTCATACATGTTTGCCCGCAAAAGGGCTAACCGATTTGGTTGAGGTTTTTCTTAAAAGAAAGCTAGTTTGATTGGGGTGGTTCTTAGCTAGGATTGAGAGAAGTTTGTTGAGCCGTTCAAGAGATATCAGCTCTCAAAGTAGGTCGCCAATTGTGTCGCGCTCATCAGAAATATTTGCCCGTACCAAGGATCAGACCGGGGTCGCTATTGCCTAACGCACTCGCAATCTCAAGTGGCTTCAAAGCGGAACAATTGTTTTCATTTTGTATGCAGACAAGCCTTCGATTTTCAAAATGAAAACAATTGCGATTGCGAGTGCGTTAAGCATAGCCTCTCTGGACGGTAGCTACTTAGGCAGGATCAAAACCAATTATGCTTAACACGTCTAATAGAAATCTATCTTTCTTTGAGACATTATAAAATATTTGGTAGTGATATTATGTAAGGAGAAACAGTTAAAGTCTTTTTCTATTTTCTATTTCTATATTGGCGATATCTCGGAATTGATCTTACAACTCGTACCTACCAAACTATCATTTCATCCACACTTTCTTCTCTTCTTCTTGGAAATTCTACTCGTCTACTTGTGTACTACGTTTGTTTATAGGTAGCGATGATTACTTACCATCAGGTGATTCGCTCGTTCGTCTGCCTACTTTTTCACATTAAAAAAATCCTTCATATGTGGTTATTTTTTTACGACGACCATAATTTATGTTTTGATCGTTTTACTTCAGTAGGTAAACCGTGTGGTTGCCGGGTTAGTGCCAAACACTCCATGTCTTCCTATGGATTTCGTAAGGGAATAAAGGCTTGTAGTACTGTTAGGCGATGGGTTTGCAACCTGTCACTAATACACTGGTAAAACTCTCTATCTTAGCCTGTGCTTACAGAATTTTCAACATTTTTTTAGAGTTGTTGGTAATTCTGTAGCTCTGCCTACCCCACTCTGGGAATGAAGGCGTGAAGGTGTGTGAGGTAATATTATTTTTATACTAATTTAATGTCCGTTGACGTGAAGATGTCAACACTTTTCCTTTGCATTATTTAACATTTTGTTATAAATTTGGAGTTGTTGATCGCTTAGAACGCTATTTTTCTTTTTACTTTTACTACCTCACTTCTGTTTCCTGTGGGCGACCCTGAGGTCTCCATACTTACTGTCTTTTTCTGTTTTGTGGATTCAAGAAAAATCATTTTGACGCCTCTTCTCTTAGCAACCGCCGAACCTACTTCATACTGTCATAACATAAAAATAACAACATTATTTTGGATTACTTACCGTTTTACCTTTCTATTTGATCGTGTTCCAGTTTCAGTGCCAGTTGTTTCGTGTTTTTTTTTTTTTTTTTTTTTAATGTGCTTTTTGATAATGTGGTTCTTGTTTTTTTTTTATTCAAGTGCTTTTTTTTATTTATATAAGTATCTAGTTTTTAATAGTGTGCATGCAACCCGCGACACAACCCGGTAATGGCACGTCGGCAAACTTACACACATGCCACCAGTGTTCAAAATCATTCAAGAGTATCAGAGGTTTGAATATTCATGTCACATGATCATGCCTTAGCCAACATTGCACACCCATAAACGTTAATCCTCTTATTCCATCTTTAACTCCTGCTGCCATTGACCCACCTACCGGTTCTTTCCATTTTCATCTTAGTACACTTAAAAATAACTGTTTAGTTTTAAAAAGAATTCCTCGCGGGGCCAGCATCTCCGTCGCGACTCATCTTTCTCACATTATTGATAAATGCACTCAAAGCAATAGCACCGAAGACTGGCAGAACCTTTTACTTTTCTCATACCGCACCCTCCATGTCCATGAAGATGACTCGAAAGTTTCCCTCACACAAAAAATTAAAAACAACTGTGTAAATCCTTCATCTCCCTCTCTTAGTTTTAAAAAGAAATCAACTACATTTTTTAACCTTCGCAAAAACGTTGAATCGAAAATTAGCGACGGAGATTTGAAAGGCGCCGCTCGTCTCCTCTTCTCAAGCGACGTGCTGTCACCGGATACTCCTGACACCCTTTTGGCCTTACAGACTAAACATCCCCCAGCTCCTCTAACTCCATATTTTTTCGACCCTACAACGGCAATCCAGGCTTGCTTAAAAATTCAAAATAATCATATTGTTACTGCGATTAATTCTTTTAAAACTGGTTCTGCTGCTGGTCTGGACGGAATCTCACCCCAACACCTGAAAGACCTCATTTCTCGCTCGGCGGGCGATGCGGGGACGCATCTCATCAATTCAATCACCAATTTAATTAACTTTATGTACTCCGGCAATATCAATCCAGAAATTGTTCCCATTTTATACGGTGCTAACCTCATCGCCCTCACTAAAAAAGACGGGGGGGTGAGACCGATTGCCGTTGGATCAACACTTCGTCGCTTAGCATCCAAAATTGCAGTTCGGCACATCTCATCAAAATTACAGGCTCAGTTCGAACCTATTCAGCTAGGATTTGGCATAAAAGGAGGGTGCGAGGCAGCTGTCCATGCCTTACGCACGTACCTCTCCATCGGAAATTGTAAAGTGTTGATCAAAATTGACGTCAAAAATGTGAACAGGGACACCCTACTGGCAGAAATAAAACAGAACGTCCCGGAAATTTATAATTATCTTTTACATTGTTACGCGGACCCAACTAAATTGTTGTACCGCGGAAACGCATTGTCTTCGGAAGTTGGCTGCCAGCAGGGTGACCCCCTTGGGCCGGCAATTTTTAGTTTAGCTATAAATCCAATCATTCAAAATTTAAAGTCAACATTTAACGTTTGGTATTTAGATGATGGGAGTTTAGGAGGTGATGTCGATACAGTTTTATCTGACCTTTCGTCCATTCAATCTAAATTTCAAGCAATAGGTTTAGAACTAAATTTCAGTAAATGCGAACTTTTTATTCAAAATTCTTCCTTGAGTTGTTCTGTTATCAAACAAAAATTTGACAATCTAACACCAAAAATAAAAATAGTTGACAAAAAATCACTCAACCTCCTAGGGTCCCCTGTTTTTGAAGACGCAATTCCAGACTTTATTCAAAACACTGTTTTAAAATTTCAAAATTACGAGGACCGTCTTCTCGAAAAAAGTCCACATTATGCTTTTTCGGTTATTAAATTCTGTCTTTTTGTTCCTAAATTTATGTACCTGCTTCGCTGCTGCCCTTTTTGGAAATTTCAAAATCTCTTAACGCAAATCGATGATATTATTAAATTAAATTTGGATTCTATTTTGAACATTCAGCTAAGCGAGCAATCCTGGACTCAGGCATCCCTCCCCATCCGCTTTGGTGGACTAGGGATCCGCAAAATTTCTTGTGTTTCTTTTCCAGCTTTTTTGTCTTCCGTTCATAGCTCGGCCAGTTTAGTAGGTAAAATCCTTTGCGCTTTGCCCTCAAACTACACGACTGCCGACTTGGAGGAAGCCAAAAATGCCTGGAGACTTGCCTACCCAAGCAGTAATTTTCCAGACAATTTAAATTCTCAGAGGTGTTGGGATGACATAACCTCTAATCTAACTTATAACACCCTTATAAGGAGCAGTTCAGGGTCTGAGCGTGCCAGGCTCTTGGCGGTGGGAACCAAAGAAGCTGGCTACTGGCTACATGCACACCCATCGCCAAATACTGGTACTTTTTTAGAGCCTGAAACACTCCGAATTTCAACTTGTTTGCGTCTTGGTGTCCGGGTCTGCTCTCCACACATATGCCCCTGTGGCAATGAAGTCGATTGTCTGGGTCACCACGGACTTTCATGCCAAAAAAGTGCGGGCCGCTTCTCTAGACACGCCGCGCTCAATGACATTATCCGCCGGTCTCTTGCCTCCGTCAACGTTCCCGCTTTACTAGAGCCAACCGGTATCGCTAGGGACGACGGCAAGAGACCTGACGGTATGTCTTTAATTCCGTGGAGTATGGGGCGAGTGCTGGTGTGGGATGCTACTTGTGTAGACACCCTAGCCTCGTCACACCTCCGCGGAACGGTAATTAAACCAGGCGCGGCGGCTGAGGCGGCCGAAAGCATGAAGAAAAATAAGTACAAGGGTCTCGGTGCGGAATATCACTTCGTTCCTTTCGGCGTCGAGACCCTTGGTCCGTGGGGATCCGGTGCTATTAGCCTTTTTAAGGAGTTATCAAAAAGGCTAATAGAAACCAACGGAGACCATAGAGCTGGCAGCTTCCTCGGCCAACGCTTAAGCATTGCTGTACAACGAGGAAATGCTGCCAGCATCTGTGGTACTTTGCCACGGGGGCCCTTTTTTAGTTTTTATTTAGTTTTAATTTTATAGTATTTAGTTTAGTGATAAGTAGGTTTTATTTTATTATTATTATTATGTTTTAGTTAATTTATATATTTAGAGTTAGTTTTATTTAATTTTAGTTTTCTTTTTCAGTTACTGTGTTATGGTTGTTGTATTACTTTATGTTGTTTTTATTTAATGTTGTTTTTGTGTTGTTACAGGTGCTACGAAAGAGATAGGAACCGCTCTCACCAGGGTCTGTCTGCGCCACCGAGCCATCGAGACCAGAATGAAGACCTTTATCGGGTAATTATACTTTTTTTTTACCTACACGGTCGGAACAACCACCCAACTCATCCAATGGCAAGTGGTCCATGATCAAGTCGAATATAAACACTTTATTGAACACAAGAAAGACCAGAACCAAACAATTGATATATAATACCTACATGTACAAAGACGAACCTATCCCTTTAAGGGATCTCTTCCATAGTTTTTTATATATTCATGTCGGGCACGGGCTCTATCGTACTCGGTAAAACGATATTGCGATACTTGACATGCTATCGTATTATTTTAAACTCTGCCGCCATTACTGTCAGGTAAATAAGAGTTATCATAACGTTCGTTGAAATACGATAACATGTCCAAAGCAAAACGGTTTTACCAAGTAGAAGCAAGTTTTTTTTTTTTTTTTTTTTTTTTTTTTATGTCATAGAGAAGATAAACGAGCACACAGGCCACCTGATGGTAAGTGGAAACTGTGACCCATAGACATTCGCATTCACAGGACTGCGATGCAATCCTAAGACTGCAAATGCGTTGCCAACCCTGAGGACTAAGATGGAATGCCTCTATGCTAGTCATTTCACCGGCTGTCTTATCCCCAAACCGGAACACAACAATGCGAACACTGCTGTTTGGCGGTAGGTTAATGGATAAGATGGTGGTAGCGATCCGGACGGGCCCTGCACAAGGTCCTAAGTCATGAGGAAATGAAATGTCAATCGTTCAACCGCAGGAGATTATGTTATTTACTAATGAGATATAATTATTTAAGGATAAATGCCCCTGACGCAATAATGTGCAGTTTGTTTGACTTTTGGTCACGTAGACAAAATATATGACGTGGGACTAAAGTGTGGTAGGATTTTCTATACCGTGAAATGGGGTGACTTTAGAAACGCGGGGCAACTTTGATAATTTTTTTAATCGTCGATTTTGTGGAATTGCTAAGTTATTATTTAGCTCTTTCGCGAAATTATTTTCATATGTCTCATATGAGAGCCCAAAATGTTGAAAGTTGAAGTATTTTCAGATAAATTGGATGTAAAAACTTCGAAACAAAAAACCCCTAATTTTTGGCATGCTTCAGGGGTGACTTTGATATTGTGATATAAACACAAGGATAATCAAAGTAGCCCCATTTTAAGAAACAAGATTTGAGGCTGCGTAATTATTTTTTTCTAATAAGCCGTCTACCGTAGTCTGCCTCAAGCTGCTTTAAGTTACTCCAAATAAGTAGTCGCTAATATGATATTTTTAATAATTTATTTAACGATTAAATGCGGGAGCTACAGAAGATTTAATTTTAAAATTTATCAATCTAACCCCATACCCTGGTACGTAAATTCAATGAGCTATGACAAATCTTTCAATATTTTACCAGGTGCAGTTTATTTAGATTTTTTGTCATCTTCATTCATCATTCAGACCTCCTAATACGACACGACATTTGTTTATTTATTTATTTATTTATACCAGGTTGACAACCAAACATTAATTAAGTAGGTAATTAATTAGTTATCCCAGAGACATTTAGGTGGTAACAAACAACCCAATAACAATTGTACACAACATTCGTTGATGTAAAGAGCAGGTAGGTATACAAATTAACTTATAAAAACACTAAACTAAACTAACTTACTTATGTGGCCGATTACATAATACATTGGCCTGTCTTATTTGGTTAAAGTAAACTTAACTTGACAGTAATGGCGCAGAGTTAAAAATAATACGATAACATGTAAACTTTGTGTTTGTTATAATAATTAAATAATAATAATAATAAGTACGCCTAGGTTTTCCTTTTCCTCTTTTTCCCTCATCTGTACCAAAATGCTCATAATATATTACTGTTTTTTTTTGTGTGGTTGCCTTATCGCATTTTAAATGACTCGGTTGGAATGACATTGTTGACAAGGGGATATTTATGTACAGGACTCAAAACAGATCTTTCCGAAATAAGTATCTATCATATTATTAGGCTGCGGCTCCACTGAGGCGGAGATGAGCGGAGCGGAGCGGAGCTGTGCCAATATTAACCAATAGAATCTAAACTAACGTGCGCAAGGCGCGCTCGACGTGACCGCATGCGCCTTCTATTGGTTAATATTGGCACAGCTCCGCTCCGCTCCGCTCATCTCCGCCTCAGTGGAGCCGCACCCTTATGGTCATGCATTTTAGAAGAGCTGCTACGAATGGACTGAATGTGTGTATGAAAGTATACATGTGTGTGGATACACTCAGGAGCAAAAATAACGGGTCAGAATGCGTTTTTCATACAAACGAGGCTATTTCGAAGCCTTGGTTCCTAGCCAGGGGTTGTTTTGAGACAGGTTTAATGGTGGATACACCACGGTTCAATAGAGGAGGTCAAAAGTTCTTAAAATACCTAACTGATCGCACAATCAGTTGACACCATAGCGAGAGAGTTCGGGTGAGGATTTATAAAACGACCTATACAAAGATACCTTTAGAGCAGCTATTCTCAAAGTGTGCTCCACGGAGTCCAAGGTAAGGCCTCTGCAAGGGCTCCGTCGAAATAAAATCGTAATGTAACTCAAAAGTTTTTTTTATGTTCACGCCTAATTTGGGGCGCCGTAAAAAATAAAGTTGTTAAAAAGGGTTCACTAAAAAAGTTTGAGAACCGCTACTTTAGAAGATTACTACTACTACTATACTTTTTCTTTTCTCTTTATTTTTCTTCTCTTCTCTTCTCTTTGGGTGAATGAGAAATATAAAAGCGTCGAGTAGACATCCCCTACAAAAGTGTATTGACTCTAATTATGTTCTTTTAATTGATTAACCCCCGAGGCAAAAAGAGGGGTGTTATATGTTTGACCGCTATGTATTTGTGTGTCTGTCTCTGTGTCTGCCTGTGACACCGTAGCTCTTAAACGGGTGAACAGATTTGGATGCGGATTTTTATTTGAAAGAAGGTTTTATAGCGGTGGTTCTTAGCTAGATTTCATGAAGACATCATGTTATGGAGATATCAGCTCTGAAAGTAGGGGTCTCCATAATATCGGGGATTTTTATCTAATATAAGTAGGTGTATAATATTTAACGCACTAAGTAAATCTATGATTTAGTCCGTTTTTACTCCAGTTACAGATCAAGACATTATGAAATTCGGTCGTTACTCGTATGGAATCTTACTCTATGCACGACCTTAACAAAGATTCTGTCTCTTTCGGATTGAGAAAAAAAAACAAAAGCTTCGAATAGACTTTCATTCGACGACACGCGGGCCTAGTGGGTAGTGACCCTGCCTACGAAGCTAGTGGTCCTGGGTTCGAATCGCGGTAAGGGCAGATATTTGTGTGATGAGCGCGAATATTTGTTCCTGAGTCATGGATGTTTTCTATGTATTTAATTATATATTTCTCTATGTAAGTATTTATATCGTTGTCTAGTACCCATAGTACAAGCCTAGAGCTTAGGCTGCGGCTCCACTGAGGCGGAGATGAGCGGAGCGGAGCTGTGCCAATATTAACCAATAGAATCTAAACTAACGTGCGCAAGGCGCGCTCGACGTGACCGCATGCGCCTTCTATTGGTTAATATTGGCACAGCTCCGTTCCGCTCCGCTCATCCCCGCCTCAGTGGAGCCGCACCCTTAGTTTGGGACTAGGTCAATTGGTGTGAGATTGTCCCCTTATTTTAGACTGGACAAAAATGTATTGATTCGTATTCTGTTTTAATTCACTAATGCTCTTGTGTTTGCAGCGCTCTCACGGACGCCCTGATCATCCCGTTGACGTCCCGCGCTGAGGAGTGGCGGCGCGGTTGCGCGACCGGCGCGCTCGGGCGCGAGCATGCGCGCGAGTGCAAGCGCGCGCGCGCAGAGCTGCGCAGGCGCGTGCACGACGCGCAGAGACACGTGCGCAAGGCGCGCCGCGCGCCGCCTGACGCCAAACGCCGCGCAGACGTCTGTATGCAGGTAAGGCTGTACAATACAATACAAAACACTTTATTGTACACCAAACAATAACATTACAGAGATACAGCATTATTAAAAACAACACAGGTAAACAACAGGCGGTCTTATCGCTGATTAGCGATCTCTTCCAGACAACCTTACTAGGGATAAGGTGTCAAATTAAAATATTTTACGAGGTAGGTGGTACAGACTTCACGCGAGCAATAACAAGAAACTATATAAGTTGTTAAACATGAGTATTAAAAATAATAATAGAAAAAGTGATAAATATACGCTCACTATACTAATAAATAGATAAGAAAATAAATACATAAACAAATAAATACAATATATATATGACTTACATAAATAAACAGATAAATATATATAAATACATAAATGAATATCAATACATCCACAACAGGAAAAACAATAAAAAAGACAGCTACACGACACCTGAACGCACGAGTATGCACCTAAATAAAAATAATTTGTAAGTTTTGGCTGAAGAGTTAAGGTGCGCCCACACCGGAGCTTAACAGTGCGTATATTACGGTATCGTTGCGTAAACAAAAGACGGGGCCATAGTAACAACATGGCGCCGGTTTTGACGCACCGTAATATACGCACCGTTAAGCAGCGGTGTGGGCGCAGCCTTAGTCACTGACTATTAGACAAGCAAGCAAGGTTTTAAAACCGGACTGTATATTTAGACATTGTCGTCTATACTTAAGTATATGTTAAAACATGGAATGCCCCTCTAATATATTTATAGCGTGTACACTACACGGGTACACTAAGCTACTTGTACATTTAACTAGCGACCCGCCGTACTTCGCTTCGGTTTATGTGAGTGATATATATCCTCATATAGCCTTCTTCGATAAATGGGCTATCGAACACTGAAATATTTTTTCAAATCGAACCAGTAGTTCCTGAGATTAGCGCGTTCAAGCAAACAAACAAACAAGCAAACAAACAAACTCTCCAGCTTTATAATATTATTATAGATAAAACTAGAGGGTAACCAATTTCAAACTTCTCTCAAAGATTGGCTCATTGATAAAGAGTTTTATTTGACCCATTTCCCGAATTCCGATGACGCTGAAAAATTGCGTACGCCTTTAGTCCCTCAACTGTTCAAATCTGCAGGTTTCATCACGATACTTTTAGTGTTTGCTGTTTGTGACTCTTAAAAACCTCGTATTTTCTATTTTCAAAGTTGTGACGGTAAGTAGGTATAGACTAACGGTTATTACTTTCTCATTTTCAGGATGTAGGAGAGCGCATACAGCAGCTCGAAGAGATGGAAGAGAAAGCGGTGAAGGCAGCTCTGGTGGAGGAGCGCAGCCGCTTCTGCCACTTCGTTGGTCTCCTCGTGCCCGTCGTGGTCAGTCGCGTTCAGTTTACCTTTTTTTAATAGCGTATAAGAAAAGACACAGACATACAACAGAGGTAGACAGACCAAGAGACGACAGAGTGATATCAGGAAAATAGTGGGTTCAACATGGACTCGTACAACGTAGACAAGACAGAATGGAAATCTGTAGACATGTGTCGGAAGACAGGCTTCTCCAGAGTAACGACCGTTTGCTGATTTTTATTTAGCTTAAAACGAAAATTGTTGAATTAGTTCAAGGCGTACTTCATATTTTTGTAGCACGTAAAAAAATTAACAGCTATAATGTTTTTTTATTTTTATTTATTTTATTAATAAGAAGACAAACTAACATACAGACTACATCGCTCATTGAATACAAAACTGACACATTCCAAAATAATTTGCATTGCATTAAAAATCTTATACGAACAGCTTCTAATTTTAAAATGCAATACAGACTTATTTTGAAATGTGTCCGTTTAAATTTGATGGTAAGTTATGGCCATTAGCAATCGTTTTAAGAGGAAACAAAAAAATGCAATGTGCGCAAATGCGTTGCGGACCCTGAGGACTGAGACGGAATGCGTTTCGTCTATATGCTGCCATGAATACATAAAAATCTAAAATCGATGTGTGAAGAACGTGAGATCGATATACTTTTCCGCCTCGATTGCAGCGTCTATTTCAATAAAACCATTACGTTTAAGAAGTAAAATGCCTACCAAAATTCAGTAGTTATTCGTACATAAATATTAAATCAAACAAACATCGTTAAGTATTCAACCAAAAATATGCAAAAATTTGTTGAATATTTGAGTTCCGTTCCTTATCTTATTTTCAGGTTTAACAGGTTTAAGATAACGATATTAAAGAACAGGCACAAAGGTGTGATGGTTATTGTGATCTAGATCGCGTTGCACTACCGATTTAAGTATATCGTTCATTGAATACAAAACGGTCACAATCCAAAATGAGTCAGTCAGAGTCAGAAACAGCTAATTATTTTGGAATGTGTCCGTTTTGTAGGTATTCCCTGCTAAGCCAAAAAGCAGTAATTATAAGGTCGATATTACTACAGGAGGTTCATCTTAGTTACTGCGTTTTTGCTTAGGATGGCAGCATAGGCATCAATATTGTGACGGTTCCGTTGTGCTATTTCGTTACTAAATTTTAATTTTAATAATTTTTTTCTGCTTTCAGGAGAGTGAAGTGGCAATGCTAGCGGAGGTGGAACACCTGCAAGAGGGCAGCGAGCAACTGATACGGCACACCTCGGAGCCCAGGACTCTTCCGGCTGCCAGTTTGCAGGTTGTTTATTGTGTTTAGATTTCACTTTATTGGACACCTTCACATAGGGTGTTACCACATCGACAGAATGATCAGAAATCGAGAGTAACAATCTCCATGGTAATATCCAGATTTAGAGAAGTAAAGGGTAGGTTAAGTAACACCCAGATCATAAAAAAACGTTAAATATTTTAGCAATTCAAGTCCACCATTATGAGCATACATATATACAGGGTGTTTGGCACTCAGGTGTAGGCGTTTTACGGGATGATAGTAACCGTGAAACTTAGCATAATAGTAAATGTGGGGGACCACATTTACTATTATGCTAAGTTTCACGGTTTCTGAGATATTGATCATTGTAATAGGATTTTATGTCATTTCATCAACATCAATCAAATCCTTTATCAAATCTATCAACTACCACTACATATTCATGTTAAATATATTACGAAAAAATTAAATGTATATGACAGGCTTCAGTCAGTGTCATGGAATTTACACGGAAAGTGCTTTTCATCAAAAAATATAAGATTAAATGGAGATTACCACCACGAAATAGACATGAAGACAATGATTACCTAAGTGTATTAATAAATAATATGACCATGCGCAACCTTAAAAAGTAAGCGAATATGGAGTAATAATGGTATGGTGGTATGGTAATGGTGGTGGTGGTGGTTTTTCTTCGCCTAAGTGAGCAAAATGTGGTTACAGAATTATCAAATAGTTGTTGGAAATTCTGTAGCTCTGCCTACCCCACTCTGGGAATGAAGGCGCGAGTTTATGTATGTATGTATATGTAATGGTAAATTGATTTGTTTATATGACTGACCGAATGAATAGGAACAGACTTTAGAGCAGGAGGTCCACAATCTTTTTACACTGTGACTCCCTATACATACATGTAATATTTGTTTTAAGCTCCCTTGTAAAAGAAGATACCCACGTGTACTCATAACGCCGCGCGCCGGCGACAATGTGGAAACAATGTAGAAATGGTTTTTTAATACAATTTAAAAATCCTGCGCTGGCTCGCCTCGCCGTCTTGACATTTACTATGTTTATTTAAATCTCCAGGTGATCTGCGACGTAAAGTCGTGCTACAGTGGCTGGGCGGAGTCCGGCTCGGCTCCTCACTCTCCGCCCGCGTCTCGGCTGGGCAGCCGCAAGTCTTCGCTGACTTCCATCTCCTCGCTGAACAGCCAGTGCTCGGAACAACACGGTGCGTAAAGCTACTTACGAGGGCCGTTCCGAAAGTTTCTAGCTGTGTCGACATTTATTGAAATATATTAATATTGTTGATACATTCATAAAGCAAATTTTATTACGAACAGGTTTTGTCAAAAATACTAGTAAAAACATAATGTTTTTTTTTATATTTAATTTTCACAGAGAAGTCGTTTTCTATGAAATTTGAATTTTTGGTGAAATCATCAGCTTTTTAGTATTCAAAACCCGTGTCAAATCTAAAGGGGTCATCTGATTCTGATGATATTGCCCGTGATGGAATCGTCAGTATTTTTAATATATTTAAGCAGCTTGTTTTACTCTATTCCCAAATATAGTACTGCACAAAATGCTTTCATTGAAAGTCACTGAATTTTACTGGCTTGTCTACTCCATATTCTAATATAGAATGTTGAAGGAAACGTATGGTTTAAAATAGGACTGATTTACTACACGTTTTGTAATATTTATATTGGAAAAAATTAACAGGTTACTATTTTTGAGACCTTAATTATAGCAAAAATCTAGCCCAGGAATACGTCGCTTGCATATTTTTCAAAGCGTTAACACGTCTAGTGTAAAAAAAAGTCGTAAACAACAAACGAAGTGATTTACATCTATGATTTTTGGACACAATGTTTATATTGGAATTTGCCTTAAATATCCATAAACAATATAAATATATTTCAATAAATGTCGACACAGCTAGAAACTTTCGGAACGGCCCTCGTACAGTATAGTACAAATTTTATGAAGTGATTAGCATAGCTCGGACAAGTCATAGCAAAAACCGATATGAACTTATCCACTTCTTCCTTGAATTCGTGGTGGTCTCCTCAGGAGCAGGCTCGAACGTGAGCTGTTCGACGCCGATTTCGAACGCCTCTTCGACCGGGACCATCCCCGCTCCCGCCGACACAAACAGCTTGTCTCAGGTAAGTACTTGCTATTATCTAACCTCCCACCATACTACGAACTGGTAGTTTTTTGCAAGTGGGACTTTGAATCTACCATTAAGACAATAAAGTTCAATAACGTTGATTCGATAATGCCATTTTCAGTTTAAATAAAGATAGGAAAATCATTAAAAAACTTTAACTTTGTCACTTTTTTTTTTTCAAATATTATACTTGGTTTGACGCTTGTTAGTAGACATGTTCAGCTTACACCCCAATGTTTGTGTAACCGTGCACTTTTATTTTTTATTTTTGTTTTAATTTTATTTTTACTTTGCTTGTAGTCAGCTCGTCTGACGAGCGTGGGCAGCTCCGACTCGGGGTTTCGCTCCCAGGACACGTTGCAGCGTCGCTCGCTCTACGCTGAAAATGTAAACTTTTATATGCTTTTTATTTTTATTTCGTATAATTTTATTTTGATTTTTTAGATGGATGGGTTGGGTCTTTATTGACTGCCATAATTATTTTTAGTCATAATGTGTTTCAAATCATAATTTTCGCAAGCCATAATGCATTTTTCTCAGGACACGGTTATTTTTTCAGGATTTTTATAAAACTAACCTAACCTAACCTAACGAATCTACACGATAAACGTTTATTAAAAACTGTAACTTCAGCCTTAAAGAAGTTATGACAAAACAAAATATGACTAACAATACATTATGACCAACGATATGTATGGCAGTCAAAGGGATCCGGGTTGGGTTATTGGTTTTTGGCTGGACTGTGATGCTATTTATTTATTTAATGTTATCATAAAAACTGCTATTGAGGAGCTTTTTTTTACGACGCAGTTAATCTATAGGTCGATTCACAAGAGCTGGCACGAATGGATTGAATGAGTGAACGAAAGTATACAAGTGTGTAAAATTGTAACAGTTTTTTCGGTTTGAAATTCGAACATCGGTCCAAAGGACGGCACAGTGATAGCTATAAGTGACATGTCTTTTGTTCATTCCATTCGTGAATCATTCGTGAATCTACCTGTACTGTTGATAGTGACTCCGCTTAAGGAGCTTAGCGGTCCCCAGTTTGCTAACGGCTAATATTTGTGTCATGAGCGTGTGTATTTGTTCGAATGTTTGATGTTTTGTATGTATTACTCTATATATGTATACTTATAGTTGTCTGATACCAATATTACAAGCTTACAGAACACCCTACAGATTTATGTGAGATTATTTTGACATTTTATTAATTAAGTCATCATTGCTTCAGTTTGGCGGCAATTTTTGACGTAAGAAATACCATGGTTTCCTCAGGGTTCAGGAAAACATGGACCAAAGTGGGGTCCCTGATACTAGATGTACATCTTTAGAGTCAAGTGTCCATTATTGGAGACTGTCAGCTTAGCACTACTGGTGTCATCGCCCTACATGAGTCACTTCTAGTTCTTAAGATATCACTAACAATAGTCAAATCGGAGAAATACTGGAAAAGGGCCGAATCTTAAGTACCCGAAACCGACGTGCGTGCATGACTCGATGTATGAATGTGGAAGAAGCGAAAGAAATTTGTCAAGATCGTAGCAAGTGGAAAGAAGTGGTCTCTGCCTAACCCTCTGGGAAACAGGCGTGATTTAATGTATGTATGTATGTAACAATAGCTTTAAGTCGACATTGTAATGGGGAATAAAACGACCCTTTTGTAATTCCTCAGGGTTCAGACAATCAGAGCGTGAGCAGCGAATGCACGACGCCGGCCCGCAGCGTCGACGAGCGCGCCGACGAGCCAGATAACATCGGCAACGCCGGTGAGTTGGCCCTTATGATATTATTCCTGTTTTGACTTGTTCGCATCCACTTAAGGTTCGGTACCGTAAAATGGGGTTAGATTGATTAATTTTAAAAATAAATCTTCTGTAGCTCCCGCATTTAGTAATCGTTAAATAAATTATTCAAAAAAAATCATATTAGCGACTACTTATTTGAAGTAACTTAAAGCAGCTTGAGGCAGACTACGGTAGACGGCTTACTAGAAAAAAATAATTACGCAGCCTCAAATCTTGTTTCTTAAAATGGGGCTACTTTGATTATCCTTGTGTTTATATCACAATATCAAAGTCACCCCTGAAGCATGCCAAAAATTAGGGGTTTTTTGTTTCGAAGTTTTTACATCCAAATTATCTGAAGATACTTCAACTTTCAACATTTTGGGCTCTCATATGAGACATGAAAATAATTTCGCGAAAGAGCTAAATAATAACTTAGCAATTCCACAAAATCGACGATTAAAAAAAGTTGCCCCGCGTTTCTAAAGTCACCCCATTTTACGGTATCGCTGCCATTTTCACACATCAGGTGGGTATTATGACATAGCTATGCAGTTCATTTTACGGCGAGCATAAAGGTCAGAGCTATGGCAGTTATATAGCTCTGTCCTTTTCTCTCAGCGTAAACAGAATTGCATAACTATGTCATAATAACCCCCCTGTTATGACTTGTTCGCATCCACTTAACGGGGCGATGCAGTCGCGCGTTCGGTATCGCTGCCATTTTCACACAGCAGGTGGGTTATTATGACAAAGCTATGCAGTTCATTTTACGGCGAGCATAAAGGACAGAACTATGGCAGTTATATAGCTCTGTCCTTTTCTTTCAGCGTAAATTGAAAAGCAAAAGTGACAGCGATACGAAACGCGCGACTGCATCGCTACAAAAAGTCGCCATGTGCAACCTCCCTTAGAGTTCACATATGGTTCCACGTCCATACAACAATTGAAGGACTGAGAACCGTCTCCATTTTAAAGTCAGATGGCAATAAACTGCAATGTCCTTGAAGTTACAATAGATTATCGACTCTGCCTCCATAGACAGTAGAATTCTAATGCACTAAAAGAAAAATGGCGTTTACAATGCGTTCTGCGTCATACCGTTCGTTGTTACTAAGTATGTAAGGTTCTGTAATATACTTGTTAAGGTGATAGATTATTAAGATTTCGAGGTATTTGCAATTATGTTGTGTGGCGCGTGCGGAGGCGTCAACACAATAGTTTTCTTGTTTTACTTTCGCCCTGGCTAGAATGAACATTAACATTCATTCGTTCATTCATACCTTCACGCCGATCTCCCAATGGGACTTAATCAAAAGCACCCGAAACCTACGTACGCGCATGAAGCGGTTGAAGAATGTAGAGGAAGCGAAAGTTGTATGGTTAGACCGGTGCACCTGGCGTTCCATAGTCTCTGCCTACCCCATCGGGAATGACAAACAACGTGGATCTATTTATAAAATCAAAGGTCAATTGTGATTGCGCTCATAAGTCAATTTAATTGGCGATGCGATTCGAATGAACCTGCAAATTGTGACCCAATTCAAGGTCAATTAGATCTCTTGTGGGAGCGACATCGTTGGACGACACAGTTAGCTTAGTTGTTAGCAACCTAGTGACCCTGCCTATGAAACTATACTAACATTACAACGTTGAAGAGTTTGTTTGTTTGTTTGCTTGAAAGCGCCAATCTCAGGAACTACTGATCCGATTTGAAAAATGATTTCAGTGTTAGATAGCCCTTTTATCGAGGAAGGCTATAGGCTATATTATCATACTCATAAACCGAAGCGAAGCGAGGGCGGGTCGCTAGTCATGTCAACGAAAGACTTATTCTTTTCTCAAGGGCCACCGAGTTTTTCAACCAACTTGGCTAATCGTGTCGTCAATGTAAATTAATCAAGGTTGGTTACTCTTGTTTCTTACAGCTTCTGCGACGTGGCCGGACCTGAAAGACACTGCACAATTCGAACGAGCTGCTACCGCCATTATGGGGGGCCGCCCTCATACAATCTCAGCAGGTATGCCGCCTATAGAAAATAGAATATAGAATCATGAGAACACGTATTAACATAACTAGACCCCGTTATCTTGTCGCATACTCGTAAATATTGTTTTTCAGTAGAGTGTGAATGATTTTTTTATCGACCTTCTTGATATCGATGTTTATATTATTTATATTATTGTGGAGAATAATATATGATTAATCCTAACTAACGTACACTCTAGACTTTTATTGGATGTGTCTCTCGTAAAACTCGTAATGTATGAAAAGTCCAAAAATGTTTTTGAGATTTCAGGGTTAGCCGCATAGTGGAAGTTGTTCAGTATAGCCTACTTATTCACCCTGTTCAGGCATTTCAGTGGGTCTGAAACTAATAAGTAGTACCTAGTGACACCTCTTTGAAATTATCAGTGACATACACTATCGACATTTAGATAGTCGATAAAAAAAGCATTCACACTCTAGTGAAAAGTAATGTCAGTGCGACAAGATAACGGGGTCTAAACATAACGTATGCGTGTGGTGCAAATAACGTATGCAACATTTTTAACGCCCGACGTTGAATATAAATGTTCAAAGTAATGTAGAATTCAACTAAATACACGAAAGAAATAGTATCACTGACAAATATAAGCGTCGGCTATACCAATATAGGCCTGGCAGCTCGTGATAGCTCGTACTGCAGGGTTACATGGCTGAACTTTTTATTAGGAAAACAACTCTCTGTACTACAATACCCGTGTAAAGCAATGAACAAATATGAATATGGATATGAATACGATTTTAGGCGTCGCTGACGTTCTAAAGGTTGAGGAAACTTACTGAAACATTCAAGGTAGTTAATATTACTAAAATTATACTTTAATTCATTTGTTTAAAAAAATAAAATGGCGTGATTTAATGTATGTATATTGCATTAAAGGGTTTTTGAAAACACGTTTTGTTGTCTTTGCTATTTAACCTTTTCACTTTGAACCTGACCAATGGGCGTAAAGAGAAGTAAGAGCCGTTTGTAAAATTAAAATTAGACCTCTGTTTAGGTACAGTCACGAGATTAAATTTGGTACCCACCTTAGGTCCAAAGTCAATCTGACATTCTACAACAATAACGTTGAGTTTCCTAAAAGTTACAAATGACTTGACATCTCTAATGACATTGACGACTTCAAGCATATTTTTCTTGAAATGGGTCCCAAATTAACGCTCGTGACCGTACTTAAGTTAATGTCACACTGAGACGTTCATTGCAGTTCTATAATTCTGCCCTCCTTAGATAAAAGGGCGTATGTATCATAGAACTACATATATGTATTAGTGACCTTGTTTTTTAGATAGGGGGTTAAATTTACTTTGACTATCCTTTATGACTTTATGCGTTCCTTTTTATTTAGGAATAAGCTAAATAGTCAAGTACCTAAACGTGTTCAGATTGTGTTGTTTGATTGTTTACAGCCTACGAACGTGGGCACGGACGGCCGGCGCTCACTCCCCAAACATTTGGCGACGCCGACGGTTCGACGCGGGAAGGAATCTACGCGCGACCTCCTCTACCTACCGTAAGTTCCACCATACCCACTAGAAAGAGGAGGGGATGCAAGGATGGCTGCATCGATTCTGATGCCAAGCTGTTGTTGGTGAAAGTCGCAGGTTTATTTTTTTAATGGCATAGTCAAGACAAACGGGCACACAGGCCACCTGATGGTAAGTGGAAACTGTGACCCATAGACATTCGAATTCACAAGAATACATTGCAATCCTTAGACTCCAAATGCGTTGCCAACCCTGAGGACTAAGATGGAATGCCTCTATGCTAGTCATTTCACCGGCTGTCTGATCCCCAGACCGGAATATAACAATGCGAACACTGCTGTTTAGCGGTAGGTTAATGGATAAGATGGTGGTAGCGATCCAGACGGACCCTGCATACGCATACGCATTATGCTTACGCATTGGAGTACGACCCTCACTGACATCGCCTCCTACTTCTAGGCTAACCATAAGGAAACGAGATCTGAGTTCATTAGGGCTAAATTTGGGGGTTATTGCCCCATAGTTAAATCATCGATTTGGTTGTGGCTAAGCAACAGCGTTTGCATTATTTTTTGTTAACGATAAAGTACTGTCCATATAAATTATTACGTAGTGCTCATTCTGTATCTTGCATTGAACTTGTATAACGTAGTACAGTCGCGGAATGAAAAGGTTGACCAACTTAAGATCTGTTTTTGATTGCTCAGTATAAGTTATCAGTATCTGCTTATCGACCGAGTATGACTCATTCCGTTATAATTCATAATGAATGTCGTTTCACTACATGGCCCACAGATACACGTATAAACAACAGGCACTGTTGGTTCAAACTGAACTTAGTTTTTATTGGTCGTTACAAAAGGGTTGCTATGGTCACGTATAAACAACAGCCACTATTGGTTCAATATTATTTCTCTCGTCTGTTACACAGTTTAAAAAGGTAACATGTGCTTGCAACGCGTAAATGAATTCATGTGAAAACTGGTCAACCTTTTCGTTCCGCGACTGTACTATAAATATAGCAAAATATGGCAAAATAGTGTTTAACTTTTTTGCGTGTCTTGGTGGTCAACTTTGGCCAAATAGATATTGCAAATATAACTAGCCCCAGAGACCACGTGAGTAGTTGTACGGACTCTCCAAGGAACTGAGTCAGTACAGTAGTGTCTCTATCGCACATTTTTATTGAGAAGATAAATTAAACACTCTACCCACCTGAAGAAGACAAAATGCTTCTGCCAATGTTTTTCTCCAACTTTTTCATTTAAATTGTAGAAAGAGAATATACAAATGTTGGTCTTAATGTCCATGGCATTCCATAATCACAGGATTACCTTAAAGTCTCTCAACATTAAACTAATCTTGAGTGCCCGTACCAACCATTTCAAAGTAAATGCGACGCAACTTAAAACAAGTACCTCACTCAAGAACTGTTTTATTATTACGGTCCTAAAATCTAGGTTCTATTTAGATCACTTGAGAGAGTTGCAACACTTGATACGTTTATTTTTAGCGCTGCTCTTCCCTGGAGCGACCATCGTTGCCGGTCAAGGGTAATGCCAACACGTCGCAGCAGGACTTCAAACCAAGCAAGCCTTCTTCGCTACCGCCACATCTTACAAAAGGTACGTTTGACCCATACTTGGTCTGAGTAAGTAATGAAGTTAATGTAAACAAACGAAATGATGTCGATATGGTATGGTATAGTATAGTATAGTATGTTTTGTACAGCGTTACTTGAGTCACAAAAACGGTACTGGCTGAAAATCAGCGCTGTAGGTGTCTGTAGGTGCCTTAGCATAATGCATAATGCTGAGCCACTCCTGACACACTCCGTGCTGTTTCTGTCATATTGTTTGTTGTCTTTCATTTGTCTATTGGTGTGTCATCTCAGTAGTGAAAAAATGTATTTCTTCTTCTTCTTCTTAAATAACGTGACTTTTTATGCTAGTCAATCATGACAGACCACACAGGCTGTTTTAATTGGTAAATATACAACTTACCACGTTCCCAAAAAATCTAGATATACTCTGTGCTATAGGTAGTATATATGTAGGAAGGCTTTTACAGTAAAACAAATGGATTTCCAGGAACTATATTATACTTGGTAAAACCATATTGCTTTTGACATGTTATCGTATTGTAATCGTTACGATAGCTCTTATTTACTTGACAGTAATGGCATGCGATTTAAGAACAATAGGGTAACACATCAAAACGAAGGTATTATCGAAAAGAATAGAGCGCCTGGCTACTATGAAACTGTCAAAGTGACATGCCTAATCATTAATACAATAAAATGCTAAAAACTTGTTAGGATTTTACTTACTGCTCCACTATGACGTAGGTCCATAATGGCTTAGAATAAAAATCGATTTGATTAACTATACTCCTTTAACTAAACTAACCGATCATATTGGAAAATACTGACATCTATAGTCTATACTTCTAGGTATTTAAAAAAAAACAACAACCACGTGATATAGTTCGTCAGCCAATAGAAGCAGAACACTGATACGTCAAAGTTTGATAAAACAGTTTTGATTGGCTGTTTAACAATGTCACGTGGTTTGGATTGTTTACATTTTTTTAAATACCTAAAAGCATACACTATAGTCTTATTTGATTTCAACAGTTCAGTTATAAAAATAAAGATTACAAAAAGTTTACCTACTGGAATATATAGGCAAAAATGAAAACACGACCAAACGAACCAATTAACCATTTTTACTCAATAATCACGTGCTTTAAAAATCAAGCGAGGTCTTAGTAATGCTTTATACACTTGATCTTTACTTTGGATACAATAGCTATTAATTATTCGTTATTTTAAATAAAAACACGTTTATTGCATATTTCAGGTTATCTGTCAAATGGTACTAATTTCTTTACGACTTTGCCACGTTCAATTGACACAGACTGTAAGTCCATAGTGGCTTGGAATAAAAATCTATTTCATTGACTATACTGCTTTAACTCAGCTAACCG